>CM035849.1:109379145-110631645 GCA_020510985.1 Pholidichthys leucotaenia | reverse complement strand
GCCTCACAGATTGGATTATTTGCCTTCCCCAGATTGTGCACATTCCCCCACTTCCAGTAAGTCGACTTACCTCTTTTCCCCCACGGTTCCTCCACTCCTCTCTCCAACACACAGGCCTGATCAGTCTGCCACATTTCCCCAGTGGTGTATCCTCTGTGGTCTTGTCCCCTGGAGTCCCTTTCTGCTTCTAGTCTCCCAGGAAAGGTGAACCCTTCAACGTTCCTCTCCGCTGGAAGGACTGGTTGCCAGACCACTGTCACATCCTTTCACCGGTCCTGTTTAATAAACAATTATTGTTCAAAAAAGTACTCAAACAGTCTCATCCGTATCTGCTTTTGAGCCTGGGTTTATTTCATCATGTCATTCTACCCAAAAAGACTGAGTGCTGTGATAAAAGCCAGAGGTACTGCAACAAAGTATTAGTTCAAGGGTGTGCATATTTATGCAACCACGTTATTCTAAGTTTTTTATTTTTTATTTTTCCCCTCAAAAGATTTGTTTGTTTTTCAGTTGGGTTGTACAGGTTATAGGTCACATTAATGGTGGAAAATGTTTTGAAATGATTTATCTTGGTCTCATTTTTTACATCACAAAAACCTGGCATTTGAACAGGGGTGTGTAGACTTCTTATTTCCGCTGTTTTTATTAAGTTCTGATATCTTATGTCTGTTTTCACTTTGCTGTGACTTTCTGGTGGATGTATTTGGCTGATAACTTTCCATAGACTCTGCAAAAAGTGACATTTAATAGTTAGATGCATACATCTATTATAGATTTAATAGATATACTATATGAAAATATGACACACAAACTAAAGCACATATCAACTTAGTAAACATAACTAAGTTTGAGTATCCTGGGGAACTGACATGCACTGGTTCATGGAGGGAATGGCACTGCCATCACTCTCATCTCTTGAAGCTGTAATAAATAGTGCGCTCAAGTGAATGAGGCAAAATTAGAGATACTGGTACATGTATCTCTAATAATTAATAAAGTTGTTTGTAAACTTAGACAATTAATATCTATTTCTAATCATTCTTTCATCTTATCCATCATTTAGAATATATACAAAAGTGCAATGTTATTCTGCAGCAGGGAAACAAATACTACATCAATGCAAAACTCACAACCAGGTCTTGGGGAAGTACTGGCAATGCCGGCAGTACTTGCCCGTCTTGTTGGATGTTCTGCAAAACTGAGAAAATTGTTAAGAAACTCATCACAATGGAAAATTTTAATTTAACATACAGAAATATTTAATACCAGAATCATCTACAAAGTTTATATTTAGTTGCTAACTTCATGCTATTTTGAGCAGTTACAATTCTTGCAAATCTATAAAATATTTTCTGGTACATGTATATAACTGTTATTATAACATTTAAATTCAAGTGTATGGCTATACTGCGCATATCATCATGATCATGCTTGTAACTTACTCACTTTCTTTGGTGGATTCTGAAGCTGTATTTGATTCCTTGGAGAACATTATTGAGCTGTTGTGAAAGTTATAAAAAAGTTATTTCAAATAGTTAATAAAGGCATAAAAACTAAATACAGAAAAGATTGTTCACTTAAATTGATAGACTTGAAGAAATCTTACTGAGGTTTTCAAGAAGTTCTTGGCACTGCTTAAAAAGCCTCTTCTTCATCCTCATCTAAAGAACTGTTCACATCTTCTGCAAAAAAAAAAAAAGGTAGATTGAAGATTATAAAAATAAGGACATACTTCACTTTGCAGCTCAACCAATGCATCTTCTCTTGCTATCAGTGAAATTACCAGTTTTGAAATTGGGGAAAGACATCTTCTTGGCCTTCCTCTTCTCAGTGGTAGCTTTCCCATCACTTTGCTTCACTGTTGTCGTCTGGTCGTGCTCCTCGCATTCCAACTTGTTAGCTGTATTAAAGACATTAATTTTGTTCAATCTGCGAAACTTCCAAAGGGTGAAAAATACAAGAGTATGCATCATGTTTGAACAATGTTGTACCTGATGTACACTTGATCTTCACAAGTTTGAACCTTGTCCTTGCATTAAAACTAATGTAAATGAACTATTCAACCTGAAGTGTATTTCAAAGAAATAATTTTTATTATCTCATTCTCCATTCCCCTGGCCTCCACATACATTAAACATAATAAATAGGCCTAATTGTTCAAAATTAACCTCTTAAATCTAGAAAATAATGCATGCTATTAATGATTTTTTTTGTCTCCAACATTTCTTGAGCAACATGCATACAGCTAGTTGTCCATGTGCTCCTGGTATTAAAGAACTACTATACTTATTGCATGATATGGGATAAAAACTCGGATTAAAAAAAAAATTTGGTTAGCCAGGTTGTATTAAACAAGCATCGCCAGCATCACCAGATAAAATATCATCAAATTATACTGCACTATGCTAAAAAGAAGTAATACTGTACTTTTAAAGTGGATTTTTCAAAACAAAAACAAAAAAACACATGTATGTTTATCACAATCTACAATCAACATGATCAGTTACGGTAAATTCACTTTGAACAATACAAAATGAAAATGCTGATCATCATCAGAGATGGGCCTAGGCCTATATGTTCGATTACTGATATAATTTCGCCATGTGGCACGGGCACTGGCAAATTCTGCTTTGATTCCCTGGCCCCGGATTTTCCAAAAACCCGGCTGGTTAAACTTCAGCATATCGATCAGACTGAAAAGTTGTAGGATAGGCTCAACAGATCTATATGTTTACATGGAGTGTTATGAAATTTTGAATAACAAAAACAACAAATCAGTAATGTATGCTGTTTTGTCATTATAAATATAATATTTAGGTTAGTGCATACATTACAAATATACAAAACATGCCCACATTGCTTGTTTCACAAGTTTCAGTTGTTTGTGAGCACTGATAAACACAATACATGTAGTAGATCGATTGCAAGAACAACAAATGGTCTTATCTGGGTATACATTTTATATACTCCTTGAAAGAAATAACACTCCTGATGTTCATGACTTTCTTACCTGTAAGAAGATTAATCCTATTTCCAACGAACAAGATATCTGCTTTTAACCATTTGCTTTTGAAAAATTTTCAAAATGGCACTTGCTTGATGAAACAATGCAATGAATCATGGAATACATATAACCAATCGTACATAAAACTTCATCATCACGTCCGCTTGTTGAGTATCCAACCATGAAACAACGCTGATTCAACGTTGATACAATGTTGATGAATCAACGTTGATACAACATGATTCATCACGTTTAGACAAAATGAATCAACGCTGAAAAAATGTTGATTTAACATTGCACAATGTCACGACATAGATCAACGAGAATACAACGTTGAAGCAACGTCTTGTGCTTGCTGGGCCTGTAGTGAAAACATAAAAGCCACAAGTCTGTGCTCCACCTGCGTGCATGACACACACTGCCTGTGTGAGAACGTACTAAAAAAATACAATGTGAGTACACACAGGCTGTTTTGATCTGAATTCTATATCATTCTGCTCTGTCGTGTTTTGTGACTTTTTGCCTGCTTTAGACCCTGAGACTGTCTGCCCCTTTTGGAACTGCCTGCCTGTCTGAGTTTTGCCTATGTGCCTCGACCCCCGCCTGCCTTTGGATTCTGGAACTAGCCCCTTCGATTGGACTTGGAATATCTCGAACTGCGCACTTCCCCATTCCCCACGCAAGTCGACTTACCACCGTAATCCCTTCTAGTCTTCACTATCACTCCCCAGCATGCAAGCCTGGCCAGCCTGTCCTCTGCAACCCCTGGAGAGTCTATCACAGCACCTCACAGCACACTTCCCCCTGGCAGCTTGTTGTCACGATCTGAGCACGGGGGGATTTCACCGTGCTTCGTTTCTTTGCCTTTTGTTTTTCCTTATTTGTATAATGTTGTTTTTTTGAGTTCTAAGCCTGTTATGTTATCTCTAGTTTGTGTTCACATATTCTGTATTGTTTCTTTGTATGATTTATTTTCCTGTTTATGTTCATTGTAGTTTTGTTATTTACATATTTGGGCTTATTTGTCTTTATTTGCTCCCACATTATATTTGCCAGTTGCCTTCTCTTTCTTTCTCTTTCTTAGGGTTGCAGTTGTCAGGGGCACTTCCAGGTTTTTCCCTACTGTGGGCGGTGCCCCTGTCAAGCTGTAAGCCCCGTCTCCTCTCCTCATGACTCACAGCTGATTGTCATTTTCTCCCCAGCCCGCTCATGTGATTCACACCGGTTACCATTTGTGTTTGATTATTGTTGGCCCTATTTAATGGCGGTTATTTCTTTTCTGTTTTGCTGGTGTCTCAAGCATCATTTACGTCTGAACACCGTCCTCATTCAGACACTTGTATTCTGCCTTCTCCCAGTTACTCGTAAGTTTTGCTTTGTGCACTTTTCGAGTTTTTGTGTTCGTATTCTGTTTGGATTTTTGCTTTTGTTAATAAATTTCACAAACTGCAGTCCTGCATGTGAGTCTCTGATCTCTGCCCCGAGGGGCAATTCATGACAGAAGACACCAGCCAGTTTGAGATCCAGCAGCTGCAGTATATGTTAATTTTTTTGTTTCACTCCAGCGCCAGTGAGGGCTTGCAGTTTTTCCCAATTCCTCTCCAGGTTTGTTTTTTCACTCGGGGTTTTACCATGTCTGTCACCCCGGATTTGTCAAACCTTGGTCTGAGTGAAATGGAGCGGTGGACTGTGTGTGTCCTGCAGGAGATTCTCTTGCAGGCTCATGCCTCCTGTACTCCCAAGGCAGCCCGAGAGTGTCTGGAAGGCGTGGTGCAGGTACTTGAGGCATGCCCCAGCCTGTGGGACCACCTGGAGCTTGCAGACCTACTCCTCTCCATAATCGCCCCACAACCCAGGAGTCCCGGGCTGGGGGAATCCACTCTTATGCCCGTGCCTGCACCGATGAAGAGCAAGCACCCGCGGACACAGAAGACTCCAGCCTCTCGCCACTCTCCGGTGGCAGCTCTGCCTCCTTCTCCCGAACACTGGCCCACACCATCAGCCAAGGATGGTCATCTTAACGGAGACTGAGCTTCTGCTGGAAGTTAAGCCATGGCTCCTCCCGGATCTTGCCCAGGAGCTGGAGGAGGTTTCACAGGGGGGCCCGGAGTTTGAGTCGACGAGTGAGCATCCCCTGACTCCAGAGCCTCTCCTCCTTCACCATGAGCCTACGTCTCAGCCTCCCGCTCCCCACCGTCGCTCAGGGAAATCCCGCCGGAAGAACGCCTCCACTTCCTTGTCGGCAGGTTCCCCCTTGTCGAGGCCAAAGACCTCCACAGCAGTTCCTTCATTGGTTTTTTTTCTCTCCGGCTGTCTCGTCAGCTTCCTCCTCTGTTGCTGCTGCCTCTCCCTCCTGCTCGATGATTCCTCCCGCTGCCAAAGGACTGGTCGCCTCCTTCCCAGATTTGCTCGTCTCCGTGTCTGCAGGGGGGGCTCCTCCACGATCCTCTGAGGGGCCCATGACCACCGTAGCCACGGAGAGAGATGACTTCAGACCAGCTGCAGCAGAAAACATCATGCCCCGGGAACACAGGCAAGTGTTTTTTCATTCTCCATCTTTGACACATGAATTATCTTGCCTGATTCCCGGTGGTGAGGCTCAGCCTATGCAGTCCTCTGAGTCCTCACTGCCTGCTGCAGCTACAGTACACACCTTTCACCTACTCTCTCCATCGGTCCTCCTTTGCCCTCTGAGTGTCTGCCGGCCCCGGGATTGAGCCACCGGTCATTGGAGGAGCCTACGGCCCTGGAGGACCTGGTTCCAGCCCCAGAGCCATGGTCTGGATGGAGGGAGAGCGCTGAGACTGAGCTGATGCCTGCGCCGATGAAGGAGCATCCTCGGGCTTCAGCAGAACAAGATCCAGCGCCAACAGGGAGCCGACCTCCTGTGTCCACGTTGAGCGAGCCACCTGCGTGGGCCACTTCACTGGGGGGTCTCGGGACTGCATCCACCACCATGCATGCTGTAGAGGCCATCACAGCAGAGCCGAAGCTGGACCTCCAGAAGGCCGGGCCCGAGATGTTGTCATCTGGATTGACGGAGTCCTGGACAGTGGTGGAGCTTGAGATCAGACAAGTGCTCTCCTTTGTCTTTGTTGTTTCTATGTTGGAGAGATCTTGCCTGGCTCCATTGCTGCCGGTGACCCTGTCCCTGTTCCTCTTCTTCTCCTGTCTGAGCTTTCCCCCAGGGTCAGCTAGGATTGTCCAGCTTTGCCAGAGGTCTCCGTGGGTTCGGGCTCGTTGCCTGAGGTCTTCGTGGGTCCAGCTTCTTCTGCCGAGGTCGTTGCTGGTGCTCTGTCCCAGCCCAGGGCCTATGTCGGTGCTGCTCACCTTCCGGACGAGGTCTTCGCAAGTTCACCGTTCCAGCCCAGGGCCTCCGAGGGTGCTGCTTCCCAGTTAGTTGAGGTTGTCATGGGTGCTCCGTCCCAGCTCAGGAGCTCCGAGGGTGCAGCTCTGTCCCAGCTCGGGTCCACCGAGGGTGCAGCTCTGTCCCAGTTCGGGTCCACTGAGGGTGCAGCTCTGACCCATACTAGGTCCGCTGAGGGTGCAGCTCTGACCCAGTCTGGGTCCGCCGAGGGTGCAACCTCGCTCCAGCCTGGAGCCACAGCAAGTGCAGCTTTGCTCCAGTCCAAAGCCACCGTGGGTGCAGCTTTGCTCCAGCCTGGAGCTACCACAGGTGCTTCTTTGCTCCAGCCCGAAGCCACCACGGGCACTACTATTTCCCAGTCCGGGACCACCAAGGGTGCTACAGGTCAGTCTGAGGGAATCATCATTCCCCATCCTCTGCCTGATGCTGTTGTGGTTCCCTCTCCTCTGCCAGACACCATCGTGGTTCCTCCTAATCCACTGTCCTTCCCCTCATTGGGCTTCCCCGTGTGGCAGCTGCCTCCTGGGCCACCCCTTTTGTTTAGGTGGCTAAAAAACTCTGGTTGACCACCTGATGGACTGTGCCGTTGGGTTGGGTGGCCCATATTCTCCGGCAGGCCACCCGACTCTTATCATCTCACCATCTGCCAGGCTTAGGACTTCGGCTGGCCATTGGAACTGTCTAGCTCCTTGATCCAGCGGGCCTTGGTCCCTGGTTTTGCCTGGTGTGGATCCTGAGCGGGTTTTTTTTTTGTTTTTTGTTTTCTCCTAGCCTAGGTTTTGCTGGGGTGTGAGTCATGGGAGTTCTTCTTATTTTCTCTGGTTTGTTTTGGTCCCTCCGTGCCTGGATCCGCCTCCTCCCACCCGGGGTGGGGTTGTTTTCTTGTGTTTTGGTGGGGTGGGTTCTTAGTGTGGGTGGGTCTTTGTTCTTCTTTTGATGTTGCCCGGGGTGTCTGGTGTCCACCTCTTGGGTGGGGGGGTGCTCTGTCACAATCTGAGCACGGGGGGATTCCACCGTGCTTTGTCTCTTTGCCTTTTGTTTTTCCTTATTTGTATAATGTATTTTTGAGTTCTATTCCTGATATGTTATCTCTAGTTTGTTTTCACATATTCTGTGCTGTTTCTTTGTATGATTTATTTTCCTGTTTACGTTCATTGTAGTTTTGTTATTTACATATTTGGGTTTATTTGTCTGTATTTGTTCCCACATCATATTTGCGCTTTCCGGGGGTTGCAGTTGTCAGGGGCACTTCCGGGTTTTTCCCTGGCTGTGGGTGGTGCCCCTGTCAAGCTGTCAGCCCCGTCTCCTCTCTTCATGACTCACAGCTGATTGTCATTTTCTCCCCAGCCCGCTCATGTGATTCACACCGGTTACCATTTGTGTTTGATTATTGTTGGCTCTATTCAATGGCGGTTATTTCTTTTCTGTTTTGCTGGTGTCTCAAGTATCATTTACGTCTGAACGCCATCCTCATTCAGACGCTTGTATTCTGCCTTCTCCCAGTTACTCATAAGTTTTGCTTTGTGCACTTTTCGGGTTTTTGTGTTCGTGCTCTGTTTGGATTTTTGTTTTTGTTAATAAATTTCACAAACTGCAGTCCTGCATGTGGATCTCTGATCTCTGCCCCAAGGGGCAATTCATGACACTTGTTTCACCAGCAGGAAGGACCTTCCTCTGCTCCTTGCTGCTCACTCCTGCTGAAGCGTAAGCATAACAGATAAACTTAACATACTCACTAAACAGCTGCAGTTAACCCTTTGAGTGTGAGAATTTTTGTGCCCCTAGTGGCAGAGCGCGGCACTGCGCCTGTCTTCTCACTCTGACATGATCGCCTGCCTTAGGGATTTGTACTGATTGTACTGATTTGCCAGTTTCAAAAGGTGGCAGACATCCGTTGGAGGACTCAGTGGATGACACGTAATACACCAAAGAAGAAGAACTCCTCATTTCTTTTTCCTGTTTTAGCATTAAGCCCAGAAAGCTATTATGTCCTTGATCGTCATGTCACTTTTTCAGCTTTGTACACCGAAAATAGCCACGGGATACAAGCAAAATTTATGTGGGATAATCATAAGACTTTGTAGATGTAGTAGAGATTTTATATTACCGACAGAATGCAAAATAAGGACCATAATGGGTGAAAACGTAGCGACAACGCCAGCCCCCCTTTGTCAACAGACTGTACAACAGTAGTTGACTTTTATTTCATTTTTTTTAAATGTATTGATTTCTTGTTCATATACTTTGAAGATACGATGGTGAGGTACCTCTTTAAAAAAAAAATGGTGTCAAAAGACTGAACCATTCTTTGTGTAAATACATCCAAAGTTCAGTTTTGACTGAGTTATGGAATTTATAGAGGTGCCACGACATTATGCAAAATAGATGCATAAATTTATTCCTATCTGAAACTTTGGATCATATTTGACATCTTTCTAATTGGCAATAAGACATTATCTCTTGCAACTTTCAAGTTATAGCCTTGGAAATCTGAACTATTTTATTGACAAAAAATATTTACCACTCCTGATCACTAGGGGTTATGTCGCAGTTCGGCAACATACACACTCAGAGGGTTAAGCCTGCTTCATGCTACACCTCTGCTGTCCGCGTACGTGTAAGCGGAAACCTCATGTGATGAAATTTATGTCATCATCCTCACTCCGCTAGTGTCCGGAGTACTTGACTGGGGACAACCGCGTGCAGCCCAAATTTTGTGAAAGCGCCGCCTGCCCATGACCTGAACGTGTCGAAAACCGCATGCGCAAGATTGAACTGCCAGGTGGCAGTTATCGACACAGCATACATTAGTAGACGAAGAAGACAATGAGGAGGTGGAAAACGAGAATAAAAACAGACATGAATCATACATACTGTAGAGGATGCTTTCACAAACGAGACTGAGTTTATTTCTCAGGAAAGGTTTATTTGCAGTCTCATCCTCTAACAAGCAAGTATCTCAACAAAAGAGACAGGACAATCTTTCCTCACAGCTCTTATACCCCCAGAGACACAAAACCCCCAACATCAAATATCACACCCTCAACCCACAGTCCTTCAGTAAACACATATAGCCTCCGAGGCTCGTTGGCGTCTCTATTGTCTCTTCCGCCTCGGGGGCTCCTGCTGGGACATTCTCTCTGACTTCCCGTCTCTCCAGAAACCACTTCACACTTGCCGAGGTCTCTGCCGGGTCAGGTCCTTTTGGACGTTTGAAGTCTCTAGAGTATGCACCGTCATGCCTACTGAATACATGTGAGAGAAAATGCGTACCATACAAGCATGCCATATATGCGCCCTAAATGTGCGCCATAATACATACTTTCTTTCACAGCAGCAGCAGCATCTTTGTGGAAAGGAGTGAAAACTGGGAGGTCAAACAGCAGAAATGGACTCTATATTTGAAGAGAAATTTTGTGAAGAAGTCTGCCATTTCTTTGCTGGGGAAAATCCTGGCGTGTCAGCGCCTTGGCGCTACCTATCAGGCGGGAATGAAACTCCAAATGATGGTTGTGCGTATGCGTCAACCGCTTGGCCTGGGTAGATGAAAAAAGTGAGCATGAACAGTGACGTGTGCGTGCCGGGCTCGTTCAAAGCGTACGCGGACCAAAGCAGACTAAAGGGGAAATGCAGCATGAAGCAGGCTTTAAACTAACCTGCCCCTCTACTCTCTCCTCTTAGGGTTGCCAGACTCTTGCATCTCTCCTCTGCACATTTACACAACAAATCTTTGTAATAAAGATCATTGTTCATATCTATTATCGTTTTCTCCCGAGTCTGCTTGTGGGTCTCACACCTCCCCTCCATAGCATTGTCTATGATAATTCTTTATTTGGGGTTTTAAATAATCACATTTTGCTGCTACTTATTGGTTGGCTCAATCTGTCTTCATTATCTGGCGCTAATCAGCTAACACTATTCTCAAAATGGCACCTGCTCAATATACATGCTCTATGTGACTCTTAAGGTCAAAGTTGAAGTTTTTACAGATGTAGTGGCAGCTCGTAGGAGGCACGGGAAGAAGAACTTCCTCGTGAAAGAAATGATTCATACATTGTGATAATAATGGTGTTTTATACTGTATCATATGTATATTATTGCATAATACAGTATGTAGTCAGAATCCTGTCAGAAGTCCGCAGTAGGAAAAGACAGGCTTGCCACTGTGGGAACATTAATCAGTTAGTCAAGTTAATTCCCTTCCACAGCATGTGGAACACCATGTGTTGTACAGGGGCAGCACCTATCTCTGTTTCTCTGACCCTAGGCCACACAGCTCCTGTAAGTATTGAAAGCAATAGTGGGGGGTCAGTCCTCTGGTAGCTCTGTGCGTAACTTTCGTTTCCCCTTTCTATTATGCTGCCCACCAAGCTAGAAGGCTGAAAGTGCCATTTTTATATGATCTTTGGTGTCACAAATACCCCTCCGGGACAGAGAGAAAAGACCCAGGTGCTGGACTGCAGTTTGTGGCATTTATTAACAGAAACAAAATACAAAAAGTGCACAAAAATAAACTTACAAATGAGTAGCGCTAGAAGATAGCGAGGCATCCGTCGGAACAGGGAATGGGTGCCGATGAGAATGAGTAGCTTAGATGAGGCTCTGACAAAGAGTGAATGAAACAGTCAGTCTTAAATAAGGCATAACCCGATGAAAATGAATGACAGCCGTTGTGAATCACATAAGCGGGCAGGTTGACCTAATTACATGACAGGAATCAACTGAGAGTCAAGAGAGGAGGGAAGACGGGACTGACAGCTTGACAGGGGCACTGGCCACTACCAGAGTGAAACCAGGAAGTGCCACTGACTGCTGCAGCCCAGGAGAGAAAGAGAGAACTACAATAAGGACACATAAAAAAATGAAGGATAAATGCAGATGAAATCAAACATATAAGTAACAAGACTGTGATGAACATAAACTAAGAAATAATACAAGATATAAGAAAACCAACCAAGGACAAAATGACAGGAACCAAAGAACAACAAATATGGAAAAATGCCATGAGACTCAGCATGGCGGAATCCCCCTGTGCTCAGACCATGACACTTTGGTATGACCCGGCTGGGATTTTAACTCCGGTCTCCTGGGTGTGGGGCAGAAGCTCAACCAACTAGGCCACCACTCCATCCATCCATCCATCCATCTTCTTCCGCTTTGTCATGCGGTGACCCTCGCGGATCACCATAAGACGCCAAGACTCCACCGGTGAGTTTTGCAATGATGGTAATTTATTAATAAAACAAGACAAGACACAAGGCTATGAGCCGCTAAGGGCAAAAACACACACTAAGTGATACAAGGGCTCGTAGGGCTAACCCCAGCCACTACGAGCTAAACTGTGACAAGACCAAAAAGAACACAAACCTGACATGAAGGTCTAACGAGGATTGTTTGACGATATCTGACAATACTCCTGCGATCTAACTGCCGTCAGTGCACACCATATAAAGGCGAACACTAACAAGCAGTAATGACAGACAGCTGACCAACCTTGACAGGCAGAAGCCCCACCGAGCGCCTTCACAATAAGAGCCCGGTGAGGCCAGAATACAACCCACAGCTGTCAAGGCCGGCAGCGAGCTGTGCATAGCCCGAGCGCAGACAGAACCCAGCGCTCGGGTCGTAACAGTACCCTCCCTCCAAGAGCGGGCTCAGAACGCCCATGGACCACCCTGCCCCCTCACCCCCCAGGGTGGGTGGCTGGGGGTAGGTGTGGAGGGAGAGAGACCAAACCCAGAAACAATCAAAACCCGGCAAGAACAACTAAATACAGGACAATGACAAGAATACCAACTACTCAGATTAAATCAAATGTTCAACTAACGATCACAAAAAATTGCACAGGATAACATGGAGAAAACAAAAAAAACGAATTACTGGGTCAGAAAAACTAAATACAGGACAATGACAAAATACCGAATATTCAAATCAGATAAAATACACATGGAGGAAAATAAGGCAACAGTAGGACATAACATAAATTGCCAAGGATCCCCAAATAACAGTTACAGAAAACACAGGACAGCAAGAGAAAATTAAATCTTTGCCCACATGTTACACAAGAAAATGGCTTCCTACCTGTATGAATTCTCATGTGAATTTTCAAATAACCAAATACAGAAAAACAGAGCAATTACTGGCTCATACCTAACTACACATAAAACAAACTAGGGCAACTGCAAGACATTTATTTATTTTATTTAGCGAATGCAAAGTCCTTAAGCCAAGCAGTTGCCTCCTGATTTGCTGTATGAAGGGTGTGTAATCCTCCTTCCAGTCTTTGGAGCGGGCAAACCTCTATGATGTGTTCCATTGTTTGCTCCTCTCCACATGCGCACAGTGGGCTAGGGCTACTGCCCCATCTGTGAAGGCTGGCCAAGCAGGGGCCATGTCCAGTCCTGAAGCGATTGAGTGTAGACCACTGTCTCCTTGGGAGGTTGGTGCCCGGGACCTGTTGGTTGGGGTTTATCACCAGCTGTTTGTTTGGGACCTCCTTGGTCTCCCATTCCTCTTGCCAAGCTGTCTGGATGGTAAAGTCAGCTGGGGGAGGGTTTTTCCAAATCGGCCATCTGGATGAAAGTCGGGCAGTGGGTGGGGTGTAGATATCTGCATGGATTGGCAAGTGAGGAAAATCTTTAACTTTTTGGAGCATCCTTTGAGTTAATGCTACTCGCCGGATGTGTGGAGGGGCTATGTTTGACAGTACAGAGAGCCAGGGGAGTGGTGTTGAGCGGATTGTTCCAGTTATAGTTCTCATGGTTGAGTTGAGCTGGGTGTCTACATGGTGTGTGTAAGATGACCTGGACCAGACAGGGGCACAATATTCTGCTACAGAGTATGAAAGGGCCAGTGCTGAGGTACGCAGGGTGGAGACTGCCGCCCCCTCATTTTGCACCAGCGAGCTTGCAGAGCAGGTTGTTTCGTACCTTCACCTTAGCAGCTGTCCCCTTTAGATGTTCCTTGAAGGATAAGGTCCTATCAAGGGTCACTCCAAGATAAGTTGGATTTGGGGCATGCTTAAGCTTGAGTCCGCTCAGGTGGATGTTTAGTTCTCTGGCAGCTTTTGCATTGTGGAGATGGAATACACTGGAGATGGTTTTTGCTGGGCTTGGTTTTAGGCGCCAGATTTTGCAGAACTGGTCCAGTTTGGCAAGATCTTCCGTGAGCACCAGACATAACAAATACCCGCAGACACCCAAATGACCATAACACAAAGCACACAGGATAGCAAGGGAAAAAAACAAAAAAACAAAAAAAAACAGAGCAATCACTGGGACAGATCATTACCAGAAAATGACCACTACCCCCCCCCCCCCGACAGTTTATGCCGACCGGCGGAGACCAGGCATCATAGGAACAGTTCAGGTGGTCTCCCCGCGTCCAACGGCCGGCGGGTGGTCATGGGAGGCGGAACATGACCAGGCGGCTCACCACAGTCCAACGCCCAGCAAGTCCGCTCCTCTGGCGGCTGAACCAGGTCGCCCGATGAAACACATAACATGTCGGGTGGCCGACCCGGGGCGCCGAACCGGCGAAGCAGTCCCTCAGGCAGCTGACCAGCGTCCCTCAGCCACCAGTCCCGGGGAAAAACAGCCTGCTGCGGCTTCCCTGACGAGGACAAAACTCGGGAGAGCCGGGGCGAGCGAACAGGAACCCCCAAGGTCCCCGGCGATGATGCGCAGGGGCGTTGACTCAGTAGAGGGGAAAGAAGTCAAGGATGAGCCCGTAATCCGTCCGACAGCGAAAGGTCTGCAGCTCCTCCCCTGTCCGCGGACCACACTGGCGCTGCACCTCCGCTGGACCCCGATTGGGTCCCAGCCGCACCCATATCGGGCCCCGATTGGGCCAGAACCGCACCTGCGGTGGACTCCGATTGAGCCTCTGGCGCACCCATGTCGGACCCCGATTGGGCTAGAACTGCACCTGCGGTGGACCCCGATTGGGCCTCTGGCGCACCCACGTCAGACCCCGATTGGGCCAAAGCAGCTCCCGCGATGGACCCCGACTGGGTCGGTGCAGCTCCACTGACGATCTCCACCACCGAACCTGGGATCTCCAACCCAGTGACTCCGACTGGTTCCATGCCGGTGACACTGCAACGAGGCTCACAAACAACAAGAAAACCGGGATCAGAATCACCGGTAGCAACAGAACCCAGCGAGGTGAGCTCGGGCACAGCAGGCGGCTGCTCCTCACTCGCCTCCCCGAGAGGCAGGCAAAAATGCTCCAAAACAGGGGACGGAGACACAAGAGGGAGCACTTGCCTGCACTCGGGTTTTGTTGCCACCCAGGACTTCGACGATCCGGGTTCAGGGCGGCGACTCTCGTCAGCAGGCTCCAACTCAGCTGCGTCGGGCTCCGCAGCTGGCAAGATGTCGTCTGCAGCCTGAGGTTCCTCCTGCGCTGCTGTCCACGCCGATGACCCGTAAGGCGTGGGGGCAGAGGACACTCGACCCACTGGCTTGGACCGCTCCGGCGAGGAGACCCGGGGATGCTTAATCGTAGGCTCAGGCCGCAGTCCGCTCTTCTCCTCCGGCCCACGACGTGGTTGCAGGGCCGGATCCAGGCTTTCCAGCACTGCAGGCCCCCTCTTCATCCAACGACGTTGGCCTGGCATCACGGACCGCTCAACGGGGGGGGACACAGAGGCAGAAGGTTTAGGAATAATAGTTACAGCAGGTGGTGGAAGCTCGGGGGGCTGCGAACCCCGAACTCCGGCCCCAGGAGTCAGACAAGGCAGATCATAAAAATGATGGGAAGAAACAATTTGCACTTGCCTGTCTCCTGGAGAGAAGGTGATGCCTGCTGCAGCAGGTGGAGTTCTCCTTTCATCCCTCTGGGAGAAAACGGCAGGCTCCATGGGGCCACGTGGAGGAGCCGCTCGAGGTGGTTTGCTGACAGGCCTCGCCGAAGCACGACTCACAGCATTCCTAGCCGCAGGGGGTGACGTCACCGAGGAGGACATGGCAGTCGGGGCGACGTGGGCACGAGGAGCTGACTGCGCAGCTGGAACAGATAACCCGTGGGCGGCGACTGTGGGGATTCCCCTCTGTCGTGAAGAATATGATGCTGGCCGATGGAGTAGCAAAGGGCCCGGGAACACATGACGCTGGGACTGGGCGGGCGGCAGGCACTGGAGTCCGATCCACAGGTCCCCTGCCGGGCTTTCCCTCCAGCCGACGAATCTCCACTCTCGCCAGGGATGCTGTCCTCGCGGGAGGTGGAGGAGTTCCCAGGTGCGCCTTCTCCCTCAATGTGCGTTGTGCAAAAATCCACGCTAACCTCTTTTCTCCTTCCGGAATATAGGTTAGACGGTAACGGTGCACAGCCCGCTGGGCGAGGTCTAAGTGATAACTAGCCGCTTGGGTGGGTGGCCAGATAGCCGTCAATCTCCTCCAGCCACTCCGGGCAATAATCACACTCGCTGGCGGGCATCTCCCTACCAAGTCCAACTACAGGAAAAAACTCAGCCCAATGGCAAAACTCACGGTGAAAAAGGCGTCTCGGAGTGGCGTCTCCGTTTAGACGTCTGGCAGGAGTATACTGTCATGTGGTGACCCTCGCGGATCACCATAAGATGCCAAGAGTCCACCGGTGAGTTTTGCAATGATGGTAATTTATTAATAAAACAAGACAAGACACAAGGCTATGAGCTACTAAGGGCAAAAACACACACTAAGCGATACAAGGGCTCGTAGGGCTAACCCCAGCCACTACGAGCTAAACTGACATGAAGGTCTAACGAGGATTGTTTGACGATATCTGACGATACTGCTGCGATCTAACTGCTGTCAGTGCCCGCCTTATAAAGGCGAACACTAACGAGCAGTAATGACAGACAGCTGACCAACCTTGACAGGCGGAAGCCCCACCGAGCGCCTTCACAATAAGAGCCCGGTGAGGCCAGAATACAACCCACAGCTGTCAAGGCCGGCAGCGAGCTGTGAGTAGCCCGAACGCGGACAGAACCCAGCGCTCGGATCGTAACACGCTTAATCCTTTTCGGGTTGTGGGCGGGGGGGGGGGGCGGGGCTGCAGCCTTTCCCAGCATCTTTGGGCGAGAGGCAGGGTACACCCTGGACAGATCGGCAGTCCATCGCAGGGCCAATACAGAGAGACAGACAACAATTCACTCTCACATTATCATACCTTAGGACAATTTAGAATCCCCAGTTTGATGCCAATTAACCTAACTTGCATGTTTTTGCATGTGGAAGGAAACCAGAGAAATCCCGGAGTAAACCACACAGACACGGGAAGAACATGCAAACTCCACACAGATCACTGTTGGTCAGGGGCCACCACTCCAGCCGAACATTAATGCCTGATTAATTAATGATTAATGATTAATGATTAATGCCTGAACATTAATCAGGCAATCAGAAATTGGTTCATTTTTTGTGGCTGTGTAATATGTAAGGTGGCAAACTTCCTTTCTGAAATTATTTAGCCAATCAGAAATCAGTTTCTATTTGTTGCTATGGAAAATTCACTATTTCCTTGCAGTGAAGGAAAAAAATGAAGGAGGCAAGGCTCTAACCAATCACAGTCAGTCTTTTGATGTCACCGTATTAATGTATTTCAATGGTGCCGATTACTGCCGGTGAGCAGGGGTGACTGTGGCGCAGGTGTAGTGTGGCCGACTACTGATCGGAGGGTCAGGGGTTCAATTCCTGCTCTGTCTGCAGTCTGCATGTCAAAGTGTCCTTGAGCAAGACACTGAACCCTAAGTTGCTCCTGGTGGGTCAGGCTGTGCCTGTGCATGGCAGCTCTTCCACCATCAATGTGTGAATGGGTAGAAAGCAGGATCTGTAAAGTGCTTTGGTCATCTACAGATGAGAAAAAGTGCTATATAAGTGAATGCCTTTTCATGAAGGGGATATCCTGCAATATTTCCTTGCTAACAAATTTTGGAAACTACAATTTGAATGGCCAGCTTCAGATAAACAGTCCAAGGCTGTCCCCTAAACTGAACATTATAAAAAACTCAGGATGCAGCAGGGTGACACTCGGGATTCCTGGATGAGTGGAGTGGCTAACCGGCTTAGCAACATTAGTCTTTGCCTTGCATTTTGCAACCACAGAATTACTGGATTTGATGACATGAAAAAATTATCTAAATCCATGTAAAGACATGGTAACCGATGAATTAAAATCTATTTCTCTCTTGTATATGTCTATGTCTGTATGTTGTTTTATTTTCAACTCTTTAAGTGATTGTGGAAAATATTTTTTATTGGTGCTCAGTTTGACTAAATAACAAACAGCAACAGAACGGGACCAAATGGGACACCAAATGCCCAAATAATGAATGAAATCATTTTTATGGTGTGGTGGACCACTAGGAGGATCCACTCATATCCAGTGACTCAGGGAGAAGGGAAGGAAATATATAGGATATTTATGTGTACTTAGTGCCAAGATCACTCACATGGTCTGGACAGCTCGGTGACACAGCGGTTAGCACTGTGGCAGCACAGTAAGAAGGTCACACAATCGATTCCACCCCTGACTATTGTAGGTTTGATCCCACCCCCTGACCATCAGTGACCCTTGTGCGTGGAGTTTGCATGTTTTCCCCGTGTCTGCATAGGTTTACTCTGGGTACTCCAGTTTCCTCCCACAGGCCAAAAACATGCAAGTTAGGTTAACTGGAGACTCTAAAGTGCCCCTAGGTGTGAATGTGTGTGTGAGTGGTGAAGGAATTGGTGCCGTACTGTGGCTGCCTCATCCATCCAGGTGGAAACCCCATAATTTCCCTCTGGGGATTTAATAAAGTTTACAAACTACAAAAAAAAGTTCTAAGTTGGAGTTGAGTAAACTGTGAACTGGCAGCTCTTGTGTGTCATCTCTTTTCTTCTCCACACTGGTGACCTATGATACTGACACTGGTGCTTCTCATTTATCTAACAATCTGGCATCTTTTTTATCCAAATTTCCAAAACCATGACTACTCAGAGTTGGGACCAGGAAGCAGAGTCACAGTCTTACACGCCTCTCTGCAGCTCCTCTTCATCCGCCACCGCTCAGCTTAGCCCCTGTCTTCCCCATCAGAGAATCGTTGTCTGCTCCCTCCAAAGTAAATAAAAATATAATGTATAAGCATCCCAAAGTGATAAAGCAAAATATTGGTAAAACTCAAATTAAACATAAAGCCTCTAAATTGAATGATTTGGCCTCTGTTCCTCCTCATAATTTAAAAATTAAATGTGGTTTATTAAATATTAGGTCTCTAACTCCCAAGTCTCTGTTAGTCCATGATCTGTTAATTGATCATCAGATTGATTTAATTTCCCTTACAGAGACTTGGTTAAGACAAGAGGATTATGTTGGTTTAAATGAATCAACTCCCTCTGGTTATTTAAACTGTCAAAATCCCAGAAGTTCTGGTCGTGGAGGAGGAGTAGCAACAATTTACCATTCCAAATTACTAGTTAATGTAAAGCAAAAAACATGTTATAATTCCTTTGAGGGCCTGGTCCTCAGTGTTGGGCACTTTAGCAATTTCAGGTTAAACCCAATTTTATTTGCCATAGTTTATCGTCCCCCATCAACCTATTCAGAATTTTTATCCGAATTTGCTGATTTCTTAGCTGATTTAGTGCTGAAATCTGATAGAATAATTATAGTAGGGGACTTTAATATACATGTGGATGTAGATAGTGACTGCCTTAATGTGGCTTTTAATTCAATATTAGACTCGATTGGGTTTTCTCAGAAAGTAGGAAATTCTACTCATTACCTCCACCATACATTGGACCTTGTTCTGACATATGGCATAGAAATAGAAAATCTTGTAGTGTCTCCTCATAACCCTGTACTGTCAGACCATTGTCTGTTAACCTTTGATTTTACTATTTCTGACTATTTGGCTCCTAAAGAAAAATATTATCACAGTAGATGCCTCTCAGATGATGCTGTTTCCAAATTTATGCAGATTGTTTCCTCTATGCCATGTGTCAACACAACGGAAATAAGCTATAGACAGCTTGCTCCTTCTGTAATTGATAACATGGTGGATAGTGTTTCAGCTTCTCTGCATCAGGCTCTAGACTTGGTGGCCCCCTTAAAAAAGAAAAAGTCTAATCAGAGATTTTTAACTCCTTGGTTCAACACAGAAACTCGTAGCTTAAAACAGAAGACTCGTCAATTAGAAAGAAAATGGCGCTCTACTAATTTAGATGAAATCTATTTAGCTTGGAGAAATCATCTTTTAATTTATAAAAAATCTCTTAGAAAAGCTAGAACGAGTTATTACTCTGCATTAATAGAAGAGAACAAGAATAATCCCAGGTTTCTTTTCAGTACTGTAGCCAGGTTGACAAAGAGTCAGGACTCTGTCAATCCTAGCATCCCCTTAGAGCTTACTAGTCAGGACTTTATGAACTTTTTCAATAATAAAATTTCATCCATCAGAGATGAAATCAATCAGATTCTTCCCACAGTTAACTTAAATACTGTAACTACTAAAACTCCTTCTATTGATGTCTGTCTTGATGAGTTTACTCCAATCGACCTTTGTGAGTTAGACAAAATAGTTTCCTCATCCAAACCTTCAACTTGTCTTTTAGACCTTATTCCTACCAAGTTATTTAAAGAAGTCTTCCCACTTATTGGTAGCTTTATTCTTCATATAATCAATTCTTCATTGACTTTAGGCCATGTACCGCAGGCTTTTAAAATGGCTGTAATTAAACCCTTACTCAAAAAGCCAACGCTAGATCCAGGAGCTTTAGCTAACTATAGACCAATCTCTAATCTCCCTTTCATTTCAAAAATCTTAGAAAGAGTTGTTGCTACGCAATTATTTGACCACCTGCAGGGAAATGGTGTACTTGAAGAGTTTCAATCTGGGTTTAGAATCCATCATAGTACTGAAACAGCCTTAGCGAAGGTCACTAACGACCTCCTCATTGCATCTGATAATGGACTAGTTTCTGTACTTGTCCTTTTAGATCTTAGTGCAGCTTTTGATACTATTGATCATAATATTCTACTTGATAGATTAGAACACTATGTTGGACTTAATGGAACTTCGTTGCAGTGGTTTAGATCTTATTTATCTGATAGGTTCCAGTTTGTTCATGTAAATGATGAGTTTTCTTTCAGCTCAAAGCTTAGTCATGGAGTTCCACAGGGATCTGTACTAGGCCCTACTCTTTTTAGTTTATATATGCTTCCGTTAGGCAACATTATTAGAAAGCACTGTATACATTTTCATTGTTATGCAGATGACACACAATTATACCTGTCAATGAAGCCAGATGATACTAATCAATTAGCCAAGTTAGAAGCCTGTCTTAAGGAAATCAAAGCTTGGATGACTTGTAATTTCCTGCTATTAAATTCAGATAAGACTGAAGTCATTCTTGTTGGTCCAAAAAACCTTAGAAATTCCTTTCCAAATCAAACTTTCAGTTTGGATGCAGTTACTCTTTCTCTTAATAGCTCTGTGAGGAACCTTGGAGTTATTTTTGATCAGGATTTGTCCTTCAATTCACATATTAAATTTGTTTCTAAGACTGCCTTCTATCATTTGCGTAATATTGCCAAGATTAGGAACATCTTGTCTCAGAGTGATGCTGAGAAGCTGATCCATGCTTTTGTTAGCTCGAGATTAGATTATTGTAATTCTTTATTATCAGGCTGTCCTAAAACATCTTTAAAAAGTCTTCAGCTGATCCAGAATGCTGCAGCAAGAGTTTTAACAGGTACTAGAAAGAGAGATCATATCTCTCCGGTTCTGGCCTCCCTTCATTGGCTTCCCATAGAGTTTAGAATTAAGTTTAAAATCCTTCTTCTTACTTACAAAGCTCTAAACAATCAGGCTCCTTTTTATTTAAAAGATCTGATACTACCGTATCATCCTAACAGAGCACTACGCTCCCAAAATGCAGGATTACTTGTAATACCTAGAATCTCCAAAAGTACAATGGGAGGCAGAGCCTTCAGTTATCAAGCTCCTCTCCTGTGGAATCAGCTGCCAATCTGGATTCGGGAGTCAGACTCGATCTCTGTTTTTAAGAATAGGGCTAAAACCTACCTTTTTGATATAGCCTACAATTAGGGAGGGATCATGTGTTTCTGAACCCTCCCTTAGTTATGCTGCTAATAGGTTTAGTCAGCCGGGGGACCTCCAGTAATGCACTGGGCCTCACTCCTTTCCTCACTCTCTATGAAATATTTTTTTTTTTTGCTGGTCATTAACATTTGTTTGTTCTCTCCCATAGATTGAGTCCCCATCGTGCTGTTTGCTCTCTACATGTCTGTTCTTTTCTTCTTCTCTATCCCCTCACCCCCCAGCCAGTCGCAGCAGATGACTGCCCCTCCCTGAGCCTGGTTCTGCTGGAGGTTTCTTCCTGTTAAAAGGGAGTTTTTCCTCTCCACCGTCGCCAAGTGCTTGCTCACAGGGGATCGCCTGATTGCTGGGGTCTTTCTGCAACTGTGGGGGTCCCCCCTACAGTTGATAGTGCTATGAGATGACTGTTGTTGTGAAATGGCGCTATATAAATAAAGTTGAATTGAATTGAATTGAATAATGTTCAAGTCAGAAGGCGAAGCGAGCTCCTCTTTGGGAGCACTCATGGCAGGGTTTCCCTCTGGGACCCCGGCCTCATTTGCTGTGGCAGTCAAGCCCTTGGACTTTTGGCTTCACGATCCCACTGCCTGGTTCATCCGCAGTGAAGCCCAGTTTGTTCTTCTCGGAATTACCACAGACAACACTAAATACCATTGTGTGGTGGCTTCGCTCGACCTGCACTCCACCCAGTGCGCCATGAGCCTGCTCCGAGACCCCCCAGCCCAGGGGAAATACACCGCTCTCAAGCAGCTATTATTACTGTGGTGCTACAGTCTCTCTGATGGGTAGACGACAGAGAAGCTCCTCTCTCACTCCGAGTTGGGCGACAGCTCAGCTGTTGAGCTGATGGAGAACACGTTAGCTCTGCTGGGCACAGATGATGGATCCTTCCTCTTTGCTCATCTCTTCCTTCGGAAACTGCCAGCTCCAGTGCAGGCTATCCTAGCCAACTCGCTGCTGCTGGCTGCTAAGGACTACTGCTTGTTAGCGGAGGAAATGGATCGTGTTATCCTGGCAAATAGGAGTTTTGTTGTCCAGTCGGTGGTACCGGGACCTTCATTGTCATCCTCAGAGGTTGTTGAGTTGGTGGTCGTTGCCGGGATAGTCACTCGAAGACGCCAGACCAAGCCCATGTGCTTCTACCACCAGCACTTCAGCACAGATGCACGGCATTGCCTTCCACCATGCAGTTTCAAAACGCCGGGTAATGGACCAGCCAGTGGTCAGTAGCAGTTATGGCCGCTGGCAACAAGGAAAAGCTGCTTTTCCTCAGACACGTGTTCCAGGAGGCATTTTCTGGTTGACTCTGGCTCCCAGAAGAGTCTTATTCTGCAGCCCATCATTAACTGCTGCTAATGGCTCACTTATTAAAACATTTGGAGAGAGGTCTGTGACTGTGTGTTTACACAGGCCCAACTACAAGTGGGACTTTGTGGTAGCTGCCAGCTCCGTTCCTATCACAGGCGCTGACTTTCTGTGTGCTCATGGCCTCCTTGCAGATATTGCTAATAGACGTTTGATTGATGCTGTTTCTTTTTCTTTACTGCCTTGTATGACATGGGGACCTGGGACATTAGCACATGCTAATTTTTTAGCTCCTGGAGATGTGTTTCAGCGCTTGCTTTCTGATTTCCCCTCACTTACAGTACCTAACTTTTCCGCTACTGTCGCCAAGCACTGGGTTGAGCATTTCATCACCTCTAAGGTCCCTCTGGTTTTCATGCGCATGCGCCACCTCAATACAGCTAAGCTAACCATCGCTCGGGAAGAGTTTGCTACCATGGAGCGGTTAGGTATTGTTAGGAGCTCCAATAGCCCTTGGGCTTCCCCTGTTGCACATAGTGCCCAAGTCCAATGGCTCATGGCAGCCATGCAGGGACTTTCACCGCTTGAACATCACGGAGTATGACCGTTATCCAATCCCCCACATAAAGGATTTTTCAGTGCACCTGGCCAGGGCAGCTATTTTTTTTGAAGATGGATCTGGTCCATGGCTATCACCAGGTTATGCATGCAAAAGACGTTACAAAAATGGCAGTAATAACTCCTTTCAGTCTTTTTGAGTTCTTGCATACACTGTTCAGACTTAAAGGCATGGCTCAGACCTTTCAGAGGCTGATGGATGTGGTGCTCCATGGTTTGCTGTTTGTGTACCTGAATACATCCTGGTGGCTAGCATGTCTGAGGAAGAACACCTCTCCAACTTGAAACAGGTTTTTCAAAGACATTCTTGCACTTTGTTCCATGGGTGCAGGCCTCAGGCTGGAGGGTAGGGTGGTGCAGGAAGGTTGCCCCCCCCCCCACACTTTGCAACGTCTCCACTGGTCCCAATTTCTTGGTGCCACACCGCTTTTTTTTGACTCCGTTCACTCCCTCTCGCACCCTGGTGTCTGCATCTCTGTCAAACTGGTAGGGTCCAAGTTTGTTTGGCCTCACCTACGCAAGGAGGTGAAGGAATGGGCAGTAGCATGTGTTTTGTGTCAATGGACCAAGGTCCATAGGCACACCAAGGCTCCCCTGGAGCGTTTCCTGGTCCCTAGCAGGATGTTTAACCACATACATGTAGACTTAATAGGCCCTCTATTGCTGTTGCTGGGCTATGCACACCTTTTCACAATAGTGGACCATAACACTCGTTAGCCAGAGGCAGTTCCCTTGGCTTCCACCATCTTCTGCTGATGTGGTCCATGCCTTTCTGTCGTGTTGGGTCGCATGTTTCGGTCCTTCATCAGACATCACCTCCGACAGGGGCCCCCAGCTTGTTTTGGAGCTCTCGTCCACCATGGCTGAGAGCCTGGAGGTCAAAGTTCATCGCACCACCATGTACAGTCAGCAGGCTAATGGGTAGTGTGAAAGATTCCACAGGTCACTGAAGGCTGCGCTGAGTGCCTTAACTGTCTTCCCTGGGTTCTGCTCGGTTTGCGTTCTGCACAAACAAGGAGAATCTTGCCACTTCCCCAGCTGAGCTGGTTTTTGGTCAGCCCAAACATGTTCCAGGTGAATTTTTGCCAGAAATCCTTGCACCAGGTACCGATTCCACTGCACAGTTTTTCTCGAGGGCTGATTCAGTTAATGTTCTGGGACCTGTACACCATTGTTTGCCTTGCACCTTTGTCCGTAAGTGTTTAGAGCAGTCCAAATTTGTTTTTGTTAGGCACAATGCACACAAGGCCCCGCTGCATCCATTTTATGATGGCCCTTTCAGAATTTTGGAAATGGGTGCAAAGCATTTTGTGTTGGATTTTGGGGAGTGCAAGAAAACTGTTTGTGTGGATAGACTTAAACCTGCCCATGTGCTGGCAGATGAGCAGGTAGTGCTGGCCCAGACTCCCCACTGTGGACGCCTACCTGTGGTTGCTTCATGGACTTGTCCTTCTCCCACCAGGGACTCTTTTCAGCTACCTGAGCCCGAGTTGCCTTCCTCCCCGCCTCTCGCCCCTCAGCATAGGAACCCCTCTACTCGCCCAGCTGTTTCGCGATACAGCCGCTATGGACGATTACTCAGACCAAGAGTGCTGGACTGATGAAGCCCCTGGTGGGTGTTCAGGGGGGATGGGTGGACCAGTGGTAGCCTCCACTCACACAGGGGAAAAGGGAAGGAAATAGATGGTATATATATAGTGGAGAAAATAAGTATTGAACACATTGTGGCACACATATTTGGGATGCTTAGACTGCATATGTATAGCACACTGATTGAGATGCTTAGACTGCATATGTATATTGTGGTACCTCACGTCTTAGAAGGAACAATAAGTCTGGACCTCCTGGGGATAACAGTAGGAGGTGGAGATGCTTTTAGAAATGGATCTGGGAAGACTTCCTGACCTCCAGGGGTTAGGTGGAGGAAGAAGAGACCTGGGAGAGACGTATTGTCTATGGGGGGTTGAATGACATTGTGATTCTGTACTTTGATGTCCCGGGTATAAAGAGGGGGGATTTGAGAAGTTGGTCCTCTTTTCTGTTTGAGAGGACGTTGGAGACGTGTGATGTTCAATAAACCCGAATTGAGAAATAAATTCATTTCACGTTCTCCACATTGGTGACCTTAAGACGTACAATGACCAGAGACAATTCCCCCGAACCAGACTCGCCAGGGACCAGCCGAGCAAGCGCGGTCTCAGTCAAGCTACCAGAATTCTGGTAGGACAACCCAGACTCGTGGTTCCTTCTGGCCGAAGCCCAGTTCGCTCTCGGGGGAATAACAGCAGATGACACAAAATTCTACAACGTCATCGCCAAACTCGACAGCCGCACAGCTCGACATGTGCGGAGCCTGGTGCAGCACCCGCCCGCTGGCGATAAATACGGCGGGTTGAAAGCTGCCCTCACCCAGCGTTTCACGCCCTCAGCCGAGGAGAGAGCTAGGAGACTCCTGGCTCTGCACGACTTGGGAGGAAGCACGTCTGTCAACCTGATGGAAGACATGCTGAAGCTGAGAGGCTCAGACAACGACGATTTCCTCTTCACGCACATCTTCCTGAGAACCCTACCATCGCAGACGAGGGCGACCCTGGCGGGCACTCATTTTGTGACCCAGCGGGACTTCCGCGCGTTGGCCCAGGAGGCGCAGCGGATCCTCAACGCCAGCGAAGAGCACACGGCCACCGCAGCAGCGGCAGACCTCGGCGCGATGGCCGGGAACAGTGGAGGGCCAGAGGCGACGGAGGCGGTCCCACCAACAACGGCAGCAGCGAAGCCCTGACACCGCGGAGGAGACAACCTCTGTTTTTACCATCGTTGTTTCGCAGACAGGGCACGCAAGTGTGTACTGCCGTGCCAGTTCAAGAGCTCGGGAAACGCCAGGACCGGGAGTCGGTAGCAGCTGCGGCCCTCGGTGAACGGAACAAGCTGCTCTACCTGATGGATGCGCGCTCTGGGAGACACTTCCTCGTGGACACAGGCTCCCAAGTGAGTTTCATCACCCCAACCTACGCTGACCGGCTGGCAGGCCCCGGGGGTGACGGAGCAACAGCGGCGAACGGCTCGAGCATTAAGACCTTCGGTGAAAGGACTCTACTTCTGTCCCTGCACGGCCGCACACATGAGTGGACTTTTATTATAGCGGCGGTGAGTTTCAACATGTTAGGTGCTGATTTTCTGTGCTCACATGGGTTGTTAGTTGATCTTCCCAATAGACGCTTGGTTAATGCACTCTCCTTTTACTCTATCCCTTGTGCAGCTGAAGTGTCCCCGCCACCAGCACAGACCAACGTCGCCACAGCAGGCGGTAAGTTTCACACACTCCTCACTCAGTTTCCAGCACTCACAGTTCCCACATTTTCGGCAACAGTTGTGAAACACGGGGTGGAGCACTTCATCACTACCGCTGGTCCCCCCGTTTTCGCGAAAGCTCGGCGCTTGGATGCAGCTAAACTGTCCATAGCGCGCGAGGAGTTCGCCAACCTGGAAAGGTTGGGCATCATCCGGCGTTCGAATAGCCCATGGGCTTCCCCACTTCACATGGTCCCTAAAGCTGACGGCTCGTGGCGACCTTGCGGTGATTTCCGCAGGTTAAACAACGCCACAGCGTATGACCGCTACCCAATCCCACATATTCAGGATTTTTCGGTACATCTGGCGGGGGCGCGCATTTTTTCTAAAATAGACTTGGTCCGCGGTTATCATCAAGTCCCAGTGCGCGCTGAGGACATTCCCAAAACAGCGGTGATAACCCCGTTTGGACTTTTTGAGTTGTTACGCATGCCGTTTGGGCTTAAAGGCGCCGCGCAAACCTTCCAGCGCATGATGGACGCGGTGTTATGCGATCTCCCTTTTGTGTTCGTCTACCTGGACGACATTTTGGTAGCCAGCGCGTCCGAAGAAGAACAAGAAAAACACCTCACGGCAGTTTTCCGGAGGTTGGGAGAGCACGGGTTAATAATCAACCCAGCTAAGTGCCAGTTTGGGGTGGCGCAGATCGATTTTTTGGGGCACCGCATCTCCCCAGAAGGGGCAGTTCCGCTACCGGACAAAATGCGCGCAGTGGCAGATTTTCCCCAGCCACAAACGGTCAAAGCACTACAGGAGTTTTTGGGAATGGTGAATTTTTATAACTGTTTCCTCCCCCACGCAGCGCAGTTCATGCAACCATTGTATGCCGCGCTTAAAAAACCAAAACCCTCAAATGTAATCGAATGGTCCCCGGAGTGGGAGTGCCCATTCTCGGAGATAAAAAAAGCCCTTGCAGACGCTGCGTTGTTGGCTCATCCAGACCCAACGGCCCGCATAGCGCTCACCACTGATGCGTCAGATTTGGCCATAGGGGCGGTAGTGGAGCAGCATGTTGCCGGGGTTTGGCAGCCGCTGGCCTTTTTCAGCAGGTCCTTGCGCGAGGCCGAGCGAAAATACAGCGCGTTCGACAGGGAGCCGTTAGCGCTCCACTTAGCCATTCGCCACTTCCAATTCTGGCTAGAGGGTCAGCGTTTCACTGCGTTTGTCGACCACAAACCGCTCACTTTTGCGATGGCCAAAATTTTGGAACCATGGTCGGGCCGGCAGCAGAGGCAGCTGGCCGCAATTTCGGAGTTTACTACTGATATTCAACACGTAGCGGGTAAACTCAATGTAGTGGCAGACTGCCTCTCTCCCGCGGTAACCGCGCCAGTCCGCGCAGAGGTAGATTATACTACCGCTGCCGCAGAGCAAAATAACAGCGCGGAGGCGCACGCGGCCCCAGTCCATGTGGGGATAGATTATGCAGCCATGGCAGCGGATCAGGGTAGCGATGCGGACGTGTGCGCGCTCCAGTCAGGACCAACAGGGTTAAGGCTGGAGAACAGGAGGCTGCAAAATGGTATGCCCCCCCTAATCTGCGATGTCTCTACTGGACGACCACGTCCGGTAGTGCCGGCCGCGTGGCGCTGCCGCGTTTTTGACTCGATTCACTCCCTGGCGCATATTACGTCCGACAGGGGACCTCAATTTGTGTCCGAGCTTTGGTCAGCGATGGCCCGCAGCTTAGGTGTGACAATTCACCGCACTACCGCTTACCACCCCCAGGCTAATGGTTTATGTGAGCGTTTTCATAGATCATTGAAGGCAGCCCTCAGAGCGTCGCTTACGGATGCAAATTTGGTAAACAGACTACCATGGGTTTTATTAGGGTTGCGTTCTGCACCTAAAGAGGACTTAAAAGCCTCCCCAGCTGAGTTGGTCTTCGCGCAACCACTCCGGCTGCCAGGGGAGTTTCTTCCAGATAATCCGGCTCCAGGGTTTCCCCTGCTCAGCGGTCACTGAACGACACGGGAGCGGACATGCTTCCGGGCCCCGTTCATCACACTTTTCCACGTGTTTTTGTGCCCAAATCTTTAAAAAATGCCGAGTTTGTTTTTGTCAGGCACGAGGCTCAGCGCCCTACCCTGAGACCACCTTACGATGGCCCATATAGAGTGCTGGAAACAGGTGATAAGCATTTTTTGCTAGATTTGGGAGACAGGAGGGAAACAATTTGTATAGACAGACTGAAACCTGCTTTTGTGATGCTGCTTTTGTGATCACGTTCTCCACAACATCAACATTTTTCTCATTAAACATATTTCTGATGGAGTCACTGACCTGAGCTTTTCACCAGATGTCAGTAACAACCCAAGCAATCCATAATATACAAAGACGCCAAGGCAACTGTGTACACAAAAAAAGTGATATTTAATGAAGTAGAATGACACGGGGAATAAGTATTGAACACATGAAGAAAAAGAGGTGCCAAAAGGCATAGAAAGCCAAGAAACCAGCTGAAATCCATCAGAATTTAGGAAGCCATCCCATTCCCCATTAGTGCAAATTAATCTTTTAACTGTCCCAGGTGCCGTATGGCGACAGAAACGGTTAAGGGGTAAACCTAACCCCTAGTGGTCAAGAGTGGTAAATATTTTTTGCCAATAAAATAGTTCAGATTTCCAAGGCGATAACTTGAAAGTTGCAAGAGATAATGGCTAACAGTCAATTAGAAAGACGCAGAATATGATCCAAAGTTTCAGATAGGAATAAATTTGTGCATCTAATTTGCATAATGTCGCGGCAGCTATATAAATTACATAACTCAGTCAAAAGTGGACTTTGTCACATTTACACAAAGAATGGTTTGTTTTTTGATGCCATTTTGTCTACAGGGATATGTTTTTTATCTAATCTTCAAAGTAGATGAACCAGAAAAATAATAAAATGTAAAAACCCCCCCAAAACATATATTCGTCTCTTACCTGTTGTGTGTGTGTGTGTGTGTGGGGGGGCTTGCTCGCCCATGTGACCGGTCCGTTTTCATCCATCGTGGTCGATGTTTTGCGTTTGCTTGGTCATTTACACCCTCTACCACATCTACAAACTCTTTTGATTATCCCACGTGAATTTTGTTTGTATTATGTGGCTATTTTTCCTGTTTGATGCATTTTTCATGTGAGAATGCATGATGATAGTGGGCTCCGCCATCTTGGTGCTGGTAGCTCAGTTTTTCGTCCATCGTGGTCAATGTTTCACATTTGGTCGGTCATTTACACCGTCTACCACATCTACAAACTCTTATGATTATCCCATGTTTTTTGAATTTCGTTTGTATTACGTGGCTATTTTTCCCGTTTCATGCAGTTTCAGTCAGAATTGCTGCCGCCATGACCGATCATGGCGGCATCCACATTGGTGTGTGAGCTCAAAGCGGAAAAAGGAAAATAATAATGAGGATTTCTTCTTTTTTGCTGTATTCCATGTCAGCCATGATTCCTTTGGCGTGTGTCTGCCACCTTCTGAACTGTCAGATCAATACAGATCAGTACAAATTCTCAGTATAGCTGGGGGACGTCAGTAAGTTGACAGGTGTAGTTGCTGTGCTGTGCCACTGGGGGTGCGTAACCCGTCCATTTAATGTGGACAGTTAAAGGGTTAATTTCAGCTGGTTAAGTCCTGACTGATAGCCTTTAAAAAGGTCTGTGAATATCAGATTGTCACACCACAAAGAACTCAATGGATAGAAATGAAGAGCTCTCTCTAGACCGTTGCGACCTTATTGTTGCAAAACATAATGATGGCATTGGTTACAGGTGCATTTTTAAACTGCTGAATGTTCCAGTGAGCACTGTTGGAGCCGTCATTCGGAAGTGGAAAGAACAACATTTTACCATAAACCAGCCATGACCTGGAGCTCCTCACAAGATTTCTGATGGCGGAGTCAAAAGAATTATCAGAAACGTTATCCAAGAGACAAAGACCACTCGTGGAAAGCTCCAGAAAGACCTGGAGTTAGCATGTACTGCTGTTTCAAAGAAAACAATAAGTAATGCACTCAACCGACATGGGCTCTATGTCCCCTCACCTCACAAGACTCCACTGCTGAAGAAAAAGCATGTTGAAGCTTGTTTAAAGTTTGCTGCACAACATTGGGCAAGCCAGTAAAATACTGTGAGAATATAGTCTGATCAGATGAAACCAAAATTGAACTTCTTGGATGCCACAACACACAGCATGTTTGGAGGAGAAATGGCACTGCACATCAGCCCAAAAACACCATACCAGCAGTGAAGTTTGGAGGTGTGAGCATAATGGTGTGTGTGTGTGTGGGGGGGGGGGGGGGTCAGCACATGATACAGGCAGATTTCATATAATTGAAGGAAAGATGAATGGATAAATGTACAGAGACATCCTTGATAACAATCTGTTGCCATCTGCCAAGATGCTGAAGATAAAACGAGGATGGACATTTCAGCAAGACAATGCTCTCAAACACACAGCCAAGGAAACTCTCAACTGGCTCCAGAGAAGGAAAATAAAGCTGCTCGAATGGCCCAGTCAGTCACCTGACCTGAATCCAATTGAAAATCTATGGAACGAACTGAAGATCAGAGTTCATAGAAGACACCCACGGAACCTTCAAGATTTGAAGACAGTTTGTGTGGAAGAATGGGCTAAAATCACTCCCAACCAATGCCTGCACCTAGTTTCTCCATACAGGAGGCCAACAAAAGCTTCTGTACTAAATATTAAATGAATTTCACCAAGTGTGTTCAATACTTATCCCCTGTGTCATTCCACTTTATTAAATATAACTTGTTTTGTGAACACAGATGCCTTGATTTCTTCATATGTATGTACTACATAACAGAAAACTTAGTCAAAGAAATACTTTTTTTTAGAATATTTTAACACACTGTTCACACAGGAGATTTACAGTACCAGATAGTATAAATACAGTAATAAAATGACAACTGCAAAAATATTACAGAAAAATAAATTCAGTTTTAGACATTTCATCAAATAACTTCTTTTTTAATAAATCTGCTTAAATCTGTTTTAATATTGGCTACAGCAACATAAATATTGTTAAAACGTTTAGAATAATAGCAGCCACTTTGGTCTTAACGTAAATTGACAAATCTCTCATCTTTTTTTTTTTTTGAATGAATGAATCTTTATTTCGGATAGATTAAAAGTAAAGATTAAAAGAAAAGAACACAATAATATAACAAAGAGGGAAAAAATCTAGCAAGGTCAAATTAAACAGTAACTCATCTGATTATACAGTTGAACATAAGTTATCCGAAATGGGTGATGGCTGAAGCCGCAGCTTATATTGCCCACCCATATTCCATCCAAGAATTCAAAAGAAAAACAAAACAGGAGCGATTACAATTCAGAACAAAACTAAGACAAAACGTGACAAAAAAAACAACAAAACTAAGCAACAGCACAACACAGACTGAATATGATAATTCTTATGCGATTTTACATGTCATCTTGTATATACACTACCCTAAAAAAGTTTGGGGTCACTTAGAAATTTCCTTATTTTTGAAAGAAAAACACTTTTTTTCAATGAAGATAACTTTAAACTAATCAGAAATACACTCTATACATGGCTAATGTGGTAAATGACTATTAAGATAAGATAAGCCTTTATTAGTCCCACAATGGGGAAATTCCAGGATTGCAACAGCATAGGGATAGCAACACTCAGAGCAACAATCAGAAGGCAAGAAAAAACAACATCTAGTAAACATATGTCCATATTACTATAAATGTATATATATATAGACACACAGTGCAGAGCATTATGGCTGGTGAATGTGCAGCAGAAAGTCTAAGCTCTCTCTCCGCGGATGCAGCGAGCCAGCTGGAAGTCTTTGGGCATGATGGTGACCCCCTTAGCGAAGAAGAGACCCACCAGGTGGGCCTCGCTGGTCTCCTGCAGAGCCATGACGGCGAAGCTCAGGAAACGCAGGACGGTCTTGAAGTCCTGAGCGATCTCCCTCACCAGGCGCTGGACGGGCAGCTTACGGATGAGCAGCTCCGTGGATTTCTGGCAGCGACAGATCTCTCTCAGAGCCACGGGCCTGTGACGGCGAGGCCTCTTCACTCTGCCGGTGGCCGGAGCGCCTCTCCGAGCAGCCCTGGTGGCTAGCTGTCTCCTGGGGGGGGGGGGGGGGGGCTTCTTCCTCCAGTAGATTTTACGGGCGGTCTGCTTGGTTCTTGCCATCGCTCTTTATTATTCTGTCTTATATTTCTTTCACGCCGCCTAAACTCCAGCCCGGCACCCGCGTCATTTTCGCTACAGCTCCCGGTATGTCGAGTTTCCCATTAGCACCGGGCGGCGGCCAAGTGCTAGCTAGCACTAGCTCCTCCCCGCTGTAACGTCTCCCGCTGCAAACCGTGGCTCCGTCCGCCGACCCGGGAGACCCCCGGGGTGATCCGTGCGTCCGTGATATATATACAGAGTGAAAGGTGTAGAAAGAAGAAGGAAGATAAAAAAAAAAGGCTGTTGCAACAGGCAGCCGACTCGTGTGGCGCCGCCGGTCCGGCGGAACCGGAACCCGAATTCTAGCTGCAAATGTCTGTTTTTTGGTGCAATATCTAGATAGGTGTATAGAGGCCCATTTCCAGCAACTATCACTCCAGTGTTCTAATGGTACAATGTGTTTGCTCATTGCGTCAGAAGGCTAATGGATGATTAGAAAACCCTTGAGCAATCATGTTAGGGCTGCAATGCTGTAATTGCTGCAAATGGAGGATTCTTTGACGAAAGCAAAGTTTGAAGGAAAAAATTATTATTTCAAATACAAATCATTATTTCTAACCTTGTCAATGTCTTGACTATATTTTCTATTCATTTTACAACTCATGGTGGTAAATAAGTATGACTTTTCATGGAAAACACAAAATAATTGTCTGGGTGACCCCAAACTTTTGAACAGTAGTGTATGTTTGGAGTATTTCTTCCTTTAGTTTTTGTTTAAATTGTCCAAGCATTGTACATGATTTTAATTCAGGTCCAAAAGCGTTCCACAGTCTGACTCCTTGCACTGAAACACAGTGTTGCTTGGTGGTAGTTCTCACTGAAGGTTTTTGAAATATACATGTTCCTCTGAAATGATATTGTTTCTCCCTTTTTTGAAACAACTTTTGGATATTTGCGGGCAGTGATAGATTCTTCACTTTAAACATTATTACTGCAGTTTTAAAATAAACATAACACAAGGCAAAGATATCTCCTGAAAGGTTGCACTGCTTATTATAATTTGATGAGTCTACAAAGAGTCTACAGAGTCTTAAGTCTAATATAATATAATCTGATGAGTCTACAAAGGCTTAAAAATTTGTGTACCCCAACTCAGAGTTGATGTGACATTTGAGCACCTGGTATCATGTTCAGATTAATAAATACCAATCTGCCCACTGACATGATGGTACAACCACTTTTTTGTCATACACACATTCGATAAATGAGGGCCACTGAACATTCTGTGGGAGGTAAGGATATTTTTATTAGATAATATATCCTAGTATCCCAGTCCTAGCTTGATATTAAACATGTATGTAGGTGTTTACCATCCACTTCTGCAGACATCACTAAGATTTTTAATAAAAGTTAACATATTTCTGCTATACTGATTTTTTTGCAATGTTATATACTGTATAAAATATTTGGATATGCAGACAGAGCTTACCTTGGCTGTAATGAGCACATAGGCTTGTCACAATGTTGCCTTAAATCTACAACAAAGCCAGCAAAGTCCTGGTAGCCATTTAGACTTTTGCATACGTCCATAGTTTCTGCTTTATGAAGTGATTCTGAGTTAATTAGATAGTTGTCAATATCACGACAGAGCAGTTCCGGGATGCCGCTAGCATCTTGACATGATGTAAACAATCGACCATGAGATAAGAATCTTGTTTCGGATTGTTCATGGATAATTTCTCAACATACCGACACTTGTGCACTTGTCATATGCTCCAACAAAGGCACCCAATCCAATTTTAAGAAGTTCTGCTGACTGGATCATGCTAAAATCTTATTTTAATAATGCATTGGTTTGTATGTGGTAGCAATAACAATGTGAAATTTTTCACTCCTGAGGACTCCAATCACTGCTGGAGGTCACGTGATTGCAAAACCTCAATAAATCCCCTATAAAAACAAGAAGAAGAAGAAGAAGCCATCTCTGTTGTTATTCAGTCCATACAACCAATCATGTATAGTAGAACAAAATTACGTTTCGTAATTATGAATTACGTAATCACATGGAGAATCAGAGATGTCGCTGCCATGCGAGGCGCCACCACAAACAACTTCTCCTTCCCCCATTCTATTACGCTGAGCACCAAGCTAGAAGGTGGGAAGTACCATTTTTATATGGCCTTTGGTATGACCCAGCCGGGACTTGAACCCCCAACCTCCCAGTTGTGGGGTGGATGCTCTAGATACATTGTCTAAAACGGTATCTTATGCCACTTTTATACCAAAAAAACTTTCATTGTCTTACAGTTTCATGTCAAAATCTTTTCACTTCCCCCCCTTCAAACGGCAGAATCGGTAACTATAGGCCCAACCATATACCACAAGGCTAATAGTGGCTAGCAATACATTATCAGAATAAATCCTGTGATAAAAAAAAACTTACTTGTTAAAGGACATACCCACTTGGATGCACGGTGGCTCAGTAATAATGACTGAAACTACATCGATCCTTAAAAGCAGTTTAATGGTAAAACCCATCTTAATTTGGGTCAAATTTCAGAAGAAGGAGCCGCAGCCTCCTTCTTCTGATGATGGTGGAGATGGGGATAGGACAGCCAGCCCTCCTGTAGACCTCATTGTTTGTTGTGTCGTGGAACCACTGGATGCCGAAGATGTTATGGAGGCAAGCCCGATGGAATGTATCCAGATAGTGGGTGTTTGTGGAGGGCAGGGTCCAGGTCTCAGACCTGTAAAGGAGGATGGGGATCACACAGGTGTTAAAGATTCACAACTTTGTGGTTGTGCGGATCTTCCCACTCCACCAGACTCTCTGGAGGTGGCCGAAAGCACTGTGAGACAGCTGCAGGCAGTGAATGATCTCTGGGTCTGACGAGCAGGAGCTGGTGATCTTAGATCCAAGGTAGACAAAGTCATTAACAATCTCAACCGGCTCGTTTTTGATGGTGATGACTTATAGTGGTGGTGGCAAGATGTCTGACAGTGACTGGATCTTTGTCTTTGCCCAGCTAGTTGTAAGGCCCAGGGGTGATGCTTCCTCTGCAAGCGACTCTAGTGCCTCAGCAATTATGTCTACATGCTTGACAAAAAGCACCACATTGTTTGCATAGCACAAGTCTGTGAAGTGGGAATGAAAATCAACTCCGAGATTGGGGCAGTGCTCCATCCTGTTCTTGACCCAGTAGTCAACCGCAACATTGAAGAGGTTTGGTGCGGTGATACATCCCTGCTGGACTCCAGTAGTGGTGACAAAAGGTTCTGACATGTCACCCTCGGCACATACCCTGCACATGGTGTTGGTGTAGAGATCCTGGAGAATGTTGATGTACTTGGACAGGACTCCAATGCCACAAAGGAGTTGCCAGAGGGCATTCCTGTCTAGGGAGTTGAAGGCAGCTTTGAGGTCAACGTAGGCCGCATATAGAGGTTGTAGGTACTTCTGCCGATGCTGTGCCAGGACACTCAAGGCAAGGATGCAGTCCACTGTGGATCGGCGAGGGGTAAAGCTGGCCTGCTGGCGGCGGCACTTGGCGAGGAGCAGGGAGGCGGATGTGGCTCACGATGACAGCAGTGATTATCTTGCTGGGGATGGACAGCAGCATGATGGGACGATAGCTGTCTGTACTCCAACAGTCACCCTTGTTCTTATAGAAGGACAGAATGACCCCATCCCTGCACTCTCCAGGGACACATTTTTCTGCCCAGATGAAGCGGCACAGATGTTCCAGCCGAGGGATAACAGAGGTGAGAGCAGCTTTCATCATCTCTGCCGTAACTCCATCAGTGCCAGGGGCTCGCCCAGAGGGGAGCTTTTTGATGGTATCTGACAGCTCAGTGATTGAGGGCGGGGCTAAGCTGATTGAGTTGTCTTGACAAGAAAGATCCCACAAATCATTGCTGTAACATTTTCAAAAAATGCAATCTTCAGTCTTTTGAAAATTACAAAACTCTCAAATTTGCCTGTTCACTTTATAAAATATTAAATGGCTATGCCCCCCCCCCCTCCAGGAGAATATGTTAAATCACTGGTACAGCCACTAGAGCAATCACTAGAGGAGACTGTGAGGTGCCCCATAGACACACCACATTTGCTCAATCTGTGCTATCAGTGAGGGGCACCAAGATCTGGAAAAACATACCACCTACAATCAGAGAATGTACTGTAGCATCAAGTCCTTTGGCTCCAATCTATAAAATTACTCTTCACCTTAAAGAAATTTTTTCACCCAAAAGTCTGGTTAAGAATTGTTTCCTTCACCTAAGGACCACAGTTTGAAAACACATTCCATGGTAAAAGGGACGATAAGGATCCCATTTTTTGTGCCAGAAACGGATTAGTCTGCAATCATAAATCCCGGAACTTCATCCCCAACCAGGCAGTTTAATGCTTCAAGAACTGCTTGAAACATTCCAGACACCTTGACCACATTCCACAGGTCTCTAGGAATTATCCACAGCTCAACATTACCCCCTGGTGACAACTCTGGAATATGTTCGCTGTTGCCTCTGCAAGCTGAGCTGGGGCTACGGAATGAAATTACTTCCTTTTAACAAAATATCAATTCTCAGATTATTTTCTTTTTCAGGACACCCTGGAAAATCAAGCAGGACTCTGACATACCATTCTGGTTTGAAATGTTTTGTTAATCATTGGTTTAAATGTATTGCATGTTTGAAAATGCTTAAATGAACCTTATTCTAATGCATGTTAAATATAGAAGGACAAGCTCATGAAAGTGCATGTTTAATGTAGCAAGAATGAAAATTAGTCATGAATCACTGAAGTTTCTATAGCTTACACACATAAAATTTTGATTTTAACCCCCTGCACTCCGGGCAATTTTCCTAAAAATGCCAAAAAATAACGTGCCCAAAGTAAATCGAAAGCTGTTATTCAACCCTTTGCAGCATCTTCATGGGGTTGGTCTCATTTAAAAGAAAACACTTTGAATTTTTTGGCAAAAAACCCCATAATCTCTCTACGTGCTCCAGCCACTGAGTTACAGTCAGCTAAACATACTGAACTTGAAGAAAATAAATTTGGACACGGTGTTTTTTTGGATACAAATGCTTGCAAATAACACACAGCTGACCGATCCGGCTGGAAAATGCAACAGAAATGTAGAACCAAGTGTTATCAAGCTGAGATCCAAATTTGGTAACAATACCACAAAAAAATGAATATTTTACACAGCTTTGTTCTCAGGCTGTTCCCAGGCGTTTTGGAACTGTGCCAAATTGTGCCAAATGGCACAGTTTGGAAAAACGTCTGTAACTTTTGAATAATTCAATGTAGAATCTTCATTTTAGGCTCTAATGAAAGGTCACACTCAGGGCTGTGTCTGTGTGTGTGTGTGTGGGGGGGGTCGCCCCCCCCTCCGCTACCAAGGACGGAGTTCGGCCCTCGCTACATGACGGATTACACTCGTTGCATGTTTCCACAGCAACGCTGTCACAGCGGCTTCCCCCCCCTCGCTACTGTGTGTGTGGGGGGGGGGTTGTCCCCCCCCCCCGCTACAGAGGACGGCCATCGCTACATGAAGGAATAGACTCTTATGTCTATGTGATGACCGCTGCGCAGTCAGCGTGGCTTCCCCCCGCGGACAGGGGGCGTTCGACGCGGCAAATGAACCATTTATCGCGGCGCACGAAGTACGAAGTGCGTGCGCCGTACAGTTGTAATTTACCTATCGGTCAAAAGTCATTTTTGGATTACAGTTTTCAGGGATAAATAATAATTTAGCTTATAACACCTTACCTCTTCACAGCAGCAGAGTCCTGGCGAACTTCTCTTCCCCATTGTCAGACGAACGCGACGCTGGTCCGCTCGTGGATCCCGATCAAAACATAATTCCAATATTGCGGTTTTGGTGAATGATTTATGACCTTTGTTGTCGGCCTCCGTCGGTCTATGATGACGGAAGAGAATCCTAAACGTCTATTCTGCTGGAATGAGTCCAGGTCCCACTTGTGGGTGGTCTCCATGCTGCGGGGTCTGTAGCAGATTCGTCCAGCTGTAGAGGATGCCTTCACAAACGAGACTGAGTTTATTTCTCAGGAAAGGTTTATTTGCAGTCTCATCCTCTAACAGCAAGTATCTCAACAAAAGAGACAGGACAATCTTTCCTCACAGCTCTTATACCCCCAGAGACACAAACCCCCCCACATCAAATATCACACCTTCCACCCACAGTCCTTCAGTAAACATATGAACCCACAGTCCTTCAGTAACATATAGCCTCCGAGGCTCGTTGGCATCTCTATTGTCTCTTCCGCCTCGGGGGCTCCTGCTGGGACATTGTCTCTGACTTCCCGTCTCTCCAGAAACCACTTCACACCTGCCAAGGTCTCTGCCGGGTCAGGTCCTTTTGGACGTTTGAAGTCTGTAGAGTATGCACCGTCATGCCTACTAAATGCATGTGAGAGAAGATGCGTACCATACAAGCATGCCATATATGCGCCCTAAATGTGCGCCATACAGCGTCCTTTGTTTTCATCTGCTGCAGCAGTAAGTCTCTCTTCACCCAGCCTGAACTTCTGTGCTTCAATTGGCTCCTGCATTCACAGTAGGCGGGTCCTCCTTCCTAGGTTTTCATTCATTGGCTCTTCAAGGTTTCAGAAACCCAATTCAAGGCTCTTATTAGTCGAATGAGAGGTCAATCAGATGAACTAATCTGTTCGTGGCTGTGTCTGCAGCTTTTTTTTTTCAGTGGCGCTTGGACGCCAACACCACCTACATCACCACAATCTGGACTATGCGTACAAGTGCGCACGAGGGCGCACTCCTGCGCACGAGGGCGCACTCCTGCGCACGAGGGCGCACTCCTGCGCACGAGGGCGCACTCCTGCGCCCTCGTGCGTCCTAGGATGCAGAGACTTGCCCGCCCGCGGAACAACGGAGCGCAAGTGGTTAATCAAGATGTGTTTCATCCTATTTGAAAAGCTTACTCAAGTCAACCTTGGTTCCAAGGTTGTCATAGCCAGGAGCGGCACTGAGGTTAAGCTCCCAGTGCTTATAAAATGCTCCTTATGGTGTGTGTCTCGAAAAGCCTCTGACAACTAAGTCCAACTCCTAGCCTGCCCATGTGGTTTAGTCTCTAAGACCGGCGGAACTGCTTTTACTAATAGGAGAAAGGGCGAGGGCGGCTCTCTGGCGCTTTAAAACCAGATGCTTCGGGTAGATGGTGGCTCGTCAACTTGGGAAGGTAGCCCATCTAGGGGAAGGTAAACCCTGATTTCAAACCTCTGCTGCCTTGCGGCACACCCGGTCACGGGAAAGGCTTCGGGAGTCAACCCTGAGGAAACATCCGGAGTCGGAGTCCCTAAGGCAGTTCTCTGTTGTGCTCAACATCATTCTGGCAGCTCCTGCAATGGCGCTGGTGCCAAACTGTAGCAGCTCTGCTGTTCCTTTGGATTCGTCAGTGACGTGGAGAGGGGGGACATGCTGCATGGGCAACATCTTGTCCTCCATATCTTCCTGCCCAGGCTTGAATCTTACCAATGCCCAACGCTGGAAGGTAGAACACAGGATCACTGGAAAGGACACTCCAGCTTCGCCTTTGGCGTAGACAAAACACGGGGAATGACAGTTACCGGTTATAAGCCACCGCTCAATTTGCGTAGAGCACGGCGCCAGGGGTTGCTCCCGACGGTGGGGGGTATCATCAGATCTCACTGGACAGCTACTGCCCGCCTCAAGCTGGGCAGCCCCCAGCCAATAAGGTGTTGTCCCGCCACAGCCTGCTTTCCTCATTGGGTGCATGGGGATGAGGAGAAGTCCGAACGGCAGGCTGAGAACTTTCGCACCAGGAAAGACAAAAAAACAAAAGAGACCAACTCTAAAACTGGGAACTTGGAACGTCTGCACTATGATGACAGGACTCCTGCTAACCTCAAGGACATCAACGACACCAGGAAGACTACCATCATCAATAATGAGCTGAAGAGACTGGAAATTGATATTGCCACTCTCCAGGAAACACGGTTGGCTGATGCAGGCACACTGAGAGAAAAGGACTACACGTTCTACTGGCAGGGAAAGAGCAGTGACGAACACAGGGAACACGGAGTGGGCTTTGCAGTGAAGAACACCTTGCTGAAGATGGTGGAACCGGGCAGCAATGACTCTGCATGACTCCTCATCCTCCGCCTCAACACCACTCAAGGCCCAGTCACCCTCGTCAGTGTGTATGCCCCAACACTGACAGCCACACCAGAGGCAAAAGACGAGTTCTACGAGAATCTCGCAACAACTGTCAGGATCATCCCCAACTCTGAACAACTCATTCTCCTTGGAGACTGCAATGCCAGAGTGGGTGCTGACCACGACTCCTGGCCCTCCTGTCTTGGACCATTTGGTGCGGGCAGAATGAACGACAGCGGACAGTGGCTGCTCGAGTTCTGCACTTATCATGATCTGTGCATCACAAACTTGTTCTTCAAGACCAAGCCCCAACACAAGGTTTCCTGGCGACATCTGCGCTCAAAGCACTGGTACCAGCTGGACTTGATCCTGACCAGGCTCACCTCACTGAAGAACGTGCTAATCACCCATTCGTTCCAGAGTGCAGATTGTAACACAGACCATTCATTGGTGTGTTGCAAGGTCAGGCTGCAGCTGAAGAAATTCCATCGTGCCAGACAGCCTGGAAAGGCACGGATTGACACCAGCAAGATGGCCCAACCAGAACTTGTTGAGCGGTTTGCCTCCACCTTTGAGAAGGAACTTGGTGTACCACAAGAAGGAGAATCTGCAAAGCAGAAGTGGGAAGAGCTGCGAAACACCATCCACCGCACAGCCTTGGCTACCTTTGGGAGGAAGACCTCGAAGTCACAGGACTGGTTTGATGCCAAGTTGACCGAGATGACCCCCGTCATTGAAGCCAAGTGCTCAGCTCTCGCCGAGTACAAGAAGTACCCAAACGAGAAGAATCTCCAGATTCTCAGGGCTGTGAGAAGCAAAGTTCAGCAGACTGCTCGGCGCTGTGCCAACAAGTACTGGACTCAGCTCAGCCAAGACTTTCAAACCGTTGCCATAACAGGGAACATCCGTGGTATGTACGATGGCATCAAGAAAGCACTTGGTCCGGCTCAGAGCAAGACGGCCCCCCTCAAATCCTCCACTGGGAAGATGATCACAGAAAAGAACAAGCAGATGGAGAGATGGGTGGAGCACTACTCCGACCTCTACTCCAGACAGAACACTGTGACACCGTCAGCCCTTGATGCCATCGATTGCCTGCCATCCATGGACGAACTTGACGCCGAACCAACCATCGACGAACTCAGCAAGGCCATTGAATAGCTTGGCCACTGGCAAGGCACCCAGCAATGACGGCATACCCCCTGACCTGATCAAGCACTGCAAGACCGCCCTACTGCTGCCATTGCATGACGTCCTCTGCCAGTGCTGGAAGGAAGGTGCCGTACCACAGGACATGAGGGACGCCAAGATCATCACCCTCTACAAAAACAAAGGGGAGAGAAGCGACTGCAACAACTACAGTGGCATCTCCCTCCTCAGCGTTGTTGGCAAAGTCTACGCACGAGTTGTTCTCGTTTGTCTACAGAAGCTTGCCGAACGTGCCTACCCCGAGTCTCAGTGTGGCTTTCGCGCTGAGCGATCGACGGTAGACATGATATTCTCCGTCCGCCAACTCCAGGAGAAATGCAGAGAACAGAACATGCCCCTGTACGTCGCCTTCATCGACCTCACCAAAGCGTTCGATCTGGTCAGCAGAGAGGGCCTTTTCAAGATCCTGCCAAAGATAGGATGCCCACCAAAGTTGCAAAGCCTCATCGAATCGTTTCACACCAACATGCAGGGGATAGTGCAGCACGACGACAACGTCTCAGAGCCATTCAACATACGCAGCGGAGTGAAACAGGGCTGTGTACTTGCGCCAACCCTCTTTGGGATTTTCTTTGCTATGCTCCTGAGGCATGCCTTCAGCACAGCAACAGAGGGAATCTACCTGCACACAAGATCTCACGGCAGGCTGTTCCACTTTGCCCTTCTGAAAGCCAGAACCAAAGTACGCGAGGCTCTAATCAGAGACATGCTGTTCGCAGACGATGCTGCAGTCGCGACCCACACACAGCAGGAGCTTCAGACCCTGATGGACCGCTTCTCCCAGGCATGCAAGGACTTCGGGCTTACCATCAGCCTGAAGAAGACTAACGTCTTTGTGCAAGGCACGAAAGCACCACCAACCATCACCATCGACGACTACGAGCTGGAGGTTGTGAATCAGTTCACGTACCTGGGGTCCACGATCAGCAACAACCTCTCCCTTGATATAGAGATCGACAAGAGGATTGGAAAATCAGCCTCCACACTCGCTCGCCTCACCACACGAGTGTGGGAGAATCCCAAACTCTCTGTCAAGACGAAGATGGCAGTGAACAACGCCTGCATCATCAGCACACTACTGTATGGGAGTGAGACGTGGACAACATGCGCCCGACAGGAAAAGAGACTTAACTCCTTCCACTTGCGCTGCCTTCGCCGTATCCTGGACATATCCTGGCAGGACAAAGTGCCCAACACAGAAGTTCTGTCCCGCGCTGGCCTTCCCTCCATGTTCACTCTACTCAGGCAGTGCAGGCTCCGCTGGCTAGGCCACGTTCACCGTATGGAGGATGGCAGAATCCCCAAAGACATCCTCTACGGAGAACTGGTGACTGGCAGGAGAGACATTGGCCGCCCACAGCTGCGCTTTAGAGACGTCTGCAAGAGAGACATGAAGGCCCTGGAGATCAACACAGTGCGCTGGGAGGACCTTGTAACGGACCGCTCCAAATGGAGAGGCACCCTGACCAGACAGCTCAAGGTGGGTGAAGAGAGACTGACTGCTGCAGCAGATGAAAAAAGGACCCGCAGGAAGAACCGCCACAGCTCCAGCAGCACGGAGACCACCCACAAGTGCGACCTGTGTGACAGGGACTGCCATTCGCGCATCGGCCTGTTCAGCCACAGGCGGTGCTGTTCCAGCAGAGTAGACGTTTAGGATTCTCTTCCATGGTCATCATAGACCGACGGAGGCCGACAGACAACTCAAGTCAGCTGACTGGTGCCAGCCAATCACCAGCCAATCTCTGTTGGACAGCGTCCCCTTTCATTCTATTGGTCGGTTACAGACAAAGGACTGCTTTCTTATTGGACCAGAGTTCATTCAAACCTCCCGCGATGGAAGACAACTGGTTCCCTTTCAGGTCAGTCAAATTTTCACCCTGAAAAAAAAAAAAGTTTAAGTGAGGAACACCCTAGTTCAGGCAGTTGTTCTTTCTCTAAGTTTGTAAAAGTTGTATGTGTATCCTGCCTTGAATCCTCTCTTTCCTTTAAACGTCTGGCAAAAATATTTTTTTTCTGTTTTGAGCTCAACTTCTCTTTTATATGGAGAGAAACTCCGTGTTCTCAGATGTTTTTTCCCCTATTTTATTCTGTTAAACTTTTTCTAGTGATTTTCCTTAACTCACCATGTTTTAAAGTGGACTGATCATTTTTTCCTCACACTGGAAGCTGTTTTCGCCACTCCCCACGACATCTGAAGAACTAGGATTTTGTGGGTGGAACTGTTTTACATCCATTTTTCCTTCAGCCTGTGGTTCTTGTTGGCCGGCGAACATCCCAAAGTTGCGGGCCAGGGAAGGACCTGTTGCCTAGGAGAAGACGTCACCTGCCCAGGGGCGAGCCACTCACTCTACCGCCGGCTCCACTGTCGCTCTGCTGCTAAGTCTGTAAGCTAGAACCACTGCAACGATTGGAAAGGACTGCGGGCAGTCTTTCCCCCTTTTGCCATCTGCTGACTTCCAAGATCATCGCTGAACTCTGAAGACAGAGCTGTTTGTAAGCCAGACTCCAGCTTCCTATTTGCTGGGCTAAATGTGATGTCTAATTCTAATTGAATATGACCAATTTTTCATGTTAAAAATTAGTCCATAAGCTACGATAGGAGCTATAAAGCTGAAGGAAAAATGATATTCTCCTTTTCAATAACTTCTGTTTTTACTTTTTAGAGTAACCCAGAATTTCTTTTTCCATATAATCAGCTTTTATCATTTTCTTCATAAAATTTGTGTCCAATTTTCTTCATATTTTGGTTACAGTTATTTCAGTCTCCATTTTCATCACAGTTACAAATTCACACTAAGGTTTCCTTGGTTCCACAAATGGGATTACACTCTTTTGCTCAATAACACAACATTACAAAAATATTTTTTTGTAAGTTGTCTGTGTTTTTTTCAACTGATTTAAGACAATTTTGCACCTTTGAATCCGAAAATGACATCCGTTTCTCTCGATCAGGTCAGGTTTGTATGTTAAGTTATAAGCAGTTGTACAACAGTTGTACAGGTGTACTGTAAATTGAATAGTAGACAATGATAAAGGTAAGTACATGTAAATTGAATGTTATGTCATCATTGTTCAAAATTCAGAGAATTTCAAGAAATAAAAAAGAATTTTGCATCATATAAAGCGAAAATACCCGTACATGTAAACAAAAACGTAAGAAAACATGCGGCCATAGTTCAAAAAGTTGACCTGAATGAACAAAACCAATGTGATTTTTGGATTCAGTACATCAAAATTGTCCTAAATCAGCTAAAAAAAAACTTAGACAATAAATTTGGTGTTGACCAGTGTAATCAGTTACAAGTTGAATGTGATTGCTTGATACTTGATCATTTCATTTTACCAACAAGTCCGTTGAATGAAATGTCATTTAATCTGAGTCTGATCATTAAAACTGTAAATGGTATATGGAAGTTTCTGTTGATTTCTTTTTCCTGTGTCTGTTTCTGAAGTCACCCAGGAGAATTCATAAATATTTGAGACTGATTGATTGAAGGTATAAAGATTAGTTATTAATAAATTGTCCATGTTTTGGACTGGTGCCCCAAAAATTAGTTTTTTTTTCCCCCCCAGTGTGTGCGTAAACCCAAAGCAAACCTTCGTTTCCACACACATCTATAGTTATAAATTAAATAATCTTTTACCTTATAACTAACTTCCCCCACAGTACCACACTAAACACTTTTAAGATGCATTGCAAAAATTGGCTTTTAAACAACCAAAACTGTACCCATAACTAGCGGTTGCTCTGCAGTATACGCATATATATACATATGCGCCTGTGCATCACACACACACGTCATACCCTGCCTCTTGTTTGTTGCTGTCTCTTGTTGCTGTGAGGTGCTTGGGTGCATGTGTGTGTACGCATACGCAGTACTTCACTCATGTGACATTTGAATGTCTTGTTTTGTAACGCCTTAACTCTTGCACTTTAGCATATCCACTTTGTACAGTTTTATTGCAGTTGTTCTTCTCATGTATAACTGTTTGTTCGTGTGCTTTGTGACCTGCCTGGGGACTACAGATGCAAATTAGCAGTATTGCTAAAGATGGCATACTTACATTTGTATTAATGTTCATTAGTATGTATTGTCCCTTTCAAATAAACATTAAACTAAACTAAAACTAAACACCGGCATTGGCATACTGCTGCAGCTTATCTGAGGTGGGAGGAGGGGGCTTGCAGAGGACACTCATGTAGTCCTCTCGCCAGTGTTGGACTTTGGTTGTTGGATCTGTGACAAGGCTTATACTATCAGCGGCTAGCAGGGGGGCCAACGATTGCCATTTCATGCTGAATTGGCACAGCTCCTTGATAGACTGGTAGGCAGACCGGAGGTTCCCTGCTTGGAAGCTGTTGTTGGCCTTGTCGACGATACGGTGGAGCCAAGCGGCTTCATCTTGCCAGAGACTGCAGCATCCCTCTATATTCAGACTGTGGTAATCATCCTTCCCCTAGTGTCTCGCTTTTCGGCATCGATTGATCAGCTCCAGGGAGGAGTCAGAGATCCATGGCTGAATCCTCGGGCAGCAATTGCCCACAACGTTTGTAGCAGCCAGAGTGACAATGGTGGTAATCTGCTTCTGGACATCCTCAAGACTCTCTGGGTGGTCAAGGGCAGCAAAGCGGTTTATGACCTCGATGAAGTACCAGTGGGCAAACTGAGGGGTGTAAAGCTTCTTATTGTCTGGAGGGCAATGACGGGCAGGGCCAGGAGGGGCATTGTGGTGGAAGTGCAGGTGGACAGTGGCAGCAAGGCGTCAATGGTTCACCCCAGCTCAGCGCTGCGGTAGACATGGTAGTAAGTGGCAATTTGCCAGCGCCCACTGACCAAGATGTGGTCAATGGTCTTGGATGTAATACCGATGTTACAGTACCAGGTGGTGCGATGGGTTTGATGATGCTGAAACCAGATGCCCAGGATCTTCAGATTGTGCATGGTGCACACCTTCAGCATGCAGTCACCATTATTGTTGGTGACATCAGATGGGAACGGTCCGATGATGTGTTCCAAGTTGCTCCTGTCAGGACCTACGGTGGTGTTCAAGTTCCCTAGGATAATGGTGATGTCGTGGCAGGAAATGCAGCATAGCTTGTCATGTGGCTGTGTGTAGAATGCATCCTTGGCTTGGTCATTGGCAACGTTCGTGGGGGAGTAGGCCACGAAGATGGAAAGATAGCCAAAAGACTGTTGCAGGCAAGCATACAGCAAGCGGAGACCCAGTGGCTTCCAGGTGGTGAGGGAAGACACATACCGTTGGTGGATGGCAAATGGCCATGCCTTGGGGGCAGTGGGTGTCGTTGCCACTCCATATGATCTTGTATTCACCCACTGTTGTCTCACCGTCCTGTATCCACCTGACTTCCTGGAGACCAGCAATGGAGACATTAAGGTGGGTGAGCTTGGAGGCAAGAAGCTGAGGGTGGCTGGGTTTGTTTAAGGTCAGGATGTTCCAGGTGGCGATGCGAATGGGATTTCTCATGATATCAATGGATGGCGACTGTACTGGTGGGGGATCAGGGGAACCCCTCCCTTGCAGGTTTGGGGAAGCCCCGTCATTACGCCTGCCAGCATGCCACCAAGGATGAGGTTGATACTGTGCCTGTGTGGGCCCAACCTTAGTATGATTGGCATTCATAGCAGTGGGCTTTTATGGGACAGAGCTGCTAACCCTGCCCCAACCCTCCTCACTTTCTCATCTGGGCTTGGGACTGGCAATGGTGGAGTTTAAAAATACACTCCATCAATATTTAACAGCAAAAACATTGAGGGGCGTATATTTTCTTTCCAGTTTTATGCAGTTTAGTGCAGTGAGCCACAGACAGATACTCATGGAAATGTGTGAAACCCCCTGCATGCTTTGAATGACTAGCTAAGTGGTTGCTAGGATACTGGGCATGGATAGGGCTTTTTTTTTTTTTTTTTTTGAGTGCATGTAACGCACCCAGGAAGACAGATTGAGAGTGCTTTAACATTCCCTGTGGACATGCTTCCTAACTAGTTAACTGTGATTAATCACAGAAAAGCTGGAGGTAAGGGTGAAGTGAGCTTGCATAGGCACAATAGCTACACATAAAGTTATTTTTTTTTAACATACACTTCTTCACCTCAGAATAAACTTTAAAACATGTTCAGTCTGCTTGCCATGGTAATCAGCCTTGACCCTACCTTGACAGTGCTGCCTTGAGAGCTCTTGTGTAAAAATCTGACGGGAGTCAACATGATATTGACAGTATTTTCCTTATTTTGGAGTGACAAAAGAGTGGGACTTGGCAACACTGATGTAGTGTTGTTAACTATACACAATATCCTAAGCCTAATATTTTATTTAATAATGTTGCCTAAATTTACTAAGCCAAATGGAAATATTCAGAAAAGATAAAAACTTGCTCACAAGCACAGACAAAATAAATTAATTCTGTTCAAAGATGCATGTCTGGCAACATCTGGAAAGTGTCAACCTTGACATGTTCCTGCCAGGATATCAGCTTTGTGTTCATTTAAACATGCCCAAGTTTCACACTGAGTGAGTATTATACGAATTACAAGACTGATTGTCATTACATATGCTGTAATAGGCTGCAGTTTGTCATTTTGTAACATTTTTGGTTGGTGGGGTTCCCCGAGATTTTTTCAATGTAAAAAGGGTTCCTTGGCTCAAAAAAAGGCTGAAAAACACATTTTTTTATGTTCTCATCCAAAGAATCTTGACCTTTATCAATGTACCATATACAAGATATGATGAAACACCTAATTTGATTTTTAATTGAGTGCTGTCCCAGAAGAGCTTTGGTATGCTTTGCTACCATCTCTGGCTAATTATGATGGAGACATTGCTCACACAAAAGAGGGACCTATGTCAAGCACACATAATAGCTCAGATTACTGGGTTTCATTGCAGGTTCTCCATATCTATGTTACTTAAAAGGAAATTTCATCATCCACTCATACTGGCAGTCTAATGTAAGTGCCATATGGCTCTAGAAGCAAAGCACATTATCTAATAACATCACATCTTGCACTAATCAAATCTACTCGATTCCCCAGCCTTAAAACTGTGTTTTTCTTAATGCAAATTAGGTGAAATGATGACTGTCATTGAAGTGTGCAGGTTTCTTCAACATGTTATTCAACACACTGTCACCTGTTTGCAGATTTTCCTCAAAAGAAAACACCACTGAACAAAAACAAAACCTACAATTCAAATATGATTGCACAAATATGAGAATACATTAAATCTCTTTTACAAAAGAAAAGTGTTAATGGTAAGTGGAACGCTATTTTAAGCAGATAGGTGTTAAGTTAAATAATACTCATTGTGTCTAATGTGTGCAAGAGCTCCTTGACATTTGTCGTTAATGTATGTATTTACTTTTGTGCACCTGCATGTTAATCTGAAATTCAATGTGGTGACTTTTTCATGCAAAATATTTCTATATGGTATGCTAATTGTGTAATTTTTAGGAGCTAATGCAGTGGAGTGGCATCCATCCATCCATCTGTCTGTTCTTCTGTCCACACTTCATGGCAATCTCTACTTCTAGGCATTTGCCCCAATGCCTAAACTCACTCACAATGATCCCCAGGTGGGTCTGCATCCAGGTTGTGCTCAAGGTAAAGGTCAAAGGTCAGAAGATCTGAGCAATTATTTATGATTTCAGAGAAATCTATATTCCTCCTAGGCAATTGCCCTAACTTGTACACAATCATCTTCAGGTTTGTCTGTATCCAAGTTGAGTTCAAGGTCAGGGTCATTGTCAAACATCAGGAGATCTGGACATTTATGATTTCATGAAAACTGTTACTCCTCCTGGGCAATTTCCCCAGTGTTCGGCAAACTCATGTTGAAATGTGTAGATAGTGTCATGTACGGGGCTGGTGTTTCCTGCCCCGTTTCATGACCTGTGACTTCAGCCTTTGATTATCTTTTTCAGCTGGCAGATTATTGGTTCATCTGTCAGTCTTCAGCCACAGCCCTCCTCACCTTTCTCTGCCATACACCTATAAGCCTATTGCCATAACCTGGGGTTCCACACATACATACACACACACACCAGACACTCATGCATGCTGATTCATCCACTCTGTTTGCAAGGCACCTGTTTCCACTTACCGCTCATTAGTATCTGGTGGTATTTCTGGCCGGCAGTGGAAACACTCAGTGCGTTGGCATCAGTCAGTCTACATGGATGATCTGGCTCGCTCTCCCCTGGACTACTAGTGTTGTGTTTTCAGAGCCTTGTGACTCCGACATGATGTAAGTCTCCTATTCTATTATTTTTCAGCCCTCTCCTGTCTGCAACCCAGTTCCGCCCTGGGAGCGCATGGGCTTGCCTGTTGAGCTTGTTGCCAGTCATCTTCGCCATACTACTTACCACTTGGACAGTTGTCATGGACACTTTGTACCTCATTTTTTCTTTGATAATAAACACGTTAAACTTCTCCTGCATTTGGGCTCGCATCAATTCGTATGTTCGCTGTGCTATTACGCAGTGGACATGACAGTATGCCAATGCCACAAAGAGCCCAGCGGTGCAGAAATGTGTTAGTCACCTTTTGTGTTTTTTCTTACCTGCTCTGGAGCATGATGTCCCCGATGAGCCGTTCCCACGCTGGCAGAAGTGAATGGGCAGTGGGACATCCAAGCGCAGAGGAGGAATGGGCAGCCGAATCAATCCGGGAGTTCCTGTATGACGCCGTGGACGCGTACGGCCCCGGAGAACGACTGGACTGCCTGAACGGGGCGTTGAGGTTTCTGGGGGCTCACCGTGGTCTCTGGAATTATCCACAATACACCGAGCTGCTATCCTCCGTCTGTACGCTCGAGTGGGTGTTTCCTGACCTGGTGAGAAGGGCGTACCGCACCAAGCCAAAACAGAGACGCTCTTCTCAGTCGGCGGCCATCTTTCCCTCCACGTCATCTCCAACTGCGACGTGGCTGCCCCCAAGTCAGCGACGTCGACATCAACCGGCCCCGGATTAACGGAGAAATAATCCTGCCCCGCCAACTGCTTCCTTTGTTACACCGAGCCTGGTGACCCCCACAGTGGATCCTCACTCACGTGTCCTGTCCATGAGATTCTCCTCTACGTCCGCAGCGAGGTCCTCTTCTTCGGTGTATTGGCAGACGGCTGAGGGGCGTTTATTTTCCTCACTGGTGGCTCCCGATCCTGTGGTGAGAGGGGCAGCTCCCGAGCGGTCTACAGAGGGGCCAAGCACTGCCTTTCCCGGACAGATGGGTGATGACGCCCAAACGACAGCAGCAGTCAACATCTTAATCCCGGAAAACAGGCAAGTTTATTTTCATTCTATTCTTATTAATGATGAAATGTCTTGCCTGATTCCTGGTAGGGAAGCTCAGGAAAAGCAGTCCCATGAGTTCTTCCCACCTGCTGCTGTTGAGAATAGTTCACCAGCCCTCTCCATGCTCTCTCCCTTCTCCCCTGAATGTACATAGGAGCTGGACTGTCTTGACCGGGGGGAGCCAGGGGTCCGGGAGGATTCTTTCCCCACAACAACGATGAGCCAGACACCATCCGCCACGCCGGAGGAATCGCCAGCGTGGGTCATGACGGCTGAAATAATGATGACTGCAGAGACCATCATGCCTGCTGTGGAGGCCGCTGCAGCAGAGTCAGCGCCCAAGCTGCACCTCCAAGAGGCCGAGACCGTAGAAACATCGCCCAGATCGTCGGAGTCCTGGACAGCAGTGGAGCTCGAGCCAAGGCAAGCGCTGTCTTTTGTCTTCCTTCTTTTCATAATAGAGCATTTTTGCCTAGCTCTAGGTGAGGAGAGCCAGCTGCAGCCGTATGCTGCACCTGAGCTCGCCTCACAGGGCTCTACCGCTGCCGGCGACCCTTACCCTTCTTCCTCTCTGTCCGAGTCCTCTTCTAAGGTTGCCGGAGAGGGGTCCATGTCACTGGACGAGTCTGAGGATCCAGGGTCACCGCTGGAGGTCATCGGGGCTGCTGCCGCTCCTGCTGAGGTGACCATGGATCCAGCTCCCCTCCTGCCTGAGGCCGTCATCTGGGTTCCGCCTCAGTTCGAGCCTCCATGGGTGCTGTGTCCCGGTCGTGGACCATCGTGGGTGCCATGTCCCAACGTCATTCCCAAATGGGTGCTATATTCCTGCCTTGGTCCGCCACAGGCACCGTGCCTCAGCCCGAGGCCCACCGCGGGTGCAACAGTGACCCAGCCGGGTCCCACCGTGGGTGCAGCAGGGGTCCAGCTGGACTCCACTGTGGGTGCAACCATGGCTCGGTTTGGGGTCCACCATGGGTACAACGCTGGCCCGATCAGGGCTCACTGCGGAAGCAATGAGGCCCCAGATTGGGGTCACTGCTGGTGCTACGTTGTCCCAGGCCGGGACCACCGTGGATCCAGCCATGGCCCAGCCCAGGTTCGCCGCGGGTGCAGCTGAGCTCCAGTCCCAAGCTGGGACCACCACCAAAGGTGTGGCCGGCCAGCTTGGAGACACCCAGGTCTCGTCTTTCCTTCCAGATGTCTTCGGGGTGTCCCTTTCTCCTCCGCCAGGCTTCGCTGTGGTTTGCCTGGTCCTGCCACCAGGAACCGCAGGGGTTCCCCTTCTTCAGTCCGACCACCCACCTCTCAGCCTTCCGGTGGGTAGACCGCTGCCTCGTTTATCCCTCTGGGCCTGGTGGCTCAACTATGAGGGCCGGCCGCCCGAAAGACTGGGTTCCTGGTTTAGGTGGCTCTTTCTCCCCGGCAGGATTCCTGATGCTGTACAGCTGGCCACTTGCTGGCCCTGGGACTTTTGCCAGCCCCTTGAACTCAAGACCATTTGTGGGCCCTGGGACTTTGGCCAGCCCCCTGAACTAATGGCCGTTCATTGCTCTGGGACTTTGGCTGGCCCCCAGAACTGGGGGAGTTTTTATTTCTTGTTATATGATTTTCTGGTTGTTTAATGCCCTCCTGACCTGTTTCCCCACACCTCCCACCCTGGGTTGTTGTGATGGTGCTTTTTGGGGGTGGGGGGGCAGGTTTTCTTTGTGTTGCTTTGATGGTACGATGGGTGTCTGGCATCCACCCCTTGCGGGGGGTGGGGGGGGGGCTCTGTCATGTACGGGGCTGGTGTTTCCTGCCCCGTTTCATGACCTGTGACTTCAGCCTTTGATTAGCTTTTTCAGCCGGCAGATTATTGGTTCATCTGTCAGTCTTCAGCCACAGCCCTCCTCACCTCTCTCTGCCAGACACCTATCAGCCTATTGCCATAACCTGGGGTTCCACACATACACACACACACACACCAGACACTCATGCATGTTGATTCATCCACTCTGTTTGCAAGGCACCTGTTTCCACTTACCTCTCATTAGTATCTGGTGGTATTTCTGGCCGGCAGTGGAAACACTCAGTGCGTTGGCATCAGTCAGTCTACATGGATGATCTGGCTCGTTCTCCCCTGGACTACTAGTGTTGTGTTTCCAGAGCCTTGTGGCTCTGACATGATGTAAGTCTCCTATTCTATTATTTTTCAGCCCTCTCCTGTCCGCAACCCAGTTCCGCCCTGGGAGCGCATGGGCTTGCCTGTTGAGCTTGTTGCCAGTCATCTTCACCATACTACTTATCACTTGGATAGTTGTTATGGACACTTTGTACCTCATTTTTTCTTTGTTAATAAACACGTTAAACTTCACCTGCATTTGGGCTCGCATCAATTTGTATGTTTGCTGCACTATTACGCAGCGAACATGACAGATCTGTTTTTTCATTCTGCCTGTGTAAATTGGGCCTGTTAAGATTAACTGATATGTAGCTCTTTAACTTTACATATGTGAGAAACAACCTCTCATCCTCTTTATTTTGCTTTGCCTTTTAGGTGTGATCAAGAATAGCAATGTATAACTGCTGCTTAAAGTGCTACAATATGACAGTTAAGTTCAGTGTTTTTATGTTGAGTTTGGTTTCACAAATGTGTTTTTGTTTAAATTTAATTGACAAAATTAAGGTTTTATTATGTCGTTTTAACCCACAAACAAGAACATCCACAAATATGCCACATTTTATTTTCAATTGAAAGCCCATATTTGTCAGATGTGAAACTTAATGCAATTTCTGTCTGAAATGTTATTTTATAGGAAGCACGAACAACAAATTTCATAATATTGTGTGGTTTTATCCAATAAACACTCTAAAAATACTGCACATATTTCCCCAATCCCCCAAAATCTGTTTAGTATTTAAGTTTCATGTTTTAGTATAAAGTCAACCAGTTGTCAAAATTACCATCTCTATTCTGAAAATAAAGAAAACAAAAAGGGTGCTTCTTATCACAATGTTGTAAAACACTTAGGCATTATAAAGGTGTTATTGCCATATCTAAACAAAGACCTTTTTTTCCTTAAAAAAAAAAACTGCTTAAATCTTGGCAGCACTTCAGCCTCCTGCCAGCTTTTATCTCACCACATTTATTTTGGACCATATGTAAATATGATATATGTGGCTAAAGATGTTGTCTTCTGTAAGCATGCTGAGTCAGAGTCTGACTCTAAATTGGAAAATCCATCATGTAAGAGAGGAAAACACATTAATTAGATTTAAAACAAATATGCTACTATTTGAAGGGCAGTGTATAACTTAGATGCTTTTACTTTAGCAAAGGACACCAACTGAACTTTAGCTGTGTCTGTGCTATTCAAGCAAGGATTTTTGGATAATCCCAAGGACATTCAGGTCATTCTCTTTTCAGCTATCACCTGAAAATCTGTCTCGGTTCAATTGGGTGGGCAATGCCGAGAATTTTCGCACCTTCGTTTGGTTTGGTTTGCATTCACAGTGCGCTTTACTCAAGCAGACCAATCTACCTGGACAACGTCACGCAGTAACAACAGCTGCACATCTGGGGCGCTGTAGTCGAAACCACTACTGACCAGGAAGAAAAAATCTTGGCAAAGAAGAAAAATCAGGCTTGTGGAGATGTGAGAATGACGAGGCAGAGTTCTCTCTCAAGTCAGCTTTATTCACATCACCATCGTCTCAAAGCAGTAAGAGAGCCACACAGGAAACTCTTGTCCTTAAATATCAGGACTCTTACAGTTCACACGTCACATGAATCACCTTGCATTATAAAGACAGTAACAATGCATCCTCTCTCCATGATATCACTTCCACTGTCTACAATGCATCCCTTCTTTAATCCTTTAATTAAACCCCCCACAGTCTCAGGCCTTGCATACCAAAGCTAAGATTCTTGCAGCTTCCTGTAATCACCAAGGAAGCCTCTTACTTTGTTCTGACCTAAAATGTGAGTCACAAAACAGGTCCCGTATGTGTGTCCACCACACAAAGCCCCCCCAACATTTTAGAAAAAACAGAACAAACAAGAAAATAACAACATGCATGCCGTGACAGTATCAATACACATCACTCCACACGCTGTATAGGCTTCAGCCTCCTGCCGTATCTGCTGTAGCTGGGATTCAACGTCTCTGCGGCGCTGTCACGCTGGGGGTTTGCCGTCTGGGGGTGGAAACCTTTTGTCAGTATCTGTGGGTGTTCTGGGGAAACATTACTCTGTGAAGCCCCCCGCGGTGGTCTACCTCGCCGCGGGGCCCTCGCCAACAGCACCTGCTCATCTGCCACCACAAAAGCGGGTTTGAGTCTGTTTATGCCAACTTTCTCTTTCCTACCCCCCAAATCTAGCAAAAACTGCTTGTCCCCTGTTTCTAGCACTCTGAACGGTCCGTCATAAGGCGGTCGCAGCGGGGTTCGATGCGCATCGTGTCTGACAAAAACAAACTCTGCGTTCTTCAAAGTTTTAGGCACAAAAACGCGCGGAAAACTGTGGTGCACGGGGCCGGGCAGCGTGCTTGATTCTATATTACTCCGCAACAGCTGAGACGGGGAGGCGTCTGGCGCAGGGTTATCTGGGAGAAACTCCCTAGGCAGCCGGAGTGGCTGCGCAAACACGAGCTCCGCTGGGGAGGCTTCTAAGTCCTCTTTAGGTGCAGAACGCAACCCCAATAACATCCACGGTAACTTGTCTACCCAATTTGAATCTGTCAGTGACGCTCTGAGAGCTGCTTTCAATGACCTATGAAAACGCTCACATAACCCGTTAGCCTGCGGATTGTACGCGGTTGTGCGGTGAATTGTGACACCCAGGCTGCGGGCCATTGTCGACCAAAGCTCAGACACAAATTGAGGGCCTCTGTCGGACATAATGTCCGACGGAACGCCGAAACGCGCCACCCAAGCTGTTAAAAACGCGCGCGCCACCTCGTCGGCTGTGGTTGATGCCAGTGGGACCACTTCAGGCCAGCGCGTGGTGCGGTCCACCATTGTCAGAAGGTGTGTGCACCCTTGTGAGGGCGGGAGGGGGCCCACGAGGTCCACATGAACGTGATCGAACCTCTTGGCCGGAATGTGAAATGGCTCCAAAGGAGCCTTCGTGTGCCTGTGTACTTTGGCTCGTTGACACGCCATGCAGGCTGCTGCCCACTCTTTAACCTGTTTGCGAAGGCTCGGCCACACAAATTTCTCTCCTACCATTTTGACCGACGCGCGCACTCCCGGTGCGCCAAAGAATGAATCGAGTCAAAAACGCGGCGGCGCCACGCGGCCAGTACTACTGGACGCGGCCATCCGGTGGAGACATCGCAGATTAGGGGGGGCATACCGTCTTGCAGCACCCTGCTCTCCAGCCTTAACCCTGTTGGTCCAGACTGAAGCGCGCGCACATCCGCGTCACTAACCTGCTCCGCGGCCATGGCTGCGTAATCTACTCCTACGCTGACTGGGGCCGCCACAGCGCGCGAGAGGCAATCTGCCCCTACATTCAGTTTGCCCTCCACATGCCGAATATCAGTGGTAAACGTTGATATCGCGGCCAGCTGTCTCTGTTGCCGGCCTGACTACGGTTCAGAAACCTTGGCCATTGCGAATGTTAGCGGTTTGTGGTCAACAAACGCGGTGAAAGAGAGCCCTTCTAGCCAGAACTGAAAGTGGCGGATGGCCAGATGGAGACCCAGCAGCTCCCTGTCGAACGCGCTGTATTTACGTTCGCTATCGCGCAAGGTCCTGCTGAAAAATGCGAGGGGCTGCCAAAACCCGGCTACATGTTGCTCTACGACCGCCCCTATGGCTACATCTGATGCGTCAGTGGTGAGCGCTATGCGGGCCGTTGGGTCTGGATGTGCCAACAACGCAGCCTTTGCCAAGGCTGCTTTCACCTCCGAGAACGCTTGATCCCGCTCCGGGGACCACTCGACCTTATCCGCGGGTTTCTTTTTTTTGAGCGCGGCATACAACGGCTGCATGAGTTGCGCCACGCGGGGGAGAAAATGGTTATAAAAATTCACCATTCCCAAAAACTCCTGCAACGCCCTGACTGACTGCGGCCGGGGAAAGTCTGCCACCACGCGCACTTTGTCAGGAAGCGGAACTGCTCCTTCGAGGGAGACGCGGTGTCCTAAAAAATCGATCTGCGCCACCCCGAACTGACACTTCGCTGGGATGATTATTAACCCATGATCTCCCAACCTTCGGAAAACAGTGGCCAGGTGTTTTTCGTGTTCGCCTTTGGACGCGCTGGCTACTAAAATATCATCCAAGTAGATCGCGAAGCATCGCGTCCATCATGCGTTGGAACGTCTGAGCAGCCCCTTTAAGTCTGAATGGCATGTGTAAAAACTCGAATAGGCCAAACGGAGTTATTACCGCTGTTTTGGGTATGTCCTCAGCGCGCACTGGGACTTGGTGGTAACCACGGACCAAGTCTATTTTAGAAAAAACGCGCGCCCCTGCCAAATGAACGGAAAAATCTTGGATATGTGGGATTGGGTAGCGGTCGTGCGCTGTAGCGTTGTTTAACCTGCGGAAATCCCCGCAAGGTCGCCATGATCCGTCAGCTTTCGGGACCATGTGCAGCGGGGAAGCCCAAGGACTGTTTGAACGTCTGATAATGCCCAACCTCTCCAGGTTGGCGAACTCCTCGCGCGCTATGGCCATTTTAACTGCGTCCAAGCACCGAGCTTTTGCAAAAACGGGCGGTCCGGTAGTGGTAATAAAATGCTCCACCCCGTATTTAGCGACTGTTGCCAAAAATGTGGGGACCGTGAGTGCTGGGAACTGAGTGAGCAGTGTGTGGAACTTACCGCTGGCAGCTGTGACGTTAGCTTGTGCTGGTGGCGGGGCCACTCGCGCTGTACAGGGGATAGAATCAAAAGACAGTGCATTAACCAGGCGCCTGCGAGATCAACCAACAAACCATGTGAGCACAAAAAATCAGCCCCCAACATATTGAAATTTACTGCTGCTACAACAAAAGTCCACTCAAATGTACGGCCGTGTAGAGACAGAAGCAGAGTCTTCTCACCAAAGGTCTTAATCTCCGAGCCGTTCGCTGCTGTCACCCGGGGACCTGAGGAACCAGCTAGTCTGTCCGCGTAGGAAGGTGTGATGAAACTCAACTGGGAGCCTGTGTCGACGAGGAACTGCCTCCCCGAGCGTGCATCCGACAAGTAGAGCAGCTTGTTCTCCTCCCCGAGGGCCGCGGCTGCTACCGACCCCCGGTCTTGGCGTTTCCTGAACGCCTGAACTGGCACGGTGGTACACACTTGCGTGCCCTCTCTGCGAAACGACGATGGTAGAAACAAAGGACGTCCGATCCGCGTTCCCTGGCCCCTGCCGCCGCCGTTGTCGGTGAGTCTGGCACTGCTGCCTCTGGCCTCCTGTCGTCTCCGGTCGTCTCACCGAGTTCCACTGCAGCGGCCGTGGCTGCCGCCGCTTGGTGGCGTTGACAATCCGCTGCGCCTCTCGGCCCAGCGTGCAGTAGTCCCGTAGGGCCAACAGTGGCGAACTGGCCAGGGTCGCTCTCGCTGCTGACGGTAGAGTCCTGAGGAAGAGGTGGGTGAAAATGAAGTGATCGTCGTCAGAGTCTTTCAACCTCAACAACTTCTCCATCAGGTTCGCGGGCATGTCATTTTCCGACTCCGTCAGTGCCAGAAGCCTCTCTGCTCGCTCCTCCGCTGAGGGGGTGAATTGCTGGATGAGTGCAGCCTTCAACGTGCCGTATTTGTTGCTGTCTGGTGGCTGGTCGATCAGGCTCTCCACATGCTGGGCCGTGTTGTTGTCCAGCTTTGCGACTACGTGGTAGAATTTCGTGGCGTTTACCGATATTCCCCGGAGGTTGAACTGTGCCTCAACCGCGTTGAACCAGGAGCGCGGATTGTTCTGCCAGAAGGCCGGTAGCTGGACTGTAGCGGCATTCGCTTGCCTGGGGGCTCCTGACGAGGCTGGCCCGGGGGAATTCTCCTCTTGTATGATACGTCTCGGGTCACCAGTGTGGAGATGTGAGAATGACGAGGCAGAGTTCTCTCTCAAGTCAGCTTTATTCACATCACCATCGTCTCAAAGCAGTAAGAGAGCCACACAGGAAACTCTCGTCCTTAAATATCAGGACTCTTACAGTTCACACGTCACATGAATCACCTTGCATTATAAAGACAGTAACAATGCATCCTCTCTCCATGATATCACTTCCACTGTCTACAATGCATCCCTTCTTTAATCCTTTAATTAAACCCCCCACAATCTCAGGCCTTGCATACCAAAGCTAAGATTCTTGCAGCTTCCTGTAATCACCAAGGAAGCCTCTTACTTTGTTCTGACCTAAAATGCGAGTCACAAAACAGGTCCCGTATGTGTGTCCATCACAGGCTCATCATTTGGCCAGGACCGAAAACGGAAATCCATTTCCTTCAACCGGGTTGTTTGTCCACCACAAACGAGACATTTTTTAACTTTTCTCCTCGGCTTTTTCCGGTAAAAGGATTTCTCGGATTTGTGCAGCTGTCTTTATTGTTATTTTCTACCCAAAATGCACTACGGTAAACACCACTTCCTCTTCTCAGACTACTTGTTGCTATGGTTACACAAATGCCAAGGGGCACTTCCACCCTTTGGTCTGCTGGATAGTCCGTTTGTATTCACACTGCAAGTGAAGCAGTCTACCGAGACCCCCTGTTTTAAAGCGGACCAGAGTTTGCTTGTTTGGTGCACATCAGAGTTTGAATGCACATTCAGACTGCACCAAAGGAACTAAACTATACACGGAAGCAGGCCAGAGTTCCTTTGATCCGGACCAAACAGTGGCCATGTGAATGCGCCCTTCATGTCTTTTCACACCTAACCTTTCAGACTTTTCAATTTGATCCAGACCAAAATTTTAGGGGTGAAACCTCCAATGAATCATGGTCCAGACAAAAGAGCAGAAATTTGGTCCGGCAAAAAAACAGGTGGCCTTGGTCTGTATCAAACTGAACCTTGGTCCAGATCTGACATATTGCTGGACCCAGGGAACACACACACACAGGCTCAAGTGCAATTCAATAATCTTTATTGTAACCAACAGAGGGTGTATGAGTGCGTGTATGCGTTGTGTGAATGTGATGATGGTGAACGTGCTGCAGCCAGGGGCGAGACAGAACGTCGTACAGCCTGGCAACCCTAAAACAGAGCCAAAGCACAGATGTTAATTTCTGCCAAGTCACAGTGAGCTGGATAATGACTGGGGCTTACTTGCAGGTTGTCTGATGTGAGCGCAGGTTCGGCCCGAGGGCTCCAGCCAGGAAGACAGCGTCTGCGGGGCACTCCTGGTGATGAGCGGTGAGGTTAGGCGAGGCGAGAGGAATGTTCCGCTGCCGCGGAGAGTTGGTTCCGCCGCCAGAGGAATCCACCTGTGCACAGGGGAGAGCCTGAGAGAAAAAGGTAAGTTGCGTGATGCTTACTTGTAGAAGGGAGGTCTTTCAAGATGAAGCGGTGGTCTGTGTGGAAACAGACGTGCGGTAGACGAAGATCAGGTAGAATGACAGACGGCTCTGTGCCGAGGCTCCAGGCAGAGCAGGCTATAAAGCCCGAGAGTGATTGGCCGCAGGTGTGCATGCAGCTGAGGCAAGTGACGGCCCAGAGTGGGTCATGACAAGATCCTTTAGAGTGTGAAAGCAATTTTCAGAAAGGTTTGGATTTTTGGACCAAGCACAGGAAGTTGCAGCAGCCAAAAAGAGGGAAAATGTGCCATGGTAGCAATTGGGGAGAGGAAAAGAACCAGTTTTTAATTGAAATATGGCCTATTAGCGGCATAAGTATTTGAGTGAAAAAATATCATAAAATGGACCTTACTAAATATTTTCAGAGGGGATGCAACACAGTTTTTGAAACCAGACCATCAATGACGGAGTAGCTTATTCCAGCCTGATTAAATCACCCTCAGAGTGCTCAGATCTCCTGACCGTTGACCTTAAACTTAAACACAGCCTAGATGCAGACCCACCTGAGGATCATTGTGCATGAGTTTGCCAAACACTGGGGCAATTGCCTAGGAGAAGTAACAATTTTCATAAAATCAAATACATGTAACTGCTGAAATCTTCTGCCCTTTGACCCTGGCTTTGATTACAACCTTGATGCAGACCCATCTGAGGATCAATATGAGTAAATTTGGCGAGCATCGAGGCAATTGCCTAGGAGGAGTAACGATTTTTCTGAAATCACATAAGTGTTCAGCTCTCCTGACCTTTGACCTTGACCACCACCTGGATGCAGAACCTGCTGAGGATCATTGTGAGTGAGTTTGGTGAACATCAGGGCTAATGCCTAGGAGGAGTAACGATTCCCATGAAATGTGGACAGATGACCAGACAGATGGATGGACACCACATCATCACAGTAGCTCGTTTCAGCGTTGCCAGAATGGTAAATGTTAAAATGGTAAAAAGTGTTCACTTATATAGCACTTTTTTTTCTCATCCCTGGGTGACCACAGCACTTTACAGATTCGGCTATCTACCCATTCACACACACATCCACATTCTGATGGCTAAAAGGCTATGCTACCAAAAAATCATCATGGCTGATGAGAAGGACGAATGTTCATTTTAATGAAGACCTAATCTAGCCTCACTAAACTAGTTCACTGACTAATATGATGGAACCTTCCCCAGTTTCAACAGAAAGTGCAGTTACCAGTGTGTCCAAAGCTGCAGAAAACTCAAAGGGTGAGCAGCATGTTTGCTAACTACCATGTCTGTGCTAACAGCACAAACATCATCATAACCGCAGTAGGTGGTTACTGTAAGTGCATTGCGTGAAGTTGTTTGGTTTGGTTGAATAAGAAACCGTGTCAAACCATTCCTAACTGCACCAAGTGCATGCAATGTAACAAAAACATGAACCGTGGTCCAGAGTTTCAGGTGTGGAAGCACCCTTAATTTAGCACTCTCTATTCAAGTTTCCTTTTAGCACTAAATCTGGCCACATTAACGTACTTAATGCCTAAACCCTCTCACCTTCGAGTGCGGAGGGGGAAGGGGGGGATTGCAGCCAGCCTGAACACTGTGTGCACTGCCTTTTGTGTTTGACTGAGAGCGACTTCTACCTCTCCTTTTCAGTACTGTGTATATCGTCTCCCCTGCACACTGCCAGTGTACTGTACTCTTTCTCACCAATTACCTGTCTGCATCTCGCAGTCTGTACTCTGTGATTGAGAGAAGGGGTGAGAGGGAGAGAAAGTGAGAATGAGTGTGTGTGCGTGTGTGTGTGTGCCTGCATACGAGAGTGCGCTCACGTGCATGCGCGTGTGCAAGAATGTGTGTCCGCGTCTCATTCTTCTGCCTCTCTTTTCCCCCTCCGGATCTCATGTATAATTTATGGCGCCTCATGAATATGCTAATTAGCCGACGTGCAGGGAGAGGTGAGAGGGCTTCCCCTGTTCTATTCTTACATTCGTCTGATGAGAGGAGGGAAAAAAAGAGTGATGGAAAAGAAGGAGAGAAAGGGAGATGGTGGAGAAGTTGGGAAAATGTGCGTTGATGCCGTGGAGGAAGCAGAATAAGTGAAATGGGGAGGAGGGGGGCACAAGGGGCAGAGAGGGGAAAATGCTGGAAAGAGATAGTGTGGAAATACATTTATGAAATCCCTGGCGTTCAACAAATAAGTACCGTGGCAATATGGACGGTGGCGAGTCCGTGTTGTGCTATATTGTCCTGGAGACAAATGAATCACCCATGCTGAGGGGACGTGGCGAGGCGAGATTGGAAGAGGTAGTGAGAGAAACGGGGAGATGAGAGACAGAGGAAAAAACGGGGAGAGAAATAGTTGTCATTGTTCCATCAGCATTTCAGTCGTGTTTTTGAACGGCTAGACAGGCAGGCAAATAGGAGCGTTATTCCAATTTCAATTGCTTCTCCCACAAATGGATGATAGGTGCCAAGTTTCTGAAGAGACTGAAAAACAGCTTTCCGAGTGTTGCTAGACAAAGGCGGGAGGAGGGTGACGCAAACTCTGAGCGCTAATCAGATAAATTGCAGAGAAAGGGAGAAGGTAGAGAGATTAATCCAATAACTAGCAAACTAAACATCAAACGCTTCATCTTCAAAGTTGCGTGAAAAAAAAAAAACCCTTTCAATTACATCAAAACCTCAGACAGCTGAGGGAAGATCTCACTCTCCTGACTTCTTTCTGCCTTTCTCTTGAACTCTATCCAGTCTATCTGGAAGCCTATGGCAAGCCGTTTTAACATTTAATAGCTAGCCTGGATATGTATTGTAGATATCAATAATTCAATTTTTCCTTGTAAAAATGAACATCCACAATGAAGTTCTTCCTCTCTATAATGATCATTTCAGATATCTATGACATCATTCTTCCTAGGAGAAAAACGTCACTTTTCCCCATTCATGCATATTGGGTTTTCACTTCCAGATATCTACAGCTACATTCTTCCTATCTAGAATGAACATTCTGGATATCTGAAATAGAATTCTTACTAGTCATAATTCATTATTCCATCCAGCTACAATGCTCTGCACTGTGTGTCTGTGTGTGTGTGTATATATATATATTTTATAGTAATACGTACATATGTTTATTAGCTGCTCTTGCTTGCTTGTTTTTTTTCTTGCCTTCTGATTGTTGCTCTGAGTGTTGCTATCCCTGTGCTGTTGCAATCCTGGAATTTCCCCGTTGTGGGACTAATAAAGGCTTATCTTATCTTATCTTATCTTATCTTATAATTTTTATTTTGGATATTTCATTTTGGATCAACAGTCCAGATATCTATAATATAATTTTGGACATCCAAATACATTGTAGATATCTGAAATAAGAGTTTCTCCTAGTAAGAATTCTATTTCAGATATCCAGAGTGTTCATTCTAGATAGGAAGAATGTAACTGTAGATATCTGGAAGTGATAACCCAGTACACATGAATGGGGGGAAAATGACGTCTTTCGGAAGAATGATGTCATAGCTATCCGAAACGATCATTATAGAGAGGAAGAATTTCATTGTGGATATCTGAAATGTTCATTTTTACTAGGAAAAATTGAATTATTGATATCTACAGTACGTATCCAGGCTAGCTATTAAATGTTATAACGGCTTGCCATAGAAGCCTGACTTTGTTTCCTTTGCACTCAAATGGCTCTCACTCACCGCTGTGCTTCTCCCCTTTTTTACTCCCTTTTTACCATCTCTCCCTGTGGAGTTGAGGACCGAGTCTCATGTGAAATAGTGCATGACAGGCAACATGTGTGTCTGCTCACACGCGTGCAGGTCAGTGTGTGTACAACGCTCGTACGGAGGAGTGTGTGTGTGTGTTGGCGTTCCTCCTGGCACCCTCTGGGTAGCGAGCGCGTTCCAGCGGGCAGCTGATGATTCAGCATCTGTCGCCCTGCTTATGTAAGAGCACAGACACGGGCGGGATGGCTGACTGGCTGAGTTAGCTGACTGCCTGGATGAATGGCTTAGTGACTGACTGACTGGCCAACTGAGTCAGAAAATGGGCTGACTGAACTGTGGCGTAAAACGGTGACGGTCTGTCTGGTTTAAGAAGAGAACAAATTGGAAGATTTCTGGGAACCAAGCTTCTTATACAGAATTGTTTATTACTAACAGGCACAAATATTTTAGCATGAAGAGTAAAAAGAGAATAACGGTAAATATAACAAAAGTTAGATTTAAAGCTGAGAAATTGTGTTTCCATATCGTATTAATAGGGGTGCATAAATATATTGGCGTAACACTGGTATCAGCTGATATTAGCCATAGTGACAATGTCGGCTATCTGCAAGTAAGATATTGTCTGTGGTGTGTCCAATTTGTGTGGAACTGATTTTGCCTTGAAACAGACAATATTCTACAGCTGCAAGTTCAGAAAGCATCTGGGACTGAAACATTTTTATCATATTTCGGTTTAGCTATTTTCACCTCCGCCAAAGAGGTTATGTTTTTGCCTGCATGTGTTTGCCGGTTTGTCTGTTAGCATGATGACACAAAAACTACTGAACAGATTTCAATGAATTTTTTTTTACCAAAGGTGGCCCTTGGCCTAAGGATGAACTCATTAGATTTTGGTGATGATCTGAGAGTGCATACCTCCACCAAGGCCCTTGTTTGTATTTATGTAGTGGGATTACACAAAAACTATTGGATGGATTTTGATGAAATTTTCACCAGGGGTGGTCCTTGGGTTACAGAGGAACCCATTAGAGTGTGGTGATGATCCAAGAGTGCATACCTTTGCCAAGGCTCTATCTTCCCACAATATGTTAGCAAGATTACTTAAAAACTATAGCAGAGTTTGATGAAATTTTCACCAGAGGTGGCCCTTAGGCTAACTACAAATCCATTACAGTTTGGAGGTGATCCATGCATGCATACATCCACCAAGGCTCAATCTTCTAGCAATGGTTTAACAGGATTAGGCAAAAAACTACTGGATGGATTTTGCTGAAATATTCACTAGAGGTAGTCCTTGGGCTACAGATGAACCCATTAGATTTTGGAGGTGATCCATGAGTGCATACCTCCACCAAGGCTCTATCTTGCAATGTACGGAATGATGGAGGCAGGGAGATACGGACATATGGATGGACAAAGGGCAGGAAGGAAGGAGCCTTGGCAGAGGTATGCATTTTCTGAGGTCTGGTGCACATGACAATGTTTTTGTTTAGACCTGGAGAGAAACATTTGCATGCAGATGACATGTCACAGAAGCAACCACACGTGCACATGGATCCACTGAAGGTGTGAAAACTGCTGTTGTAACTAACAGATGACAAGTAGAAGATGCACTAGGGACTTTGGATTGTAACTATAAATGCCAGATTCCATCTGCAAGAAATATTTATATTCATTTTTTAAGCTGAAAGAATGAGAGAGTCATAAATAAATAGTCGTGAAAAAATTAGGAAGCCCCATTAAATATTCAGTTTTTTATTAAGAAATGTTCTCATATTGATGTCTAATCTTGTTTTTATTTATCTCTGGAAAATAAGATGATTTAATTGCAGGTAAATAACAAAAATTAACCTTGTTTTACTCACTAAACAAAAAATATCAACAAACATGCATATGCATGCAACATGCACTTGAGGGGTTTCTTGCATGCACAGAACGTTTCAAGTCACCCCACAGCATCTCAATGGGATTAAGATCTGGGCTTTTACTCAGTCATTCCAGGACTCTCCATTTCTTAGTTTTTAGCAAGTCCTTGGTGGATTTATATTTTGGGACATTGTCATGTTGCAGGGTCCAGTTCTGCTTCAGCTTTCATTTGCCACAGATGGTCTCATGTGGTCCCCAAGTGCCCCTTGATGCATGGTAGAATTCATGGGGGATTCTATGATGGTCAGCTGGCCAAGTCCCGCTGCAGTAAAGTATCCCCAAACCATAACACTTCCACCTCCATACTTCCCAGTTGGTATGAGGTTCTTTTCCTGGAATGCTGTATTTGGTTGACACCAAACATGTCCTCTGTTCTGGTGTCCAGATAATTAAATTTTAGACTCATCTGTTCAAAGAACATTATTCCAGAAGTTGTGGTCTTTGTCTACGTTCTCTTTGGCAAACTTTAGTCTGGACTTCACGTTTCTCTTAGAGAGCAAAGGTTTCCTCCTTGCACGCCTCCCATGCAAGTTCAACTTGTGCAGCCTCTTTCTGATTGTAGGGGCATGCACTTTCACATCAACAGTAGCAAGAGCCTGCTGTAGGTCCCGTGATGACATTGAGTTTTTGGAGACTTCTTTTAGCATCTTGCGGTCTGCTCTCGGGGTGAACTTGCTTGGACGGTCAGACCTGGGCATGTTGGCAGTTGTTTTGAATGTCCTCCACTTGTAGACCATTTTCCAGACAGCGGAATGACTGATTTCAAATTCTTTTGAGATCTTTTTAACTCCCTTACCAGATTCATAAGCTGCTACAATCTTCTTTCTGAAGGCCTCAGACAGCTCTTTCGATCTCACCGTGGTGTTCACTCTCACTTCAACAGTCAGGAACACACCAAACTTAAATGTCTGAGGTTTAAATAGGACAAGCCTCCTTCAAAATTCTGAGTAAAAATGTTCTAATCATGTTAAATTAATTAAATTAAAATTAAATTAAATCACCCTTATTGCCATTCAACTGTACAACCAATCACGTACAGTAGAACGAGATTGTGTTTTACCTATCTACTGTGTTAATCACACACACCCCAAGTGCAGAATCAGAGGGCCGCTGCCATGCAAGGCGCCGCCACAAATTTCCCTCCTCCATTCCATTATTGCTGAGCACCAAGCTGGACGGCAGGAAGTTCCACTTTTATATGGTCTTCGGCATGACCCGGCCTGGATTTGAACCCCTGCCTCCCGGGTGTGGGGCGGATGCTCTACCAACTGAGCCACCACTCCGGTATATGCACCTGATGTGATACACCTGTGCGTGATTTTAGCCATTTCAAGTGAGAATAAATGTGTGTGTGTGTGTGTGTGTGTGTGGGGGGGGGGGTCCTAATGTATTCCTCACCAGAAATTGCATGTTTTTAGAATTGCATTTTACAGAAAATTTCAAAAAGTCTTTTCTTCAGTTTTAATTGTTTAGTTATACTTAGTGGTGTTGGACGATTAAAATTTTTAATCACAACTAATCTTTGGGAATGTTGAGTAATCGCGATTAATAATGGGTTAATCGCGTGTTTTTCCATACAGATACAGTGTACCTTAAGTTGGTAATTTCTCAGGTTTGTCATACTGTTATGAACATGGGAGTGGACAAATATGCTTGCAGTCTTCACCTGCAGGTTTATTAAAGCTCTCAGCATATCCAAAATGACAAAAACTATCCAGAATATTCTCCAGAAAATTCTCAAAAGTATTACTGCATGTGCAAACAACAGAATGCTCGGGCTCAATAACATTACTGAACAGCAACCAGCCAGCAGCCACAAAAGGAGCTTGCTCTTTCTCCCAAAGCAAACATCCACCACTTTTAAGCAGATCAACACAAACCCTCATGTGTCACAACAGACACAATTTCCCTTTTAGCAGAAAAACTGCAAACATAAACAAACAACTATCTCACCTGTGATGATACCCCACCGTGCTGCAAAAACGGCGGGGGAGTGAATGGACATTAGGAACACAGCTTGAGAATTTTTTTAGACTAGTACTCACCAAAGGTTGGACCCAACACTATGAGGATGAAAACAGGCAAATTTCTGTCCATATCAGCTGCTGGAGGTCAGCTACAACCTAGCACGTAGCTACTAGCCAGCTAGTCAGCTTCCTCAGAAGAACAACCCAACATCCAGGCGAAGTTTTGGAGGAGGCTGTAACAATTATCCAGGTGAGAGCTCCGAGAGATAGCATTGTAAACTGAAACATGACAGCACTTTGGGGATATCCATGGCTGTAATCCAGCTTGTTTGACTTAGCAATGTTTACATGGCGCGCACAGTGTCTGTGGCCAGAATGGCTTTGGTACGGAGAGCCACTAGGCCAAAAAGTACTGTTTGCGCTTTCTGCCGTTAACTGCCATTAACTGCGATCACAAAATTTGTCGCCGTTAAGGGGGGCAAAGCGTTAATGGACGATTAATGCGATAATGCCAACACTACTAGTTATATTACTTGAATCTCCCAGTATTGTTAAAATTAATATTAAATATCCATATATTCAAATATGTAAAAAACAAACAAACACATAGGTCCTAATTTTTTCACGACTGTAAATAGGCTAAATAAATAAAGGCAGACAGTAAAAAAAAAAATCTGACTTATTTATTTATTTTTTATTTAACCTTTATTTATACAGGGTAATTCCACTGAGAAGCAACCTCTCTTTTTCAAGGACGCCCTGTTCACACTCACAAGGTACGTGTTCACCTAGGTGTTGTTCCCCACACCTCCTCCACCTCGGGATCCGTCAGAAGCGTGGAGGGGGCGTAACCAGACGAGAGTCACCAGCCCAATACTCTGTAGCTGCAAACAGCATGAAGAGTATCACTGTGACTGGTCAAAGAACTTTGGCCAGTTTTCAAGCGGTATTTTTGGCTACAAGTGCAGTTTGATGAGCTTTTTCTGTCTATTCCAACCCTCTCTGCTCTCCCTTATCTGCAGGGCTTGCACATGATTGGTCGCCGCAACTCCCAGTGGGTGGGCTCCTATAGTTTGTTGACGACGCTTCGTGATGTAAAAGTCTTGTCTATATTTTCAAAAGTTAAAAGCAAAACATTTTTCTGAAAATGGTTGAGGCGAGAAATAAATGTGTAGTTGTTAAATATGTGTTTACTTTTTACTAACAACCACTATTTTAAAAGTTATTGGGTCCACGTGCCTGCTCCTCATTTGCGTATTATGGATCTGAGTGGGGATTCAGGACAAGGAGGAGCAGGCACCTTCAAGAGACTGCTCGGGTTTCTTGACACCATGCTACCAGAGTGCATGTGGGGTGTGCTACATAGACAATGAATGGGAAGCATGAAAACGCACGCCTAGGTGGACACGTACCTACACAGTTACACATTCACACCTGGAAGCTGCCCAGTACAACCACGGACTGACCTGTGGCCACTGAGCAGCTCCACTGGAGCAGTTGGGGTTAAGGGCCATGGTCAAGGGCGCCACAGTGGGGTTAGTGAGGGTGGTGCGAACACTGCCTCTGACATCTGGTTTGAATATTTGATAAGGAGTCTTCAGTCATAACGTTTACAAAAGCATTACAACTAAGAAAAAAAGTGATATGATGTGATGTCAGCTGCAGTCGATATCACATCATTTGTGCTGCAGTGCAAAACTGGATTTGACACATTGGCTGCTCCACAGTGATTTTTCTTCATCATTCAGCAAAATAGGCATCCTTGGTTATAATTTTGATGATTATTTTTCTATATAAGACTGCATCTATTGTGTAAAAAAGGTGTTTTACAGATACCATTAAGAGGCCTTTTTTAACCTAATCCTAACTGCAAACACACCAGGCTTAAAGTTTAATCATTACAGAAATACAAGCTCCATAAATAAATGCTTCTTGGAGTGTGGATTGGCTGAAATCTATTGCAAATTGGGGCTCTAACATACCAATGCTCTTTATTTATGTGCACACGGACGCAAATAAGCAGCGCTGAGAAAACCTCTCCACTCTGTTTCAAATCTCTACACTTTCACACCTCTCAATACTTTGTGTCATATGCACAGACAGCTAAACTGTAGATGAACTCCCACAGTTTGGAGTAAAAACGTTCCCTGAGTGCTTTTCTAGTTTATAATGCCTTCTCTGTCTCCCTGGCAATAAAGATGAAAAAAATGAAAATCAAAAGAAAAGATTGGTTTCAGCTACCCAACATCTGATTAATTTTTTTATATCATTATTGGTATCAGTCCAAAATTTCACAATTAATGCATCCCTAAATACTTACTCAAGTAAAAGTCAGAGTAGTCATGAAAGAAATTACTCCAGCAAGGCTAAGTGTCTGCTAAAAATGCTTATGTGTGTGGGGAGACTTGAATAACGAAACCGAATTGTCTTTCATTCCAGTTTATTCAAGAAATCATTCCACTGTCTGCTCTCATTCTTGAGCAGCGAACAAAAAGAGTGAACACACCAAAGTTCTCTCATTTAAACATTCTGACATCAAACCATTTCCCTCGCGGGGGAAATCACACATCTCTCTCAAAATCTCTTTATTCACATTCATTAGCCTTTTATTTACATAACTCCCCCTTCTCTCTTCCCGAGCCTCAGTGGTCAGGAAGTCTTCTGTCCCCTGTCCTCCGCAGGGGGTCCAGGCTCTGTGGCTCCGCACCGCAGGGGGCTGGCTCTCCTTCATCGTGGTTAAATCACATATGCAGTGTCCAACATATACATGTCTCACAACACAGCCATATAACCCCCCCCCAAACGATGAAGAACAGACTAATTCCTAAAATTAAATAGCACCTTACTCACTACTGAATAATCAACACCAACATTCAGTCTGTGCGCCGCTTGGGCTTCAGCCGTCTGCCGAATCTGCTGTGCGTTGGCCCCGCCTTGCCTGCGGTGCGTTTCTGCTTCGGCGCTGTTGACTGAGGGAGAGAGTGATTAATTGCCCTCTGCGGGGGCCTGCCTCGTCGAGGCGCCACCGCGACCGGTACAGACACGTCCTTCATGACAAAAGCAGGTTTTAGTCTGTCAATACTGACTGTCTCTTTTCTGTCTCCAAAATCCAGCACAAATTGCTTATCACCTGCCTCCAGCACTCGAAATGGCCCTTCGTAAGGCGGTTTGAGCGTTGCTTTTAGGGCTTCGCGCCTGACAAAAACGAAATCGGCATTTTTCAAAGCCTTGGGGACGAAAACTCGTGGAAAAGCGTGATGAACCGGACCCGGGAGCGTGTCTGCCCCCGTGCCGACTAACGGTCCCAGAGCCGAGAGAGGTGGGGGCTCTGGGTGCTCTGGTAAAAACTCGCCCGGCAGCCTCAGAGTTTGTGCGAATACCAGCTCCGCTGGGGAGGCGTCTAAGTCCTCTTTAGGCGCAGAACGCAACCCTAATAAAACCCATGGAAGTTTATTCACCCAATCTGCATCCGTGAGCGACGCTCTGAGTGCTGCCTTCAAAGACCTATGAAAACGCTCGCATAAACCATTGGCCTGAGGGTGGTAAGCCGTAGTGCGGTGAATTTTGGCTCCTAAGCCATTGGCCATCGCTGACCACAGCTCAGAGATGAATTGCGGTCCTCTATCGGACGTAATGTCCGACGGAACCCCGAAACGCGCCACCCAAGCCGTTAAAAAAACGCGAGCCACCTCCGCGGCCGTGGTCGTCGCAAGTGGGACCACTTCCGGCCAACGTGTGGTGCGGTCCACCATTGTCAAAAGATACGTGAACCCCTGTGATGCCGGTAGGGGGCCCACAAGGTCGACGTGCACATGGTCGAACCTTCTGGCCGGAATGCGGAACGGTTCTAACGGGGCTCTTGTGTGCCTGTGAATTTTGGCCCGTTGACAGGAAATGCAGGTTTTTGCCCATTCCTTCACGTGCTTGCGCAGGCACGGCCAAACAAACTTTTCCGCCACTAGTTTCACCGACGCGCGCACCCCCGGGTGCGCCAGTGAGTGGACCGAGTCAAAAACACGGCGGCGCCACGTGGCCAGAACCACCGGACGCGGGCGCCCCGTCGACACGTCGCAGATCAGGGGGGGCATACCGGTTTGTAAACACTTGCTCTCCAGCCTCAACCCTGTTGGTCCAGACTGGAGCGCGCGCACGTCTGCGTCCGCCCCCTGGTCCGCTGCCATGGCTGCGTAATCTATACCCACGTGCACCGGGGCTGCGCGCGCCACCGTGCCGCTCTCCTGCGGCGCGGTCACGGTGGCCCGTTCTGCCTCTGCGCGTGTTGGGGTCGTGAACGCGCGTGAGAGACAATCCGCTACTACATTGAATTTGCCCGCAACGTGCCTAATGTCAGTGGTAAATTCCGAGATTGCGGCCAGCTGCCTCTGCTGCCTGCCGGACCACGGGTCTGAAATTTTGGCCATGGCGTATGTGAGCGGCTTGTGGTCCACATAAGCGGTGAAGCACCGTCCTTCCAGCCAGAACTGGAAATGACGAATAGCCAAATGCAGCGCCAACAGTTCTCTGTCAAACGCGCTGTATTTTCGTTCAGCCGCGCTTAAAGATTTGCTAAAGAAAGCCAAAGGCTGCCAAACTCCGGCTACCTGTTGCTCAATAACGGCCCCTATGGCTAAATCTGAAGCGTCTGTCGTCAGCGCGATACGTGCTGCAGGGTCTGGGTGGGCCAGGAGCGCAGCGTCAGCCAAGGCTTTTTTAACCTCTGTGAACGCGCGCTCCCGCTCCGGGGACCATTCGACCGCCTGGGTCGGTTTTTGTTTTTTGAGCGCGGCATATAACGGTTGCATGATTTGAGCTGCGTGGGGCAGGAATCGGTTATAAAAATTCACCATCCCCAAGAATTCCTGTAGTGATTTGACCGTTTGTGGACGGGGAAAATCCGCTACCGCGCGTACTTTCTCTGGTAATGGAACCGCTCCCTCCGGGGAGACGCGGTGACCCAAAAAATCGATCCGCTCGACGCCGAACTGGCACTTGGCTGGGTTAACTATTAAGCCGTGCTCTCCCAGCCTCCTAAAAACTGCTGTGAGGTGCGTTTCGTGTTCGTCCTCTGAAGTACTCGCGACCAAAATGTCGTCGAGGTACACAAACACGAAAGGGAGATCGCGTAACACGGCATCCATCATCCGCTGAAATGTTTGCGCCGCCCCTTTGAGACCAAACGGCATGCGTAAAAATTCGAAAAGTCCGAACGGGGTTATTACCGCTGTTTTAGGAATGTCCTCCGGTTGGACCGGGACTTGGTGATAGCCGCGAACTAGATCAATCTTTGAAAAAATGCGCGCCCCCGCCAGGTGCACCGAGAAATCCTGAATGTGCGGGATGGGATAACGATCGTGCGCCGTAGCGTTGTTTAGCCTGCGGTAATCCCCGCACGGTCTCCAGGAGCCATCGGCTTTCGGTACCATGTGCAGCGGCGAAGCCCACGGGCTCTTCAACCTACGAACGATGCCCAGCCTCTCCAGGCTGGTGAACTCCTCGCGCGCAATGGCGAGCTTAACTGCATCCAAGCGCCGAGCTTTTGCAAACACGGGAGGACCAGAAGTGGGGATAAAGTGTTTCACCCCGTGCTTCGCGACCGTCGCTGAAAAAGTGGGCACAGTGAGCGCTGGAAATTGGGTGAGGAGTGTGTGAAACTTACCACCTGCTGTAGCGACGTGGGTCTGTACTGGTGGCGGGGACACTCGAGCTGAACAGGGGAGAGAGTAAAAAGAGAGTGCATTTACCAGCCGTCTATTAGCAAGATCAACTAACAGATTGTGTGAACACAAAAAATCCGCGCCCAACATGTTGAAACTCACCGCCGCTATCACAAAAGTCCATTCATATGTGCGGCCATGTAAGCATAAAGGCAAGGTCCTTCTCCCGTAGGTGTTGATGTTCGAGCCATTTGCCGCTGTAGCTCCGCTACCGTGGGGTCCAGCCACCCGGTCCGCGTATGTTGGGGTGATGAAGCTCACTTGTGCTCCGGTGTCGATGAGGAACTCTCGTCCGGAGCGCGCATCCGTGATGTAGAGCAGCTTGTTGCGTTCTCCGAGGGTCGAAGCTGCTAGCGACCCCCGGTCTTGCCGTTTCCCGAACTCCTGAAGATGCAGGGCGGCACACACCTGCGTGCCTTCTCTGCGAACCTCCGATGGTAAAAGCAGAGATCTTCTCCTCCGCTGTGTCATGCCCGCGCCTCTGCCGCCGGGCTATTGGCTCCCCCTCGTCGCGGCCGTGTTGCCGCCGTCGTCGGCCAGTCTGGTTCTGCCGCCTCTGGCTCCCCGCTGTCTCGGGTCGCTGCTGTGGTTGCTTGCCCGCCGCAGGCGTCCAGGATCTCATCTGCCTCCTGGGCCAGCTCCCGGAACTCCTCCAGGGTGTGACACTTTTTGCCGGCCAGCGTGCTTCTCGCATGCGCCGGGAGGTTGGAGAGGAAGATGAACTGAAAAATGAAATCATCGTTGTCCAACCCTCTCAGCTGTATCATCTCCTCCATCAGGGCGCTCGGCCTGTGTCCACCTTGGTCTAGCAAAGACAGGATCCTCCTCGCCCTCACTTCAGCCGAGGGGGTGAAAAACTTGATGAGGGTGGATTTCAGCTTGCCGTACCTGTCGGTCGCGGGTGGCTGCTCCACCAAGCTTTGCACGCACCGAGCTGTGCTGTTGTCCAGTTTAGCGATGACATGGTGGAACTTAGTGTCATCCACCGTTACTCCTGCGAGCGCGAACTGCGACTCTGCTTGCAGAAACCACGACCGTGGGTTATCCTGCCAGAAATCAGGCAGCTTAACAGCCACTGCGCTCGCCAGCTCTGAGCGCTGTGAGTCCGGGACCCTGAGAATTTCTTCGTTCATTCTCAACGTCGTCAGTCACCAATGTGGGGAGACTTGAATATCGAAACCGAATTGTCTTTCATTCCAGTTTATTCAAGAAATCATTCCACTGTCTGCTCTCATTCTTGAGCAGCGAACAAAAAGAGTGAACACACCAAAGTTCTCTCATTTAAACATTCTGACATCAAACCATTTCCCTCGCGGGGGAAATCACACATCTCTCTCAAAATCTCTTTATTCACATTCATTAGCCTTTTATTTACATAACTCCCCCTTCTCTCTTCCCGAGCCTCAGTGGTCAGGAAGTCTTCTGTCCCCTGTCCTCCGCAGGGGGTCCAGGCTCTGTGGCTCCGCACCGCAGGGGGCTGGCTCTCCTTCATCGTGGTTAAATCACATATGCAGTGTCCAACATATACATGTCTCACAACACAGCCATAATGTGGTGTTTTTCTTTAAATGAATTACTTTTTTTTTTCATAAATTAACATTTTTTCCTTCAAATTCTTGACCTTTCTAATAAGCATCTTATGTTTACACATGGTGGACCCACAGTGTGGGAAGACTGAATCCTGCATGGGAGATGGGCAAGTGATTGGAGTTGTTGTAAGTACTGATTCAATAATTGAATGGCTGCACGGTGGCGCAGTGGTTTAGCACTGTGGCAGCACAGTTTACCCTCGGCCGGGGAATCGCGGGGATCGTGAGATCGTGGGTTCGATCCCAGCCCCCGACCAACAGTGATCTGTGTGGAGTTTGCATGTTCTCCCCGTGTTGCGTGGGTTTACTCCGGGATTTCTCCGGTTTCCTCCCGCATACCAAAAACATGTAGGTTTAGGGCGCTCGCGCACGCAGCGACCGGCAGCCGGTGGCTTGTCACCAGACTGCAAACCAAATCTACCTACGGGTACAAATAAGTAACAAAAAAAAATAAATAAAATAATTGCAGGTGAAAGTTCTTACTTGGTTGTAGCAGCATCAGACAGGTAAGCGTCCTGAGTTCTTTAAAGGGAATTGTACATGAGTAAAAGTCCTTACTTGAGTCTTTTGAGGCAAGAGGTCCAGGAGAGAGTCCTTTGCTGAGGAGATTAGTTTTATACTAGAAGTTGTTTGAGTTCCTTACTTAATGATTTTCCTTAGGGTAGTGAATCCAGGAGAAGGTTTCAGCCAGTGGGAAGGTTGGCAGCAAGGAGCTGGCAAGCTGCAAGGTGAGCACGAGGTGCAAGGAGGCAATGGTGGCAGACTAGCAAGCAATTACATAGACCTGGGGAAAAAGAGGAGAATGCAGGTGAGCAGGATTCAGAGCACTGAGGGAAGAATTGCATTCAGTCTTGGTTTGTGATGAGTGGAGAGTGTATCAACATGATGGTCCCACGATGATCAGCTCCCAGGCTGAAGCCTAAAGGTCTCAGGACCAGAAGTTGAGGGTGATCACCCAGCTGCCACCAGTTAACGTCCAGGCTCCTGATGAGTGTTATGCAACAACTGACAGTTATACAAGGCAAGATAGTGTCATGCTCACCCAGATACACGACAATGGTCTTTTTTGTGATGAATTTGTCTCCCTTTTCACACCTCTTTACTCATATTTGCAAATACCTTTTAGTAAAATTTCAACTTTATTGTTTATGAGATTTTTCTTTTAGATTTGTTAATCAGAGGAATAAAAAACAAAATAACCACATTAGCCCTCTAATACAATTCAAATCATATCAGGAAACAATAGCAAATTAAATATTTTCGGAGCTAGAATAGAAAAACAATCATTTTAAATCTGCTGGGTAGAAAAACTGAGAGGAAAACATGATTAGCATTCAGATAAAATTCATTAAATTAAAAATATCAAATGTGCTTGACTAAAGGTATTTTTTTTTAAGTGTAAAATGTGTTCTATGATACAAAGTAGTCATGAAAGTACAATTCAGTTTCTTGAATACAGGTACTTGCGGAAATGTAACTTGATTTACTGTGTTGAAACAAAACCACAAAATGTCCAAGTTTAAAAAGAACAGACTGGAGGTAAATAAGAGTAACAGCAGGCTGAAATCATGGGTGAAAGTTTGCTTTATTGCCTGTAGTTCAATTCAATTCAACTTTATTTATATAGCACCATTTCACAACAACAGTCATCTCATTGCACTGTCAAACTGTAGAGGAAAACCCCAGAATTGCAGAAAGACCCCAGCAATCAGGCGATCCCCAGTGAGCAAGCACTTGGCAATGGTGGAGAGGACAAACTCCCTTTTAACAGGAAGAAACCCCCAGCAGAACCAGGATCAGGGATGGGCAGTCATCTGCTGCGACTGGCTGGGGGTGAGGGGATAGAGAAGAAGAAAAGAACAGACATGTAGAGAGCAAACAGCATGACAGAGACTCAATCTATGAGAAAGAACAAAGATGTTAACTACCAGCAAAAATGTTTCATTGTGAAGAGAGGAGTGAAGCCCAGTGCATCGTTGGAGGTCCCCCGGATGCCTAAACCTATTAGCAGCATACAGACGTGGACAAAATTGTTGGTATCTCTCTGTTAATGAAAGAAAAATCCGCAATGGTCACAGAAATAACTTGAATCTGACAAAAGTGGTAATAAATAAAAATTCTATGAAAATTAACCAATGAAAATCAGACAATGCGTTGGAATTGTGGTTCAACAGAATTATTTTAAAAAACAAACTCATGAAACAGGCCTGGACAAAAATGATGGTACCCCTAGAAAAGATTGAAAATAATGCGACCATAGGGACATGTTCAACTAAGATGTGTCCTCTAATTAACATCACAGGTGTCTACAAACTTGTAATCAGTCAGTCGGCCTATTTAAAGGGTGACAAGTAGTCACTGTGCTGTTTGTTGACATGGTGTGTACCACGCTAAACATGGACCAGAGGAAGCAAAGGAGAGAGTTGTCTCAGGAGATTAGAAAGAAAATTATAGACAAGCATGTTAAAGGTAAAGGCTATAAGACCACCTCCAAGCAGCTTGATGTTCCTGTGACTACAGTTGCACATATTATTTAGAAATTTAAGACCCACAGGACTGTAGCCAACCTCCCTGGACGTGGCTGCAGGAGGAGATGGATAATACGAATGGTAACAAAAGAGCCCAGAACAACCTCTAAACACATTCATGGTGAACTCCAAGGTCAAGGTACATCAGTGTCAGATCACACCATCCATCATTGTTTAAGCCAAAGTGGACTTCATGGGAGACGACCAAGGAGGACACCACTGTTGAAAACAAATCATAAAATCATCATGTATATTTCCAGAATCGTGGACTATTTTTATTTCAGTGGTGGGTTTAATCGTGTGTTCTATAAATGTGTTTTTATTTAATCCTTCTCTCCTACTTTATTGCGCAGAAGTCTGGTGGAGCACCCACAATTTCGTTGTACTGTACAACTGTACAATGACAATAAAGCCAATTCTACTCTATTCTATGTCAAAAAAGAAGGTTTAAACTCTATTCTTAAAAACAGAGATCGAGTCTGACTCCAGAATCCAGATTGGCAGCTGGTTCCAAAGGAGAGGAGCCTGATAACTGAATGTTCTGCCTTCCATTTTACTATTGGAGATTCTGGGAGTGTAGCGGCTCTGTTAGGTTGATAAGGTAATATCAGAGCTTTTAAATAACAAGGGACCTGATTATTTAGAGCTTTGTGAGAAGGATTTTACACTTAATTCTAAATTCTATGAGAAGCCAACGAAGGGAGGCCAGAACTGGAGAGATGGGATCTCTTTCTAGTACCTGTTAAAACTCTAGCTGCAGCATTTTGGATCAGCTGAAGACTTTTTAAAACTAACTAACCTGCACTTATATAGTGCTTTTCTAGTCACAAAGACCACTCAAAGTGCTTTCACTAGTAGTAACCCTCTATTCTAAGGGCCTATAGGAAACAGATATCTAGGGACAATTTAGAACAGCCAGTTAACCTAACATGCATGTCTTTGGATTGTGGGAGGAAACCGGAGCCCCCGGAGCACATGCAAACTCCACACAGAAAGGTTCCAACCCCTGCCCGCCTGGGGATTCAAACCAGGAACCTTCTAGCTGTTAGGCAACAGTGCTAACCACTGCACCACCATGCTGCCCAAGATGTTTTAAGATAGCCCAACAATAATGAGTTACAATAATCTAATCTAGAGCTAATAAAAGTGCGGACTGGTTTCTCAGCATCACTCTGAGACAAGATGCTGCTAATCTTGGCAATATTACACAAATGATAGAAGGCAGTCTTAGAAACAAGTTTAATATGTGAATTAAAGAACAGATCTTGATCAAAAATAACTAATAGGTTCCTCACAATACTATTAAGAAAAAGAGTGACCCCATCCAAACTCAGAGTTCAATTTGGGAAGGTATTTCTAAGGTTTTTTGGACTAACTAGAATGACTTCAGTCTTATCTGAATTTAATAGCAAGGAATTACAAGTCACCCAAGCTCTGATTTCCTTAAGTCAAGCCTCTAATTTGGCTAATTGATTACTGTCATCTGACAAATATAGTTGTGCGTCATCTGCATAACAATGAAAATGTATGCAGTGCTTTCTAACAATATTGCCTAGCACAAGCATATATACACAGTTGGACAAAATTGTTGGTACCCCTCTGTTAATGAAAGAAAAACCCACAATGGTCACAGAAATAACTTGAATCTGACAAAAGTGGTAATAAATAAAAATTCTATGAAAATTAACCAATGAAAATCAGACAATGTTTTTGAATTATGGTTCAACAGAATTATTTTTAAAAACAAACTCATGAAACAGGCCTGGACAAAAATAATGGTACCCCAAGAAAAGATTGAAAATAATGTGACCATAGGGACATGTTCAACCAAGATGTGTCCTCTAATTAACATCACAGGTGTCTACAAACTTGTAATCAGTTAGTCGGCCTATTTAAAGGGTGACAAGCAGTCACTGTGCTGTTTGTTGACATGGTGTGTACCACGCTAAACATGGACCAGAGGAAGCAAAGGAGAGAGTTGTCTCAGGAGATTAGAAAGAAAATTATAGACAAACACGTTAAAGGTAAAGGCTATAAGACCACCTCCAAGCAGCTTGATGTTCCTGTGACTACAGTTGCACATATTATTCAGAAATTTAAGATCCACAGGACTGTAACCAACCTCCCTGGACGTGGCCGCAGGAAGAAAAATGGAAGAGACGGATAATACGAATGGTAACAAAAGAGCCCAGAACAACCTCTAAACACATTCATGGTGAACTCCAAGGTCAAGGTACATCAGTGTCAGATCGCACGATCTGTTGTTTTTTGAGCCAAAGTGGACTTCATGGGAGTCAGCCAAGGAGGACACCACTGTTGAAAACAAATCATAAAAAAGCCAGACTGGAATTTGCCAAACTGCATGCTGACAAGCCACAAAGCTTCTGGGAGAATGTCCTATGGACAGACGAGACAAAACTGGAACTTTTTGGCAAGGCACATCAGTGCAATGTTCACAGACGCAAAAATGAAGCATACCAAGAAAAGAACACTGTCCCTACTGTGAAACATGGAGGAGGTTCTGTTATGTTCTGGGGCTGCTTTGCTGCATCTGGCACAGGGCGTCTTGAATCTGTGCAGGGTACAATGAAATCTCAAGACTATCGAGGTATTCTAGAGAGAAATGTGCTGCCCAGTGTCAAACAGCTTGGTCTCAGTTGCAGGTCATGGGTCTTGCAACAGGATAATGACCCAAAACACACAGCTAAAAACACCCAAGAATGGCTAAGAGTGAAACATTGGACTATTCTAAAGTGGCCTTCTATGAGCCCTGATCTAAATCCTATTGAACATCTGTGGAAGGAGCTGAAACATGCCGTCTGGAGAAGGCACCCTTCAAACCTGAGACAAGTGGAGCAGTTTGCTCATGAGGAGTGGGCCAAAATACTTGCTGAGAGGTGCAGAAATCTCATTGACAGTTACAGAAATTGTTTGATTGCAGTGATTGCGTCAAAAGGTTGTGCAACAAAATATTAAGTTAAGAGTACCATCATTTTTGTCCAGGCTTGTTTCATGAGTTTGTTTTTTAAAATAATTCTGTTGAACCACAATTCCAACGCATTGTCTGATTTTCATTGGTTAATTTTCATAGAATTTTTATTTATTACCACTTTTGTCAGATTCAAGTTATTTCTGTGACCATTGTGGTTTTTTCTTTCATTAACAGAGGGGTACCAACAATTTTGTCCACAGCTGTAAACTAAAAAGAATAGGGCCTAGTAGGGCTGTCACAGTAGAGGAATTTCCCCTGCAGTGACAGTGAATAGCTCAACACCGTGATATGCAGTGTTATTGCAAATGTTTTTAGGACTGTGAGAATTTGGTGCAGCAAAGCTAGGCCAGAGCTTCAGTTCCAATTTTCAATTATTTTATTTCATTAACTTACAAGCAAAGGTTTCCAGGAAAACATCTGACACCATCCTTCAAACAGAATGCACTTTGCCAACCAAGAAGCATACCAAGAACAAGAACAATAAGCAATCTGCAATCAGCAATCAGCCATCAGCCATCAGCAAAGTTACTCGATATCTCACACCTGTTATATAATATAGGAGATAATTAGGGCTGATTTGCCCCTACCATAATCCCAGGTAAAACAATCAACATTCCTATTCTTAACACATACCCACTAACATCTAAAAATACATAAATAATTTCCCCAAGTATATACAATATAAATATAAATAACATACAATAAATAGCAATATAAATAATTCAATAAATAATTTCAATCCTTATTTACAAATGTTAAACCATCCCTCTAACTTACCATACATGTTTCCTTCCTGCTGGTGTCCTATAAAAGGCCCTCAACCCCTCACAGAGTCTTTTGCCTGGACACCCACAGGAAGCATGTTGGCAAAGGTATGTGAAATAAATCCTTTAATTATTTTACCAAATACTTAACCATAATAGTTATCTCCCAAGGGCATTCAAATTAACAAAGACAAATCCCTAAATACTGTGTGCATTTTAACAAATAATCGTACTGACATTTACAACATTACAGATATAACATAATCACACAATACAACAAGTCATACAGTGGTGACATCCCATCGTCACATTTCCTCCCCCCTTTCCCGAGAGTACAGTACTCTATGAGTCATGTACTCTAAAAAGGCTATCTGCTACAAGGTTGGTTTTCCCTGCCACATACCGAACAGTAAAATTATAAGGTTGGAGGGACACATACCACCCTGTAAGACGACTGTTTACATCTTTCATTCTGTCCAACCACTGTAGGGCCCGATGATCTGTCTCCAACAAAAAATGACGCCCTAGTAAATAGTACTTTAGATACCCTATTGCCCATTTCATGGCAAGACATTCTTTTTCTACCGTAGAGTATCTTGTCTCCCAGTCCAACAACTTACGGCTCAAGAACAGTACTGGGTGTCTCTCTCCCTTCTCCTCCTGGAGAAGTACTGCTCCAATGCCAACCCCTGAAGCATCAGTCTGTAAAATGAACAGGTGAGCAAAGTCTGGACTGTAGAGAACCTTCTCCCCAGAAATAGCCCTCTTCAGATCCTCAAACGCTCTGTCACACTCCTCTGTCCATTTTACCTTATTTGGTGCTGAAGCCTTAGTGAGGTCAGTCAACACTGCTGCTCTTTCAGCAAAGTGGGGGATGAACTTACTGTACTATCCTACCATTCCCATGAATGATCGTACTTTCTTTTTAGTGGTGGGTACAGGGTAGGTCCGGATGGCATCCACTTCACCTACTCGTGGTCTAATGACCCCCTGACTAACCACATGTCCCAGGTACTCCACCTGCTGCTCTCCGAATGCACATTTGCGTGGATTGATTGTCAGTCCAGCCCTCTTAATTAACTGAAGGACCTGCCTAAGGTGTATCAAATGTTCTTCCCAGGTCTGACTATAAATGACCACGTCATCCAGATAGGCAGCCGCAAAGCTCGATACTCTCCTTAACACTTGGTCCATCAGCCGCTAAAAAGTTGCAGGTGCCCCCTGAAGGCCAAATGGCATGACCCTGAACTGAAAACTGCCATAAGGTGTTTTAAAGGCTGTAAGTTCCTTTGTTTCTGGTGCCAATGCCACCTGCCAATACCCCTTGCATAGATCCAAAGTAGAAATAAATCTAGCCTTGCCCACTTTCTCTAATAATTGGTCAATCCGGGGCATGGGGTATGACTCAAATTTAGATACTGAGTTAAGGTATCTGAAGTCAATGCAGAATCTTAATGAGCCATCCTTTTTGGGGACCAGCACAATCGGGCTACACCACTCACTGACTGACTCTTCAATCACTCCCAGCTGCAACATCAAATAAATTTCATGCTTCATTTTTGGTACCAATCATTCTGGGATCCTATATGATTTTCTACGTGGAACAGTTTCCTCTTTCGAATAAACCTTATGACGTACCAATGTGGTGAAACCAGGTCTCTCCTGAAACAATTCTGGATCCAATAGTGCCTCTAACTCTCTCCGCTGATCCACCTGCAAATGAGACACTTCAAATAAATAAGGCTCTGACACATTTGTGGGAAAGGACTGTTCTTTCTCCTCATCCACTTCCATCGCACAAATCAAGAGCTGATGTGTCTCCTGAAGAACAGGTTGCTGCTGATGATGACCAGGCCGCTGAAACTCTTTCAATAAGTTAAAATGGAAGGTCTGATATTTTACCTTTCTGTCAGGCATATATAGTTCATATGTCACTGAACTTAATCTCTTAGAAATTTCATATGGCCCCTGCCATCGAGCCAACAGCTTACTGTCACACGAGGGCAGCAATAACAAAACCTGTTGTCCTGGGTAAAAAACCCTTTTTCTGGCCTTCTTGTCATACCAAGTTTTTTGTTTGGCCTGCGCCGTCCTCATGTGCTCCTGAGCCAAAGCAGTCATTCGATCCAGTTTTTCTCATCTTAATAACATAAGAGACCACATTGTCCTGATCACTCGGTGGACTCTCCCAGTGCTCCTTTAATAAGTCCAGTGGGCCCCTCACCTGACGACCATACAGCAGTTCAAAAGGTGAGAACCCTGTTGAAGCCTGGGGCACCTCCCGATAAGCAAACAGTAAATAAGGTATCCATTGATCCCAATCTGAGCCCGTTTCAGAAACAAATTTCGGCAGCATATTTTTAAGAGTCTGATTGAATCGCTCCACTAGTCCATCAGTCTGAGGGTGATATGGGGTGGTCTTAATACCCTTAATACCCAACAGCTTATACACTTGCTGCAACAGTTTGGACAAGAAATTTGTTCCACAGTCTGTTAGAACTTCTCTGGGTATGCCTACCCTTGAAAACAACTGGATAAGGCAGTTGGCAACCTGCCTAGCCTTGATAGATTTCAGGGGAAAGTCTTCTGGGTACCGAGTAGCATAGTCACAAATTACTAGAATGCATTTATTACCCGAGGAGCTTCTCTCTAGGGGGCCAACTACATCCATCCCTATTCTATCAAAAGGTGTTCCGATGATTGGTAATGGTTGCAGTTGGGCACGTGCTATTCCCCTAGATGCTGTAATCTGACATATTGAACACATTGTGCAGAACTCCTTTATCTGGGTATACATTCCCGGCCACACAAACCTTCTAGCAATTCTGTGCAAAGTTTTTTGAAATGCCAGATGACCTGCCCAAGGGATAACATGTCCTAGTTCCACAATCTTTGGTGTGAGGTCCTGTGGCAAAGCTATGGCCATAACTTCACCGTGCTGTTGATATAAAATACCCTTTTTTATGACATACAAGGCCTCAGCCAAACAATCAGTTTTACCCTGTTTCACACCCTCAATCTCCGAGACTTTATCAAACCATGGTTTAAGTGTTGGGTCAGCTTTCTGCAATGTAGCTATGTCAGGAGGGATGTCAAACTCTACTGACTGATTTAGCTGTGGTGTTTCTTCACCCAAGTTCTTTGCTGACGCTAACACCTTATCTCTTCTCTTCTGAGCCTTGGATTTGGGTTGCTTAACCTCTTGCACTCCGTTGTACCGCGGGCGGGCAAGTCTCTGCATCCTAGGGCGCACGAGGGCGCACGAGAGCGCACTCGTGCGCTCTCGGACGCATGACGCATGATAGAGATACTGATGATGGTGATGTAGTTGGTGTTGGCGTCCAAGCGCCACTGAAAAAAAAGCTGCAGACACAGCCGCGAACAGATTAGTTCATCTGATTGACCTCTCATTCGACTAATAAGAGCCTTGAATTGGGTTTCTGAAACCTTGAAGAACCAGTGAATGAAAACCTAGGAAGGAGGACGCGCCTACTGTGAATGCAGGAGCCAATTGAAGCACAGAAGTTTGGGCTGGGTGAAAAGAGATTTACTGTTGCAGCAAATGAAAAAAAGGATGCTGGATGAACCTGCTACAGATCCAGCAGCATGGAGAACACCCACAAGTGGGACCTGCACTCATACCAGCAGAATAGATGTTTAGGATTCTCTTCCATCATCATAGACCGACGGAGGCCAACGACAAAGGTTGTAAATCATTCACCAAAACCGCAATATTGGAATTATGTTTTGACCGGGATCCACGAGTGGACCAGCGTCGCGTTCGTCTGACAATGAGGAAGAGAAGTTCGCCAGGACTCTGCTGCTGTGAAGAGGTAAGGTGTTATAAGCTAAATTATTATTTCTCCCTGAAAACTGTAATCCAAAAATGACTTTTGACCGATCGGTAAATTACAACTGTACAGCGCACGAAGTACGAAGTGCGTGCGCCGCGATAAACGGTTCATTTGCCGTGTTCGGACCGTGAACGCCCCCCCGCTGCAGAAGAGGAGCGGGGGGGGGGGGGTTCACGGTCCGAATGCCCCCGGTCTGCGGGGGGAAGCCGCGCTGACTGCGCAGCGGTCACCACATAGCCATATGAGTCTATTCCGTCATGTAGCGATGGCCATCCTCTGTAGTGAGGGGGGGGACAACCCCCCCCCACACACACACACAGTAGCAAGGGGGGGAAGCCGCTGTGACAGCGTTGCTGTGGAAACATGCAACAAGTGTAATCCGTCATGTAGCGAGGGCCAAACTCCGTCCTTTGTAGCGGGGGGGGACAACCCCCCCCCCCCCCACACACACACAGACACAGCCCTGAATGTGACCTTTCATTAGAGCTCAAAATGAAGATTCTACATTGAATTATTCAAAAGTTACAGACGTTTTTCTAAACTGTGCCATTTGGCACAGTTCCAAAACGCCTGGGAACAGCCTGAGAACAAAGCTGTGTAAAATATTCATTTTTTGTGGTATTGTTACAAAATTTGGACCTCAGCTGGATAACACTTGGTTCTACATTTCTGCTGCATTTTCCAGCCAGATCAGACAGCTGTGTGTTATTTGTAAGCATTTGTATCCAAAAAAACACCGTGGCCAAATTTATTTTCTTCAAGTTCAGTATGTTTAGATGACTGTAACTCAGTGGCCGGAGCACGTAGAGAGATCATGTTTTTTTTGCCAAAAAATTCAAAGTGTTTTCTTTTAAATGAGACTAACCCCATGAAAATGCTGCAAAGGGTTGAAGAACAGCTTTCAATTTACTTTGGGCACGTTATTTTTTGGCGTTTTTAGGAAAATTGCCCGCATTGCAAGGGGTTAATAGGGCCTGCCTCTATCTCAGAATCATAAAATGGTAATTCCTGAAGAGCATTGGCAGCCCTCTGTGCTCTCTGTGCCCTGGTTGTCACCATATTACAATTTTTCACCACAGGTGTATTTACTCTCTGCTCAACAGCACCACCTGCCTGTCTCTCCTCTGTTTGTTCCTCTCTAACCTGTTGTATGATGTCCAACAAAGTTGGAACATCATTGCCAAGAATAACAGGATAAGGAAAATCAGGCACAAGAGCTACAGGAAGGAGATAAGTTTGACCCCCTACTGTTAAATAAACCTCAGCGGTCGGGTACAGTTTCTTATCCCCATGGACACAACTGATATTTATTTCTGAGTCATTCCACAAATCCCTAGGGACCAAACTAGGTAGCACAACTGTTTGAAAACAGCCTGAATCTAACAGGGCCTCTTCACACTGACCATTAAGCAACACTTTTGTTTTATATACTCCACTGTGCCCTGAGGCTGAACAAGTGGGTCTAGGAACTGAACATAATAGTGACGCTTTCTGATTCTTTGTGGCAGGACATGAATATTGGGTGTGACCGATTTTATTACACTGATAACAGAGTATATCCTTATTTGCAACAACTCGTGACTTTTTGCTGTTATCATGTCTGCTGTTTGTGATCTGACTGGGCTTGGAATACAACCTATTTCGAGCTGGACCACCCCTTTCACCCTCATTAAACTCACTCCGTGTGGTGAAAGATCTATCACGGCTGAGAGTAGGTCTCCTGCTCCCAGACCTGGCTGACAGAAAAACCTCCGCCAGACAAATAGCGTCTTCTGCAGTCTTCGGGTCCCACTCTTGTATCCAGACTCCCAGTTCCGGGTTCACCATGCGCAAAAACTGTTCCAAAATTAGTTGTTCCATAATGTCTTTTAAAGATAGGGTCTCTGGTTTAATCCATTTATATAACAGGTCTTTTAGGCGTATATAAAGTTCACGAGGGGTTTCGCCCTGATGAATGTCCAGGGACCAAAACCTCCTCCTATATGTGTCAGATGTGATTTCATATTTATTCAAAATAGCTTCTTTGACTTTCCCATAATCATCCGTGTCAGCAACATCCATCAGTACATATGCGCTCCGCACTTTACCTGTAAGTAGAGGAGCAAGATGGATAGCCCACTCTTCTTCCCTCCAGCGGCAGACTGTAGCGATCCTCTCGAACGTTGTCAGATAATGCTCGATATCGTCCTCGGGTGAGAGAGGATTCAACCTGGGCTCGTGGTGCACTGGTGTCCTCCTCGGCTGCACCTGCAACGGCAAATCTTCCTCCTGCGGGCCAACCCAACTGGCCATCACCCTGGGGTCCTCCCCCGAAACGCCGTCGTCACCACTATGCTCCGCCCGGCTCCCGAACTCCTCTCTCAGCTCCATAACCTGCGACTGCACCCGACGAATTTGCTCATTCACAGCCTGCCACCTTTGGTCACGGAGAGAGGCTTCTTCCTCCAGCTGGCGATCTCTGAGAGTCAGTGAACGCACCACAGATTTCACCAGGCTCGTTAGCTCCTCGAGCTCGCCCAGTCCGCTGACTCCCGGGTCCTCAGCCGCCATACCTGCATCTAGGTTAGGCTGCTCCTCCTGCCTCGCTTTCCTCCTAGACATGAGTCCTTCCGTCCCCCAAACGCCACGACGTCCCAGCAACGGACCACCGCTGCCACCAAATGTGAGAATTTGGTGCAGCAAAGCGAGGCCAGAGCTTCAATTCCAATTTTCAATTATTTTATTTCATTAACTTACAAGCAAAGGTTTCCAGGAAAACATCTGACACCATCCTTCAAACAGAATGCACTTCGCCAACCAAGAAGCATACCAAGAACAAGAACAAGAACAAGAACAAGAACAATAAGCAATCTGCAATCAGCAATCAGCCATCAGCAAAAAGCAAAGTTACTCGATATCTCACACCTGTTATATAATATACGAGATAATTAGGGCTGATTTGCCCCTACCATAATCTCAGGTAAAACAATCAACATTCCTATTCTTAACACATACCCACTAACGTCTAAAAATACATAAATAATTTCCCCAAGTATATACAATATAAATATAAATAACATACAATAAATAGCAATATAAATAATTCAATAAATAATTTCAACCCTTATTTACAAATGTTAAACCACCCCTCTAACTTACCATACATGTTTCCTTCCTGCTGGTGTCCTATAAAAGGCCCTCAACCCCTCACAGAGTCTTTTGCCTGGACACCCACAGGAAGCATGTTGGCAAAGGTATGTGAAATAAATCCTTTAATTATTTTACCAAATACTTAACCATAATAGTTATCTCCCAAGGGCATTCAAATTAACAAAGACAAATCCCAAAATACTGTGTGCATTTTAACAAATAATCATACTGACATTTACAGCATTACAGATATAACATAATCACACAATACAACAAGTCAAACAGTGGTGACATCCCATCGTCACAAGGACCCTGTGGTCTCGTAATTTCAACAGGGTTCATAACTTATGTGGTAAACGATTGAAGCTGTGAGAAACTCACTGCTGCTCTGCTCTCACTTTATGTGCATGTGTGACAATTGTGCAGAGCTCCGGTCTTTCGACAGGCACAAACTGCTGATTCTGTAAAAAAAATTAAAATGTTAATTTTCATAAAGCAGTGATGGTAACTCCAGTATTTCAACTATGGGGTGTGTGGACTAGAGACTGCAGTGACATTCAGTTTATTTAAAAAAGGACAGCCTCTGTAAATGACCCTGTGTGGCTCTTGTCTCCATGATTTTGGGATTTTTGCTGCTGTCCGGAAAATCACTTTCAAACAAGCTATGCACTACACAGTAGTTGTTTCGCTCTCTGAGCTCACTTGTCAGAATCATAAACACTTTGCTCAGAAGGAAATAACATGCTTTGTGCCCTTTCAGTGCTCACTGTCACAGCTGTATTTAGCAAGGAGTCCAAACGCTTCCACCACTAACTGCCTGCTGGAGTCCGTCTGGAGACAGAGTGCCCCACATGGTGCTGCCGCCACCAGCACCCGGGAGGAAGCTTCCACACTACCGGGTGCAAACATGCTGTTGGAAATAAAAATACACTTAACATTTAACAATTTATTTAGTAATCAATTGGGGCACATAAGTGAACAATGAGATATAGCCACACACACAAAAAAGTGAGGGCAACGCGGTGGCGGAGTGGTTAGCACTGTGGCAACACAGCAACTCACCCTTGGCCAGGGATCCTGGATTCGATCCCAGCCCCTGACCAACAGTGATCTGTGTGGAGTTTGCATGTTCTCCCCGTGTCTATGTGGGTTTACTCCGGGATTTCTCCAGTTTCCTTTAACATGCCAAAAACATGCAAGTTAGGTTAATTGGCCTCAAAACAGGGGATTCTAAATTGTCCTTAGGTATGAATATGAGAGTGAATGGTTGTCTGTTTCTCTGTGTTGGCCCTGCGATGGACTGGTGATCTGTCCAGGGTGTATCCTGCCTCTCACCCAAAGATACTGGGATGGACTCCAGCCCCCCCGTGACCCGAAAAAGATTAAGAGGAAGAAGATGGATGGATGGATGGATGGATGGACAAAAAAGTGAACACTGCAGTTGTTGCGGTTGCTTGTTATCCTCCATGGTAGGCTTGTCCACAGCATGGTACTACATAATTGCGGTTATCACGACAGCCCTAGGGCCTAGCACAGATCCCTGTGGAACTCAGTGGCTGAGCTTTCAATTAGAAGAAAACTCATTATTGACATGAAAAGACTGGAACCTATCAGATAAATAAGATTTAAATCACTGCAAAGAAGTTCCATTAAGTCCAACAAGGTGTTCTAATCTATCAAGTAAAATAATATGATCAATAGTATCAAAAGCTGCACTAAGGTCTAAAAGGACAAGTACAGAAACAAGTCCATTATGAGATGCTATAAGGAGGTCGTTAGTGACCTTCACTAAAACTGCTTCAGTATTATGATGAATTCTAAACCCTGATTGAAACTCTTCAAATAAACCATTTCCCTGTATGTGTGCAGCAACAACTCATTCTAAGATTTTTGAAATGAAAGGCAGATTACAGATTGGTCTATAGTTAGCTTGAACTCCTGGATCCAGCATTGGCTTTTTAAAAAAAGGGTTTAATTACAGCAGTTTTAAAAGCCTGCGGTACATGGCCTAATGTTAATAAAGAATTGATTATTTGAAGAATAGAGCTACCAATAAATGGGAAGACATCTTTAAAGCTGGGTTCACACTATAACATTTGGACTGACTTTTACTTCTGTTTTGAAAAATCAGAGAAATCAGTCCAAACGTTGGTGAAATTACGTTTGTGAGCACACACCAACTTTTACAAACTTTTAAGAACTTTTGCTAGCATTTCCCAGCTTTGCATTCAGCGTTGTCAAACTTTTGCCAACTTAGGCTAGTGTATGTGTAGCAGTTGCCAACTTAGGTTAACTTAAGCAAACGAATACTCAAGCAGGTCAGCTGACATCAGCGTCAGGCGATGGTCATATAAAGATCAGCATCTGTGGAAGCTTCCCACCACCTGGGACCTGCTTTTTAGGGTGGATTTACACTACAACGTTTGGACCAACTTTTACTAACATTTTGGCAAACATCTGGCTTTGCTGACAAAAGTTGATAAAAGTTAATGATAGTTGGCGTTTGTTGGCAAATGCTGGCAAAAGTTGTATTCGTGAGAATTTTCAGCATGCTGAAAATTTGCCGTCGTTTGGAAATAAACGTTGGTGAAAGCTCTGCTCAGTTTGTAAAAGTTCCTGAGCGCTGGGCTAAGTGATGGAGAGTTTGCTTAAGTCAGCCTAAGTTAAGCTCCTTTGGCAAATGTTGACTGAAATGCTGGTGAAAACAGATGTTTTTCAATGAAAACTCAGTTCAGACAATGTAGGAATGAAAGAGAAATAGAGAGAAGGGGAAATTAAAAAAAGAAAATATATATGTAAGAGGACAATATACAGTAATTGTTTGGTGATAACGTCATGTGTATGACATGTTTTTATATTTTTTTATCTGTCTCTATAGATATATGTATACATATACACTGTATCTATGTATGTGTATATATATATATACATGTATATATATATATATATATATATATATATATATATATATATACGTATATACAGTATATACACATTTGATTAGTTTTGAATTACTTGAGGGTTTGTGGGGGGTTGTTTTGCAGGTGATTGGTGTGGTTTGGTGGGGGGGGGGTTGTGTCTTTGCAGTGTTATTTTTCTACCACTAGGCTGTGCTGTTGTGCAAACCTGTCTTTTGTCAGTACAGATTGCTGGTTGCCTTGGAAACAACAGTTGTTTTTCTTAACATTTTCTTGGTCCGTGGAATAAAGGTTTTTCGTGAAATTTTCAGTCAAAGTCTGTCTACTCTCTGCCTGCTACACACACACACACACACACACACACACACACACACACACACACACACATATATATATATACACTACCGTTCAAAAGTTTGGGGTCACCCAGACAATTATTTTATGTTTTCCATGAAAAGTCACACTTATTTACCACCATGAGTTGTAAAATGAATAGAAAATATAGTCAAGACATTGACAAGGTTAGAAATAATGATTTGTATTTGAAATAATAATTTTTTCCTTCAAACTTTGCTTTCGTCAAAGAATCCTCCATTTGCAGCAATTACAGCATTGCAGACCTAACATGATTGCACAAGGGTTTTCTAATCATCCATTAGCCTTCTGAGGCAATGAGCAAACACATTGTACCATTAGAACACTGGAGTGATAGTTGCTGGAAATGGGCCTCTATACACCTATGTAGATATTGCACCAAAAACCAGACATTTGCAGCTAGAATAGTCATTTACCACATTAGCAATGTATAGAGTGTATTTCTGATTAGTTTAAAGTTATCTTTATTGAAAAAATGTGCTTTTCTTTCAAAAATAAGGAAATTTCTAAGTGACCCCAAACTTTTGAACGGTAGTGTATATATATATATACAGTGGGGCAAAAAAGTATTTAGTCAGCCACCAATTGTGCAAGTTCTCCCGCTTAAAAGATGAGAGGTCTCCAATTTTCATCATAAGTATACCTCAACTATGAGAGACAGAATGAGGAAAAAAAAATCCAGAAAATCACGTTGTCAGATTTTTAAAGAATTTATTTGCAAATTATGGTGTAAAATAAGTATTTGGTCACCTACAAAAAAGCAAGATTTCTGGCTCTCACAGACCTGTAACTTCTTCTTTAAAAGGCTCCTCTGTCCTCCACTCGTTACCTGTATTAATGGCACCTGTTTGAACTCATTATCAGTATAAAAGACACCTGTCCACAACCTCAAACAGTCAGACTCCAAACTCCACTATGGCCAAGACCAAAGAGCTGTCAAAGGACACCAGAAACAAAATTGTAGACCTGCACCAGGCTGGGAAGACTGAATCTGCAATAGGTAAGCAGCTTGGTGTGAAGAAATCAACTGTGGGAGCAATTATTAGAAAATGGAAGACATACAAGACCACTGATAATCTCCCTTGATCTGGGGCTCCACGCAAGATCTCACCCCGTGGGGTCAAAATGATCACGACAACGGTGAGCAAAAATCCCAGAACCACACGGGGGGACCTAGTGAATGACCTGCAGAGAGCTGGGACCAAAGTAACAAAGGCTACATCAGTAACACACTACGCCGCCAGAGACTCAAATCCTGCAGTGCCAGACGTGTCCCCATGCTTAAGCCAGTACATGTCCAGGCCCGTCTGAAGTTTGCTAGAGAGCATTTGGATGATCCAGAAGAGGATTGGGAGGATGTCATATTGTCAGATGAAACCAAAATAGAACTTTTTGGTAAAATCTCAACTTGTCGTGTTTGGAGGAGAAAGAACACCATACCTACTGTGAAGCATGGGGGTGGAAACATCGTGCTTTGGGGCTGTTTTTCTGCAAAGGGACCAGGATGACTGATCCATGTAAAGGAAAGAATGAATGGGGCCATGTATCGTGAGATTTTGAGTGAAAACCTCCTTCCATCAGCAAGGGCATTGAAGATGAAACGTGGCTGGATCTTTCAGCATGACAATGATCCCAAACATACCGCCCGGGCAACAAAGGAGTGGCTTCGTAAGAAGCATTTCAAGGTCCTGGAGTGGCCTAGCCAGTCTCCAGATCTCAGCCCCATAGAAAATCTTTGGAGGGAGTTGAAAGTCCGTGTTGCCCAGCGACAGCCCCAAAACATCACTGCTCTAGAGGAGATCTGCATGGAGGAATGGGCCAAAATACCAGCAACAGTGTGTGAAAACCTTGTGAAGACTTACAGAAAACCTTTGACCTCTGTCATTGCCAACAAAGGGTATATAACAAAGTATTGAGATGAACTTTTGTTATTGACCAAATACTTATTTTACCGAGGAATTTACCAATTAATTCATTAAAAATCCTTCAATGTGATTTTCTGGATTTTTTTTTCTCATTTTGTCTCTCATAGTTGAGGTATACCTATGATGAAAATTGGAGACCTCTCTCATCTTTTAAGTGGGAGAACTTGCACAATTGGTGGCTGACTAAATACTTTTTTACCCCACTGTATATATATATATATATATATATATATATATATGTGACAAAAATGTGACAGCAAAAAGAAAAAAATCTCCTAATTGAGAAATTTCAGCTGTGGGCAACTATTTTCTATTCATTCTGTCATAAATGCCCTTTGGGGCAGAGAGAGAGGCCCATGCGCCAACTGTGAGTTTGGGGAATTTATTGGAAAGACAAACAACAAACGTAAAGTTCAACAAGGTACTAAAAATACAAAATAACAATGAGGGCGATAACTTACAAGAACAGCACGCCAGAGCAGAAATAGGCCCTGGCGGAGACAAAGAGAGATGTGTAGATACACTTGATGAATCAAGACAGTGGCAAATGGGAAGAAATTGACTCCTGTTAAATAGGGTCAAAACCATAAACATAAGTGGTGACAGGTGTGGGTTCACGTGAGTGGGCAAAGAGGTAACAATGAATGAAGATTGGGATCAGCTGGAAGAGATGAGGGAGGAGCGGCTGGACTTGACAGCTGACAGGGTGATGCCCACACAGAGCACCAAACCGGAAACGCCGCCTGACAGCTGTCAACCCAGAGAAAGAACACCAAAGGACAAATATAAGAAACTAGAAAAGCACTCGGAGAGCACAGACCTCCTCCAAGTACCTCAGTTCCCCCTAATATTGGGATTTTCCCCAAATATAATAGTCCTACATTTATTTTATCTATATTTTCAGATTCCTTGACCATCAAAGCATACCTTTAGCAATTGGATTCACATTGATATATTTATTAGTTCAGTAGTTATTGACAAAAACCACTTTTTCGGTAATGGCGGTTTTCTTCTGGATATAGCTCCATAGTTTTTGAAGATACAACAAATCCATTGGCACACTACTGATTCCACAGTGCCTTGGCTATGTTTTGGTGTTTGTTGTATGTTTATATCTTAATTTGTTACTTACAGTGATTAAAATTCCAAAGATCCCCTATTATTTCCTGTTCTGGATCACAGTATCCAGATTTTTTGCAGGATCCGGATGAGTCTTTGATATTTCCTAGAACCTACTGGGATCTTATCCTATATTTTTTTGGCAAGTGTCCTGACCATTTATTGTGGCATTATATACACACGTGCTAAAAATGGCCCTATCTCGCAATGATAAAGAATCCTTTAAAAAATTCCTGGATCTAGACGGTGATCCGGATCGCTCCCAAAATCTAATCATTTCTTCCTTGTCCCATTTTGGACTTGTCCTGAAAATTTCGTCAAAATCCGTTCATAACTTTTTGAGTTATGTTGGTAACAGACAGACAAACAAACAAACATACAAACAAACAGACAAACCCCGGTAAAAACATAACCTCCTTGGCGGAGGTAATAAACATCATCAAAAACAGACTAATAAATAATTACAAATTGAAATGAAACATGAGCGTAACACAACTGAAGCCTAAACAGAACAATAGAAAGCAGTATTAAAACTCAAAGGTCGCAAAATACAACAAATATATATAAATATAAGGAAAAAGCCACAAGACTGAGCCTGGCAGAACCTCCAGAGCTCAGCTTGTGACACATTCTCTATGTATATCTTACAGTACTGAGAGCCCTGGTTGTAAAACGTTCTCGGCGGTAGCCGCTTTTTGTCACGGTGCTCAGGGCGCTCAGAGTTGAAAAAAATTCAACTTTTCAGACTACAGCTGAGCTCATCAACGGCAGACCTTTCTAAGCAGCCAATCAGAATTAAGGAAGGGCGGAACATAGGATGATGATATTTGCTTTCTGTGTAATCATATTTTGCATCCAGAGCTGCTACTAATGCTAGAATACATTTCCCGTTCATTGTTATTTAGAGACTGCTATTGAAAATAAGTAGAAAGTCTGAGCTGTGACTGACAAGCTGTTGCTGGGATACAGGGCACAGACTTTTTTTTCCCAAAGTGCAGCGCACAAGCGCTGAAAAAACACATTCAGGGTGGTCAGGCGACAAAAAACGTGTTTGGTGGGCATTTAGGCTGTGTGTAATCTCCCAAAAATGTGAGAGCTCAAAAGAAAAAAAAAAAATCTCATTGAGAAATTTACTGTTCTTAATTTTCTGCTCCATGCATAATTATTCTCCAGGATTTATTGGTTCACTTCCATTGTGGGAATCAAACAGCGCTGATGTCATGTCAAAAAGTAAATTACATTTAACAGGATTTTATATTATTTTAATGGAGAGAGGTGTAACAGTCAAAATATAATCACTCGTCATTTTATTTATATGATGATTCACTAAATGGTATTTTATTCCATCCACATTCACATTTTAATTGTGGACTTAGTGTTGGAGTCTATAGCATTATTTTATTATTTTTTTAGATTAATGAATGAATGAACAGGGGAAAAGGGTATGCAGAAGTAACTACATAGGAATATCAAATGAAAATAAATACTGAAACGTATGCCCAAGAGAGATGTGTTTACTCCAGAAGAAGAACGGCAAGAAGCCTCCACAAACATTGATCTTTATATGAGGGTTGTCTGATGCTGATGTCAGCTGATCTGCGCTGAGTATTTCTCTGAATTTTCAAAACGTCTATAAAAGTCAGTCCAAATGCTATGTGAACCCAGCTGTAACTGAGGCTGACTTAGGTAAACTCTGCAAAACTTAGCCCAGTGCTCAGGAACTCTTACAAACTGAGCACAAATTTCCATCCATCCATCCATCTTCTTCCGCTTAATCCTTTTCAGGTCACGGGGGTGCTGGAGCCTATCCCAGCATCTTTGGGTGAGAGGCAGGGTACACCCTGGACAGATCGCCAGTCCATCGCAGGGCCAACACAGAGAGACAGACAAATTTCACCAGCGTTTATTTCCAAACATCGGCAAATTTTCAGCATGCTGAAAATTTTCAAAGCACAACTTTCACCACCGTTTGCCAGTAAACATCAGCAATCATTAACTTTTGCCAGCAGAGCCATATGTTTGCCAAAACACCAGTAAAAGTCGGTCCAAACGGTGTAGTGTGAATCCACCTTTAATAATCTGGTAAGAATAGGGTCTAGTGGACAAGTTGAAGGTTTGGATGAGGAAATTATTTTATCTAACTCTAAAAGGTCAGTTGAAGTAAACTCATCCAAATGAATGTCAGTTGGAAGAGTTGTAGTTGTGACTGTATCTATCTATAAATGCAAGCAATCTCTGTCTGTTTGTGTGTGTGTGTCTGTGTGTGTGTTCCTCACATATCTCCAAACCATTTGTCAGACTGGACTAAGATTTTGAACATGCTTTCCTGAGGTTACAAGGGTGTGCCTCTCTGAATATGGAGTCACTAAGTCAAAATATGCAATTTTTATCAATAAAAGTTTAGCCACAGCTCTGTGACCACTCTGTCTTCATCCCCCGGCTTCAAGAAGTGTGGGTGGGGTTTCAGATTGACTCCGTGCTCACTGGATAATATGCCGCATCACAACAACACTGATTGGATAACACACAGCATCACAACCTGTCAGTCACCACAGCGCTTCACAAACAAAGATTTTATAAGTGTGTAGTGATATTTAATAAAATGTGGTGCAATAAGGTACATGAATTATTTATTTTATTTAATAGTGGGTGTGCGAGGGACAGAGTTAAACTGTCACCCCAACACTCACTAAATAAAATAGAAAAGCACTCGTAAAAGGGGGGCACCAGTTCTAAAAGAACAACTTATTAATGAATTAATTTCAATTGATTAATTTCCATACCTTCAATTACTTAGTGAATCAGTCTCAAAATTTAGTGAGTTCTTTTACTGCCGTGACCCAGAAAACATATATGCAAAGGAAAAATGCTTCAGCTTCTCTCATTTACCAATTTTATTAAATGAAACTCATTCAGGTTACATGACATGGCATTCAAATGATGAATAAACTGATTCAAATGATAAACAGGTGTACAATATCACATTAACTGTTAATGGATTCCTGAGCATAAAATCTATAGTTAAACCTTTGTGGAACCAAGAGGAAGCCAGATTTTATGTTTCAACTGTAATGCAATGGAATGCTGAAGTATCTAACAAAACCAGAATGCAATTTTATGGGGAAAAATTCCATAAGCTGATTATCTAAAAAGGAACTTCTGAATAAATCTACAAAAATGAAAGGAGGTTACTTAAAAATGAATAAGAATTTTCCTTCACTTTACAGCTTTGTCCTACGGCTGAAGGACTAATTGTACCATGAAATATTGGTTATGCTCAATTGTAATTAATATTTTAGGACATTACGTTTAAACCCAGCAGATAGGAAAATGGGAGTCTCACTTACGAACAGCTGTAGGTCCAGGTGTTCAGTGGTGGTCAGCGCCAGCCGGTGGTATAAGTTTGGGAAGGCTCAGCGGCTCTTCCAGACAGCATTCGGAACACCCGGGAAAGTGACTGCTGGTCGGCTTTCAGATCTTTCACAGCTGTGAGGAGCGTACACTTGGCTGGGGGCTCACACGGGGCAGGCAGCGAAGGCTGGCAACAGTGAGGGCTGGCCCTGGAGCAGGCGTGAAGTCCGTTGGCAACCAGTCTGAATTTAGGATTTCTCCAGCCCGCAGAACAAGACCAAAGACTGAAGGAAGAATGTTTTAGTCAGTTTCACCCACGAGCTCCTAGTTTCTTTACAGGGTCAGACGTGGGTGAGGCCGGAAAAGAAATGTCTAAAAACCTCTATCAGTTCACTTTAAAACATGAAAATTAAAAAGGTCCACTTTAAGGAAAAGTCAAAGAGTCCAAGAAAAAAAACAAACACTCAAATTGGATAAGAATGACTTCTGGGGTGAAGAAAAAAAGGATTTGAGAGTTTAACTCTCTTTAAAGACGAGGTCATAGAAAAAGGATGATTTCTCCTCAGTTAACCAGAAAACAAGTAAAAAGACGATTTAGGAAAGTTAACGCAGGATTTGACAAGGTTCACACACACAAAAGACTTCTTAAAACTCACAGAACAATTTAGACAAAAGAAAACTGCAAAGAAGTACAAAGAATGGAAAACCTCTCTTTCCTTTTTTGAGTATGCAGGGTGGCTCTGAAGCATTTAACTGAAGCATGCTGCTAGGTCATAAAACGGGACAAGCTGCAAGGCGGACCAATCATCTTCCATAAAGAGGAGTTTGAATGGGCTTTTGTCCAATGAGGGAACATTCCTTTGTTTGTGAACAGCCAATCAAAGGCCAGGACGTTATCCAGCAGAGAGGCAGCCTTGTGACTGGTTATCACGAGAGGGAAGACGGACAGAGATTGGTAAAACTTTCAGTTCTTATAGAATTACATTCTCAATATAAAATCTAACTAATTTAAGTGACTCAAGGCTAATATTTTGTGACCATGCATTTATACCATTACTAATAATTTTAACATTCATTTGAATAACACTCATGAAAAATAAAACATTCCTAAGACATGCACTCACATTTAAATCAAGGATTAATGAATTACTGCAAACCATTGTTGGTGATCAAAAGGGTGATGATTTTCACGGTGTCCTTAGAATCCGGGGAAGTGAGCTGGAAGGAAAAGCTTAATGTTTAGTCAGAATTAATTCAATTCAATTCAACTTTATTTATATAGTGCCATTTCACAACAAAAGTCATCTCATAGCACTTTCAACTGTAGGGGAAACCCCCACAGTTGCAGAAAAAAAAAAACAGCAATCAGGCGACCCCCTGTGAGCCCTTGTTAATTAACAGTCATAGATTACACAATGAAACATATTCCATAAATGTCCACTAGGAGGTACTGTTGAGCTGTAGATAATTTTTAGGTCTTTGGAATGTGAGCAGGGGGGCCTAGAGGGTTCTGGAATATGTCTAAAAGAAGAAGAAGGCCATATATCTGCCAGCTTAAGACGTTTATGACTTTTTAAGAGTATCAGTCCCTGGTACGAATGGATACTATCAGCATGAACTGTCCAGTTGGGGATTTGACTGCAAGAGTTTATGGTCCACTTAAGCCTTTAAAAGCAAATCCTTATCTGGTCTCTCTACAAAAGTGAAATTGTTTATACTGGGGTCCTGTTGAAGACACACAGCATTCTTGGCCAGACCTTGAGTGAGAGTTGCTTTAAAATGAAGAAAAGTGAAATTTCTTTAAAATGAAGAAAAGTGATCTTCTGGATTGGCCCGAGGAGAATTTGCTGCTACAAGTGTTATCCTTGAGTATGGAGTCACTCAGTCAAAATATATACTGTACCATAAAGTAGCTATGATTGCATAGGTCTAATGGATAATTCGGTACGGAGAACACGAGGTGTGTGTGTGTGTGTGGGGGGGAGCGCTGGTGGGGACCCGTGGTTCCGCAATTACATTACTGGCACACGGGTAAAGCAGCAGCCGAAACTCCCATTAACTGGGCAACATCAGTGTCCGACAGGGTGCTCCATGATCATTCGCGGGGAGACCAACGCACCAGCAGACCCCGCCGCCCATCTGACCCATCTGGCATGGAAAATTTCCCGTAGTCACGGCAAGCGCTGCATGAATAACAAAGAAAACCATTCGGCACAGTACTTCCCGTGAGCAGTAGGTGGTGCTCTAAGTTTTGTCAACCATTTTTACATAGAAGCGTGCAGGATTGGATTGTTATTGTTAGCGCCGTACCATAGCTGCTTCATCCATCCAGGTGGATGCCCTCAATTTCCCCTCTGGGGATCAATAAAGTATACACAAAAAAAAAATTATCCATTGTAGAAAATTTGGTGAAAATCGGATGAAGTTTGTCCAAGTTGCAACTTTTCGATGTTCCATGGTGAGGAGTCAACCTTTGCCATGTTGCCATGGTAACACTTACCTGGGGGGCAATGGATCAGCGTTCTCGTCGCGCCCTCCGCCAGTACCCGGGCTCGCCTGGGGAAGCTAATGATCCTACCAGCAGACTAAATTCGAAGAGACGACGCCTCTGTGCCAAGTCAAAGAAGAATCCTAGTCACAGTCCTAAAGCCGAAAGCAAACAGCCCCAAGAGCACTTTGTGGTAGGATCTGCCCTTCGCATATTACAACTAAACGTTGAAGGCCTATCTGCAGCCAAGCGAAGCCTTATTGAAGTCCTCGCCTTCCAACATTCAATTGATGTAATCTGCCTCCAAGAGACTCATATTGGCACAGAGGAAGCTGGCCGCTTCACCATCAAAGGCTTTGACCTCCTGTGCTATGTTCTACATGCTAAACATGGACGTGCCACCTATGTGCGTTCTGACATAGTTGAAGCAAATCACCTGATAACAACACATTTCTCAGACACCATAATCATTGGTGGCTTCCATATTGTCAATGTGTACAAGCCCCCTAATGCCAACTGGGATCTGCAGGTCTTACCCACCAGCCATCTGGTGGGTACCCACCCAGCCATCTGGCTGGGTACCCACCAGCCATCACCCTGACTGGGGGTACCCAGCAGTGGACAGTGATGGGGAGGCACTTTCAGACTGGGCATCCAGAAATGACCTCGCTTTGATATACGACCCCAAACAAAGAGGAACCTTCCACTCTGCTAGGTGGAAGAAGGACTATTCTCCTGACCTGTGTTGGGTCAGCTCTTTGAATGGGGAGCCATATCCTACACAGATCCTCATTCTTGATGATTTTCCACACAGCCAACACCGGCCCCTGCTTGTACACATTGGCCTACAACTTCCAGTCATATACAGCCCAAGGAAGATGCGCTGGAACTTCCGCAAAGCCAACTGGAAGAAATTCAGTGAAACTCTGGACCGGAGCGTTGTTACCATCCCACTCCACACCATCACTGTAGATGAAGCATACAACCGCTTCTGCAGCGCAATCTTCAAGGCTGCCCATACTGCAATCCCACGAGGCTACCGACCCCTCTATGTCCCATGTTTGGACGGAGAAAGTGCTGCCCTCCTACAATCCTATCAAACATCAGGGGACCCAGAGATAGCAGACCATCTCATTGAATCGCTAAATACAGCCCGGCGAAAGAAATGGGAGGAGACAGTTGCTGACCGGAGCTTTACCCACTCTAGCAGGAAATGTTGGAGCCTCATCCGTCGCCTAGGAGCTGCACAGAAGCCCCCTAGCCAAAGCCGAGCATCCGTCACACCCAACCAAGTTGCATCCCACCTACTGACTATCGCCAAAGCACCCCAAGACAAAGACACCAGAACAGCAGTTACAACTGAGCTAAAAAAAACACCAAAAAATGCCTGTAGAGGAAACGAACCCTGAACCCTTCGAGGCTGCTGAACTGGAGAAAGTCCTACAGGGCCTGAAATGTGGAAAGGCAGCAGGATACGATAACATCTTCCCAGAATTCATGAAAAATCTTGGCCCCCGAGCCCTAACCTGGTTGACACAATTCTACACAAGGATCACACAAACGAACTCGATCCCAAAGAAATGGCGGGCAGCAAAGGTCATTGCCATCCCAAAACCTGGCAAAGACCACAAACTACCAGCAAGCTACCGCCCAATCTCCCTACTCAGCGTTCCTTACAAAATCATGGAGCGCCTAATACTGCAACGCATTTCCCCAGAAATAGAGGATATTCTAAGTGTGGATCAAGCAGGTTTCCGCAAGGACCGCAGTACAGGAGAACAAGTACTGGCCCTAACCACCTTCATTGAAAATGGCTTCGAGAGCAGACTGAAGACAGGGGCTGTGTTTCTCGATCTTACAGCCGCCTATGATACGGTCTGGCACAAAGGCCTCCTCCTGAAACTTATAAAGGCGATCCCTGCTTGGGCAACAGCAATTATAAAAACGCTGCTGACCAACCGAAGGTTCAGAGTCCACCTCAGTCAGAACACAAGTGCATGGAGAATGCAGAAAAACGGACTCCCACAAGGCTCAGTTCTAGCTCCAACTCTGTTCAACCTCTACATAAACGACCTGCCTACTACAAAATCCCGCAAATTCATCTATGCAGACGACATCTGTTTGGCATTCCAAGCACCAGACTTTGAACCACTGGAACGGGTGCTCACGGAAGATCTTGCTAAACTGGACCAGTTCTGCAAAATCTGGCGCCTAAAACCAAGCCCAGCAAAAACCGTCTCCAGTGTATTTCATCTCCACAATGCAAAAGCTGCCAGAGAACTAAACATCCACCTGAGCGGCCTCAAGCTTAAGCATGCCCCAAATCCAACTTATCTTGGAGTGACCCTTGATAGGACCTTATCCTTCAAGGAACATCTGAAGTGGACGGCTGCTAAGGTGAAAGTACGAAACAACCTGCTCTGCAAGCTCGCTGGTGCAAAATGGGGGGCGGCAGTCTCCACCCTGCGCACCTCAGCACTGGCCCTTTCATACTCTGTAGCAGAATATTGTGCCCCTGTCTGGTCCAGGTCATCTTACACACACCATGTAGACACCCAGCTCAACTCAACCATGAGAACTATAACTGGAACAATCCGCTCAACACCACTCCCCTGGCTCTCTGTACTGTCAAACATAGCCCCTCCACACATCCGGCGAGCAGCATTAACTCAAAGGATGCTCCAAAAAGTTAAAGATTTTCCTCACTTACCAATCCATGCAGATATCTACACCCCACCCACTGCCCGACTTTCATCCAGACGGCCGATTTGGAAAAACCCTCCCCCAGCTGACTTTACCATCCAGACAGCTTGGCAAGAGGAATGGGAGACCAAGGAGGTCCCAAACAAACAGCTGGTGATAAACCCCAACCAACAGGTCCCGGGCACCAACCTCCCAAGGAGACAGTGGTCTACACTCAATCGCTTCAGGACTGGACATGGCCCCTGCTTGGCCAGCCTTCACAGATGGGGCAGTAGCCCTAGCCCACTGTGCGCATGTGGAGAGGAGCAAACTATGGAACACATCATAGAGGCTTGCCCGCTCCAAAGACTGGAAGGAGGATTACACACCCTCCATACAGCAAACCAGGAGGCAACTGCTTGGCTTAAGGACTTTGCATTCGCTAAATAAATAAAAATAAATAAAACACTTACCTATCAGTTATATGTTGCTGACCCATACAGGACTACAGATGACAGTCACCTCTACCTATGTTCCAAATTTCATGACTGCAGGACCTTCCCAACCCTCCCAACAAGATCACGGATTGAATGGCGAGGAGGGCATGTCCATGGTAACAAGAGTGATGTTATACTAAAGCTGATGTGCAGTTATGATCATCCCTGTGGTCTGATGAATCTCAGAAAATTTCACGTCATTCTGGCAAGTGGTGCGTGAGTAATAAATAAAACAGTTTTCAGCAACTCATCCCTTAACCAGTTGGTGGCGCTATATCTTTTGTCAATTATTTTTATATAGACATGTTCGAGGCAGGACTATTATCTATCATAAAAACTTTGGTGGACATCGGGCAAGATTTGCTTGAGTTACAGCTGTCTGATGTTGTAATGGGCAAAGTCAAAATCCACCATGGTGTCGTGGCCACACCTTTTGAGATTGTAACTCACATTTGATAGCTTTTAATGGCCAATGCCTATAGATGCTGCCATGTGAAAATGAGCTCAATTGGAGCAGGCCCCTAGGAGGAATTCGTTCAAATGCGAGGGGTGGTTTTTGGCCAAATTGGAGGGAGGGCCACTTTGAGGCAAGATGGCGGCCTTGCTGTTGGTGGTGGGTAAGAGCCACAGTTATGTTTTTTGCATGTCTTGAGGTGGTGCACACCTCACCTGAATTTTGTGTCTCTGCGGCAAAGTTTACGGTCACCAGTGTCCGTAGACCTTGTACGTTTGGCTCCGCCCACAAAAATTGGGGGTGGGGGGGCACATATTTTTTCCAGTTTATCAAATTTTTCACCGGGTCTGAGGTGTTTGCGAAAAAAAATCATGTTTTGGTTAACGTTCAGAGGGTGAAAAATGCGAACGTTTAGGCGGAACAATAATAATAAGAAAGAGCAATTACAATAGGGCTCTCGCCCACTGACTTTGTCAGTGGCTTGGGACCTAACAATAATGTTCGGTGTATTGTACTTATAATATTGCTAAAACATAAAAGGATGCACTACAATGGGTCTCAAATATTTGTAAACGTGTCCTGTTATAGTACTGCATGAGTTTATTGACGATAGACTATCCACCTTATTCCTGGGGGTGCTGCTGTAGGAATGATTATGGACGGAACTTCCGGTTTTGGCTGCAGTAGTGTTTAATCAGTCAATAAGAGTGGAATAGCAGGGATATTTAAAATAGCGTTTTAAGTGTTTTTCAAATTCATTTTAATGTGTAGTCCACATACGTGTTTTCCACTCAAGTGGCAGCTAATTTCAACTCATCTAGTTTTTGCATTTTATGAATGTTTCGGCATAGTTCTGACACTTGCTGGTGTTCGTGGTTGTGCCAATAGACTGGATAAATGGAGGCTTCTCACCACACGGTGACAGACGACATCCAAGCACGGTGCTGAGGCGTATGTTTGCTCAAAGGTAAATTTGATTATGTCAAACATATTTTAACAAAATGCAGCCGACTTTATTACAGTGGAGACGTGCTGGTCAGTAGACTGACAGCTGGTCAACGCCGCCGTGGACACAGTCCAAGGATGGATAATTTTTTCACACATAAGGAGTTTTTCAGAACTCCTCATAAGAACTCCTTATACAAAGATACAGAGTGATGATAATCAAGTCAGTGGTGGTAATGCACCTGTAAGCTGGTTGCCAACTGCCAATCAAATCTAAAAGAAGAAGAAGAAGAAGAAGAAGAAGAGACGTGCTGGTCTGAATGCCCACCGCGTCATTATGAGTACAGGCAATGAGAAGACATAAATCATGACTCTTTCTTTGTTTGGTAGTGGCAAAGTCCTAAGAAAACCCCCAGGAGTGTCTGGTTTCATTGGAAAGCTTAGAAATCGTACTTTCTAAAAATACCTATGCTTTTGTGGAAGACGTAACTCCCGACCAACCGAATGCAAGTTTTCAACCTAGCCACAATATAAACAAATCGTCTTTTTTTCTGGGTCAGTTTTTGTACACTTTCTACAAATTAAATAACATTTTGAAGATCTTTCAGTACAGAATATGGAAATAATGTTACATTAGTTTTGAAAATGTCCTCAAAGTGACTCATTTTGGCAGTACGGGTCATTTGTTTACACCGTTAGCATCTTAGCAGCGGAGCTAACTAACGGAGCTACTGTGTAAGAGGCCAATTTTTAAGATCATCTTTCCATCCCTCAGTAGTCGTGGGAAATGGTATGATTATATTACTGTTTTGAGGTGCAAGAGGCCATGTTCCCATATTTCTGATGTTGAAGTCATTGTTTTTTAACAAGGAAAAGTGTCCTCTTTCAGTGACAACCATATGTTCTATACTAGTACCAGAAGTTGCGACCATAATTCACACAAGGCATCATGGGGCCTAGGAATAAGGAGGATAAACTACACATATAAACTAAATTATAATGAGGACTGAACAGCTCCCATTCCCGAAAGTGCAAGATATAACATTTATGAATAAGTCATAAAAGATCACACAAATAAGCGATCTGACAAAAAACAAACAAACAAACAAACAAAAAACAAGTGGTTCTTAAACAGTGGCTAATATTGGATGTCCCATTCATCTTCAGTTATTCTGTAATTAATATTCACACAATCAAATAAATCTCAGTTCAGTACCTTTCATATTTGTCAAAGTCTAACATGTGATAGCTACATATACGCTACACCTCTGTATTCCACTTTCAAACACAGCCTACATTTGGGCCTGTTAATCCATATCGTCTCCAGCAGCAGGTAGGAGAAACACACACAAAAAATGAAAAAAACAACTCTCACTTCACCGCTGGGCTTATTGTTGCAGTGGTGGCATTCTGTTAGATACGTGCGCCGCAGCACACAGGTGAAAGAGATTTAGCCCAAATGCTGGTGAAGTAAACGTGTTTATCTACCTTAGAACCAGATCGGATGGAAAGCTCTTCAACCTCTCCAGACTAAGAGCAAGGTCCAAGGTCCAGCTAAAATGTCTGCGTGACTTCCTCTTCGCAGATGATGCAGCAATCACCGCCCACTCAGCCAAGGACCTTCAGCAGCTCATGACTCGTTTTAGTGAGGCTTGTCGCGACTTCGGACTCACCATCAGCCTGAAGAAAACACAGGTCATGGGACAAGGCGTGGATTCTCCATCCAGCATCGGTATCTTCGATCATGAACTAGATGTTGTCCATGACTTCGTCTACCTGGGATCCACTATCAATGACTCCCTCTCTCTCGACACAGAGCTCAATAAGTGCATCGGCAAAGCAGCTACGACCATGTCCAGACTGACAAAGAGAGCGTGGACCAATGGCAAGCTGACAGAGCATACCAAAATCCAGGTCTACAGAGCTTGCGTCCTCAGCACCCTCCTGTATGGCAGCAAGTCCTGGACCCTGCAAGCCCGACAGGAAAAGAAGCTCAACGCATTTCACATGCGCATCCTACACATCACCTGGCAGGACAAAGTCACAAACAACAGCATCCTGGAGAGAGCTGGAATTCCCAGCATGTACACGCTGCTGAAGCAGAGACGCATGCGCTGGCTGGGGCATGTGATACGCATGGACGAAGGCAGGATCCCCAAGGATCTCCTCTACGGTGTCCTAGCTCAAGGCAAACGTCCATCAGGCAGACCCCAACTGCGTTACAAGGATGTCTGCAAAAGGGACTTGATGGCCATGGATGTCGACCTCACCACGTGGGAAGCTGTAGCCTCAGACCGGACGGCCTGGAGGCAAATTGTGCAGAAAGGCCTGTCCAGCTTTGAACAGTCACTTATACAGCAAGCTGAGGCAAAGCGACAGAAGAGAAAGCCCCGAGGCCAGGCAGACCGACCAGCAACGGACTTCACCTGTGTCCAGTGCGGCAAGGATTGCCACTCCCGCATCAGACTTTTCAGTCACACCCGACACCGACACTGCATCAAAACCACCCAGAGTGCAACTCCATAGTCTCCCGAGACTGACGGATGCCAGAGAGAAACGTGTTTGTAACGGAAAGACATACATACACAAAATGTCCAAAAAACAGTCCTGATGAGTGACGAGTGGAAGCAAGTGTGACGGCAGCTGAAACATGGAGTGAATGATTACAGGATGAGTGTGTGCCAGGTTGACTGTGTGTGTGTGCATGCATGAATGCATGTATGTGTGTCAGGGCAAATATGTGTGTGTGCGTGCATCCATGACTGCATGAATGTGTATAAATGAGAATGTGAGAAAACAGGAGAAGTAATAAATGATAATAATAATGATGGTAGGCACAGGTGGATGCCAGGAGAGGGAAAGGCGTGCCTGCAGACTGGCAGAGAGCCCAGGACAAGGGCTCCAAAGATCTTCCAGCTAGAACAATACCAAACAATGAGAACTGCAGCCACAAGTCAAAGAACGGGGGCTGAACCATCATCCCTGTTCATGACAGAGCCCCCTCCCCAAGGGGTGGACCCAGACACCCACCGTACCATCAAAAAACAGCAAGAAAAACTTGCCCCCCCCACCCCCACCCAGAAAACCATCGCCACTAACCAGGGCAGGAGGTGGGGGGGAAACTGGTCAGGAAGGAAAATACAAAACTCAAAATACACCCACCCCCAACCCAGGACTAGACCCCCCCAAGACCCAAGAGCCCCAGAGTTCAGGGGGCCGACCAAAGTCCCAGGGCCAGCAGGCGGCCTGCCATACAGCATCAGGCAGCCTGCCAGGGAAAAAGGGCCACCTGACCCAGGAACCCAGTCTTTCGGGTGGCCGGCCTGCATAGTTGAGCAACCAGGCCCAGAGGGATGGACGAGGTGGCGGCCTACCCACGGGAAGGCTGAGAGGTGGGTGGCCGGACTGAAAAAGGGGAACCCCTGCGGTTCCTGGTGGCAGGACTAGGCGGATCACGGTGGAGCCTGGCGGAGGAGGAAAGGACACTCCGAGGACCTCTGGAAGGGATGAAGAGACCTCGATGTCCCCAAGCTGGCTGGCTGCACCCTCCGTGGTCCCGGCTTGGGACTGGAGCTCGGCTGCACCCGCGGCAGGCCCGGGCTGGACCATGGCTGTACCCGCGATGGTCCCGTCCTGGGACAACGTTGCACCAGCGGTGGCCCCTTCTCGGGACCTTGTTGCTCCCGTGGTGAGCCCCGACTGGGCCAGCATTGCACCCACAGTGGACCCCGACTGGGCCATGGTTGCACCTGCGGTGGGGCCCGGCTGAATCACTGCTGCACCCGTGGTGGGCCCCGGGCAGAGGCACGGTGCCCTTTGCGGACCCATACTGGAGCACAGCACCCACATAGGCTCCACACTGGGGTGTAGCACCCATGGCGGTCCCCGCATGGGACGCAGCACCCACGGAGGCCTGGACTGATAATAATAATAACTAGAAAAGCACTCGGAGAGTGCAGACCTCCGCCAAGAACCACAATTCCCCCCATACAGTCTTCAGATTCCTTGACCATGAAAACATATGACAAGCAGTGGTTCAGTAGTTATTCACGAAAATGGCATTTTCCGTAATGGCAGCCACAGTTCCCCCCATACAGTGTTTGTGTGTACGTTTTCAGATTCCTTGACCATGAAAACATATGACAAGCAATTGGATTGACAATGATAGGATTAGTGGTTCAGTAGTTATTGACGAAAATGGCATTTTCCGTAATGGCGGTTTAGCACCACAGTTCCCCCATACAGTGTTTGTGTGTACGTTTTCAGATTCCTTGACCATGAAAACATATGACTAGCAATTGGATTCACAATGATAGGATTAGTGGTTCAGTAGTTATTCTTGAAGATGGCATTTTCCGTAATGGCGGCAACAGTTCCCCCCATACAGTGTTTGTGTGTACGTTTTCAGATTCCTTGACCATGAAAACATATGACAAGCAATTGGATTGACAATGATAGGATTAGTGGTTCAGTAGTTATTGACGAAAATGACATTTTCCGTAATGGCGGTTTAGCACCACAGTTCCCCCATACAGTGTTTGTGTGTACGTTTTCAGATTCCTTGACCATGAAAACATATGACTAGCAATTGGATTCACAATGATAGGATTAGTGGTTCAGTAGTTATTCTTGAAAATGGCATTTTCTGTAATGGCGGCAACAGTTCCCCCCATACAGTGTTTGTGTGCACGTTTTCAGATTCCTTGACCATGAAAACATATGACTAGCAATTGGATTGACAATGATAGGATTAGTGGTTCAGTAGTTATTCTTGAAAATGGCATTTTCCGTAATGGCGGCCACAGTTCCACCCATACAGTGTTTGTGTGTACGTTTTCAGATTCCTTGACCATGAAAACATATGACAAGCAATTGAATTCACAATGATAGGATTAGTGGTTCAGTAGTTATTGACGAAAATGGCATTTTCCGTAATGGCGGTTTAGTGCCACAGTTCCCCCCATACAGTGTTTGTGTGTACGTTTTCAGATTCCTTGACCATGAAAACATATGACTAGCAATTGGATTCACAACAATTGGATTGACAATGATAGGATTAGTGGTTTAGTAGTTAGTCACGAAAATGGCATTTTGCGTAATGGCGGTTTTCTTGTGGACGGTGATCCGGATCACCACCAAAATCTAATCATCTATAGGATACCGCATTTCTGACAATCTGTGAAAATTTCATGAAAATCCGTCCATAACTTTTTGAGTTATCTTGCTAACAAACAGACAAACAAACAGACAGACAGACAAACCAACGGCGATGATCACATAACCTCCCCCTTTGGTGGAGGTAATGATATAGGCACAGGTGGATGCCAGGAGAGGGACAGGCATGGCTGTAGACTGGCAGAGAGCCCAGGACAGGGGCACCAAAGATCTGCCAGCTAGAACAATACTAAACAATGAGAACTGCAGCCACTAAGTCAAAGAATGGGGGCTGAACCATCTTCCCCATTCATGACAAATTCTTGCTTTATACGGGCATGCATTAGTTTAAATTAATGGTGGGAAGGATCTGATTAATCTTTTTTTTGATAGATTAAATTTTATTATTGAAGAAGTTTATAAAGTCCTGACTAGTAAGCTCTAAGGCAGGGGTGGGCAGTGAGGGCCATTCCACTGCAGGTTTTCTGTTCCACCCAGTCTCTTCAGCATGTGTTTGCGATGATCAGCTTCAAAGATTGCTAATCAGTGAAAATACCTGCTGAAGAGACTGGGTGGAATAGAAAACCTGCAGTGGAAAAGCCCTCCATGGCACATGATTGCCCATCCCTGCTCTAAGGGAATGCTAGGTTTGACAGAGTCCTGATTCTTTGTCAGCCTGGCTACAGTGCTGAAAAGAAACCTGGGATTATTCTTGTTCTCTTTTGTTAATGCAGAATAAAAAGTTGCTCTGGCTTTCCTTTTTGTCCCCCTTGTCCTGTCAGGCAGCTAGGTGAGCAGAACAGAAACCTGCTACCCTTATTTTGCCAAAACACATTTAGTTTGCCAAAAGGAGCTTTATACAGTACCGATCTATGTATTGTATATTGTTGTAAACTTCTCTTTTAATAACTTTTAATACTTTATTTAAATTATTTTACCCATGAAGGACCCGACAGGATGGGGAATGGGGAAAGGAGGTGTGGGGAGGGGGAAAGAAAAGGGAGAGGAACAGACAAAAAAGACAAACACACCAACAACTAAAACAAACAGAAGACAGACTGCTTCTTCCACCGAAGAGGTCTCAACACGAGTCTGGTATCCACACCTGTTAAAGGAGAGAATTTGTGTGTTCATCCGTGTGCGTGTGTATGAGACCACACACAAAATAAGAGTGGTTTGTCAGGAAACATATGAAGAGGGTGGCCAGTCACAGCAGATCCCCCCTCCCCCCTTCCCTCGAGCAAGCAGAACAATGCCACAAACCATCACAGAGCACAAATGTCCAAGGCCAACAAGCCCCAGGAAAGCCAGGCACCTGCTCCAGGAGGCCGGGCAGCCAGGTGGCCAGTGCAGAGGGCCCATGCCCCCGGACCTGTCATCCCCACCCCCAGCGGGGCCAACACCAGCTTCCAGGCCCCAGGCACCAGGGGGCCAGTGCCCCCGCCCTTTGGGCCGGAGACCAGCCAGCGCCCTCTCTCCCGGCGGACCCTCAAGCCCAAAGAAGCCTACCCCTGCCCAGGGGAGCACTACCCTCTAAATCTAGCAACTCCCGACCAGTAGACACACCCATTCCCATGCATTCACACCCTCATGCTCTCATACGCACCCACACACACTCACTCACTCTCGCTCGCCCTCTTCCCCACACAATCCCACACTCACACTCCCGGACCCACCCACTCTCTCTCACTCCTGTACCCGCTCAATCTTGCTCCCACTCCCACTCGCCCTCAGAGTCACCTACACTCACTCACCTTCACCCATATACGCACTCTCACTCACGCTCTGACCTACTCACATCCATTCATGCTCTCCCCCGCATACTCACCTCATTACTTAGGGCGACCGGGATGCAGATGCAGCGAGCATGAATGCGCACCAGTGCCCAGCACCGGCCGGGAAGACTGCTGGCGCAGGACAGCAGCCACACCCCTGCCGACTCATCCCAGGGCAGCCGCGGCCACAGAAGCAGACCACCCCCCCCAATGCCCACCCGAGCGACTGATCAGCGAACCACAGCAGGTGGTCCGAGATGCCACCTGACATGCAAAGCACCACACAAAACCACCCTACCATCACCATCTCCACTCATCACTCCCTCACTCTCACTTACTCTCTTGTTCAATCACTCTCTTACTCCTTTGCTCGCATCTATTCATTCGGCAGCGCCCAGGGATTTTGACAACATGACAGGTCCCAGGCCCCCTGCTCTGGCTTTCCTAAGAGATTTTTAGGAATAAGAAGTTGATTTCTCCAAGCTAAATAAAGTTCATTGAAGTTAGTAGAGTGCCGTTTTCTTTCTAATTGACGAGTTGTCTGTTTTTCTGTGTTGAAACAAGGAGTCAGAAATCTCTGATTAGACTTTTTCTTTTTTAAAGGAGCCACCATGTCTAGAGTCTGATGCAGAGAAGCTGTAACACTACCAACCATGCAATCAACTACAGAAGGAGTAAAATCTTCATAACTTATTTTCATTGTGTTGACACATGGCATTGAGGAAACAATTTGCTGAAATTTGGTAACATCATCATCTGAGAGACATCTACTGTAGTAATATTTTTCTTTAGGAGCCAAATAGTCAGAAATAGTAAAGTCAAAAGTTAACAGATAATGGTCTAACAAATACCACCTGTAGTGATGATTTTTGAAAAATTACATTGGTACTCGAATGTTTGTTGTTGTTGTTCTTTTAGGGTCTGTTTAGTTCCAAAATATGTTAACCCCATGATAGCCTTGCAAATTCACCCCATGTACTACCTGAAAAATGCTGAGATGGGCAAGTGGCTCAGAAAATTATTATTATTATTATTATTACCTCCGCCAAGGAGGTTATGTTTTCATCGGCGTTGGTTTGTCTGTCTGTCTGTTTGTTTGTTTGTCTGTCTGTCTGTCTGCCTGTTTGTTTGTTACCGTAGCAAGATAACTCAAAAAGTTATGGACAGATTTTCATGAAATTTTCACAGATTGTCAGAAATGGGGTATCCTACAATCCTACAGATGATTACATTTTGGTGGTGATCCGGATCACCGTCCACAAGAAAACCGCCATTACGCAAAATGCCATTTTCGTGAATAACTACTAAACCACTAATCCTATCATTGTCAATCCAATTGCTTGTCATATGTTTTCATGGTCAAGGAATCTGAAAACGTACACACAAACACTGTATGGGAGGAACTGTGGCGCTAAACCGCCATTACGGAAAATGCCATTTTCGTCAATAACTACTGAACCACTAATCCTATCATTGTGAATCCAATTGCTAGTCATATGTTTTCATGGTCAAGGAATCTGAAAACGTACACACAAACACTGTATGGGGGGAACTGTGGCGCTTGGCGGAGGTCTGCGCTCTCCGAGTGCTTTTCTAGTTATTATTATTATTATTTTCTTCTTCTTTTTCTTCTTTTGACTGCTCCCTTTAATGGTCACCGCAGCGGATTTCCTGTCTCCATCTCACCCGATCCCTTGAATCTTCCTCTGTAACACCAACCCTCTCCATGTTCTCCTTCACGACATCCATGAATCTTTTCTGTGGTCTTCATCTTTTCCTCCTGCCTGGCAGCTCCATCTTCAACATTCTTTGTTCAATATATCCGCTATCCCTCCTCTGCACAAGTCCAAACCATCTCAGCCTTGCCTGTCTTACTTTGTCTCCAAACCGTTCAACGTGAGCTGTCCCTCTTATAGTCATTTGCAATCTTGTCCTTCCTATTCACTCCCATTTAAAATCTTAGCATCTTCAACTCTGCCACCTCCTACTCCACCTTCTGTCTTTTTGTCAGTACCACCATCTCCAAACCATACATTATAGCAAGTCTCACTACCGTCTTGTAAATCTTCCTTTTCACTCTTGCTGCTACCTTTCTGTCACAAATCACCCCTGACACTTGTCTCCACCCACTCCACCCTGCCTGCACTCTCTTCTTCACCTCTCGTGTGCATTTTCCATTGCTCTGGATGGGTGACCCCAGGTATATAAACTCATCTACTTTCACTACCACTACTCCTTCCATCTTCACCATTGCACCTGCCTCCCTCTCATTGACACTCATGTATTCAATTCAATTCTATTCAGTTTAATTAATTAATTCATTCATTCATCTTCTTCCGCTTAATCCTTTTCGGGTCGTGGGGGGGGGGGGGGGCTGGAGCCTATCCCAGCATCTTTGGGAGAGAGGCAGGGCACACCCTGGACAGATCGCCAGTCCATCGCAGGGCCAACACAGAGAGACAGACAACCATTCACTCTCACAGTCATACCTAAGGACAATTGAGAATCCCCAGTTTGATGCCAATTAGCCTAACTTGCATGTTTTTGGCATGTGGGAGGAAACTGGAGAAATCCCGGAGTAAGCCCACACAGACACGGGGAGAACATGCAAACTCCACACAGATCACTGTTGGTCGGGGGCTGGGATCGAACCCAGGATCCCCCGGCCAAGGGTGAGTTGCTGTGCTGCTGCAGTGCTAACCACTCCACCACGGTGCTGCCCCAGTTCAGTTCAGTTCAATTCAATTCAATTCAATTCAACTTTATTTATATAGTGCCATTTCACAACAAGTCATCTCAATTCAATTCAATTCAACTTTATTTATATAGCGCCATTTCACAACAACAGTCATCTCATAGCACTTTCAACTGTAGGAGAAACCCCCACAATTGCAGAAAGACCCCAGCAATCAGGCGATCCCCTGTGAGCAAGCACTTGGCAATGGTGGAGAGGAAAAGCTCCCTTTTAGTAGGAAGAAACCTCCAGGAGAACCAGGCTCAGGGAGGGGCAGTCATTTGCTGCGACAGGCTGGAGGCTGAGGGAATAGAGAAGAAGAAAAGAACAGACATGTAGAGAGCAAACAGCATGACGCGGACGCAATCTATGGGATAGAACAAACAGATGTTAATGATCAGTAAAACTATTTCATTGAGAGTGAAGAAAGGAGTGAATCCCAGTGCATTGTTGGAGGTCCCCCGGCTGTCTAAACTTATTAGCAGCATAACTAAGGGAGGGTTCGGGGGCACCTGATCCCACCCTAATTGTAGGCTATATCAAAAAAGAAGGTTTTGACCCTATTCTTAAAAACAGAGATCGAGTCTGACTCCCGAATCCAGATTGGCAGCTGGTTCCACAGGACAGGAGCTTGACAACTGAAGGCTCTGCCTCCCATTGTACTTTTGGAGATTCTAGGTATTACAAGTAATCCTGCATTTTGGGAGTGTAGTGCTCTGTTAGGACGATAGTGGTAGTATCAGATCTTTCAAATAAAAATGGGCCTGATTATTTAGAGCTTTATAAGTGAGAAGGATTTTAAACTTAATTCTAAACTCTATGGGAAGCCAATGAAGGGAGGCCAGAACCAGAGAGATGTTATCGCTCTTTCTAGTACCTGTTTAAACTCTTTCTGCAGCATTTTGGATCAGCTGAAGACTTTTTAAAGATGTTTTAGGACAGCCTAACAATAAAGAGTTACAATAATCTAATCTAGAGGTAACAAAAGTGTGGATTAGTTTCTCAGCATCACTCTGAGACAAGATGCTCCTAATCTTGGCAATATTATGCAAATGATAGAAGGCAGTCTTAGAAACAAGTTTACTATGTGTATTAAAGAACAGAATATTGGTCAAAGATAACTCCAAGGTTCCTTACAGAACTATTAAGAGAAAGAGTAACCACATCCAAGCAAAGAGTTTGATTTGTAAAGGTATTTCTAAGGTTTTTTGGACCAACTAGAATGACTTCAGTCTTATCTGAATTTAGTAGCAAGAATTTACAAGTCATCCAAGCTCTGATTTCCTTAAGACAAGTCTCTAATTTGGCTAATTACTGTATTCTGACTTGCTTCTACTGACTTTCTACAGAAGTTCTCTGATGACTCTGCGATCGTCGCCATCATCTCAGATTGGGATGATGCGGAGTACAGAGGACTTATCCAGGACTTTGTGGACTGGTGCCTGCGGAACTGCCGGCAGATCAATGTGAGGAAAACCAAGGAACTGGTGGTGAACTGCTGCAGGTGTGAACAAGCTCCTCCCCCCACAGCACCGGTAAATGTCCAGGGAACGACATTGAGATGGTGACATCCTGGGTGTTCAACTGAACAATAAACTGGACTGGTCGCACAACACCAATGCACTCTACAAGAAGGGGCAGCACAGGCTGTACTTCCTGAGGAGACTCAGGTCTTTTGGAGTACAAGGGGCACTCCTGAAGACCTACGATTCGGTGGTGGAGACAGCCATCACATTTGGAGTGGTCTGCTGGGGCAGCTGTATCATGGCAGCCGACAGGAAGAGACTGAACAGGCTGATCAAAAAAGCTAGCTCTGTTACAGGGTGTCGCCTCGACCCAGTGGAGGAGATGGGAGAGTGGAGGATGGTGGCTTAGCTGTCATCTCTGCTGGAGTCCGAGTCTCACCCCATGCGGGATACGCTGAACGCACTGGGGAGCTCATTTAGCGGTAGGCTGTGCCATCCTAAGTGCTTGAAGGAGAGGTTCCGCAGGTCTTTCCTACCTACAGCTGTCAGACTTCATAATCTAACCTGTGCTGCTCATCGAGGTTGCATTAAATGTACTAAACGTCACATCTTTGCACATTGGAGATCGAACCCTCCAATACACAACTAAGACAATTACAGTTATTATTGAGGGTGGCAACAACACTGTTGATTCAAATGTGAAATATACTGTCTGGGTCCATATTTATATTCTGCCAGGTAATTTATGTAACCATAATGCTGTTGATACCATCTAGCTGCAATGCTCCTGCACTGTGTATATAACTGTGTACAGTAGCACCTTGTGTGAGCCAGATTATCTAGCATCTCAGACAGGAGACAGTGATAAGCTTGGGACAACAAAGAGCAGGAGGTTCCTGGTGAGATAGCAGGAAGGAGTCAGGGATGAAGGTTGTTGAATGCAGTGTGATGCAAATGTCATGTTGTGTGTGATGTAAATGCCATGAAACTTAAGGGGAGAGTTTCTGCTTGAATGTTCAGTCTGTTCTGTGCTTGAAAGATGTGAGTGTGTAATAAATCGTCTGAAATGATTCGGCCTCTGATTTCACACACTCCACACTGGTGACCCAAGACGTATTATGGAACACGAGGCAAGATCCCCGGAGCCAGCCCGGTCAGGAAGCTACAGCGAGGCGGCAGCCATCCCACAGACAGCCAGGACTGGAACCTACAGCCACGCGTGTGTGGTTTCAGTCAAGCTACCGGATTTCTGGCAGCACAACCCGCACTCTTGGTTCCACCTCACCGAGGCCCAGTTCGCCCTCCGGGGAGTAACGGTAGATGATACCAGATTCTACCATGTGGTCGCAGTGCTCGACGCCCGCACAGCTCAGCAGGTAGCGAGCCTGCTTGATCAGCCACCAGCCAGCAGCAAATACGAGACACTCAAGGCTGCGCTCATCCAGCGCTACACACTCTCGGAATGTGAGAGAGCAGAGAGGCTCCTGATGCGGACCGAGTTAGGAGATGGTTCAGCCGTAGACCTGATGGAGAAGATGCTGGCGTTAATGGGCACGGACGGCGGGCACTTTCTGTTTGCCCACCTCTTCCTCCGGAACCTTCTGACAGTAGCGAGAGCGGTTCTGGCCAATTCGCCGTGGCTGGCCGCGCGCGACTACCGTGCACTAGCCCAGGAGGCAGACCGGATCATCATCACCACCAGGGCGATCACAGTCAACGCAGCAGCGGTGGAGCCCAGCGAGACGACCAGAGGAGACGAGGAGCCACCGACGGTAGCAGCAGCGGGAGCCAAGGAGCGCCAGAGAGACACGCTCTGTTTCTACCACCGCCGCTTCGGAGAGAAGGCACGCAGATGTGCGCCACCATGCCAATTCAAGCGCTTGGGAAAATGCCAAGGCCGGGGGTCGGTAGCAGCTGCGACCCTCGGTGAAGAGAACAAGCTGCTCTACTTAACGGATGCACGCTCTGGGAGGCGTTTCCTTGTGGACACCGGAGCCCAGAAGAGCTTCATCCGGCCGACCTACGCTGACCGGCTGGCAGGATCTAGCGGCCCCAGGATGTTGGCAGCAAACGGCTCGGATATTAAGACCTTTGGTGAGAGGACTCTGCTCTTATTTCTACACGGCCGTACATATGAGTGGACTTTTGTCGTAGCAGCACTGAATTACCACATACTGGGGGCTGATTTTCTGTGTGCACATGGTTTACTGGTTGGTGTTGCTAACAGGCGCTTGGTTAATGTACTGTCCTTTGACTCTCTCCCCTGTATAGCTCGAGTGACCCAGCCAACAGCACAAGCCTGGGCTGCACGGTGGCGCAGTGGTTTAGCACTGTGGCAGCACAGTTTTACCCTCGGCCGGGGGATCGCGGGGATCATGAGATCGTGGGTTCGATCCCAGCCCCCGACCAACAGTGAGCTGTGTGGAGTTTGCATGTTCTCCCCGTGTTGCGTGGGTTTACTCCGGGATTTCTCCGGTTTCCTCCCGCACACCAAAAACATGTAGGTTTAGGGCGCTCGCGCACGCAGCGACCAGCAGCCGGTGGCTTGTCACCAGACTGCAAACCAAGTCTACCTACGGGTACAAATAAGTAACAAAAAAAAAAAAAAAGCCAACGTCACAGCTACAGGCGGTAAGTTCCACACACTGCTCACTCAGTTCCCAGCACTCACGGTCCCGACGTTTTCCGCGGCCATCGCTAAACACGGGGTGGAGCACTTTATCACCACCACCGGGCCGCCCGTTTTTGCAAGACCTCGGCACTTGGATGCAGCTAAACTGGCCATAGCGTGCGAGGAGTTCGCCAACCTGGAAAGGTTGGGCATCATCAGACGCTCGAACAGCCCATGGGGTTCCCCGCTACATATGGTCCCTAAGGCTGAGGGATCGTGGCGACCGTGTGGGGATTTCCGCAGTTTGAACAACGCCACAGCGCACGACCGCTACCCAATTCCCCACATACAGGATTTCTCTGTTCACCTCACCGGAGCGTGCATTTTTTCCAAAATAGACCTGGTCCGCGGTTACCACCAAGTCCCAGTGCGCGCTGAGGACATACCCAAAACAGCGGTAATAACTCCGTTCGGTCTATTCGAGTTCCTGTGTATGCCATTTGGGTTAAAGGGAGCGGCACAGACGTTCCAGCGCATGATGGATGCAGTGCTACACGATCTCCCGTTTGTGTTCGTCTACCTGGACGATATCCTGGTAGCCAGTGCGTCCGAAGACGAACACGAAACCCACCTCACGACGGTTTTCCGGAGGTTGGAGGAGCACGGGTTAATAATCAACCCGGCGAAATGCCAGTTCGGTGTGATGGGGATTGATTTTTTGGGGCACTGCGTCTCTCCGGAAGGAGCGATCCCGCTGCCTGACAAAGTGTGCGCCGTGGCGGATTTTCCCCGGCCTCAGACGATCAGGGCGCTGCAGGAATTTTTGGGGATGGTGAACTTTTATAACTGTTTCCTTCCCCACGCGGCGCAGCTCATGCAACCATTGTATGCCGCGCTCAAGAAACAGAAACCCGTGGATAGGGTCAAATGGACCCCGGAGCGAGAGCGGGCGTTCTCGGAAGTTAAAGCGGCCCTGGCAAACGCCGCACTGCTGGCGCATCCAGACCCGACGGCCCGCATAGCGCTCACCACTGACGCTTCAGACGTAGCCATTGGGGCTGTCGTGGAGCAGCGCGTCGCCGGGGCTTGGCAGCCGCTCGCCTTTTTCAGCAGAACTTTGCGCGACAGCGAACGTAAATACAGCGCGTTCGACAGAGAGTTGCTGGCTCTCCACCTGGCTATACGTCACTTCCAGTTCTGCCTGGAAGGGCGCAGCTTCACCGCGTTCGTGGACCACAAGCCGCTAACATTCGCAATGGCCAAGGTTTCAGAACCGTGGTCGGGCCAGCAGCAGAGACAGCTGGTCGCAATCTCAGAGTTTACTACCGATATTCAGCATGTGCCAGGTAAACTGAATGTAGTGGCGGACTGCCTCTCGTGAGCCGTGGTGGCCCCGGTCTGCGTGGGGATAGATTACGCAGCCATGGCCGTGGAGAAGATTAGAGATGCAGATGTGCGCGCGCTCCAGTCTGGACCAACAGGGTTAAGGCTGGAGAGCAGGGTGCTGCAGGATGGCGGCCCCCCACTAATCTGCAATGTCTCCACGGGTCGCCCGCGTCCGGTGGTCCCGGCCGCGTGGCGCCGCCGCGTGTTTGAGTCGGTTCACACTCTGGCGCACCCAGGAGTGCGCACGTCAGTCAAAATGGTGGGAGAGAAGTTTGTTTGGCTGAGCCTGCGCAAACAAGTGAAGGAGTGGGCTGCAGCCTGCGTGGCGTGCCAACGAGCCAAAGTACACAGACACATGAAGGCTCCCTTAGAGCCGTTTCGTATTCCAGCTAAGAGGTTCGACCATGTTCACGTGGACCTCGTGGGCCCCCTCTCGCCATCACAGGGGTGCACGCACCTCCTGACAATGGTGGACCGCACCATGCGCTGGCCAGAAGCGGTCCCGCTAGCGGCAACCACGTCCGCGGACGTAGCGCGCGCTTTTTTAACAGCATGGGTGGCGCGTTTTGGAGTCCCGTCGGACATTACGTCCAACAGGGGCCCGCAATTTGTTTCCGAACTCTGGTCCGCGATGGCCCGCAGCCTGGGTGTTACAATTCACCGCACAACTGCGTACAATCCACAGGCCAATGGGTTATGCAAGCGTTTTCATAGATCACTGAAAGCGGCACTCAGGGCTTCATTGACGGATGCAAATTGGGTAGATGGCTGCCATGGGTTTTATTGGGGTTGCGCTCCGCGCCAAAAGAGGATCTGGAAGCTTCCCCGGCAGAGCTCGTTTTTGCGCAGCCACTACGGCTGCCCGGGGAATTTCTGCCAGATAATCCCGCGCCGGGCAGGTCCCCGTCTCAGCTTTTGCAGCGTAGCGCAAACACAGGCACGCTGCCGGGCCCTGCCCACCACAGTTTTCCGCGTGTTTTCGTGCCTAAAACTTTGATGAGCGCGGAGTTCGTTTTCGTCAGACACAACGCCCACCGCCCTCCATTACGCCCACCCTATGATGGACCGTTCAGAGTGTTGGAAACAGGGGATAAGCATTTTTTGCTAGACTTGGGGGGTAGGGGGGAAAAATTGGCATAGACAGACTCAAACCCGCTTTCGTTGTGGCGGACGAGCAAGTGCTGTTGGCTAAGGCCCCTCGGCGTGGAAGACCCCCACGGAGAGCTCCCCAGGGAGACGATTCTCCAGAGCAGCCACACGGACAGACCGAAGTGCCCCCCCCCAACCCCAGCAACAGCCCACCCACAGTCAGACACACTCCCAGCAGCCCCCCACCGGCACAGCAGCGCCGCGGAGGCGGTAAACCCCAGTTACAGCAGATACGGGAGGAGACGGAAGCCCAAGCAGCATGTGGACTGATGTTCAATTGTTCTATCACAGCATGTGGACTGTTATTCTATTGTCCTATCTAAGATGCTGGGGGGGGGGGGGGGGTGAAGCACCTTGTGTGAGCCAGATTATCTAGCATCTCAGACAGGAGACAGTGATAAGCTTGAGACAACAAAGAGCAGGAGGTTCCTGGTGAGATAGCAGGAAGGTGTCAGGAATGAAGATTGTTGAATGCAGTGTGATGCAAATGTCATGTTGTGTGTGATGTAAATGCCATGAAACTTAAGGGGAGAGTTTCTGCTTGAATGCTCAGTCTGTTCTGTGCTTGAAAGATGTGAGTGTGTAATAAATTGTCTGAAATGATTCCGCCTCTGATTTCACACACTCCACAATGCATATTTATTTATTGCTTTGGCTAACCAATTCTTATCTTATTATCTTACTTACTATGCTCTGATTGCTGCTATCCCTTTGTTGCTGCAATCCTGGAATTTCCCCATTGTGGGAATAATAAATGCTTATCTTATCTTATTCCTCTTCTCTCCAGAGCATGCCTCCACCTCTCCAGGTACTCTTCCACCGGCTTCCTACTTTTACTGCAGATCACAATGTTGTCTGCAAACATCTTGGTCCACAGAGACTCCTGCCTGACCTTATCTGCCAGCATGTCAATCACCATGGCAAACAAGAAGGGGCTCAGATCTGATCCCTGATGTAATCCCACCCCCACCTTGAATCCATCCGTCACTCCTACAGTGCACTTCACCACCGTCTCGCTGTCTTCATACATGTCCTGCACCACCCTCACATACTTCTCTGCCACTCCTGACTTTCTTATACAGTACTACACTTCCACCCTTGGCACCCTATCATATGTTTTCTCTCGATCCACAAAGACACAGTGCAACTCCTTCTGACCTTCTCTATGCTTCTCCATCAGCACTCTTAGAGCAAACATTGCATCTGCCTAGATCAAGGCGAGGAAGGCGTCGGGACCGGACGGTATCAGCGCAAAGCTCCTCAAGTCCTGTGCAGACCAGCTGTGTGGGATTGTGACGTACATCTTCAACCTGAGCCTGAAGCTGGGGAGGGTACCACAGCTGTGGAAAACATCTTGTGTGGTATCTGTACCAAAAACTTCCCACCCCAAAGACCTGAACAGCTACAGACCGGTAGCCTTGACGTCCCACTTGATGAAGACCCTGGAGAGACTGCTCCTTGCTCACCTCCGCCCCCTGGTGGAACCAGCAATGGATCCACTCCAGTTCGCCTACCAGCATGGCATTGGGGTGGAGGATGCGGTGATCTTCCTCCTTCACCGTTCTCTGTCCCACCTGGAGAAGCCCAGGAATATGGTGAGGATCATGTTCTTTGACTTCTCCAGTGCTTTCAACACCATCCAACCGATGATCCTGAAGGACAAGCTGCTGCGCGCAGGGGTGGACCAGCACCTGTCATCATGGATCCTGGACTACCTCACGAACCGGCCTCAGTTTGTGAGAACCCGGGACTGTGTGTCCGACACGATCATCGGTAGCACGGGGGCCCCCCCCAGGGAACGGTGCTGGCTCCCTTCCTGTTCACTCTTTATACTGCGGACTTCTCACACAACACAACACACTGCCATCTACAGAAGTTCTCTGATGACTCTGCGATCGTTGGCCTCATCTCCAATGGAGATGAAGCTGAGTACAGAGGGCTTATCCAGGACTTCGTGGACTGGTGCCATCGGAACTGCCTCCAGATCAATGCAAGGAAAACTAAGGAGCCGGTGGTGGACTGCCGCAGGCATGGACAACCCCTCACAGCACCGGTAAATATACAGGGAACAGACATCGAGATGGTGACATCCTATAAGTACCTGGGTGTTCATCTGAACAATAAACTAGACTGGTCACACAATACTGACGCACTCTACAAGAAGGGACAGCGCAGGCTGTTCCTGCTGAGGAGACTCAGGTCTTTTGGTGTACAAGGGGCGCTGCTGAAGACATTCTATGACACGGTGGTGGCATCAGCCATCACTTTTGGAGTGGTCTGCTGGGGCAGTGGCATTACTGCAGCCGATAGGAAGAGACTGAACAGACTGATCAAGAAAGCTAGCTCTGTCCTGGGGCAGCACCTTGATCCGGTGGAGGAGATAGGAGAGAGAAGGATGGTGGCTAAACTGTCATCTCTGCTGGAGTCCGAGTTCCACCCTATGCAGGACATACTGAATGCACTGAGGAGCTCATTTAGCAGCAGACTACATCATCCCAGGTGCACAACCGAGACGTTTCGCAGGTCCTTCCTACCAACGGCTGTCAGACTGTACAACCTAAGCAGGGCTGCTCGCAGAGATAGCAAAAAGACGTAACAAACTAATAGTTTTTTGAATGCAAAGACGCAATAGACTTACACAATGGTCCCCTCCGGCATACAACTAGGAAAATACCGGTCGCTATGGAGGGTGAGAATATGTATGGGCACATAATCATACCATGTAGGATAACTAAGTAGACGGTTATGCTGTTTCATCCCATCTAGCAACAATGCTCTGCACTGTGTGTTTTTATATATTTACATATTTATTCCATCTAGCTACAATGCTCCGCACTGGGTGTGTTTATATTTATATATCTATATATTTATTCCATCTAGCTACAATGCTCCGCACTGTGTGTTTATATATCTACATATTATTCCATCTAGCTACATTGCTCCGCACTGTGTGTGTTTATATATTTACATATTTATCCCACCTAGCTGCAATGCTCCGTACTGTGGGTGTTTATATATCTACATATTTATTCCATCTAGCTACAATGCTCCGCACTGTGTTTATATATTCATATATTTATTCCATCCAGCTACAATGCTCTGCACTGTGTGTCTGTGTGTGTGTCTGTGTATATATATATATTTTTTCCCTTATTGTCATTCAACCGTACAACCAATCATGTACAGCAGAACGAGATTGTGTTTTACCTATCTACAGTGTAAATCACACACACCCCAAGTGCAGAATCAGAGGGCCGCTGCTATGCAAGGCGCCGCCACAGAGTTCCCTCCTCCATTCCATTTATTGCTGAGCACCAAGCTGGATGGCAGGAAGTTCCACTTTTATATGGTCTTTGGCATGACCCGGCCGGGATTTGAACCCCTGCCTCCCGGGTGTGGGGCGGATGCTCTACCAACTGAGCCACCACTCCGGTGGCTTTATAGTAATATGTACATACACTACCGTTCAAAAGTTTGGGGTCACCCAGACAATTATTTTGTGTTTTCCATGAAAAGTCACACTTATACACCATGAGTTGTAAAATGAATAGAAAATATAGTCAAGACATTGACAAGGTTAGAAATAATGATTTGTATTTGAAATAATAATTTTTTCCTTCAGACTTTGCTTTCGTCAAAGAATCCTCCATTTGCAGCAATTACAGCATTGCAGACCTAACATGATTGCACAAGGGTTTTCTAATCATCCATTAGCCTTCTGACGCAATGAGCAAACACATTGTACCATTAGAACACTGGAGTGATAGTTGCTGGAAATGGGCCCCTATACACCTATGTAGATATTGCACCAAAAACCAGACATTTGCAGCTAGAATAGTCATTTACCACATTAGCAATGTATAGAGTGTATTTCTGATTAGCTTAAAGTTATCTTCATTGAAAAAAAGTGCTTTTCTTTCAAAAATAAGGAAATTTCTAAGTGACCCCAAACTTTTGAACGGTAGTGTATGTATATTAGCTGCTCTTGCTTGCTTGCTTTTTTTCTTGCCTTCTGATTGTTGCTCTGAGTGTTGCTATCCCTGTGCTGTTGCAATCCTGGAATTTCCCCGTTGTGGGACTAATAAAGGCTTATCTTATCTTAAAACATGACCTAGAACCCTGAACAGGAGCAGTGCCAGTAGGAAGCCGAGCTGGTGGACATGACAGAAATAATTGTGATTAGTCAACTAATTGAAAAAATAGTTGTTAGATTAGTTGACTACCAAAATAATCATTAGTTGTAGCCCTACTTGGCTTTCTATGACCCTATCCCACACAGCTACTGTAAGTTGGTGTTCTGTTTGAGCTGTGGCTTAACTTTCCTTTCTCCTTCTGATTTATTCTCAGCACGAGACAGAAGTATTATTTTTATGTGGTCTTTGGTGTGACCAGTGTTGGGAGTAACGCATTACAAAGTAACGCATTACTGTAACACCACTACTTTTGTAGTAACACGCTCTGTAACAAAATTACTGTTTAAAAATTCAGTATTGCTGTGGGGGACCCAGTCAGTACGTTCTCTACTCAGACTGAATGGCACGGCAGGAGGAGATGCGTAAGAGCTGAGAAACGGATATGCAAGGCAGTCTATGGTTTTCACATGAGAATATGCATTCTCCTCCGGTCTGCATAATAATGCGCCAGCAGGCTGGGTGACAAAGGGAATTGTCATTGTAGATGTATGTGTGTTAATGCAAACAGTGACAAAGGGAATTGTCATGGTAAATGTATGCATGTTAATGCAAACACCCCAGGTCGCCGGGCGAGTTGTATGGTATAAAAAGAGAGGTGCCTGCAACCTGGTTTTAGGCTTCTTATTCTTGTTGATGTTAGAGAGAGATTAATAAAGTCTGCTCTGCTCCAGACCGCCTTGCCTGATCATTCCTCTCTCTACAATGCATTACAGTTACTGAAATTTGATCAGATGCATTACTCATTTTATTAATATGGATAGATGTTTTTAGTGCAAATAAATACAAACTGACCCTCCGTAGCTGACTAAGCCATCAGTCAAGAGCTTGTTCACTGCTGCAGCCAGCAGCCACAAATGGAGCTTGCTCCTGCTGAGAAAAGATGAAGCTACTTTGTTTTTATGGAAATGGACAGATTATTTTTCCTTTGTCGCAGTTAAGGACAAAAGCATACTGGTGGGCTGTGTGAGACTGCGTGGAGGTCGGGGGCAGGTCGGGGGCAGTGCCTGTGGCCTGGCAAACCGGGGTGGTGGTTCCTCTCTTTAAAAAAGGGGACCGGAGGGTGTGCTCCAACTTTAGAGGGATCACACTCCTCAGCCTCCCTGGGAAGGTCTATGCCAAGGTACTGGAGAGGAGAGTCCGGCCGTTGGTCGAACCTCGGATTCAGGAGGAGCAATGTGGTTTTCACCCTGGCCGTGGCACATCGGACCAGCTCTTTACCCTCTCGAGAATTCTCGAGGGTTCGTGGGAGTTTGCCCAACCAGTTTACATGTGTTTTGTGGACTTGGAGAAGGCATTTGACCGCGTCCCTCGTGGATTTTTGTGGGGGGTGCTTTGGAAGTATGAGGTATCGGGCTTGTTGTTACGAGCTATTCGGTCTCTGTACGACCATTGTGAGAGTTTGGTTCGTATTGCCAACACTCGGTCGGAGTCATTCCCAGTGAGAGTTGGACTCTGCCAGGGCTGCCCTTTGTCACCGATCCTGTTCATAATTTTTATGGACAGGATTTCTAGGCACAGCCAGGGAATGGAGGGTGTCATGCTTGGTGACCACAGGATCTCATCTCTGTTGTTTGCAGATGATGTTGTCCTGTTGGCTTCATCCAGCAATGACCTACAGCTCTTGCTGGGACGGTTTGCCGCTGAGTGTGAAGTGGCTGGGATGAGAATCAGCACCTCCAAGTCCGAGTCCATGGTCCTCAGCCGGAAAAAGGTGGATTGTCCTCTCCGGGTTGGGGACAGGCTCCTGCCCCAAGTGGAGGAGTTTAAGTATCTTGGGGTCTTGTTCACGAGTGAGGGGAGAATGGAGCGAGAGATCGACAGACGGATTGGAGCAGCATCTGCAGTGATGCGGACGTTGTACCGGTCTGTTGTGGTGAAGAGGGAGCTGAGTTCTAAGGCAAAGCTGTCGATTTATCAGTCAATCTACGTTCCTACTCTCACCTATGGTCACGAGCTTTGGGTAATGACCGAAAGAACGAGATCGCGGATACAAGCGGCTGAAATGAGCTTTCTCCGTAGGATTGCTGGACTCACCCTCAGAGATAGGGTGAGGAGCTCAGTCATCCAGGAGAGGCTCAGAGTAGAACCGCTGCTCCTCCACATTGAAAGGAGTCAGTTGAAGTGGTATGGGCATCTGATTAGGATGCCTCCTGGACGCCTCCCACTTGAGGTGTTTCAGGCACGTCCCACTGGGAGGAGACCCCGGGGCAGACCCAGGACTCGTTGGAGAGACTATGTCTCCCAGCTGGTCTGGGAACGCCTTGGTATCCCCTCTGAAGAGCTGGAGCAGGTGGCTGGGGAGAAGGAAGTCTGGGCTTCTCTGCTTGAACTGCTGCCTCCGCGACCAGGACCTCCGGAAAAGCGGTAGAAGATGGATGGATGGATGGATGGTGTGAGACTGACTGCAATCTTTAGAAGCACCTGAAAACAGCAACAAGATCCAACAAAGCTAGTGCTATGCTATGTTATGCTAACAACACCGCTAACAACACCAGCTGGATTTCAACCATAGGTTTGCATCTGGGCAGTTTGTGGCCCAGCAAGAATTAAATAACTGATTGCCACATATGTCGTTACAGAATGAAGAACAGTCATTTTCCATCAGACAGCTGAGACTGTGAGCCACTGAAGTTAAAACACATTTACTTGCTACCTGGATAAAGATTATTCAAAAATGGATTTGATCTCCAGTCTAAGAGACTGGGTCATGTCTCTGTCACAGCAGACATTTGGACTGTGTATAATGGACATTTTCTTTGGATCACTGCACATCCGATTAAATCCATAATATTAAAGGTAAGAAATGTTAGCTTTATGCAGTGTTGCCAACTCTCACTCTTTTGGAGTGATTCTCATTCTTTTTTCCTTTCTCTCACTCCACAAACCCTATTTCTCACTCTAAAATGAGGAAATTACTGGCAATTTTGTGTTGATTTTCTTCAGATTTTTCCCACATTAAGAGCTCTCAAGGCAGGATAAAGCAGACTGAACATAGCATAGAATAGAATAGAATAGAATAGGCTTTATTGTCATTTTACAGTTGCACAGAACAACGAAATTGTGGGTGCTCCACCAGGCTAGTAAGTGAGAAGAATTTGAAAATTAAACAGTTACAGGACACACAGTTAACCATCTGACCGAAGTAAAAATAAAAGTAAAAATAACAGCTAGCCCATTGGTATATACACCGGTACAGTAGTGGCTTCACGGGTGGAACTATGTACATAAGACTGTGGAGTGCAGAACACATAATAGAGTAAAATGGCCCAAGGATTATGGAAAATATGTACAGTAGTGATTTCACGGATGGTCAGCATACATGAGAGTGAGGAGTGCAAAGACAGGTGAGTTATGGTGATAATTAAAAGGTCCTCAGTTCTGTGCATGTGAGCATTCAGGGGGAGAGGGGTGGGGCCTGTGACTGTTTGCAATTTGGATGGCCCAGGGTAAGAAACTGTCAGTCATTCTGGAGGTGTGGGACCTGATCGATCTGAACCGTCGTCCAGAGGGAAGTAGGTCAAACAGGTGGTGGGCAGGATGTGAGAGGTCTCCTGTGATGGCTTTGCTTCTTCTGAGACAGGAGGATCTGGAGATGTCTTCCTGGGAGGGCAGAGGGCTACCAATAATGTTCTAAAAGCTCTGTCTGAAACAGTCTGTTTTCAGCCTACCATTAATAAGTCTGTAATGTAATCACATTAATCAAATTATCTTGCTATGTGTGCAAGATGATTTAAGTATGCATTTAAAAGTAATGTAAAAGTTACTTTTCCAAATGACTAGTTACTTAAATCATGCAGTAATTGGTAAGTAACTCAGTTACTTTTGAAAGGAAGTAACTAGTTACTATTTTTAGTAACTTGCCAAACACCGGGTGTGACCCAGCAACCCTGCAACCCCCAGCTGTGAGGCAAATGCTCAACCACTTGTCCACCACTCCAGTCCTGTAAGATATTCATTAATTCTCAGATAACTGCACAGTCCTCAATCTAACATGCATGTCTTTGGAAACCAGAGCACCAGGCAAAAACCCACGCAGACACAGGGAGACCATGCAGCTGGTCTGCTCTTGAGTTTGAACCCACAGCCTTCTTGCTGTGAAGCAACAGTGCTAACTGCTGTTCCACCAGACAGCTTGGTGTGTGAAACTTGAAGAAAAATATCTGGATCTGTAACTTTAAGTGTGAGCAGAGGTATGTGCTCACCCATGGGCAGATACCATTTTACTTTGCCCTTCACTGACAAGCTGGGTTCAGGCACAGTTAGGAAAAGATTGTTCGTTTGCTTTAAACACACCCTTTACGGCAGTTACCCTTCTTTGTTGTGGTTCCGTAATCTACACACCATGTTACTAATACCCTTTTACACAGGGGTGTAAAGGGGTTTACTGTAACAAATTGGGGAGGGTCAATTCAGTTATGTATGTTGTTCTGTTTGTCTGGCGAGGGTGGGGGGTGGTGGTGAATGTGGTATAAGAAAACCAGAAGTTTGGTTGGCGTTGGTGTGGTGACGCAGCTGCTTGGTGACGTCATCCCCCTGAGCACATATTCGGTAAGGGACGGCCATTTTAGACTCTCTTTCATGCGCTTGGCAGCTCTCAGCCTCCCAACAACAACCTGTATTGCCTGATTCTGCACAGTATGTAATAAAGTTCATGTTCCCAGCAAACACTACTTTCTGTTGGTCCTTCATCAGTTTTTCAAACATAACAACAAGGACTTCCAAAATGATTCCAATGATCAAAAATTGACCCAATCTCTCGACGATCTCCATGCTGTGTAAGGGGGCCCTAATAGCACAGCCCAGTGTGTGAGTACTAGTACATCAAGGTAAAAGGCACCTTTCACTCAAGGCTTTAAAGAAACAGCAAGTTATTGCATACCAGTGAGTCCTGAATATCTGACCTCAGAATTCTTTTATTACACAAGTTCTTCAATAGGCCGGTTAATGCATAAATATTTAAAGAAAACTGAAGGTACAGTAACTGGATGGAGAAGGTGGTGTTGGAGAGAGGATTTCATTAGTCAGAGCAGAAACACTCTACACAGACTCTGCAATGAAATCCTTACCTGATTATTAAATAATTCCCTGTCCCCAGTGAAAGATAGAAACTTTTACAGTTTTCCCTTTTCCTCAGTGTATTTTTTGCCCCAATTCTATTATTAAAATTTTATAAGCAAAATTACAAGTAACTCAATATGGAGGAAACACCATAGCCTGCAGTATTTGATCTATTTAGACTAATTTAGTCTGCAACTTCTTCTAGAATTATTCATGAATAAAGGAAAAATTGACAAACCATCGTTGCAATGCTGACTAAGCACAGAGTCATTGTCTTGTTTTTGCTGCTGGTTAACTAACCCATCGGCTAACTAGCTCGCTGGCCGGAGGTAAAAAGGTACATTAGTTCCCTGGGTGTCTGATTAAACATCTGATTGGCTGGAGTCAGGTGGTGAATAAGAGAGAGAAGGAGAAACGATGGGGAAGGCACAGAGGCAAACCTGAGTTCATTACAGTAAACTTGGGGAGGCACCGATGACAGGCTGAGAGAGAGTGCAGCGATGGGAAGAAATTGAGAGTGGCATGAATACTCTGAGCCCCCATGCAAATTGATGCAGTTACCTACATGGCCTGTTCTTTACACAGAAGTAGAATCACAAACACAACAGAGGGCAGTCTGCAAACAAACACGCATGGAAAAAACTTTCACAAGTACACAGGCGCACTGTCTGTAGAGCTACGTACTTTCTAAGGCTGAAGGTTTCCTGTGGCCAAAAGCACAGAGGACAGCTTGAACAGGCGAGGTGGACATGGCACTGAGTGTGATTAAGGGCGAGGAAAAGGAAAAAATCAACAAGAAGCAGGGAATAGGGAAGAAAAATAAAAAGAGGAGATGCTGTTCAGCAATGTGACCTTCAGTGTTAGGCTGTGGGGAGGATCAACCTCTGGGAGACATGGGCTGCTTGGCAAAGTCACTCCTACACAGGGCTCACTGGCAGACAGGGTCAGGCCCAGCAAATGCACACACATATACACGCACTGACTCAACACACGCACACCACAATCTCTCACCAAGATCCAGCCTGTAGCAAACACTCGGCCAACACATATGAGGTGCAACAACACCCAAAGTGAGTGGGTTCCTCTTGTCACTCTTAAAAAAAGAAAAACACAAGCACACACCTCTAACAACACATGCACACATATTCTTTCCAACTCACACATCTTGCTTTGGTGGTCGCAGACAGAGGGAGGAGCAGGGGACTAAAAGCAGAAAAGGAGGAGGGGGTGACAGCGAGAGGGAGCGAGTGAGCTGTGGCCTCTCCTCACTGATCCCTTATGCTAAGAGGGATTTGCATACATTTTTAATCAAAGCAAATTAGATCATAACCAAATTAAATCACGCTTTCCAGCCGCCCCCTTCTCTGTCTGCCTCCTGTTCCATCCACCCACCTATTCCTCATCATTTAATTATAGTCGCTAATAGGTATGGTTAGACAAAGAAGAAATAAAGACTCTGCACACTTGTGGAGCTAATTGGCAAAATATATATACATGGAATGTGTCTTTGATGCCATTAAAACAAATAGCATGAATTTGCATTGACTTCAGGTTTATATCTCTCTTGGCAACAGTCAGTCTTCCCTGATGATTAAATCAAATGAAAACACACAAAACAGCCTCGCACTTTGGCTAATAAAATTAAATCCCACTACTCGAAGCAGACACCTCCTCCTACATTCCTCTCCACACCCTATGCTGTTCAACAGATTGGTATCAGCTCCATGGCTTGCTATTGCCCATCACACAATAGCTGTGGTTACAGTCGCAGTTTTTCAGTCTGATTGAATCAAGTCCAGTTAAAGATGTAGGTTCAGAGATTGCATGGTAGGTGTTTTCAATATGGTGTGGTGTTTAAATGTGCCAGTGTGACTAATTAGAACAGTGGGACATGCCAAAAGTGATAAATATATCCTGTAATCATTTTTTATCTCAAAAGATACAGTATCTTGTGGATATGTTTGATGAACCGTAGCTCTGTTAAGACTGTCAAAACCTGTTTTGATTGTTTTAGGTTTATGCAATGACTAAAATAAGCACTTTTATATACACGTTTAGTCCAATTTAGTCCAAGAATCCTTCAAAACTACTGGATAGGCTTTGCTACAATTTTCACCAGAACTGGCTCGTAGCCTAAACATGAACCCATTACATTTTGGAGGTGATCCATGACGGACGGAAGGAGTCTTGGCAGAGGTATGTGCTCTCTGAGTGCTTTTCTAGTTTATAGATGAACTCCAGGTGTGATACTCCAGGAGTTTGTATATTCATGATACCGTAACAAACTCGAGTGTAATATTGCTTCTATACAACAGTTCCGCAAGCTCAATTTATTAAATGACAGCAATGCTGGACAAAATGTTATGATTTGTTTGTTTAACCAGCTATTTTGCACAGCTCAGAAAAAAATAGTCCCTTCTAAATGTAACCAGTAACTGCTGCTAAACATCTCAATCAGCATGAAGACATGTATTGTCATTTCACACACATGTAAACAAATTAAATATTCTCAAGTGCAAAAGTAATGTGTTTATAAAACATAGCTGTTGACTGGGTACTTCAGAAAATCCCAGATCAAAATGTATCCAATGCTGGTCGCCAGAAACACTGGTAGTTAGCCGATAGCTAGTAGCATGGTAGGGATTTAGTACATTTTTCTTGCTTTTTTTTGCATTTTCAGATGAAACAGAGTCCATATCAAAACAGTACTGCAATTGTCAGAGAGTTGATAGAAAATTACTTAGCAATTTAACAGTTGAAGCAGAGTGATACATATCCAGTGAAACTGGAGTGCAATTATCGTAGATTATAGTAACTCTTGGAATCCCTATTGTCCAATCAAATTGCTCGGTCGGAACTAACTGTTGTATAATTAGTTATCATAGTTGCCAAGTCCTCTTATTATAAGTGACTTTTGGCTTATTTTTCTCTTAAATCGCTTGCAAATATCGTCAGTCATGGTTTGCGGGTTTTTGGGCTTGTTTTTTAACTTGTAGTTGCTTATTTGGGCTTGCTTTGCTGTCTGTGTGACAGTTCTCCCAGCTCCCCACAAAACACAAGCGCGATAGTTTGTTTACGGGACCCATCCACACCCCTGTTTCCTGGTTACTGCGCCTGCCCCACTGATCTCTATAGAAAAACTAGACGGATTATTAGCCGCCAGAAGTGAAGCCACCTGGCCACTATTAGTACTCTCAAAACACTAGTACATCCAAATCGAAGGCCACTAAACATAATGTCAACTCGATTTCTATAGTTCACCGGTTGAGCAACATTATAAGCTGTGTCTCCATACCAAGAAGTTCAAAATCTGTTCATTTCTGGGGAAGTTATTGAGGTAAAAGTGACCGGCCAGGGGCTTCACTTCTGGTGGCCAGTGATCCATCTGTCATGAGCTGAGCACTGGAGGTTTCCGCCATGTTCGGTCTCATGGCTTTTTTTCTCTTTATATTTGTTGTATTTTGTGTCTTTTGGTTTCTGTAATTCTTGTACTGTTTTCTGTTTTCCTGTTTGTCATAGTTTTGTTACGCTCTTATTTTGTATTAGGTTGCATTTATTTCTCTGTCTGCATTTGTTGATATTTTATTCTTTATATCCTTACTGTTGTGTTCTCCCTCTGGGTTGACAGCTGTCAGTGGCATTTACGGGTTTGTGCTCCATGTGGGCCTTGCCCCTGTCAGTTGTCAGCTCCGGTCGCTCCCCTCTCATTGCTCCCAGCTGGTCCAAATTATTCATCATTGTTACCTTCTGCCTGCTCATGTGACCCACACCTGTCATTACTTACAGTATGTGATTTGTTTTTGATCCTATTTAAGGGCAGTTATTTTCGTTTCCCATTACCACAGTCTCGAGTTTCCCTTTCATCATCTCCACCAGAACACAGCCCTCATTCTGGTGCGTAAATCCGTAAGTTTATTCATTTGTTTGAATTTTGTGTTGGACCTTATGTTTTGTTGTTTTCAATAAATCTCACAAACTCACAGTTCAGCGCTTGGGTCTTCCTCTCTGTCCAAGGGGCAATTCATGACAGAAAACCGCGGCCAGTGAAAGACCCAGCTGCTGTGAGTTGTGGTTTGTTTGGTTTTTTTTCACTGACCTGTCTGTGGAGCTCATTATGTCCCCAGCACACCAACCTCTGCCAATCAAAAGGAGATCAGCAGCGGGATCCCTGAGTGTGCAGGAGGAGTAGACCGCCAAATTCATCCAGGGCTTTGTGGATGAAGCCCTCGCCTCCCGCAGCCCAAAGAAAATCTGGGAGAAGGTGGATTCAGTGACTGCTATATTCGAGGTGCACCCTGGGTTGTGGAGGTTCCCGTAGTTTGCAGAGCTGCTGGCTACACTCTCTGTCCTGCAGCAGTCTTTCCCTGGGCTGATGTGGGGGCCGCCTCCAGCGAGCCCGAAGCCAACTCGGAAGCGTACTCCGTGGCAGACGCCCTGCTACACCTCCAATTCGTCCATTCCTGCTCCAGCTCCATCTGCTCCATGACGGTGCCATTCACCTCTCAGGCAGCAACTCCCCCTTCGCTGAGGCAGAAGACTCCCGCAGCAGTGCCCTCTCAGTGTTTTTCCTGTCCGGCTGTATCGTCAGCTTCATCCCTCTCTGCAGCTGCTGTTTCCTGTTCCTCCTTGGTGATTCCTCCTACTGCTGAGAGGTCAGCCGTTTCCTTCCCAGCTCTGCCTATCACCACGTCTGCAAGAGTGGCTCCTCCACGTTCCACTGAGGGGCCCACAACCACTGAAGCCACGGAGAGGGCGGTTTCTACACCTGCTGCAGCAGAAAACATCATACTCCGGGAACACATGCAAGTGTCTTTTCATTCTCTGTTACCAACATATAAATTATCTTGCCAGATTCCCAGTGGTGAGGCTCAACCCCTGCAGTCCTGTGAGCTCTCACCGCCTGCTGTAGCTAAAGACTTTTCACCTGCTCTCTCTGTGTCTCCTCCTCTGCCCCCTGAGTGTCCACTGACTATTGGGTTGAGCTGCCGGGTGATGGAGGAGCCTGCAGCCCTGGAGAACCTGGTTCCAGCCCTGCAGCCATGGTTCAAACGGGGAGAAAGTGTTGCCTGTGATCTGGAGCCTGCGCCGACGAGTGAGCATCCCCGGGCTTCAGCTGTGCCGGATCCAGCGCGAGCAGGGAACAGACCTCCTGTTGCCACACCGGGTGAGCCACCTGCGTGGGCCACATTGCTGGGGGGTCCCGGGACTGCACCGACCACTGTGCCTGCTGCAGGGGCCGTCGCACCAGAGCAATCTCCAGAGAGCCGGGCCCAAGACATTGTTGCCTGGATTGACGGAGTTCTGGACAGCGGTGGAGCTTGAGCTTAGGCAAGTGCTCTCCTTTGTTTTCATTGTTTCAATTTTGGAGAGATCTTGTTGGGATTTTGGTGGGGAGAAGCAAGTGCAGCTGTCAACTGCACCTGAGCTCACCTCGCGGGGCTCCACTGCCGCCGGTGACCCTGACCCTGTTTCTCTGTCTCTCTTGCCTGAGCTTTCCCCCACGGTCACCGAGGATCATCCAGCTTTGCTAGAGGTCTCCGTGGGTCTGGCCTCACCACCTGAGACCTCCATGGGTGCTGCTTGACCTCCGGATGAGGTCTTTGCAGGTGCTTTGCCCCAGCCCGGGACCTCTGTGGGTGCAGCTTCTCCTCAATCCGGGTCTCCGTGGGTGCTGTACCCCAGTCGGGGACCATCGTGAGTGATGTGCCTCAGCCTGAAACCTACTTGGGTGCTGCGCGCCAGTGTGGGCCCGCCGTAGGCATTACACTCCAGCCCGGGGGCCACCGTGGGTGCAGCTCTGGCCCAGTCTGGGTCCACCAAGGTTGCAGCTTTGGCTCAGTCTTGGCCCACCGAGAGTGCAGCTATGTCCCAGTCTGGGACCACCGCAAGTGCAGATCCACTCCAGCCCGGAGCCACCGTGGGTGCTGTGATATCCCAGTCTGGGACCACTGAGGGTGCTACAGGCCAGTTTGAGGGCATCATGGTTCCCCTTGCTCTGCCTGACGCTGTCGTGGTTCCCCGTCCTCTACCAGACACCATCGTGGTTCCCCCTCCTCTGCCTGATGCCATCGTGGTTCCCCCTTCTCTGCCAGATGCCGTCGTGGTTCCTCCTCCTCTGCCCGAGGTCGCTGTGGTTCCCCCTCCTCTGCCCAAGGTCATCGTGGTTTCCCCTCCTCTGCCTGATGCTATTGTGGTTCCCCCTTCTCTGCCAGACGCCGTTGTGGTTCCCCCTCCTCTGCCCAAGGTCATCGTGGTTCCCTCTCCTCTGCCTGAGGCCGTCATGGTTCCCTCTCCTCCATCTGACATCATCATGGTTTCCACAACTGCTCTATCTTGCCTGCCATTAGTTCTTCTCGTTGGATGGCCCATGTTCTCTGGGAGGCCACCTGACTCTTTCCATCATGCCATCTGTCGGGCCTAGGACTTTGGCTGCCCACCTGAACTGTCCAGCTCTTCAGTCCAGGCTTAGTTGATTGGGGTTTTCCCTGGTGTGGGTCCTGAGCGGGGTTTTTTGTTTTGTTCCCTCCTAGCCGCTTCCCCACAACAACCACATGGGGTGGGTTATTGTTGTACTCCTATTGGGGAGGGGGGTGTGTCTTTGTTCTTCTCTTGATATTACCCTGGGGTGTCTGGTACCCACCCCCTGAGAGGGGGGCTTTTTTCTCTATACTTATATATGTTTATTTTGTGTCTTTTGGTTTCTGTATTTCTTGTACTGTTTTCTATTTTCCTGTTTGTCATAGTTTTGTTACTCTCTTATTTTGTATTAGGTTGCATTTATTTGTCTGTCTGCATTTGTAGATATTTTATTCTTTATATCCTTACTGCTGTGTTCTCCCTCTGGGTTGACAGCTGTCAACCCTTGTTTGAATTTTGTGTTGGAGCATTGTTGGACCTTTGTTTTGTTGTTTTCAATAAATCTCACAAACTCACAGTTCAATGCGTGGGTCTTCCTCTCTGCCCTGAGGGGCATTTCATGATACCATCTGTTTTTTCTATAGAGATCAGTGGCCTGCCCGCCTGCTCTGTACTCGGTAATGGGGCGTGAGTTATCCAGGTTTTTTTGTTTGTTTGTTTTTTATATACAGATCAGTGCATATGGGACCTTAAATCAAAAAAAAAAAAAAATTCTCCATTGAAATGAATGGCAAGAGCAAAATTATCTATTGATCCCAATCAAATTTTGCCATGAGTTACAAATATGATGTTTGTCAATTTCAAAGATCATTCTCCATGTAATTAAAGTTGTCGGCTGTTGTATAAGTTACTGAAGCGCAGCAGGCCAGTAGAGAAACAAATCAGGACTTGGCCAGAGGGTGCAGCCTCGGCACTTCAGGACTGTTTTCTGCATACAGACTGGGAGGTTTTCAAAACAGCAGCCTCTCAGGGAGACAGGACAGTTGTGGAGGAGTACGCTGAAACGGTCACCAGCTACATCATGAAGTGCACAGAGGATGTTACTATACCGAAGACCTTCACTGCACGGGGCAACTATAAACCCTCGATGACTGCAGAGGTGCGCTTGTTGCTCACAGCAAGAGATGCAGCCTTTAGAGCAAAGGACAGGATTGCCCTCCGCTCAGCCAGGTCTGCGCTTGCAAAGGGAATTAAGATGGCGAAACGCGCCTACGCAGAGAAAATCCAGGGGCATTTCTGTGACACAGGGAACACCAAAAGGATGTGGCAGGGAGTACGGGTGCTGACGGATTATAAGTCTAGGCAGGGGGTCGATGATGATGACGCTTCGCTTCCAGACAGGCTCAATAACTTCTTTGCACGTTTTGAAGCATCAAACCCAACAATCAGAGGGAGGGCTGGCCCATCTTCACCATCTGTGGTGCCAGCTATCACCATCAACGCAGCAGACACATGGAGGACCCTAATCAGGGTCAACCCACGTAAAGCTGCAGGTCCGGACAATATCCCAGGACGTGTCCTCCGAGTCTGCGCGAGCGAGTTGGCGGATGTCCTGACTGACATATATAACATTTCCCTGAGTCAGGCCATCGTTCCCAGATGCTTTAAGACCTCTATCATAGTACCGGTGGCAAAGAAAGCTGTTGTGTCCTGTCTGAATGACTATCGTCCTGTTGCACTGACACCAATTGTGATGAAATGTTTTGAATGGCTTGTTAAACCACACATCACAGCCTGCCTCCCTGCATCACATGACCCGCTCCAGTTCGTGTATTGTTCAAATCGCTTCACAGAGGATGCTACAGTCACCACCCTGCACTCTGTCATTACCCACCTGGATCAGAAAGACACCTACGCCAGACTCCTGTACATTGATTTCAGTTCAGCATTGAACACCATTATTCCCCAGAGACTGATGGAGAAATTACTCCTTCTTGGTCTGAACATCGCCACATGTCTCTGGATCCTGGACTTCCTGACCGAGAGACCTCAGTCTGTCCGGGTTGGAAACAACATCTCCAACTCCATCATGCTGAGCACTGGATCCCCTCAAGGCTGTGTATTCAGTCCACTGTTGTTTACACTTTTAACACATGACTGTGTGTCCAGACATGAGGAGAACCAGATTATTAAGTTTGCGGATGACACCACAGTGGTGGGACTTATTCAGAGGGATGAGGAATCACTGTACAGGGAAGAAGTTAGAGACCTGGAGGGCTGGTGCAGGGAGAACAATCTGGTGCTCAACGTGGACAAAACGAAGGAGATGTTTATCGACTTCCGGCGGTCACGGCCTGAACATGTCCCTCTCTGCATCAGCGGCCGTTTGGTGGAGAGAGTGGAGAACATCAAGTTCCTTGGAGTGCAGATCTCACAGGACCTGACCTGGAGCAAGAATTCCTTGGGGATCAGGAAGCGGGCCGAGCAGAGACTGCACTTCTTGAGGAAACTCAGACAGGCCTCTGTCCCCATCTGCATCCTCAGGACCTTCTACAGAGGTGTGGTGGAGAGTGTTCTGACGTACTGCATTGCAACATGGTACTCCAGTTGCAGTATGTCAGACAAAAAAACTCTGCAGAGGATAGTTAAGGAAGCTGAGAGAGTAATTGGAGTTTCCCTCCCCTCTGTTCAAGAACTTTTTCAGAGCCGTTGTAGGAGCAGGGCACTGGACATTGTTAAGGACCACTCTCACCCTCTGCACAAACACTTCGAACTGCTGCCATCTGGCAAACGATTCCAGAGCATCAGAGGCAGAACCACCAGACTGATTAACAGCTTCCTTCCACAAGCTGTTAGGATGCTGAACAGTTGATCCGGAATCTTTTATACATATTATTGCACTTTATGGACATTATGTATATTATACAGACGTGGACAAAATTGTTGGTGCCCCTCTGTTAATGAAAGAAAAACCCACAATGGTCACAGAAATAACTTGAATCTGACAAAAGTGGTAATAAATAAAAATTCTATGAAAATTAACCAATGAAAATCAGACAATGCGTTTGAATTGTGGTTCAACAGAATTATTTTAAAAAACAAACTCATGAAACAGTCCTGGACAAAAATGATGGTACCCCTAGAAAAGATTGAAAATAATGTGACCATAGGGACATGTTCAACCAAGATGTGCCCTCTAATTAACATCACAGGTGTCTACAAACCTGTAATCAGTCAGTCAGCCTATTTAAAGGGTGACAAGTAGTCACTGTGCTGTTTGGTGACATGGTGTGTACAACACTAAACATGGACTAGAGGAAGCAAAAGGAGAGAGTTGTCTCAGGAGATTAGAAAGAAAATTATAGACAAGCATGTTAAAGGTAAAGGCTATAAGACCATCTCTAAGCAGCTTGATGTTCCTGTGACTACAGTTGCACACATTATTCAGAAATTTAAGATCCACGGGACTGTAGCCAACCTCCCTGGACGTGGCTGCAGGAGGAAACTTGATGAAAAATGGAAGAGACGGATCATATGAATGGAAACAAAAGAGCCTAGAACAACCTCTAAACACATTCATGGTGAACTCCAAGGTCAAGGTACATCAGTGTCAGATCGCACCATCCGTTGTTGTTTGAGCCAAAGTGGACTTCATGGGAGATGACCAAGGAGGACACCACTGTTGAAAACAAATCATAAAAAAGCCAGACTGAAATTTGCCAAACTGCATGTTGACAAGCCACAAAGCTTCTGGGAGAATGTCCTATGGACAGATGAGACAAAACTGGAACTTTTTGGCAAGGCACATCAGCGCTATGTTCACAGATGCAAAAATGAAGGATACCAAGAAAAGAACACTGTCCCTACTGTGAAACATGGAGGAGGTTCTGTTATGTTCTGGTGCTGCTTTGCTGCATCTGGCACAGGGTGTCTTGAATCTGTGCAGGGTACAATGAAATCTGAAGACTATCAAGGTATTCTAGAGAGAAATGTGCTGCTCAGTGTCAGACAGCTTGGTCTCAGTCGCAGGTCATGGGTCTTGCAACAGGATAATGACCCAAAACACACAGCTAAAGACCCAAGAATGGCTAAGAGCGAAACATTGGACTATTCTAAAGTGGCCTTCTATGAGCCCTAATCTAAATCCTATTGAACATCTGTGGAAGGAGCTGAAACATGCCGTCTGGAGAAGGCACCCTTCAAACCTGAGACAACTGGAGCAGTTTGCTCATCAGGAGTGGGCCAAAATACCTGCTGAGAGGTGCAGAAGTCTCATTGACAGTTACAGAAATCATTTAATTGCAGTGATTGCCTCAAAAGGTTGTGCAACAAAATATTAAGTTAAGGGTACCTGTGGTTTATATTAAACATATATCCCATAACCTACATATGTATAAGCATGTGAGAATGTTTGGTGATTACATATGTACAGCGACTTCACACCTCAGAACAGGACAAGAGGTCTCAACCGCCAGCGAAGATCAAAGAGCATCCGAGGCGCTGCGGTGGAGACCAGATCGATCGCCCTGACCACCCAGGGTCAGGTGGAGGAGTACGAAGACAAAGGAGGGGGATTAAGATAATGCGGGATGTCAGCTTTGATATGCATGTCTTTTGTTATGTGTAGGTATAAGTATGTAGAGCTGAATGTGTTCGCTCTCTTATTCTACTTCTGCTTCTGCACTGAGATGAGACTTGTTAGAGGAGCGAAGCTGATAATAAACTTTGGTTTATAAGTCACATCACCTCGTTATTCCAAGCTCTTCTACACTGGTGACCAGACGTGAGAATGGAACAGAGACGTTCTCCCGTGATTGACTCATCGGAAGCGACCCAGGCAAGCGCCGGCGCCCATGCAGACAGGGGAACGGATGGAAGACGTTCCCCCACGGCAGAAGAGAGGGCTCAACCGAGCACCAGCCCCGCCGTGAGAGCAGAAGAAAGGCGCTCTCACCCGGCAGACACATCAAGGACGGCCCACATAAGCGCCGTCACCGTCAAGCTGCCAGAATTCTGGCAAGAAGACCCGAGCTCGTGGTTCCAGCAAGCTGAGGCTCAGTTTGAACTGGCGGGCATAACGGCGGACGAGAGGAAGTTTTATCACATCGTCGCCAAACTCGACGCTGCCACGTCAAGATGCGCGCGGAGCATAATCCGACAGCCGCCCGCCTATGACAAATACAGAGAGCTGAAGGCGACCATCGTCGAGAACTTCGTCCCCTCAGCTGAGGAGAGAGCAGAGAAGATCCTGGCGATCTACGGCCACAGAGGATGCAGACCCAAGGCCCTCATGGAGGACATGCAGCAGCTCAAGGAGGAGGACAATGACAACTTCCTTTTCCAACACATCTTCCTCAGCACTCTGCCGCCACACATGAGAGGGACGCTGATCAACATGCGGTGCAGCACCCAGCAGGACTTCCGCGTGCTGGCCCGGGAAGCGCAGCGACTCACCAAACCTGCGGGGAGCAGGTGGCCACAGCAGCATCTGCAGATGCCCAGAGCAGCGGAAAACCACAGACAACCGAGCAGAGCCCGCCCACCATAGCGGCAACACGACCAAGACGCAGCAGGCGGAACGACATCTGCTATCACCATCACCGGTTCGCCGAGGGGGCGTACAAATGCGTTCCCCCCTGCAAGTTTAGAAGTTCGGGAAAACGCCAAAACCGAGAACCGTTAATGGCTGTGGTTCTCGGCGAAAAAAATAAACTTCTTTATGTGACTGACGGACACACCGGCAAACAGTTCCTAATTGACACGGGAGCTCAGTTGAGTTTTATCACGCCCTCCCACGCAGACCGGGCCATGGGCCCCCGGGGCAATGGAGCGATGGCAGCCAACGGCTCCATCATCGACACTTATGGTGAAAGGAACCTGCCCCTCTGCATTCATGGCCGCAACTACAGATGGACATTTGTTGTAGCGGCGGTGAGTTTTAACTTGTTGGGCGTGGATTTTTTGTGTGCACATGGGCTATTAGTCGATCTAGCAAATAGACGCTTGGTTAATGCATTGTCATTTGCTTCTATTCCCTGCTCAGCTCGAGTTTCTCCACCACCCGTGCAAGGCCAGCGTCACTACAGCAGGAGGTAAGTTTGACCAACTCCTCACCCAATTTCCAGCACTCACAATTCCCAAATTCTCAGCTACAGTGGCTAAGCACAGGGTTGAACACTTTATTCCCACAACGGGCCCACCCGTATTCACCAAAGCTCGGCGCTTAGACACGACCAAGCTCGCCATAGCTCGGGACGAGTTTACCACCCTTGAAAAACTAGGCATTATCAGACGCTCAAAAAGCCCCTGGGCATCACCACTACACATGGTCCCGAAATCCGACGGTTCTTGGAGACCGTGCGGCGATTACCGCAGATTAAACAATGCGACAGCGCATGACCGCTACCCAATTCCTCACATCCAAGATTTTTCACTACATCTGGCGGGTGCGTGCGTTTTTTTCTAAAATAGACCTGGTCCGTGGCTATCACCAAGTCCCCGTTCGAGCGGAAGACATTCCTAAAACAGCTGTAATAACCCCCTTCGGTCTTTTTGAATTTTTGCGGATGCCTTTTGGCCTCAAAGGCGCTGCTCAAACCTTTCAGCGGATGATGGACGTGGTATTACGCGATCTCCCTTTCGTGTTCATCTACCTCGACGATATGCTGGTAGCCAGCTCGTCGTCGGAGGAACACGAACAGCATCTCACTATGGTTTTTCAGAGACTAGAAGAGCACGGGCTAATAATCAATCCAGCCAAATGCAAATTCGGCGTGCCACAAATTGATTTTTTGGGACACAGAGTTTCACCGAAGGGGGCAGTCCCACTGCCAGACAAAGTTCGCGCAGTAAAAAGTTTTCCACGGCCACAAACGGTCAAATCGCTGCAAGAATTTTTGGGAATGGTTAATTTTTACAACCGTTTCTTCCCCCGTGCAGCTCAACTCATGCAGCCCCTATATGACGCGCTCAGAAAACAAAAGCCTTCCAACACGGTCGAATGGACCCCGGAGCGCGAACGCGCCTTCGCGGAAGTAAAAAGTGCCCTAGCTAACGCCACATTGTTGGTTCACCCTGATCCCTCGGCCCGCTTTGCGCTAACTACAGACGCTTCAGACCTGGCCATAGGGGCGGTTGTAGAACAACACGTTGGCAGAACCTGGCAACCTTTGGCATTTTTCAGCAAATCGTTAAACCAAACTGAGCGTAAATACAGCACTTTTGACAGGGAGCTGCTAGCGCTTCATTTATCCATCCGCCACTTCCAGTTCTGGTTAGAGGGGCGGCGTTTCATGGCTTTTGTAGACCACAAACCGCTCACCTTTGCGATGGCTAAAATTTCAGAACCATGGTCAGGCAGGCAACAAAGACAGCTAGCTGCAATTTCAGAGTTCACCACAGACATTCGACATGTGGCAGGCAAACTTAATGTGGTAGCAGACTGCCTCTCTTGCGCTGTGACATCGCCAGAGCGCGAGGAGACAAATTATACTACCTCAGCCGCAGAACTCTTCGCCAATGCGGACACATACGCAGCCCCAATCCACGTAGGGATAGATTATGCAGCCATGGCGGAGGAGCAAAGTAGTGACGCAGACGTGCGCGCACTCCTGTCTGGACCAACAGGGTTAAGGCTGGAGGAAAGGGGTTTACGCGTCGGTGTACCCCCCCTAATATGCGACATCTCAACCGGCCGACCTCGCCCGGTAGTCCCTGCTGCATGGCACCGCCGTATTTTCGACTCAATTCACTCCCTCGCGCACCCGGGTGTGCGCGCCTCGGTTAAAATGGTCGCCGAAAAGTTTGTGTGGCCCGGCCTGCGCAAGAACGTAAAAGAATGGGCAAAAACTTGCATGTCTTGTCAACGCGCCAAAATACACAAACACACAAAAGCCCCTCTAGAGCCTTTTTGAATCCCAGCTAGAAGGTTCAACCACGTTCATGTCAACCTCGTGGGACCACTACCTTCCTCCCAAGGTTTCACGCATCTGTTAACAATGATAGACAGTACTACGCGCTGGCCTGAAGCGGTCCCTCTGGCGTCAACCACAGCGGAGGAAGTCCCTCGCGTTTTTTTGACAAACTGGGTGGCACGTTTCGGCATCCCATCGGACATCACGTCCGATAGGGGGCCTCAATTTGTCTCGGAGCTTTGGTCAGCCATGGCCAGAAGCTTAGGAGCGACAATTCACCGCACCACCGCTTATCACCCTCAGGCTAATGGGTTATGCGAGCGTTTTCACAGATCTTTAAAGGCCGCCCTCAGAGCCTCACTAACGGATACAAATTGGGTGAATAAACTTCCCTGGGTTTTATTGGGGTTGCGTGCTGCACCTAAAGAGGATCTAGACGCCTCCCCAGCAGAATTAGTTTTTGCACAACCTCTCAGACTCCCAGGCGAATTTTTACCAGAGAACCCAGAGCCAGGGCATCTTCCAGCCCTGAGGCTTTTAGGCAGCAACAGACCTGACACTCTCCCCCGGACCGGCACATCACTCTTTTCCACGGGTTTTTGTCCCCCAAGCTTTAAAAAACGCCAAATTCGTTTTTGTTAGGCATGAAGCTTTAAAACCAACCCTCCGTCCACCATACGGTGGACCATTCAGAGTGCTGGAACCTGGTGATAAGCATTTTGTGCTTGATTTAGGGGACAGAAAAGAAACGGTCAGCATTGACGGACTTAAACCTGCCTTCTTGTTGAGAGACGAACCTGCACGGTTGGCGAGAGCACCTCGGCGGGGTAGACCCCCCAAGAGAAAAGACTCAGCCCCCCTGCAGGGAACAAATAATCACTCTCCTCCCCAAGCTGCAGATTCCTTACAGGAAGGTCTCACCAGGACGCCCAAGCGGACCCACAGCAGATTCGGGAGAAGATTAAAACCCAGACGGCACAGGGACTGATGCAAACTACTCAAAAGTTATTCACTAATTGTGCTGTGACAGTTTAAGACTGACTTGTGATATTACTACGCTGTTATGATTACCACTGAATTCTCTACAGGAGCATAGCTGCTGGAAAGTTTCTTCCTTGTCAGGAGGTTTAGCAGTTAGTATGTCATAGTAATTATCTTAAACTGTGAATTTTTTATTATTGTCCTTTTCTTAGTCGTTTGGGGGGGGCTGTGGTTTATATTAATCATATATCCCATAACCTACATATGTATAAGCATGTGAGAATGTTTGGTGATTACATATGTACAGCGACTTCACACCTCAGAACAGGACAAGAGGTCTCAACCGCCAGCGAAGATCAAAGAGCATCCGAGGCGCTGCGGTGGAGACCAGATCGATCGCCCTGACCACCCAGGGTCAGGTGGAGGAGTACGAAGACAAAGGAGGGGGATTAAGATAATGCGGGGTGTCAGCTTTGATATGCATGTCTTTTGTTATGTGTAGGTATAAGTATGTAGAGCTGAATGTGTTCGCTCTCTTATTCTACTTCTGCTTCTGCACTGAGATGAGACTTGTTAGAGGAGTGAAGCTGATAATAAACTTTGGTTTATAAGTCACATCGCCTCGTTATTCCAAGCTCTTCTACAGTACCATCATTTTTGTCCAGGCCTGTTTCATGAGTTTGTTTTTTAAAATAATTCTGTTGAACCACAATTCAAAAGCATTGTCTGATTTTCATTGGTTAATTTTCATAGAATTTTTATTTATTACCACTTTTGCCAGATTCGAGTTATTTCTGTGACCATTGTGGGTTTTTCTTTCATTAACAGAGGGGCACCAACAATTTTGTCCACGTCTGTATGTATTTTATAGTTTTAGTCAGTTTTAAGTATTTATTTCTCTTAGCTACTTAGATTCACTTAGCCATTTTAATTGTTTTTTTATATACAGTATATACATAGGCAGCTATTATCATTTTAACTGCAACTGTAATAAGTTAACATTACTGTAAAATCCAAATGTGTCTCAGGGATGTGTGAATGGCTGTCGGGTGGGGGGTGAGGGAGGGTGTGAGTGTGTTTTAAATTATGTTCTTTTTATAATACGGATGCCTAGAGAAATGCAATTTCATCTTGCTTGCACTACAGGTGTATGCATAGCATCATGACAATAAAGGTTGATTGACTGATTGATTGATTGATAATAGCAGTAATATTTAGTTCCACTTCACTAAACTGTAATCATGTTTCGTGCTGTTACTTATGCAGAATGCACGTCTTTTCTTTTGATCAGAGTTTAAAAATTTAATTTATTTAGAGTTTTTATATTGACTGTGTTTACTATAATTTTGCTGTTGCTTATGCAGAATGTGTATGCATTTTCCTTTAATTAGAGTTTATAAAATTCCGTTATTCAATGCTGACTGTGTTTACAGTCAATTCACTGCAAACAAAAATAAATCTATAAATCGTTATATGGTATCAAGCAGCCTCTCTTTTACACAGTGTGGTCGGTCGCCTGTTGGGCTTTTTTGGGGCTTGTTTCCATAGAGCTGGTTTCTTGTTTCTCTTGTGAAACCTGGCAACACTGTTAGTTATAGGCTATGTTCCGATCCACAGTGTACTTCAACTGTATTCCCTACTCCCTGCTCTGTTCTCAGGGAATATCAGTGAAGTTAACTGGCGATCACAAAATATCTCCATCTTAAACACCCTGTAACCACTGGCTCCTTCCTCCGTGTGTTTCCACGGTAACCATAGACACATACTGATTCTATGGTGGATAATTTATATTTCTTAAATAAAATATTAATACAAATATATTTTTATTGCAATCAGTTGATATAAACAATAACCAACATCAGTTTAGCTTGTTAATAGTGTGAGCAACAATAGTTTGTTTTACTCGTGTTTGAGGCGCAATGGCTTATAATCTTGTCAACTTCCGGTGAAGTGATGTCCGGTTGTTCACCTCTTCCCTGCTCAATTCTCAGTTCCCTTTGAACTGAAGACCATTTGCTCCCTTCGGTTTGGAATCTCAGTTAATATGGCAGATACCCTGTGCAGTCCACTTCGGAGTATATCATTGGGCCATCAGAATGCAGCTACAGTAGTCTCAGAACCAGCAGGTTAGCAGTTATTGTTAGAAAAATCTGAATAGGCTCCCATTCCATCAGCATGATCACAATCTCTCACCCCCTGTGCTATGTGCTCATAATGCTGAACATTCCTCACTCAGAGGCAGAAATTATTGGGGTCTGTTAGCATCACAGCTAATGTCAGTATCAACAGCTTGGCAAAACAAAGTTTGTTCATAACTAGGAAGCTATTTTTAGTGTCTCCCCACTGTTGCACCATCCTTAAGACACCCAGCCCATAAGTAACAAATGTAATTAAAGCTGCGAGCAGCAATAAACGGGCCATTGCGTCCTCGTTAAACCTCGGCCTTGCTGCACAGAGCGCGTAACTCCGCACAGGCTCCATTCCTCCCTCCCCAACTCTCTCCCTCCCGCTCATTGTCCGTTGGTCCTTCCATAACGCCATATGCCTATCCATCCGCCATCCATTCGTCCATCAATCCATTCGCCCATCCATCTGTCCATACCGCCATCCATCATCAGGCCATCCATCTGTCTATCAATGTGAAGAATATGGTCGTGAGCTGTGTATATAGAACACCTGGATCAAACATTGTCTTATTTAAGGACTGGATGGAAAAAAATGTATGCAAAACTAACTCATAAAGTTATGTTCATCTGTGGGGATTTCAATATAGATCTGATGAATTCAAAACAACATAGTTTGACAGAAGAATTTATCAACACAATGTACAGTATGGGCTTACATCCAACAATTACCAGACCTAGCAGAATCATGTCATACAGTGCCACACTAATAGATAACATATTCACAAACATTATGGAAAATAATATCATGAGCGGGCTTTTATTGAAGGATATCAGTGACCACCTGCCAATTTTTGTTGTCTATCAATGTGATTATAGGAAGAAAAAGTATACCAAAAATATTAAATATAAAAGAATAAGAACTGAAGAAACTATGTATTTATTGGCAAAGGAATTATTAATACAAGACTGGAAGATAGTTTGTGATGAAAATGATATAAATAAAGCATATGATAAATTTTTACAAATATTTCAATCATTGTACAATAAAAACTGTCCTATAAAACAATACAGTGACAGACAACAAAACAAAAATATTCCTTGGGTCACCAAGGAGTTACTAAATGCATGTAAAAAGAAGAATACATTATATAAACAATTCATTAAGTGCAGAAGGGTAGAGGCAGAGATCAAATATAAACGATATAAAAACAAGCTAACTAATATAATGAGGACTTGTAAGAAAGAATACTACAACAGAATATTAGAGGATAATAAAAATAACTTAAGAGGAATATGGCAAATACTCAATGGGATTATTAGTAACCGATCTAAGAATGCTAATTATCCATAATATTTTATTGAAACTGACAATTTGATAAATAATATGGAGGATGTGGTCAGTGGTTTCAATAATTTTTTTTGTAAACGTTGGTCCTGATTTAGCAAAATCAATAGTGACAACAGAAACAAACAACAGTGGTTCTGTAAATGAAATAGAGGATAGAAATCCAAACACAATCTTTTTGGGTGCAGTTACTGAAAAGGAAATTATCGAGACTGTGAGTAAATTTAAGAACAAAAGTCAGCTGACTGGAATGAAATTGACATGACAATAGTGAAAAAAGTAATTGAAGGAATTGTTAAACCATTCACCCACATCTGTAACCTGTCATTTCAAACTGGTGCATTTCCAAACAAAATGAAAATAGCAAAAGTAATACCACTATACAAAACAGGAGACAGTCATTATTTCACAAATTACAGGCTGGTCTCTTTACTCTCACAACTCTCCAAAATACTTGAAAAAATCTTCACTAAGAGACTGGATGATTTCATTGAAAAACACAACCTCCTTACAGGCAGCCAGTATGGTTTTAGAGCAGATAAGTCTACATCTTTGGCACTGATTGAACTTATAGAAGAAATTAGTAGTTGTATAGATAAAAAAAAAGTTTGCTGTAGGAGTATTTATAGATTTAAAGAAAGCTTTTGACACCATCGACCACAGAATTTTACTGAGGAAATTGGAAAGGTATGGGATAAGAGGGGTCGGACTGAGTTGGGTGGAAAGTTATTTAAGTAACAGACAACAATTTGTACAAATTGGTGAGCACAAATCACCATTCATGGACATCACTTGTGGTGTGCCCCAGGGGTCAGTTTTGGGACCCAGACTCTTTATCTTGTATATAAATGACATATGCCAAGTATCAAAAATTCTGAAATTTATTTTGTTTGCGGATGACACAAATATCCTTTGCACTGGTGAGAATTTGCGACAGGTTTTAGAGGTGGTCACAACTGAAATGAAAAGGTTAACGCAGTGGTTCAACAAAAATAAATTATCTCTAAATCTGAAAAAAAAAACAACCCAAAGATCATATTGTTTGGAAATTATAAAATAAATCATGAAATAATGGTAACGATAGATGATACCAGAATAGAAATAGTACAGGAAAATAAGTTTCTGGAGGTGACGCTAGACAATAAAATCTGCTGGAAACTTCACATCAGTCACATCCTGGCCAAGTTGGCAAAATGTATAGGGATACTGGGGAATACAAGACACATCTTGGTCTATAAATCATTGTTCTTATTGTACAATTCACTGTTTCTAACTTATCTTAACTACTGTGTAGAGGTCTGGGGAAACACCTACAGGACCAACCTACAGCCAATATGCACATTACAAAAAAAAAGCTATAAGGATAATAAATAATGTAGGATATAGAGACCATACCAATTCGTTGTTTTTAAAGTCACATGTCATAAAGTTCATGGATTTAGTTAAATTTAAGACAGCACAAGTAATGTACAGGGCAATTAATAATCAACTCCCAACTAATATACAAAAAATATTTAAAAAAAGAGACAATGATTACAATTTGAGGGGAGACTTAAACTTTACAAAACCTAAGGTACAAACAGCTAAGAAAAGTATGTGCATATCTGTCTGTGGGGTGGATTTGTGGAACAGTCTGGAGCTGGAACTGAAATTACGTACAAACAGAAATCAATTCAAAAATAGGTATAAACATTATTTGCTGCAAGAATATATGTTAGAAGGGTAGTATTTATATGTACGATTCACTATGCTCACTCTGGGACACTATGGAATGGTAGGTGGGACAGTACTGTGTATATCTGTGTTGTTTGGGGCTGGGTTTTGATTTATGGACTGTATGTACACTACCATTCAAAAGTTTGGGGTCACCCAGACAATTATTTTGTGTTTTCCATGAAAAGTCACACTTATTTACCACCATGAGTTGTAAAATGAATAGAAAATATAGTCAAGACATTGACAAGGTTAGAAATAATGATTTGTATTTGAAATAATAATTTTTTCCTTCAAACTTTGCTTTCGTCAAAGAATCCTCCATTTGCAGCAATTACAGCATTGCAGACCTAACATGATTGCACAAGGGTTTTCTAATCATCCATTAGCCTTCTGACGCAATGAGCAAACACATTGTACCATTAGAACACTGGAGTGATAGTTGCTGGAAATGGGCCTCTATACACCTATGTAGATATTGCACCAAAAAACACACATTTGCAGCTAGAATAGTCATTTACCACATTAGCAATGTATAGAGTGTATTTCTGATTAGTTTAAAGTTATCTTCATTGAAAAAAAGTGCTTTTCTTTCAAAAATAAGGAAATTTCTAAGTGACCCCAAACTTTTGAACGGTAGTGTATGTTGGGATGGATGGGTGTTAATGTTGATATATACAAAATATAGTTAATTGTTTACTTGGGGTCTTAAATGAGGTAATTTGTATATGTTTCACATGGGTTGTGTCATGGATGGCCCTCACGAGCCATCAATGAGATGCCGAATGCCAGCCGATGAGTTTGCATAATTTATTAACAAAGGACAAAAGACAAAATAACGAGCCACGGGGGGCAAAAACACAACTAAGGTTCAACTCAGATACAGGAATACAGATACTTAGGAAATACTGTACACTTGACATGTTTGGCTAGCCCAGGCAACACACACGCAGGCTCGGGTAAGATTTGAGAGTCTTTATTGACAAGCAGATGTATGAATGCGTGAATGTGGAATGTGGATGTCTTGTTGGGGACAGGAGCACCAAGGGTGGACCAGAACACCGTATAGCCAGGCAACCCTGAGGACAAGCAGAGGACAAGGGTGAAAGGAACACACACAGGGATATGATGAGTAATGAGAGTGGCTTACTTGCAGGGATTTGGTGGCTGGCGTTGGCAAGACCAGCTCACGCCTGGGAGACAGCGCTCTGATCGGCTCCAAGGGACGAAGGTGAAGAGGCACGGTGATGAGGAGGGGGCTCCGCCGCCAAGAGATCCACCTGTGCACAGGGGAAGACTGAGAAAGCAGGTAAGTGGATGATCTTACGTGCATAGGAGAAGCACAGGCCGTAGACGTAGGCGAACGCAGAGCTTCACGAGGAGGAGAGCTGATGACTCCAGGCCGAAGCCCTGGGCAGAGCTGGCTAAATAGGCGCGGCCTGATGAGGTGCAGGTGTGCGCTCAGCTGGGGCGGATGACAGGCGTGAGCTGGCTGTGACAGTACTCCCCCCCCCCCCCCCCCACCGAGCAGCACTTCCTGGCGCTGGCTTGTCTGGGTGCGCACGGTGGAACTCCCCAATGAGCTGTTGATCCAACACAAAGGCGGAGCGCACCCAGCGTCTATGTTCTGGACCATAACCCTCCCAGTCCACCAGGTACTGTATCCCCCGGCCCCGACGTTGAGAGTCCAGGATGGCTGTAATGGTCCAAGCCGGGTGGCCGTCAATAATCCTGGGAGGGGGTGGTGCCCTGGGGGGGGGGGGGGCAGAGAGGGCTAGATGCTACAGGTTTAACCTGGGAGACATGAAACGTGCGATGGACACGAAGAGGGGGGGGGTAGAGATCCAAGCGCACAGCCACTGGATTGACCACTTTTTCAACAGGGTAGGGGCCGACATAGCGCTGAGACAGCTTCTTCTTCTCAGCTTTCAGGTTAATGTCCTGGGTAGAGAGCCACACCTGTTGTCCCGTCTGGTATTGTGGAGTGGGCCTCCTGTGGTGATTCGCAGAGGAAGAGTTGCGAGCAGTAGTGCGTAACAGGGTCTGCCGGGTCCTGGTCCACAGCCGCCAACACCGTCTCAAGTGAGCCTGGATGGATGGGACAGCCACCTCTCCTTCCTCCTCAGGGAACAGCGGGGGTTTGTACCCCAAGGATGCCTGGAAGGGGGACATCCCGATGGCCGAGGAGAAGGTGTCATTGTGAGCGTACTCCACCCAGGGGAGATGGGTGCTCCAAGAGGAGGGGATGGAGGAGATGACGCAGCGCAGGGTGGCCTCCAGCTCCTGGTTGGTACGCTCGCATTGTCCGTTAGACTGAGGGTGGTGTCCTGAGGACAGGCTGACTGTGGCTCCAAGGGCACTGCAAAAACTCCTCCAGACGCTGGATGTAAATTGAGACCCCCGGTCGGAGACAATGTCAGCTGGGATGCCGTGAAGTCTGACCACGTGCTGCACTAGCAGATCAGTGGTCTCACGCGCCGAGGGGAGCTTAGGGAGTGGCAGAAAGTGGGCGGCCTTCGGAAACCGGTCTACAATGGTCAGAATGACCGTATTTCCATGAGAGGGGGGAAGACCAGTGATAAAGTCTAGGGCGATGTGAGACCAGGGCCTACCCGGAACCAGCAGAGGATGGAGGACCCCCGCAGGGAGTGAGTTGGACAACTTGTTCATAGCACACTGAGGGCAGGCACGTACATAGTCGGCGACGTCAGAATCAGAATCAGAATCAGAATCAGGTTTATTGCCATTGTTCATGTAGTACACAAACTAGGAATTTGTCTCGGTACAATGCTGCAACATTAAACATGATAAGATAAGAGAAATAAACTATACATGTAATAAAGTGTAGGATAAGATTAAGTGATACTGGTCAACAGTTAAAATATATATTAGCCAGCAGCAGATACTGTGGAGAACTATATAGTGCAGTCGGTAATGCAGGAAGGTAATGCAGGAAAAAGCCCAGGCCACCAGAAGAACCTCTGGATGAGTTTTACCGATTGGACGACCCCTGGGTGGCAGGCGAACTTGGCCGTGTGTGCCCAATGAATAACGTCACCCCGGACCGACGAGGGCACAAATAATCTCCCTGCTGGGCCACCACCGGGATCGGGTTTGACCTCTAGCACCCTCCGGACCTTGTCCTTAATCGCCCAGGAGACGGACCCAACAACGCACGATGCAGGCAGGATGGTGTGGACCTCCTCCTCCGGGGCTTCTGGGGCAAACTGCCTGGACAACACATCTGGTTTCGTGTTCTTAGAAGCTGGGTGATAGGAGATGGTGAACCTGAACCTACTGAAGAACAACGACCAGCGCGCCTGGCGGGCGTTCAGGCGTTTGGCTGTCCTGATGTATTCCAGGTTTTTATGGTCGGTCCAGACCACAAAAGGCTCAGCTGCCCCCTCCAGCCAATGGTGCCACTCCTGCAAGGCGAGCTTGATAGCGAGGAGCTTCCTGTCACCGATGTCATAGTTACGTTCGGCCGAAGAGAGGCGCTTGGAGAAGAAGGCACAGGGGCGCAGTTTCCCGTCCACCGGATTGCTCTGTGACAAAACAGCCCCCACCCCGGTGTCAGACGCATCCACCTCCACCAGGCATTGCCATGCTGGGCTCACCTGAGTGAGGACCCGGGAGGATGAGAATTCCTTCTTGAGGGTCTCGAAGGCAGCCGCCGCTTCCGTCGTCCACTCAAAGCGTACTTTCGGGGAGGTGAGGCGGGTTCAGGGGAGGGATGATGGACCCGTAACCCGGGACGAAGTGGCGGTAAAAGGTAGCGAACCCCAGGAATTGCTGGATCTGCTTCCTGGAGGAGGGAGTGGGCCATTCAACCACCGCTTTAATCTTGGCTGGGTCAGGAATGAGCTGATTATGCAAGACAATGAAGCCTAGAAAAGAGGTCTTGTCAGTAAAAAACTCACATTTTTCAGCCTTGACGTAGAGTTGATTCTCCAAAAGGCGTTGCAGGACCCACCTCACGTGGGGTAGATGCTCCACCCGAGAGTGAGAGAAGATTAAAATGTCATCAAGATAGACGAAAGCAAAGACCCCCAAGAAATCACAAAGAACGTCGTTGATTAAATGTTGGAAGACGGCAGGGGCATTGGGGAGCCCAAACGGCATCACAAGGTACTCAAAAGCCTGTTTTCCACTAGCCCAGCACACCTCGGTACGGCTCGATTCACTTCAGTACGGCTCGGAATGCTTCTGTCTCCATTAGCACGGTGTTGTGCTTGTGCTGTGATGGTTTGTGTTAGGAGGTTTTAGAAGCGAGGCGGCGCCAGATTCCCAGCGAGGCGGGGCCACACTCCCGTGACGTTACGCACCCGACTGAGTCCTTATTTACACGAGACAAAAAATGGAGGATCCAAGGATTATTGCCTTGCTCGCTCTGTGGTTTTATCTCACAATTAAGTCCAGAGAGTTTAACCAGAGAACACATATACTTGTACCTACTTTGACTTGTAAGCTTCATCAGTCTCTCCTGCTGCATTTTAAAGTCCAACTGTGCAACTTCTTATAAGTTAACATAAAAAATTTACCCAAAGTTTATAAATTGATCATGTGGTGCTAATTTTTTTTATGATATTTCAATAAAAAGAACAGAAAGCTTACAAAAACATTTGTTTTTTGGTCTAGTTAAAAATTACATTACCTTTACAATGGTTGACCCCTGACAGGATGATCAGCATCATTTTCATCAGACTAGGCAATGGAATTTCTATGTAATTATACTGTTTTATAATTCAGTGTTATAACAGACAAACCACACTTTCCAAAACAATTCCATTTTATTATATACAAAATATTAAAATAAAAAAAAAACTTTGCAACACAACATGAAGGTTAATGGACATTTTATACACGCCGACCACTGAGTGCCTCTACACCAGCTTCCCAAACTGGGTCAGGAAGGCTCGGTTGAATGAAGCCGTCTCTGCCTGCTCTGGTTCAGGAAGGCTCGGTTGAATGAATCCGGGCGGGCGCGGCGGACGCGTGGGATGATTCTACAAGGAAAATGCACACAATAAAATACAACACGAAAGTGCAAGATATACAGAAAAGACAATAGTTTTTAACAAGATTACATAAGCTTATTTCAGCGTATTGTTCACATGAATAATTAAAATAAAAGCTTTAGTCCGCAGTGTGCTGCAATAAAGCAGCGATCATCATCCACAAATGAACAGCTTTTTTATTGCATAAATAAACTGACCGTCTTACCGAATATATTTGCGAAAAAACGCACAATAAAAAAAAATTAAAACTCACCGTTAAAGGACTCCGATGTCGAGACCTCCCGATATATTTTTTCATTCCGGGTGGCTCCGTCTAACTCGCGCTGAATACGTTCGTCTGACAATGCAGTGAGCAGACACTGCACCTCCTTATTGGTCCATGGAACACCCTTATTACGCGAAGCCATTTTTGATAGAGAAAAAATGAAAATAGCACAGCAATATACTGAAAAGAAACCGCCAACAGTGGTTGCGTGCTGAGTAATGGCGGTCGTGAAGATTCTTTTTTTTTTTTTTTTTTTCAAAAACTTTATTGAGAAGGTCGTGAAGATTCGGTAGAAGAGGAGGAGGAGAGGGGCAGTTACAACATGACCAATCAGCGCCGGTTACGACCTGACCAATCAGCGGCGACCAGTCTGTTAACGTCACAACACGGCACAGCTCAGCACTGCTGTACCCTGCCCTTCAGCGGGGCTGAGAATCGCGGCTGTTAAACCGTGTTGGGGCTTGTGGAAAAGCGTACAAAGCGTGCTGAGCCGTCCCATGTCGCGCTAAAGCGTGCTAGTGGAAAAGGGCCTAAAGTGGCCGCTGGAAGTGCGAAAAGCCGTCTTCCACTCATCACCCTCCCGGATCCGGACGAGGTGGTAAGCGCTGCGAAGGTCCAATTTGGTGAACCAGGATGCCCCCTGGAGGGAGCTGAAGGCCGAGTCCATGAGGGGCAGAGTGTAGCGGTCCTTGATGGTGATGTCGTTAAGGGCCCTAAAATCAATGCATGGCCGTAGGGACCCGTCCTTCTTCGCAACAAAAAGAAATCCAGCACCCAGGGGAGACGAGGATGGGCGAATGATACCGGCACTGAGGGAGTCTCGGAGGTAGGCGTCCATAGCCTCTCGTTCAGGAGCTGAGAGACTGTATAGGCGGCCGGATGGGAGAGGCACCCCTGCCCGGAGGTCGATGGCACAATCATAGGGGCGGTGGGGTGAGAGGGAAAGCGCCTTTGACTTACTAAATACGGTGCCCAGGTCATGGAGCTCCAGCGGAACTGAGGAGAGGTCCGGTGGGGTGGGGTCCACAATGGGGGGGGGGGGGGGGGGCACAGACGGGGCAAAGGCAGCAGATTGGAGGCAGGCTCCAAGGCAAAAAGTGCTCCAGGAGCGGACGCGGCTGGTCTGCCAATCAAACATGGGGTTGTGGAGGCGAAGCCACGGGTAGCCCAGGATGACAGGTGACGTACAAGAGAGGAGGACATAAAAACTAAGGTCTTCTCGATGGTTACCGGAGATGATGACGGGGAAGGGTTGGGTTTTATGGGTGACTTTTTCCAGGGGAAAGCGGGTGAGGGCAACCAGATGGAGAGGGGAGGGTAACACTTGGCACTGGATGCCCAGGCGGGTTGTCAGACTCTTAGACATAAAATTCTGCTCCACCCCCGAGTCCACCAGTGCGTGAGTGAAGTGTCCAGTGGAGTTATGGCATAATCTGATGGGAATTTGGCACTTGGATAGGGGATCTGACTGAGAAACGTCCCCTGGGATGTTTGGGTTACAAAATCAATTAAATCCTGCTTACAGAGGAAAGCACTTGCCTTTAAACAGGGGTCTGTTTCTGAGCTACAGGTTGCCACAAAAGAATTGAAGGCCGAAATTTTAAGAGCAAAACAGAATTATAAATCAGAGTTGGAAAGTAAGATGGCAACAAAGAAACTTGGTTCAGCCTGGGCCAGTATGAAAACTATTGCAGGCCTTCAGAGCACAGAGCGCAGTAATCGTGTGTTTTTAGATGGTTTTAATTCAGACACAGAGCTGGCTAATGCTCTTAATTGTTTTTATGGTCGTTTTGACTCCTTTGATTTTAGCACTGAAACCCAAGATTTGAAACAGAAACTCAATGACAATCAGCACTTTAATATTGAGGTGCAGGATGTTAAAAGGGAGTTCTGCGCTGTAAAAGTGAACAAAAGTCAGGGCCCTGATAATATATGTGGGCGCTTGGTAAAGTCCTGTGCACATGAACTGAGTCCTATATTTCATTACATTTTCAATAAGTCCTTACAAACACAACATGTGCCTAAGATCTGGAAAGAAGCCGTGGTTGTTCCCGTTCCAAAATCCAGCTGTCCTAAAATGGTAAACGACTTTAGACCAGTTGCTTTGACTTCAATTTTAATGAAAATTTTTGAAAAACTGGTCAGATGTGAGGTCCTAAAGCAGACTGAGCATGCATTGGATCCTCTGCAGTTTGCCTATAGGCCTCACAGAGGAGTGGACGATGCCACTGTCACTCTGTTTAACATGCTTTTTAAACATCTGGATTTTAATGGGACACACGCCAGGCTTTTATTTGTGGACTTTTCTTCCGCCTTTAATACAATCCAACCTCATATCTTAGTTGAAAGGCTCCTGCAACAATTTGATTTGAGCAATAATCTGGTGGGTTGGATTCTGGATTTCTTAACCAACAGGACGCAGAGAGTAAGGGTCAATGGTACATTGTCTGACCTAAAGTGCTCTTCTACTGGCTCTCCTCAGGGGTGTGTGTTGTCACCACTACTCTATACCCTGTACACAAACATGTGTCGGAGCAGACATGACAACAGACACATTATAAAGTATGCTGATGACTCAGTTATTGTCAGTCTCCTCCAGGATGGTGACAGTGGCCACGGCCCAGTAGTTGATGATTTTGTTCACTGGTGTGAGGATTCCTACCTGCAGCTAAATACGACAAAAACTAAAGACATGATTATTGACTTTAGGAGGAAAACTCCCAGGCACAAAGTCATCGTACTAAAAGGCCAGACCACCAAATGTGTACAATCCTACAAATATCTTGGGACGATTATTGATAGTAATTTAAACTTTGAAGAGAACTGTGAAAGGGTGTGCAAAAAGGGTCAGCAACATTTGCATTGCTTGAGAAAACTTGCACGCTTCCAAATTGACCGAACCATAATGACAATGTTTAATTGGGCTTTTATTGAATCTGTTTTATCCTTTTCTTTAATGTCATGGTTTGGTCAGATAAAACTGAAACAGAGGAAATCCTTGGATCAGGTAGTTAGATGGTCCAGTCGTTTGCTTGGTGAGTCACAGCTGAGCCTGACATCCCTGTACACCAGACAAGTACAGAGGATGGCTACCTCCATTTTAAATGATGACTCCCACCCTTTGCACTGCAACTTTCAGCTTCTTCCCTCAAGACGGAGGTTTGTTGTCCCAAAAAGTAAAACCCAGCGCTACAAAAACAGCTTTGTTCCTGCTGCTGTCAAAGAGTTGAACAAGTTGTAACAATATATTGCACATAATTTAGGTACCTATTTATTAACTCCATTTTATATTTACTTATTTTTGTAGGATGTTATTTGGGTTTTAAATATTTTATTGGGTTTTAGACCTTTGAGTTTTTAACCTCTTTGACTAGTTTTTAACTTTTTAATATGACCCTTCTCTCTTACCTCCGGTTTTTCTCTCATCTCTTTGTCTTTATACCCTGATTGATGGAGCCTTGAGTATTTTTTATCATGTTTATAGTCAGCTTCATGTGTGCCTGTGTTTGTGTCTATGTTGAATGTAATTGTGGCACCAGACTGCAAAACAAATCTACCTACGGGTGCAAATAAAGGAACCTGAACCTGAACCTGAACCTGATATATATAAAGTTTAGCAGCAATCGGACATTCTACATGTGACTTATGGCAACTTCCTCTCCATTGGTGGTAGGGGGCGCTATGTGTCATTCTTTATTATAGAAACGATCAGTATTGGCTACCTATTCACCACACAAAATTTGGTTGAAATCAGTCAATGTATGCGTTGAGTATGCGCTGAGTTATAAGCTTTGGAAGGGTGATGACGATACTGCAAACTTGGCCAAGCCCCTTCTGTCAAACCATCGGGCATTTAGAAAAGAATTCAACAACTTTTGATGGCATATGGGTATAGATGATTGTCACCATAAATGGTACCAATCAGACTATTTATTTCAGAGATATTGAAGAAAACCTTTGGTGTAACCTTCATGTCTCCAAGAGAGGGCACTCTTGCTTCCCTTAAATATTCAGAGCTATAATTGTTTGGAGGCATACCCATATACATCACACCTATCTTGGTGCCAATCCGACATTCCATTCCCGAGGTATTAAAAAAACAACATGATGCAAACTTTGTGATGCAACACTTTCTACCTCCTATAGTTCTATAGAACTGTCTGGAATTGGAATAATATCCATAATACTGAATTTGGTTGAAATCCGACAATGCATACCAGAGTCATTGCCATCAGAATGGTCATAGAATGATCATGGCGAGGCATCAAACTTTGTCATGTCCCTATGGCCAAACCGTTGAGATTAGTGAAAAATTTTCAATAACTTTTGATGGCACATAGGTATAAATGATTGTCACCACAAATGAGTCAATCAGACTAAAACCCTAGGACGAGTTCGATCAAATGCATGAGGTGGAAGTCTGGTCACTGCCACTTCCTGCAAAATGGCTGATTTCCTGTTGGGTATAGACCATCATTTCTATGGAGTTTTTTGCATTTCTTGACAGGATAAACATCTCCCCCAATTTTCATCTTTCTACGCGAAAGTAAGCGTGTGCCACTCCCCTTTGACTTCCCCTGTTATAGGTGGTGCTGTAGACCCATTTTTGTGGGGTCATTCATATTTCCTCAAAAGTATTCAATTTTTTGTCAGTCTTGAGGTCCCTGCAAAAAATGATGAGTTTTCATGCACGTTGACAACCCCCAAAATGAGATCATAGATGGAGAAGAACAAGAAGAAGAAGAAAAAAAAATTAAAGTTGCAAGTAGCTGTAAGCGGGCCTTCACCCCCCACGCAACCGTGGACCCTGGCGCCCGTCATATCTAGCTGGGTCAGAAAATTTCCTGTCGTCGCGGCAAGTGCTGCGGGAATAATAAAGTAAACCATTTGGCACAGTACTTCCTGTGAGCAGTAGGTGGCGCTATAACTTTTGTCAATCATGTTTACGTAGGAGTATGTGGGGCTGGACGAATATACATTGTAGAAAACTTGGTGAAAATCAGATAAAGTTTGTCCAAGTTACAACTTTCTGATATTCCATGGTGAGGAGTCAACATTTGCCATGTCGCCATGGCAACACTTCCCTGTCAGTTATGTGTTGCCCACCCATATAGTCACCTCAACCTATGTTCCAGATTTCATGACTCCAGGTCGTTCCCAACCATCCCAACAAGATCACGGATTGAATGACGAGGAGGGCGTGTCCATGGTAACAGCAGTGACGCCATGCTAAAGGTGATGTGCAGTTATGATCAACCACGTTGTCTGATAATCCTCAGAAAATTTCATGTTATTCTGGTAAGTGGCACCTGGCTAATAAATAAAGCAGTTTTCAGCAATTCCTCCTTTAACCACTAGGTGGCATTATATCGTTTGTCAGGTATTTTTATGTAGACGTGTTGGGGGCAGGACTATTTTCCATCATGGAAACTTTGGTGGACATCAGACAAGTTTTGCTCGAGTTATAGCTGTTTGATGTTGTAAGGAGAGAAGTCAAAGTTTGCCATGGTGTCTTGGCCACGCCTTTTGAGATTGCAACTCATATCTGATAACTTTTAATGGCCAATACCTATAGCTGCCACCATGTGAAAATGAGTTCAATGGGAGAAGGCCCCCAGGCGGAGTTTGTTCAAATGCGAGTGGCACAGTACTTTCAGTGAGCAGTAGGTGGTGCTATAACTTTGGTCAACCATTTTTATGTAGGAACGTCTGGGATTGGACTAATATTAATTGTAGAAAATTTGGTGAAAATCAGATGAAGTTTGTCCAAGTTACAACTTTTCGATGTTCCATGGCGAGGAGTCAACCTTCGCCCTGTCACCATGGTAACACTTCCCTATCAGTTATGTGTTGCTGACCCATATATCAATCCATCCATCCATCTTCTACCACTTTTCCGGAGATCCGGGTCGCGGAGGCAGCAGTTCAAGCAGAGAAGCCCAGGCTTCCCTCTCCCCAGCCACCCTGCTCCAACTCTTCAGAAAGGATACCAAGGCATTCCCAGACCAGCTGGGAGACATAGTCTCTCCAGCGAGTCCTGGGTCTGCCCCGGGGTCTCCTCCCACTGGGACATGTCTGAAACACCTCAAGTGGGAGGCATCCAGGAGGCATCCTGATCAGACGTCCATACCACCTCAACTGGCTCCTTTCAATGTGGAGGAGCAGCGGTTCTACTCTGAGCCTCTCCCGGATGACTGAGATCCTCACCCTATCTCTGAGGGTGAGTCCAGTGATCCTACGAAGAAAGCTCATTTCAGCTGCTTGTATCCGCAATCTCGTTCTTTTGGTCATTACCCAAAGCTCGTGAACATAGGTGAGAGTAGGAACATAGATTGACCGGTAAATCGACAGCTTTGCCTTAGAACTCAGCTCCCTCTTCACCACAACAGACAGATACAACGTCCACATCACTGCAGATGCTTCTCCGATCCGTCTGTCAATCTCTTGCTCCATTCTCCCCTCACTCATGAATAAGACCCCAAGATACTTAAACTCCTCCACTTGGGGCAGGAGCCTGTCCCCAAACCGGAGAGGACAATCAACCTTTTTCCGGCTGAGGACCATGGACTCAGACTTGGAGGTGCTGATTCTCATCCCAGCCACTTCACACTCAGCAGCAAACCATCCCAGCAAGAACTGTAGGTCATTGCTGGATGAAGCCAGCAGGACAACATCATCTGCAAACTAGAAAAGCACTCGGAGAGCGCAGACCTCTGCCAAGGCAGCTCAGTCCCCCATACTGTGATCTACTCAAAAATGTAATTGCTGGACTTTGAAAAGTCCTACATTTATTTTATCTATATTTTCTGATTCCTTGACCATCAAAACATACCTTTAGCAATTGGATTCACGTTGATATCTTTATTAGTTCAGTAGTTATTGACAAAAATCACTTTTTCAGTAATGGGGGTTTTCTTCGGAATATAGCTCCATAGCTTTTGAAGATACAACAAATCCATTGGTACGCTACTGATTCCACAGTGTCTTGGCTATATTTTGGTGTTTGTTGTATGTTTATATCTTAATTTGTTACCTTACAGTGATGAAAATTCCAAAGATCCCCTATTATTTGCTGTTCTGGATCACAGTATCTGGATTTTTTGCAGGATCCGGATCAGTCTTTGATATTTTCTAGAACCTATTAGGATCTTATCCTGTATTATTTTGGCAAGTGTCCTGACTATTTATTGTGGAGTTATATACACATATGCTAAAAATGGCCCTATCTCGCAATGATAAAGAATCTTTTTAAAAATTCCTGCATTCAGACAGTGATCCAGATCACTCCCAAAATCTAATCATTTCTTCCTTGTCCCATTTTGGATTTTTTCTGAAAATTTCGTCAAAATCTGTTCATAACTTTTTGAGTTATGTTGGTAACAGACAGACAGACAAACAGACAAACCACGGTAAAACCACAACTTCCTTGGCGGAGGTAACAACAGAGATGAGGTCCTGTGGTCACCAAGCATGACACTCTCCATTCCCTGGCTGCGCTTAGAAATCCTGTCCATAAAAATGATGAACAGGATTGGTGACAAAGGGCAGCCCTGGCAGAGTCCAACCCTCACTAGGAATGAGTCCGATTGAGTGTTGGCAATATGAACCAAACTCTCACAACGGTCGTACAGAGACCAAATAGCTCATAACAACAAGCCCGATACCCCATACTCTGGAAGCACCCCCCACAAAAAACCACTAGGGACACGGTCGAATGCCTTCTCCAAGTCCACAAAACACATGTAAACTGGTTAGGCAAACTCCTGCAAACCCTCGAGGATTCTCGAGACGGTAAAGAGCTGATCTGATGTGGATGGCCAGGATGAAAACCACGTTGCTCCTCCTGAATCCAAGGTTCGACCAATCGCTGGACTCTCCTCTCCAATACCTTGGCATAGACCTTCCCAGGGAGACTGAGGAGTGTGATTCCTCTAAAGTTGGAGCTCACCCTCCGGTCCCCTTTTTTGAAGAGGGGAACCACCACCCCAGTTTGCCATGCCAAAGGCACTGCCCCCGACCTCCACGCAATGTTGCAGAGGCGTGTCAACCATGACAGCCCAGCCCTACAACATCCAGAGCGTTGAGGTACTCAGGGCAAATCTCGTCCACCCCCGGAGCCCGGCAACCAAAGAGATTTTTAACCACCTTGGCGACCTCAGCCCCAGTGATAGGCAAGTCGTCCCCCTCGTTCACAAGTCCTGCTTCCTCTGTGGAAGGCAGAGGAAGCAGGTGCGCCTTCCATATATCTATCAATCAATCAATCAATCAATCAATCAATCAATCAATCAATCAATCAATCAATCAATCAATCAATCAATCAATCAAACTTTATTTGTATAGCACTTTTAAAACATTAGATGCTGCACAAAGTGCTTTACACAGATAAAAACTGTAGAAACATCTAGTTACATATTTTCAATGACACCCCCCCACCCATTCCAACCCTCCCATAAACATACCCACAAACAGAACACACACAGGCACATACATCACCCCCTACTTCTCTTACACACATATAAAATTAAAAAAAGGCATTACTTGGCACCGAGGCACCACATGAAGGAGCAACCATCCTGTGGAGCCTCCCATGCTGGGATACCACACAGCCAGTAACCACAAAGGCCTCCCCAGCCGGGACAGGCCAGGTCCCACACCACAGCTGTAGGCAGTGGTATAAAGCCCCCCACCCACCCAAGCTAGAGCGACCCACGAGACCAGCACCCTTGCAGATGGGCCAGGCAGCATCTGGCATGAGGGGCCCCACTGAAGAAACACTGGAGCTGAAACACATAAATACAAGATAAAACTAAGAACACAGAGAGCAAAGGGTTTTAAAGACCCATAGTTAGAAAATGAGCTAAGAACACATCAAAATAACAAAATCTAAAAAGCAAATGGAGCTAAGAAGAATCTGAAACAATGGGACATAAATGACTACTTCAATAATAGTTAAACAGTTTGTTAAAAGCCAAAATTTAAAAAGGTACAAAAAGAACTAATTCCATCCATCTTCTACCACTTTTCCGGAGGTCCGGGTCGCGGAGGCAGCAGTTCAGGCAGAGAAGCCCAGGCTTCCCTCTCCCCAGCCACCTGCTCCAGCTCTTCAGAGAGGATACCAAGGCGTTCCCAGACCAGCTGGGAGACATAGTCTCTCCACCGAGTCCTGGGTCTGCCCCGGGGTCTCCTCCCAGTGGGACATGCCTGAAACACCTCAAGTGGGAGGCGTCCAGGAGGCATCCTAATCAGATGCCCATACCACCTCAACTGACTCATTTCAATTTGGAGAAGCAGCGGTTCTACTCTGAGCCTCTCCCGGATGACTGAGCTCCTCACCCTATCTCTGAGGGTGAGTCCAGCAATCCTACGGAGAAAGCTCATTTCAGACGCTTGTATCCGCGATCTTGTTCTTTCGGTCATTACCCAAAGCTTGTCACCATAGGTGAGAGTAGGAACGTAGATTGGCTGGTAAATCGACAGCTTTGCCTTAGAACTCAGCTCCCTCTTCACCACAACAGACCAGTACAACGTCCGCATCACTGCAGATGCTGCTCCAATCCGTCTGTCAATCTCTCGCTTCATTTTCCCCTCACTTGTGAACAAGACCCAAGATACTTAAACTCCTCCACTTGGGGCAGGAGCCTGTCCCCAACCCAGAGAGGACAATCCACCTTTTTCCGGCTGAGGACCATGGACTCGGACTTGGAAGTGCTGATTCTCATCCCAGCCACTTCACACTCAGCGGCAAACCGTCCCAGCAAGAGCTGTAGGTCATTGCTGGATGAAGCCAACAGGACAACATCATCTGCAAACAACAGAGATGAGATCCTGTGGTCACCAAGCATGACACCCTCCATTCCCTGGCTGCGCCTAGAAATCCTGTCCATAAAAATTATGAACAGGATTGGTGACAAAGGGCAGCCCTGGCGGAGTCCAACTCTCGCTGGGAATGACTCCGACTGAGTGTTGGCAATACGAACCAAACTCCCACAATGGTCGTACAGAGACTGAATAGCTCGTAACAACAAGCCCGATACCCCATACTCCCAAAGCACCCCCCACAAAAAACCCCGAGGGACGTGGTCAAATGCCTTCTCCAAGTCCACAAAACACATGTAAACTGGTTGGGCAAACTCCCACGAACCCTCAAGAATTCTCGAGAGGGTAAAGAGCTGGTCCGATGTGCCACGGCCAGGATGAAAACCACATTGCTCCTCCTTAATCCAAGGTTTGACCAATGGCCGGACTCTACTCTCCAGTACCTTGGCATAGACTTTCCCAGGGAGACTGAGAAGTGTGATCCCTCTAAAGTTGGAGCACACCCTCCGGTCCCCTTTTTTGAGGAGAGGAACCACCACCCCAGTTTGCCATGCCAAAGGCACTGCCCCCGACCTCCACGCAATGTTGCAGAGGTGTGTCAACCATGACAGCCCAACGACATCCAGGGCCTTGAGGTACTCAGGGCAAATCTCGTCCACCCCCGGGGCCCGGCCACCAAGGAGATTTTTAACCACCTTGGCGACCTCAGCCCCTGAGATAGGCGAGTCATCCCCCTCGTCCCCAAACCCTGCTTCCTCTGTGGAAGGCGTATCAGTGGGATTGAGGAGATCCTCGAAGTATTCTTTCCACCGCCCGACGATATCCCCAGTCGAAGTCAACAGTGTCCCATCCACACCATACACAGTGAGGACAGGGAGCTGCTTTACCCTCCTGAGCTGCTGGACAGTTTGCCAGAATCTCTTCAAGGCCAACCGAAAGTCTTGTTCCATGGCTTCACCGAACTCCTCCCATACCTGGGTTTTTGCTTCAGCAACCACCCGAGCTGCACTCTGCTTGGCCTGCCGGTACACCTCAGCTGCTTCGAGAGTCCCACAAGCCAACCAAGCTTGATAGGACTCCTTCTTCAGCTTAATGGCCCCCCTCACCACTGGTGTCCACCACTTGGTTCGGGGGTTGCCACCACGAGATGCACCGACTACCTTGCGGCCGCAGCTCTGGGCCGCCGCTTCAACAATAGAGGTGGAGAACATGGCCCATTCAGACTCCATGTCTCCAGAATCCCTCGGAATGTGGTTGAAGTTCTTCCGGAGGTGGGAGTTGAAGACCTCCCGGACAGGGGCCTCAGCCAGACGTTCCCAGCACACCCTCACTATATGATTGGGTCTACCAGGTCTGAATGGCTTCCTCCCCTGCCATCGGATCCAACTCACCACCAGGTGGTGATCAGTTGACAGCTCTGCACCTCTCTTTACCCGGGTGTCCAAGACATACAGTCGCAGGTCTGATGACACGATAACAAAATCGATCATCGACCTGCGACCTTGGGTGTCCTGGTGTCATGTCCACATATGGACACCCTTATGCTTGAACATGGTGTTTGTTATGGACAAACTGTGGTTAGCACAGAAGTCCAATAACTGAACACCACTCGGGTTCAGATCGGGCAGGCCATTCCTCCCAATCACCCCCCTCCAGGTTTCACTGTCGTTGCCCACGTGTGCATTGAAGTCCCCCAGTAGGACAATGGAGTCTCCAAGAGGAGCACCCTCCAGCACCCCAGTCACAGATTCCAAAAAGGGTGGGTACTCTGAAACATCATTTGGTGCATAGGCACAAATGATGGTCAGGACCCGTTTCCCAACCCAAAGATGCAGGGAAGCAACCCTTTCGTCCACTGAGGAAAACTCCAATATAGAGGCAGCAAGGTGGGGGGATACAAGAATACCCACCCCTGCTCTTCGTCTCTCGCCCGGGGCAACTCCAGAAAAGGTCAAGCTCCAGCCCCTCTCCAGGAGACTGGTTCCGGAACTGGAGCTGTGTGTTGAGGTGAGGCCGACTATATCTAGCCGGTATCTCTCAACCTCGTACACCAGCTCAGGCTCCTTCCCCACCACAGAGGTGACATTCCACATACCAAAAGCCAGTTTAGAAAGCTTGGGATCAGTCCGCCAAGGTCTCCGCCTTTGACCGCCACCTAATCCACATAGCACCGGACCCCCATGATCCCTCCTGCAGGTGGTGGGCGGACCCATGTAACCCCTTCGGGCTGAGCTCGGCCGGGTCCCATGGGTGGAAACCCAGCCACCAGACGCTAGCCTTCGAGCCCCTCCCCAGGCCTGGCTCCAGGGTGGGGCCCTGGTAACCCCATACCGGGCGGGGTACACTGAATCCTTGATATAGAATTTATCATGAGAGTCTGTTGGATTGTTCTTAGTCTGGCCCTTCACCCAGGACCAGTTTGTCTTGGGTGACCCTATCAGAGGCAAATTGCCCCGGACAACATAGCTCCTGGGATCACTGGGGCACGCAAACCCCCCCACCACGATAAGGTGACGAGCCATGTGACAAAAAGAACTAAGAACACATAAAAACAGGAACTAAAAACCCACACTTAAAAAACTGAACTAAACACGTCAATAAGAAGATGAAAAAATCTAAGAACAAATGGCGCCAAGAAGAACATAAAACAATGGAACATAAATGACTACTTCAGTAATAGTTAAACAGGTTTATTAAAAGCCAAATTAAAAAGGTGGGTCTTGTGCCTGTTCTTAAAATCATCTATTGACTCTGTGGCCCTGAGAGCTTTCTGGCAGGCTGTTCCACAGACGAGGACCATAATAGTGAAAGGACGCTTCACCAAAGGTCTTGGTCTTGACTTTGGGAACGATTAAAAGACCAGGACCAGAGGACCTCAGGGTTCGCGAGGGCTCATAAGATAAAAGCAGCTCAGATAGATAAAAGGCCCAAGACCATTGAGGCATTTAAAAACTACTAAGAGAACCTTAAAATCTATCCTAAAACGCACGGGGAGCCAATGCAGCGATTCTAGAGCTGGTGTAATATGCACCCGCCCCTTGGTCCTCATTAACACTCATGCTGCTGAATGTTGGAGCAGTTGGAGATGTGACATTCTTTTTTGAGGAAGATCAGAGAGCAGGGCATTACAATAGTCTATATGACTAGTAATAAAAGCATGCATCAGGACCACCGTGCTGGCAAGAGAGAGGAAAGGGCGGACTATGGCTATATTCCTAAGATGGTAAAATCCGATTTTTGTTACATTTTTAATGTGTGAAATAAAATTAAATCAGAGTCTAAAAGAGCACCCAGGTTCTTGACACAATGTGTAGGTTTTAGACCTAGCAATTTTGGTAGGTCCATGTAACATGTCCATGGTAACAAGTGTGACGTCATGGTAAAGTTGATGTGCAGTTATGATCATTCCTGTGGTCTGATGAATCTCAGAAAATTTCATGTCATTCTGGCAAGTGGCGCGTGAGAAATAAATAAAGTAGTTTTCAGCAATTCTGCCTTTAACCACTAGGTGGCGCTGTAGATTTTTATGACTATTGTTGTATATAACTGTTTGGAATTTGACTGATATCCATAATGAATTTGGTTGAAATCCAAAAATGCATTCCAGAGTTAATGCCATCAGAATGGTCACAGACAGAACACAAACATGATAGTCACAGAATGATCATGGCGAGGTATCAAACTTTGCCACAACCCTACGGCCAAACCGTCAAACTTTTGGAAAAGTTTTGAATAACTTTTAATGGCACATGGGTATAGATGATTGTCACCACAAATGAGCTCAATCGGACTAAAACCCTTGGACGAGTTTCATCAAATGCGCGTCAATTGCACGTGGTGGAAATCTGGTCACTGCCACTTCCTGCCAAAATGGCCGACTTCCTGTTGGGTGTAGACAATCACTTCTATGGAGTTTTTTGCATGTCTTGACATGATCAACATCTCCCCTGATTTTCATTTTTCTACGCGAAAGTAAACGTGTGCCACTCCCCTTTGACTTCACATGTTAGGTGGCGCTGTAGAGCCATTTTTGTGGGGTCATTCATATTTCCTCCAAAATATTAAATTTTTCGCCAGTCTTGAGGTCCCTGCAAAAAATGGTGAGTTTTCATGCATGTTGACTACCCCAAAAATGATATCTTAGATGGAGAAGAAGAAAAAAAAATTCTAACCATTAAATAAAAGCTGCAAGCAGCTGTAAGCGGACACTCACCCCCCCCCCCCCCCATGCACCTGTGGAACCTGGCGCCCGTCGGACCCAGCCAGCACGGAAAATTTCTCGTCATCACAGCATGCGCTATGTGAATAATAAAGAAAACCATTTGGTGCAGTACTTCCCATGAGCAGTAGGTGGTGCTATAAGTTTTGTCAACCATTTTTATGTAGGAGTGTGTGGGGTCAGACTAATATCCATCGTTGACAATAGGGTGAAAAATCAGACGAAGTTTGTCCAAGTTGCAGCTTTTCGATGTGTCATGGCAAGGCATCAGCCTTCACCATGTGGCCATGGTAACACTTACCATTATGTGTTGCTGACCCATATAGGACTACAGAGGACAGTCACTTCTACATATGCTCCAAATTTCATGACTCCAGGCCCTTCCCAACCCTCCCAACAAGATCACGGATTGAATGGCGAGGAGGGTGTGTCCATGGTAACAAGTGTGATGTCATGCTAAAGTTGATGTGCAGTTATTTTTTTTTTATTTTTTATTTTGTGTACTTTATTGATCCCCAGAGGGGAAATTGAGGGCATCCACCTGGATGGATGAAGCAGCCACGGTACGGCGCTATCCCTTTAACCATTCACACACACATTCACACCTAGGGCCACTTTAGAGTCTCCAGTTAATCTAATGGTCTTCCCTGTGGTCTGATTAATCTCAGAAAACTTCACATCATTCTGGCAAGTGGTGCATGAGTAATAAAACAGTTTTCAGCAATTCTTCCTTTAACCACTAGGTGGCGTTGTAGATTTCTATGAATATTGTTCTATAGAACTGTTTGGAATTGGACTGATATCCATAATATTGAATTTGGTTGAAATCCATCAATGCATACCAGAGTTACTGTATTGCCGTCAGAATGGTCATTGAATCATCATGGCGAGACATAAAACTTTGCCTCGCCCCTACGGCCAAACTGTCGAGCTTTAAGAAAACTTTTCAATAGCTTTTGATGGCACATGGGTATAGATGACTGTCACCACAAATGAGCTCAATCGGACTAAAACCCTAGGACGAGTTTGATCAAACATGAGTCAATTGCGCGTGATGGAAATCTGGTCACTGCCACTTCATGCCAAAATGGCTGACTTCCTGTTGGGTGTAGACCATCACTTCTATGGAGTTTTTTGCATGTCTTGACATGATAAACATGTCACCCGATTTTCATCTTTCTACACGAAAGTAAACGTGTGCCACTCCCCATTGACTTCACATGTTAGGTGGCGCTGTAGAGCCATTTTTGTAGGGTCATTCATATTTCCTCCAAAATATTCAATTTTTCGCCAGTCTTGAGGTCCCTGCAAAAAATGGTGAGTTTTCATGCACGTTCACTACCCTAAAAATGAGATCTTAGATGGAGAAGAAAAAATTTTTTTTAACAATTGTAATAGAGCTCTCGCCTATGGATTTTGTCAGTGACTCGGGCCCTAGTTAAAACTGCAAGCCGCTGTAAGCTGGTGCTCACCCTCCGCACAACCGTGGACCCCGGTGCCCGTCGTACCTAGCTAGCTCTGAAAATTTCCAGTCGTTGCGGCAAGCGCTGAGTGAATAATAAAATAAACAATTTGGTGCAGTACTTCCTGTGAACAGTAGGTGGCACTATAACTTTTGTCAATCCTTTTTATGTAGGCGCGTGTGTGGCATTACTAATATCCATCATAGAAAATTTGGTGAAAACCACACAAAGTTTGTCCAAGTTACAACTTTCTGATATTCCATGGCGAGGAGTCAACCTTCGCCATATCGCCATGGCAACACTTCTCTATCACTTATGTGTTGCCCACCCATATAGGACTATGACAGTCACCTTAACCTATGTTCAAGATTTCATGACTCCAGGTCATTCCCAATCATCCCAACAAGATCACGGATTGAATGGCAAGGAGGGCATGTTCATGGTAACAGCAGTGACACCATGCTAAAGGTGATGTGCAGTTATGATCAACCAGCTTGCCAGATAAACCTCAAAAAATTGCATGTCATTCTGGCAAGCAGTGTGTGAATACAGCATGGGAGTTATGGCAACTTCCTGTCCATTGGCAGTAGGGGGCGGTGTCACTATATGTCATTCTTTATTATAGAAATTATCAGTATTGGCTACCTATTCACCACACAAAATTTGGTTGAAATCAGTCAATATATGCCAGAGTAAAAGCCATTGGAAGGGTGATGGCAATACTACAAACTTGGCCACACCCCTTCCACCAAACTGTTGGAAAAGTTTTCAACAGCTTTTGATGGCACATGGGTATAGGTGATTGGTACCATTTATGGTGACAATCAGACTATTTATTTCAGAGATACTGAAGAAAACCTTTCGTGTAACCTTCATGTCTCCAAGAGAGGGCACTGTTGCTACTCATGAATATTCATAGCTTTAATTGTCTGGAGGCATACTCATATACATCATGCCTATCTTGGTGCCAATATGACATTCCATTCCCGAGGTATTAAAAAAAACAACATGATGCAAACTTTGTGATGCAACACTTTCTGCCTCCTATAGGTGGCACTGTAGATTTCTATGAATATTGTTTTATAGAACTGTTTGGAATTGGACTGATATCCATCATCACTCTATCGCTCTATTAAAGCAAGAACTCCTCTGTGTATGACGTCTGTGTGTCTGTCAAGTTTATAGGACATCCATCCATCCATCCATCCATCCATCTTCTTCCGCTTAATCCTTTTCGGGTCGGGGGGGGGGGCTGGAGCCTATTCCTGTCACGCCGCGCCATTCATCAGCGGCGCCACATGCTCACGCACCTGATCATCATCAGCGGCGAGGGATAAAGGCCGCCTCGCCCGGAGCCTCGGCCTGAAGCCGTCAGACTTCGTCCCTCACCGTTGTGAGTCACTTCCAAAATCTTCAGCACAAACATTTGGGTAAGAAGCCCTCACCTTCTTTTTCTCCAGTCTGCTCCCCTGTGCACAGGTGGATTTCCCGGCGGCGGACGACGTCCTTCCAACGCCCATTCCTCGCTGCTGCACCGAGCTCTCCAGGTGGCTGTCTCCCGGGTCTCGCCCCTTGCTGTGCCAGCTATCCTGCCCATCCAAGTAAGTCCTTCTCTCGCCATAATCTCCTCTGTGTTGGTGTATGCCCGTCACCCTCTCCCTGTGCTTTTTCCCATAGGGTTGCTCGGCTGTACGGTCACCTGCCTCTGTGCCTGAAGCAGACGCCACCACCAACACATTGACATCCCACAGACACGCACTCATTCACGCCTGTTGTTAATAAACTATTTGAACTACTCTGAGCCTGTGTGTGCGTCTCCTGAGCCGTGCGTTATGTCAGTACGGCTTCAGCAGAGCGGCTCGGCAGACAGCGGGCTCGCACACCGGTTTTCCACTCTCGAGGCTCGAGTGGATCATATAGTCTATCAGCAACAGGTGATTTTTAATCAGTTATTGAATTTAACTAACCGGTTGGGCCGCTTGGATCCTCAACAGCCGTTCCCCCCGGCTCGTCAGGGTGGCGCGGCTCCTGCTGCTCCAGTGGCCGTCCAGCTGGCTCCGAATGCACCGGTTCGGCTCACACCTGTTCCAACCCCCGCCCGCTTTAGCGGTAAGCTCGGCGGAGCGCGTGGGTTTATTATGCAGTGTGAGTCCGTCTTCCACCGCGTGCCCAGAGATTTTCCCTCAGATCATAGCCGAATTGGTTATATCGGGAATCTCCTGGAGGGGCGGGCATTAACGTGGGCCTACGCCGTTATGGCGAGACCCAGTTATGCCGCCCTCACATATAACCAATTTGTGAGGCGCTTCCTGGAGGTATTTGACCATTCTCTAACCGAGACGGTCCAGATCGATCGGCTTCTCGCCCTCCGGCAGGGAAGCCGATCGGCCGCAGACTACGCGGTCGACTTCCGGGTAGCGGCGGAGGAATTAGGCTGGGAGGAACGTCCCCTCTGCAGTCTTTTCCTCCGCAGCCTCAATGACGATCTGAGGGATGAACTGGCTGGACGGGATATTCCTGAGACGCTAGCGGAGCTGACATCCTTAGCGATAAGTTTGGATAACAGGCTGCGCGAGCGCTCCTCGGGGCGGAAGTCGTCTTCTTCTCGCCCTCGTGGAGTCTCGCCGCACCTGTTCCAAGCTCGCCCCCTGGCGGCGCCGCCAGCATCGTGCCCCGAGGAGTCGGAGCCGATGGTGACGGGCTGGACGAAGCTTTCCCCTGCGGAGAAACAACGCCGCCGTGAGTTGGACCTCTGCATGTATTGCGGGGGTGACCAACACACTGTGGAGCTCTGCCCATGGAAAGCCAGTCGGCGGGGTCCGCGAATCGCTGCAGGGGGCCTCGCGGATCTCAACCGGTTAAACACTCATTCCCAATTGAAGCTGCCCATCCGTTTCTGCCATAACCCCACTGGGCATCTCACCCACGCACTGGTGGATTCGGGCGCAGAAGGCAGCTTCATTTCACAAAGCCTGGCAACCCGATTGGGCATCCGCTGTCAGGCACTGAGAAACCCCATCTCCCTGGTCACTCTCTCTCGTGCCTCCCTTGGGAGAGTTTCTCATCAGACCATTCCCGTCCCAGTTATCATCTCAGGGAATCACCGGGAGGAAATGGTTTTTTACGTCCTGCCCAACTCTGTGTCGCCCGTCATCCTGGGGTATCCCTGGCTATGCCTCCACAACCCTGTCCTGGACTGGAAGTCAGCTGGGGTATCGGCATGGAGCACGTTTTGTATGGGCACCTGCCTTCAGTCCGCTGCCTGCTCCCCGTCCGCTTCCTCCCCTGTGGCGGACGCAGCACCTCCGGACCTGTCTCTGGTGCCTCCGGAATTTCACGACCTGGGTATGGTGTTTAGCAAGGCGAAAGCTATGTCTCTTCCCCCTCATCGGCCCTATGACTGTGCCATCAACCTCCACCAGGGGGCCCCCTTACCTTCTGGTCGGCTCTACAGCCTGTCTGCGCCGGAGAAGGAGACCATGAACACCTACCTGAAGGAATCACTGAGCGCTGGGATAATTCGCCCATCGTCGTCACCCGTGGGGGCAGGGTTCTTCTTCGTCGGGAAAAAGGACGGGTCCCTCCGCCCCTGCATAGACTACCGTGCGCTCAACGACATCACTGAGAGGGACCGTTACACCCTGCCCCTCATGGACACTGCCTTCCACTCCCTCCAGGGGGCGACCTGGTTTACCAAGCTGGATCTACGCAGCGCTTACCACCTCGTCAGGATCCGGGAGGGAGATGAATGGAAGACAGCCTTCCGTACCCCGAACGGCCACTTTGAGTATCTAGTCATGCCATTCGGGTTAACCAACGCTCCTGCTGTCTTTCAGCACCTCATCAACGATGTCCTCTGGGATTTCATCGGCCTCTTCGTGTTCGTCTACCTGGACGACATCCTTATCTTCTCCAGGTCCAGGGACGAGCACCAGGTCCATTTGAGGCGGGTCCTCCAAAGACTGCTGGAGAATCGGCTCTACGTGAAGGCTGAAAAGTGTGAATTCTACGCTAGGACCACATCCTTCCTGGGATTCATCATCTCTCAAGACCAGGTGCTCCCAGACCCAGAGAAGGTGAAGGCGGTGGTGGAGTGGCCTACTCCCGCATCCCGGAAGCAGGTGCAACAATTTGTTGGCTTCGCCAATTTCTACCGCCGCTTTGTGCCCAACTTCAGCTCGATCGTCGGACCGCTGACCCGCCTCACGTCCCCGAAGGTCCCGTTCCAGTGGACAGAAGAGGTCGCTGCTGCCTTTAAGGCACTGAAGGCGGAATTCTCCTCCTCCCGGGTTCTTCGCCAGGTCGACCGCGCGCTACAGTGCATCGTGGAGGTGGATGCCTCGGACACGGGAGTGGGGGCAGTTTTATCCCAGCGGTCACCGGACGATGGCGCCAAACGACCTTGTGCCTTCTTCTCCCGGAGCCTGTCCCCGGCGGAGAGGAACTACGATGTGGGGGACAGAGAGCTCCTGGCCATCAAACTCGCCTTACAGGTGTGGCGCCACTGGCTAGAGGGAGCAGACCTGCAGTTCGTGGTCCTGACGGACCACAAGAACTTAGAATATTTACGATCTGCCAAGCGCCTGAATGCCCGCCAGGCGCGCTGGTCTTTGTTCTTCGCCAGGTTCCATTTTACCATCACCTTCAGGCCAGGCTCCAAGAACGGCCTGCCTGATGCCCTCTCTAGGCAGTTTACCCCCGTGGAGGCTGAGGAGACGCCCCACACCATCCTGCCCAGGTCGTGCGTCGTGGGTGCCATCTCTTGGGACATCAGGAGCAAGATCCGGAAGGCGCAGGAGGTGGAACCTGATCCTGGCGGCGGACCGGAAGGAAGACTGTTCGTGCCATCTGCGGTCCGAGGAGAGGTCATCCACTGGCTCCACACCTCCCGGCTCACCTGTCATCCCGGCACCTCCCGGATGATCAACCTCCTCCAACGGTCCTTTTGGTGGCCAGGCCTGCGGAGGGACGCAGCCCGCTACGCCCAGACTTGCCCAATCTGTGCCACCTGCAAGTCGGGAAATGCCCCTCCAGCGGGTCTGCTCCAGCCCCTGCCCATTCCTGGCAGGCCCTGGTCGCACATCGCATTGGATTTCGTCACCGGACTCCCCATTTCCAACTCCTTTGACACCATCCTGACCATCGTGGACCGTTTCTCCAAGGCGGCGCACTTCGTCCCCCTGCGAGGTCTCCCTACTGCCCTGGAGACGGCGGATCTCCTCGTCCAACACGTGGTCAGGCTGCACGGGATTCCGGTGGACGTGGTCTCGGACCGGGGCCCCCAATTTTCATCTGAGGTTTGGAGGTCATTCTGTAACGCCATCGGAGCCAAGGTGAGCCTCTCCTCCGGCCATCACCCCCAGTCCAACGGGCAGTGTGAGCGGACCAACCAGGAGCTGGAGGCTGCGCTCCGCTGTGTGACCTCATCCAAAACAACGTCCTGGAGCAACCATCTCGCCTGGGTTGAGTATGCGCATAATACCGCTCGTTCTTCTGCTACGGGGATGTCTCCCTTCAAGGCGTCCCTGGGTTACGACCCCCCGCTGTTTCCTGAGCAGGAGAGTGAGGTAACTGTTCCCTCAGTTAAAGTACATCTCAGGCAGTTCCGCTCCATCTGGACTGCCGCGCGTAATGTGCTTTTACGCACAGCGGAGCGCAACAGGACTGTGGCGGACCGGCATAGAAGACCTGCCCCGGCGTACAGAGTTGGGCAACGTGTCTACCTTTCCACCCAGGACGTCACCCTAAAAGGCGAGAGGAGAAAGCTGGCACAGCGCTTCATGGGTCCCTATCCCATCACCCGGATCGTCAACCCGGTGGCTGTGCGCGTGGCTATTCCCCCCTCCCTCCGCATCCATCCCACCTTCCACGTGTCAAAGGTGAAGCTGGCAGTCACCGACCCCCTTTGCCCCCCTCCTGCTGCGCAACCCGCGCCCCGGATGATTGGTGGCCATCCGGCCTGGTCCGTCTCCTCCATCCTGGACTCCCGGCGCCGGGGTCGTGGGTTGCAATACTTGGTGGACTGGGAGGGCTATGGGCCCGAGCATCGACAGTGGGTGCCCCCGTCATTCGTGTTGGACCCATCGCTCATCGCGGACTTCCACCGAGCGCACCCGGGTAAGCCATCGCCAGGAGGCGCTGCTAGAGGGGGGAGTACTGTCACGCCGCGCCATTCATCAGCGGCGCCACCTGCTCACGCACCTGATCATCATCAGCGGCGAGGGATAAAGGCCGCCTCGCCTGGAGCCTCGGCCTGAAGCCGTCAGACTTCGTCCCTCACCGTTGTGAGTCACTTCCAAAATCTTCAGCACAAACATTTGGGTAAGAAGCCCTCACCTTCTTTTTCTCCAGTCTGCTCCCCTGTGCACAGGTGGATTTCCCGGCGGCGGACGACGTCCTTCCAACGCCCATTCCTCGCTGCTGCACCGAGCTCTCCAGGTGGCTGTCTCCCGGGTCTCGCCCCTTGCTGTGCCAGCTATCCTGCCCATCCAAGTAAGTCCTTCTCTCGCCATAATCTCCTCTGTGTTGGTGTATGCCCGTCACCCTCTCCCTGTGCTTTTTCCCATAGGGTTGCTCGGCTGTACGGTCACCTGCCTCTGTGCCTGAAGCAGACGCCACCACCAACACATTGACATCCCACAGACACGCACTCATTCACGCCTGTTGTTAATAAACTATTTGAACTACTCTGAGCCTGTGTGTGCGTCTCCTGAGCCGTGCGTTATGTCAATTCCAGCATCTTTTGGGCGAGAGGCAGGGCATCACTCTATAAATTCAAGAAATCTCTTTGTCTTTGTGTCTGTGCATGTGTGTGTCTGTCTGTCTGTCACGTTTATAGGACGTCGTAGGATGGCCTATGATGTCTACCTGATACCTATGATGCATCATAGGCTATCCTATGATCTCAGGCATCATAGGACTCGCGATGCCGTCATAAAGTTATGATGTCTATATAACGGCACATAGACAGATATGATGTCTATGTGATGGCACATAGATAGGCATCATAGGACTGTCTATATGATGGGACGTAGATATGATGTCTATATGATGGCACATAGACAGATAGTCATCATAGGACTCACGATGCCGTCATAAAGATATGATGTCTATATGATGGCACATTGGCCATCCTATGATCTCAGGCATCATAGGACTTGCAAAGCCGTCATAAAGATATTTGCAATGCCATCATAAAGATATGATGTCTATATGATGGCACATAGACAGATTGGCATCATAGGACTATCTATATGATGGCACATAGACAGATAGGCATCATAGGACTCGCTGATGCCGTCACAAAGATATGATGTCTATATGACGGCACATAGAGCACATCATAGGATGGCCTATGATGTCTGCATGATGTCCTATGATGCAAAATGTCTGCATGATGTCCTATGATGCATGATGTCCTACGATGACCCTAAAAGATACGTCTATATGACATCATATAGACATAGCACATCATACAACGCCCTATGACATCTGCATGATGTCCTATGATGATCCGATGATATCAGGCAACATAGGACTCGCAATGCTGTCATATAGACAAATGTGTCTTTATGATGTCATACAGACCATCACTCACGATGCCCAGCCACCTCCTCTCCCAATCATGTGAGCTTCAGGGGATGCTCATTTGTGACGGGCATGTCCAGACATGTGAGGTCACTTCACTCATTTGACTTGCATAGGGCACATCTCCAATTTGCAGCATGCAAAAATGAAAAGATTTACGGTCAGCCAAGTTCTAGATCACATTTTTGGAGAAAATGAGGGACAAGACAAAGATCAGCATAGCGATGCAGAAGAGCAAGTTTCTGAGGAAGAGGGCAATGTGGAGTACCAGACAGAAGACACAGACACATCTGAGTCTGATGAGGAGGTCACTGGTGCTGAGGCTGCTCCTGCTGAAGGATTCAAGTCAAAAAATGGTAGGATCTTTTGGAGTTTAGTACCTCAACATGCATATGGCAGGGCAGCTGCTGAAAATGTCATCAAAATGACCCCTGGTATCACAAGGTTTGCTGTGACCAGAGTCATTGACATAAAAACATGTTTTGAGCTATTTATGCCATTGTCAATAAAAAGAGTCATCATTGCTATGACAAACCTGGAGGGAAAAAAAGTCCATGGCGACATCTGGAAAGATATTGATGAGGAATACCTTGATGCTTTCATTGGTGTTCTTCTTCTTGCTGGAGTGTACAGATCCTGCAATGAGGCCACTGATAGTCTCTGGGACGCATTGACAGGCAGAAATATTTTCCGGGCAACAATGTCACTTCAGACCTTTCAAATAATATCAAGAGTCCTCAGATTTGACAACAGAGAGACCAGAGCAAGATCTGACAAGCTTGCTCCCATCAGGAATGTCTGGGAGAGATGGGTGCAGCTCCTCCCGCTGATGTTCAACCCAGGTCCAGAGGTGACAGTGGATGAACGTCTTGTCCCTTTCCGGGGAAAATGCCCCTTCCGGCAATACATACCCAGTAAGCCAGGGAAGTACGGCATAAAAATCTGGGCAGCCTGCGATGCAAAAACGAGCTACGCCTGGAATCTACAGATTTACACAGGCAAAGGTGCAAGTGGCATCCCTGAGAAAAACCAAGGAAAACGTGTGGTCCTCGACATGACCACTGGACTGCAGGGTCACAATATCACTTGTGACAATTTTTTTACCAGCTATGACCTTGGACAAGAACTTCTCAAGAGGAAACTTACCATGGTGGGCACAGTGAAGAAAAATAAACCCGAGTTGCCTGCTGAAATCTTGCAGGTGAAGGACAGGGCTCCACTTTCCTCAAAGTTTGCTTTTACAGACACCACCACTGTTGTCTCATATTGTCCAAAAAGAAAACGGAATGTGATACTTCTGTCTACTCTTCACAAAGATGCAGCTGTGTCATCAGGAAGTGACAAAAAGCCCACAATTATCCTTGACTATAACAAAAACAAAGGAGGAGTGGACAACCTGGACAAGCTGACAGCCTCCTACACTTGCCAGCGAATGACCAGAAGATGGCCGATGGTTGTGTTCTACAACATCCTTGATGTGTCTGCATATAATGCATTTGTGTTGTGGACCCACATCCACCAAGGGTGGAACTCAACCAAAAAAAACAAGCAGAGAATGTTTCTTGTGGAGCTGGGAAATTCCCTTGTCAAGCCACACATTGAGCGAAGGGAACGGGTGACCCGAGATCAAGATGCTGCAGCCTTTGTCAGACAGTTGCAGAGCTCACCCAGCACTCAGTCCACACCATCAGCAACACAGAGAGAATCTGCATCAGCATCCTCCTCAGCCAGCCCTGCCTCAACACCATCCAGAAGAGCCAAAGCCACAACCCCAGTCAGGCCACCTGAATCTAAAAGAAAGAGGTGTCAGGTCTGCCCAAGCAGTAAAGACAGAAAGACAAATGTATTGTGTTTCCAATGCAAGAAATATATCTGCAAAGAACACACAAACACTTTTTGCCACACATGCATCTGAACACACACACACACACACACACACACACACACACACACACACACACACACACACACACACAAGCATGTTCTTGCACACAGAGACTTTTACTCTGATTTAACTTTCTAACAGTTTTGGAAGTAATTGATTTCTATTGGTTTGATTTGTTTGATTGGTTGTTGTTTGTTTGAACTTGCAAATCAATATTTTGTGTTATGACCTGTTCTGTGTTTCAATGTGATTATATTAAAGTTCTATTGCTGACAAAAATATATTTTTTTTGCATTTTCTTGAAGAAAATATATATGGGTTGAAACTGACCCATAACACCATAGATGTTACTATAGTTATTAATTTTAAAATGAAAAAATAAATCAAGCAAATTCATTTCAGAGATGTGTTCTATACCCCTCACTAATATTCAGGTAACACAACAACCTTTTATTTATTTATATGATTCTTTTGAGGTTAATTTTTTTTTTAATTGAAATCGAGAGGTATACTGATAAAAAAAAAAGGCCCAGAGACCCACACCAAAAATATTAAACCCAACATTTTCATGGATAAAGAAGCCTAACAAGGTAACCAAGAGATGACAAAAAAATTGGATGATAGGTTATTGTTTTTAGTGTATTGTAAAGCTGATTTAAGACACGGGTTGGAACCGACCCGTTAACACTGGCGATGGTAACAGAAAGCTAACACAGGAAGGTTAAAATGCCAAGTAAAGCGCTGATTTTCTCCGGGTACTCTGGTTTCTTGGTTTCTACGGCCATGCACGGGCCTTCCTGAACAGGATTGAAAGCCACTTTTTGCTCAGATCGATTTTCATGATCCTGTCCATGAACTAGAATTACGACGCACCTATCCTTCAACCAGTGGTCTGAACAAAGAAGACCCACCAGATGAAGAGCAATAAAATGAGAACTGCTGCATGTCAGAAAAGATGCCGTGAACATGAAACACCTCAGGTTCCAGCAGTACACTGCAGGCGTGACTGTGAACAACACAGCCGTCTGAGACAGGAGGAGACCCTTCAGCAATGGGCATGCAGAAATACTTGCTAATATTTGGTTTCTACGGGCATGGACGGGTATGCACGGGTATGTACTAGTCATAGTTAAAGCAAGAAATCTGTGTGTGTGTGTCTGTGTCTGTGTGTCTGTCATGTTTGTAGGACATCATAGGACGGCCTATGATCTCTGCCTGAACATCGTAGGACATCCTATGAACTCAGGCATCATAGGACTTACGATGCCGTCATAAAGATAGGATGTCTTATGATGTCACAGGGCCAGTCTTTACAGCGCGTTCGTGTATATGACGGCACAGACAAATGTCTTTATGATGTAATATAGACCCATCACTCATGATGCCTAGACTAATGTGTTTTTATGATGTCATATGGCTCAAAATTGGCAAGGTGAATGTCACAGGGCCAGTCTTTACAGCGCGTTTGTTTTCTACACAACAGATTTCTGCAGCCATGGCCAATTCTATGTTGCCGCTAGCAGAGTTGCCAGATGAAGCAATCTTCGTATTGTTGCTCAAGATGAAGAAACTAAGCAAAAGTGTCGCTTTCTCAGCAATGTTGTTTTTAAAGAGGTGTTGACCCAGTAAAAATGTGTAACCTTGAAGAATGCCAGTCTACACTACAAATGTATAAAATGCCAAGCAAAGCGCTGATTTTCTCTGGGTGCTCTGGTTTCTGACATATTGTCAGCCCAGGAAACACGCACGCAGGCTCAGGTAGATTTGATAGCTTTATTAACAACAAGGCGAGTGTGTGGATGCGTGTGTGAGAGATTAGTATGTGATGCGGGTGGAGAATGCAAGCCAGGACAGAGCAGCACGTCGTGCGGCCAGACAACCCTATGGGAGAGAGGAGAAAAGGAGTTAGCTAGGCAACCACATGGGAACGTGATCTAGAGCTGTGCTTGCAGAGAAGCGGTGGCTGGCGTTGGCAGGTTCCAAGCCTGGAAGACAACATCCTGCTGTGCGTCCGGGCGAAGCAGTGAGGCAGAGGAGCGGAGGGACGATGAGAGGTAAGTCCGCCGCCGGGTAATCCACCTGTGCACAGGGGAGGCTGATAGGAGATGATGAGAAGAAGATTGAGAGTTTACGTGTCCTTAGCGAGGATCAGCAGGCCTGACGAGAAGGTAGCTGCTGAGGAATATCTATGTAGGGAGACAGACGGCTCCAGGCTGAAGCTTCACTCAGGGCAGGATGGAATAAATAGTGGCACACTAACGAGGAGCAGGTGTGCGCGCAGCTGAGGCGGCAGCCCGTTAGCCACGGGTGATGACAGTACTCCCCCCCCACCAGCGCCTCCTGGCGCTGGCTTACCTGGGTGTGTCCAGTGAAACTCCGCGATGAGGTCTGGATCCAACACCAACGAAGAGCGCACCCAGGATCTCCACTCTGGCCCATAGCCCTCCCAGTCAACCAGGTATTGCAGCCCGCAACCACGACGCCGGGAGTCCAGGATGGCAGAAACACCCCACGCCGGGTCACCATCGATCATACAAGGCGCGGGAGGAGACCTAGGAGGAGGGCAGAGTGAATTGGACACAACAGGCTTAAGTTTGGAAACGTGGAAAGTAGGGCACACCCGCAGGGAGGGGGGGAGGGCCAAACGCACAGCCACCGGGTTGATGATTTTAGTGACCACGAAGGGGCCGAGGAATCTCGGGGCCAACTTCCTCTTCTCTCCCTTCAGGTTGATGTCATGCGACGACAGCCACACCCGCTGACCCACCTGGTAGGCAGGAGCTGGTCTTCTGTGCCGATTAGCGGTGGAGCTGTTGCGCGCCGCCGTGCGTAAAAGTGCGTCCTTTGTCTTGGCCCAAATCTTCCAACAGCGCCCGATGTGCGCTTGGACAGAGGGAACGGCTAGCTCACCCTCCTGCTCAGGGAAAACAGGGGGGTTATACCCCAAAGACGCTTCAAAAGGGGACACCCCAGTAGCCGTGGACTGGGCTGAATTATGGGCGTACTCTACCTAGGTCAGGTAGGAGCTCCAGGATGAAGGATTGGAGGATGTTACGCAGCGCAGAGCGGCTTCCAACTCCTGGTTTGTGCGCTCGCACTGCCCGTTAGATTGGGGGTGGTGACCTGAGGAGAGACTCACCATGGCCCCTAAGGCGTTGCAAAAACTCCTCCAGACCTGGGAGACAAACTGCGGACCCCTGTCCGAGACCATGTCCAGTGGGATACCATGCAGCCTGACGACATGGTGGACCAGTAGATCGGCCGTTTCGCGTGCTGAAGGGAGACCCTGAAGAGGCACGAAATGGGCGGCCTTGGAGAATCTGTCCACAATTGTCAGGACCATGTCATAGGTGTTAGAGACTGGTAACCCCGTGACGAAATCAAGGGCGATGTGTGACCAGGGCCTGCCCGGGATCGGCAGAGGCTGGAGTAGGCCCGCAGGTGGAGAGTTCTGGTACTTGCCGGTTGCGCACTGGGGACAGGCCCGGACATAGTTGGTAACATCCTTATGGAGCCCAGGCCACCAAAACGAGCGCTGCAGCCAGCTCACCAGGCGGGTGACGCCGGGGTGGCAGGCGAGTCTGGAGGTGTGGGCCCAATGGATCACTTCACCCCGAACTGCAGATGGAACAAAAAGCCTCCCCTCCGGCCCCCCGCCAGGATCCGGTTCTGTATTCTGTGCGTCCAGGATCTTATCCTTGATGGGCCAGGCGATCACTCCTATGACGCACGACTTGGGCAGGATGGTATGACCGGACTCCTCAGGACCCTCAGGAGCAAACTGTCTGGAGAGGGCATCGGGCAATCCATTCTTCGAGCCTGGACGGTACGTGATGGTGAAATTAAATCGAGCAAAAAATAAGAGACCAGTGTGCCTGGCGGGCATTCAGACGCCTCGCTGACCTCAGGTACTCAAGATTTTTGTGGTCCGTCCAGACCACAAAGGGTTGGGCTGCCCCCTCCAACCAGTGACGCCATTCTTCTAAGGCAAGTTTGACAGCGAGAAGCTCCCTGTCGCCGACGTCATAATTGCGTTCCTCCGCCGTCAGCCATCGAGAGAAGAAAGCACAGGGGTGCTTCACTCCATCCACCGGTGAGCGTTGAGAGAGCACCGCCCCCACCCCCGTGTCAGACGCGTCAACCTCCACTAAGCACTGAAGCGCAGGATCGACCTGGGTCAGGACCCGGGAGGATGAGAATTCCACCTGGAGGGTCTTAAAGGCGGTGGCCGCTTCCTCGGACCACTGGAAAGGCACCTTCGATGACGTGAGGCAGGTCAGGGGGGCGACGATGGCGCCGAATTTGGGGATGAAGCACCGGTAGAAATTTGCAAAGCCAATAAACTGCTGCACCTGCTTTCTGGACGTAGGCGTGGGCCAGTCGACCACCGCTTTAACCTTCGCGGGGTCGGGGAGGATCTGATTGTGTGAAATGACAAACCCCAGGTAGGAGGTGGTACGGGCATAAAATTCGCACTTCTCGGCTTTAATAAACAACCGGTTCTCCAGCAGCCGCTGCAGGACCCGCCTCACATGGACTTGGTGTTCATCTCGTGCCTTGGAGAAGATGAGAATATCATCCAGATACACAAAGACGAATACTGCCAGAAAGTCCCGGAGGACGTCGTTGATTAGACGCTGGAAGACGGCAGGTGCGTTGGTGAGCCCAAACGGCATCACGAGGTACTCGAAGTGGCCGCTGGGCGTCCTAAAGGCCGTCTTCCACTCGTCTCCCTCCCGGATCCTAACAAGATGGTAAGCGCTGCGGAGGTCAAGCTTGGTGAACCAGGTCGCCCCCTGGAGGGAGTGGAAGGCAGTGTCCATCAGGGGCAGGGTGTAACGGTCCTTGATGGTGATGTCATTCAGGGCTCGGAAGTCAATACAGGGGCGGAGAGATCCATCCTTCTTTACCATGAAGAAAAATCCCACGCCCAGTGAAGATGAGGAGGGACGGATGATTCCCGCACTGAGTGACTCCTTTATGTACGTGTCCATAGCTTCTCGCTCCGGTGCTGAAAGGCTGTACAGACAGCCAGACGGCAGGGGGGCCCCCAGGCGGATGTTGATTGCGCAGTCATAAGGTCTATGCGGGGGAAGAGACAAGGCTCTGGACTTACTGAACGCTGCTCCTAAGTCGTGGAACTCCTGCGGCACCAGGGTCAGGTCCGGAGGTTCGGTGACGGGCGTTGATGGAGGGGAGGACGGTGCGCAGGGCGCCAACTGGAGACAGGTGCCCAAGCAGAAGGTGCTCCAGGACAAGACGCTGCCGGTCCTCCAGTCCAGGACGGGGTTATGCAGCCGCAGCCAGGGGTATCCCAGGATGACACGGTCCGACAGGGAGGGCAGGACGTAGAAGGACAAATCCTCCCGGTGGTTGCCCGAGATGATGATGGACACTGGCTTAGTGCAATGTGTAACCGTTCCCAGAGAACGGGAGAGTGTGACCAAGTTTAGGGGGGATGGCAGTGGTTGACTTGGTATGCCCAAACGGGTTGCCAGGCTTTTGGAAATAAAACTCTGCTCTGCCTCGGAATCCACCAGTGCGTGAATGGTATGCCCAGTGGAGTTGTGGCAAAATCGTAAGGGCAATGTGCAAGAGGATAGGGAGTTAGACCTGTTAGAGTCCGCGAGGCCCCCTATTGTGACTCACCTCCCCGTTTGGCTTAACCGGGCACAGCTCCACGGGATGTTGGTCGTCTCCGCAATACATGCAGAGACCCCGTTCCCGCCGGCGTTGTCTCTCCGCTAGAGGGAGCCTAGTGCGCCCGATAGCCATGGCCTCTGGTTCATCGGCGGACTCCGGAGACGGTAACGCCAGGGGGCGAGACTGAGCTGGACGGAGGGAAGCTCCGCGCGAGCGGCTGGCAGACTTCCGCTCCGCAGCCCGCTCACGTAGCCTGTTGTCCAGGCTAGTCGTGAGCGAGATTAACTCAGTCGCCCTGGGAGATCCCGACCAGCTAGTTCATCCCTCAGACCAGAGTTGAGGCTTCGGAGGAAGATGCTGCAGAGTGATGCCTCATCCCAGCCCACCTCCTCCGCTGCCACCCGGAAGTCGACCGCGTATTCCGCCGCTGACCGGACTCCCTGTTGGAGACCAAGGAGCCGATCAGCGAGGACGCTATCGAGCCGGGAATGGTCAAAAACCTCTAAAAAGTCCCGCACGAACTGGTCATACGAGAGGTTAGCATAACTGGGCTTCGTCATTATGGCATAAGCCCAAGTTAGCGCTCGCCCCTTGAGTAGATTGGCCATATAACCAATTCGGCTGTGGTCTGAGGGGAAATCCCCGGGGACACGCAAAAACACTGACTCACACTGCAGGATGAACCCCTTCGCTCCACCGAGTTTCCCGCTGAAGCGAGCGGGGGTCGGAATGGGTGTGAGACGGGTTGGCGCCCCCGAGCCTGGCTGGCCGGCTGAAGAGACAACCGGAGCCACGGCACCAAGAGGACCCGGAGGGAAGGACCGCGGAGGATCCAGGTGGTCTAACCGGTCAGTGATTAAAGTTAATTAATTTAATATCACCTGCTGTTGGTGAGCTATCATATCCACCCGAGCCTCGAGGGTGGAAAAACGGCGTGCGAGCCCGCTGTCCGCTGGGCCGCTGTGCTGGAGCCGTACTGACATATTGTCAGCCCAGGAAACACGCACGCAGGCTCAGGTAGATTTGATAGCTTTATTAACAACAAGGTGAGTGTATGGATGCGTGTGTGAGAGATTAGTATGTGATGCGGGTGGAGAATGCAAGCCAGGACAGAGCAGCACGTCGTGCGGCCAGACAACCCTATGGGAGAGAGGAGAAAAGGGGTTAGCTAGGCAACCACACGGGAACGTGATCTAGAGCTGTGCTTACTTGCAGAGAAGCGGTGGCTGGCGTTGGCAGGTTCCAAGCCTGGGAGACAACGTCCTGCTGTGCGTCCGGGCGAAGCGGTGAGGCAGAGGAGCGGAGGGACGATGAGAGGTAAGTCCGCTGCCGGGTAATCCACCTGTGCACAGGGGAGGCTGATAGGAGATGATGAGAAGAAGATTGAGAGCTTACGTGTCCTTAGCGAGGATCAGCAGGCCTGACGAGAAGGTAGCTGCTGAGGAATATCCATGTAGGGAGACAAACGGCTCCAGGCTGAAGCTCAGGGCAGGATGGAATAAATAGTGGCACACTAACGAGGAGCAGGTGTGCGCGCAGCTGAGGCAGCAGCCTGTGAGCCGCGGGTGATGACAGTTTCTTGGTTTCTACGGGCATGCACGGGCCTTCCTGAACAGAGTCGAAAGCCACTTTTTGCTCAGATCGATTTTCATGATCCTGCCCATGAACTGGAATTACGACGCACCTATCCTTCAACCAGTGGTCTGAATGAAGAAGAAGAAAACCCACCAGATGGAGAGCAATAGAATTAGGAGAACTGCTGCACATCAGAAAAGATGCCATGAACATGAAACACCTCAGGTTCCAGCAGTACACCGCAGGCATGACTGTAAGCAACACAGCCGTCTGAGACAGGAGGAGACCCTTCAGCAACAGGCATGCAGAAGTATTTGCTTATACTTGATTTCTACAGGCATGGACGGGTATGCACGGGTATGTACTGGTAATACTGAATTTGGTTGAAATCCAAAAATGCATACCAGAGTTATTGTCATCAGAATGGTCACAGAATGATCATGGTGAGGCATCAAACTTTGCCACACCCCTACAACCAAACTGTCGAGCTTTTGGAAAAGTTTTCAATAACTTTTAATGGCACATGGGTATAGATGATTGTCACCACAAATGAGCTCAATCGGACTAAAACCCTAGGATGAGTTCGATCAAATGCGCAAGGTGGAAATCAGGTCACTGCCACTTCCTGCCAAAGTGGCCGACTTCCTGTTGGATGTAGACTATCACTTCTTGGGAGTTTTTTGCTTGTCTTAACTTGATAAACATCTCACCCGATTTTCATCTTTCTATGCGAAAGTTAAGTGTGTGCCACTCCCCTCTGACTTCACATGTTAGGTGGCGCTGTGGAGCCATTTTTGTAGGGTCATTCATATTTCCTCCAAAATATTCAATTTTTCACCAGTCTTGAGGTCCCTGCAAAAAATGGTGAGTTTTTGTGCATGTTGACTACCCCAAAAATGAGATCTTAGATGGAGAAGAAAAGAAATAAAGAAATAAATAAAGAAAGAAAGAAAGAAAGAAAGAAAGAAAGAAAGAAAAAAGAAAAATACTAACAAATACAACAGGACTCTCTCCCACTGACATTGTCAGTGGCTCTGGCCCTCAATATTTTATTAGTGAGGCTGAATAACTAGAGGTTGTTGCTGAAGTTAGCTTAGCATTGTTATGCCATTGAATTGAAATAAGGTGATATTGTGGAAGATGAAAGCAGACGAGACAGCGAGCTAGACGACACTCAAACTTTATTCAGCTTCCAACATTCAACACAAAACAACTGTCCTCTGAGTGCCCGAGCGAACTCTTTTACACACTTTTATTCCCGCCTCTGGCACACAGGGTAAGCACATTAACATACAGACGTGAAAGACACGCACACACATCAACATAACATTGACACACACGTCACAGAGCAGGTCTTGCTACCATGCATTCGCACTCCAGCATCCTCAGATGTGAACCTGGCGCGGTGGGTGAAAGCCACATCTTTGTTTGCTTGGCTCCCCTCACCTTTCTCCATTAACATCCCTAACTATTTTCTTGCCTTCTGATTGTTGCTCTGAGTGTTGCTATCCCTGTGCTGTTGCAATCCTGGAATTTCCCCGTTGTGGGACTAATAAAGGCTTATCTTATCTTATCTTATCTTATCTTATCTTATCTTCTCCCCCACCAACCCCTTTGTCCTGGGTGGACTGCCATGTGTACTGTGTCCACCACAGTATCAGTGATTGTATTGGTGGTGATTTAATTTTTATTGCTAGTTTGGTTCGTATTGCCAACACTCGGTCGGAGTCATTCCCAGTGAGAGTTGGACTCCGCCAGGGCTGCCCTTTGTCACCGATCCTGTTCATAATTTTTATGGACAGGATTTCTAGGCGCAGCCAGGGAATGGAGGGTGTCATGCTTGGTGACCACAGGATCTCATCTCTGTTGTTTGCAGATGATGTTGTCCTGTTGGCTTCATCCAGCAATGACCTACAGCTCTTGCTGGGACGGTTTGCCGCTGAGTGTGAAGTGGCTGGGATGAGAATCAGCACCTCCAAGTCCGAGTCCATGGTCCTCAGCCGGAAAAAGGTGGATTGTCCTCTCCGGGTTGGGGACAGGCTCCTGCCCCAAGTGGAGGAGTTTAAGTATCTTGGGGTCTTGTTCACGAGTGAGGGGAAAATGGAGCGAGAGATCGATAGACGGATTGGAGCAGCATCTGCAGTGATGCGGACGTTGTACCGGTCTGTTGTGGTGAAGAGGGAGCTTAGTTCTAAGGCAAAGCTGTCGATTTACCAGTCAATCTACATTCCTACTCTCACCTATGGTCACGAGCTTTGGGTAATGACCGAAAGAACGAGATCGCGGATACAAGCGTCTGAAATGAGCTTTCTCCGTAGGATTGCTGGACTCACCCTGAGAGATAGGGTGAGGATCTCAGTCATCCGGGAGAGGCTCAGAGTAGAACCGCTGCTCCTCCACATTGAAAGGAGTCAGTTGAGGTGGTATGGGCATCTGATTAGGATGCCTCCTGGACGCCTCCCACTTGAGGTGTTTCAGGCACATCCCACTGGGAGGAGACCCCGGGGCAGACCCAGGACTCGGTGGAGAGACTATGTCTCCCAGCTGGTCTGGGAACGCCTTGGTATCCCCTCTGAAGAGCTGGAGCAGGTGGCTGGGGAGAGGGAAGTCTGGGCTTCTCTGCTTGAACTGCTGCCTCCGCGACCCGGACCTCCGGAAAAGCGGTAGAAGATGGATGGATGGATGGATGGATGCTGGATTCATTGCTGTCTTGTTTTTTGCACAAATACCTGAGACGTGCTGAACAAGCCAAATATAAAGGCTTAGCTTTTAGTGCTAGCTTTGCCAGTTGTTGCTCTTGGTATTAATGGGCCTTTACCAGAGTTGCCAACTTTTCACAACAGTTTGGAGTGAGATTTAGAAGGAATTGTGAATGGTGGTGGTGGTGGTGGGGGGTGGGGGGTAAGGTGTACCACAGTGAAGCTAGTTTTACGTTTGAGTTCGATATTCGGCTCCATCGGAATTCCCGGCAGCTGACAAGAGAGAATCCCAGCAACAGACGTTCTCGCCCAGACAAGCTTCCGCGGACTGTCCGGTCTTCTATATGAGGGTTTCACTTAGGGACCGTCAACAAATTACTAGTATCATTCTGGAAAAAGCCTGTTTCTTCAATAGCTTAAACATCATGTGATCCACTCACTCAAAATCAATTTAGAAAAATATTAGTATTTCTGCTGAACAGGACACACCTCTTTTTATTTTGCTTCATTGCTCCAAATATTTTATAATATTATTTTAATGAAAAAAATTGCATTTTTTTCAATAGCTTTCAGGTCATGTGACCCAACTCACTCAAAATCAGTCCAGAAAAGTAATGTTACTTCTGCTGAACAGGGTACACCTCTTTTTGTTTGGCTTCATTACTGCATATATTTCATAACAATATTTTTATTGAAAAATGGCATTTTTTTCAATAGCTGTCAGGTCATGTGACTAAGTCACTCAAATTACTTTTCTGGACTGATCTTGAGTGACTTGGCCACATGAATTCAAAGCTATTGAAAAAAAATGCAATTTCTTTCATTAAAATAATATAAAATACATGCAGTAATGAAACCAAATAAAAAGAGGTGTACCCTGTTCAGCAGAAGTAACATTACTTTTCTGGACTGATTTTGAGTGAGTTGGTCACATGAACTCAAAGCTATTGAAAAAAAAAAGACTTTTTTCATAAAAAATATTGTTACAAAATATATGCAGTAATGAAACCAAACAAAAAGAGTGTACCCTGTTCAGCAGAAGTAACATTACTTTTCTGGACTGATTTTGAGTGACTTGGTCACATCACCTGAAAGCTGTTGAAAAAAAAATGCTTTTTTTCAACAGCTTTCAGGTCATGTGACCATGTATGCAGGGGCAGCGCGGTGGCGGAGTGGTTAGCACTGTGGCAGCACAGCAACTCACCCTTGGCCAGGGGATCCTGGGTTCGATCCCAGCCCCGACCAACAGTGATCTGTGTGGAGTTTGCATGTTCTCCCCGTGTCTGCATGGGTTTACTCCAGGATTTCTCTGGTTTCCTCCCGCATACCAAAAACATGTAGGTTTAGGGCGCTCGCGCACGCAGCGACCAACAGCCGGTGGCTTGTCACCAGACTGCAAACCAAATCTACCTACGGGTACAAATAAGTAACAAAAAAAAAAAAAAAAAAAAAAAAAAAAGTTAGGTTAATTGGCAACAAACTGGGGATTCTAAATTGTCCTTAGGTATGACTGTGAGAGTGAATGGTTGTCTGTCTCTCTATGTTGGCCCTGCGATGGACTGGCGATCTGTCCAGGGTGTACCCTGCCTCTCGCTCAAAGATGCTGGGATAGGCTCCAGCCCCCCGTGACCCGAAACAGATTAAGCGGAAGAAGATGGATAGCTGGATGGAAGTGTATGCAGTTGATTTTGAGTGACTTGGTCACATGACCTGAAAGCTGTTGAAAAAAATGCAATTTTTTTTCATTAAAATAATATAAAATACAAGCAGTAATGAAACCAAATAAAAGAGCTGTACCTGCCATATTGACCGGATAAGCAACCTGAGTGCAAAGTGCAATCACCAAAAGAACACACACGTAGAGAACGTTTGACCCTTTATTAGAATTTTCAAAACCGCACACTTAGGGAAAAAGTCAGTCACTCGCCAGGGAAGCAGCAAACCTGCAGAGGATAAGACGAGGCTGATTAGAGAGGAATGGAGATATGATGGAAATCTAATTACACCACTTAGGTGGGAGGAGAGGAGTGACCGGCACAGAACCCAGAGAAGGAGAGGAACCAGCAGGTCAGAACTGCCGGTAGGGAATGGTTCGTGGAGTCTGACCGGGTGGAGTGGATGAGCAGCATAGAGGGGAAGCAACAGGCTGGTGAGCACACCAAATCCCTGAAGACTCACCGCTACGTTGGTAGCAACCCAAATGAGCCAGCGTTGAATCACTGAAGAGCGCTTCCTTATAAACGCTGGCCCAGCAGGAAACAGCAGGTGCGTCTAATGAGGAGACAGGTGAACAGGAAGGAGGGGGCGAGCACTCACCAGCACATGATAGTGCCCCCCCCCCCACCAGGAATGCATCCTGGCGATCCCCCAGGCTTCTCCGGGTGGGCTCGATGGTAAGCTCGGACCATACCTTTGTCATGGATTTCAGACCAAGGGACCTATGACCGATACTCCGGGCCATAGCCCTCCCAATCAACCCAAGTACTGGGACCCCCGACCCTGACGGCGAACATCCAGGATCTCTTTGACGGTGTGGTCTGGTGGATCTCCAGGCCTGGCAGCAGCGATGAAAATGGGCCCCCACAGACGGCATCGCAACCTCTCTCTCTGTCATAGAAAGTGGCGGGGGGGGGGGGGGCTGTAGCCCACGGATGCCTCAAATGGTGATCGGCCCGTAGCTGAAGAGACTGTGGAATTAAGCGAATACTCCACCCAGTTCAGATGGGAGCTCCAAGAAGCGGGGTCGTTCGCTACCACACAACGAAGGGCAGCCTCCAGGGACTGGTTGGCATGCTCAGCCTGATTGCTCTGTGGATGATAGCTGGAGGTGAGGCTGACGGTGGTGCCGAGACAGTGGCAGAATGACTTCCAAACCCATGAGATGAACTGAAGACCCCGGTCAGACACAATGTCCATGGGAATTCCATGCAGCCTGATGACGTGGTAGGATAACAATTCTGCAGTCTTGGAGGTAGATGGCAGCTTGGGAAGGGGAACCAGATGTATGGCCTTAGAGAATCTGTCCACAATGGTCAAAATTACCATATTACCATGGGAAGGGGGAAGAACAGTGACAAAATCCATGGCGATGTGGGACCAAGGCTGACTGGGGACGGGGAGAGGATGAAGAAGGCCACCGGGAGGGGTGAGGGAGGTTTTATTCCAGGCACATGTCTGACAAGCCTTCACATACTCCTGCACGTCCCGCCGCAGCGTGGGTCACCAAAACGCTCTCCTAATGATGCCAATAGTACGTACCACCCCCGGGTGGCAGGCGAAATGTCCGGTGTGCCCCTACTGGATAACTTCGCTGCAGAGGGCAGCAGGGACGTAAAGGTGGTTGGGGGGACATCCCACTGGTTCAGGCTCTGAGGACTGGGCCTGGCAGACTCCACTCTCAATCTCCCAGGTAAGGGTTCCTAGGACGCACGAGGGCAGGAGAATGGGCTGGGAGCGGGAGGGGGAGTCAGCTAAGTCCTGACTGAACTGCCTGGAGAGACCATCAGGCTTCCCGTTACGGGAGCCGGGCCTATAGGTGACAGTGAAATTAAAACGCTGGAAAAATAGGGCCCAGCGAGCCTGCCTAGGATTAAGCCAGCGGGACGACTGCAGATACTCCCAAGTTCTTGTGGTCGGTCTACACGACTACCAGGTGAACAGCTCCCTCCAGCCAGTGTCTCCATTCTTCAAATGCCAATTTAATGGCCAACAGCTCGTGATCCCCGACGTCATAATTCCTCTCAGCTGGGGTGAGCCACCGAGAGATATACACACACGGGCGGAACTTCAAGTCCGGGGGAGAGCGCTGGGCTAAAACAGCGCCCACCCCAGTTTCTGAAGCGTCCACCTCCAGGGTAAATTGGAGCTGGGGGTCGACCTGAGCCAAGATGGATTTGTATGTGAACAGGCCCTTTAATTTAGCAAAGGCCTGCTCAGCTGCCTCGGTCCATAAAAATGGAACCTTAACAGAGGTCAGCTGCGTTAAAGGCTGTGCTACCCTACTATAGTTGTGGATAAACCTGCGATAGAAATTCACAAACCCCAAGAAGCGTTGCAGCTCCTTGCGGGAATGGGGTGTTTGCCATTCCAGCACAGCCTTCACCTTGGCCGGGTCGGCCCTCAGCTCTCCCTCCGCTACAATAAAGCAAAGGAAAGAAGTGGAATTTGTGGAAAATTCACACTTCTCAGCCTTGACGTAAAGTTGATTTTCTAAGAGCCGCTGTAATACAGCTCTAACATGGGTTTTGTGCTCCTCTGGCGTGCGAGAAAAAATCAGGATGTCACCCAAATAGACGAAAACAAACCGATTTAGCATATCGTGGAGGAATCAGAATCAGAATCAGAATAAAATTTATTGCCATTGTTCATGTAATACACAAACTAGGAATTTGTCTCGGTGCAATACTGCAACATTAAACATAAATTAAAAAAGGAAAACTATGCATGCAATAAAAAATTAAATAAAAATAAATAATGCTATTCTATACAATTTTTAATGATAATTATACAGTGGGGTAAAAAAGTATTTAGTCAGCCACCAATTGTGCAAGTTCTCCCACTTAAAAGATGAGAGAGGTCTCCAATTTTCATCATAGGTATACCTCAACTATGAGAGACAAAATAAGAAAAAAAAATCCAGAAAATCACATTGAAGGATTTTTAATGAATTAATTGGTAAATTCCTCGGTAAAATAAGTATTTGGTCAATAACATAAGTTCATCTCAATACTTTGTTATATACCCTTTGTTGGCAATGACAGAGGTCAAACGTTTTCTGTAAGTTTTCACAAGGTTTTCACACACTGTTGCTGGTATTTTGGCCCATTCCTCCATGCAGATCTCCTCTAGAGCAGTGATGTTTTGGGGCTGTCGCTGGGCAACACAGACTTTCAACTCCCTCCAAAGATTTTCTATGGGGTTGAGATCTGGAGACTGGCAAGGCCACTCCAGGACCTTGAAATGCTTCTTACAAAGCCACTCCTTCGTTGCCCGGGTGATGTGTTTGGGATCATTGTCATGCTGAAAGACCCAGCCACGTTTCATCTTCAATGCCCTTGCTGGTGGAAGGAGGTTTTCACTCAAAATCTCACGATACATGGCCCCATTCATTCTTTCCTTTACATGGATCAGTCGTCCTGGTCCCTTTGCAGAAAAACAGCCCCAAAGTATGATGTGTCCACCCCCATGCTTCACAGTAGGTATGGTGTTCTTTCTCCTCCAAACACGACAAGTTGAGTTTTTACCAAAAAGTTCTATTTTGGTTTCATCTGACCATATGACATTCTCCCAATCCTCTTCTGGATCATCCAAATGCTCTCTAGCAAACTTCAGACGGGCCTGGACATGTACTGGCTTAAGCAGGGGGACACGTCTGGCACTGCAGGATTTGAGTCCCTGGCGGCGTAGTGTGTTTCTGATGTAGCCTTTGTTACTTTGGTCCCAGCTCTCTGCAGGTCATTCACTAGGTCCCCCTGTGTGGTTCTGGGATTTTTGCTCACCGTTCTCGTGATAATTTTGACCCCACGGGGTGAGATCATGTGTGGAGCTCCAGATCGAGGGAGATTATCAATGGTCTTGTATGTCTTCCATTTTCTAATAATTGCTCCCCCCAGTTGATTTCTTCACACCAAGCTGCTTACCTATTGCAGATTCAGTCTTCCCAGCCTGGTGCAGGTCTACAATTTTGTTTCTAGTGTCCTTTGACAGCTCTTTGGTCTTGGCCGTAGTGGAGTTTGGAGTCTGACTGTTTGAGGTTGTGGACAGGTGTCTTTTATACTGATAACGAGTTCAAACAGGTGCCATTAATACAGGTAACGAGTGGAGGACAGAGGAACCTCTTAAAGAAGAAGTTACAGGTCTGTGAGAGCCAGAAATCTTGCTTGTTTGTAGGTGACCAAATACTTATTTTACTGAGGAATTTACCAATTAATTCATCAAAAATCCTTCAATGTGATTTTCTGGATTTTTTTTTTCTCATTTTGTCTCTCATAGTTGAGGCATACCTATGATGAAAATTGGAGACCTCTTTCATCTTTTAAGTGGAAAAACTTGCACAATTGGTGGCTGACTAAATACTTCTTTGCCCCACTGTACATGAGTTTAGCTGCTGTACCTAGTGCACAAGAGTCTAGTAAGTCATTTAGTATTCAGCAGTCTGATAGCAGAGGGAAAAAACTGTTCATATAGCGAGAAGTTTTAGTCCGAATGGACCGTAGTCTTCTGCCTGAGGGGAGGGGAGCAAACAGTGCGTATCCAGGGTGTGAAGGGTCGGCTGTGATCCGACCTGCACGCCTCCGGGTCCTGGAGATGTACAGGTCCTGGAGGGATGGAAGCTTACAGCTGATCACCTTCTCAGCAGCGCGCACAACGCGCTGCAGTCTTAATCTGTCCCTGACAGTGGCACCAGCGTACCACACGGTGATAGAGGTAGTGAGGATGGACTCGATGATGGCCGTATAAAACTGCACCAACATCTTGGTGGGCAGCTTGAGCTTCCTCAGCTGCTGCAGAAAGAACATCCCCTGCTGGGCCTTTTTGATAGGGGAACTGATGGTCGACTCCCACTTGAGATCCCGGGTAATGGTAGTACCCAGGAAACGGAAGGAATCCACAGTGGAGATAGGAGAATCTGTAAGGACAAGAGGTGGCAGAGGGGCAGTGACTTTCCTAAAGTCCACAATCATCTCCACTGTCTTCTGAGCATTCAATTGCAGATTATTGTGGCTGCACCAAGACGTCAGCCGGGCCTCCTCCCTCCTGTAGATGGACTCATCGCTGTTGGAGATTGTCATCACCCGCAGCTCACAAGCTTCCACCTCAGCTGCGCGCACACCTGCTCCTCATTAGTGCACAGCTATTTATTCCATCCTGCCCTGAGCTGCAGCCTGGAGCCGTCTGTCTCCCTGCGTACTCAACTCACAGCAGCATCCTTTCCTCCAGGCCTGCTGACTGCTCTTCAAGACACGTAAGCTGTCTGTTATTGCCTTACCTTCTCCCGTCAGCCTTCCTCTGTGCACAGGCGGATCTCTCGGCGGTGGACTCACTCTCCCTCGTCTCGCCGCTCCTCTGCCTTGCCGCATCATCCCGGACGCACAGCAGGACGCTGTTTCCCAGGCTTGGGACCTTGCCAACGCCAGCCACCACATTACTACAAGTAAGCACAGAACTCTGTCACTCTCCTGTGTGGTTGCCCAGCTAATCCCTGTTCTCCTCTCATTTATAGGGTTGCCTGGCCACACGGCATGCTGCTCTGTCCTGACCTGCATCCTCCACCCACATTACACACTCATCTCTCACACACGCATTCATACACGTAACACTATTGTTGAATAAAGCTTTCAAACCTGCCTGAGCCTGCGTGCATGTTTCCTGGGCCGAACAATATGTCAGTACGGCTCCAGCAAAGCGGCCCAGCGGACAGCGGGCTCGCACGCCGTTTTTCCACCCTCGAGGCTCGGGTGGATATGATTGCTCATCAACAGCAGGTGATACTAAATCAACTGACTTCAATTACTAACCGGTTAGACCGCCTGGACCCTCCGTGGGCTTTCCCTCCGGGTCCTCTTGGCGCTGCGGCTCCGGTTGCCTCCACAGCTGGCCAGCCTAGCTCGGGAGCGCCAACCCGTTTCACACCCATTCCAACCCCCGCTTGCTTCAACGGGAAACTCGGTGGAGCAAAGGGGTTTATCTTGCAGTGTGAGTCGGTGTTTCTGCGCGTTCCCGGGGATTTCCCCTCAGACCATAGCCGAATCGGGTACATGGCTAATCTTCTCGAGGGGCGAGCGTTAGCTTGGGCTTACGCCGTAATGACGAAGCCCAGCTACGCAAACCTCTCGTATGACCGGTTCGTGCGAGACTTTTAGAAGTCTTTGATCATTCCCGTCTCGACAGCGTCCTTGCTGATCGGCTCCTTAGTCTCCAACAGGGGAGCCGGTCAGCGGCGGAATACGCTGTCGACTTCCAGGTGGCAGCGGAGGAGGTGGGCTGGGGAGAGGCTTCTCTCTGCAGTATTTTCCTCCGTAGCCTCAATTCTGGTCTGAGGGATGAGCTAGCCGGTCGGGATCTCCCAGGGCAACTCTCTGAGTTGATCTCACTCACTATTAGCCTGGACAACAGGCTACGTGAGCAGGCTGCGGAGCGGAAGTCTCTGCATGTATTGCGGAGATGACCAGCATCCCGTGGAGCTGTGCCCAGTTAAGCCAAACGGTGAGGTCCTCGAGTCACAGTAGGGGGCCTCGCAGACTCTAACCGGCCAAATCCCCTATCATCATGCACACTGCCCATACGTTTCTGCCACAACTCCACCGGGCATTCCACTCACGCACTGGTGGATTCTGGGGCAGAGCAGAGTTTTATCTCTAAGAGCCTGGCAACCCGTTTGGGCATACCCTGCCAACTGCTGCCTACCCCCCTGAACTTGGTTACACTCTCTCGCTCTTCCCTGGGAACAGTTACACACCGCACAAAGCCAGTCCCCATCATCGTCTCCGGCAACCACCGGGAGGATCTGACCCTCTACTTCCTGCCCTCCTTGTCAGACCGTGTCATTCTGGGTTACCCCTGGCTGCGGATGCATAATCCTGTCCTGGATTGGAGAACCGGCAGCGTCCTGTCCTGGACCACCTTCTGCCTGGGCACCTGCCTCCAGTCGATGGCTTGTGCTCCATCCTCTCCTCCGCCGGCGCCGGTCTCTGAGCCCCCGGACCTGACTCTAGTGCCGCAGGAGTTCCATGACTTGGGGGCAGCGTTCAGCAAGTCCAGAGCCTTGTCCCTTCCTCTGCATCAACCATATGACAGTGCGATTAACATCCGCCCGGGGGCCCCCCTGCCATCTGGCCGCCTATACAGTCTCTCTGCACCGGAATGCGAGGCGATGGACACCTATATTAAGGAGTCGCTCAGCGCTGGGATCATCCGCCCCTCCTCATCCCCGCTTGGCGCGGGTTTCTTCTTCGTGGGTAAGAAGGATGGGTCCCTACGCCCCTGTATCGACTTCAGAGCATTAAATGACATCACTATTAAGGACCGCTACACACTACCACTCATGGACACTGCTTTCCACTCCCTCCAGGGGGCGACCTGGTTCACCAAGCTTGACCTCCGCAGTGCTTACCATCTTGTTAGGATCCGGGAGGGAGACGAATGAAAGACGGCCTTTAGGACACCCAGCGGCCACTTTGAATATCTCGTGATGCCGTTCGGGCTCACCAACGCACCTGCCGTCTTCCAGTGTCTCATTAACGGCGTTCTGCGGGACTTCCTGGGAGTATTCGTCTTTGTGTATCTCGATGACATACTCATCTTCTCCAAGTCACGGGAGGAGCACCAGGCCCATGTGAGGCGGGTCCTGCAACATCTGCTGGAGAATCGCTTGTTCATTAAAGCCGAGAAGTGCAAATTCTATGCCCGGACCACCTCCTTCCTGGGGTTCGTCATCTCTCATAATCAGATCCTCCCCGAACCCGCTAAGGTTAAAGCGGTGGTCGAGTGGCCCACGCCTACCTCCAGGAAGCAGGTGCAGCAGTTTATTGGATTTGCGAACTTCTACCGGTGCTTTATTCCCAACTTCTGCGCCATCGTCTCCCCCCTGACCCGCCTCACGTCATCAAAGGTGCCCTTTCAGTGGTCTGAGGAAGCGGCCACCGCCTTCAAGACTCTCCAGGCGGAGTTCTCGTCCTCCTGGGTCCTGACCCAGGTTGATCCCACGCTTCAGTGTCTGGTGGAGGTCGACGCGTCTGACACGGGGGTGGGGGCGGTGCTCTCCCAGCGCTCACCGGTGGATGGTGTCAAGCGGCCCTGCGCCTTCTTCTCCCGGAAGCTATCGGTGGCGGAGCGCAATTATGACGTCGGCGACAGGGAGCTCCTTGCCGTCAAGCTCGCACTACAGGAGTGGCGTCACTGGTTAGAAGGGGCAGCCCAGCCCTTTGTGGTCTGGATGGACCATAAAAATCTCGAGTACTTGAGGTCAGCGAGGCGCCTGAATGCCCGCCAGGTGCACTGGTCTCTATTTTTTGCTCACTTCCATTTCACCATCACGTACCGTCCAGGCTCGAAGAATGGGTTGCCCGATGCCCTGTCCAGACAGTTTGCCCCTGAGGGTCTGGAGAAGTCCGAACATACCATCCTGCCCGATTCGTGCATCGTGGGGGCGATTGCCTGGTCCATCAAGGACAAGATTCTGAGGGCTCAGGAGACAGAGCCGGATCCTGGTGGGGGGCCGGAGGGGAGGCTCTTTGTTCCTTCGGCGGTTCGAGGTGAAGTGATCCACTGGGCCCATACCTCCAAACTCTCCTGTCACCCTGGCATCACCCGCCTGGTGAGTTGGCTGCAACGCTTGTTTTGGTGGCCGGGTCTCCAGAAGGACGTGACCAATTATGTCCGGGCCTGTCCCCAGTGCGCTACTGGTAAGTCCCAGAACTCTCCACCTGCGGGTCTACTCCAGCCCCTGCCGGTCCCGGGCAGGCCCTGGTCACACATCACCCTAGACTTCGTCACCGGACTCCCTGTCTCTAACACCTATGACACGGTCCTGACTATTGTGGACAGATTCTCCAAAGCTGCCCATTTTGTGCCTCTTCAGGGTCTCCCTTCGGCACGTGAGATGGCCGATCTTCTGGTCCAGCATGTCGTCAGGCTGCATGGGATCCCGCTGGACATGGTCTCGGACCGGGGCCCGCAGTTTGTCTCCCAGGTTTGGAAGAGCTTTTGCAACGCCTTGGGGGCTACGGTCAGTCTCTCCTCTGGTTACCACCCCCAGTCTAACGGGCAGTGCGAGCGCACGAACCAGGAGTTGGAGGCCGCCCTGCGCTGCGTAACATCCGCAAACCCTTCGTCCTGGAGCTCCTACCTGACCTGGGTGGAATACGCCCATAACTGGGCCGGTCCTCTGCTACTGGGGTGTCGCCCTTTGAAGCGTCCTTGGGGTACGATCCTCCTGTTTTTCCCGAGCAAAAGGGTGAGCTAGCTGTCCCTTCCATCCAGGCACACATCAGGCACTGCCAGAGTGTGTGGCCCAAATCCAAGGACACGCTTTTACGCACAGCGGCGCGCAACAGCTCCACCGCCAATCGCCACAGAAGGCCGGCTCCTGTCTACCAGGTGGGTCAGCGGGTTTGGCTTTCATCCCAGGACATTAACCTTAAGGGTGAGAAGAAGAAATTGGCACCGAGGTTTCTCGGCCCCTTCATAATTTCTAGAATCATCAATCCGGTGGCTGTGCGTTTGGCCCTCCCCCCCTCCCTACGTGTGTGTCCCACTTTCCATGTTTCCAAGATCAAGCCTGTCCTTTCCAATTCACTCTGCCCTCCTCCTAGGTCTCCTCCTGTGCCTAGGATGATCAACGGTGACCCGGCGTGGGGTGTTACTGCCATCCTGGACTCCCGGCGTCGGGGTCATGGGCTGCAATATCTGGTGGATTGGGAAGGTTATGGTCCGGAGTGGAAATCCTGGGTGCGCTCTTCGTGGGTGTTGGATCGGGACCTCATCACGGAGTTTCACCGGACACACCCAGGTAAGCCAGCACCAGGAGGCGCTGGTAGGGGGGGGGAGTACTGTCATCACCCGCAGCTCATGGGCTTCCACCTCAGCTGCGCGCACACCTGCTCCTCGTCCATCCTGCCCTGAGCTGCAGCCTGGAGCCGTCTGTCTCCCTGGGTACTCAACTCACAGCAGCATCCTTTCCTCCAGGCCTGCTGACTGCTCATCAAGACACGTAAGCTGTCTGTTATTGCCTTACCTTCTCCTGTCAGCCTTCCCCTGAGCACAGGTGGATCTCTCAGCGGCGGACTCACTCTCCCTCATCTCGCCGCTCCTCTGCCTTGCCGCATCATCCCGAACGCACAGCAGGACGCTGTCTCCCAGGCTTGGGACCTTGACGATGCCAGCCACCACATTACTACAAGTAAGAACAGTCACTCTCCTGTGTGGCTGCCCAGCTAATCCCTGCTCTCTTCTCATTTTTTTTTTTTTTTTTTTTTTTTTTTTTTTTTTTTTTTTTTCTCTCGGCGCCACACGAGTCGGCTGCCTTTTGCAACAGCGGCTCGATTCCGAGTCTTTTTCCCTTCCTCTCTCTTTTGATCCGTCTTTTTTTTTCACCCCACTTATATCACGGACACACAGATCGTCCTAAATGTCTCCTGAGCCGGTGGACGGAGCCACTGTCTATAGCAGGATACGATACAGCAGAGAACAGCTGCTAGCATTCAACCGCCACCCGGTCCCATTGGAAATACTCGACATACCGAGAGAACTGAGGCGAAAACGCCGCGGCTGCCGGGCTGGAGTAAGGCGGAGGACAAAAAATATAAGGTACAGACCCTCCCTTCCATCTGTTGTCATGGGAAATGTACGGTCGATACTGGGAAAGTTAGATGAGCTAGCGGCTATCTCCCGTTATGATAGCACATACCGGGAGTGCTCTCTCCTTTTGTTTACTGAGACGTGGCTAACTGAACTAGCAGCAGATGCTAACATTGAGCTGGAGGGTTTTCACATGATACGAGCTGACCGAACACCAGACAGTGGCAAGGCTAGGGGCGGTGGAGTGATCATGTATGTTAACAACAACTGGTGCAGACCGGGACATATCACTGTTAAACAACGACACTGCAGCAAAGACATTGAGTTGCTAGCTGTTAGCATGAGGCCTACATATCTCCCGAGAGAACACTCACACGTGATCTGCATTGTTGTTTATGCAAATCCGACGGCGAACGCTGGGACAGCACGTGACGTCATCCATTCAGTAACCAGCAGGCTGCAGACAGAACACCCAGATGCTCTTCTCCTCATCTCAGGCGATTTCAACCATGTTTCACTGTCTCCCATTCTACCCACGTTCACCCAGTATGTCACATGCCACACTAGAGACAATAAAACACTGGATTTATTCTACGCAAACACTAAGGAGGCGTACACCTCATCACAACTACCCCCACTCGGGAGATCGGATCACAACTTGGTTCATCTCCGGCCGGTGTACAAACCCCTAGTGCACAGACAACCTCCGGCCATGCACACTGTGGAGTTATGGTCTGAGGAGACAATGGACACCCTAAAGGGCTGTTTTGAAGCCACCACCTGGAAGCAGCTCTGCGATCCACATGGTGAGGACATCGATGGCCTCATTCACACCTTCACGGGCTACCTCAGCTTCTGTGTGGACAAATCCGTTCCCACCAAGACCATACGGCGTCACTCAAACAACAAACCCTGGATCAACCCTGAGATTAAAACACTTCTGAGAGAGAAGAAGAGGATCTTCAGGTCAGGGAACAGGGAGATGCTGAAGTCCGTACAGAGGGAGCTGAGGAGAAAGATCAGAGAAGGCAAGGACAGCTTCAGGAAGAAGATGGAGGACAAGCTGCAACAGAGCGACATCAGCGGGGTCTGGAGAAACCTCAAAACCATCTCGGGGCTCCAGAATACCTCCCCCCAGGCCACAGGGGGCAGGGAGTGGGCGAACAACCTGAATCTGTTTTTCAATAGATTTGACCAACCGCCCTCCCCCCTGACTGCACAACAACCACTGCTGCCTCTAAAGAAATCAAGTCCTGCTGCCCACTCCCCACTCTACCAACACCCCCCCACTCCCAACACACAGCCCCCCATCCTGACCCTGACCAGGACCCAGGTGAGGACGGAGCTGAGGAAGATCAAGGCGAGGAAGGCGCCGGGACCGGACGGCATCAGCGCAAAGCTCCTCAAGTCCTGTGCAGACCAGCTGTGTGGGATTGTGACGTATATCTTCAACATGAGCCTGAAACTGGGGAGGGTACCACAGCTGTGGAAAACATCTTGTGTGGTACCTGTACCAAAAACTTCCCACCCCAAAGACCTGAACAGCTACAGACCGGTGGCCTTGACGTCCCACTTGATGAAGACCCTGGAGAGACTGCTCCTTGCTCACCTCCGCCCCCTGGTGGAACCAGCGATGGATCCACTCCAGTTCGCCTACCAGCATGGCATTGGGGTGGAGGATGCGGTGATCTTCCTCCTTCACCGTTCTCTGTCCCACCTGGAGAAGCCCGGGAATATGGTGAGGATCATGTTCTTTGACTTCTCCAGTGCTTTCAACACCATCCAACCGATGATCCTGAAGGACAAGCTGCTGCGCGCAGGGGTGGACCAGCACCTGTCATCATGGATCCTGGACTACCTCACGAACCGGCCTCAGTTTGTGAGAACCCGGGACTGTGTGTCCGACACGATCATCAGTAGCACGGGGGCCCCCCAGGGAACGGTGCTGGCTCCCTTCCTGTTCACTCTTTATACTGCGGACTTCTCACACAACACAACACACTGCCATCTACAGAAGTTCTCTGATGACTCTGCGATCGTTGGCCTCATCTCCAATGGAGATGAAGCTGAGTACAGAGGGCTTATCCAGGACTTCGTGGACTGGTGCCATCGGAACTGCCTCCAGATCAACGCGAGGAAAACTAAGGAGCTGGTGGTGGACTGCCGCAGGCATGGGCAGCCCCTCACAGTACCAGTAAATATACAGGGAACAGACATCGAGATGGTGACATCCTATAAGTACCTGGGTATTCATCTGAACAATAAACTAGACTGGTCACACAATACTGATGCACTCTACAAGAAGGGACAGCGCAGGCTGTTCCTGCTGAGGAGACTCAGGTCTTTTGGTGTACAAGGGGCGCTGCTGAAGTCATTCTATGACACGGTGGTGGCATCAGCCATCACTTTTGGAGTGGTCTGCTGGGGCAGTGGCATTACTGCAGCCGATAGGAAGAGACTGAACAAACTGATTAAGAAAGCTAGCTCTGTCCTGGGGCAGCGCCTTGATCCGATGGAGGAGATAGGAGAGAGAAGGACGGTGGCTAAACTGTCATCTCTGCTGGAGTCCGAGTTCCACCCTATGCAGGACATACTGAATGCACTGAGGAGCTCATTTAGCAGCAGACTACATCATCCCAGGTGCACAACCGAGAGGTTTCGTAGGTCCTTCCTACCAACGGCTGTCAGACTGTACAACCTAAGCAGGGCTGCTCGCAGAGATAGCAAAAAAGACGTAACAAACTAATAGTTTTTTGAATGCAGAAGATGCAATAGACTTACACAGTGGTCCTCTCCGGCATACAACTAGGAGCATGCCGGTCGCTATGGAGGGTGAGAGTGTGTATGGGCACATAATCATACCATGCAGGATAGCTGGGTAGACGGTTATGCTGTTTCATTCCATCTAGCGGCAATGCTCTGCACTGTGTGTGTTTATATATTTGCATATTTGTTCCGTCTAGCTGCAATGCTCCGTACTGTGGGTGTTTATATATTTATATATCTACATGTTATTCCATCTAGCTACATTGCTCCGCACTGTGTGTGTTTATATACTTGCATATTTATTCCACCTAGCTGCAATGCTCCGTACTGTGGGTGTTTATATATTTACATATTTATTCCATCTAGCTACAATGCTCTGCACTGTGTGTTCATATATTCATATATTTATTCCATCCAGCTACAATGCTCTGCACTGTGTGTCTGTGTGTGTGTGTATATATATATATTTTATAGTAATACGTACATATGTTTATTAGCTGCTCTTGCTTGCTTGTTTTTTTTTCTTGCCTTCTGATTGTTGCTCTGAGTGTTGCTATCCCTGTGCTGTTGCAATCCTGGAATTTCCCCGTTGTGGGACTAATAAAGGCTTATCTTATCTTATCTTATCTTATTTATAGGGTTGCCTGGCCACACGGCGTGCTGCTCTGTCCTGACCTGCATCCTCCACCCACATTACACACTCATCTCTCACACATGCATTCATACACGTAACACTATTGTTGAATAAAGCTTTCAAATCTGCCTGAGCCTGCGTGCGTGTTTTCTGGGCCGAACAATATGTCAGAGATGAGCCCGATGAGGGTGGTGTCATCCGCAAACTTGATCAGCTTGACAGATTGATGGCTAGAGGTGCAGCAGTTGGTGTACAGGGAGAAGAGCAGGGGGGAAAGTACACAGCCCTGTGGTGATCCGGTGCTGATGCTTACAGAGTCCGAGACAGTCTTTCCCAGCCTCACATGCTGCCTCCGGTCCGTCAGGAAGTTAGTGATCCACCTGCAGAGGGAGTCAGGCACGTTGAGCTGGATCAGCTTGTCCTGGAGCAGAGCAGGGCGGATGGTATTAAATGCAGAGCTGAAGTCCACAAACAGGATCCTAACATAGGTTGCCGGGGAGTCCAGATGCTGCAGAATGGAATAAAGGGCCAGATTAACTGCATTGTCCACAGACCTGTTGGCTCTGTAGGCAAACTGCAGCGGATCCAAGAGAAGAGTAATGATGGTCTTGAGGTGGGACAGGACCAGGCGCTCAAAGGACTTCATGACTACAGAGGTAAGCGCTACAGGTCTGTAGTCATCAAGTCCAGTGATCCGTGGCTTCTTGGGAACAGGAACGATGGTAAAGGTTTTGAGACAGGCTTGGCACATGGCATGACTCCAAAGAGATGTTAAAAATGTCTGTAAAAACAGGAGTCAGCTCCTCCGCACAATGTCTCAAAGTGGAGGGAGACACGCCATCCGGACCGGGGGCCTTGCGCGGGTTCAGTCTAGAGAAATGTCTGTGCACGTCCTGCTCACTGATGACAAGGGCAGGAGGGAAGGAGAGGACGTTGTTGATTAAACGTTGGAAAACAGCGGGGGCGTTAATTAATCCAAAAGGCATAACTAAATACTCAAATTGCCCCAAGTGTGTTTTAAATGCTGTTTTCCACTCGTCCCCCTCGCGTATTCTGACTAGGTGGTAAGCATTGCATAAGTCAAGCTTGGAGAATATGCGTGAGCGCTGCAGGAGCTCGAAAGTGAGTTCATCAGGGGCAGAGGGTATTTGCCTTTGACAGTGATGGCGTTAAGCTGCTTTTTGTCACCATTTCTTGTTTGGGGCATTTTGTTATCTTATCTTCAAAGTATATGAACCAGAAAATCAGTACAATGTGTCACGCCGCGCCATTCATCAGCGGCGCCACCTGCTCACGCACCTGACCATCATCAGCGGCAAGGGATAAAGGCCGTCTCGCCCGGAGGCTCGGCCTGAAGCCGTCAGACTTCGTCCCTCACCGTTGTGAGCTAACTTCTTTCTTCAGCAACATTATTTGGGTAAGAACCCTTACCTCTCTTTTCCAGTCTGCTCCCCTGTGCACAGGTGGATTCCCCGGCGGCGGACGTCTCCACTCCATCGCCCATTCCTCGCTGCTGTACGGAGCTCTCCAGGTGGCTGTCTTCCGGGCCTCGCCCCCTTGTTGTGCCAGCTATCCTGACAATCCAAGTAAGTCCTTCTCTCACCATAAATCCCTCCTGTGTTGGTGTATGCCCGTCACCCTCTCCCTGTGCTCTCTCCATAGGGTTGCTCGGCTGAACGGTCACCTGCCTCTGTGCCTGAAGCAGACGCCACCACCAACACATTTACACCCCGCAGACACGCACTTATTCACGCCAGCTGTTAATAAACTCTTTGAACTACTCTAAGCCTGTGTGTGTGCGTCTCCTGAGCTGTGCGTTATGTCACAATGTAAAGAAACCAAGAAATTTGTCACTGACAGCTGGCGAAGGTGGCTTCTGGCTTGGTCCATTTTCGTCCATCCTAGTTGATATTTTGCCTTCTGTCAGTCAATTGTGCTTTCTCTCCCACATCCAGAAACTCTTAAGATTATCCCACCTCAATTTTGCTTTTATTCCACTGCAATTTATCTTATATGACGCCTTCTTATATGACGATGCAACCGGGCGATTGCTCTATAGTCACATGGCACTGCGAAGCGGCAGCAGGTGAACACCAGGCAGCATTGCGCTCCCTATGTTGTGAAAAAATGTAAACATTTACCTTCATAAGCTAAATAATGTCTTTTAGAATCATAGTTGGCAAATTCAGGAGCAATGCTCCCAAATTTGCTCCTCCGTCTGCGATTTCAGTACGTCCACAGTGCTGGGTAGTGGCCATATTTGTTTTCTAATCGCAAAGTAGAAGAAGAAGAAGAAGTATTTCTTCCTCTTTGGTGTATTCCATGTTAGCCATGATTCTTCCAACGCGTGTCTGCCACTTTGTGAACTGGCATAATTAGTACAAATCTCAGTCCAGCTGGGGAGTGTTTTAGCATGTCATATCAGTTGACAGGCGCAGTGCTGCACTGTGCCACTAGGGGTGTGATCTGTCCAAGAAATAAACACAGTCAAAAGGTTAAGGGGGGAAAAAGAATAAAAAATTAATGCCAGATGAATTTGTATAATTGATTTTTTCAGTATGGAATTTAAAATGTAGAAAAAGAGATGATTCTTTTTACCAGAGTGGTGGCCTAGTTGATGAGCATCCGCCCCACAACCGGGAGGTCATGGGTTCAAGTCCTGGCCGGGTCATATCGAAGACTGTATAAAAATGGTACTCCCCACCTTCTAGCGTGGTGCTCAGCATAATAGAATGGGGGAAGGAAAAGTTGTTTGTGGCGGCGCCTTACATGGCAGCTGCCCCTCTGATTCTAGATGTGATTAACATTGTCGATAGGAGAAACGTAATTTTGTTCTATTGTACATGATTGGCTGTATGGACTGAATGACAATAGAGATGGCTTCTTCTTCTTCTTCTTGGTTATTATATATAAACTATAGAATTTACAGAAAATGTATATCATGATATATATTGTTATCGTCAAATAAGATTACTTATATCGTGATATGAAATTCTGGTCATATCGCACAGCCCTACTGTGATGGAGTTTGTCAGAATGTTCTCCACTATCCATCTGTAAAAGTTGCTGAGGAGTTTGCAGAATAATCCAAATTTCCTCAGCTTCCCTAGGCAGAAGAATCTCTGTTGAACCTTCTTGATGATCTGCCACATGATGTGATGTGGGTGCTGAGGAGTTTGAAGGCCTTGACCCTTTCCACCTGAGTACTCCTCCGTGGACAGCCACCTTATTGTCATGGAGGAGTTTGCATGCTATAATGTATTCAGGAGCTACGTATGTTGTTGGGGGCAACTTGCCCCTGGTAGGGTCTCCCAAGGTAAACTAGTCCTGGGTGAAGGGCTAGACCAAAAGCGGTCCAGTCAATCCCCCTGAAATTAGTTACAAGGACCAGTGTACTCAAACAAGCCACATGGGTCCATCCTCCAGTGGGCTCACCACCTGCAGGACAGATAATGGAGGTCATGGAGAGTCATGTGACATCTGGGCTTCTCTATTAGACTGCTGCCACCACGACCCAGACCCCTGATAAATGGTACAATATGGATGGATGTTTGGATGGCATACAATTTTAGAAAATATTGTTTAACTGTAAATATTGAAAAAAGGTAATACTGGTATTGTGATCTGCATTTGGCCAAATGCTGTTTGAAGATTAGCACCAGCATAGTAGTTAAGACTGATGTCCCTTCCACCATGAGTTGCATAACAACTTACTCACATCCCTAATTACTGTAAGTTATCACAATGACCATGGGCCCAAACACACTCAGTAACACAATCACTAACATAAAATAAACAAATGCACATGCATGGGTAATACTAGTACACATACCTGTACACAATCCTCACATTCATCTGCATATTGAAAAGAAGTTTCCTTCTCTGTCCTCCACCCCCCCCCCCCCCCCCACACACACACGACTGCATGCAGGAACACAAGGTGCCTGTAGGCCTATTTGAGATGCAGCCTCCCCTGTCCCAGTAAATGATATTAAAAGTCATATCATGAATAAATCGGCAGGCAGAGCCCAACTGTCTCCACATTCACATACAGTAAACTGTCGAAGTGGAGGAATGTCAAGAGGGAGGGACAAGAATGCCATCACAAAGAAACCATAGAAATAGCACCATACTGAACTTATACAGACGTGGACAAAATTGTTGGTACCCCTCTGTTAATGAAAGAAAAACCCACAATGGTCACAGAAATAACTTGGAGTCTGACAAAAGAGGTAATAAATAAAAATTCTATGAAAATTAACTGATGAAAATCAGACAATGCTTTTGAATTGTGGTTCAACAGAATTATTTTAAAAAACAAACTCATGAAACAGGCCTGGACAAAAATGATGGTACCCCTAGAAAAGATTGAAAATAATGTGACCATAGGGACATGTTCAACCAAGATGTGTCCTCTAATTAACATCACAGGTGTCTACAAACTTGTAATCAGTCAGTTGGCCTATTTAAAGGGTGACAAGTAGTCACTGTGCTGTTTGGTGACATGGTGTGTACCACACTAAACATGGACCAGAGGAAGCAAAGGAGAGAGTTGTCTCAGGAGATCAGAAAGAAAATTATAGACAAGCATGTTGAAGGTAAAGGCTACAAGACCATCTCCAAGCAGCTTGATAAGATAAGCCTTTTTTTAGTCCCACAATGGGGAAATTCCAGGATTGCAACAGCACAGGGATAGCAACACTCAGAGCAACAATCAGAAGGCAAGAAAAAACAAGAACAGCTAGTAAACATATGTACATATTACTATGAATATATATATATATAGACACACAGTGCGGAGCATTGTGGTTGGTGAATGTGCAGCAGAAAGTCTAAGCTCTCTCTCCGCGGATGCGGCGGGCCAGCTGGAAGTCTTTGGGCATGATGGTGACCCTCTTAGCGAAGAAGAGACCCGCCAGGTAGGCCTCGCTGGCCTCCTGCAGAGCCATGACGGCGAAGCTCAGGAAGCGCAGGTCGGTCTTGGTCCTGAGCGATCTCCCTCACCAGGCGCTGGATGGGCAGCTTACGGATGAGCAGCTCAGTGGATTTCTGGTAGCGACGGATCTCTCTCAGAGTCACGGGCCTGTAACGGTGAGGCTTCTTCACTCCGCCGGTGGCTGGAGCGCTTTTCCGAGCAGCCTTGGTGACTAGCTGCTTCCTGGGGGGCTTTTTCCTCGAGTAGATTTTATGGGCGGTCTGCTTGGTGCTTGCCATCGCTCGCTATTATTCTGTCCCATATTTCTTGCACGCCGCCTAAACTCCAGCCCGGCACCCGCGTCGTTTTCGCTACAGTTCCCGGTATGTTGAGTTCCTCCATTAGCATCGGGCGGCGGTTGAGTGCTAGCTAGCACTAGCTCTTCCTGCTGTAACGTCTCCTGCTGCAAACAGAGGCTCCGTCCGCCGACTCGGGAGACCTTTGGGGCAATCTGTGTGTCCGTGATATATACATAGAGTGAAAGATGCAGAAAGAAGAAGGAAGATAAAAAAAAAGGCTGTTGCAACGGGCAGCCAACTCGTGTGGTGCCACCGGTCCGGCGGAACCGGAACCGGAAAAAAAAAATGATGTTCCTGTGACTACAGTTGCACATATTATTCAGAAATTTAAGATCCACAGGACTGTAGCCAACTTCCCTGGACGTGGCCGCAGGAGGAGACGGATAATACGAATGGTAACAAAAGAGCCCAGAACAATCTCAACACATTCATGGTGAACTCCAAGGTCAAGGTACATCAGTGTCAGATTGCACCATCCGTCGTTGTTTGAGCCAAAGTGGACTTCATGGGAGATGACCAAGGAGGACACCACTGTTGAAAACAAATCATAAAAAAGCCAGACTGGAATTTGCCAAACTGCATGTTGACAAGCCACAAAGCTTCTGGGAGAATGTCCTATGGACAGACGAGACAAAACTGCAACTTTTTGGCAAGGCACATCAGCTCTGTGTTCACAGACGCAAAAATGAAGCATACCAAGAAAAGAACACTGTCTCTACTGTGAAACATGGAGGAGGTTCTGTTATGTTCTGGGGCTGCTTTGCTGCTTCTGGCACAGGGTGTCTTGAATCTGTGCAGGGTACAATGAAATCTCAAATGGTTCCAAGGTTGTCATAGCCAGGAGCGGCACTGGAGTTAAGCTCCCAGAGCTCATAAAATGCTCCTTACGGCGTGCGTCTTGAAAAGCCTCTGACAACTAAGTCCAACTCCTAGCCTGCCCGTGTGGTTTAGTCTCTAAGCCCAGCGGAACTGCTTTTACTAATAGGAGAAGGGGCGAGGGCGGATCTCTGGCGCCTTAAAACCAGATGCTTCGGGTAGATGGTGGCTCGTCAACCTGGGAAGGTAGCCCATCTAGGGGAAGGTAAACCCTGATTTCAAACCTCCGCTGCCTTGCGGCACACCCGGTTACAGGAAAGGCTTCGGGAGTCGACCCTGAGGAAAAATCCGGAGTTGGAGCCCCTAAGGCAGTTCTCTGTTGTGCTCAACATCGTTCTGGCAGCTCCTGCGACGGCGCTGGTGCCAAACTATAGCAGCCCTGCTGTTCCTTTGGATTCATCAGTGACGTGGAGAGGGGGGACATGCTGCATGGGTAACATCTTGTCCTCCATATCTTCCTGCCCAGGCTTGAATCCTACCAACGCCCAACGCTGGAAGGTAGAACACCGGTGCGCAGCGGCCTGTTCAGCCACAGGCGGTGTTGTTCCAGCAGAGTAGACGTTTAGGATTCTCTTCCATGGTCATTATAGACCGACGGAGGCCAACGACCGACTGAGAGAGAAATGTGCTGCCCAGTGTCAGACAGCTTGGTCTCAGTCGCAGGTCATGGGTCTTGCAACAGTTTAATGACCCACCACAGCTAAAAAGACCCAAGAATGGCTAAGAGCGAAACATAAGATAAGATAAGATAAGATAAGCCTTTATTAGTCCCACAATTGGGAAATTCCAGGATTGCAACAGCACAGGGATAGCAACACTCAGAGCAACAATCAGAAGGCAAGAAAAAACAACATCTAGTAAACATATGCCCATATTACTATAAATGTATATATAGAGACACACAGTGCAGAGCATTATGGCTGGTGAATGTGCAGCAGAAAGTCTAAGCTCTCTCTCCGCGGATGCAGCGGGCCAGCTGGAAGTCTTTGGGCATGATGGTGACCCCCTTAGCGAAGAAGAGACCCACCAGGTGGGCCTCGCTGGTCTCCTGCAGAGCCATGACGGCGAAGCTCAGGAAACGCAGGACGGTCTTGAAGTCCTGAGCGATCTCCCTCACCAGGCGCTGGACGGGCAGCTTACGGATGAGCAGCTCCGTGGATTTCTGGTAGCGACGGATCTCTCTCAGAGCCACGGGCCTGTGACGGCGAGGCCTCTTCACTCTGCCGGTGGCCAGAGCGCCTCTCCGAGCAGCCCTGGTGGCTAGCTGTCTCCTGGGGGGCTTCTTCCTCCAGTAGATTTTACGGGCGGTCTGCTTGGTTCTTGCCATCGCTCTTTATTATTCTGTCTTATATTTCTTTCACGCCGCCTAAACTCCAGCCCGGCACCCGCGTCCTTTTCGCTACAGCTCCCATTGGAAACATTGGACTATTCAAAAGTAGCCTTCTATGAGCCCTGATCTAAATCCTATTGAACATCTGTGGAAGGAGCTGAAACATGCCGTCTGGAGAAGGCACCCTTAAAACTTGAGACAACTGGAACAGTTTGCTCATGAGGAGTGGGCCAAAATACCTGCTGAGAGGTGCAGAAGTCTCATTGACAGTTACAGAAATTGTTTGATTGCAGTGATTGCCTCAAAAGGTTGTGCAACAAAATATTAAGTTAAGAGTACCATCATTTTTGTCCAGGCCTGTTTCATGACTTTGTTTTTTTTAAATAATTCTGTTGAGCCACAATTCAAAAGCATTGTCTGATTTTCAATGGTTAATTTTCATAGAATTTTTATTTATTACCACTTTTGTCAGATTCAAGTTATTTCTGTGACCATTGTGGGTTTTTCTTTCATTAACAGAGGGGTACCAACAATTTTGTCTACGTCTGTACATGCAACATACCCATGATGTAAAGTTGGGGTGCAACTAGTAGCAAGTGTGAATTGGTCCTGCAGATTATGTCAGTTCTATGCATATTTGTTTTCTATTCCTGTCAGTTATGCAGACAAAGCACAACCTCATGTAAGTTTTATGATTTGTTTCATGTGTAATACGACTAAAAACTTTTTAGAATTTTTGTTAGTGAAAAACAGACCCAGTAACACCTAAAGTGTTTTTCTTCAATCATTTTTGCATTCTTCAATGCAGACGACATAATAACCATTTAAACAGCAAGAGTACCCCCACTGATATTAATAATCGAGACACAGCCATAAAACAGCTAGTCGCAAAAATAGAGCCTATTCAGCAAAATACAACATAGAAAAAAAAACCATAAAAGAAAGCATGGTGGGAATTTATTTTTAGTGTTACCTGGTTTATTAAAAACAGAAATTTGCCAGTCAATCTTATTTATATCCTAAACGAACAAAACAGAGGCAGCTGTTTTTGTAACTACTTGTAGGAATCTTTATTAGCAGGTTAAACTCACCTGGAGACCAACTCCTGCTGCTTTAAGCCATTTCAGTTCCATCAGGAAAAAGCAGAGTTCATGGAATCATTTTTAGCCCATTTCAGTTCTGACCCGTGGGAGAAACAGGAGACACACATCCTCAGGCTATAAAAAGTCATATTTCAAAATATATTTAAAGTAACACAAATGCTTAGAAGAAGTTGTAGGGCGTTTTAAATGTTGACATCTAAGCAGTTAAAATCCATGCTTTTATATTAAAATTTGAGGACATACAACAGAACTTTAATGATCTTTTGCAGGAAATTGTTTTGCTACAGCAGTAGCACACCAATCTATATTCAATAAAAAATAAAAGAAAAACAAGAGCCAAAAAGCCAAAGAATCAGACTATGAAGTGAAAAATGATTTTAAAACCGTGAGAGCTGCTGGCAGGAAAGACTTCCTGCTGTGTTCCATCCTGCACTGGGGAGGTGTCAATCTGTGACTGAAGGTGCTCTCCCAAAACACTTTAAGGTCATGTAGTGGATGGGAGTTATTGTCCAGGATGCACTTATTTCCTGAGCATTCTCACCTCAGCCACTTGCTGAATTGAGTTCAGCTCAGCCCAGTGATGGAGTTGGCACTCTTAATCAGTCTGTTCAATCTGTTTGTATCCCTAGAATGAGCCCCCTGCCCCACAACATACCACACCAAAAAAAAGTGCACTGGCCACCACAGACTGGTAAAAAGTGCACAGAAGAGGTCTGTAGATGTTGAAGGATTTTAACCTTCTTAGAAAATACAGCCGACTTTGACCCTTCTTAATACACTGCCTCCATGTGGTTGGACCATTCCAGCTTATTGCCCATCTGCACTCCCAGGTACCTGTAGCTAGACACAATTTCCACCTCCATACTTACAATGATGACTGGAACTAGTGTGGATCTCTTCATTCCGAAATCAATCACCATCTCCTTGGTTTTGGAGATGTTCAGCTGAAGGTGACTGATGCTGTGTCAGTCCACAAAGTCCGCAATTATGCCCCATAATACTCCTCACGTCCTCCGCTAATACAACCAACGACTGCTGAGTCATCAGAAAATTTCTGCAGAAAGCATGTGTCAGAATTGTACTGATAGTCTGATGTGTAGATTGTGAAGAGAAAAGGGGGCAGGACAGTTCCTTGATGACCCCCTGTGCCACTCAGAAGCTTGTTGGAAGTGTAGTTCTTCAGGTGGATATAGTATGGTCTACAGGTCAGATAGTCCAGGCAATCAGTGCTGACTCCACTTGCATTATCCTCAAATTCTCACCAAACAGCCCTATAACATCTTGTTGTCACCCATAATAGCACTGGAATATTTTCATGAGAAGAGCAGAACTTCTGGTTTTCTGTCAACTACCCAACACAGCTGATGTAGGTGTACCACAGATGCAGGTTGTCTTCAGTAGTGACAAAAGCTGCAGCAAAAGCCTTTTGGCTGTTTGGTAGTGTTGACTGTGCGGGGAAATGTTTTAATAAAATTGCAAAGGGCCATCTTAATGTTTCTAGTGTAGTAAACCTGTTTGGAGTTAGTAGTCATGCCCAGTGGTGATCCTGGCTTGTATGAAGCCCTGGGCAGACTGCTTCCCTGCCTCTAAAAATAACTTTACGCGGATTTTCACAACACTAATTGGCTATACTTTAATAAGTTAATAACATAAACTTAAGCTTTAATAATCAAACGTTGACATTCTAGGAGTCATTAAGGTTTTAAAATTCAAAACCCTGGATAATTTAAGCACAAAACTTACTTTCAACGTTTTTTCTTTTTCCTTCTTTTTTCTGCTTTCGATGTCCGCCATATTGGAATTACATACTGACAGGGCATAATTTGCCAGAGTCAGATGCAGACAGATACTGTTGGAGGGAGCCAGAATCCCGCCTGTAGAGGGTGCCCATTTTCCACACATAACATGACTTGATGAGGAAATGAGCGCTGAGCACAAATAAATATGAATCTTTTTTTTCCCTCATTCTCATGACGACCCTTAGAGAATATCACCCTGGGCAACTGCCCATGTGGCCCATATCAGGAATGGCTACTGATCATGCCATACATGATTTGCTTAGAATTTTGGCTATTTGGTTGTTGAAGCAGATTTGAGATACAGTGCAATAGCAGAATTAAATAGTGCCTGAAACAATGGGAAGCTCGGTGGTGCAGTGGTTAGCACTGTGGTAGCACAGTAAGAAGGTTATTGGTTCGATCCCACCCCCTGACCATCAGTGACCCTTCTGTGTGGACTTTGCATGTTCTCGCTGTGTCTGTGTGGGTTTACGCGAGGTACTCTGGTTTCCTCCCAAAGGCCAAAAACATGCAGGTTAGGTTAATTGGAGACTCTAAAGTGGCCCTAGGTGTGAATGTGTGTGTGAATGGTGAAGGGATTGGCACCACACCGTGGATGCCCTGAACTTCCCTCAGGGATTAATAAAGTATTCAAAATAAAATAATAAAGATAAATAAGCTAGCATACAAAAGCAGCACTGGAGTGACTCACCAGTCAGGTTTAATCAAGCGGGATCGTGGAACACATTTTCAGCCTGAGCCTGAAGGTGGGGAGGGCACAACAACTGTGGAAAGCATCCTGCATGGTACCTGTGCCAAAGACTCCACATCCCAAGGACCTGAACAGCTACAGACCAGTGGCCCCCACATCACACCTGATGAAGACCCTGGAGAGGCTGCTCTTCACCCACCTCCGCCCCCTGGTGGGACCAGCTATGGACCCAATTCAGTTTGCCTATGAGCATGGCATCGGGGTGGAAGATGCAGTGATCTTCCTCCTATATCATTCCTTGGCCCACTTGGAGAAGCCTGGGAGTACTGTGAGGATCATGTTCTTTGACTTTTGCCAGTGCTTTCACCACCATCCAACCGGTGATCCTGAGTTACAAGCTGCTGTATGCAGGGGTGGACCAGCACCTGTTATTGTGGATACTGGACTACCTCACAGACCAACCACACTATTTGTGAGAACCCAGGGCTCTATGTCTGACACCATTATCTGCAGTACAGGGGCCCCCCAGGGAACAGTTCTGGATCCCTTCCTGTTCACCCTCTACACTGCTGACTTTTCACACAACACGCCACACTGTCATCTACAGAAGTTCTCTGATGCCTCTGTGATCGTCAGCCTCATCTCTGATGGGGATGACGCGGAGTACAGAAGACTTATTCAGGACTTTGTGGACTGGTGCCATCGGAACTGCCTCCAGATCAATGCGAGGAAAACTAAGGAACTGGTGGTGGACTGCCGCAGGCGTGGACACCCCCCCCCCCACACACACAGCACTGGTAAACATCCAGAGAACAGACATTGAGATGGCGGTATCTTACAAGTACCTGGGTGTTCATCTGAACAATAAACTGGAATAGACACACAACACCAACGCGGTCTACAAGAAGGGGCAGTACAGGCTGTTCCTCTGGAGGAGACTCAGGTATTTTGGAGTGCGGGGGGCACTCCTGAAGACCTTCTACAATTTGGTGGTGGCATCAGCCATCACGTTTGAAGTGGTCAGCTGGGACAGCAGCATCACGGCAGCCGACAGGAAGAGACTGAATGGGCTGATCAAAAAAGCCAGCTCTGTTCTGGGGCGACACCTCAATCCACTGGAGGAGATAGGCGAGAGGAGGATGGTAGCTAAGCTGTCATCTCTGCTGGAGTCCGAGTCCCACCCCCCGCAGGATATGCTGAACGTACTGAGGAGCTCATTTAGCGGTAGGCTGTGCCATCCTAAGTGCTCGAGGGAGAATACCAGTCAGTGTTGGCACAAAGCTTTAGGCTTCTGCTAGAAAGATGAAGATGAAGAGGAACTTCGTCTTTCAGCATGACAATGGCCCAAAGCACACATCTAAATCAACAATAGAATGGCTTCACCAGAAGAAGATTAAAGTTTTGGAATGGCCCAGCCAGAGTCAGACCTGAATCCAATCAAACATCTGTGGGGTGATCTGAAGAGGGCTGTGCACAGAGCACAGAGCATTTTTGCAAAGAAGAGTGGGCAAATATTGCCATATCAGGATGTGCCACACTGATAGACTCCTACCCCAAAAGACTGAGTGCTGTAATAAAAGCCAAAGGTGCTGCAACAAAGTATTAGTTTATGGGTGTGTATACTTATGCAAACAGGTTATTGTAAGTTTTATATTTTCATTTTTCCCCTTAAAATATTTGTTTGTTTTTCAATGGGATTGTACTGGTTATAGGTCACATTAATGGTGGAAAAAGTTTTGAAATGATTTATTTTGGTCTCATTTTTTTTACATCACAAAAAGCTGGCATTTGAACAGGGATGTGTAGACTTTTTATACCCACTGCAAAATATACTACACATCCTGGTCATAACTGACCTTGGCACATCACAAAGTGCATTTAGCTGAATAAAAAAGAACTGTCAAACACTTCAGTGCACAACCCCTCCCCCCCAAAAAAAAGATTGATAACATCAACAAACATTGCACATCCACTATTGTGGTTTATTTTAAATCACCACATGTGTTAGTAGGAAACTCAGGGTAAATGCTGGACAGATCACCAGTCCATTGTAGGACAGATATAATTTTATCAGTAATTTTAATTCTAATATGATAAACCACTGAGTAGCTTTTATTTTCAATTGCATTTAAGATAAGATAAGATAAGATAAGCCTTTATTAGTCCCACAATGGGGAAATTCCAGGACTACAACAGCACAGGGACAGTAACACTCAGAGCAACAATCAGAAGACAAGAAAAAAAAACAAGAGCACTGAGTATACATATGTACATATAAATATATAAATATATAAACACACAGTGCGGAGCATTGTAGCTAGATGGAATAAATATGTAAATATATATTCAGTTTTAATTGTGAAACTTTTAACTTTGTAGGAAATAATACCCCCCCCCCCCCCCCCGATAGGTTTACATCTAAATGTGGCCCTTGGAAAGTGAGGAAAAAATGTTGTGGCCCTCCCTACCACCAAAGTTCCCCATCCCTGATCTACATGATTACAGGGATAAATATCCATGAAATTGTCACATTGTTTGAAATGAGCTGGGCTGAATTCCACTTTAGTTTCTGTATAAGCACTATAAAAAAATGACATTTCTCATGGAGATAATACCAGAAATAGAAGCTGAAAAGACTAACCTGACTCTCGGGTTTTGATTTACCTCATTAGACCTAATTGGAGCTTCCATTATATTTTTGCAACCTTCAACAGCCAATGAGGGCCAACTTACCATAAAAGTACCACTCCCTCTTCTCACTCATACAAAACGATCCATTTGCAACTGAGTCTGTTGATGACTGGTGTAACATGTAACCAATGAATTTCTGAAAGTAACAATATGTCACATGACCTAGTTGGTCACGAAGTGTGCTCACCAGCTGCAATTTAAAGGACTGCAAATAAAAGGGCTTCTTTAATAGTGCTGCGTCTTTCAAATGTTTTTGAAAAATGGCCAAATTGAATTCATAAAAAACCTCCAGGAAGCATTCGAAAGTTATAGAGGTTTTCCCATGTTATGTAACACAGTTTGACAGTATGGCACAGGTTGAAAAATGCCTGGTTGGACCCTAAGGAAAAAAAGTGTAATATTGTGGAGAAAGGTGGCAGGCGAGGCAACGAGCTGGACGACACAGAAACTTTACTCTTTCTCCAACATAACTTTCAGGAAAAGAGAATCCCGGGTCTCTGTGCATTCCTCTTTTATATCTTTATTTCCATGCATCGAGACTCGGAACTTCCAACCATTATACATTGTTGTTTGAGCAAAGAAATGTGTGGCACATAAACATGACATAACGCCGGCGGCGGTCCCACACCCTTCTTTTCTCAGCGGCTCCGGCAGCTCTTATGCCGTTTTTCCACTAGCCCAGTTCGACTCGCCTCGTTTCGTTTCGTTACTACTCGTTTCGGCCGCGGTTGTGTCTCCATAGCAGCCGGGTAAAGCGGGGTTAAGCTGTGGTGGGTGGGATTTTTTTTACAGCAAGGTGGCGCCACACTCCCGTGACGTAAAACATGCGACCCAAGCCAAACACAACATGGCGGCTTTACAAGGCGACTCCTCGGTCTGTGGCTTTTTTCACCGTAAATGCCAAAAAGGACCGCCAGACAAGGGTTCAGGCAGTGAGACGAAACACTCTGGAATAGTTCTGCAGCTTCTGGGAGAGCCGAAGACGTGAGGATACAAATTAGGTCATATGTGACGGTAAGCTAATGTTGCTAATGCTAGTTTGCTATAAGTACGTCGTACTACACTGTAATCTCTGCAAGTTATCGCTGTTAGGTACTAAAATATGTACGCTGTGTGTGTTTCAGATGGCTCTGTTGTGGGGAAATTACCGCTTCATTCGGTCTGGGCGTTCAGCACAGCCTATCACGGATGTCATCAGCCTGTCACTGATGTCAGCACAGCTTCACAAACGATCTGTGGTTATATAGCTTAAGAATGTCTGTAGAAACGTTTATTTCCTGTACAACAAATTGCTCTGATCTGCGTGAAAATCATGGAGAGACTGCTGAGACATCATGGACGTACCTGCTTCTGCAGCAGTCTGAGATGGTCATAGAAAAAAATGATCAGCTGACACAACTTGATCACCATGTTAATAACTATATTAGCCACAAAATATACGGTCAGTCTGGCGTTCAGCACAGCCTGTCACTGATGTCAATACAGCCTGTCACTGATGTCAGCACAGCTTCACGAACGATCAGTGGTTGTAGAGCTTAAGAATGTCTGGTTTATTTCCTGTGCAAAAAATTGCTCTGATCTAAGTAAAGGAACCCTATTTCACTGTTTATGGGAATGTAGAAAAATCAGAATGTTTTGGGAAGAGGTGAGGGTAACAATTGAAAAAATAATTTCAAAACAAATCACATTGAACCCTAAACTGTTTTTTTTGGGTCTGTATCCAGAAAAACATAACTTTAATAAGAGTGAAAGAACATTCATAGACCTCAGTTTGCTTAATGCCAAAAAATGTATTGCATTACTGCGGAAAAACTCATAGACCAGATGTGACTCAGTGGTTAAGACAGATGTTACCAACCTTCCACTAGAAAGAATAACATACATACTGAAATCAAAGGAAAATGTGTTTGAGAATATATGGAGACCTTTCATTGATTATGTAAAGAAATTAAACATAACTTCTGAAGAAGAAGGTGAATGATATGTGTGGACCTTGCAAATTCCAAGCTGGTGAATGTATATTATGTATTCTTATGTAATAGATTACCTAGACTAAACAGAGGAGCATTGTTGTTGACTTGTTTTTGTTAATGGTTGTTGTTTTTATTACCCTTTTTTTGTTATTTTGTTATTGTTCTTTTTAGTTTTTAAATTACTTTTGTGTTAGTGTCTGACTGTGTGTACTGTTTGTAAAAAAAAAAAGGTTCAATAAAAATATTGTGGGAAAAAAAAATTGCTCTGATCTGCGTGAAAATCATGGAGAGACTGTTGAGACATCATGGACGTACCTGCTCCAGCTGCACTGAGTCTGAGATGGTGTCATTGCAAAAAATGATCAGCTGACATAACTTGATCTCCAGGTTAATAACTATATTAGCCACAAAATATATATTCAAAAAAGTAAACAGTACTGAGTTAGGTATAATTAGATATATTTGACACTTATGATGCATTTTAGGCCAAAACAAACTTGATCTAGGATTAAAAGCAATTAAAATGCAGTCACAGGGTTACATGGAAAATGCTTGATTTACTAGATACATATACTGTAGAAATATATATTCTCTGCATCAACAATGTACTATACATGCATTCATGTAGTATTGCACTGACAATAAACCTCTGAAGTTTTTGCAGATGTCTCTTTTTTATATGTGAAGGTTACCACCATGTGACATAAATTTCTAAAAAATGAGCCATTATTTTCAAGGTCACCCATTAATGGTTTGTACTATTGACTCTTTTCCCACCAGTGTATTAACAGACAAAAATAGAAATCATGATGCAAACACATAAGTCACTACATTGTTTATTACAATCAGCAGCAAATTCCAGATTATTCAGAATGTGCAAAACTCAAACTGTAAGACTGGTTCACTCAGCAGCTGGGATGTGCAGCTCACACTGGTCTCAGATCAGCAGATCTTAGGCCTGCATCTCTGTAAATAGTGACGCAAGGTCCAGTTTGGGGTGGATCGATCGTTTACCTCTTGCCTACACAAAAGACAGAAATGGGTGGTGGTTAAATAAAGGAAGTTTAAAACATATTTGGGAAATACACTTGTTGCTAAAAGGCAGTGGTGGAATGTCAATGAATGAATCTGACATAACGCACAGCTCAGGAGACGCACACACACAGGCTCAGAGAAGTTCAAATAGTTTATTAGCAACAGGAGTGAATGAATGTGTGTCAACGGGATGTAAATGTGTTGGTGGCGGCGTCTGCTTCGGGCACAGAGGCAGGAGGCCGTACAGCCGGACAACCCTATGGGAAAAGCAAAAGGAGAAGGGTGACGGGCACACACCAACACAGGAGATTTGCAAGCGAGAGAGGAGCTTACTTGGAGGGCACAGATGACTGGCACAGCAAGGACGAGGTCCGGAAGACAGCCACCTGGAGAGCTCGGTGCAGCAGCGAGGAATAGGCGATGGAGAGGCGATGTCCGCCGCCGGGGAATCCACCTGTGCACAGGGGAGCAGACTCGAGAGAGAAAAGGAGGTAAGAGCTTCTTACCCGGGAGAATAGCTGAAGGTGAAGGAACTCACAGCGATGCATGAGAAGTTTAACGGCTTCAGGCCGAAGCTCAGGGCGAGGTGGCTTATATCCCTCGCCGCTGATGATGAGCAGGTGTGCGTGCAGGTGGCGCCGCTGATGAGCGGCGCGGCGTGACAGTACTCCCCCCTCTAGCAGCGCCTCCTGGCGATGGCTTTCCTGGGTGCGCTCGGTGGAAATCAGCGATGAGCAATGGGTCCAACACAGACGACGGGGGTACCCACTGTCGATGGTCAGGCCCATAGCCCTCCCAGTCCACCAGGTACTGCAACCCACGACCCCGGCGCCGGGAGTCCAGGATGGAGGAGACGGGCCAGGCCGGATGGCCACCAATCATCCGGGGCGCGGGTTGCGCAGCAGGAGGAGGGCAAAGGGGATCGGAGACTGCCAGCTTCACCTTGGACACGTGGAAGGTGGGGTGGATGCGGAGGGAGGGGGGAATAGCTACACGCACAGCCACCGGGTTGACAATCCTGGTGATGGGATAGGGACCCACGAAGCGCTGTGCCAGCTTCCTCCTCTCGCCTTTTAAGGTAACGTCCCGGGTCGACACGTAGACTCGCTGCCCAACCCTGTACGCCGGGGCAGGTCTTCTGTGCCGGTCCGCCATGGCTCTGTTGCGCTCCGCCGTGCGTAAAAGCGCATTGCGCGCTGACGCCCAGATGGAGCGGAACTGCCTGAGATGCGCCCGTACCGAGGGGACAGTTACCTCACTCTCCTGCGCCGGGAACAGCGGGGGGTCGTAACCCAGGGACGCCTTGAAGGGGGACATCCTTGTGGCAGAAGAGCGAGCAGTATTATGGGCGTATTCAACCCAGGCAAGGTGGTTGCTCCAGGACGTGGGTTTGGACGCCGTTACACAGCGGAGCGCAGCCTCCAGCTCCTGGTTGGTCCGCTCACACTGCCCGTTGGATTGGGGGTGATGGCCGGAGGAGAGGCTCACCTTGGCTCCTAAAGCGTTGCAAAACGACTTCCAAACCTCAGAGGAAAATTGGGGCCCTCGATCCGAGACCACGTCCACCGGAATCCCATGCAGCCTGACCACGTGTTGGATGAGGAGGTCCGCCGTCTCCAGGGCAGTGGGGAGACCTCGCAGGGGGACGAAGTGTGCCGCCTTGGAGAAGCGGTCCACGATGGTCAGGATGGTGTCGTAGGAGTTGGAGACTGGGAGTCCGGTGACGAAATCCAAGGCGATGTGCGACCAGGGCCTGCCAGGGGCTGGAGCAGACCCGCTGGAGGGGCATTTCCCGACTTGTTGGTGGCACAAATTGGACAGGCTCGGGCGTAGCGGGCAGCATCCCTCCGCAGGCCCGGCCACCAAAAGGACCGCTGGAGGAGGTTTATCATCCGGGAGGAGCCAGGGTGACAGGTGAGCTTGGAGGTGTGTAGCCAGTGGATGACCTCTCCTCGAACCGCAGCTGGCACGAACAGCCTCCCCTCCGGTCCGCCGCCAGGGTCAGGTTCCACTTCCTGCGCCTTCCGGATCTTGCTCTCAATGTCCCAGGAGATGGCTCCCACGACGCACGACCTGGGTAGGATGGTGTGGAGCGTGTCCTCCGACTCCTCAGGGGCGAATTGCCTAGAGAGGGCGTCGGGCAGGCCGTTCTTGGAGCCAGGCCTGAAGGTGATGGAAAATTGGAACCTGGCGAAGAACAAGGACCAGCGCGCCTGGCGGGCGTTCAGGCGCTTGGCAGATCGAAGGTACTCCAAGTTCTTGTGGTCCATCAGGACCACGAACGGCAGGTCCACCCCCTCTAGCCAGTGACGCCACTCTTGCAGCGCGAGCTTGATGGCCAGGAGCTCTCTGTCCCCCACGTCGTAATTTCTCTCCGCCGGGGACAGGCGCCGGGAGAAGAAGGCGCAGGGCCGTTTGGCGCCGTCGTCAGGCGACCGCTGGGAAAGCACCGCCCCCACTCCCGTGTCCGAAGCGTCCACCTCCACGATGCACTGCAGCGCGGGGTCGACCTGGCAAAGGACCCGGGAGGAGGAGAACTCCGCCTTCAGCGCCTGAAAAGCAGCTGCGGCCTCTTCGGTCCACCGGCACGGGACCTTAGGGGACGTGAGGCGGGTCAGCGGTCCGACGATGGTACTGAAGTTATGGACAAAGCGGCGGTAGAAGTTCGCGAACCCAACGAACTGTTGCACCTGTTTCCTCGACGCAGGTGTAGGCCATTCTACCACCGCCTTCACCTTCTCTGGGTCTGGACGCACCTGGTCGTGAGAGATGATGAATCCCAGGAAGGATGTAGTCTTAGCATAAAATTCGCACTTTTCAGCCTTCACGTATAGCCGGTTCTCCAGCAGTCTTTGGAGGACCCGCCTCACATGGACCTGGTGCCCGTCCCTGGACTTGGAGAAGATGAGTATGTCGTCCAGGTAGACGAACACAAAGAGGCCGATGAAGTCCCGGAGGACGTCGTTGATGAGGCGCTGAAAGACGGCAGGAGCGTTGGTCAACCCGAACGGCATTACCAGGTATTCGAAGTGGCCGTTCGGGGTACGGAAGGCTGTCTTCCACTCATCTCCCTCCCGGATCCGGACGAGGTGGTATGCGCTGCGTAGATCCAGCTTGGTGAACCAGGTCGCCCCCTGGAGGGAGTGGAAAGCGGTGTCCATGAGGGGCAGGGTGTAACGATCCTTCTCCGTGATGTCATTTAGAGCCCGATAGTCAATGCAAGGACGGAGGGATCCGTCCTTCTTTCCAACGAAGAAGAACCCTGCCCCCACGGGTGATGACGATGGGCGGATTATCCCAGCACTCAGCGACTCCTTTAGGTAGGCGTTCATCGTCTCCTTCTCCGGCGCCGACAGACTGTAGAGCCGACCAGAAGGTAAGGGTGCCCCCTGGCGGAGGTTGATGGCGCAGTCATAGGGCCGATGAGGAGGAAGAGACATGGCCTTGGTCTTGCTGAATACCATACCCAGGTCGTGAAATTCCAGGGGCACCAGGGACAGGTCCGGGGGCGCTGCGTCCGTAGGTGGGGGAGAAGCGGACGGTGAGCAGGCAGCGGACTGTAGGCAGGTGCCCATGCAGAACGTGCTCCATGCCGACACCCCGGCGGACTTCCAATCCAGAACGGGGTTGTGGAGGTGTAGCCAGGGATACCCCAGGATGACGGGCGACACAGAGTTGGGCAGGACGTAAAAGGTCATTTCCTCCCGGTGGTTTCCTGAGATGATTACCGGGACAGGAACAGTCTGGTGCGTCACTCTCCCAAGGGAGGCACGAGAGAGGTTGACCAGGGAGATTGGGTTTCTCAGTGCCTGGCAGCGGATGCCCAATCGGGTTGCCAGGCTTTGTGAAATAAAGCTGCCTTCTGCGCCCAAATCCACCAGTGCGTGGGTGAGATGCCCAGTGGGATTGTGGCAGAAACGGATGGGCAGCTTCAATTGAGTGTGGGGGTTTAACCGATTGACATCCGCGAGGCCCCCTACAGTGACTCGCGGACCCCGCCGACTGGCTTTCCGTGGGCAACGCTTCACCGTGTGTTGGTCATCTCCGCAATACATGCAGAGATCCAACTCACGGCGGCGTTGTTTCTCCGCAGGGGAAAGCTTTGTCCAGCCCGTCACCATCGGCTCCGACTCCTCGGGGCACGATGGTGGCGGCGCCGCCAGGGGGCGAGCTTGGAACAGGCGCGGCGAGACTCCACGAGGGCGAGAAGAAGACGACTTCCACCCCGAGGAGCGCTCGCGCAGCCTGTTGTCCAAACTAATCGCTAAGGATGTCAGCTCCGCTAGCGTCTCAGGAATATCCCGCCCAGCCAGTTCATCCCTCAGATCATCACTGAGACTGCGGAGGAAAAGGCCGCAGAGGGAGCGTTCCTCCCAGCCTAATTCCTCCGCCGCTACCCGGAAGTCGACCGCGTAGTCCGCTGCCAACCGGCTTCCCTGCTGGAGGGCGAGAAGCCGATCGACCTGGACCGTCTCGGTAGGAGAATGGTCAAAGACCTCCAGGAAGCGCCCCACGAATTGGTCATATGTGAGGGCGGCATAACTGGGCCTCGCCATTACGGCGTAGGTCCATGTTAATGCTCGCCCCTCCAGGAGATTCCCGATATAACCAATTCGGCTATGATCTGAGGGAAAGTCTCCGGGCACACGGTGGAAAACAGACTCACACTGCATAATAAACCCCCGCGCTCCGCCGAGCTTACCGCTAAAGCGGGGGGGGGGGTTGGAATGGGTGTGAGCCGAACCGGTGCACTCGGAGCCTGCTGGACGGCCACTGGAGCAGCAGGAGCCGCGCCAGCCTGATGAGCCGGGGGGAACGGCTGTTGGGGGTCCAAGCGGCCCAACCGGTTAGTTAAATTTAACAATTGATTAAAAATCACCTGTTGCTGATAGGCTATCTGATCCACTCGAGCCTCGAGAGTGGAAAACCGGTGTGCGAGCCCGCCGTCTGCCGAGCCGCTCTGCTGAAGCTGTACTGACATAACGCACGGCTCAGGAGACGCACACACAGAGGCTCAGAGAAGTTCAAATAGTTTATTAGCAACAGGAGTGAATGAATGTGTGTCAGTGGGATGTAAATGTGTTGGTGGCGGCGTCTGCTTCGGGCACAGAGGCAGGAGGCCGTACAGCCGGACAACCCTATGGGAAAAGCAAAAGGAGAAGGGTGACGGGCACACACCAACACAGGAGATTTGCAAGCGAGAGAGGAGCTTACTTGGAGGGCACAGATGACTGGCACAGCAAGGACGAGGTCCGGAAGACAGCCACCTGGAGAGCTCGGTGCAGCAGCGAGGAATAGGCGATGGAGAGGCGATGTCCGCCGCCGGGGAATCCACCTGTGCACAGGGGAGCAGACTCGAGAGAGAAAAGGAGGTAAGAGCTTCTTACCCGGGAGAATAGCTGAAGGTGAAGGAACTCACAGCGATGCATGAGAAGTTTAACGGCTTCAGGCCGAAGCTCAGGGCGAGGCAGCTTATATCCCTCGCCGCTGATGATGAGCAGGTGTGTGTGCAGGTGGCGCAAATATTTGTAATGTGTCCTGTTACTGCATGAGTTTATTGATGATAGAGTATAAACTACACATATAAACTAAATTATATTGATGACTGAACAACTGCTATTCCCCAAAAGATACAGTTATGAACATAACTCACAAAGGATCACACAAGTGATCTGACAAAAAAAATAAATACATTAACAAGTGGTTTATTTTACAGTTGATGCGCCAGTCTTATTCAATTATTCTGTAATTAATACTCACACAATCAAATAAATCTCAGTTCAGTCCCTTTTATATTAAGTGGAAATTGTGCTACTTTGGTTTTGACACTTTACCTATAAAAGCAAAGGATTTCAGTAATTTCCACAGTGGCGACGTCCGTTGTTGAGCGGCTGATTCCCTCCTGCCTAGACGAACGACAGAAATGGATGATGATTAGTTTCAAGCAAGTTCAACACTTATACAGGCACATCTCAAAAATTAGAATATCATGAAAAAGTTAAATATTTTTGTCACTCATTTCAGAAAGTGAAGCCCATATATAGATTCATTACAGGGACAGTGATATATTGAAAGTGTTTATTTTAATATTGATGATTACGGCTACAGCCCATATTAAGCAACACCTCAGCGGCCAACATTTCTATTTAAAAACTATTTTTTAAAGTTTATGTAATATTCTAATTTTTTGCCAAATTGAATTTGGGTTTTTCAGGGGCTGTAAGACATAATCATCCAAATTAAAATAAATAAGTGCTTGAAATATATCACTGGGATTTATGGTGGAACAGCACAATACTGTTCCAGCACCTTTTATGGAAAATCCACAGAATAGGTGTGTGGGTCTATTCTGACGCTTTAGAAAATTATATGAATGACTTTATAAATCACTGGTTTGAAAAAGCACTTTTATATTGTTGAGATTTCGGCTCCTGTGGTCTCACCAGTATCCACTATAAACAGGGAGGCTAACCCCTGGCATGTGGAAACACATTCTAGCATTAAATTACACACAATTTAATGCGCAGGACCAAAGTGCAATACAAAACACAAACCAGGACTTTAACCAGGATTAACATATTTCATCGTTTTGCTCTCACAAGCGAATATTTAGGAGAAAACAAGCGCGAATCAGCAGTTGGTACTAGCTAGCTACTAGCTAACACTCGTTAGCCAGCACAGAACAGCGCTGTATTGCTCAAAAAAAGTGAGCTTACCACCAACAGGATAAATAAGCGAACAGATGCACATTATTACAAATCACTCACCATCGATGGTTCTCTCACGTTCGTCTTCAGCTTGTCAGTAGTACGGTTCTATTCTGGGCTGCCATCTGTATGGGTCCGGATCACTCCTCTCACTGTGTATCTGCCACCAAGCAGAGAAAACCGCGCACCTCTTCGTTGGACCACGGTGTAGATTTCCGCAAAACCTACAACGCTGTCTGTATTAATATCGTATTTACTCCGTGACCGAGTTAGTCCGTGATTGCAAATGGCGGTCGTAAAGATTTCAACGAAGACGGGCGCTTTCGTGATGTTACGTCCTGACCAATCAGTGGCTAGCAGTCTATTGACGTCACATCTCGGCTCGCTTTCGCACGCTTATACCCTGCCTCTTAACAGGCACGAAAATAGTGTCGGTTAAACCGTGCTGGGTACAGTGGAAAGGGCGAGAAAGTGAGTAGAGCAGAAGTAAGTAAGGCCAAGGCGATACTAGTGGAAAAGGGCCTTTACTCTCCCTGGGGGGGCCCATAGACCCCATGGTCCCATCTGATACCCCCCGGCGACACCTCCTTCTTCGGTCCATTGTTCTCCCCTTCCCCCTGCCTTCTCTGGGTGGAGAAACCCCCACACCATGCTCCCACAATATTTTCGTTTTTTGTGGTATTGTTAAAAAATTTAAACCTAAACTTGGTAACACTTGGTGCTACATTCCTATTGTATTGTGGCATGTAAGGTGAGGACGCACAGGTAAAGGCTCCCGGTTCGTTCTTGCTTTAAAACTCAGTTTAGAGCTGGCGTTTTGAGCTGTTGCTTTGTAACTTCCGCTGGAGAATAAACCTGCTCGTGTGGAAAAAAAGAGAAATTGCCAGTCTCATAACTTAATATTGTAGTGGCTGGTGAAGCAATCAGTCCCCTCACACTCCGGGAGAACAAAGGGATTTCTCCCACATGTTTTTTTTTGTTTTGCTTTTTGACAAACCGGCTGTGATCATGAGGTTTGTCAACAGAAAACACAAGACTGCGCTGTTAAAACAAGGTAGGAAACTGAAAGGAACGGACATTTACATAAATGAGCACCTCACAAAAGAAAACGCAGAAATAGCCAGAAAAGCAAGATACCTGAGAAAGCAGAAAAAGATTCAAAACACCTGGACATCAAACTGTAAAATATACATCAAATTAAACGGATCACCTGAAGAAGCCAAGGTCATTAACATCCGTAATATTATGGAACTGGACAAATATCAATGAATATTATGAACTGGAGTCGACAGCAACAACAGACAATTGTAAGACACTGAAGGCATATACTCATCTGCTACAAGACATTTAACAACATGAAACAAAAGATCAACAAACAGGAACAACAGGAACTGAAAGTTTTTGAATATACAGATCACAACCCACAGGACGTAGAATACAACATAGACCCTGATGATAATTTATTTAGCTCCATCAATAATAACTGTAGTTACTACACGGATGAACGGTTTAACACAATGGTCACATCTGATTTCAATATTTCTATGATCTGCTTCAACAGCAGAAGTCTCTATGCCAACTTTAATAACATTAAAGATTATTTACATCAGTTTAAAGAGCCATTCAATATTGTGGCAACATCAGAGACGTGGCTCAGTGAAGAGAAAGGAGTGGATTTTACCATGGATGGCTATGAATTAAATTATATAAATAGAAAAGTGAAAAAAGGTGGAGGAGTTGCACTTTATGTTGACAAGAGCTTGAAATACAAGGTTGTTGAAAATCTGTCAGTAACTGTGGATGATTTATTTGAATGTATTACAATAGAAATCTGTCTGGACAATGTGAAGAATATAGTAGTGAGCTGTGTATATAGAACACCTGGATCAAACATTGACTTATTTAAGGACTGGATGGAAAAAATGTATGCAAAACTAACTCATAAAGTTATGTTCATCTGTGGGGATTTCAGTATAGATCTGATGAATTCAAAACAACATAGTTTGACAGAAGAATTTATCAACACAATGTACAGTATGGGCTTACATCCAACAATTACCGGACCTAGCAGAATCATGTCACACAGTGCCACACTAATAGATAACATATTCACAAACTTTATGGAAAATAATATTAGGAGTGGGCTTTTATTGAATGATATCAGTGACCAGCTGCTGATTTTTGTTGTCTATCAATGTGATTATATGAAGAAAAAGTATACCAAAAATATTAAATATAAAAGAATAAGAACCAAAGAATCTATGTATTTACTGACAAAGGAATTATTAATACAAGATTGGAAGATAGTTTATGATGAAAATGATATAAATAAAGCATATGATAAATTCTTACAAATATTTCAATCATTGTACAATAAAAACTGTCCTATAAAACAATACAGTGACAGACAACAAAAGAAAAATATTTCTTGGGCCACCAAGGGGTTAATAAATGCCTGTAAAAAGAAGAATACATTATATAAACAATTCATTAAGTGCAGAACGGTGGAGGCTGAAATCAAATATAAAAGATATAAATATAAGCTTACTAATATAATGAGGACCTGTAAGAAATAATATTACAACAGAATATTAGAGGATAATAAAAATAACTTAAGAGGAATATGGCAAGTACTCAATGGGATTATTAGTAATCGACCTAAGAATGCTAATTATCCAGAATATTTTATTGAAAATGGCAATTTGATAAATAATATGGAGGATGTGGTCAGTGGTTTCAATAATTTTTTTGTAAACGTTGGTCCTGAATTAGTAAAATCAATAGTGACAACAGAAACAAACAACAGTGGTTCTGTAAATGAAATAGAGGATAGAAATCCAAACACAATCTTTTTGGGTGCAGTTACTGAAAAGGAAATTATCAAGACTGTGAGTAAATTTAAGAACAAAAAAATCAACAGACTGGAATGAAATTGACATGACAATAGTGAAAAAAGTAATTGAAGGAATTGTTAAGCCACTCACCCACATCTGTAACCTGTCATTTCAAACTGGTAAATTTCCAAACAAAATGAAAATAGCAAAAGTAATACCTCTGTACAAAACAGGAGACAGTCATTGTTTCACAAATTACAGGCCAGTCTCTTTACTCTCACAATTCTCCAAAATACTTGAAAAAAATCTTCACTAAGAGACTGGATGATTTCATTGAAAAACACAACCTCCTTACAGACAGCCAGTATGGTTTTAGAGCAGATAAATCTACATCTTTGGCACTGATCGAACTTATAGAAGAAATTACTAGTTGTATAGATAAAAAAAAAGTTTGCTGTGGGAGTATTTATAGATTTAAAGAAAGCTTTTGACACCATTGACCACAGAATACTACTAAGGAAACTGGAAAGGTATGGGATAAGAGGGGTCGGGCTGAGTTGGGTGGAAAGTTATTTAAGTAACAGACAACAATTTGTACAAATTGGTGAGAACAAATCCCCCTTCATGGACATCACTTGTGGTGTGCCCCAGGGGTCAGTTTTGGGACCCAAACTCTTTATTTTGTATATAAATAACATATGCCAAGTATCAAAAATTCTGAAATTTATTTTGTTTGTGGATGACACAAATATCCTTTGCACTGGTGAGAATTTGCAGCATGTTTTAGAGGTGTTCACAACTGAAATGAAAAAGTTAACGCAGTGGTTCAACAAAAATAAATTATCTCTAAATCTAAAAAAAAACAAAGATTATGTTGTTTGGAAATTATAAAATAAATCATGAAATAATGGTAACGATAGATGATACCAGAATAGAAACAGTACAGGAAAATAAGTTTCTGGGGGTGACGCTAGACAATAAAATCTGCTGGAAACCTCACATCAGTCACATCCGGGCCAAGTTGGCAAAATGTATAGGCATACTGGGGAAGACAAGACACGTCTTGGACTATAAATCATTGGTCTTACTGTACAATTCACTGTTTTTACCTTATCTTAACTACTGTGTAGAAGTCTGGGGAAACACCTACAAGACCAACCTACAGTCAATATGCACATTACAAAAAAGAGCTATAAGGATAATAAATAATGTAGGATATAGGGACCATACAATTCGTTGTTTTTAAAGTCATATGTCATAAAGTTCATCGATTTAGTTAAATTTAAGACAGCACAAGTCATGTACAGGGCAATTAATAATCAACTCCCAACTAACATACAAAAAATATTTAAAAAAAAGAGACAATGATCATAATTTGAGAGGAGACTTAAACTTTACAAAATCCAAGATATGAACAACCAAGAAAAGTCTGTGCATATCTGTCTGTGGGGTGGATTTGTGGAACAGTCTGGAGCCGGAACTGAAACTATGTACAAACAGAAATCAATTCAAAAAGAGGTACAAACATTATTTGCTGAAAGGATATATGTTAGAAGGGTAGTATTTATATGTACGATTCACTATGCTCACTCTGGGACACTATGGGACACTATGGAATGGTGGGTGGGACAGCACTGTGTATATCTGTGTTGTTTGAGGCTGGTTTTGATGTATGGACATCAATGTATGCTAAGATGGATGGGTGTTAATGTTGATATGTACAAAATACAGTTAATTGTTTACTTGGGGTCTTAAATGTGGTAATTTGTATATAATTCACATGGGTGTATTTATGGAAAAGAGGAGATGGAATTAATAAGTGTTCACTTCTTCTCCCTTTCGAACACTGTATGCTGTTACTTTATTGCATTTGTCATTTGTATTGTTTTTGTTATACTTTTTTGTTCGAAATAAAGTATCTATCTATCTATCTATCTATCCATCTATCTATCTATTTTCCAGCTGATATATCACAGCTGTATGTTATTTGCATGCATATGTATCTTTAAAAAAAGAAAGTCAGGTGAACTTTATTTTCTTCAAATTCAGTATGTTCAGACCACTGGGGCATTGCCTGGAATGCTGTTGATTTTCAATTGTGATTTGATAATTGTTTAGATTTTAACTAATGGCAAATAGCATGGCATATATAACATCTATACAACTGGTTTAGATGGGCCCCCTTGTGATTTCTTTAATTTTGTAGTAGCACTATTTATTTTGGGGTATTGCAGATTCAAGGACAGCCATCTTACTGAAATATAACAATATCCTGACCACCGCATGCCAGTCTTATGAAGACAATATTTAAAAAGACATTCCCTGGTTAGCTGTTACAGGAACGCCTCAGTTTTTAGGTGATAAATCAAGTAAAATGGCACACAAAGGACTTCTAAATCCAGTGTAGCACTCATTCACTTTCTATGCTATGTTATACTTAAACTATACACATACATTCAGCTGACATCTTATAAATTATGAATTGTACAGCTTTAGGTTACTTGTTGAAATAGTTGGTTTAATTTCCTACACATTCATTTTATCATATCCTCTGTTTTCTAGGAAATGTTGGGTTTGTTTGTTTCATTTATGTGTATCAGTAAAATGAGGGGCTGTAGGCCAAGTATGGGCTCGAGCTCAGTTTTTATGTGCAACAGTTACAGAATCTTGCAGCAAAAATCTGAGAGGTTTTACAATGAGTTTTGAGAGAAGAAGTGTAGGAGTCCATTGGGAGATATGTGTACTCTATGCTAAGGTGTGTGTGTGTGTGTGTGTGTGTGTGTGTGTGTGTGTGTGTGTGTGTGTGTGTGTGTGTGTGTGTGTGTGTGTGTGTGTGTATGTAGAAGGGAGTGTTTTGAGTGGCGCAGAGAGCAGGGAGTTGGCTGATGGGCAAAGGCACGCTGCCTGCAGGTTCAATCTGCCCGCGAGTCAGCCATCAAACTTTCACATCCACACATCAATTATTCAAAGCCCTGCATTGTCAGAATGTTAGCATGCCACAGTGGCAGATGACAAACCTGGGTGAGGAGGGAGAAGGACATCGGGGGTTGGGGGTGGGTGGGAAATGGGAGGATTGGTGAAAAAAAGGATGAACTGAGAGATGGAGGAATATGAAAAAAAAACAACCTTAAACTTCATAAACCTTAAATCAAGAGGAGAAACGTTTTGAGTGGAGAGAAGAAACTTTGCAGTAATAAATTGCTTTTGCAATTAAAGCTCCTTTCTGACTGTAGTCAGGCGCAAGCGTCAAGGAAGGTGGTAGCCAAGCAGACTCAGACAGCATTTTCTCAAGTCCAAGAGGTGTAGTTTTATTTGCAGTACTCTCCATTAAAAAACAAACAAACAAACAAAACCCTTAGATAAGGAAAAACGTGACTCAAAAAACTAAATCAAACTAAACATATTAATGGCAGCACAGCCTCAACTCTCTCTCCAAAGGGACATTCCAAATGGATCTATATAGGCTTTCCAATACGCTATATGCACAGAGCTTTTTTTTTTTCAATTCCGGTTTAGCCAGCCGCATCGCTTCCGGTCCACGCCTGTTGCTGTCGTTTTTGTTGACTTGCCGACATGTCGCAGAAAAAGAAGTTTAAATTTCAAAAAACTGAGAGCACTACAATGGAACATTGCTGTGTACCTTTGTGTCAGGCCTCTAGTAAGTACAACAAAGTACTTAGTTTTCATACATTTCTGTCACATGAAGAAACCAGGCAAAAATGGATTGTTGCTATCAGGAGAGTTAACTTTACAGTTACCCCCCATACTAGAGTCTGCAGCCAGCATTTCAGACTGGAGGACATCCGTGAGCCATCATCTGAAACTGGACCAAGACTATTAAAAAAGGGAGCAATCCCTTCTTTGTTTAAATGGAACAATTACTCCGTTCCACAGTCAAGACTGGGGCTCTGGGAGAGGAGACAGCGACGGGTGGAGGATGATCCACTGGATCACACAGTTAGCAACCAAAGTGCTAGCATACACCGTGATCATGACTACGCCTCGGCTCCGGACCCTGCTATCGTTGACATGGCCCTGGCTGAAAACATGTCTCTCAGAGGAGACTGACCAGCTAAAACAACAGATCGAGAAGCTAACCATCAAGCAGCTGTTTGGAGTACAGCGTTTTGCTGGGTCTGACAGAGACATCTGTTTTTTCACAAGGTAAATCTGAATGCACCAAATGTGTTAATGTTATGGATTTGTTCATGTCCTGATCTCAGTTTATGATTTAGTGAATCTCTGTTTATTTGTAGTGTTTTAAAAGTAGCATAACAGGCATGATAAGAAATACAGCAACAAAGCTAAAAATGCAATAACAGAAAATAAATCTTGTAGTAAACAATCTGAAAAATATTGCTGCTGCTGATAAAAAAAAAATTGAATGAATATTAAATTGACATGGTTAAAGTGCCCATTTTCAATATCCACAGCTTTCACATTATATATATATTAAGCCTAACATGACTTAAGATGGATGATTGTTTCACTGTACATATAGACTCGTCAATATGCAGTTTCCATAGGAAATGTATAATGCTGCAGTAAATTGAAATGCTGAAAATTCTTTATTACATATAGGTATTGGATATGCAATATATGATGACATTAACTAGCAGAATATTATTTGGGACAGCTTATTTAATAATGCTTTTGTTATGATACATATAAAGTAGAGGGGGAAAGCGGTGGAGAGAGGGGAAAAAGGAAGAGAAAGCAAGGGAGGGGACTCACATGAGCATGTGAGTCCCCTCCCTATGTATGATACAAGATTATGTTATCTTTTTGTGTTTTCTTAGTTTATGGCTTACTTTATTGGAAGTGAACATTTTAACAGTGGGCTCCTTTTTTGTAAGATTTGCATCGTATGAATATCTTATGCACTTCTGGAGCTTGGCAGAGCCAGCACTGTCATCTATGGTCACTGTCACACAAGCGCAGAGTGGCAACTTCATCGAGCCGAATCATACTACAGTAAGTGTTTGTATTAAAAGTTACATTGATACTGTATGTTTCTTCTATGGACCGGCATGACAAAAAACAGTGTTATCAAAAAAATGTCAGAGAAAAATAATGAACCTTTTCATTTCCTTCTTACAGACTCATTCCCTGCAGCCAATAGATGAGCTTTTTATGTTCCTGAACTACCTTGTACTGGGTTCAAAACAGCATGACCTTGCTGACTGGTATGGGGTCCACCAGTCCAAATCTGCATGAAATCCATAATTGAAAACAGTAAATGTAAATTCAGCACTTACAAGTTTTATTTTGCTATTTATAAACATTTTTCTTATAAGTATGCATGGTTATTAAGCATATGTTCACTTAAATGAAGCATGTTTGTAAATAGCAAAAATTGCTGCTTAACAGATTTACTGTGTGTGATATTAAATAGAGCAGCTCGGTGGTGCAGTGGTTAGCACTGTGGCAGCACAGCAAGAAGGTCACAGGATCAATCCCACCCCTGACCATCGTGGGTTCAATTCCACCCCCTGACCACTGATGACCCTTCTGTGTGGAGTTTGCATGTTCTCCCTGTGTCTACATGGGTGTACTCCAGTTTCTTCCCACAGGCCAAAGACATGTAGGTTAGGTTAACTGGCATTGCCTGGGTATTCTAAATTGTCCTTAGGTATGACTGTGAGAGTGAATGGTCGTCTGTCTCTCTGTGTTGGCCCTGCAATGGACTGGCGATCTGTTCAGGGTGTACCCTGCCTCTCACCCAAAAGATGCTGGGATAGGCTCCAGACCTCCCGCGACCCAAACAGATTAGGCTGTAGAAGATGGATGGATGGATAATATTAACTATCAGTATACTCACACAAACTGTTTAATAGCAAATTTTTCTATTTACTGTTAATGTGTGTTCAGTATCCATCTTTACCTGCTTGAAATGTTTGCAAACACATCTGTGTGTAGTTATAATGAAATCTGTAAATACCAATTATTGTATATGTGTATACTTGCATGAAATATTTTGAAATATATGCCCTTTGCTCAATTTAACAAGTCCCTTTATATTGGACCTTACGTCTGTCAAGTTTTCTTATCTGACCTTCTATGATAATTGCCATATTCTGGACAAAACAAATGTTCCCATGCTTTTTATCTTTATTACAATGGCTAACTACAGACATTCACGCGGTATATATTTATGCATAAAATACATCCATCCATCCATCCATCCATCTTCTTCCGCTTAATCCTTTTCAGGTCGTGGGGGGATTGGAGCCTATCCCAGCATCTTTGGGCGAGAGGCAGGGTACACCCTGGACAGACCGCCAGTCCATCGCAATACAATAATCATGTAAACTATAAACAAATGTCATTTTAAAAAAGGTACTAACTATTGTCAAAGTGTATTTATAGTGGCATGAACTTGTGAAACAAAGAAGAGAGAGTACAACACTTATTATAAACAAATTATTTCTAGTAAGTTTTGAGTGATCAGATCAAAAGTCCAGATTTGATTAACCTTAACCCAATCAAGACACATTCTGGTCTGATTATTTCAATCATTTCCTTGTCTCTGGGAATCCTCTGAATAAACATGTCTTCTTGTGTGTAGACAACAAAGTCACACCAGTCCAATCCAGATATCAGCATCTGGCCCTGGATCTGCCAAAAGTAAGGATGTGATCTCTTCAGTGTTTGTTTACCCTCACTGATCTGAATGTATGGACAGTCCACATAGCTTGATACATTTGGACATTTAATTTCAACAAGGCCAAAAACATGCTGCCCCTTTGGATCATACACAATCCCATCAGGTGATGACCCCATCCATGGTGCGTCTGGATGGATCAGGAACCCACAGGGATAATGGTTGACCCCCCCTTGCTCTGCAGTACTCCTCTACTGCAACAGGTTCCATGTCAAGGCCCCTCCTCATGTCTGCTGTCTGGTAGTTTGCTCTCAGAAGTTTTTTGTCAAATTTTCAGCTGAGCTTTGTGCTCTCATGTGACACACCTCCCTGAATTTTGAGGAGGTGACACGGGGCCTCCTTAGCTGGTACCACTCAACACATGAACTTTGTTCTTTTGTATTATTTTCAATTTTGCGTGCCGTTTCAAATGATGTCTCCAGAGATGACATGTGGAGCTGCTGATGTTCAGAGCAAACAAAAGAACAGGTAGAGGGTCCTAGTCTGTATTCATGCAGTGGAAACTGTGGGGGAGCTGGGGCATCTGTGTGTGGACAGGTCTTTGGCACTCTCTGTGCTGGCATGTGATAGGATAATACACTACCTTGTTGCACTTTTCCAAACATGGAGTCAATCAGAGGTACATCATTGGCTATACCCATAGTTGTTATCAGTGGAGCCATGTCAGTGGGAAAATCACGGTAGACTTCATCTACCCTGAGTGTGGACAGTTCAGGCAGTGGTGAACTAACTCCCTTATACAAGTTGCTTCTATAAAAAGAATATATGTTATTAGTGTCTTGTTTTTATACATGATGAAAAGTTAAAGCATTTCATTACAAAGAATAGAGACAAGAACTTTATTTTAAGTTAAGTAGTAGTGGAAACATCCCATTTGTGTGGAAAACTTAGATGGGGCTAGATTTAGTCCATCTTGCATGACTGATTTAGAGGAGTGGTTCTTAAAGGAAACCAGTACTGGCCACTATAACAAACATTAATCCTGCATTATTGGCATTCACCATGCCAATCTGAGCCATAGGACATCATAAAGACACATTAGTGTAGGCATCGTGAGTGATGGTCTATACAACATCATAAAGACACATTTGGACACATTTTTTCTATATGACAGCATCACGAGTCCTATGTTGCCTGATATCATAGGATCATCATAGGACATCATGCCGACATCATAGGACATCCTATGATGTGCTATGTGTACAGTATATGATGTCATACAGACGTCATATCTTTATGACAGCATCGCGAGTCCTATGATGCCTGAGATCATAGGATCATCACAGGACATCAGGTAGGCATCACAGGCCATCCTATGATGTCCTATGATCGTGATAGGACATCATGCCTCATAGGACATTATGCCGACATCACAGGGTGAACAGGAACCTTCCATGAACGAGCCTGCACTGAACCCGCAGGATAACTTTCTCTTACACTCAAACTGTGAGGCTTTTGGCTTTTCTTCATCAATCTGTAGCACTCAGCCCTAACAGTTATTGTCCCTGTTGCCAAATCCTTGTTTGAAACTGACATTGTCAAAACACCTGAGACAGCCATAAACATACATTAGTACAGCAGTATCATCGCAGTAGCTAACATGCTAATGGATAACACTTTATGTAAAATGCTTACCTTCATAATTGTGGATGTAGCTTGAAGCATAAAATCTGAAGCGTTTCTCTTTTTTGGTCACCGACGTCAGACATAATTCTTGAATCATGCGACTGACATCGTTTACTGTGAGTTTGGGCAAGTCCTGCAGTGACCGAGTGAAAAACGCCATAGCCATTCAATGGCACAGAGCTGAACCGGAAGCTGTTGACCTGGCTAAAGCGGAATAAGGAAAAGAGTGTGCATATAGCGAACAGGTGGACCTCCATATTGCATTAGGATCCAAAAACTATAAATAATTTAGTAACAAACTACAAATGAAATGATTAGACATGTATAATACTAACAAGATATAATAAATTCTAAAAAGTAAACTAAAGAAAAATTCCCATGGGGAAAAAGAAACACCTCCTCATGGTTTGGAACCAGTAATGTCATGTGACCTCACTCAAACCCATTTAAACCAGGAAATTGAAGGCAGGCCCCTCCCCAAACAATTCCTTCATGATGGATGAAAAAAAGGCAAAGGTGAGTTTAAAGTGGTGATGGCCAAATGAGGCTTTCTGGAGGACTTGAGGCCTTTCATCAAAATGGTTCACATAGACAAGGCCTCATGCGGGACTTCCATTTTCTCTACCAGGCCATCTAGTGGACAAAATGTATACAACATGCTGATTTTTACAAGGGTATTGTTGGCTTAATGTGTATTTTTTCAGTTTCAATAAATGCTGTCTTTTAAGAAATATCAATGATCATTAGGCAGAAAAATAATAAAACTGAGGTGACTACAGTGAATGTGCTTGTGCTACTTATCCATTTTTTTTTAAAGAAATACTAACTTCAACAGTCATACTGTCTTTCTCCGTACATTAATCTCTGTCCTTATTGTCATGCAGGGCACAATAGCAATAGTGCCTCAGCATAATGATGGGTAATAATGATCCAAGCTCTTCCTTGCAAATAAAAATGAAATTAAAAGAACAACACAGCTGGGATTCAAACCCATGTCTCCCGCTTGTAAAACAGATATACTACCACTAAGACATCATCTCAGTTGCAATAAGAAGCCACTATTTGTCAAAAATACATCAATAGGAGAAACAAGCTCAAGTGTTTTTGGTGCTGGCTCCATTTGAAAATTGGCTGTGACAAATCCATTACACAGTCAAACATGACAAAACAAAACGTGAGGGACGGGGAGTTCCATTGGGTAGCGCTGCTCAGTTTATTTCTCCTGACCCAGTCACGTGGTCCGACGTCAACACATACAGTACGCCACGAGTCACGCCTCGAAACACACCTCGCCAAATATTTCCTGACGTTTGGTGACACATGGGGAGTGCATAATTGTATAGCATCTTAGACAAGAACAAAGAGCAGAGGTTCCCTGGGAGATAACAGGGAGGTGTGAAGGATGAATGCAGTGTGACCTTTTGTGTGTTAGAAACTTCTAGAAGAATGTTAAAGGATTAAGGAAGTGTGACACAATGTGACCTTTTGTGTTTTAGAAGCTTCTAGAGGAATGCCATGCTTTTTGAGAGGAGAGTCTCTGCTGAGTATTCATTCTGTCTATGCTTCTTGTGTGAGATGTGTAATAAACTGTCTGAGTCAAATCTGCCTCGTTATTTACACGCTCCACACTGGTGACCCAAGACGAATCATGGAACACAACGAAAGATCCCCGGAGCCAACCTCGACGGGAGCCCCCAGCCACGCATGTGCGGTTGCAATCAAGCTACCGGATTTTTGGCAGCACAACCCACGCTCCTGGTTCCACCTAGTCGAGGCGCAGTTCGCCCTCCGGGGGATGTCGGCGGATGACACAAAATTCCACTATGTGGTCGCAGCGCTCGACGCCCGCACGGCTCAGCATGTAGAGAGCCTGCTCGATCAGCCACCAACCGACGACAAGTACGGCGCGCTGAAGGCTGCGCTCATCCAGCACTACACACTCTCGGATGGTGAGAGAGCAGAGAGGCTCCTGACTCGGACCGGGTTGGGAGATGGGTCAGCCATAGACCTGATGGAGAAGATGCTGAGGTTAAAGGGCACAGATGACGACCATTTCATTTTTACCCACCTCTTCCTCCGGAACCTTCCGTCAGCAACAAGAGCGAACCTGGCCAATTCGCCGCTGCTGGCCAAGCGGGACTATCGTGCGCTAGCCCGGGAGGCAAACCGGATCATCGTCGCCAGCAGGGAGCTCACGACCATTGCGGCAGCGACAGAGCTCGGCGCAGCGGCCGGAGGAGGGGAGGAGCCATCGACGGCAGCAGCAGCGGGGGCCAAGGAACGCGGGGGAGACACGCTTTGCTTCTACCACCGCCGCTTCGCAGAGAGGGCACTCAAATGTATACCACCGTGCCAATTCAAGCGCTCGGGAAACGCCGAGACCGGCGGTCGGTAGCAGCCGCGACCCTCGGGGAGGAGAACAAGCTGCTCTACTTGACGGACGCACGCTCGGGGAGGCATTTCCTCGTGGACACCGGCGCCCAGAAGAGTTTCATCCGGCCGACCTACACTAACCGGCTGGCAGGATCTAGCGACCCCGAGATGGCAGCAGCAAACGGCTCGGGGATTAAGACCTTTGGTGAGAGGACTCTACTCTTGTCTCTACACGGCCGTACACTTGAGTGGACTTTTGTCATAGCAGCATTGAATTTCCATATACTGGGGGCTGATTTTCTATGTGCACATGGTTTGTTGGTAGATGTCGCTAAAGGCACTTTTCCATTAGCCCAGCATACTTCGGCACATCTCGATTCACTTCGACATGATTCGGCATGCTTTTGTCTCCATTACAACCATGTTGAGCTGGGGTGGGTGGGATTTCTATAACAGCGAGGCGGCACCACACTCCCGTGACGTAGAACACGCGACCCAAGCAAAACATAACACATACAGCTGTACAAGGCGACTCCTTGGTCTGTGGCTTTTTTCACCATAAACGCCAAAAAGGACCGCCAGACAAGGGTACAGGCAGCGAGATGAAACACTCTGGAAATAGTTCTGCAGCTTCTGGGAGAGCCGAAGACGTGAGGATACAAACTAGGTCATATATGACGGTAAGCTAATGGTTGCTAATGCTAGTTTGCTATAAGTACGTCGTACTACACTTTAATGTCTGCAAGTTATCGCTGTTAGGTACTAAAATATGTACGCTGTGTGTGTTTCAGATGGCTCTGTTGTGGGGAAATTACTGCTTCATTCGCTCTGGGCGAACCTGACCTGTCACGGATTTCATCAGCCTGTCACTGATGTCAGCACAGCTTCACAAACGATCAGTGGTTATAGAGCTTAAGAATGTCTGTAGAAACATTTATTTCCTGTGCAACAAATTGCTCTGATCTGCTTGAAAATCATGGAGAGACTGTTGACAGTTTGAGACATCATGCACGTACCTGCTTCTGCACTGAGTCTGAGATGTGTCATAGAAAATAATGATCAGCTGACAACTTGATCGCCATGTTAATAACTATATTAGCCACAAAATATATATTCAGAAAGTAAACTTTACTGAGTTAGGTATAATAAGATATATTTGACAGTTATCATGCATTTTAGGCCAAAACAAACTTGATCTAGGATTAAAAGCAATTAAAATAATGCAGTCAAAAGGTTACATAGAAAATACTTGATTTACTAGATACTTGTACTGTAGAAATATATATTCTCTGCATCAACAATGTACTAGACATGCATTCATGTCGTATTGCACTGGGAATTTCACTGACAATAAACCTCTGAAGTTTTTGCAGATGTTGTAGAAGAGCTTGGAATAACGAGGCAATGTGACTTATAAACCAAAGTTTATTATCAGCTTCGCTCCTCTAACAAGTCTCATCTCAGTGCAGAGGCAGAAGTAGAATAAGAGAGCGAACACATTCGGCTCTACATACTTATACCTACACATAACAAAAGACATGCATATCAAAGCTGACATCCCGCATTGTCTTAATCCCCCTCCTTTGTCTTCGTACTCCTCCACCTGACCCTGGGTGGTCAGGGCGATCGATCTGGTCTCCACCGCAGCGCCTCGGATGCTCTTTGATCTTCGCTGGCGGTTGAGACCTCTTGTCCTGTTCTGAGGTGTGAAGTCGCTGTACATATGTAATCACCAAACATTCTCACATGCTTATACATATGTAGGTTATGGGATATATGATTAATATAAACCACAGATGTCTCTTTTTTTATATGTGAAGGTTACCACCATGTGGCATAAATTAAATACTGAAAGATTGGAAAAGCTAAGAATAATCCAGCAGTTTGAGAAATCACTTTTGGTTTGGTGTAAGTCTGTCAACAGAATTATGAACCATAAAGCAGTTTGTGTTAAAATGTTAAATCCCATTAAACCTAATCCGGGGGCTTCCAATCATGTGTCATGCGGGGCCAAGACCCTGCAGGTTCTCTCTTCTACCCAGTCTCTTCAGCAGGTGATCTCACTGATCAGTCAGTGGAAGAAGTTCAGTGGAATCTGCTGTTGAAGACACTGGTTGGAGGTAAAGCCTGCAGGGTCTTGGCCCTCCATGGCACATGATTAGACACCCCTGCCCAAACCCATTATGATGAAGAGCAGATGCTAATATGACCCAGAATTCCTCCATATACTGGTACTGTCACTAAAGTATGCAGGGTCTTCTGTACAGTCTTCTAACAATATAGTCTTCAGTTAATAAAATAATTGTTTTGGTTACTTTTTTCTTAAAAATGAGCCATTATTTTCAAGGTCACCGATTAATCCTTTGTACAGTTGACTCTTTTCCCACCGGTGTCTTAACAGACAAAATAGAAAATCAAGATAGAAAATCATGATGCAAACACAAGTCACTAAATTGTTTATTACAATCAGCAGCAAATTCCAGATTATTCAGAATGTGCAAAATTCAAAATGTAAAAAAAAAAAAAACTAGAATGGTCACACGCTGCCTCACTGAGAAGCAACTGGATCGGTCCGTACTGGTCCTGGTTCGACAGATCTACAGCCTGCATCTCTGTAAATAGTGAGTCAAGGTCCAGATGGGGTGACAGTTTCCCTCTTGCCTAGACAAAAGACAAATGGGTGGTGGTTAATTAAAGCAAGTTTAAAACTTATTTGGGAAATACACTTGTTGCTAAAAGCCAGTGGTGGAATGTGAATTAATGAATGAATCTTTATTTCGGATTGATTAAAAGTAAAGATTAAAAGAAAATAGAATAATATAACAAAGGGGAAAAAAATCTTACAAGGTCAAATTAAACAATAACTCCTCTGATTATACAGTTCAACATAGGTTATCTGAAACGGGTGATGGCTGAAGCTGCAGCTTATACTGCCCACCCATATTTCATCCACGAAGTCAAAAGAAAAACAAAACAGGAGGGATTACAATTTGAATGTGACAATAAAGTACTTTGTTGTTGTATTTAACCACAATTTTCATGTAGCTGCACTTCAGTAGATTTTACAAGGGCTGGGTTACATTTAAAATCTCTTTTTACTGTGGCTTCAGCAATCAGAATGAATTAATACATTCACTTGAATGGAATCTAGTACATTAACTGAAGTTGTGCATCACCGAGTATGGAGTCAGTCAGTCAAAATATGAAGTTTTTATCAATAAAAGTTTGTCTTGTCTGTAAAAGTGTCTCTTCTTGCCCTGGCTTCATGTGTGGGCGGTGTTTTGTACTAGCATTGCTAAAATATAAAAAGAAGCACTACAATTGGTCTCAAATATTTATAATGTGTCCTGTTACTGCATGAGTTTATTGATGATAGACTATAAACTACACATATAAAGTAAATTATATTGATAACTGAACATCTCACATTTGCCAAAACATACAGTTATGAACATAACTCACAAAGGATCACAAAAGTGATCTGACAAAAAATAAATACATTAACAAGCGGTTTATTTTACAGTTGATGCGCCATATTCACACAATCAAATAAATCTCAGTTCAGTCCCTTTTATATTAAGTGGAAATTGTTCTACTATGGTTTTGACAATTTACCTATAAAAGGAAAGGATTTCAGTACTTTCCACAGTGGCGAGGTCCGTTGTGGGGCGGCTGATTTCCTCCTGCATAGATGAACGACAGAAATGGATGATGGTTAGTTTCAAGCAAGTTCAACACATATACAGGCACATCTCAAAAATTAGAATACCATGAAAAAATTCAATATTTTTTTCACTCATTTCAGAAAGTGAAACCCATATATAGATTCATTACAGGAACAGTGATATATTGCAAGTGTTTATTTTAATATTGATTATTACGGCTACAGCCCATATTAACCAACACCTCAGCGGCCAAAATTTATATTTAAAAACTATTTTTTAAAGTTAATTTTATGTAATATTCTAATTTTTTGCCAAATTGAATTTGGGGTTTTCAGGGGCTGTAAGCCGTAATCATCAAAATTAAAATAAATAAACGCTTGAAATATATAACTCTGTGTACCGTAATGAATCTATATAATATACGGATTTCACTTTCTGAAATGAGTGACAAAAAATATTGAAGTTTTTCATGACATCCTAATTTTTGGAGATGTAACTGTATTCGGGAAATACACCTGTGAAATTCAGTGGTGGGATGTGACAAAAATGCTTCGTTTCCCTGACATGCACTGCAGGATCCACAGATTAGGTGTGTGTGTCTATTCTGACGCTTTAGAAAATTATATGAAGACTTTATAAATCACTGGTTTGAAAAAGCAATTTTAATATGACGAGATTTCGGCTCGTGTGGTCCATTTCACCAGGATCACAATATAAACAGGGAAGCTAACCCCTGGCATGTGGAAACACAATTAAATTGCACACAATTTAATGCGCAGCACAAAAGTGCAATACAAAACAAAAACCAGGACTTTAACCAGGATTAACATATTTCATCGTTTTGCTCTCACAAGCGAATATTTAGGAGAAAACAAGCGCGAATCAGCAGTTGGTACTTGCTAGCTACTAGCAAAAACAAACCTTAGCTAAAACAAGTTAGCCCGCACAAAACGGCACTGACAAGCACTACAGGATCCACAGAATAGGTGTGTGTGTCTATTCTGACGCTTTAGAAAATTATATGAATGACTTTATAAATCACTGGTTTGAAAAAGCAATTTTAATATGACAAGATTTCGGCTTGTGTGGTCCATTTCACCAGTATCCACAACAGGGAGGCTAACCCCTGGCATGTGGAAACATTCTAGCATTAAATTGCACACAATTTAATGTGCAGCACCAAAGTGCAATACAAAACAAAAACCAGGACTTTAACCAGGATTAACATATTTCATCGTTTTGCTCTCACAAGCGAATATTTAGGAGAAAACAAGCGTGAATCAGCAGTTGGTACTAGCTAGCGCTAGCTAAAACTCGTTAGCTAAAACTTGTTAGCCAGCACAGAACAGCGCTGTATAGCTCAAAAAAAGTGAGCTCACCACCAACAGGATAAATAAGCAAACAGATGCACATTACTACAAATCACTCACCATCAATGGTTCTCTCACAATCGTCTTCAGCTTGTCCATAGTCCGGTTTCTATTAAGCTGGCCAGCCATCTGTATTATGGGTCCGGGTCACTCCTCACTGTGGCGCTGCCACCAAGCAGAGAGAACTCCGCACCTCTTCATTGGACCACGGTGTACAGTTCCGCAAAACCTACAACGCTGTCTGTATTAATATCGTATTTACTCCGTGACCGAGTTAGTCCGTGAAATATTGCATATGGCGGTCGTTATCAGAAGACGGCGAAGACGGTCACTTTCGTGACGTTAAGACCTGACCAATCAGCGGTGACCAGTCTTTTAACGTCACAACACGGTACAGCTCAGCACGACTGGACCCTGCCCTTGAGTGAGGCTGAGGATCGCTGCTGTTAAACCGTGTTGGGGCTAGTGGAAAGACTTACGAAGCGTGATGAGCTGTACCATGACGTGCTAAGCCGTGCTAGTGGAAATGAGGCTTAACAGACGCCTGGTCTTTTGACTCGCTCCCCTGTATAGCTCGAGTGACCCGGCCAACAGCACAAGCCAACGTCACAGCTACAATGGGGCAAAAAAGTATTTAGTCAGCCACCAATTGTGCAAGTTCTCCCACTTAAAAGATGGGAGAGGTCTCCAATTTTCTCAACTATGAGAGACAAAATGAGGAAAAAAAAATCAAGAAAATCACATTGTCTGATTTTTAAAGAATTTATTTGCAAATTATGGTGGAAAATAAGTATTTGTTCACCTACAAACAAGCAAGATTTCTGGCTCTCACAGACCTGTAACTTCTTCTTTAAGAGGCTCCTCTGTCCTCCACTTGTTACCTGTATTAATGGCACCTGTTTGAACTCATTAGCAGTATAAAAGACACCTGTCCACAACCTCAAACAGTCAGACTCCAAACTCCACTATGGCCAAGACCAAGAGCTGTCAAAGGACACCAGAAACAAAATTGTAGACCTGCACCAGGCTGGGAAGACTGAATCTGCAATAGGTAAGCAGCTTGGTGTGAAAAAAATCAACTGTGGGAGCAATTATTAGAAAATGGAAGACATACAAGACCACTGATAATCTCCCTCGATCTGGTGCTCCACGCAAGATCTCACCCCGTGGGGTCAAAATGATCACGAGAACGGTAAGAAAAATCCCAGAGCCACACGGGGGGACCTAGTGAATGACCTGCAGAGAGCTGGGATCAAAGTAACAAAGGCTACCATCAGTAACACACTACGCCGCCAGGGACTCAAATCCTGCAGTGCCAGATGTGTCCCCCTGCTTAAGCCAGTACATGTCCAGGCCCGTCTGAAGTTTGCTTGAGAGCATTTGGATGATCCAGAAGAGGATTAGGAGAATGTCATATGGTCAGATGAAACCAAAATAGAACTTTTTGGTAAAAACTCAACTTGTCGTGTTTGGAGGAGAAAGAACACCATACCTACTGTGAAGCATGAGGGTGGAAACATCGTGCTTTGGGGCTGTTTTTCTGCAAAGGGACCAGGACGACTGATCCGTGTAAAGGAAAGAATGAATGTGGCCATGTATCGTGAGATTTTGAGTGAAAACCCCCTTCCATCAGCAAGGGCATTAAAGATGAAATGTGGCTGGGTCTTTCAGCATGACAATTATCCCAGACATACCGGCCGGGCAACGAAGGAGTGGCTTTGTAAGAAGCATTTCAAGGTCCTAGAGTGGCCTAGCCAGTCTCCAGATCTCAACCCCATAGAAAATCTTTGGAGGGAGTTGAAAGTCCGTGTTGCCCAGCGACAGCCCCAAAACATCACTGCTCTAGAGGAGCTCTGCATGGAAGAATGGGCCAAAATACCAGCAGCAGTGTCTGAAAACCTTGTGAAGACTTACAGAAAACGCTTGACCTCTGTCATTGCCAGCATAGGGTATATAACAAAGTATTGAGATGAACTTTTGTTACTGACCAAATACTTATTTTTCACCATAATTTGCAAATAAATTCTTTAAAAATCCATCAATGTGATTTTCTGGATTTTTTTTCCCTCATTTTGTCTCTCATAGTTGAGGTATACCTATGATGAAAATTGGAGACCTCTCTCATCTTTTAAGTAGGAGAACGTGCACAATTGGTGGCTGACTAAATACTTTTTTACCCCACTGTACATGCGGTAAGTTCCACACACTGCTCACTCAGTTCCCAGCACTCACTGTCCCCACGTTTTCGGCAGCCATCGCTAAACACGGGGTGGAGCATTTTATCACCACCACCGGGCTGCCCATTTTTGCAAGACCTCGGCGCTTGGATGCAGCTAAACTGGCCATAGCGCGCGAGGAGTTCGCCAACCTGGAGAGGTTGGGCATCATTAGGCGCTCAAACAGCCCATGGGCTTCCCCGCTACACATGGTCCCTAAAGCTGAAGGTTCGTGGCGACCTTGCAGGGATTTCCGCAGGTTGAACAACACCACAGCGCACGACCGCTACCCAATTCCTCACATTCAGGATTTTTCCATTCACCTTGCAGGAGCGCGCATTTTTTTCTAAAATAGACCTGGTCCGCGGTTACCACCAAGTCCCAGTGTGCGCTGAGGACATACCCAAAACAGCGGTAATAACTCCATTCGGGTTATTCGAGTTTTTGCGCATGCCTTTTGGGCTTAAAGGGGCTGCACAGACGTTCCAACGCATGATGGATGCAGTGCTGCGCGATCTCCCTTTCGTGTTCGTCTACCTGGACGATATCTTAGTAGCCAACACGTCCGAAGATGAACACGAAACCCACCTCACGACGGTTTTCTGGAGGTTGGAAGAGCACGGGTTAATAATCAACCCAGCAAAATGTCAGTTCGGGATGACGGGGATTGATTTTTTGGGGCACCGCGTCTCTCCCGAAGGAGCAGTCCCTCTGCCTGACAAAATGCGCGCAGTAGCAGATTTTCCCCGGCTGCAATCGGTCAGGGCGCTACAAGAATTTTTGGGAATGGTGAATTTTTATAACCGTTTCCTTCCCCGCACAGCGCAGCTCATGCAACCACTGTACGCCGCGCTCAGAAAACAGAAGCCCGCGGATAAGGTCGAATGGACCCCGGAGCGAGAGTGGGCGTTCTCAGAAGTCAAAGCAGCCCTGGCAAACGCCGCATTGCTGGCACATCCAGACCCAACGGCCCGCATAGCGCTCACCACTGACGCTTCAGATGTGGCCATAGGGGCGGTCGTGGAGCAGCGCGTAGCCGGGGCTTGGCAGCCGCTCGCCTTTTTCAGCAGGACCTTGCGCGACAGTAAACATAAATACAGCGCGTTCGACAGGGAGTTGCTGGCTCTCCACCTGGCCATTTGCCACTTCCAGTTCTGGCTGGAAGGGCGCAGTTTCACCGCGTTCGTTGACCACAAGCCGCTAACATTCGCGATGGCCAAGGTTTCAGAACCGTGGTTGGGCCGGCAGCAGAGACAGCTGGCCGCGATCTCAGAATTTACTACTGATATTCAGCATGTCTCGGGTAAACTGAATGTAGTGGCAGACTGCCTCTCGCGCACCGTGGCGGCCCCGGTCTGCGTGGGGATAGATTACGCAGCCATGGCCGTGGAGCAGGTTAGTGACGCGGACGTGCGCGCGCTCCAGTCTGGACCAACAGGGTTAAGGCTGGAGAGCAGGGTGCTGCAAGACGTAATGCCCCCCCTAATCTGCGATGCACGTCCCGTGGTCCCGGCCGCGTGGCGCCGCCGCGTGTTTGACTAGATTCATTCTTTGGCGCACCCGGGAGTGCACGCGTCAATCAAAATGGTAGGGGAGAAATTCGTATGGCCGAGCCTTCGCAAACAAGTGAAAGAGTGGGCGGCAGCCTGCATGGCGTGCCAACGAGCCAAAGTACACAGACACACAAAGGCTCCCTTGGAGCCGTTTCGCATCCCGGCTAAGAGGTTCGACCATGTTCACGTGGACCTCGTGGGCCCCCTCCCGCCATCACAGGGGTGCACGCACCTTCTGACAATGGTGGACCGCACCACGCGCTGGCAGGAAGTGGTTCCACTGGGGGCAACCACAGCCGAGGAGGTGGCGCGCGCGTTTTTAACAGCATGGGTGGCACGTTTTGGAGTCCTGTCGGATATTACGTCCGACAGAGGCTGTCAATTTGTTTCCGAACTCTGGTCAACAATGGCCCGCAGCCTGGGTGTCACAATTCACCGCACAACCGCGTACAATCCACAGGCTAATGGGTTATGCGAACGTTTTCATAGGTCATTGAAAGCGGCTCTCAGGGCGTCACTGACGGATGCAAATTGGGTAGACAAGCTACCGTGGGTTTTACTGGGGTTACGTTCTGCACCTAAAGAGGATCTGGAAGCTTCCCCGGCTGAACTCGTTTTTGCGCAACCACTTCGGCTGCCCGGGGAGTTTCTTCCAGATAATCCCGCGCCGGGCAGCTCCCCGTCTCAGCTGTTGCAGCGTAGCATAGACACAAGCACGCTGCCGGGCCCTGCTCACCACAGTTTTCCGCGCGTTTTTGTGCCTAAAACTTTGAAAAACGCGGAGTTCGTTTTTGTCAGACATGACGCCCATCGCCCTCCACTGCGCCCACCTTATGATGGACCGTTCAGAGTGCTGGAAACAGGGGACAAGCATTTTTTGCTAGATTTGGGGGGTAGGAGGGAAAAGATTGGCATAGACAGACTGAAACCCGCTTTTGTGGTGGCGGACGAGCAAGTGCTGTTGGTGAGGGCCCCTCGGCGTGGAAGACCCCCACGGGGAGCTTCCCAGAGAAAAGATTCCCTAGAGCACCCACACGGACAGACTTTTACCCCTCAAACATCAGCCCCCCAGCATGACAGCACCGCAGAGGCGGTGAATCCTGGTTACAGCAGATACGGGAGAAAACTGAAGCCCAAGCAGCATGTGGATTGATGTTTAATGATTCTACCACAGCATACGGACTGTTATTCTATTGTTCTATCCAAGATGCTTGGGGGGTCGTTTGGTGACACATGGGGAGTGCATAATTGTATAGCATCTTAGACAAGAACAAAGAGCAAAGGTTCCCTGGGAGATAACAGGGAGGTGTGAAGGATGAATGCAGTGTGACCTTTTGTGTGTTAGAAACTTCTAGAAGAATGTTAAAGGATTAAGGAAGTGAATGTAATGTGACCTTTTGTGTGTTAGAAGCTTCTAGAGGAATGCCATGCTTTTTAAGAGGAGAGTCTCTGCTGAGTATTCATTCTGTCTATGCTTCTTGTGTGAGATGTGTAATAAACTGTCTTGAGTCAAAGCCGCCTCTTTATTTACACACTCCACAGGATCACCATTCGGAGTACTGGTGCCTGCCTGCCCATCACTAGTTTAAAGAAAAAACAAACATTTTCAATTTACAACTTAATAAGGTGATTTAAAGTAACTTAAGGCTGTGTTTGCTTTAACTCCAATACTTTGATGTAACCTGTAACATAAGACTAACACAAACAAACCCGGGATAGTAAGTGATAGAATGTTACATAAGCACTGGCAAATTAAACGAGCACAAAAGAAACACCTGGTCTAATGCATATAATAATGCGAGAAGTGGTGAGTAGAAAAAGGTTCCCACCCACTTGTCCCCCCCCCAAGGGGGGGGGACAAGTGGGTGTCGTCACTCCTCAAAAGAATGGGACAGGAAGTTGGCCACCACATTCCTATGTCCTGGTCTGTACTTGATCCTGAAACGATAAGGCTGAATGGACGGATACCATCTAGTAATCATTGCATTAGAGTCTTTCATTCTGTTCATCCACTGTAATGCACAATGGTCAGTCTCCAGTACAAACTCATCACCCATGAGATAGTATTTAAAAGTGTCCAGAGCCCATTTCCCTGCCAAAGCTTCTTTCTCAATTGTTGAGTACCTGGTTTCTCTGGGAAGAAGTTTGCAACTTATATACTGCACTGGCCTTTGGTCTTGTCCTTCACCTTGTAGCACCACTGCTCCAAGTCCTGCTCCCGAAACATCTCTTTGCACAGTAAAGAGATGGGAGAAATCTGGACATTGTAACACAGGCTCAGTACACAGAGTTCTTTAAGTCAGCAAAAGCAGTATTGTAACCCTTGCCTTACGTTAATTAGGTAAAAGTAATTCTTAAGTGTAGACCAGTTGCTAGGTTCATAAGGTTTGCAATAGGAAATAAAATAAGTGTGGAATAAAATAGCTGGAGGCAAGAAATGAGCAATGATGGCTGTTGTTTTTAAAGATAAAGAAAACAAAATAAAAACAATTTACAAATACACAGTAATAACAACAGCCGGCATGAAATAAAACCCCAAAAATGTCCTACTGAGCTCAGTGTTTGTCTTTTTTTTTTAGTCGTTTGACCAGTCAAGATATCTTTTATTTCAAAGTTCAGGTATCTTTTCCTTTTTTTAAAGCAGCAGTTTAAGTTGTTACCACTTTGATTTTTGTGCACTGGAGAGAGGAAGGATGTTCTTCAATCGAGATCTTGGTTCAGGTCTTGGTCCAGGCTCGCCATCTCCGTCTGGAGAGAATCCAGGATCCAGAAGTTTCTTAATCGGCAACAAAAACCTAGCCTGCACAACAATAATGGTATTATTGTATACAGCTAAAGTAATGCATTTTTCAATCTCTTCTCATATATCACTATAGCTTAGTGTGTAAATTCTTCTCTCATATTACCATTGCTACAATCCAGTAATATAGTAATATCTTACATTTTACATCTTACATGCATGTTTTTTAACTCAAAATCTCCCTTGTAGTACATGAAATACTTTTTTAACTCATGTAACCAAATAAATGAATTTCTCTTTTTATCTCTACATTATTTAACCATGAAATTATGATTAATATTTTTAACCAATGAAATTATTGACTTTTTAACCTTTTCTTTGTAAATCACGAAATGAAATACAATTAATTTATCACATGACCAGGAAATATACTGTCCCATTACTTCCAATATTCCCTTTTAAAATCAGTAAAACCCTGTCTGAGCTACTGAGTTTAGCATAACCTATGAATTTACATAGAAAACCAACAAAAATGTGCTTTTAACATCGAACTAAACATTACATTCGACCAGAAATAGTGCAAAAAGAACTAAAAGTATTTTATTATACTGTTGTGAACTGAAATCACATTTGGAAAAACCATACAGAAAACAAAAAAATAGCCTTTTCCATTGCTTTTAAACAGAAAAGATCCACTCGCGATTAGCATTAGCATAATGCTAACATTAGCATGGTGCTAGCATGCTTTCTTTAGCACGCACTTGGTTTTCACTCACCAAGATGAGGTATCAGCATGAACATAGCAAGGGACACAGCCACACGGCCTCTCAAGCTTGTGCTCCCATCAACTTAGGACAATAAATGTTTCAAATTAGCATCTGGACAGTGTTTAGATTTATTTATAACACTTTTCTACATTAAACTCACCAAGACGACCCAGAGGTTTTTCCACAGACCGTCTACAGCCTCTCTCGTTCATTCTCAGAGTGCAAAAAACCCTGAAAAACTGGTATGTGACTCAGTGCTCTGCTCGGAAGGCGGGACTAATATCGCTCTTAACAAATAAAAAGGTTAAGATCACCTAACGTGACCATGAAACAGGAAAACAAAAGTTGGATAACGAGGATCACGCTTCCTCTTTTCAAAATAAATGTTTTTCAAAATAAAATCACACAAATGCATTAACGCAAATGAAATGTGAGAAAAAGGGTCATTTTCTCAGCTGGGTTACAGTATCATATTCTGGAGTCTATTTTACTTTATTAGGGCTGAATTTATGAGTAAGGTCACAGAGAACGGCTGATCTGGAAGAAAAATTAGGAATGCATGTCTATACCAACCAGCCAATCCCAAAAATGACTTTACCTTTCTCTTGGTAGTTGGAGAAGGACAGGCAACAATAGCTTCAATTTTACTCACCTGGGGACAGATAACCCCACCTCCAATGATGTAGTATTGGTACTCCACCTCAGTTTTTGCAATGCTGCATTTGTGTGCATTTGTGTGCTCCGGTTCCGGTTCCGCCGGACCGGCGGCACCACACGAGTTGGCTGCCTTTTGCAACTGCCTTTTTTTTTTTAATCTTCCTTCTTCTTTCTACACCTTTCACTCTATATATATATCACGGACACACAGATCGCCCCAAAGGTCTCCCGAGTCGGCGGACGGAGCCTCTGTTTACAGCAGGAGACGATAAAGCAGAGAAGAGCTAGCTAGCACTCAACCGCCACCCGGTGCTAACGGAGAAACTCGACATACCGAGGAACTGTAGCGGAAACGACGCGGGTGCCGGGCTGGAGTTTAGGCGGCGTGCAAGAAATATAAGACAGAATAATAAAGAGCGATGGTAAGAACCAAGCAGACCACCCGTAAAATCTACTGGAGGAAAAAGCCCCCCAGGAAGCAGCTAGCCACCAAGGCTGCTAGGAAAAAGCGCTCCGGCCACCGGCGGAGTGAAGAAGCCTCACCGTTACAGGCCCGGTACCGTGGCTCTGAGAGAGATCCGTCGCTACCAGAAATCCACGGAGCTGCTCATCCGTAAGCTGCCTTCCAGCGCCTGGTGAGGGAGCTCGCTCAGGACTTCAAGACCGACCTGCGCTTCCAGAGCTCCGCCGTCATGGCTCTGCAGGAGGCCAGCGAGGCCTACCCGGTGGGTCTCTTCATGGACACCAACCTGTGCGCCATCCACGCCAAGAGGGTCACCATCATGCCCAAAGACATCCAGCTGGCCCGCTGCATCCGCGGAGAGAGAGCTTAGACTTTCTGCTGCACATTCACCAACCACAATGCTCCGCACTGTGTGTTATATATAACACATATATATGTTATATATATATATATATATATATATATATATATATATATATATATATATATATATATATATATAGTAATATGTACATAAACTACCGTTCAAAAGTTTGGGGTCACTTAGAAATGTCCTTATTTTTGAAAGAAAAGCACTGTTTTTTTCAATGAAGAAAACTTTAAACTAATCAGAAATACACTCTAATATCTAATATACATTGCTAATGTGGTAAATGACTATTCTAGCTGCAAATGTCTGGTTTTTGGTGCAATATCTACATAGGTGTATAAAGGCCAATTTCCAGCAACTATCACTCCAGTGTTCTAATGGTACAATGTGTTTGCTCATTGCGTCAGAAGGCTAATGGATGATAAGAAAACCCTTGTGCAATCATGTTAGCACAGCTGAAAACAGTTTAGCTGGTTAGAGAAGCTATAAAACTGACCTTCCTTTGAGCAGGTTGAGTATCTGGAAAAAAATATTATTTCAAATACAAATCATTATTTCTAACCTTGTCAATGTCTTGACTATATTTTCTATTCATTTTACAACTCATGGTGGTAAATAAGTGTGACTTTTCACGGAAAACACAAAATAATTGTCTGTGTGACCCCAAACTTTTGAACGATAGTGTATGTATACTTGCTGTTCTTGTTTTTTCTTGCCTTCTGATTGTTGCTCTGAGTGTTGCTATCCCTGTGCTGTTGCAATCCTGGAATTTCCCCATTGTGGGACTAATAAAGGCTTATCTTATCTTATCTTATCTTAATATTCAGTCCAGCTTTATGAATCCTCTCTAGGACATCTGAAAGGTGTTGGATGTGGTCTTCCTAGGACTCACTAAACACAATAATGTCATTGATATATGCTACAGTGTAAGCATCAGCAGCTTTCAACACTTCATCCACCAACCTCTGGAACGTAGCTGGAGCTCCGTGCAATCCAAAAGGCATCGTCCTGAAATGATATAGTCCACTCCGGACCCTAAAGGTTGTTAGATCTTTAGATGACTCAGTCAATGGAACTTGCCAATAACCTTTACAAAGGTCAAGTGTTGTTAAATACTTAGTATTTCCAAAGCGCTCAATGAGTTCATCTACTCTTGGCATAGGGTAAGAATCAAACATAGAAACAGCATTCAGTTTGGAACAATTTACACAAAATTGCCGTTTTCTATCATTCTTCTTTGGGACTAGCACCCCAGGACTGCACCATTCAGCTTTTGAGGGCTCAGTGACACCCATAGCAAGCATGCCCTCTACTTCCTGCTTCAGAGCTGGCATAAGTTTGGCTGGAACTCTGAAGGTGGTACTCTACCGTTCAAAAGTTTGGGGTCACCCAGACAATTTTGTGTTTTCCATGAAAAGTCACAGTTTTATTTACCACCATGAGTTGTAAAATGAATAGAAAATATAGTCAAGACATTGACAAGGTTAGAAATAATGATTTGTATTTGAAATAATAATTTTTTCCTTCAAACTTTGCTTCCGTCAAAGAATCCTCCATTTGCAGCAATTACAGCATTGCAGACCTTTGACATTCTAGCTGTTAATTTGTTGAGGTAATCTGGAGAAATTTCACCCCACGCTTCTAGAAGCCCCTCCCACAAGTTGGATTTGCTGGATGGGCACTTCTTGCATACCAGATGGTCAAGCTGCTCCCACAACAGCTCAATGGGGTTTAGATCTGGTGACTGCGCTGGCCACTCCATTACAGATAGAATACCAGCTGCCTGCTTCTTCTCTAAATAGTTCTTGCACAATTTGGAGGTGTGCTTTGGGTCATTGTCCTGTTGTAGGATGAAATTGGCTCCAATCAAGCACTGTCCACAGGGTATGGCATGGCATTGCAAAATGGAGTGATAGCCTTCCTTATTCAAAATCCCTTTTACCCTGAACAAATCTCCCACCTTACCAGCACCAAAGCAACCCCAGACCATCATGTTACCCCCACCTTGCTTGACAGATGGTGTCAGGCACTCTTCCAGCATCTTTTCAGTTGTTCTGCGTCTCACAAATGTTCTTCTGTGTGATCCAAACACCTCAAACTTCGATTCGTCCGTCCATAACACTTTTTTCCAATCTTCCTCTGTCCAATGTCTGTGTTCTTTTGCCCATATTAATCTTTTTTTTTTTTTATTGGCCAGTCTCAGATATGGCTTTTTCTTTGCCACTCTGCCCTGAAGGCCAGCATCCCGGAGTCGCCTCTTCACTGTAGATGTTGACACTGGCGTTTTGCGGGTACTATTTAATGAAGCTGCCAGTTGAGGACCGTCTATTTCTCAAACTAGAGACTCTAATGTACTTATCTTCTTGCTCAGTTGTGCAGTGGGGCCTCCCACTTCTCTTTCTACTCTGGTTAGAGACTGTTTGTGCTGTTCTCTGAAGGGAGTAGTACACACCGTTGTAGGAAATCTTCAGTTTCTTGTCAATTTCTCGCATGGAATAGCCTTCATTTCTAAGAACAAGAATAGACTGTCGAGTTTCACATGAACGTTCTCTTTTTCTGGCCATTTTGAGCGTTTAATCGACCCCACAAATGTGATGCTCCAGATACTCAACCTGCTCAAAGGAAGGTCAGTTTTATAGCTTCTCTAACCAGCTAAACTGTTTTCAGCTGTGCTAACATGATTGCACAAGGGTTTTCTAATCATTCATTAGCCTTCTGACGCAATGAGCAAACACATTGTACCATTAGAACACTGGAGTGATAGTTGCTGGAAATTGGCCTCTATACACCTATGTAGATATTGCACCAAAAACCAGACATTTGCAGCTAGAATAGTCATTTACCACATTAGCAATGTATAGAGTGTATTTCTGATTAGTTTAAAGTTATCTTCATTGAAAAAAACTGTGCTTTTCTTTCAAAGATAAGGAAATTTCTAAGTGACCCCAAACTTTTGAACGCCAGTGTATCTCTAATGGGTTTTTGATTGGGGCAATGGAGCCGTATCTCATGATAGATAAGATCTGTGCATCCTGGCTTAGTGCTGAAAAGCTTAACAGGCATAATGGCTCTCAACTATGCCTGTTGGTTTGCTGTAGGCATTGTACTGAAGTTACCGGTCTATCAAGCCATTCTTTTAACAAATTGACATGGAACGCTTGATACTTCTTGCGACGATCTGGCATGTGCAGCTCATACGTGACAGGACCTGCTTTCCTGTTAATCACATAGGGCCCTTGCCATTTGGCTAGGAGACTGCTTTCTGAAGTTGGTAAAAAAAAAAAAAGCAGAACTTTTTGACCTTCTTAAAAAGATCTCCTGTGCGCTGTTCTGTTGTAGCTCTCCTTTTGACACTACTGAGAGCCATCTAGATGACTATTGGCCAGTTCCTGCAATTGTTCAAGCTTGTCTCTCATCTTCAGTACATACGAGAGAACACTATATTGTTTTTCAGGTTTTGGTCCCTCCCATGCTTCTTTAAGCACATCCAGTGGACCACGGACTGCATGACCAAATCAAAGCTTGAATGGTGGAAAAACTTGTTGATGCTTGAGGCACATCTCTATAGGCAAAAAGCAGTCTTGCACAAACTTCCTGAGCATAGATTTAAGGGTTTTGTTGAACAGTTCTACAAGGCCATCTGTTTGTGGCTGGTATGGGCTAGTTTTAACTCCTTTGATTCCAAGCAGTTTGTAAGCTTTTTTTCAGTAGGGTAGATGTAAAGGTGGAACCCTGGTCAGTTATAATTTCTTTGGGAATCCCGACCCTTGAGAATATTTGGATCAGACAGTTAGCAATCTGGCAAGATTTCACTTTTTTAAGGGGAATGCCTCAAGATATAAACTTAAACTTTAAACTTAAACTTTATTTATATAGCACCTTTCATACAACAAGGTGCAGCTCCAAGTGCTTTACAGTTAAAAACAATTCCAGATAATGCAAACAAAGCAATAAAAAGACAAAGAGAACCCACCCCAAGCACCCCCCACCCCCACTCTCGTCCAAGACATCCATCCACCTGACCCCCAACACACCCCAGAGCCCACCTCCTCCCACCCTGTTCCATCTCACCCACAAGTAATAATAGGCATAGTTAAAACATGGCTGAGGACTGAGGACCAGAGTGAGGACACGCCATCTTAGAGGGACCATCAGCACCAGGAGCCAGTCTCTGCCCACAGCTGCAGAGACACTGCCACAGGGGCCACCCCGGCCCAGGCAGACAGAGAAGTCCACACCACAACCAACAGGCTGTGACTGAACTTCCCCATCCCACCAAGCCAGGGCCACCACCACAGGCAGCATCCCCACCACCGGTGCCAATTACAGCTTCCTGTGCCAAGAGCTCCCCAATGAGGAAATACTACAGCTAAAAATAACATACGATAAAATAAAATACAATAAAATACAATAGAATACAATAAGAAGCAGAGTAAGATCATGAAAAAGAGAATAAAATGGTTAAAGGAATAATAAATATACCCATATACAGTATATACTGTAATGCAAAACTGAATTAAAATAATCTAAAAATATAAATATAAATATAAATAAATAAAACAGTTAAATAAATATATACATATGAATGACAAAATTAGTTAAAAGCTAAACTAAAAAGGTGGGTCTTGAGCCTCCTTTTAAAAATATCAACGCTCTCTGCAGCCCTGAGGTCCTCTGGTAGGCCGTTCCACAGACGTGGGCCAAAAAACTCGAATGATGCCTCACCGTGGGTTTTTGTCCTAACTTTAGGTATCATTAAAAGGCCAGCACCAGAGGACCTCAGGGTCCTTGAGGGACGGTATGGTAAAAGCAGATCAAATAAATAAGAAGAACCAAAACCAGTAAGAGTTTTATAAACTAACTTGAAGAACTAAAGGATGTAGTGAAGAAAGCCCGGGCAGGTTCTGCTCCAGGACCATCAGGTACGACTTATAAAATCTATAAAAACTGTCCCCGCTTGTTGAGAAGGCTGGCAAAACTGTTAGGAGTTCATTGGAAGAAGAAACAAGAGCCCTGGATTTGGACACTGGCTGAGGGCTGCGTTGTTCCTAAAGAATTAAATTCATCTGGACTTGACCAGTTTTGAGAGATTTCCCTCCTAGATTTTGAAGGGAAGATATTCTGGTCCATTATTGCTAAGCGGTTAATATCATATTTACTTACTAATAAGTTTGTTGACCCAAGTGTCCAAAAAGGAGGCATCCCGGATACTCTGGTTGCTTGGAGCATATGTCAGTGATTAGCCAAGTCATTAAAGAGGCAAAAAAGAATAATACCACCCTCTCTGTTGTCTGGCTAGACCTTGCCAAAGCTTATCCAAGTGTACCCCACCAGCTGATCCATAGAGTATTGGAATACTACCAAGTACCATCAGAGGTGATTAAGCTTGTGATGTCCCACATGAATTTCCTGAGGATGAGGTTTACTGTTGCAGATTTCACCACCGAATGGCAGAGACTCGAAAAAGGCATCATGGCAGGGTGCACAATATCTGTGGCTTTGTTTGTGGCTGCTATGAATTTGTTATTGAAGGTAGGAGGGATACAATGCAGAGGCCCAAAAGCAGAAGATGGCACTAGGCATCCAGCTTGTAGAGCCTTTATGGATGATATAACTGTAAAGACTCCATCAGTGCAAGGAACGTGTTGGATCCTAGGCTCATTGGAGAAGATGGCAGCTTGGCCACGAATGCAGTTTAATCCAGGAAAGTCTAGGAGTCTGAGCATTATGAAAGGAAAGCTGATGGAAAGCATTTTCAGCATCGAAGGGTCTGTAATTCCATCAATTCAAGAACAGGGAGTACGATGCCTGGGAAAGTACTACGATTGTACCTTAAATGATAGGGGGAATTTAAAGCAGACCATGGCTAGTTTGTGTAGCTGGCTTAAGACAATTGACAGAAGCCACTTGCTTGGGAGGTTTAAGATATGGTGCTTTCAGTGTGGCATCATACCCAGGTTGCAGTGGCCATTCCTGCTGTATGATTTTGCTGTTACCAGAGTAGAAGCAATGGAGAGACTCTGTAGCAAATTTATTCGCAGATGGCTAGGAGTTCCCCCATCCTTCAGTTCAGTTAATCTCTACAGTAAGACTTTCAAGCTTCGCCTACCAATTTCCTCGGTGGTGGAGGAGTTCAAGGCCACTAAGTGGCCACTAAGAGTTCAAGGCCACTAAGGTCTGTCTGTTCTCTGCTCTATTCTGATGATAAGAAGGTCAGGCATTCCAACACAGCCATTAAGTGTGGTAGGAAATGGAGACCCCAGGAAGCTGTCAGGGAAGCTGAAGCATACTGGAGACATGACGAAATTGTCGGCGTAGTTTGTCAGGGACGACTCGAGCTAGGAAATTACAATGGTAAAAGGTGGAGCAAAGTAGACACCAAAAGCAGGAGAAGATTCGTAGTACAGAGGGTCAGAGAGGCAGTGGAAGAGGACCGTTGTGTGAAAGCCGCAGGGCTTGCCTCTCAAGGGCAGTGGATGCAGTGGAACCATGCACTCGAACAATCACTGTCCTGGAATGATATCTGGGGCACGGACCAGGGCAAGTTGGCTTTTCTTCTCTGTGCAGTGACTGATCTTTTACCAACACCAAGTAATTTAAAACTCTGGTACAAAGATGAGGATTCATCTTGTAAGCTGTGCAGTATGACCCCTAGTACTATGAATCACATTTTGACGGGGTGCTGTAGAGCACTTGGAGAAGGGCATTACCGGTGGAGACATGATAAAGTCCTTGCAGAAATGGCAAGGTGGGTTCAATTCCAGAGGATTAGAGCCATTAACCATCAGACAACATCATTTCAGGTCATTAGCTTTCAAAAGCCAGGAAATAAGTCTCCGAAGGAAAAAACAACTGGCAGAATGCGCTCCTCTGTTTTGCATAAAGCATCAGACTGGGAGTTGCACGTTGACCTAAAAAAGAAGCTCGTCTTCCCAAAAGAAGTAGTAACAACCACACTCTGCCCGGACATGATTCTTTGCTCTCGGAGTGCAAAATCCATTGTAATAGTTGAGCTTACAGTGCCTTGGGAGGAGAGGCTGGCTATATCTCATGAACTCAAGAAGGAAAAATATCAGGACCTGGTTGATGAGGCTCGGATTAAAGGGTGGCACACTACTTTATTCCCCGTCGAGGTTGGTTGTCGTGGGTTTCCAGCCGCATCTTTGTATCATTTTTTACATAAGATAGGTCTGGAACCTAAACATCTTAGGAAAGCCATTGGGGACATAGCCTCAGTGGCTGAGGCTAGTTCAAGGTGGTTGTGGCTCACAAGAGACCGTGGTTGGAACCCTTCTGCAAGTGAAGATTAATCTTTGCTGCCCCACTCAGGCGAGGCGTACAGGTTCAGGGGCGAAATGTCTATGACCCTGAGACACCTGATGATGATGCAGGAGGGATCCTCTAACTTAGTTCTGACCACCCAGCCACCAGGACTGTTAAGAGGAGAAACTGTTGCTTCTGCAGTTTCTGCTTGTAGCAAAGCATCTTTGATGTTTATTTCTCCTCCTAAAGAACTTTAAAAATCGATTCTATAACTCACAGGGAGCCAGTGAAGCGATTCTAAAACTGGTGTAATATGCTCTCTTTCTGGTCTTCGTCAGCACATGGGCTGCTGAATTCTGTAATAATTGTATTACATATCTAGTAGTGTAGTCACACATGACTAAAATATACCTATAACCTGCAGTGCTTCTCTCCCGTGGACCTACAATGTCCATTGCTGTACGAGAAAAGGGGGTGTCTATAATGAACATGGTAATAAGTGGAGCTCTATCACCCTTTTTAGTTGGAGCAGCTAACTAACACTGTGGGCATGATTTACAAACCTGAACTGTGTCCGTAAACTAAGAATGGGCCATGGGCTGCACGGTGGCGCAGTGGTTTAGCACTGTGGCAGCACAGTTTTACCCTCGGCCGGGGGATCGCGGGGATCATGAGATCGTGGGTTCGATCCCAGCCCCCGACCAACAGTGAGCTGTGTGGAGTTTGCATGTTCTCCCCATGTTGCGTGGGTTTACTCCGGGATTTCTCCGGTTTCCTCCCGCATACCAAAAACATGTAGGTTTAGGGCGCTCGCGCACGCAGCGACCGGCAGCCGGTGGCTTGTCACCAGACTGCAAACCAAATCTACCTACGGGTACAAATAAGTAACAAAAAAAAAAAAAAAAGAATGTGTTAACTTGGCCCAGATGACCTGCCCAAGGTATAGAATGAGCTAACTGCAAGACTGTAGTTCTTAAGCTCTTGGGGACAACCAACTGATCTCCTGCCCTACTATGACGATACAGTTACTCCTCCTTTATGATAAGTATCTCCTCAGCTCTCTCTGTGACCTCAGTTGAATCAGGGACACACTTTGAAAAAAGAGGGGCAAGAGAAGGGTCCTGCCTTTGAAGTTCAGCTATATTACTAGGAAATAACATCAACCCATGTCTTTCTGGCTGTGGTACTGGGTCAACCATCTTTGTTCCTCTCATTTTATCTTGTCTCCTCTGCATTCTACTTTTCCTTGCACAACCTTGTCTCGATCCTTCAATTTCAGGAAGTTCACTGTCTGCAAAAGGAAACTCACTCTGATGCAAACCTAACTCTGAGTTATGCTTAGATCTAGTGACTGCAATCATACTTTCACAAGAGATGTTATCCTTTTCAATTTTGTTATCATATTCTGCAAAATGGGCAAATCACTGCCTAACACAACTTAAGATAAGATAAAATAAGCCTTTATTAGTCCCACAATGGGAAAATTGCAGGATTACAGGAGCAAAGGGATAGCAGCTCTCAGAGAAATAGTTAATAAGATAATAAGGTTCGGATTTTTTTTACCCTTAATAATAAACACCTTTAAAACTGCATTTTGTGTTTACTTGTGTTATCTTTGTCTAATATTTAAATTTGTTTGATGATCTAAAACATTTAAGTGGGACAAACACACAAAAAAGAGAAATCAGGACGGGGGCAAGCACTTTTTCACACTGCTGTGTAGTAGAACTCCTCCTTTTCCTTGCTCCCTGTCCTTCCTATGCATATTATAGCCAGGCATGGTAACAACAGTTTCAGGTGACGAGGATGATAACCAGGTTTCAGACAAACACATAAAATCAATACTGGAGTTTATCAGCAGATGTTCTGGTTGTTCACGTTTGGTGATCATACTCCGTACATTTAAGTGCCCCCCTATAGCAGACCCTTTTTTTTTTTTTAACTTTGAGGGTCCCAAATTCATTTTGCCTGGTTCAGGGTTTGAGAAACTTTGAGCAATCTATGCTTTTTTAACACAGGATTTCTCTGACGAGTTTTACACTTACCGCCGGCTGGTTGTTGTATTGCCACTACAGTGGAGTCTGTGTGCTGGGCTGCTGCCACAGAGACTGACCCAGCAGCAGCGGTTGGCCATCTGGTGATGTGGGTTCTCCGCTGCATCATGGTGAGGAGGGCGTGTTGCTGTGCTGCAGGGACGAGGGTCAATTGCCAGTCCATCCCGGCTCTGTTCCGCTGTTGGGCCATGACGACTCCATCAGGTTGCCCCGCCATGGTGGTGTTTGTGGGCTGCAGGGCTGCAGCGGTGCAAGTTGGTGTGGGTCGCCGTAGCGCAGCCAGTACTGGTAGTGTGCGCAGCATTAATTCCGCTCGCAAAAGCACTCATGCCCATGATGGTCCCGTAAACAATAGTGGTCTCGATGATTCCACTGTTGATGGCGGAATTAGCCACACTAGTCCAGTTAGCATTGGTGGCACCGTGGTGAGGAGGGTGCATTGTTGTGCTACAGGGACGGGGGTTGATCGCCAGTCCATTCCGGCTCTATTCCTCTGTTGGTCCATGACAACACCATCTGGCTGCCATGCCACGGCAGTGTTGGTGGGCTGCAGGGTTGCAGCAGTGCTGGTTGGTGTGGGCTGCCTTAGCGCAGCCAGTACCGGTAGTGTGCATGACATTAATTCCACTGGCGATTGTGCTGATTATGTCCCATCTGGTCGTGTAAACAATTGTGGTCTTGTTGTCTCCACTGATGATGGAGGCATTAACGGCGCTAGTCCTGTAGGCATTAAAGGCGTCTGTCAGGTCCGTGGCCACCGGTCTTGGGTTTATTTCCACATTGTCCGCCAGCAGCAAGATAACGCTGAGGTGGAATAATCTCACAAAGCTGTTGACTGTGCAGGATTGCCCGTGGTAGGTTGGCGGTCTGGCCCATCCTTTGCTTAGGTAACTCATATACAAGAAGTACTGGCCTCCATTACCTGTGGGGTGGAGCTGTTCTTTCCATCTTGTTGAAAGCCAATGCTGTACTGTATTTAGAATTAAGTACAGGAGTAAGGCAGCCGTTAACAGGTGGGATTGTAAGAGACTTAGAGGTTTTGCTGTAGTTTTAGCTGTTTGTTTTTTTTAGCTGTTTTTTGAGCTTACACGCAGGACCTGCCATGCTGTGTGCTCGCTCTGTGTCGGCTATCTTGGAACACTGGTGTAGTATTGGTGTAGTATTCTTTTTGGCTGTTCTTCCTGGCATTGCATATCCATTTCCCATCTTTCTTCCCAGTCATTTTCTTGCCACATCATTCCTCGTAACAGGTTTGACAGTTTTGTAAAACTTTCAAGTTCAGGAATTTCTTCGTCTCCTGGACCAGGATTATTAACCTCTGTAGCCTCATCTTTGGCCTGGTCTGCTGGTCCTTGGTTCTTCTTTGGTTTAACTGTTCTCTGCATGTTTGCTCACTACTGGCCTGGAAACATCTCCACTGCCACATTTGTAGAGTAGTCAGGCACAAGCATCAAGGAAGGTGGTAGTCAAGCAGACTCAGACAGTACTTTTTCAAGTCCAAGAGGTGTAGTTTTTTTTTTTTTTTTTACAGTGCTCTCCATTAAAAACTTTAAAAAAAAAAAAAACTTAAGGAAAAATGTGACAATGAAATCAATCTAAACATATTAATGACAGTACAGCCTCACCCCTCTCTCTAGAGGGACATTCCAAATGGACCTATATATGTCATGACGTATTAAGTTTTGAAAGCTCACGCGCACAATGCCAAACACAGGATGGAACCACACAGAAGGGCACGTTTGACAATTTTATTAATAGCAAAATACAAAAGTGCACAGCTACAGAAACAGCCACTCACCAGGGGAAAGGACCTGTGGAGAGAAGACAAGAGCCATGAGCTGAGGAGTGAAGTAAGGGGAAATGGGCAAGCCAAATTACCACTTACTTGGGAAATCCAGAGAGGACCGGCAGGACCCAGCGGGGAATAGACGAACCAGTAGGGTAAGGATGGGTAGTGGAGCTGATGGTGCCTGACCGGGTGAATGAAATTGCTGGAGGACAGTGTAGTGGGGCAGGAGAGCGCGCACAGTCCCGGTGACACACCTACCCGGTGGCAGCAACCTGAGAAGGAGAAGAGAATAAATGTTAATGACGTGTTAACGTTTAAATTTGTACACAGCTTGCCTGAATATGGGCAGTATACCCAGACGAGCCAGCGTAGACTGCGCGGAGGAGGCGTCCTTAAGTATGCTGGCTAATGAACGGGTGCAGGTGCGTCTTCTGCCTCAGGTGCTGTGATGAGTTGGAGGAGATGAGACCGGAGGGGAGGGGCGCGCTCCCACTGCCCATGACAGGGCTCCCACTTCTAGGAACGCCTCCTGGCGGTCTGGAGGGCTTGTCCGGGAGAGCCCAGTGAAAAGCCCGGAGCATCCCCTTGTCTAGTATGTGTGACGAGGGAGTCCAGGATTGTTCCTCCGGCTCGTAGCCCTCAGAGTCAACGAGGTACTGTAAGCTCCGGCGGCGAACAATCAGGATCTGCCGAACCGTGTGGGCAGGGTGGCCATCAATAATGTGGGGAGGAGGAGGAGGCTTGGGGGGGGGGCGCAAAGGGGACTGGTCGAGATGGGCTTGATGTGGCTGACGTGGAAGGTTGGGTTCATCCGTAGGGATGGGGGCAGCTTGAGCTGGACCGACGCGTCGTTAATCACTTGGACAATGGAAAAAGGCCCTAGAAAGCGGGGGGACAGTTTCTTTGATTTCTCCTTGAGGGGAATGTGGCTAGCCACCAGCCAGACTTTCTGTCCCATGACGTACTTGGGGGCCAAAACCCGCTTCCGGTCAGCAGTGGCCCGGGTGCATTCTGTGGCGGGGGCCAGGGCAGCCCGAGTAGATCTCCAGACACGCCGGCAGCGCCGGGCGTGGGCCTCTACGGATGGAACCGAAACCTCTGTCTCGGCCATAGGGAGAAGAGGCGGCGTGTACCCCAACAACGCCTCAAAGGGGGTCAATCCAGTGGTGGCGGACACCGCAGAGTTCATGGAATATTCCACTCAGGTCAGGTGTGTGCTCCAGGATGAGGGATTATCGGCTGCTACACACCGCAAGGCAGCCTCCAGGGACTGGTTGGCGCGCTCCGCCTGCCCATTGCTCTGGGGATGATTTCCGGACGGGAGGCTTACAGTAGTTCCCAGAGTCCGGCAAAAGGCCCTCCAGACCTGGGAGGTGAATTGTGGACCCTGGTCAGACACAATGTCAATTGGGATGTCGTGGATCTGGATGATGTGGTCAGAGAGGAGGACCGCTGTCTCCAAGGCCAACGGGAGTTTAGAGAGGGCCACCAGATGGACCGCCTTGGAGAAGCGATTCATGATGGTCAGAATAACTGTTTTGCCGTGGGAGGAGAGCAACCCGGTCACAAAATCCACGGCAATGTGGGACCATGGCCGACCAGGGATGGGAAGGGGATGGAGGAGTCCCGATGGGGGGGAGGAGTCAGTCTTACCCCGGACGCACGTCTGGCAGGCTCTAACATACTCCCTGACGTCCCGCAGCAGCTTGGGCCACCAGAACACCCGTTTGACAAAGCGTTGGAGCTCCTTGCAGGAGTAGGGTGTTGGCCAATCTAACACTGCCTTTATGTTGGCTGGGTCAGCAATCAGCTTCCCCTCAGCCACGATGAAGCCCAAGAAGGTGATGGATGGTGTGAAGAACTCACACTTCCCACTTTAACGTAAAGCTGGTTCTCCAAGAGCCGTTGTAAAACAGCCCTTACGTGGACCTCATGTTCCTCTGGCGAGCGGGAGAAAATGAGAATATCATCAAGATAGACAAACACAAATTGACAGAACATATCGCGGAGGATGCCATTTATTAACCGCTGGAAGACGGAGGGCGGGGGTGTTAGTGAGCCCGAATGGCATCACTAGATATTCGAACTGGCCCTGGTGTGTTTTAAAGACTGTCTTCCACTCATCGCCCTCGCGAATGCGGACCAAATGATACACGTTCCTAAGGTCTAACTTGGTGAAAACCCATGAGCGCTGAAGGAGCTTGAACGCTGAATTGATCAATGGCAGAGGGTACTTGTCTTTGATGGTGATAGCGTTGAGCTTCCGGTAGTCGATGCACGGGCACAGCAAGCCATCCTTCTTACTGACGAAGAAGAACCCGGCCCCGAGCGGAGCCGAAGATGGCAGAATAAGGCCGGCATTCAGCGACTCCTTAATATACTGCTCCATCGCCTCCCTCTTAGGGCCAGAAATGCTATACAGCCAGCTGGACGGCAGCCTCGCCCCCGGGATGAGGTCTATAGCACAGTCGTAAGAGCAGTGAGGCGGTAGCGACAATGCTCTTGACATGCTAAAGACCTCGCCCAAATCGTGATATGCCTGAGGGACGAGGCTGAGGTCCAGCGGCTCAGCCCGAGAGGGAGGAATAGACAGCGATGAGGAGCATTCGGCTGAACACATACAGTTGGCCATACAAAACGGGCTCCAGACAAAGATGGTGCTTCTGGCCCAATTGATCATTGGGTTATGGTTCTGGAGCCACGAATAACCTAGAACCACCGGGGACGATGAAGCGGGGAGAACCAGGAACGATAGTTCCTCCCGGTGGTTCCCGGAAAGAAGGATGGATATTGGCACCATGCTCAGGGTGACCATCGCGACCTCGCCGCCAGATATAGCGGTGATTCTCTGATTGTAGGGCAATTTACGTGTGGGAATGCCCACCTGCTTAACAAAAACAGCAGACATGAAATTATCCTCCGACCCCGAATCAATCAGCGCCACAACCCCCCTCTCGACCCCCGGCAACTGAACGAGGGCCGAAATTGAAAAATTGCCGGGGGGAGTAGATTTGGTCCCGCCTGCCAGACCCCCCACAGTTCCTGACAGGCCGCGTCTTTTGGCTGCTGGCGGCACTCGTCCAGACTGTGGTTGAGTGAACCACATGCACACATGCCTACATGCGTACATGCGTACATGCACGCGCCAGCCCTCTGCCTTCACTCATCATCGGTTAGGCTCCGAGAGAGCTCCATCGGTTAGGGTGAAGAGCTGGCGCCGCCAGTGCTAGTAACCGTGGCGGATCCACGCTCGGCGCGCAGGCGAGGGGTTGGGCCGCGTTTGTTCGCGCGCTCACGGTACCGATTGTCAAGCCCTACTGCCTGATCTATACCATAAGGCCGTCGAGTGTCTCCAGGACAGGATGAACTGCCAGATCATTACGGAGTTGGTCGTTCAACCCATGGAGGAACGCGCTGTGTAAAGCAGTTTCATTCCACCCAGACTCGGATGCAACACCCGGAACTCCGCCGAGTACCCGGCCGCCGACCGGGTGCCCTGGCGGAGAGTCAGTAGGCGGCTCATTACGTTGCCCTGACGCTTGGTCCGGCCAAACGCGCAAGTGAACGCGGCCACAAACTGGTCAAACGTATAACAGCGCCCTTCAGGGTTGTCTAGAGTGGACTGAGCCCACCCCAGGGCTCGATCCCTGAGCAACAGGGTGAAAAACTGTATCCTAGCAACATCTCCCGGATACTCCTCCCCGACCTGCTCCAGGTACATTTGCACTTGAAGAAGAAAAGGCTTGCACTTCCCCACCTCCCACGTGTATGGGGAAGGCATGGGAACGGAGGTGGTACGGCGCAAAGTAGTGCACGGAGCAGGCTGAGGGGCGCAACCGTGTGATGTGCTGCAGACCACAATGTCATCATGTTGGACACCTGCTGCGTCAGCACAGCGAGCTGCTGCTCGGTCGCCGCTAGGCAATCCTTAGCGGACTGCTCCTGCGGTGAGGCACTGGCTGAGCTACCGTCCTGGCTGGCTCATTCTGTCATGACGTATTAAGTTTTGACAGCTCACGTGCATGATGCCAAACACAGGATGGAACCACACAGAAGGGCACGTTTGACAATTTTATTAATAGCAAAATACAAAAGCGCACAGCTACAGAAACAGCCACTCGCCAGGGGAAAGGACCTGTGGAGAGAAGACGAGAGCCATGAGCTGAGGAGTGAAGTAAGGGGAAATGGGCAAGCCAAATTACCACTTACTTGGGAAATCCAGAGAGGACCGGCAGGACCCAGTGGGGAATAGACGAACCAGTAGGGTAAAGATGGGTAGTGGAGCTGATGGTGCCTGACCGGGTGAATGAGATCGCTGGAGGACAGTGTAGTGGGGCAGGAGAGTACACGCAGTCCCGGTGACATACCTACACGGTGGCAGCAACCTGAGAAGGAGAAGAGAATAAATGTTAACGACGTGTTAACGTTTAAATTTGTACACAGCATGCCTGAATACAGGCAGTACACCCAGACGAGCCAGCGTAGACTCCGCGGAGGAGGCCTCCTTAAGTATGCTGGCTGATGAGCGGGCGCAGGTGCGTCTTCTGCCTCAGGTGCTGTGATGAGTTGGAGGAGATGAAACCGGAGGGGAGGGGCGCGCTCCCGCTGCCCATGACAATATAGGCTTCCAAAATGACATCAGCTGGACCTAATTATACCATTGATTACAATGGGTGGACCTTCATATTGCATTAGGATCCAAAAACTATAATTTAAATAATTTAGTAACAAACTCATTTACATAACTAAATGAAATGATTAGAAATGTATAATACTAACAAAATATAATAAATTTCAAAAAGTAAACTAAAGAAAAATTCCCATGAAGAAAAAAAGGAACACCTCCTCATGGTTTGAACCAATAATCTCATGTGACCTCACTCAAACCTATCCACCTTATTCCTAGGCCCCATGATGCCTTGCGTGAATTGTGGTAATCTTCCAGTACTGGTTTAGAACATATGGTTGTCACTGAAACGGGACACTTTTCCTTGTTAAAAAACAATGACTTCGCCATCAGAAACACGGGCTCTTGCACCTCAAAACAGTAACATAATCATACCACTTCCCACGACTAACGAGGGATGGAAAGATGATCTTAAAAAGTGGCCTCGTACACTATAGCTCCATTAGTTCACGCTGCTGCTAAGATGCTAACGATGTAAACAATATTTTAGCTAGGTTGAAAACTCGCGTTCGATCGGTTGGGAGTTATGTCTTCTGCAAAAATATAGGTATTTTTAGAAAGTGGAATTTCTAAGCTTTAAAATGATACCAGACACTCGGGTTTCCTGGGACTTTGCCGCTAGCAAACAAAGAAAGTGTCATAATTTATGACTTGTTGCCTGCAGTTCGTAATGGCATGGTGTACATTCAACACCGTGCTTGGGTGTTTTAAATTCAGGGTAAAACGTCAGATCTCTGACATTCATACAAATGAAAACATACCTGGCTCTTGTCTTGGTGTCTGTCCTGTTTCTGTCCCACCTATCTCACGAACAATTCTTTAGTTTTCAGTGCATGACCTGCTCATTGCTGTAGAAGCCACAGATTGAGCTGTGCTGATCTCTGAGGAGCATCACACAACTAAACATTCAAAAATGCAAAAACTACAAGTGCTGAAATTAGCTGCCACTTGAGTGGAAAACACATATGTGGACTATACATTAAAATGAATTTGTAAAACTTTTAAAAACGCTATTTTAAATGCCCCTGCTACGCCACTAAAACAAACTGATTTTACACTGGGTCAAACAAAACCGGAAGTTCCGTCCACAATCGTTCCTCCAGCGGCACCCCCAGGAATAAGGTGGATTTAAACCAGGAAATTGAGGGCGAACCCCTCCTCAAACAATTTCTGCATGATGGATGAAAATAAGGCAAAGGTGAGTTTGAAGAAAAAACAAACATTTTCTATATACAACTTAATAAAGTGATTTAAAGGGGCGGTGCGGTGGCGCAGTGGTTAGCACTGCAGCAGCACAGCAACTCACCCTTGGCCATGGGATCCCTGGTTCGATCCCAGCCCCTGACCAACAGTGATCTGTGTGGAGTTTGCATGTTCTCCCCATGTCTGCGTGGGTTTACTCCGGGAGTTCTCCGGTTTCCTCCCACAGGCCAAAAACATGCAGGTTAGGTTAATTGGAGACTCTAAAGTGGCCCTAGGTGTGAATGTGTGTGTGAATGGTAAAGGGATAGTGTCATACCGTGGCTGCTTCATCCATCCAGGTGGATGCCCTCAATTTCCCCTCTGGGGATCAATAAAGTATACAAAATCAAAAAATCAAATCAAAGTAACTTAAGGCTGTGTTTGCTTTAACTTACTCCAATACTTTGATGTAACATAAGGTAAAGGTGCCGTTACACCAAACGCGGACAGTGCGAATACATGCAAAGTCAATGGAATTAGGCGAGCACACGCTAAATTGTGCATTTGCACATTCACTTCCGAGTGATAGTGCTAGCTTTGAGATTCTGCCATCATCGTAGTAAAAGTATCAACATTGGAGAGTACACTAGTTTGAAAATGAGACTGACACTCACCTGGAGACAGAAGGACCGAGAGCTCTTCAGCTGAATTGGGATGTCGGAGTTATTTACCCATGGATTCCTGCCATGGACGTGTTAACAAGGCTAGCAAGCTAACAACGTAAACACCCATCCAGTTTTTGAGGCAGGGACAACTTTTTCAGGTGAGCCCCCCCCCCCCCCCATCAGATAATGTAAACCTAAGCATGACATTATTTTGGGGATTTCGACAGCAGGTTGAACACAGCTGCAGAAGTTATAAAGGCAGCTTTGCCTGTCTGCATCTCACTCAGATGGTGAATTTATGTCTATTCTTGAGTTTACATTGAGTTACGGTGGGGCAAAAAAGTATTTAGTCAGCCACCAATTGAGCAAGTTCTCCCTCTTAAAAGATGAGAGAGGTCTCCAATTTTCATCATAGGTATACTTCAACTATGAGAGACAAAATGAGAAAAAAAAAATCCAGAAAATCACATTGAAGGATTTTTAATGAATTAATTAATAAATTCCTCAGTAAAATAAGTATTTGGTCACCTACAAACAAGCAAGATTTCTGGCTCTCACAGACCTGTAACTTCTTCTTTAAGAGGCTCCTCTGTCCTCCACTCGTTACCTGTATTAATGGCACCTGTTTGAACTCGTTATCAGTATAAAAGACACCTGTCCACAACCTCAGACAGTCAGACTCCAAACTCCACTATGGCCAAGACCATAGAGCTGTCAAAGGACACCAGAAACAAAACTGTAGACCTGCACCAGGCTGGGAAGACTGAATCTGCAATAGGTAAGCAGCTTGGTGTGAAGAAATCAACTGTGGGAGCAATTATTAGAAAATGGAAGACATACAAGACCACTGATAATCACCCTCGATCTGGGGCTCCACGCAAGATCTCACTCCGTGGGGTCAAAATTATCATGAGAACGGTGAGCAAAAATCCCAGAACCACATGGGGGGACCTAGTGAATGACCTGCAGAGAGCTGGGACCAAAGTAACAAAGGCTACATCAGAAACACACTACGCCGCCAGGGACTCAAATCCTGCAGTGCCAGACGTGTCCCCCTGCTTAAGCCAGTACATGTCCAGGCCCGTCTGAAGTTTGCTAGAGAGCATTTGGATGATCCAGAAGAGGACTGGGAGAATGTCATATGGTCAGATGAAACCAAAATAGAACTTTTTGGTAAAAACTCAACTTGTCGTGTTTGGAGGAGAAAGAACACCATACATACTGTGAAGCATGAAGGTGGAAACATCATACTTTGGGGCTGTTTTTCTGCAAAGGGACCAGGACGACTGATCCGTGTAAAGGAAAGAATGAATGGGGCCATGTATCGTAGATTTTGAGTGAAAACCTCCTTCCACCAGCAAGGGCATTGAAGATGAAACGTGGCTGGGTCTTTCAGCATGACAATGATCCCAAGCATACCGCCCAGGCAATGAAGGAGTGGCTTTGTAAGAAGCATTTCAAGGTCCTAGAGTGGCCTAGCCAGTCTCCAGATCTCAACCCCATAGAAAATCTTTGGAGGGAGTTGAACGTCTGTGTTGCCCAGCGACAGCCCCAAAACATCATTGCTCTAGAGGAGATCTGCATGGAGGAATGGGCCAAAATACCAGCAACAGTGTGTTAAAACCTTGTGAAGACTTACAGAAAACATTTGACCTCTGTCGTTGCCAACAAAGGGTATATAACAAAGTATTGAGATGAACTTTTGTTATTGACCAAATACTTATCTTACTGAGGAATTTACCAATTAATTCATTAAAAATCCTTCAATGTGATTTTCTGGATGTTTTTTTTCTTATTTTGTCTCTCATAGTTGAGGTATACCTATGATGAAAACTGGAGACCTCTCTCATCTTTTAAGTGGGAGAACTTGCACAATTGGTGGCTGACAAAATACTTTTTTACCCCACTGTATAATGTAATCGTGCTGCATGAAAAATTCACCCGTTCGCGTTTGGTGTGAAGGCACCTTGACACAAACAAACCCGGGATAGTAACTGATAGAATGTTACATAAGCACTGGCAAAGTAAACAAGCACAAAAGAAACACCTGGTCTAATGCATATAATAATGCATCAAGTGGTGAGTAGAAAAAGGTTCTCACCCACTTTGTCACACTGACTTTCCAACAAAACTCAAGAAAACCCTCCAAGATCTGGCTTTTGTCACCTCTTATTCAGTCCGGTGTCAGATGACTGCAGTGGATTTGGGTTTATTATGGGCATCACCTCTGATTGGCAGCAATGTATACAGCACACCTGGGTGAATTATGTACACTGTCCTGGTAACTGTGGACCAAAACAAATAAGCTGGGACTGAGAAAAAAACATTACTATTTGTGGGTATAATCTGTGCTTTTTTATTGCTTGACAAAGGGACAAAAGTACAAGGCATGAAAAAATGCCTGTGATTACCATGTCTTTGGCTTTCTGATTGGCTCATTCATGACATGATGGCATATTATTAGAGAAGAGTCAATGGCACGGCCATACAATCGTAGGTGTGTAGACGGCCAATGCTCTATTGCTGATGTCGTCCATCTTCTATCACTATGGTGACTTGATATCAGCACTTTCTCCCTCCTAGGACAGTTGTCGACCAAGGCTCGAGAGCCCATCCCACCTTTGACTTTTCTGTCAGGGTCCCCTTCCTTTAGCCTTTCCAAACCCAAGTGGTAAATGCAAGGCAGCAGCTGGATGGTTGCTGGAAGACCTCTTGCGTCCACAGGCCTGTAGCCATCACACAGATACAGCCAGCACACCAAGGTTACCAGAGCTTACAGATGCATCTCAGTGAATTAGAATATTATCAAAAAGTTAATTTATTGTGGCATTTCAATTCAAAAAGTAAAGCTCATGTACAAATGCAGCTTTTCAAATGAAGGTATTTATTATTAAGGGTAAAAAAAAATCCAAACCTACGTGACCCTGTGTGAAAAAGTGATTGCACCCCCCCTCCCCCCTCCCATTAAAACATAAACTAACTGTAGTTTATCACATCTTTGGAAAGTTGGAAAGCTGAGTTCAATTTCTCTAGCCACACCCAGTCCTGATTACTGCCACATCTGTTCTCAATCAAGAAATCACTTAAATAGGACCTGCCTGATAAAGTGAAGTAGACCAAAAGATCCTCAAAAGCTAGACATCATGCTGCGATCCAAAGAAATTCAGGAACAAATGAGACAAGGTAATTGAGATCCATCAGTCTGGAAAAGGTTATAAAGCCATTTCTAAAGCTTTGGGACTCCAGCAAACCACAGTGAGAGCCATTATCCACAAATGGTGAAAACATGGAACAGTGGTGAACCTTCCCAGGAGTGGCAGGCCAACAAAAATTATCCCAAGAGCGCAGTGACGACGCATCCAAGAGGTCACAAAAGACCCCACAACAACATCCAAAGAGCTGCAGGCCTCACCTGCCTCAGTTAAGGTCAGTGTTCATGACCCCACCATAGGAAAGAGACTGGGCAAAAATGGCCTGCATTGCAGAGTTCCAAGACGAAAACCACTGCTGAGCAAAAAGAACAAAAAGGCTTATCTCAGTTTTGCCATGAAACATCTTGATGATTCCCAAGACTTTTGGGAAAATACTCTGTGGACTGACGAGACAAAAGCTGAACTTTTTGGAAGGTGTGTGTCCTATTACACCTGGCGTAAAAGTAACACAGCATTTCAGAAAAGGAACATCATACCAACAGTAAAATATGGTCTGGGGTTGTTTTGCTGCCTCAAGACCTGGAAAACTTAAATGGAACCATGAACTCTTCTGTCTACCAAAAAATCCTTAAGGAGAATGTCCGGCCATCTGTCTGTGACCTCAAGCTGAAGCACACTTGGGTTCTGCAGCAGGACAATGATCCAAAACACACCAGCAAGTCCACCTCTGAATGGCTTAAGAAAAACAAAATGAAGACTTTGGAGTGGACTAGTTAAAGTCCTGACCTGAATCTGATTGGGATGCTGTGGCATAACCTTAAAAAGGTAGCTCATGCTCAAAAACCCTCCAATGTGGCTGAATTACAACAATTCTGCAAAGATGAGTGGGCCAAAATTCCTCCACAGCGCTGTAAAAGACTCATTGCCAGTTATCGCAAATGCTTGATTGCAGTTGTTGCTGCTGAGGGTTGTCCAACCAGTTATTAGATTTAGTGGGCAATCACTTCTTCATACAGGGCCACGTAGGTTTGGATTTTTTCCCCTTAAAAATAAACACCTTAATTTAAAAACTGCATTTTGTGTTTACTTGTGTTATCTTTGTCTAATATTTAAATTTGTTTGATGATCTGAAACATTTAAGTGTGACAAACATGCAAAAAAATGAGAAATCAGGATGGGGGCAAACACTTTTTCACACCACTGTATTATATTGAGTCATTACACACAGAGCAATATATTTCAAGCATTTATTTATTTTAATTTTGAAGGTTATGGCTTACAGCTAAGGAGAACCCAAAATTCAGTTTCTCAAAAAATTAGAACATTGCGTAAGATCAATTTTAAAAAGTGGATTTTAATAGAAATCAAATCAAATCAAACTTTGTCATATTGCTGTACATGCAACTGTAGTGCAGGCAAGATGAAATTGCGTTTCTCTCGACATCCATATAAATAGAAGCAGCATGATTTAAGACACACTCACACATATCTTCACCCCCCCCCCCACCCCCACCCCCACCCCCCCATCCATTCACACATCCCTGAGACATACTTGGGAAAAACTAACTAACTATAATATACAAATAATATACATAATGTCCGTAGGTGCAGTAGTGTGTATGAGAGATTCCGGGTCAACTGTTCAGCATCCTGACAGCTTGTGGAAGGAAGCTGTTCATCAGTCTGGTGGTTCTGCCTCTGATGCTCCGGAATCGTTTACCAGATGGCAGAAGTTCAAAGTGTTTATGCAGAGGGTCAGAACGGTCCTTGACAATGTTCAGTGCCCTGCTCCTACAACGGTTCTGAAAAAGTTCTTGGACAGAGGGGAGGGAGACTCCAATTACCCTCTCAGCTCCCTTGACTATCCTCTGCAGGGCTTTTTTGTCTGACATACTGCAGCTGGAGTACCATGTAGCAATGCAGTACATCAGAACACTCTCCACCACACCTCTGTAGAAGGTCCTGAGGATGCAAATGGGGAGAGAGGCCCGTTTGAGTTTTCTCAAGAAGTGCAGTCTCTGCTGAGCCCGCTTTCTGATCCCCAAGGAATTCTTGCTCCAGGCCAGGTCCTGCGAGATCTGCACTCCGAGGAACTTGATGTTCTCCACTCTCTCCACTAAACGGCTGCCGATGCTGAGGGGGACCGCCGAAAGTCGATAATCATCTCCTTCTTTTTGTCCACGTTGAGCACCAGATTGTTCTCCCTGCACCAGCCCTCCAGGTCTCTCACTTCTTCCCTGTACATTGATTCCTCATCCATCGAATAAGTCCCACCACTGTGGTGTCGTCTGCAAACTTAATAATCTGGTTCCCCTCGTGTCTGGATACACAGTCATGTGTTAGAAGTGTAAACAACAATGGACTGAGTACGCAGCCTTGAGGGGATCCGGTGCTCAGCGTGATAGAGTTGGAGATGTTGTTTCCAACCCGGACAGACTGAGGTCTCTCAGTCAGGAAATCCAGGATCCAGAGACATGTGGCGGTGTTCAGACCAAGAAGGAGTAATTTCTCCATCAGTCTCTGGGGAATAATGGTGTTGAATGCTGAACTGAAATCAATGTACAGGAGTCTGGCGTAGGTGTCTTTCTGGTCCAGGTGGGTGATGACGGAGTGTAGGGTGGTGACTATAGCATCCTCTGTGGAGCGGTTTGAACGATATCCAAACTGGAGCGGGTCGTGTGATGCAGGGAGGCAGGCTGTAATGTGTGGTTTGACAAACCGTTCAAAACACTTCATCACAATTGGTGTCAGTGCAACAGGACGATAGTCATTCAAACAGGACACAAATGGTTTCTTTGCCACCGGTACAATGATAGCGGTCTTGAAGCATCTGGGAACAATGGCCTGACTCAGGGAGATGTTATAAATGTCAGTCAGGACATCCGCCGACTCGCTCGCGCAGTCTCGGAGTACACGTCCCGGGATGTTGTCCGGACCTGCAGCTTTACGTGGGTTGACTCTGGTTAGGGTCCTCCGTGTGTCCGCTGTGTTGATGGTAAAAGCTAGTCCGACCGATGGTGGGGGTGGGCCAGCCCTCCCTCTGGTTGTCGGGTTAGATGCTTCAAAACGCGCAAAGAAGTCGTTGAGCCTGTCTGGAAGCGAAGCGTCATCATCATCGACCCCGCCTAGACTTATAGCCCATCAGTGTCCGAACTTCCTGCCAGATCTGCTTGGTGTTCCTAGTGCCACAGAGGTGTCCCTGGATTTTCTCCGCATAGGCGCGCTTCGCCGCCTTAATTCCCTTTGAGAGCGCAGACCTGGCTGAGCGGAGAGCGATCCTGTCCTTCACTCTGAAGGTTGCATCTCTGGCTGTAAGCAGCGAGCGCATCTCTGCAGTCATCCAGGGCTTATGGTTACCCCGCATAGTGATGGTCTTCACTGTAGTGACATCCTCTGTGCACTTCGCGATGTAGCTGGTGACCGTTTCAGTATACTCCTCCACATCTGTCTTGTCTTCCTTGGAGGCTGCTATTTTGAAAACCTCCCAGTCTGTGTGCAGAAAACAGTCTTTCAGTGCAGAGGTTGCACTCTCTGGCCAAATCCTGATTTGTTTCACTGCTGGCCTGCTGCGCTTCAATAAAGGTTTGTAGACAGGCACCAGCATCACGGATATGTGGTCAGAAAGGCCGAGGTGGGGGCGGGGTATCGCCTTATAAGCATCTGTGTTTGTGTACAGTAAGTCCAACATATTCTCTCCTCTGGTCTTAAAGTCTACACATTGTTTAAACTTGGGGAGCACAGTCTTTAAGCTGGTGACACAAAGGTTGACTTACTGAAAAGTATGTCCATGTACACACTCAACACTTGGTCAGGGGTCCTTTTGTATGAATCACTACATCAATGAGGCAGGACATGGAGGTTACCAGCCTATGGCACTACTGAGGTGTTATGGATGGTTATTGGTTTCTTTAACAGTGACTTTCAGCTCATCTACTGTACATTGTTGGGTCTGGTGTCTCTCATCTTCCTCTTGACAATACCCCATAGATTCTCTATGAGACTTCGGTCAGAAGAATTTGCTGGCCAGTCAAGCACAGTGATACCATAGTCACTAAACCAGGTTTTGGTACTTTTGGCAGTGTTGGCAGGTGAGTGGTTATATATTGCGGCAAGGGGGGCGTGTCCAAGATGGCAACCAAAACAAATGCATATTTAAATCATCTTGCACACACAGCAAGATTAACTGCCCCTTGTTCTCATCAGAAAAAAGAAAAAGAAAACTGATGAGAAAAAAAGTCTCATCTTACAGAGAAAAAAATGTCTCAGATTTACATAAACTATTGTAATCAGTAGAAAGTCAGAAATTTACAAGAAATAAAGCTGTAAATTCACAGAGAAAATGTTGGACCCCCTGGTGGGCCATTTTTGGCCCACAAGCCGTATGTTTGACACTCCTGGACCAGCTCATTAAAAACGCATATTTAGAGGATCTATTTGCATGAAATAGTTGCATATCATAACAGCATGTAAATGAATAAGATAAAATAAAACAGAAAGCACAGATAAATGAAAGTTCACTGCTTAGAAGAAGCTGTTCTTTACTGCAACAAATCATGGTCACTTTTTTCTGTACGTAAGAAAACTTTAAATGCATTTAATACGGACATTAAATGCAAGCGTCTTGCTCAAAAAATACTCATGTTTAACCACAGAGGTAGGAGCTGTTGGGGGCTGCTCACTGCTGGGAAAACAGGCGATCAGGGCTCAATATAAGAAGTCGCCATGGCACTTCTTCCTACCTGGCTGCAGCGTGAACTGTGGCAGGACAGGAAACCGACCTACTGAGGAGACTGACGGCTGCACCAGCTATGGTAGGGTCAGTTTATTTTGCGCTAAAAATATCTATCCATATTAATGAGTAATGCGAGTAATGCATCTGATCCAATTTCAGTAACTGTAACGCATTACTGAATTTTTAAACAGTAATTTCATTACACAGCACGTTACTGCAAAAGTAGTGGCGTTACTCCCAACTTAAGTAAGCTAATGACTTTCACTGCTAATGACTCGGCTTCTGTGTGGAGAGGACTAAGGCAAATCACCAACTATCGGCCTCAGGCTTCTAAAGGTCAGGATGACAAAGCCCTTTGTCAAAGACTGTCCCAACATTACGCCCGTTTTGACACCTCGTCAGCTGTGTCCAACTCACCCACTCCACCCAGCTCCACTGCCTCCTCAGCCCCTAATTCATCAAAAGCGGTCCCCCCCTCCTCCTCCTCCTCCTCCCCCCCTCCCCTTGTCATCAGTGAGCAGGACGTGCACAGACAGTTCTCCAGACTGAACCCGCGCAAGGCCCCCGGGCCGGACGGTGTGTCTCCCTCCACCCTGAGACACTGTGCGAAAGAGCTAGCTCCTGTCTTCACAGACATTTTTAACACCTCCCTTAAGCAATGTCACGTGCCGACCTGCCTCAAATCCTCCACCATCATCCCTGTCCCCAAGAAGCCACGGATTACTGGACTTAACGACTACAGACCTGTAGCGCTCACCTCTGTAGTCATGAAGTCCTTTGAGCGCCTGGTCCTGTCTCACCTCAAGTCCATCACCACACCCCTCCTAGACCCGCTGCAGTTTGCCTACCGTGCTAACAGGTCTGTGGACGACGCAGTCAACCTGGCCCTCCACTCCATCCTGCAGCACCTGGACTCCCCGGGAACCTACGCCAGGATTCTGTTTGTGGACTTCAGCTCCGCATTCAACACCATCCGCCCCGATCTGCTCCAGGACAAGCTGTCCCTGCTCAACGTGCCTGACTCCCTCTGCAGGTGGATCACCGACTTCCTGATGGACCGGAGACAGCATGTGCGGCTGGGGAAGTCTGTCTCAGACTCTGTTAGCATCAGCATTGGATCACCCCAGGGCTGTGTACTTTCCCCCTACTCTTCTCCCTTTATACCAACTCCTGCACCTCCTCCCACCAGTCTGTTAAGCTGATTAAGTTTGCGGACGACACCACCCTCATCGGGCTCATCTCCAACGGTGACGAGTCCGCCTACAGGGAAGAGGTGGCCCAGCTGGTGTCCTGGTGCAGCCACAACAACCTGCAGCTGAATGCTCTGAAGACAGCGGAGATGATTGTGGACTTCAGGAAAGTCACATCCCCCCTGCCCCCCCTCACCATCACAGGCTCTCCCATCACCATTGCAGATTCCTTCCGCTTCTTGGGCACCACCATCACCCGGGACCTCAAATGGGAGCCAACCATCAGCTCCCTCATCAAAAAGGCCCAGCAGAGGATGTTCTTTCTGCGGCAGCTGAGGAAGCTCAAGCTACCCACCAAGATGTTAGTGCAGTTCTACACGGCCATCATCGAGTCCATCCTCACCTCCTCCATAACTGTGTGGTATGCAGGAGCCACTGCCAGGGACAGACTAAGGCTGCAGCGCGTCGTGCGCACTGCTGAGAAGGTGATAGGCTGCGAGCTCCCATCTCTCCAGGACCTGTACATCTCCAGGACCCGGAGGCGTGCTGGCCGGATCATAGCCGATCCTTCACATCCTGGTCACGTGCTGTTTGCCCCCCTCCCCTCAGGTAGAAGGCTTCGGTCCATTCGGACTAAAACCTCCCGGCACATGAACAGCTTTTTCCCCTCTGCCATCAGACTGCTGAACACTAAGTGACTTTTGACTCTCGTGCACTATGTACAGCAGCTCAACCAGACTCATGTCAATCATCACTGTTTTTCTGTTGCATTATTGACTGCACTATGTGGTACTTCACATTATCTGCTACATGCTAATTTTTTAAAACTGCCTTGACTGGTACTACTCATTATTACTAGTATTATTATTATTATTACTTATTATTACTTATTTTTCTACACTTATTGCACGTTTCTAGTCCTTTAGTTTTTTAGTTTATCCCTTTTTCTCATTATGTTTTTAATGTTGCAGCATGGCACCGAGACAAATTCCTAGTTTGTGTATTACATGAACAATGGCAATAAATCTGATTCTGATTCTGATTCTAATATTTGACTTAATACACCACACAACCACTGTTCAAATGCTGCACAATGAAAACTAGTTTAAATTATTTAAACCAATCTCAGTTTATCATGTGTTTAGATTAATTTCTACTGGAAGTCACTTCATTTACTCTCTAACACCCACCTGCAATGAAAAGTATGGCTGATCTGGACTCTCACAAATTGTAATGTGACATTTAGTGGAAAATTCACTGCAGATTCCAATGACGGAGATAATGAGATTTGAAGGGGTTTAGCACCACTGGAGTGGCCCTGAATGGCTTTCCAAGGCTCCACAATTGAGTGCATGGCTGACCTCTGTGTCAGCTTATGTCACTTATCATCAAGTAAAAGGGCAAAAAAGTGAGCATGGGTTTTCCATCTGAAGTGAGATCTCTTATTCCCAGACAGAGTGAGGTCTTTCTCAGAGCTGCACACTGGATCGTTGCACTGTGAGGTTCCACAACAATGCTCAGCTTTTCAGCTGATAACGCACAAACATGCATGTGCTCCAACAGCACATGAGCACAGGCACACACTCCCACTCACTCACAGGCATGATTTCCTACTTGTGAGTGTGAGCTGACACTGGAGAGAGAGAGAGAGCAGGAAGACGACTGACAGCTAAGGTAAAGTACTGATGGTAAGCAACAGACTGGCATTCTCAAAAGTTGAGACAGTAGATTGGCGAAGCCTGTGCAGACTAAGGAAACAACTACAACCTGACAGAGTTTTACAAATATAACATTTAGCCTGTACTTTGAAATTCTTTTCACTGTTTATTTGTAACTGATGATTTGGAAAGTCAGGCAGTGAATTAATTACCTTAGAAAAATGAATACAGAATCGAGAGGGAAATAAGAATTTCAGTAAAAGAATAAAGTACAAAATAGATACGCATAATGAAGAAATATTATATGAGAGGGAATGAGGTATCAATTAATATATGAACTGCAGTGATTCATCGTAGACATCACTGCAGTAACATACTGTATTCATGATACCACATAAGTTCAAGTGTAATATTGATTTTATGCAACAGTTCCATGGGTGCAGTTTATTAAATGACAGCAATACAGAATAAAATATTATTATTATTGTTTGGTTAACCAGTTATTTTGCTCCGCCGAGAAAAATAGTCCCTTCTAAATGTATCCAGTTAACTGTTGCTAAGCACCTGAGCTGCACGGTGGTGCAGTGGTTAGCACTGCAGCAGCACAGTTTACCCTTGGCCCGAGGATCGTGGGATCGATCCCAGCCCCCGACCAACAGTGATCTGTGTGGAGTTTGCATGTTCTCCCCGTGTTTGCGTGGGTTTACTCCGGGATTTCTCCGGTTTCCTCCCACATGCCAAAAACATGCAGGTTAGGTTAATTGGAGACTAAAGTGGCCCTAGGTGTGAATGTGCGTGTGAATGGTTAAGGGATAGCGCCGTAGCGTGGCTGCTTCATCCATCCAGGTGGTGGATACCCTCAATTTCCCCTCTGGGGATCAATAAAGTATACTACATCTAAATCTAAAAAAAAAATCTAAAAGAACAGGCCTATTGTCATTCACGCACATGTAAATAAATTAAAACTGGCCAGTGCAGAAGTCAGTGTTTATAATGCATACCGGTCACCTGTTGAGTAAGGTCTGTGGGTCACTGTGACATCACGCTGGCGGCTAGTTTGCATGGTAACAATTTGGCTTTGGCACACTTCGCTCACATTTTCAGATGAAATAAAGAGTCCATCACCACAAAGGTATTGTGGGTTTGCTAATCCAAACAATAAATCCAACACTAGCTTGTCTATTTTATTAAAACAGACATTTAATATCTTGTGGATGTTTACAATTGTAGGACTTTGGGATCACAGAGGTATGATTTCTTTTCAAACAGCATCTCACTGTGGAAATTAAGGTACTCAACACAGTATTACAATTCTCACATATTATATGAAGCCACTGAGAGAATTGACAGTAAATAACGGTTAGTAATTAAGATAAGATAAGATAAGCCTTTATTAGTCCCACAATGGGGAAATTCCAGATTAATTAATTAATAACCAAATTAATGGTTATTCGAACACCTGTGAATTGGACTGATACATATCCAGTGAAATGTCGGAGTGTGATTATTGAGAAATATAGTACCTCCTGGAATCCCTGTTGTTCTATCTAATTGCTCCAATAGAGCCAATTGTTGTATGATATTGTATTACAACTCCCCAGCGAATGTGCTCATGGGGTTATTGGTGTGGTGTCCTTGTACAGTTGTATCGGGCCTCAATGCTTCTCAGACTCTGTTTAAGTATTTTTAGCAGTGGCAGGACAATTCATTCGTTCATTCATTCATTCATTTATTCATTCATCATTATTGTCCACAAATGTGGAAATTTGTTTTTTGCTTCACACACATAATAAAAAAATAAATCACAATACATAATAAGTAACGCTAAGCACAACACAAACAACAAACAATAATGGGGATGGTCCAGACTGAAATAATAATTACAAGTTCAACAGAATTATTGCAGTTTGTATAAAAGACTTCTTATAGATGTCTTTTTTACTGCAGCAGTTTTGTAATGCCTTTCTGAGGGCAATTTAACAAATTCAGTGTAGAGAGGGTGAGCAGGAATTATTGGACAGGATTACTTGACTCCGTATTCTTATACTTACTTAGTTCTCTCCACCTGATAGTGAGCACAGGGCATTAGCCATCGATCGCCACTTCACTCAGTTTGCCGTGATCTTATTTACTAGTCCCTAGGTTGTCTGGATGTTCTGCATGTCTCTCTCTAGGCCTCTCTTCCAAGTGTGCTTTGGATGACCTTTGCGATGCTTGCCTTGCAGATTCCATTGAAGCACTTGCTATGTTATGGAGTTGTCCATTTCCTGTAATGTGTATCCGATCCAGCGCCATCTTTTACGTTGAATGATGATCTCAATGGACTATATTTCTATACTGGCAAAATGAAAGTATTGTTTGTATAATTACACTTTTTGAAGACCTTATTAGCATCCGTAGAGAGGGCGCTAAGGAGGAAGATTAGAGAGAGTAAGGACAGCTACAGGAAGAAGATGGAGGACAAGCTGCAACAGAGTGACATCAGCGGGGTCTGGAGAAGCCTCAAAAGCATCTCTGGGCTCCAGAATATCTCCTTCCAGGCCACAGGGGGCAGGGAGTGGGTGAACAACCTGAACCTGTTTTTAACAGGTTTGACCAACCACTGCTGCCTCTACCGTCATCTAGTCCTGCTGTCCAGCCCCCCCCCCCCACTCCAAGCACACAGCCCCCCTGCCCCAACCTGACTCTCACTAAGACCCAGGTGAGGGCGGAGCTGAGGAAGATCAAGGCGAGGAAGGCCTCGGGTCCAGACTGCATCAGCTTGAAGCTCCTCAAGTTCTGCGCAGACCAACTGTGTGGGATTGGGGAGCACATCTTCAATCTGAGCCTGAAGCTGGGGAGGGTACCACAGCTGTGGAAAACATCCTGCATGGTACCCGTACCAAAGACCTCCCACCCCAAAGACCTGAACAGCTACAGACCAGTGACCCTCACATCTCACCTGATGAAGACCCTGGAGAGCCTGCTCCTTGCCCACCTCCACTCCCTGGTGGTACCAGCGATGGATCCACTCCAGTTCACCTACCAGCATGGCATTGGGGTGGAGGATGCAGTGATCTTCCTCCTTCACCATTCTCTGTCCCACCTGGAGAAGCCTGGGAATGTGTTGAGGATCATGTTCTTTGACTTCTCCAGTGCTTTGAACACCATCCAACCGATGATCCTGAAGGACAAGCTGCTGTGCGCAGGGGTGGACCAGCACCTGTCGTCATGGATCCTGGACTACCTCACTAACCGGCCACAGTTTGTGAGAACCCGGGACTGTGTGTCCGACATGATCATCGGTAGCACGGGGGCCCCCCAGGGAACGGTTTTGGCTCCCTTCCTGTTCACCCTTTATACTGCGGACTTCTCACACAACACAACACACTGCCATCTACAGAAGTTCTCTGACAACTCTGCAATCGTCTGCCTCATCTCCAACGGAGATGAAGCTGAGTACAGAGGACTTATCCAGGACTTTGTGGACTGGTGCCATTGGAACTGCCTCCAGATCAATGCAAGGAAAACTAAGGAGCTGGTGGTGGACTGCTGCAGGGAAGGACAACCCCCCACAGCACCAGTAAACATCCAGGGAACAGACATTGAGACGGTGGCATCCTACAAGTACCTGGATGTTCGTCTGAACAATAAACTGGACTGGTCACACAATACCGACGCGCTCTACAAGAAGGGACAGTGCAGGCTGTTCCTCCTGAGGAGGCTCAGGCCTTTTGATGTACAAGGGGCGCTCCTGAAGACCTTCTACGATTCAGTGGTGGCATCAGCCATCACATTTGGAGTGGTCTGCTGGGGCAACAGCATCATGGCAGCTGACAGGAAGAGACTGAATGGACTGATCAAAAAAGCTAGCTCTGTCCTGGGGCGACACCTCGACCCAGTGGAAGAGATAGGAGAGAGGAGGATGGTGGCTAAGCTGTCATCTCTGCTGGAGTCCGAGTCCCACCCCATGCAGGACACGCTGAACGCACTCAGGAGCTCATTTAGCAGTAGGTTGTAGCATCCTCGGCGCACAACCGAGAGGTTTTGCAGGTCCTTCCTACCTACGGCTGTCAGACTTTATAACCTAACCAGGGCTGCTCGTAAAGGTTGTATTGAATGCCAAAGTCAAAGTCAAAGTCAAAGTGCCAAAGTCAAAGTGCCTTTATTGTCATTCCATTGTTAATGAACAATGCAACGAAACTGAGATGCTGCTCCCTAAAAACAAACTATAAACAAACTATCATATTCACAGTTCACTCATGCATTTAACATTGTTATGATTACAACAATAAATAATGCTTGAAACAAAATTACCTAAAAGTTGAATACAATATGTACATACGTAGCAATAATGAAAAACATACTGAGCGATAAATACAAAAGGCCAGCTTATGCACACAGGGTTGTTGCTACAAAATAACCTAAAATAACAAAAAAATATCAGCAGTCTGTGCGTGTTACATAAATCCGTTCAAAATACGTACTGCTGCTGGGAAAAAACTATGATTAAACCTGGTAGTTCGGGTTTTATGGGATCTGTACCGCTTTCCTGAGGGGAGCAGGTGAAAGAAGTCATGGCCTGGATGAGCACAGTCTTTAATGATGGCAGTAGCTCTGTTGAGGTACCAAGACCTGGAAATTTCTTCCAGAGAAAGGAGAGGACAGCCAGTGATTTTTTGCGCAGTCTCGATCACTCTCTGGAAGGCTTTGCGGTCTGCGGCTGAACAGCCCTCATACCAAACCGTGATGCCATATGACAGAATGCTCTCAATAGCAGAGCGATAAAATAAAACCAGCAACTGTGCATTCAGGCCATTCTTCTTGAGGAGCCTCAGAAAGTGTAGACGTTGAGCCTTTTTTATCGTAGCTATGGTGTTAACTGCCCAGGTAAGGTTGTGAGAAATATGAACATCCAAAAACTTAAAAGCCTCCACCCTCTCCACACGCTCCTTGCCTATATATAGAGGAGGCGGTTCACTGCTATGCTTCCTAAAATCAATAATGTGTTCTTTTGGGTTTTTTTGTATTCAATAGCAGATTATTATCTGAGCACCATCTCACCAGTTTCTGGACCTCATCTCTGTATGCGGACTCATCTCCTCCTGATATGAGCCCCACTACTGTTGTGTCATCTGCAAACTTCACTATAATGTTTGTGGGATGAACAGGTATGCAGTCATATGTGTACAATGAATACAAAGTGGGGCTCAACACACAGCCCTGTGGCGAGCCTGTGTCAAGCATGACTGTAGAGGAGGAATGGGGTCTGAGTCTAACAGTCTGTGTTCTGTTTGTTAGGAAGTCCTTAATCCAGCTGCAAGTGTGAGTAAGCAGACCAAGCTGAAGCAATTTGGTGATGAGAATGTTGGGAATAATTGTATTAAATGCTGAGCTATAGTCAACAAACAACATTCTTACATAGCTCCCCTTGTCTTCTAAATGGCTGAATGCCGAGTGGAGAGCTATAGCAATAGCATCTTCAGTGGATCTGCCCCGCCTGTAGGCAGACTGGTGCCGATCAAAGTCTGGGGGGAGACTAGGCAAAAGATGTTTCAATACCATTTTCTCAAAGCACTTCATAACAATGGGTGTTAATGCTACTGGTCGATAGTCATTCAGACTGCTAATAGTATGTTTTTTTGGTACAGGAATAATGACTGCAGATTTTAAACACTGCGGAACAACGGCTGCCTTGAGAGACAAGTTTGTACAAAGCGTAACATACTTGCACAATAATGGTTCCCTCCATTATACAACTAGGACAATATCAATCGCTACAGAGGGTGACAACTAGGCTGATTCAAATATGAAATATACTGTATGGGTACATATTCATACTATGCGGGGTAACTGAATAGACCGTTATGCTGTTTATTCCATCTAGCTACAATGCTCCGCACTGTGTATATTTTGGTGTACATATGTATATTCACTGCTCTTATCTTATCTTTTGAATTATTGCTCTGAGTGTTGCTATCCCGGTGCTGTTGCAATCCTGGAATTTCCCCATTGTGGGACTAATAAAGGTTTATCTTATCTTATATTTATTTGCTAAAGGTGCAGTTGATATTAAAGATTCACTGTGCCAAGCAGAAAATGTAGATGTTTCCCAGACTGCTGTTTGACAAGATCCTCTTCCTGATTATATTTTGGGAACCCCTCCACACTCTCATCAGGTATCTCAGGGTCACAAGTATTTTCCTCTTAGCCTGTATGCCTCACCATGAAATCAAAACTAGCATTCACTTGCAGATGGGTACCACTTACGGGTTCTTGTTAGCCACAACCATGAACTAGTATTTGCATCTGCGCCTATCTTTTCAATGGATTTCTTTTTTTAAAAAAGAGAAAAAAAGGAAGGGGGGATTCTAAATCTGTTCTCAGTTAGAAATTGTACACTAGGAAGCCACAGCTTCAGACCTCAGTGGAGATGGAGGCTGCATGCCTTCTTTAATAAGAGCTTTGTCAATCAAATCCTGGTATTTGGCTTTCTTAAATTAACGAGAGAGGGTAAATGCAAGCACAATTTCTGGATATTTTGTACAATAAAAAAGACAAAAAAAATAGTAAATTTGCTCCTAATGCAAATGTGGTACATTTGATTGTGTCAGACAGAACTTGTCAATGTTTTCACACAGCCTTTTTCCCACACACTACTATGGTGTCACCAAAGTCTGCCAACAACATTGTGGGAATTTCAAATGCATCCATCGGGTGGCATGCCCAGTTTTACAACTTCTCCACCCCTCCCACTCTTGTCCACCACAATTTCTGCAAGTTACCTCAACATACTCTATGTGGACACTGTTAAACATGGAGCCCTAAAGACAAGAAACGAAAGAATGAAAGAAAGACAAAAAACTGATAATGCACAGAATAGGGCTTTTTTTCTACCAAGAGGATGTTTTGAATCAAGGTCAAAAGCACTAAACGTGTATACTGGCATATTTGATAATCTTTTTTTCCTTGCTCATGGTCCGTGTTCATTACAATCCCACTGATGCCTCTTTGTGTCTTATTGACCAACTGGGCCAGCTGCCCTAACGTGAAGCCAGACGTGCATGCCAACACGGCGTCTGCTTGCAACCTTGATCTCGAGTCACTGAAGCAGGCAGACTGAGGACACGAGGGATGAGGTTTGTAGAGAGGGAGGGTGAGGCAACAGCAGAGATGATCTATATTTTATAGACATTTCAATTAGTGTCAGTGTTCACGGGTGAGAGGTAAGGGAGCGGTCCCTGTCTACTTGGCCGGCATGTCTCCTCACACTTGGCCTGTACCCCCTTATCTTTTCCCCTTCTGCCCTGTACATAACAGGATCATTTTGAATCACCTCGGGACCTTTATTAATTCAAATGAAAAGGATGTCACTGGGTATAACAGTTGTTTAATTTGATAAGATTTTGTACATTTGACAATGTTTTTATAAACAGAGGGAAAAGGATGACAGATAAAGCCTGAACTAAAAGCCTCCTTTAGGTAAAGGTTTACCTTTATCTTGTTTTCTTGTGGTGCACAGATGGCAATGTAAACTTCTCACAGCACATCAAACAGCAGATAATTAAAAATAATCTCTGATCACACCTCATTATCCGACAGATTGAAATATAAATTATAGCTATTAAAAAGAAGCATTTTTTTGCTATGTAGAATAATTTCCTCCAATTTGAAGTTAAATTTACTACTCTCTACTGTATGTGCCATCCTATGTAGCCTGTAGGCATCAGTAGGTGATGGGATTTTCTTGGTTAAATTAGGTCAGTCAGTCATGTACTTTATTTAGCCCAAAAGCATTTATTAAAAATTTGGCTTTTAACTCTATTGTATGGATCCAATTTTAGCCGAAGATGGACATCTGTTTTGGGCCACATTTAGGCATGAGCCAGCAATAGAAATTGGCAATAAAATCAAATCAAAGTTGTTGAAAAGACATTTCCAGATGCCTTGGAAACTAGGTTATGGGAAAGAAAAAAAAAAAAAAAAAAAGAGAGAGATACGAAAGGACACATTTAAAAGGCAACTTTTCCTTTTAACCCAAATCTTTCACTCAAATATGAATGGAATTTAGGTGATGGCATACTTGTCTTGTCAACCTCTTTTCAATTAATTTTTGATTGGTTGAAAACAGCCATAGTATCATTTTATATTAGCCATAGACATTTATAATCCCAGTGAGCTGTACAAGATTTCTGCAGATTATTAGATTTTTCGTAACAAATAATTTCATATTAAGCACAGAAACATTTGCGAATGAATGAATGGGAAACTGCTCACAGCTGCGAGCTGCCTTTGGCCCTGGTCAGAGAAAAATAGTAAAATAAGCTAAAACTAGAAAAGCACTCAGAGAGCGCATACCTCCGCCAAGGCTCCTTCAGTCTGTCATGGATCACCTCCAAAATGTAATGAGTTTGTGTGTAGGCCTAGAGCCACTTGTGGTGAAAATTGTATCAAAGTGTGTCCATTAGTTTTGGAGTATTGTGGGTGAGACACTGTGAGAAGAGCCTTGGCTGAGGTATGCATTCCCAGATCATCACCAAAATGTAATGGGTTCCTCTGTAGGCCAAGAACTACCTGTGGTGAAAATTTCATCCAAATCCATCCAGTAGTTTTTGTGTAATCCTGCTGCACAAATACAAAAAAGCCCTTGGTGGAGGTATGCACTCTCAGATCATCACCAAAATCTAATCATCTGTTCTCCGTGGCATTACACACCTTTCCTGAAAATTTCGTCAAAATCCGTTCATAACTTTTTGAGTTATGTTGGTAACAGACAGACAGACGCCGGTAAAAACATTACCTCCTTGGCGGAGGTAATAAGATAAGATAAGATAAGCCTTTATTAGTCCCACAACGGGGAAATTCCAGGATTGCAACAGCACAGGGATAGCAACACTCAGAGCAACAATCAGAAGGCAAGAAAAAAAAAACAAGCAAGCAAGAGCAGCTAATATACATATGTACATATTACTATAAAATATATATATATACACACACACACACACACACACAGACACACAGTGCAGAGCATTGTAGCTGGATGGAATAAATATATGAATATATGAACACACAGTGCAGAGCATTGTAGCTAGATGGAATAAATATGTAAATATATAAACACCCACAGTACGGAGCATTGCAGCTAGGTGGAATAAATATGCAAGTATATAAACACACACAGTGCGGAGCAATGTAGCTAGATGGAATAATATGTAGATATATAAAAAACACAGTGCGGAGCATTGTAGCTAGATGGAATAAATATATAGATATATAAATATAAACACACCCAGTGCTGAGCATTGTAGCTAGATGGAATAAATATATAGATATATAAATATAAACACACCCAGTGCAGAGCATTGTAGCTAGATGGAATAAATATGTAAATATATAAACACACACAGTGCAGAGCATTGTTGCTAGGTGGGATGAAACAGCATAACCATCTATTTAGTTATCCTACATGGTATGATTATGTGCCCATACATATTCTCACCCTCCATAGCGACCGGTATGTTCCTAGTTGTATGCCGGAGAGGACCATTGTGTAAGTCTATTGCATCTTTTGCATTCAAAAAAAAACTATTAGTTTGTTACGTCTTTTTGCTATCTCTGCGAGCAGCCCTGCTTAGGTTGTACAGTCTGACAGCCGTTGGTAGGAAGGACCTACGAAACCTCTCGGTTGTGCACCTGGGATGATGTAGTCTGCTGCTAAATGAGCTCCTCAGTGCATCCAGTATGTCCTGCATAGGGTGGAACTCGGACTCCAGCAGAGATGACAGTTTAGCCACCGTCCTTCTCTCAAAGAAGAAAATAACATCAAAGAATCACATATGGTCAAGCGCCTTCTTTGTAAGGCGGCGCTTCCCCAACCAGATTCATGGTGCAAAGCCAAGAATAGTCCAGTTCAAAAGCAAAAGAACACCAACCTTGACAGTTCAGTTCCTTCTAAGTCACCATTTATTTTGGCCAAAATCAAAAAGTCATGCTAACATTCAACCCATTAATTAGCCTTCATTAGAGCATGACTCAAAATGGCTTTGTTTGACTTTTATAGCCTGACACAACAGGTGATTGGTTAAAAGGGTCACATGACCTTTCACTTCCCCTGGTCACAAAAAAAAAATAAAATAAATAAATTGAAAAAAAGTTAAATAAATAAAAATGTAAAATAAAAAAAAATGAAGCCCCCCCCCCCCACAACTGGAGGTGTGACATGTTCAAGTCCAACAAAATGGAGACTTGCTGGGAATCCATGTTTGGACTCATGATAATGCCTGGCCATTGAATAGTCCATATTTCCTGATCAAATTGCTGTTTTGTGTTCTGAGATGCATTTTTTTTTTTTTTTTGTTACTTATTTGTACCCGTAGGTAGATTTGGTTTGCAGTCTGGTGACAAGCCACTGGCTGCTGGTCGCTGCGTGCGCGAGCGCCCTAAACCTACATGTTTTTGGTGTGCGGGAGGAAACCGGAGAAATCCCGCGCAACACGGGGAGAACATGCAAAGTCCACACAGCTCACTGTTGGTCGGGGGCTGGGATCGAACCCACGATCTCATGATCCCCGCGATCCCCCGGCCGAGGGTAAAACTGTGCTGCCACAGTGCTAAACCACTGCGCCACCGTGCAGCATTGTTTTAATGTTCTCTTTGTCTGTCCAATTTTCCACACGAGTATGTAAGCATATATATATAACTGATGTTGTATTGCAGTTTATGAATTGTTTAATGTAAAATTTCTTCCCAGCATGTGGGTGAGTAAAGAATTTTACATTAGTAGTATTGTTGCATTGACTGCTTCTGCCACATCGAAAGTTACCTTGTAAGTGAAGCCAAGTATGACTGGACTTATGTTGAAAAGTCTGAATAAGATTGTCTCCAATTGTTGGTACTCTTCGAAATGACAAAAGTGGAGGTGTTTTGATGATGTCTCTCAACACTGGTTCTGTTCCCAAGATGTGCCAATGTTTGTTGACAATATTCCTCAATTTTGCATGACAATGATTGAATTCAGTTATGAATGTGATTCTTGGAGGTTCTTCAACTTTAGTCTTGGAAGTAATCTGTTCTTGAAGAAGATAAACCATGATTGTAAGCTTTGTTCACTATGGCTGAGTGGTAATTCCTTTCAAGAAATCTTGACTTCATCACATTTGCTTTGTGTTTGAATTCCCTGACATCACTGCAGTTCTTTCTCAACCACAAAAATTGTCCCTTTGATATATTTGTCTTCAAATGACTTGGATAATGGCCCTGTGATGGACTGGCAATCTGTCCAGGGTGTACCCTGCCTCTCACCCAAAGATGCTGGGATAGGCTCCAGCCCCTCTGCGACCCAAAAAGGATTAAGCGGTTGAAGATGGATGGATGGATGGACTTTAATGATTGCTGTTATAATGAAGGATGGTATTATGTTCCATGGGCTTCCTGTATATTGATGTATGAATACTTCCATCTGGATGTTTGAAGATAGTTAAATCCAGGAAGTTTATAGTTTTGTCCCCGAACTCCACTGTAAACTTTAAAATACGGTCAAGTGTCAAGTGAGGGAAGGCAGATCAACTCTGAGAGCCCAGTCTCAGCAAAAAAAAAACGTTCAACTGCACATTTCGTCAGTCAGAGAAAATGTACAGAGGCATGTAAAAACGATTTTTGAGGTGCAGTGGGTACGTGGCATTTACAGCTTTAAGAAAGGTGTGTGACAGTATTTTTTTTTTTCACTTTTATTGTGTGTGAACATGGAGCAACTAACCTTGCCTAACCCATACTTTAATGCCTAACCTTAACCTCACAGGAACCTTTCATTAGTGGGGTGAAAAACAAAGTAAGGAGAAATAAAACAAAGGAAAAGGTTAGTAACAGACAAGAGTGGGAGTCAAACTTGCGCAGTGAGTGAACTTCTGAAAACGTAGCGAGGCACGTTATTTTTTGATTTAACGTGGAAATGTACGTTTTTAGAGGGATGGGAAAATGTTTATTAGATACATTTTTTTACTGAGACCGGGTTTGACTCTGACCACCTAGCCAAGTTAATGCACATCTACCATCTACTTTCATGCTGAAAACATAACAAATAAGCCAGAATAATGGGAAATACTGTATAATATCGACCATAAATTAGTGAACAAGTTGAGAACAGGGATGTCTATTAGGGTGAATGGAATTTAAAGAAAATAGCAATATAAACCGCAATTGGTAACTATAACGTCATAGTAGCACTTCTAGCTCTGAATATAATGCCTTGGGGCTGACATTCTGGTTGCATGGGGTCTGAATCATCACAGTCAATAGCATGGTGATAGGTTGTAAATTATAACTAGCTCATTTCTCAGTGGCACAGGGGAAAAAAAACCTGGAAGTGCAAAACTGGTTTCTGACCAAAATGTTAAAATGTAAATATTTTTTAAGAGATATTTTTACTGTAGTCATATGACCCAAGAAAGCATTTTAGAAGGTTGAAACCCACGAATAACCAGGCATAGCCAGCATGTTTTGAAACCTTATAACTCGATGTGTACAAATAGAAATCCAGTATGCAAGACATGCTTTAAAATATGTACACAAGCAAAAACGCATTTACCTTAATGCATCAGGATAATTCCTGCGAACCCTCCTCTATGAGGAGAAGGTGTGCTTTCTGTCCTTCTGCTTCTTTCTCCTTCTAACACAGCTGGAGGCTCCATCTGCTAGGTTAAGGCTTGTCTGGTGCTCCCATGTGGCTCATTTAACCAGGGAAGGAAGCAGAGTAGAGGGGAGAGGGTGTAGAAGACAGAAGTGGATCTTGACAGTGAAGTAAGGCAAATAATTAAAGTGAGACTATATGAGGTTGTGTTGGGAAGGACAAAAATAACCAATCAAAGCACAGGTATCATAAGAAAGTATATAAGTTCATTTTTGTAAAGGGTATATTGGCAATGATTAACATGTTGAAATATTAACATGCACACCTACTTATTGGGTGACAATCTGGTTTTTGTTCACGTGTCTGAATCTCACAAACAGATTATAGTGTGGCGATTGGAAATTGGAAACTCCTCAGTTTTGTTCTTACTTTGGGTCCTAGGACACAATGAATTATAATGTTTCTTTTATTCCAAAATACAGTTTCACATTGTACTGTCTTCTACTTGAACACGTTAAAGAAAGACAGAATTCAGACAGGTGTAGATTGTCTTAAAATTGGGTTTCTCTTGTGAGGAAAGTGGCTTTTTGTCTGTCTTCAACATTTACTCAATTTTAGAAGAGCAGGTTTCTAGCGATGTGACATTTAAAATCAGGTTACTCCACATAGCTGAGAGTCTCCATGTAAATCAAGTGCAGCAAAATAGTCCAGGTGTTCTCTAAAGGCAGGGATAAACTTTGCAAGTGTTTTGACCATATAGGATTTACTCTGCAGCCCAGTTGGTGGCCATGGGGGTTAAAGGCCAAATCAAAAGGGCAATAGTGATTAGTTCTTCTGGGAGGACCACAATGCACATACGGCCTTGAGCTCATTCAAGCTTCCCCCCTCTGTCTCTCTTTTGCACACACTATGGAGTGACCTTGAGAATGCCTGCTGTGTTTCTTGCTTTTTCTTCCTCCTGTTTGGCCAACTAAGCTTCCTCAAACTCACTGAACAATTATTATCATAGGAAGCTCAGACCTCCCTATTTCTTCTATGGGAAGAGACTGGGTGCTCAGAGATAAAAGCATGCATGTTTGTGAGAGAGGAAGAGAGTGTGGGTGGATGATGGTAAACCTTGGGTCAAGGACCCTTCCTCTTTTCTTAATGCTTTAGGTAGTGAGCAGAAACAGCTCGAGTGAACATTTAAGGGTATGCCCTAGGCTAGGATTACCATGGGCTGGGAATTAGGGAGGAAGACAAAGGTCGGAAGGCTAAGTGTATATGGGAAAGTGTGCTAGTTTGTGCTTTTTGGTTTGGTGCTGATGTGAACAGAGATTATGTGTTTTTGTCCTTAAAATGGAAATTGTCCTGGGGGTTACTCACAACCTGGTCTTACTTTGACTGACAGTGATTTTGAAGCTATTATACTTACAAAAGTTAATTGCAAACTCTGAAACATAGGCAGATGATTGATCACAAATCAACAATTTTATATCTATACCACATCACTTATAGGAAAGTGATGGATAGGAAACTTCCTATAAAGAAACCAGACCATCAACGACTACATAGCTCATTTCTGCCTCACAAACACACCCTAAGGTCACTGAGAGGCTACACTTTCCTCTATATATTTGAAATACAGTATACAGTGTTGTGAAAAAGTGCTTGCCCCCTTCCTGATTTCTCATTTTTTGTATACTTGCTGCTAAGGGTGGCCCAACCAGTTAATAGGAGAGCTTAGAGTTTAATCAAACACAGCTCGTCTCTCTTGTAGAGGAAAATAACAGCCTGAAAAAGTCAGTAAACACACTAACCACGCGGCTTGGCGTTGTTGAGAGAGAAAACCGGAAAATGAAGGAAACAGTTCTCAGTTTGCAATCACGCAGCATGAGAGATAACCTTGTTTTTTCTGGAATTGTTGAAAAAAATAATGAAAATCCAGAACAGCTGGTCCGTGAATTTATCTCATCACAACTAAAACTATCCCCTGAAGTCACAAATTCAATTACCTTCGACCGAGTCCACCGAATTGGGCAAAAAAATTCCCAGAATAAACGTCCCAGACCTATTGTTGCCAAATTTGAGCATTTTAAGCAAAAAATTTTGGTACAGGGGCAGGGCAGGCAGCTTAAAAACACCAATTATGGTCTAAACAATCAATTTCCACAGGAAGTCTTGGAAAGGAGAAGGAAGCTTTTTCCCATTAGGAAACAAAACATCCAAGAAGGTAAACGAGCTATTGTTTCTGTGGATAGACTGTATATAGATGGCAAGCTGTTTATGGATGAAACTATAATGCCCTGGTTATTCTAGAGCCTATTTGAGTTATTTTTATTTATTTATTTATTTATTTATTTATTTTTAGCTACAGATGGAAAAAGAGTGCGATCGAGCGCAGGTCTCTTACTAGATCTCAGTTTAACTTGTTAACATTTGTCAAAATGTTTATTTCTTTGTTGTTGAGGTTATTGTTTGTCTGTTGTAGTAATTTTTTTTTTGAAGTTTTTAGGTCATTGTACGTTATCTGCATTTTTTCACCACTTACTAACCTTTATGTCTGTTTTTTCTCATACTTCTGGTTTATAAGAAATAACTTGAAATACATGCACCCCATTTTCTTGCAATTGCAGGCAAATGGCACAGACATCATGCGCGCACACCCAATTATATATGCACAGGTGTATACTTTACACACAACATATATATACACATATATGCATACATTACAGAGATATAATCACATAGGCACATTTAGTTAGTCTTTAGTACACAACCAGTTAGTGAAAACATGTCTACATTTAAGTTTGTCACGTGGAACATACGTGGAATTGGAACCAGGGAGAAGAGGCTAAAAGTTTTTAATCGACTGAACGATCTACAGGCAGACTTTGTTTTATTGCAGGAGACACATGTCTCTAAGTTGTCTGTAGATGCGCTCACCTCCCCGGAATTCCCCCACATGTACTCAGCCAGCTTTAATTCTAAACAAAGGGGGGTAGCTATACTGGTAAACAGAAGAATACACTTTGTTGTGAATAACACCATAATAGATCCGGAAGGTAGATTTATAATACTAAAAATCTCAGTCCAAAATTTGGATCTATGTATTGCAAGCGTTTATGGCCCAAATGTTGACGACCCATCCTATTTTCACACTTTTTTCACTTCTCTTTCTGAGCACTTGGACACCACACTTACGGTATAATAGGAGGGGACTTCAACCTGGTATTAAACCCTGCAATAGACAGGCTCAGTACATCGGGGAATTACCGAAAATGGCAGGCTACTGACACTCTCAAACAGTACATGAATGATTTTGGTCTTTGCGATGAATGGCATTCTCTTCACCCAACTCTTCGGGAATACACTTTTTTTTTCATCAGTTCATAGTTTACATTCGTGTCTAGATTTCTTTTTAGCCAGTAACTCTATTGTGAGGGACATCACAGACACTGAAATATGTTCAAATCAAGCTATTAGTGATCACCACCCAGTATCTCTTACATTAGTAAATAGGAAAGCTACAAGGGAAACTAGGAGCTGGAAATTTAATATATGACTACTGAAAGACAAAGACTTTATTAACTATTTTAATAAAGAGTGGGAATCATATCTGGAATATAATGATGTGCCAGGAATATCCCCTGGTGTTCTTTGGGAAGCAGCAAAAGTGGTCATGTGAAGTAAAATAATCTCTTACTGTTCATATAAGAATAAAAAAGAAAAAGCACTGGTACTGGATTTAGAACAGAAAATTAAATCACTGGAGACAACCTGTGCCATTTCCCAACAGGAACAGACACTTAACGATCTGACAAAATTAAAGCTGGAATTAAAAGAAATTGCAAACAAAAGAGCACAGTTTTTAACACAAAGACTGTGTCTTGAGAACTTTGAACACAGTAATAAATCGGGGCGATATCTTGCGAACCAGCTTAGATTGAATAAAGAAAAAACAACTATCCACTCTATCAAGGATATGACTGGAAATATTACCCATGAGCCTGAAGAAATAAATAACTCCTTCAGAAAGTTTTATGAAAACCTCTACTCATCTCAGGTTAACCCATCTGACTCAGAGATAAATAAATTTTTGGACGATATTAATTTACCACAATTAAATAATGAACAGATTGCAGCTCTGGATGCACCTCTTCAGGTGTCTGAACTCCAGGAGGCACTTAAGCACATCCCAAACAACAAAGCCCCGGGACCAGATGGTTTTCCAGTAGAATTTTATAAAGAATTTTGGCCTGTGATGGCACCTACTTTTTTTAAAATGGTGAACCAAATTAAAGAAGATAATGTAATTCCTCCGAATATGAATTTGGCTAGTATTATCCTGCTCCTTAAACCTGGAAAAAAAAACCTACGCTTCCATCCAACTACAGTCCCATCTCACTTTTGAATGTCGATCTTAAAATAATTTGCAAAGCTCTCGCCAAAAGATTGGAAAGGATAATTCCGTTTATTATACACCCAGATCAAACAGGTTTCATCAAGGGTAGGCGCTCGGCTGATAATACACGCAGGCTATTTAATTTAATAGACTACTGCAAGATTAATAATCTAGAAATTACAATTTTGTCCCTGGATGCAGAGAAAGCCTTTGACCGTGTTAACTGGAAATTTCTTTTTATGGTTTTAAACAAGTTCGGGTTTGGTTCATCTTTCATAAACTGGATTAAAACACTATATAGGTGTCCAGCTGCGTCTGTCTGAACAAATGATCAGACTTCCCGAAGCTTTAATCTCCAGAGAGGTACTAGGCAGGGGTGTCCACTCTCTCCCTCACTTTTTACCATCTTTATTGAGCCATTAGCAGCAGCCATACGACAAAATGTTGATACCAGAGGTATTCAAGCTAAAGAAAAGGAACACAAGATAAGTCTTTATGCTGATGATGTATTGATTTTCCTTGAAAACTCACACAAAGATCTCTTCTTCAGACAGTAGCGCTCATTGATAAATTTTCATCATTATCAGACTACTGTATTAACTGGGTAAAATCAATAGTTTTACCTATAAATTGCAATTTCTCAAATACATCTACTATTCCAATACAGTCAGGAAATGTTAAATATTTAGGAATAGATATTTCCCCCAGGCTCTCAGAGTTATTGCGACTAAATCATATCCCCCTTTTAAAAACAATACAAGATGACCTTACGCACTGGAGGACACTACCTTTATCATTAATGGGAAGAGTCGCAACCGTTAAAATGATGGTCCTTCCTAAAATCAATTATTTGTTCTCGGTGATCCCTACCCAACCATCAATGGCCTGGTTTAAGTCTCTAGACTCAAATATAAGTAAATTTTTATGGTGTAGCGCCCATATTCATAACTGTATGTAACCGTATGTAGCTCACATATTTGCATGCTTAGGTTTAAACACAGAAGGACTGTGGGCTTGCAATGTGGATTGACCTCACGCCTCAAATGGACAATGAGTCTGGGCCACCTGGGGACTTAGAAGAAGGACAGAGGCTCAGGGACAAGAGCCTGAAGGAACTTCGGATTAAGCGTGAATGGAAGGATGTAACATGGATGTGTGACTTTGCCTTTGATGTACGTTATGAATAGAAAGATTTGATGTAAAGTGAATGTGTGACTTTTGGTGTGAGGGATGAATAGAGGGATTTGACTTGAGTGGGTGACTCTGTCTGTGGGGGTGCATGATATATATATGTGTGGGTTTATTGCAGCACTTCCTCTTTGTTTCTGTCTGAGAGAGAGAGAAGGCTGGAGATGTAAGATGCAATAAACTGGAACTAAAAAGCAACCAGTCTCATCATTTCGTGATCTCCACAATGGAAGGATAAACCATCACGGATTAGTTTAAAAACCCTCCAAAAAGCGAAAGAGTGCGGAGGCTTAGATTTACCAAATTTTTTTAATTACTTTTTAGCCAATAGACTGCAGTTTGTTTCGAAATGGACAAAATCAACCCCACTAGGAAACCCATGGTTAGATGCTGAACAGGCTCTCTGTGGGTCGCTAAATATCTCTGACTTACCTTTTATAAGTCCCTGCATTAAACGCCATGACTGTTTTAAAAGTATTAATATCAGCTCCTCTCTGATGGCTTGGTGGAAATTTTTATAAATAACAGGGTCTTCACTTGTCCCCTGTAAACTCACGCCCATTTGGAATAATCCTGATATCCTGCAACAAAAGAGGACATTAAAATTTCCACTATGGCAAAAGAAGGGAATAAATAACTTAGAACATCTTATTCAAGGTGGAAATTTTATCCAATTTCAGGATCTAGTGTCACAATACAAAATCAGTGATAAAAAGTATTTTGAATATCAACAGCTTAAATACATAATAAAAGCAAGATTTAATCTTAATCAGACAGATTTAGAAGTACCAGTTAAGGTGGCAGAGTTTCTAAATCTCTGTTCCCCAAAATTGATATCGAAAATACATGGACTATTATCAAAGCTGGATGAGTCCGTATCTCTTCCAGTATCAAAATGGGAGACAGACTTATTGATTAATAAGGAGGAAAGTTCCTGGACACAAATATGTTTAAACACTTTTAAGATGACTAAAAACTCTAACTTACAACTTATACAGTATAAAGTTCTACATAGAATTCATTACACAGGACAAAGGATGTTCAAAATGGGCCTGAGTCACACAAATATCTGCTCTCACTGCACTAACAACATCCCGGATAGCTATATGCATGCTATGTGCATGTACTTCCGCTTCATGTAAGGTGAGGATGCACAGGTAAAGGCTCCCAGTTCGTTTCTTGCTTAAAACTCAGTTTAGAGCTAGCGTTTTGAGCTGTTTTTTTTTTTTTTTTTGTTACTACCGCTGGAGAATAAACCTGCTCGTGCGAAAAAAGAGAAATTGCCAGTCTCATAACTTAATATTGTAGTGGCCGGTGGAGCAATCAGTCCCCTCACGCTCAGGGAGAACAAAGGGATTTCTCCCACGTGTTTTTTTTTTTTTTTTCTTACAATCACAATCAACGAACATCGGCCGGGATCATGGGTCCCAAGAAAGCTCAGCAGACGGAGGAGGTAGATGACATTAAAAGAGCGCTGGACTTCTTGGCGGAAGAGATTTCTGCTGTTAAGCTGCAGCAAAGAAACATCCTGGACCTGATCGAGGAGGTGAAAGCGCTGCGGATCCAGAACGCTGAGAAGGACAAGAGGCTGGTGTATCTGGAGAGCAGAGTGTCGGAACTGGAGCAGAACACCCGGGTGAACGACATGATCATCACGGGGCTCCACATTAAACCCCGATCATACGCGCGAGCGGTGGCCGCGGACAGCGGAGGGAGGCTCGACGAGCTGGAAGAGGAATCCACGGAGCAACAAGTGGCAGCCTTCATGCAGTCCAAAGGAATCCAGCTGGACTGTAATACCATTGAGACCTGCCACCCTCTGCCCAGGAAAAACGGCGACAAACCAGCTGTCATCATGAGGTTTGTCAATAGAATACACAAGACTGTGCTGTTAAAACAAGGTAGGAAACTGAAAGGAACGAACATTTACATAAACGAGCACCTCACAAAAGAAAACGCAGAAATAGCCAGAAAAGCAAGATACCTGAGAAAGCAGAAAAAGATTCAAAACACCTGGACATCAAACTGTAAAATATACATCAAATTAAATGGATCACCTGAAGAAGCCAAGGTCATTAACATCCGTAATATTATGGAACTGGACAAATATCAATGAATATTATGAACTGGAGTAACAGCAACAACAGACAATTGTAGGACACTGAAGGATTATACTCATCTGCTACAAGACATTTAACAACATGAAACAAAAGATCAACAAACAGGAACAACAGGAACTGAAAGTTTTTGAATATACAGATCACAGCCCACAGGACGTAGAATATGACATAGACCCTGATAATAATTTATTTAGCTCCCTCAATAATAACTGTAGTTACTACACAGATGAACAGTTTAACACAATGGTCACATCTGATTTCAATATTTCTATGATCCACTTCAACAGCAGAAGTCTCTATGCCAACTTTAATAACATTAAAGATTATTTACATTAGTTTAAAGAGCCATTCAATATTGTGGCAATATCAGAGATGTGGCTCAGTGAAGAGAAAGGAGTGGATTTTACCATGGATGGCTATGAATTAAATTATATAAATAGAAAAGTGAAAAAAGGAGGAGGAGTTGCAATTTATGTTGACAAGAGCTTGAAATACAAGGTTGTTGAAAATCTGTCAGTAACTGTGGATGATTTATTTGAATGTATTACAATAGAAATCTGTCTGGACAATGTGAAGAATGTAGTAGTGAGCTGTGTATATAGAACACCTGGATCAAACATTGACTTATTTAAGGACTGGATGGAAAAAATGTATGCAAAACTAACTCATAAAGCTATGTTCATCTGTGGGGATTTCAATATAGATCTGATGAAATCAAAACAACATAGTTTGACAGAAGAATTTATCAACACAATGTACAGTACGGGCTTACATCCAACAATTACCGGACCTAGCAGAATCACGTCACACAGTGCCACACTAATAGATAACATATTCACAAACATTATGGAAAATAATACCAGGAGTGGGCTTTTATTGAATGATGTCAGTGACCACCTGCCGATTTTTGTTGTCTATCAATGTGATTATAGGAAGAAAAAGTATACCAAAAATATTAAATATAAAAGAATAAGAACAGTAGAATCAATGTATTTACTGACAAAGGAATTATTAATACAAGATTGGAAGATAGTTTATGATGAAAATTATATAAATAAAGCATATGATTATTTTTTACAAATATTTCAATCATTGTACAATAAAAACTGTCCTATAAAACAATACAGTGACAGACAACAAAAGAAAAATATTCCTTGGGTCACCAAGGGGTTAATAAATGCATGTAAAAAGAAGAATACATGACTTCCGGTTATGGCTGCCACGTAGGACGGACGTGTCTCGCTCTGCTCTGCTCCTGGAGAAAAAAAATCGGCAAATAACTCTCTCATTTGGGACAGAACGTATCCCAGCATTTGGGCGAGGATATGTCGGCGAAGCCTAAGGCTGGAAAACTAGGAAAAGGAAAAAGCGAGCCGCCGAAACAGTCCAAATTAACGGACTTTCAGGTCTGTGACGCAGCAAACAAAACTCCATATATGGCGGAGGAGGCTGGCAACGGTGCGATATCTGCGGGGAATGGCGCAGATGCGCTGATGGCTGCCATGAGTTCAATGAGAGCGGACTTTTCCTCTAGATTTGATGGGATTATGACAGCGTTGGAAGGAATAAGAAAGGAATTGGGTGACTGTGTAGAACGAACGGCGCAGATGGAGCTCCGTCTCGCTAGTGCTGAAGATGACGTCACCCATCTTCAATTAAAGGTGCGCACTTTGGAAAAAAAAAATAAATCTCTGGAAGATAATATTTTGGATTTGGAATCTCGGTCGAGACAGAATAATTTGAGGCTGGTGGGTCTTCCAGAGGAATCAGAAGGTCGGGACGTATGTTCCTTTCTGGAAAAGTGGATTCCGGAGGTGCTGGGCAGCGAGGAGTTGCAATCAGCAGTGGTTCTGGAAAAAGCACATCGCATTGGCCCACGGAGAGATAAGGGACCGCCGAGGACCTTAATTATGAAGTTTCTTAGCAACAGAGACAGGATGAAGATCTTCAGCGCTGCACGAGCTAAGGGGGAGATTAAACACCAGGACCAGCAGGTGCGGTTCTACCCAGATTTGGCCACAGGAATCCAGCAATTGAGGAAGCAGTTTGATCCCGTACGTGAGGAGCTGCGCAACCTTGGGATTCGTCATGGTGTGATCTATCCTGCGAGACTGCTGACCACGTATGAGGGCAGAACCCACATCTTCAAGACCCCAGAGGAGGCGCAGGAGTTCATCAAGAAGATCAAAGAAGAAGAAGAGACTGGTGGGAGCTAAGCATGAACAAAATATAAGGTAGAATAATTAAGCATTTGCACAGGCATCTGACTGACTTGAAGTAAATAGTAAGGTTACAAAATATAGATTGTATTATATATTAAAAAAACAAAACAAAAACAAAACAAACAAAAAAAAAACTATGATGTACAAAGTTGTTAAAAATTTTGGAGTTAAGTTGGAAAACTACAGAGGAGAGTTAATGTTACGTCATTAAAAGCAGTAGAGTTAGGGTGATTGGGAGGATGAAGAAGGAGTGGCTTAGGCTGTTCCCCGTGGGTGTGGAACGGTCGATGGCTATATCGGGAGACAGAATTTTTCTTTTGATTTTGGGGGGTTTGCCACAAGTGTGGGAAGGGGAAATTTGTTTGTGTGTAGTTTGTAGGATGAATGTTCAACCACTCATGTTTTTGCTTCTCTGTATGAGCATGTTTACACTGCAAGGTAATCCCAAACTCTCTATTGATCATGGACCAAAGTGTTAATCTTAATTTAACTTCATGGAATTGCAGAGGTCTACAAAATTTAAAAAAACTTAAACAAGTTATGAATAAAATAAAGGACATGGGTTCAAGAATTGTGTTTTTACAAGAAACTCATCTGATAGAGGAGGATGTTAAAAGAATTAGGAGTAGATGGCAGGGAAGTGTATTCACCTCTTCATTTTCATCCCGAGCCAGGGGAGTTATGACTCTCATACATAAATCAGTTCCTTTTCAAGTGAAAAATGTAATTGGAGACAAATTTGGAAGATATGTAATCATTCAAGGTTCTTTGCTATTAGAAAATATAAATCTTGTGAACTTATATGGTCCCAATATAGATGATCAGAAGTTCTTTGCTAATTTATTTCTCATCTTATCATCACTTACAGGGCAACATATAATAGCAGGGGATTTTAATTGTACATTGAATCCAGGTGTGGATAGATCAACAGGACTGGATTGTACGCACATTGGATGTAGGATGACTATTAATCATTTTATGAAAGAATTGAGATTGTTAGATATATGGAGAGAAATGAAACCACAAGTTAAAGCCTATTCTTGTTATTCCAGTACCTACAAGACATTCTCACGTATTGATTATTTTTTGATTTCCACAGAATTAAGGTCCAAGATTCAAAACTGCTTTTATGATAACATCGTGATCTCTGATCATGCACCCTGTTGTCTAATATATGTAGATAAAAAATTGACAAAGGAATCAGGTAGATGGCAATTTCAGCATAAATGGCTTCAGGATGAGGAATTTGTCAAGTATATAGAAAAACAGATAGACGAGTTCTTTGACATCAATACTACACAAACATCAGCATGTGTAAAGTGGGAGGCTTTCAAAGCTTTTATTAGGGGACATATTATTAGTTATACAGGATCAAAATCTAAGAAGACTCGAGAGGAGAGAGCTAAATTGAAACATAAAATAAAAAGTCTTCAGGAAAAAGTGTATGCAGGAAGTGACCCAAGGTTGGAGAATGAATTACTGATTTTGAGAGCTGAATACGACAAAAAATCAGCGAATAGAGCTGCCTCGAGTCTTCTAAGATTGAAACAATCTTTTTATGAACAAGGTGAAAAATCAGGAAAATTATTAGCATGGCAGATTAAACAATTGGAAATTAAAACACCAATTACCAGTATTATAAGTAACGGACAGGTAGTTATAGATCCTTTAGAAATTAATAGAGCCTTTAGAGATTACTATGAAAAATTATATGATACCAAAAATGAACCTGATTTAACAAAACTAAATGGGTTTTTGAACGAACTATCTATACCGTGTATTCCAAATGAAAACAGGGAGATATTGGAGTCTAAAATTAGTCAAGAAGAAGTTGGGCTAGCCATTGATAATATGAAATCAGGAAAAAGTGCAGGACCAGATGGTCTTCCAGTTGACCTTTATAAAAAATTTAAGAATAAATTAATAAAACCTTTTTTGGAAATGGTTTTAGAAGCATTTCAAAATAATAATTTACCATCATACATAAATAATGCCTTAATTATACTGCTGCCAAAACCAGGTAAGCCCTCTAATAAATGTGAAAATATGAGACCAATAAGCCTATTAAACGCCGACCTTAAGATAATCTGTAAAATTTTAGCAAGACGAATACAAGAAATTTTACCAAATATTATTAATCGAGATCAGAATGGCTTTATAAAGGGTAGACAAGGCTTCCATAATGTAAGAAGACTATTTAATATTATTTATTTTAATAAAGAAGCACCGGATACAGCTCTCCTATCATTGGACGCCGAAAAGGCCTTTGATAGAGTTGAATGGCCCTTTCTTTTTGAAGTCCTACAAAGGTTTGGACTTGGAAATAATTTCATAAAATGGGTTCAAATAATATACAATAATGCTACAGCAGAAATCCAAACAAATAACAATATTTCAAAACCAATAAAAATCAATAGAGGATGTCGACAAGGCTGTCCACTTTCACCTTTACTGTTTACTATGGCAATTGAACCTTTAGCGATAGCGATACGTTTACATTCACAAATATATGGAATTAAAGTTGGACCAACAGAACATAAAATCTCCCTGTACGCCGATGATATAATTTTGTTTATGTCGAATCTAAAAAAATCAATTCCAACCTTGTTGAATTTAATAAAGAATTTTGGGGAAATATCAGGATATAAAATAAATAAAACTAAATCTTCAATATTAATGCTAAATGAGACCCAGAGAAATTACCCAGCCCCTGAGGTAAATCAATTCAATGTTGTAAATCAGTTTAAATATTTAGGAATCCAAATTATGCCTAAGCTAGAATCAGTCGCCAGTGTCAACTATGAAGCCTTAATGTCAGATATCAATGAGTTAACTCAGAGATGGATGTCACTACCAATGTCGATGATCGGGAGAATCAATATACTTAAAAGTAATATTTTACCTAAAATACTTTATTTATTTCAATACATTCCCTTATCACCACCTTTAGATCTATTCTCAAGAATAAAAAAAAAGTTAGTGGAATTTATATGGAACAACAGGAGGGCTAGATTACGTTTGTCTTTATTATATTTACCATTTGATCGTGGAGGTCTGAAATGTCCAAATTTTATGTTGTATTATTGGTCGGCACAACTGAGGTCTATGACATATTATTTTTCATCAAATGATCTCCCTCACTGGACTGAAATGGAATCATACAATTTACCTTTACCTCTTCCCATATTCATATACTCAGATTCGGCAAAAAAATTACAAAAACAAGTTAAAAATCCATGTGTAAAGCATATGATCAAAATATGGTGTGAAGCTAAAAACTATTTAAAAGAACCACAGTTATTGTCACAATTTAGTCCAATATGGGGTAATCAATATTTTAAACCAGGGAGAGCGGACGCTGTATTTAAAGTATGGAATTTAAAAGGGATACAAAAGATTCAGGATTTATATTTGCCATGTGCAGACAACATAATGTCTTTTGAAGAGCTGAGGATCAAATTTAATCTCAATAGAACACATTTTTTTAAATATCTTCAACTTAGAAACTTTATTCGATCAAATCAAAATAAAGCTCTCACTCGACCTATTTATTCATCCTTGGAAAAAATGATGATGAAAGATAGTAAAAGAAAGGGCATTATTTCAGAGTTTTATAACTCATTGACACTATCTTCAAGTGAAAATTCACTGAAAAGATTAAACTACTGGAAAGAAGATCTGCAAATTGAAATTTCAGAGGAACAATGGGAATTGGCTTGTACAGAAGCTCAAACCAAATCAATAAATGCACGCCTTAAATTGATACATTTCAAATGGTTAATGTGGATGTATGTTACACCGGAGGAGTTAAATAGATATAACAAAAATATACCAGATACATGCACAAAATGCATGGAAAGTAAAGGAACCCTATTTCATTGTTTATGGGAATGTAGATTAATAAGAATGTTTTGGGAAGAGGTGAGGGTAACAATTGAAAAAATAATCTCAAAACAAATCATATTGAATCCTAAACTGTTTTTGTTGGGTCTGTACCCAGAAAAGCATAATTTTAATAAAAGTGAAAGAACATTCATAGACCTCAGTTTGCTTAATGCCAAAAAATGTATTGCACTATTATGGAAAAAGACTCATAGACCAGATGTGACTCAGTGGTTAAGACAGATGTTAACAAACCTTCCATTAGAAAGAATAACATATATACTGAAATCAAAGGAAATTGTGTTTGAGAATATATGGAGACCTTTTATTGATTATGTAAAAAATTTAAACATAACTCTTGAAGAAGAAGGTGAATGATGTGTGTGGACCTTGTAAATTCCAAACTGGTGAACATAATATGTATACTTATGTATTGGATTGTCTAGACTAAACAGAGGAGCATTGTTAAAGACTTGATTTTGTTGGTGGTTGTTGGTGTTTTTAGTGCATTTTTTTCTTTTTTTGTAGTACTTTAGTGTTAGTGTTTGATTGTTTGTATCATGTTTGTTAAAAAAAAAAAGGTTCAATAAAGATATTGTGGGGAAAAAAAGAAGAATACATTATATAAACAATTCATTAAATGCAGAACAGTGGAAGCTGAGATCAAATATAAAAGATATAAAAATAAGCTTACTAATATAATGAGGATCTGTAAGAAAGAATATTACAACAGAATATTAGAGGATAACAAAAATAACTTAAGAGGAATATGGCAAGTACTCAATGGGATTATTAGTAATTGACCTAAGAATGCTAATTATCCAGAATATTTTATTGAAAATGGCAATTTGATAAATAATATGGAGGATGTGGTCAGTGGTTTCAATAAAATTTTTGTAAACATTGGTCCTGAATTAGCAAAATCAATAGTGACACCAGAAACAACAGCGGTTCTGTAAATGAAACAGAAGATAGAAATCAAAACACAATCTTTTTGGGTGCAGTTACTGAAAAGGAAATTATCGAGACTGTGAGTAAATTTAAGAACAAAAAATCAATGGACTGGAATGAAATTGACATGACAATAGTGAAAAAAGTAATTGAAGGAATTGTGAAGCCACTCACCCACATCTGTAACCTGTCATTTCAAACTGGTAAATTTTCAGACAAAATGAAGATAGCAAAAGTAATACCTCTGTACAAAACAGGAGACAGTGATTGTTTCACAAATTACAGGCCAGTCTCTTTACTCTCACAATTCTCCAATAATACTTGAAAAAATCTTCACTAAGAGACTGGATGATTTCATTGAAAAACACAACCTCCTTACAGACAGCCAGTATGGTTTTAGAGCAGATAAATCTACATCTTTGGCACTGATGGAACTTATAGAAGAAATTACTAGTTGTATAGATAAAAAAAAGTTTGCTGTAGGAGTATTTATAGATTTAAAGAAAGCTTTTGACACCATTGACCACAGAATACTACTAAGGAAACTGGAAAGGTATGGGATAAGAGGGGTAGGACTGAGTTGGGTGGAAAGTTATTTAAGTAACAGACAACAATTTGTACAAATTGGTGAGCACAAATCACCCTTCATGGACATCACTTGTGGTGTGCCCCAGGGGTCAGTTTTGGGACCCAAACTCTTTATTTTGTATATAAATGACATATGCCAAGTATCAAAAATTCTGAAATTTATTTTGTTTGCGGATGACACAAATATCCTTTGCACTGGTGAGAATTTGCAGCAGGTTTTAGAGGTGGTCACAACTGAAATGAAAAAGTTAACGCAGTAGTTCAACAAAAATAAATTATCTCTAAATCTAAAAAAAACCAAAGATTATGTTGTTTGGAAATTATAAAATAAATCGTGAAATAATGGTAATGATAGATGAAACCAGAATAGAAACAGTACCGGAAAATAAGTTTCTGGGGGTGACGCCAGACAATAAAATCTGCTGGAAACCTCACATCAGTCACATCCGGGCCAAGTTGGCAAAATGTATAGGCATACTGGGGAAGACAAGACACATCTTGGACTATAAATCATTGGTCTTACTGTACAATTCACTGTTTCTACCTTATCTTAACTACTGTGTAGAAGTCTGGGGAAACACCTACAAGACCAACCTACAGTCAATATGCACATTACAAAAAAGAGCTATAAGGATAATAAATAATGTAGGATATAGAGACCATACCTATTCGTTGTTTTTAAAGTCACATGTCATAAAGTTCATCGATTTAGTTAAATTTAAGACAGCACAAGTCATGTACAGGGCAATTAATAATCAACTCCCAACTAATATACAAAAAATATTTAAAAAAAGAGACAATGATCATAATTTAAGAGGAGACTTAAACTTTACAAAACCCAAGATATGAACAACCAAGAAAAGTATGTGCATATCTGTCTGTGGGGTGGATTTGTGGAACAGTCTGGAGCCGGAACTGAAACTATGTACAAACAGAAATCAATTCAAAAAGCGGTACAAACATTATTTGCTGAAAGGATATATGTTAGAAGGGTAGTATTTATATGTATGATTCACTGTGCTTACTCTGGGACACTATGGGACACTATGGAATGGTGGGTGGGACAGCACTGTGTATGTCTGTGTTGTTTGAGGCTGGTTTTGATGTATGGACATCAATGTATGTTAGGATGGATGAGTGTTAATGTTGATATGTAAAAAATACAGTAAATTGTTTACTTGGGGTCTTAAAGGTGGTAATTTGTATAAAATTCACATGGGTGTATTTATGGAAAAGAGGAGACGGAATTAATAAGTGTTCACTTCTTCCTTCTCCCTTCCGAACACTGTATACTGTTACTTTATTGCATTTGTCATTTGTTTTGTTTTTTATACTTTTTTGTTCGAAATAAAGTATCTATCTATCTATCTATCTATCTATCTATCTATCTATCTATCTATGTGCACCGGTTCAAAAGTTCTGGCAGAAGACATGTGAAGACCTGTTGGCATGGCTTGGGTATAGTGTCCCACCCTCACCCACACTTTGCATATTAGGTGATTTAAGTGAAATAAATATAGATGCAAGGATGTCACACATGGTTCTCACTGCCTTATGCATCGCAAAGAAAACTATCCTCATGAATTAGAAATCAAGAAATAACTTATGCATGACTTATTATAATAACTTACTATTGGATTATATTAGCCTGGAGAGAATGTCAGCCTCCTCAAATAATCAATTGGCGGAATTCAGTTCTCTCTGGTCCCCGCTTATTAATTCTATAATCTGAGGGGTGGCGGGCGGTGACTCGCTCTCCTTGGCACCTCTGGCGGCTGGCTGCGCCCCGACCGTGTCCGGGGGGCCTGTTCGGGGTGGCCGTCTGTCTGGCCCTGGGGGGGGGTTTCATTGGGAGGCCTGCGGGGTGGGCTGGGGGGGTCGGGCTGTGGCCCCCGGCCGGCTGGCCTCGCCCCTCGGGGGGGTCTGGGTCTGGCCCTGGGCCCCTGGTGCTGGGGGGGGGTGTCCCCCCCTGGGCCAGGGGTCGGGTGTGGGCCAGTGGTGGGGGTTGTCACAGGTGCATCCTTGCACGGCGGGGTCGTGTTTTCCCTGGAACCCTGGTGGCACCCTGGGGTTGGTGCCTGCATCCTGGGTCACCCTCCCCGTCCACTGGGGTCTGCAGGTGTGGGTGTGCGTGCGTGTGTGAGAGTGGGTGTGAGTGTGGGCTTGTGTATGAGCGGATGCGGAAATGGGTGTGTGTTGAGTGGGCAGGTGGGGCTGTGTGTGGGTGTAGGTGGGTATGTGTGATGGTGGGTGGAGGTACGTGTGTGTATGGAAGCAGTTACTTGTGTGTAGATGTCTGGGGGGTGGAGGATGTGTGTATGGGTAGGAGAACTTTGTTGGGTGACAGGGGTTGGGCAGTCCATCTAGTGGCATGGGGGCTGGCGTTTCGGGGCCTGCTTGTCCAGGCCGCCCTGCTGTTGTGTTGCGGGGTGAGGCGCTTTGTCGCATCATCCCTGGTGTCATTGGCGGCGGGTGTGTGTTGGTGCTTGGGGGTGGTTGGGGGGGGTCATTGGCGCGGGCTAATGGCTGTGTTTCCATCGGGTTGCTCCGGGGTGGCTGTGGTTGCAGGGCGGCCTGCAGCTGTCGGTGTGCGTCTGGGGTGGGTGGTCGTGGGCCTGCGTGGGCGCTCGGGGGTGTCGCCTGGCGTGTTGGGCACCGTGTGGGTCCGGCCCATTGCTCACTATTGTGACTGTTGTTGTCCATGTTTGTGTGTGTAAGATGAGTGGAAATACAGTTAGGCCCAGAAATATTTGGACAGTGACACAATCTTCATGATTTGGACTCTGCATGCCACCACCTTGGATTTGAAATGAAACAACTACAACGGAATTGAAGTACAGACTTTAAGGTTTAATTCAAAGGGTTGAACAAAAATATATGATTAAACATGTAGGAACTGTAGCTACTTTTATACAAACGCTCCTCATTTCAGGGGCTCAAAAGTAATTGGACAAATAAACATAACCCTAAGTAAAATGTTACTTTTCAATATTTTGTTGAGAATCCTTTGCAGGCAATGACTGCCTGAAGTCTGGAACCCATGGACATCACCAAACGCTGGGTTTCCTCCTTTGTGATGCTTTGCCAAGCCTTTACTGCAGCTTTCTTCAGTTGTTGCTTGTTTGTGGGTCTTTCTGCCTTAAGTTTTGTCTTGAGCAAGTGAAATGCATGCTCAATTGGGTTGAGATCTGGTGATTGACTCGGCCATTGCAGAATATTCCACTTCTTTGCTTTAAAAAACTCCTGGGTTGCTTATGCAATATGTTTTGGATCATTGTCCATCTGTACTGTGAAGCGCCGTCCAATCAACTTTGCTGCATTTGGCGGAATCTGAGCAGAAAGTATATCCCTATACACTTCAGAATTCATCCGGCTGCTTCTGTCTTTTGTCACATCATCAATAAACACAAGTGACCCAGTGCCATTGGAAGCTATGCATGCCCATGCCATCACACTGCCTCCACCATGTTTTACGGAAGATGTGGTGTGCTTTGGATCATGAGCTGTTCCAATTCTTCTCCAAACTTTCTTCTTCCTATCATTCTGGTACAGGTTGATCTTAGTCTCATCTGTCCAAAGAATGCTGTTCCAGAACTGGGCTGGCTTCTTCAGGTGTTTTTTGGCAAAGTCAATTCTGGCCTTTCTATTTTTGAGGCTGATTAATGGTTTGCACCTTGTGGTGAATCCTTTGTATTTACTCTCATGAAGTCTTCTCTTTATGGTAGACTTAGATACTGATACACCTACTTCCTGGAGAGTGTTCTTCACTTGGTTGGATGTTGTGAAGGGGTTGTTCTTCACCATGGAAAGGATTCTGCCATCATCCACCACTGTTGTCTTCTGTGGACGTCCAGGCCTTTTTGAGTTCCCAAGCTCACTAGTGCACTCTTTTTTTCTCAGAATGTACCAAACTGTTGATCTGGCCACTCCTAACATTTCTGCTATCTCTCTGATGGACTTCTTTTTTTTCAGCCTCAGGATGGTCTGTTTCCCCGCCATTGAGAGCTCCTTTGACCACATATTGTGTGTTCACAGCAACAGCTTCCAAATGCAAACGTCACACCTGGAATCAACTCCAGACCTTTTAACTGCTTAATTGATGACAGGTTAATGAGGGAAGAGCCCATGCAGCCTTGTTATTTTTTTGCAGCCTTCTGAGTCAATTGTCCAATTACTTTTGGTCCCCTGAAAAAGATGCAGCTACGTATTAAAAAGCTGTAATTCCTAAACCCTTGCTCCAATTTGGATGTGAATACTCTCAAATTACAGCTGAGAGTCTGCACTTTAAGCCCATATTGATTATATAATTGTATCCTGAATATGTTTTCGTAAACAGCTAAAAACCTGTGTCACTGTCCAAATATTTTTGCGACTAACTGTATGTTTGGCTGCCCTATCATGTTAGTGGTGGTGAGAGCGCCGGGGCATAATGCTGGTGGGTCCTGGGCTGCTTCCACTGGTGGCCCTTGCCCTGGGTTGGGATTTGGGGGACAGTGGGTGGCCTCATGAACCAGTCTGCAAGCTGGCTTCTGGGGGTGGACGGCCTCCCTTTTAGACCGCCTACCTCCCAGTTTTATTTCCTGCCCTCCCCCTCCCCCTGACTCTGGGTGGAATATACATCTTTTTTGTTACATTTAGGGCTTTGGGGTGGGGGTGTGCCGCACTGTGTCAGTGAAAGGGATACCTTTGCTGCGTGGTGGGGCTGCACTCACCTCAATTTTAATTGCATTTTAGACACAGAGCTTGGGGGGATGGGGGCCCTGCTGCCCATCGCAGTGGCTAGTAATGCTCCAATCACTATCCCCCCAATTTTAATTGCACTTTGGTAGTCCACACATTTACACACAATTATATCATATAATTGCACCATGGGCTGCACGGTGGTGCAGTGGTTAGCACTGCGGCAGCACAGTTTACCCTTGGCCGGGGGATCATGGGGATCGTGGGATCGTGGGTTCGATCCCAGCCCCCGACCAACAGTGATCTGTGTGGAGTTTGCATGTTCTCCCTGTGTATGCGTGGGTTTACCCCGGGAATTCTCCGGTTTCCTCCCACATGCCAAAAACATGCAGGTTAGGTTAATTGGAGACTCTAAAATGGCCCTAGGTGTGAATGTGTGTGTGAATGGTTAAGGGATAGCGCTGTATCGTGGCTGCTTCATCCATCCAGGTGGTGGATGACCCTCAATTTCCCCTCTGGGGATCAATAAAGTATACTAAATCTAAAAAAAAAAATATATAGCTGACACACACCCACCATGTTCTGTGCGGGGGGAGGGAGTGGGGGTCTTCCCCCACCCCTGTTGCCCTACTCTTGCTGGGGGCATGGGGGCCTGGTGGGGAGCCTGGGACCTATCATGTATACTGGATACTGTACAACCAAGGAAGTGAGAGGGGGGCTGAATATGAGTCTAAGTGAGAGTGAGGGGGTGATGAACAGAGGTGGTAATGGTGGGTTGGTTTTGTGCTGCGCTTTGCATGCTGGGTGGCATCTTGGGGCGCCTGTGGTGGTCTGCTGATTGTTCGCTCAGATGGGCGCCGGGGGTGGGGGTCTGATTCTGTGGCCTGCGCCGGTGGCCTCCCTGGTCACTGCCGGGCACTGGTGCGTGTTCAGGCTCGCTGCATCTGCTTCGCAGCCGCCTTATGAAACAAAGGTGAATGAGGGGTGAGTTTGAATGGGTACAGGAGTGAAAGAAAATGGGTCGGTCTGGGTGAGTGAGAGGGGTGTGCATGGGAGCATGTGGGTGTGAATGCGAATGTGAAAGCAGGGTGTGTCTGCGAGTCGGGAGGTGCTGGATTAAGGGGGGTAGTGCCTCTCGGCAATGTGGGCTCCCCTGGGCGGGGGGACTTCTTTGGACGTGGGGGTCCCCAGGGTGTGCGACAGAGGCGCTGGGGCGGGCCCGCTGTGGGGATGCCTGGGGGGGCTCATGCCAGGGGGTGCGGGCTGGTCTCTGCCCCGGGGGGTGGGGTCGCTGGCCTCCTGGTGCCTGAGGCCCGGGGGCGGACGTTGGGGGGGGGGGGGGTCGGGCGGGTCGGGGGGGGGGCTCACCCCGCCGGCTGCCAAGCAGCCTGGCCTCCCTTGATCGTCCCTCCGGGGGTGGATGCCTGGCTTTCCTGGAGCTTGCTGACCTCGGGGCTGGGGGTTGGTGGTGCTGCCTTGCCCGCTCGGGGTTCCTGGGGGGAGAGCTGCTGCAACCGGCCCTCCGCTCGTATGTTTCCTGACAAACCACTCACATACACACACTTATTTTGCGCGCGTTCTCATATATATGCACACAGACATACATATATGCACACAGACATACACGCACAAGTGTCTCTCCTTTAACAGGTGCGGAAACCAGACTCGTGTTGAGGCATCTTCGGTGGAAGAAGCAGTTTGTCTTTTGTTTGTTTTAGTTGTTGGTTTGTTTGTTTGTTTGTTTTTGTCTGTTCCCCTCCCTTTTCTTTTCCCCCTTCACACACTTCCTTTCCCTCTTCCCCATCCTGTTGGGTCTTCCATGGGTAAAACAATTAAAATAAAGTATCAAAAGTTATTACAGGAGGAGTTTACAACAATATACAATACACAGTTAGGTACTGTATAAGCTCCTCTTGGCAAAGTAAATCTGTTTTGGCACAATAAGGGTGACAGATCCCTGTTCTGTTTGCCTAGCTGCCTGACAGGACAAGGGGAAAAAAAAAAAAAAGAATTCATAGTTCCATTTACCGCAGCAAGTATTCCAGGTCCTGAAGTAGCAAAACAGCCCCAGACCATCACACTACCACCACCATATTTTACTGTTGGTATGATGTTCCTTTTCTGAAATGCTGTGCTACTTTTTCGCCGGATGTAATGGAACACACACCTTCCAAAAATTACAACTTTTGTTTCATCAGTCCACAGAGTATTTTCCCAAAAGTCTTGGGCATCATCAAAATGTTTTCTGGCTAAACTGAGACAAGCCTTTATGTTCTTTTTGCTCAGCAGTGGTTTTCGTCTTGGAACTCTGCCATGCAGGCCATTTTTGCCCAGTCTCTTTCTTATGGTGCAGTCATGAATACTGACCTTAACTGAGGCAAGTGAGGCCTGCAGTTCTTTGGATGTTGTTGTGGGGTCTTTTGTGACCTCTTGGATGAGTCGTTGCTGCGCTCTTGGGGTAATTTTGGTTGGCTGGGGAAGGTTCACTGCTCCTGGGAAGGTTCTCCACTCCTGGGAAGGTTCACCACTGTTCCATGTTTTTGCCATTTGTGGATAATGGCTCTCACTGTGGTTCACTGGCATCCCAAAGCTTTAATAATGGCTTTTAACCTTTTCCAGACTGATAGATCTCAGTTACTTTGTTTCTTATTTGTTCCTGAATTTCTTTGGATTGCTATTTTGCAAGTATGGATACATGTTCTTTGGCAATCCATGAAATCAAGTGTGGGGTACCCCAAGGTTCAATTTTAGGCCCAGTACTTTTTAATCTTTATATGTTACCACTTGGGGATGTTATCAGGAGACATGGCATCAATTTTTATAGCTATGCTGATGATACACAGTTGTACATTGCCACGTCTCCTGTTGACACAAAACCAATTAATGGCCTTTTGAACTGTATTTTAGATATAAAGTCATGGGTGGCAGAGAACTTCATACATCTCATCTGGGACAAAAAAGAAGTTTTAATCATTGGTCCTGAAGACAAGAGAGAGAAACTTTTACCAAAATTGCTAGGTCTAAAACCTACACATTGTGTCAAGAACCTGGGCGGTCTTTTAGACTCTGACTTTAATTTTATTTCACACATTAAAAATGTAACAAAAATCGGATTTTACCATCTTAGGAATATAGCCAGAGTCCATCCTTCTCTCTCTCTTGCCAGCACGGAGGTCTTGATGCATGCTTTTATTACTAGCCGTATAGACTATTGTAATGTCCTGCTCTCTGGTCTTCCTCAAAAAAGAATATCACATCTCCAGCTGCTCCAAAATTCAGCAGCACGAGTGTTGACGAGGACCAGGGGGTGGGTGCATATTACACCAGTTTTAGAATCGCTGGCTCCCCGTGCGTTTTAGGATCGATTTTAAGGATCTCTTAGTAGTTTTAAAATGCCTCAATGGTCTTGGGCTTTCTTATCTATCTGAGCTGCTTTTATCTTCTGAGCCCTCGCAGACCCTGAGGTCCTCTGGTACTGGCCTTTTAATTGTTCCCAAAGTCAAAACCAAGACCTTTGGCGAAGCTTCCTTTCACTATTATGGTCCTCGTCTGTGGAACAGCCTGCCAGAGAGCCTCAGGGCCGCAGAGTCAATAGATGTTTTTAAGAACAGACTCAAGACCCACCTTTTTAATTTGGCTTTTAATAAACCTGTTTAACTGTTACTAAAGTAGTCATTTGTGTTCCATTGTTTTATGTTCTTCTTGGCGCCATTTGTTCTTAGATATTCTCATCTTCTTATTGATGTGTTTAGTTCAGTTTTTTAAGTATGGGTTTTTAGTTCCTGTTTTTATGTGTTCTTAGTTTCTTTTTGTACCTTTTTAAATTTTGGCTTTTAACAAATTGTTTAACTATTATTGAAGTAGTCATTTATGTTCCATTGTTTTACATTCTTCTTAGCTCCATTTGCTTTTAGATTTTCTTATTTTGATGTGTTCTTAGCTCACTTTCTAAGTATGGGTCTATAGTTCCCTTTGTTCTATGTGTTCTTAGTTTTATCTTGTATTTATGTGTTTCAGCTCCAGTGTTTCTTCAGTGGGGCCCCTCATGCCGGATGCTGCCTGGCCCATCTGCAGGGGTGCTGGTCTTCATGGGTTGCTCTAGCTTGGGTGGGTGGGGACTTTATGCCTCTACCTACAGCTGTGGTGCGAGCCCCGGCCTGTCCTGCTTGGGGCAGCCTTTGTGGCACCCTCTGTGGTTATGGGCTGTGTGGTCTCCTAGCGTGGGAGGCTCCACAGGATGGTTGCTCCTTCACATGGTGCCGAGCAATGTCTCTTTTATTTTATATGTGTGTAAGAGAAGTAGGGGGTGATGTATGTGCCTCTGTGTGTGTGTGTGTGTGTGTGTGTGTGTGTGTGTGTGTGTGTGTGTGTGTGTGTGTGTATTTATGGGAGGGTTGGAAGGGGTAGGGATGTATCGTGTAAAATATGTAACTAAATGTGTCAACTGTTTTTATCTATGTAAAGCACTTTGCACAGCATCTAATGTTTAAAAAGTGCTATACAAATAAAGTTAGATTGATTGATTTAATTCAATTCAATTCAATTCAACTTTATTTATATAGCGCCATTTCACAACAACAGTCATCTCATAGCACTATCAACTGTAGGGGGAACCCCCACAGTTGCAGAAAGACCCCAGCAATCAGGCGATCCCCTGTGAGCAAGCACTTGGCGACGGTGGAGAGGAAAAACTCCCTTTTAACAGGAAGAAACCTCCAGCAGAACCAGGCTCAGGGAGGGGCAGTCATCTGCTGCGACTGGCTGGGGGGTGAGGGGATAGAGAAGATGAAAAGAACAGACATGTAGAGAGCAAACAGCACGATGGGGACTCAATCTATGGGAGAGAACAAACAAATGTTAATGACCAGCAAAAAAAATATTTCATTGAGAGTGAGGAAAGGAGTGAGGCCCAGTGCATTACTGGAGGTCCCCCGGCTGACTAAACCTATTAGCAGCATAACTAAGGGAGGGTTCAGAAACACATGATCCCTCCCTAATTGTAGGCTATATCAAAAAGGTAGGTTTTAGCCCTATTCTTAAAAACAGAGATCGAGTCTGACTCCCGAATCCAGATTGGCAGCTGGTTCCACAGGAGAGGAGCTTGATAACTGAAGGCTCTGCCTCCCATTGTACTTTTGGAGATTCTAGGTATTACAAGTAATCCTGCATTTTGGGAGCGTAGTGCTCTGTTAGGATAATACGGTAGTATCAGATCTTTTAAATAAAAAAGAGCCTGATTGTTTAGAGCTTTGTAAGTAAGAAGAAGGATTTTAAACTTAATTCTAAACTCTATGGGAAGCCAATGAAGGGAGGCCAGAACCGGAGAGATATGATCTCTCTTTCTAGTACCTGTTAAAACTCTTGCTGCAGCATTTTGGATCAGCTGAAGACTTTTTAAAGATGTTTTAGGACAGCCTGATAATAAAGAATTACAATTGTCTAATCTCGAGCTAACAAAAGCGTGGATCAGTTTCTCAGCATCACTCTGAGACAAGATGCTCCTAATCTTGGCAATATTACGCAAATGATAGAAGGCAGTCTTAGAAACAAATTTAATATGTGAATTGAAGGACAGATCTTGATCAAAAATAATTCCAAGGTTCCTCACAGAGCTATTAAGAGAAAGAGTAACCGCATCCAAACTGAAAGTTTGATTTGGAAAGGAATTGATTGAAGTGATTTCTTGATTGAGAACAGGTGTGGCAGTAATCAGGCCTGGGTGTGGCTAGAGAAATTTAACTCAGCTTTCCAAAGATGTGATAAACCACAGTTAATTTCTGTTTTAACAGGGGGGGAGCACTTTTTCACACAAGGTCATGTTGCTTTGGATTTTTTACCCTTAATAATAAACACCTTCATTTAAAAACTGGATTTTATGTTTGTGTTATTTTTGTCTAATATTTAAATTTGTTTGATGATCTGAAACATTTAAGTGTGACAAATATACAAAAAAAGGAGAAAACTCAGGAAGAGGGCAAACAATTTTTCACACCACTGTATATAGTTGAAAAGACAGACTTATATGTTGTGACATTTGACCTTGTCTCTGAAGCCACCCTGGATGCAGACTCATCTGACGACCATTTTATGTCAGTTTGGTGGACATTCAGGGAATTGCCTGTGAGGATTACCCATTTTTATGAAATCACATAAGTGCTCAGATCTCCTGACCTTTGACTTTGGCCTTGAGCACAAACTGAATGCAAACCCACCTCAGGATTACTGTGTGTGAGTTTGGTGATAATCCAGGCAAGTGCCTAGGAGGAGTAGCTATTCTTATTAATGGCAGACAGACAAATGGACAATGGATGAAACACCATCACAATAAGCTCATTTTGCCTTCACTAATGTGAGCTAAAAACTAGACTGTGTACGTAATTGGTGTAATAATGTCAGTCAATGTTGATTAATGGAGTCAGTCTGTAAGATGTGATGGATTTATGTCAGCAGTTCTTAATCTTGGGGTTTATACTCTCCAAGATAAATGGGATAGTAAATCTCTGGATTGCACTTCTCAGAATCATCCAGGCAAAGTGTTTTATAATTAGCTTTATAATCCTGCAATTATTAGACAATCTACACTACCTCCAAGCCATACTGTATTTGCAGAATACTCATGTCTCAGGACCCAGAAGTAGGTGAGAGAAAAGCAAGAGTTTATGAGTTGGTGACTTTGTGTCCTGTGGAGGCAGGTTAGATGTGAGCTAGAGCAAAAGGGGTTTGTCAGTCCAAGACTTATTTTAACCCCAAAAAAAAGTCATTGAAAATTGGGATGTGTTTAATCTATCTAATATGGACAATATTATCCCAAGAATAGACATTGGAGTTGGGCTACTTTAGTAAAGACTGTGGTTTATATTAATCATATATTCCATACCTACATATGTATAGACATATTAGAATGTTTAGTGATTACATATGTGCAATGACATCACGCCTCAGAACAGGACAAGAGGCCTCGACCGCCAGCGAAGATCAAAGAGCATACGGAGTCGCAGCGGTGGAGACCAGATCGATCTCCCTGACTACCCAGGGTCAGGTGGAGGAGACAGAGGACAATGGAGGAGATCGATCTCCCTGACCACCCAGGGTCAGGTGGAGGAGACGGAAGACAAAGGAGGGGGGATTAAGTTAATGCGGGATGTCAGCTTTGATATGCAATGTCTTTTGTTGTGTGTAGGTATAAGTATGAAGGTCTGAATGTGTTTGACCTCTTATTCTGCTTCTGCACTGAGATGAGACTTGTTAGAGGAGCGAAGCTGATATTAAACTTTGGTTTATAAATCACATCGCCTCGTTATTCCAAGCTCTTCTACACTGGTGACCCTGACGCGAGGATGGAACAGAGACGTTCTCCCACGATTGACTCATCAGAGGCGACCCAGGCAAGCGCCGGCGCCCATGCAGACAGGGGAACAGATGGACGATGTTCCCCCACGGCAGAAGCTACAGAGAGGGCTCAACCGAGCACCAGCCCCGCCGTGAGAGCTGAAGAAAGGCGCTCTCACCCGGCGGACACATCAGGGACGGCCCACACAAGCGCCGTCGCCGTCAAGCTGCCAGACTTCTGGCAAGAAGACCCGGGCTCGTGGTTCCAGCAGGCTGAGGCTCAGTTTGCACTGGCGGGCATAACGGCAGACGACACAAAATTTTATCACATCGTCGCCAAACTCGACGCTACCACTTCGAGATGTGCGCGGAGCATAATCCAACGGCCGCCTGCCCATAGAGAACTTAAGGCGACCATCGTCGAGAATTTCGTCCCCTCAGCCGAAGAGAGGGCAGAGAAGATCCTGGCGATCTACGGCCACAGAGGATGCAGACCCAAGGCCCTCATGGAGGACATGCTGCAGCTCAAGGAAGAGGACAACGACAACTTCCTCTTCCAACACATCTTCCTCAGTACTCTGCCGCCACACATGAGAGGGACGCTGGTCAACATGCGGTGCAGCACCCAGCAAGACTTCCGCGCGCTGGCCCGCGAAGCGCAGCGACTCATCAACGCCTGCGGTGAACAGATGGCCACAGCAGCATCCGCAGATCTCAGCGCGGATACCCAGAGCAGCGGAGAACCACAGACAACCGAGCAGAGCCCGCCCACCATGGCGGCAACACGACCAAGACGCAGCAGGCGGAACGACATCTGTTATTACCACCACCGTTTCGCCGAGAAGGCGTACAAATGCGTTCCCCCCAGCAAGTTCATAAGTTTGGGAAACGCCAAAGCCGAGAACCGTTAATGGCTGCGGTTCTCGGCGAAAAAAATAAGCTTCTTTATGTGACTGACGGACACACCGGGAGACAGTTCCTGATTGACACCGGAGCTCAACTGAGTTTTATCACCCCTTCCCACACAGACCGGGCCATGGGTCCCCGGGGTAATGGGGCAATGGCAGCCAACGGCTACATCATCGACACTTACGGTGAAAGGAGCCTGCCTCTTTGCATTCACGGCCGCAACTATAGATGGACATTTATTGTAGCGGCGGTGAGTTTTAACTTGTTGGGCGCTGATTTTTTGTGTGCACATGGGTTGTTAGTCGATCTAGCAAATAGACGCTTGGTTAATGCACTGTCATTTTCTTCTATCCCCTGCTCAGCTCGAGTTTCTCCACCATCTGTGCAGGCCAACGTCACAACAGCAGGAGGTAAGTTTGACCAACTCCTCACCCAATTTCCAGCACTCACAGTTCCCAAATTTTCAGCAACAGTAGCGAAACACGGGGTTGAACACTTCATTCCCACAACGGGCCCACCCGTATTCACCAAAGCTCGGCGCTTAGACGCGACCAAGCTCGCCATAGCACGGGACGAGTTTACCACCCTGGAAAAATTAGGCATTATTAGACGCCACTCCACATGGTCCCGAAAACCGACGGTTCTTGGAGACCGTGCAGCGATTACCGCAGATTAAACAATGCGACAGCGCATGACCGCTACCCAATTCCTCACATCCAAGATTTTTCACTACATCTGGCGGGTGCGCGCATTTTTTCTAAAATAGATCTGGTCCACGGCTATCACCAAGTCCCCGTTCGAGCGGAAGACATTCCTAAAACGGCTGTAATAACCCCTTTCGGTCTTTTTGAATTTTTGCGGATGCCGTTTGGCCTCAAAGGCGCTGCTCAAACCTTTCAGTGGATGATGGACGCGGTATTACGCGATCTCCCCTTCGTGTTCGTCTACCTCGACGATATGCTGGTAGCCAGCCCGTCAGAGGAAGAACACGAACAGCACCTCACTACAGTTTTTCAGAGACTAGAAGAGCACGGGTTAATAATCAGTCCAGCCAAATGCAAATTCGGCGTGTCACAAATTGATTTTTTGGGACACAGAGTTTCACCGAAAGGGGCAGTCCCATTGCCAGACAAAGTCCTCGCGGTAAAAAATTTTCCACGACCACAAACGGTCAAATCGCTACAAGAATTTTTGAGAATGGTTAATTTTTACAATCGTTTCCTCCCCCGCGCAGCTCAACTCATGCAGCCCTTGTATGCCGCACTCAGAAAACAAAAGCCTTCCAACGCGGTCGAATGGACCCCGGAGCGCGAACGCGCCTTCGCAGAAGTAAAAAGTGCTCTAGCGAACGCCACATTGTTGGTTCACCCCGATCCCTCGGCCCGCATAGCGCTAACCACAGACGCTTCAGACCTGGCCATAGGGGCAGTTGTGGAACAACACGTTGGCGGAACCTGGCAACCTTTAGCATTTTTTAGCAAATCGTTAAACCAAACCGAGCGTAAATACAGCACTTTTGACAGGGAGCTGCTAGCGCTTCATTTATCCATCCGCCACTTCCAGTTCTGGTTAGAAGGGCGGCGTTTCACGGCTTTTGTAGACCACAAACCGCTCACTTTTGCGATGGCTAACATTTCAGAACCATGGTCAGGCAGGCAACAAAGACAGCTAGCTGCAATTTCAGAGTTCACCACAGACATTCGACATGTGGCAGGCAAACTTAATGTGGTAGCAGACTGCCTCTCTCGCGCTGTGACATCGCCAGAGCACGAGGAGACAGATTATACTACCTCAGCCGCAGAACTCTTCGCCAACGCGGACACGTATGCGGCCCCAATTCACGTAGGGATAGATTGCGCAGCCATGGCAGAGGAGCAAAGCGTTGACGCGGACGTGCGCGCGCTCCTGTCTGGACCAACAGGGTTAAGACTGGAGGAAAGGGGTTTACGTGACGGTGTACCCCCACCTAATCTGCGACATCTCAACCGGCCGACCTCGCCCGGTAGTCCCAGCTGCATGGCACCGCCGTATTTTCGACTCAATTCACTCCCTTGCGCACCCAGGTGTGCGCGCCTCGGTTAAAATGGTCGCCGAAAAGTTTGTGTGGCCGGGCCTGCGCAAAAATGTAAAGGAATGCAAAAACTTGCATGTCTTGTCAGCGCGCCAAAATACACAAACACACAAAAGCCCCTCTAGAGCCTTTTCGAATCCCAGCTAGAAGGTTTGACCACGTTCATGTCGACCTCGTGGGACCACTACCTTCGTCTCAAGGCTTCACACACCTGTTAACAATGATAGACCGTACTATGCGCTGGCCTGAGGCCGTCCCTCTGGCGTCAACCACAGCGGCGGAAGTCGCTCGCGTTTTTTTGACAAACTGGGTGGCACGTTTCGGCGTCCCATCGGACATCACGTCCGATAGGGGGCCTCAATTTGTCTCAGAGCTTTGGTCAGCCATGGCCAGCAGCTAAGGGGCGACAATTCACCGCACCACCGCTTATCACTCTCAGGCTAATGGGTTATGCGAGCGTTTTCACAGATCTTTAAAGGCCGCCCTCAGGGCCTCACTAACGGACACAAATTGGGTAAATAAACTTCCCTGGGTTTTATTGGGGTTGCGTGCTGAGCCTAAAGAGGATCTAGACGCCTCCCCAGCGGAGTTAGTTTTTGCACAACCTCTCAGACTCCCAGGTGAGTTTTTACCAGAGAACCCAGAACCTGGGCATCTTCCAACCCTGAGGCCTTTAGGCACTAACGGACCAGACACTCTCCCCGGACCGGCGCATCACTCTTTTCCACAGGTTTTTGTCCCCCAAGCTTTAAAAAACGCCGAGTTTGTTTTTGTTAGGCATGAAGCTTTAAAATCAACCCTCCGTCCACCATACGACGGACCATTCAGAGTGCTGGAACCTGGTGATAAGCATTTTGTGCTTGATTTAGGGGACAGAAAAGAAACAGTCAGCATTGACAGACTTAAACCTGCTTTCTTGTTGAGAGACGAACCTGCACGGGTGGCGAGGGCACCTCGGCGGGGTAGACCCCCCAAGAAAAAAGACTCAACCCCCCTGCAGGGAACAAATAACCACTCTCCTCCCCAAGCTGCAGATTCCTTACAGGAGGGTCCCACCAGGACACCAAAGCGGACCTACAGCAGATTCAGGAGAAGATTAAAACCCAGACGGCACAGGGACTGATGCAAATTAACCAAGAGTTGTTAACTATGTTATCAGATTGTGCCGTTACAGTTTTAAGGCTGATTTGTGATATTACTATACTGTTATGGTTACCACTGAATTCTCTACAGGAGCATGACTGCTGGAAAGATTCTTCCTTGTTTTCCCTGTCAAGAGGTTTAACAGCATAGTATGTCATAGAAATTATCTTAAACTGTAGACTTAATTTGACTGTCCTTTTCTTAGTTGTTTGGGGGGGGGGGGCTGTGGTTTATATTAATCATATATTCCATACCTACATATGTATAGACATATTAGAATGTTTAGTGATTACATATGTGCAATGACCTCACGCCTCAGAACAGGACAAGAGGTCTCGACCGCCAGCGAAGATCAAAGAGCATACGGAGTTGCAGCGGTGGAGACCAGATCGATCTCCCTGACTACCCAGGGTCAGGTGGAGGAGACAGAGGACAATGGAGGAGATCGATCTCCCTGACCACCCAGGGTCAGGTGGAGGAGACGGAAGACAAAGGAGGGGGGATTAAGTTAATGCGGGATGTCAGCTTTGATATGCAATGTCTTTTGTTGTGTGTAGGTATAAGTATGAAGGTCTGAATGTGTTCGACCTCTTATTCTGCTTCTGCACTGAGATGAGACTCGTTAGAGGAGCGAAGCTGATATTAAACTTTGGTTTATAAATCACATCGCCTCGTTATTCCAAGCTCTTCTACAAAGACCATAATTAACCAGAAAACAGTTGCTGAAAATTGGACTGTCCTGACCATAATAACCAAAAAACAGTCCAATAACTGAGCTGTTCAGTATAGAGGATTTGGGCTAAATTTATCCTCAAAAGCAATTTTTGGCTTTTGGTGACGGTGGTGAGGGTCTTATTCTTAACTGTCAAATATGCTCTTTGTTGATAGTGCTTTATAAAAATGCATATTTATGCCTCAGTGAAACGAGGCATACGGAAGTCTGTCAATGTGTCTGTCCGCAAACATACACCGAGGCATCAGCACCCCCTAGTGCTTTTATTTTTAACAGCTTTTTTAAAGTTTGATATTTGATAGTGGTTGTTAAATAATTTCTGGAACAATGTGAAACCAGTGTTAGTGCTACTGTAGTGAACACTTAAAATGCACTATTTGAATACTAGTGTGTTTTACAAATTTTTCTCTGTGTTGTGTCTTTTTATTGATGTTCACACCTCGGGATGCGAGTGTCCCACAGACACCCCTGGTCTTGTCTGATCTTGAAAGCTAATGGGAATACCAGGTACTATGATGGACTGGTGACCTGTCAGGAAATACTCTGCCTCTTACCCAAAGATGCTGGGACAGGTGCCCTCATACAACCCAAAAAAGATCAGAAGTAGAATGATGTCTACATGATGACTTTTTTTAAAACAACCTTAAAAAGATGGGTTTTCATCTTTCACTTTTCAACCAAACTTAAACATTTTTAGATGGTTGACAAAGTCTTCTTTTCAACATTTTTTCAACCAACATGTGCTGGGAGGGAAGGACATCTCCACTGAGGGAGCAAACAGGTGGAGTTTCTTTCCTTTCTGAAATCAATAGTGTGCATTCTGAAGCAGCAGGAATGAGTGGAGGCTGGCCGCTGGAAGAATCTTGGGAGTGAAGGTCATGAAGGAGAAAGAGAAAAGAGATGGTGGTGGGGGTTGCACAGTTGTCAGGAAGCAATAACAAAGATTTCAGTAATGGAGAACCACTGAGCTGAGGTTTCACCATGCTGAGATGTTTGCAGAAGTGAGTGTTGGCACCACAGTATTCTCCTGAGAAGATGAGGAGGTGATCATTGGGAGTGCCTCATCTGACCGACGGCCACACTTTCAGAACTCCTGATAGACAAATCAGAAGGGAGGTATGAAGGGAGAAAAGTGAGCTGGCATCACTTAAACCATTTTCACATGCACACTGCTGCCCTGAACATTTCTAGACATCATCTAACTGTGGTCTGACACAGCCTGATTGAAACTCTTGTTTCTTTAACCTGCCAGCTCTACCATAGAAAGATCTCATAGTGTCATACCAAGCTGATGTGAGAAATTGCCATTAATCTTTCACTAAGTTTACGCTTAGTTAGTGGCTGACAGGAGTTCTGCTTCCACCCATCTGTTCCCTCATTTAACCCCAGCACAAGCCATAATTTAGACACTGTATTTTGGGCTAAACCAGGTCCGTTGGTCCAAGCCTTAATTTAGCCCAAAAACAGACGTTGAAAATTAGGAGCTTGTGCTTAGTCCATCTAATACACACCATATTTAACCAGAAAAAAACAGTTATTGAAAATTGGGCTGGGCCTGACCATATTAACAAAAAATAGTCCAATAATTGGGCTGTTTAGTCCACAGCATTTGGTCCAAATTTATCCTCAAAATAGTTTTTGGTATTTTGCGATGGTGGTGGGAGTCTCTCAAAAGTCAAATACAGTTTTTAAACCACTGGGACTCTTTGTTAAAAATGCTTTATAAAAATGCATTCTTTTTAAACAGATTTTTCAGATAAACATTTGACATAATGCTTGTTGCATAATATCCGGAACAATCTTAAATCAATGCTATACACTTTAAAAAAAAACTATTTGAATGTATTTTACAAATTTTTCTCTGTGTTGTCTTTTTTTTTTTTTGATGGTTGCACATTAGATTCTTGGTGTCCCCAGACACCCCTGGCTTTATCTGATCTTAAAAGCCAAGCAGCATCTGTGAGTACTTGGATGGGAGACTGCCTGAGAATACCAGCTACGGGACTGGTGATCTATCGAGAACACACTCTGCCCTTTCACCAAAGATGCTGGTATAGGTGTGCCACCTCCTCACACAACCCAATGATATTGGTTACTACATGATGACTCTCTTTTTAACAACCTTAAAATGTCATGAATGCCCCTTGCAGGGCATTAATGAGGCGCCAGGAGCCAGAAGTAAGTTTGCTTGTTTATTTAACAAAAGGACAAAAAGATAAAGTAAATTGCCACGTGGGGCAAAGCACGTACATAAACTAGAACACAAAATAATAAACACTGACAACAAACGAGAAGGTGCAGCGAGGACAGAACCTACGCTGTAAAATATGCACTTACGAGAGACAAGCACGAAGAATCCAAAACAGAGAGAAGACTGGAGTCAGGGGTAGGAACTCCAGTCCGGGAACACGAAGATGTATATGTGTGTAGGTCGCAGCGAGGAGTGAGCTTCAGCTGCTTCCTTAAATACAGGGCATAAACCAAACCGGAAAGGGGAATGTAATTAGTGAAATGGTGAACAGCTGTCACAGCGCTGGCTCAGCTTTGACAGCCGGAAGTACTGCTATGAAGCTGTCACAATAAAAGCCCTGGAACCAACCCAAACATAATATAGGAAAAAGGAGAAATACTGAGTAACCTGAGCGCGGATGAGATCAGCGCTCGGATCACCACATGAAAAGACAGCTTTTCACCTTTCACTTTTCAACCAAATTTAGACCATACAGAGACATCGATTTGAAGACGTCTCTTCAATGACCTTAAAAAGACGGCTTTTTAGCTTTCACTTTTCAACCAACTTTGGACATTTTTTAGATGGTAGGCAAAGCTGTCTTTTCAACATTCTTTCAACCAATTTGTGCTGGGAGGTCAGAGAGTATCTTCAGAAATGTAATTCTCTCATTTATGTTGGTGTTTCTCTACAGCTGTGAAAAGGGAATTTTCTGACTGATGTCATATTATCTGAAGTTTATGTCAGAAAACTGATTTATGAATAATTAGTATAGTATTCACTTTCCATATGACTGTGAATTCAACAAGTTTTTTTTACAAGTATTACAGAGTTCTATCACAGTATAAAAAATGTCCAAACTTGAAAAATTTCTTCTTTCGACTGCGCCCTTTAAGGGTTGCCACAGCAAATCATTTTTCTCCATCTCACCTTATCCCTTGCATCTTCCTCTATAACATCAACCCTCTCCATGTCCTCCTTCATTACATCCATGAATCTTTTCTGTGGTCTTCCTCTTTTCCTCCTGCCTGGCAGCTCCATCTTCAACATTCTTTGTCCAACATATCTACAGTGGTGTGAAAAAGTACTTGCCCCCTTTCTGATTTCTCATTTTTTTGTACGTTTGTCACACTTAAATGTTTCAGATCATCAAACAAATTTAAATATTAGACAAAGATAACACAAGTAAACACAAAATGCAGCTTTTAAATTAAGGTGTTTATTATTAAAGGTAAAAAGAAAATCCAAACTTACATGGCCCGGTGTGAAAAGTGATTACCTCTCCACCACCACCACCCATTAAAACATAAGTTAACTGTGGTTTATCACATCTTTGGAAAGCTGAATTCAATTTCTCTAGCCACACCCAGGCCTGATTACTGCCACACCTGTTCTCAATCAAGAAATCATTTAAATAGGACCTGCCTGACAAAGTGAAGTAGACCAAAAGATCCTCAAAAGCTAGACATCATGCTGTGATCCAAAGAAATTCAGGAACAAATGAGAAACAAAGTAATTGAGATCAATCAGTCTGGAAAAGGTTATAAAGCCATTTCTAAAGCTTTGGGACTCCAGCAAACCACAGTGAGAGCCATTATCCACAAATGGCGAAAACATGGAACAGTGGCGGTGAACCTTTCCAGGAGTGGCCAGCCAACCAAAATTACCCCAAGAGCGCAGTGACGACTCATCCAAGAGGTCACAAAAGACCCCACAACAACATCCAAAGAACTACAGGCCTCACTTGCCTCACTTAAAGTCAGTGTTCATGACTCCACCATAGGAAAGAGACTAGGCAAAAATGGCCTGCATGGCAGAGTTCCAAGATGAAAACCATTGCTGAGAAAAAAGAACCTAAATGCTTGTCTCAGTTTAACCAGAAAACATCTTGATGATCCCCAAGACTTTTGGGAAAATACTCTGTGGACTGATGAGACAAAAGTTGAACTTTTTGGAAGGTGTGTGTCCCATTACATCTGGTGTAAAAGTAACACAGCATTTCAGAAAAAGAACATCATACCAGCAGTAAAATATGGTGGTGGTAGTGTGATGGTCTGGGGCTGTTTTACTTCTTCAGGACCTGGAAGACTTGCTGTGGTAAATGGAACCATGAATTCTGCTGTCAAGGGCAGCGCGGTGGCGGAGTGGTTAGCACTGCGGCAGCACAGCAACTCACCCTTGGTCGGGGGATCCTGGGTTCGATCCCAGCCCCCGACCAACAGTGATCTGTGTGGAGTTTGCATGTTCTCCCTGTGTTTGCGTGGGTTTACTCCGGGATTTCTCCGGTTTCCTCCCACATGCCAAAAACATGCACGTTAGGTTAACTGGCATCAAAACTGGGGATTCTAAATTGTCCGTAGGTATGACTGTGAGAGTGAATGGTTGTCTGTCTCTCTGTGTTGGCCCTGCGATGGACTGGCGATCCGTCCAGGGTGTACCCTGCCTCTCGCCCAAAAGATGCTGGGATAGGCTCTAGCCCCCCCGCGACCCGAAAAGGATTAAGCGGAAGAAGATGAATGAATGAATGAATGAATTCTGCTGTCTACCAAAAAAATCCTGAAGGAGAATGTCCAGCCATCTTTTTGTGACCTCAAGCGAAGTGCACTTGGGTTCTACAGCAGGACAATGATCCAAAACACACCAGCAAGCCCACCTCTAAATGGCTTAAGAAAAACAAAATAAAGACTTTGGAGTGGCCTAGTCAAAGTCCTGACCTGAATCCAATTGAAATGCTGTGGCATGACCTTAAAAAGGTGGTTCATGCTCGAAAACCCTCCGGTGTGGCTGAAATACAACAATTCTGCAAAGATGAGTGTGCCAAAATTCTTCCACAGTGCTGTAAAGGACTCATTGCCAGTTATCGCAAACATTTGATTGCAGTTGTTCCTGCTAAGGGTGGCCCAACTAGTTATTAGGTTTAGGGGGTAATGACTTTTTCAGACAGGGCCATGTAGGTTTGGATTTTTTTTTCCTTTAATAATAAACACTTTCATTTAAAAACTGCATTTTGTGTTTACTTGTGTTATCTTTGTCTAATATTTAAATTTGTTTGATGATTTGAAACATTTAAGTGTGACAAACATACAAAAAATGAGAAATCAGGAAGAGGTAGAAACAAAAAGTAGAACCCAGCGCTACAAAAACAGCTTTGTCCCTGCTGCTGTCAAAGAGTTGAACAAGCTGTAAAAATATATTGCACATAATTTAGGTACCTATTTATTAACTCCATTTTATATTTACTTATTTTTGTAGGATGTCACTTGGGTTCTAAATATTTTATTGGGTTTTAGACCTTTGAGTTTTTAACCTCTTTGACTAGTTTTTAACTTTTAATATGACCCTTCTCTCTTACCTCTGGTTTTTCTCCCATCTCTTTGTCTTTTTATACCCTGATTGATGGAGCCTTGAGTATTCTTATCATGTTTGTAGTCAGCTTCATATGTGCCTGTGTTTGTGTCTATGTTGAATGTAATTTGTGGCTTGTAAATATGGATGTCACCAGACTGCAAAACAAATCTACCTACGGGTACAAATAAAGTAACCTGAACCTGAACCTGAGGGCAAACACTTTTCCACACCACTGTACTATCCCTCCTCTGCACAACTCATTTACTGTACCTTCACTACCTCTACTCCTTGCATCTTCACCATTACACCTGCCTCCCTTTCATTCACACTCATGTAGTCTGTCTTTCTTCTACTGACTTTCATTAAGACTTACAGTACATCACCATTTCTGTCCTTAATCGATCTAAACTGCTGCATATCCTTTCCTGTTTGATCTCTCTGTCTAGTTAATTGATGCAAGTCCTTTTCTCCTTCCTTAGTGTCCAACCTCTCATACAGCTCACTATATGCATTTTCCTTTGTCACCTCTTTCTTCGCCATGTGGCTAGATTCCAAATACTCCTGCCTACTTTTTTCATCTCCCTGACTATCCCACTTTTTCTTTGCCAACCCCTTTTTTTGAATACTTTCCTGTACCTCCTCATTCTACCACCGAGTCTTCTTGTCTTCCTTCCTCTGTTCAGAGGATACACCACATATGGGGGAGGGGGGGTTGAAAAGTTCATGGTAGTTAAATTTGACAAAATTTGGTTTATTTTTCAACTGCAGGGATCCAAGCACTGCAATACCAATGGAAGAAGTGTGTGGACCAAAGGGGAGCCTATGTTGAAAAATAAACCACATTTGGTCAAAATTGACCACTATGAACTTTTCAGTCCCCCGCCCCCCTCATATTTTTCAACCCATTTCTCTCAGTACTTTTGCTGTACTTTCCCAGTCATCTGGTAATTCTTCCCTACCACCCAGAGCCTGTATCAACTCCTTCCTGAACTCTGTGTGACCATGGAATGGTGGTGGCCTAGTTGATAGAGCATCTGCCCCAGAACCGGGAGGTTGGGGGTTTAAGACCTGGCCAGGTCATACCAAAGACCATATAAAAATGGTACTTCCTGCCTTCTAGTTTGGTGCTCAGTGTAATAGAATGGGAGAAGTTGTTTGTGGCAGGGACCCCTTTGATTCTACATGTGATTAACATTGTAGATGGGAGAAACATTTTTGTTCTGCTGTACATGATTGGCTGTATGGACTGAATGACAACAGAGATGTCTTCTTCTTCTAACTTCCCCCACTTAATATTTGACCCTGCTTTCACTCTCTTCCTCTTCTTGCTTTCCAAAGTCACCCTGCAGACTACCATTCGATGCTCCCTAGTTACATTCTCCCTTGCTACCACCTTGCAGTCTCTTAACTCTTTCAGATTTCTCCTTTCTGCATAAGATGTAGTCCACCTGTGTGCACCTTCCTTCACTCTTGTAAGTCACCCTTTGTTCCTTTCTCTTCTTGAAGTATGTGTTCACCACAGCCATTTCCATCCTCTTAGCAAAATCCACAACCATCTGTCCTTCCACATTTGTCTCCTTAAAACCATACCTACCCAGAACCTCCTCATCACCTCTGGTCGCTTCACCTACATGCCCATTATAGTTATAGTTTATTGGTTTATTTGTCAGGGACCATGTACAGAAAAAAACATTAAACACAGGGTAAAGATGCTCTGTACCAGATTAAAATCTGCTCTGATCACTGCTCTCTCCCCCCTAGGAACACTCTCAACCACTTCATCCAATTTACTCCAGAATTCATCTTTCTCTTCTACCTGACATCCAACTTGTGGGACATACACACCGACAACATTCAACATCACACCTTTGACTTCTAGCTTCAAACTCATGACCCTGTCTGACTCCCTCTTTACCTCCTGAACACTCTTCACACACTCTTCCTTCAAGATTACTCCTGCTCCATTTCTCTTCCTATCTACACCATGGTAGAACAGTTTAAATCCACCTCCAATGCTCCTAGCCTTACTTTCCTTCCATCTGGTTTCTTGAACATACAGTACATCTATCTACATCTCATATCAGCCAACTCTGTGCCTTTACCAGTCAGTCCCTACATTTATAGTCCCTACTCTCACCTCCACACTTGTACCTTTCCTTTTCTCTCTCTCTCTCCTAACATGCTCCCCCTCTTCCTCCTCAATCTTCGACCAGCAGTAGCCCAATTTCCACCAGCACCCTGTTGGTTAACAGAACCGGTGATGGTCTCATTCGTCGTGATCTGCATGTTTGATTTGGCAAAGGTTTTACGTCAGATGCCCTTCCTGACACAACCCTCCCCATTTACCCAGGCTTGGGACTGGCACTGGGAGTGCACTGGCTTGTCCCCCCCCCCCCCCTTCGTGGCTGGGTTGAAAAACATCATCTAAACTATAGAAAATTAGGTAATGTTTCTGAGTCTGTTCAAGAAACATTTAGTAATAGTTTGTCTATAATATGCTCAGATTATTTTGCAGCAGTATTAACAAGCAGATTCCATGAGTTGCAGTAGCTTTGGGTTATGGAAGAAAACAATTTGAGGCCATTTAACTTTGCCACACACAGAGAAGAGAGCATCAGCTGACCTCAGTAAAGCCAGAGCTCATAAAGCCTAACAGTGATTTATGCAACTGAAACCGATCTAAGTGTAGATCTACACCTTGTGGCAATGTCACGGCTCAGTCATTTGTTCAGCAACGATTTGAAGCCAAACGCGGAGCAAGCAAAGATGAGCTTTTGTAGCTGAGAGGCAATGGAAGAGCTGATCTGAGTGCAGTCTCCGAGGCCGGCTGAGCAGAGCTGCAGCTCTGGGCTCTGGTGAGTAGTGAGAAATTAATTAAGAGTGAAACAGCAGCAGGAGGGAAGATGGGAAAGAGTGTGTGTGTGGGGGTGGGGGGGGGGCATGGGAGAGTGACAGCATGAGAGAGAGAAGAAGAGTGAGAAGTCACCCCTGAGAGTGGCCCTCCTGGAGGATCAAGACTATTATTGCTGCTATCATTGTCTAATATTCCCCCTTTTGCTCCCCCCATCACCCTCCTAAGTTTCATCCATGTCTTCCTCCTTTTTTCACCCCACAGATTATTTTTTTCCTCCTCCCAACTCTCCTTTCAACCACTGTCTGTCTGCATCTTCCTCTCTCCTCCAGCCTTCAGAGTCAGGACAAGCTGCTAGCCAGGGGGTGCTGTAGAGGAGGGAGAGCGAGCAAGAGCCTAATGAGATGTCTATCGCCTCCGTCTAGACTGGACCTTTCCTCTCAGCAAAGAATCACCACCACACTGCACTGTACTACACACTGTATCTTCTCTGCCTGCCTGGTGCTTCTACTGCTGCTGCTGCTGCTGCTCAGGGAATAGCGAAAGCAAGGTTTGTGTGTGTCTAGGTGGTGTGTGAAAGCAACATAGCAGGGACCCAGAATGACTGTGTGTGTGGGGTGTGTGTCCGCATGTGCACTTCAGATGGATGATGAGGCCTTTCTAATATTTTGTGGGGAATGTGCTTGTCTTGTTGTCTTGTGTATATATTGTGCACCGACATTTCTGAGTGACAGTGCGCGCTGCTGTCAGGGTACTCTCCCTGTAATTCGACTGTGTGAGAAACTGGCCCTTGGGTTGACAATATTATGATGGATGCCCTCACGCACGCACGCACGCACAGGCACACGCACACACACACACACACACACACACACACACACACACACACACACACACACACACACACACACACCTCCACTGTGGCTGCCTGTTAGGGCTCTACTTTCACAGGCTGACCAAAAAAAAAAACATGCTTTCCACATCCACACCATCATACCCAGTATGCTTGCAGAGGTTGTGTTTCCTGATAGGAAAGCCCATGGCAGATCTCCACCACTGGGACCTCTGCTAACACCATGGGGACCTCTGTTGTTCTGAAGAGACCTCTCCACTGGCAAAGTCACCAGAAGTACTCAGTTATACATGTTTCAGTCACCACACTAAGCTGCTTCACCATTTCATAAATTGAAAACAAACATCCTGGCATGAAATCCAATGAGGGTGTATTTTCCAAAATTTTAATCACTCACGTTCCGTCACTTCAAAATTCTTCTTAAAATGATCCTGTCTATATTTGAGCCAGAGAGATTTAAAACAGGAAAACTGTCTTGAGATTTTTTTTTTTGTAAGTAAGCTTCTTGTACAAACATGGATATAGTGTAGAACACAATAAAGTCCATGCACTACCACAGTTTCCTTCTTCTATGTAAAGTTCAGCAAATGAATACAGACACTGACACAGTTTTTCTGGCTGTATTTTGCAAAATTTAATTAGAAGATCTACTGTTCTGCTATAGAAGGGGGCATAGCTTCAGTATCTGAATAGTAATGTTAGCGCTTAAATGTTGTGAAGTTATAGTCTTTCTTATGGTCAGTAGTTAGTGATCCATTGTTTTTAAAGAAAACTGATTATTTGGGAAATTGATCCTATGAATATATATCAGTTTGTTCATGAGAAGTGTCACTGAATACCACATAAGATTTTGCATTATATCCTCATTTTGTGTTAAGGTGAGAAAGTTGGATCTACCGAGTGATTGCTGGCATCTCTGGATGTCTGCATCTTGCCCATATGTCAGATTTCAAGAAACTTAGGGTGTTTTCACACATTAAAGTTCCACAGCAGTGTCATCATGACTAACTGATAAAAGACCATTTGCAGATACAACACAAGGAAACGAAAAATTGCTTTGAGTGCATTTATTAGAGTTTTGTTCTTTTTAAACAGGTTGTGACTTAATCTTGCTGTGTGGGAAGAGTTGCAGATCCTGGAGAGAAACAAAGGAAAAAGCAATGAGTATAATGTGAGGAATCTATTGCACTGTGATTAATCCAGATGAAGGTAGAGTTGAGGTGAGACTGAGGATCGACCTTCTTTCCACAGGTGATTAGGGGGAATCCAGAGGTAAGACTCGGGCATCCTGCCAGAGGTAACTGTGCAAGTATGAATCTTTTCCAAGGGGCGATCTGGAGTTGTGGGGGATGCAAATGTGAAGATAGCGCAGCAGGGTGAGCACACGCAGGAGTCTGGAGGTAAAACTGATGGCAGCCGGCACAGGAAGTAGGTTGCAGAAGAAACAGAAGTTCTCAGTAAGTTGAACTACAGGTAATAATTTCTCAGCAAAACAAGGCCCACTAATTTTATCTTTTCTGCAGCACAGAGGTAGGTACCAAACAATATCACTCCCATGGTGTCTCAGCCTCACACTGGATTTTAAACAGGCAGGAGGGCTCATTAACCGCAGGTCAGAGTGAATACACAGATACCACCAATTAATCCCCCAGACTCTTGAAATGAAAGGTGGGGAGAAACAGCCATAGACTGACTGACAGAACCAAATAATGTGTGCGCTCACCCAGATACACCACAGCCAAGGTCCAGGACCAAGGTTTGTGTTTTTGTTGTATTGCCTACAGACATGGACAAAATTGTTGGTACCCCTCTGTTAATGAAAGAAAAACCCACAATGGTCACAGAAATAACTTGAATCTGACAAAAGTGGTAATAAATAAAAATTCTATGAAAATTAACCAATGAAAATCAGACAATGCTTTTGAATTGTGACTCAACAGAATTATTTTAAAAAACAAACTCATGAAACAGGCCTGGACAAAAATGATGGTACCCTTAACTTAATATTTTGTTGCACAACCTTTTGAGGCAACCACTGCAATCAAACAATTTTTGTAACTGTCAATGAGACTTCTGCACCTCTCAGCAGGTATTTTGGCCCACTCCTCATGAGCAAACTGCTCCAGTTGTCTCAGGTTTGAAGGGTGCCTTCTCCAGACGGCATGTTTCAGCTCCTTCCACAGATGTTCAATAGGATTTAGATCAGGGCTCATAGAAGGCCACTTTAGAATAGTCCAATGTTTGGCTCTTAGCTATTCTTGGGTGTTTTTAGCTGTGTGTTTTGGGTCATTATCCTGTTGCAAGACCAATGACCTGCGACTGAAACCAAGCTGTCTGACAGTGGGCAGCACATTTCTCTCTAGAATACCTTGATAGTCTTGAGATTTCATTGTACCCTGCTCAGATTCAAGACACCCTGTGCCAAATGCAGCAAAGCAGCCCCAGAATGTAACAGAACCTCCTCCATGTTTCACAGTAGGGACAGTGTTCTTTTCTTGGTATGCTTCATTTTTGCGTCTGTAACATAGAGCTGATGTGCCTTGCCAAAAAGTTGCAGTTTTGTCTCGTCTGTCCATAGGACATTCTCCCAGAAGCTTTGTGGCTTGTCAACATGCAGTTTGGCAAATCCAGTCTGGCTTTTTTATGATTTGTTTTCAACAGTGGCGTCCTCCTTGGTCATCTACCATGAAGTCCACTTTGGCTCAAACAACAACGGATGGTGCGATCTGACACTAATGTACCGTGACCTTGGAGATCACCATTAACGTGTTTAGAGGTTGTGCTGGGCTCTTTTGTTACCATTCGTATTATCCGTCTCCTCCTGCGGCCACATCCAGGGAGGTTGGCTACAGTCCCGTGGCTCTTAAATTTCTGAATAATATGTGCAACTGTAGTCACAGGAACATCAAGCTGCTTGGAGATGGTCTTATAGCCTTTACCTTTAACATGCTTGTCTATAATTTTCTTTCTAATCTCCTGAGACAGCTCTCTCCTTTGCTTCACATAATGGTCACATTATTTTCAATCTTTTCTAGGGGTACCATCATTTTTGTCCAGGCCTGTTTCATGAGTTTGTTTTATATAATAATTCTGTTGAGCCACAATTCAAAAGCATTGTCTGATTTTGATTGGTTAATTTTCATAGAATTTTTATTTATTACCACTTTTGTCAGATTCAAGCCATTTCTGTGACCATTGTGGGCTTCCCTTTCATAAACAGAGGGGCACCAACAATTCTGTCCACGGCTGTATGTCTTACCGTGCATGCCCATAGAAACCCGGGCATCCCCATAGAGGGGATGCATTGGAACAGATTTCTTGCCAGTTACAGGACAGTTGGTATAGCAACACAGCACTAAGTGGCAATCACATGTGATGGCTTTTGTATGCAGCAAAACATAAAAATCACACAAAATATGCCCTGCCATCTGGGGCTGTTTGCCCCTGCTTGTTACTTCTTCTCCTGCCTGTTAGTGTTCTGTGTTAGGTTGCTTACCTGTGTCTATATACAGTATACTGTATGTCTTGTGGGGAGTCATGTGCTCTGTCTTTGTGCCGTCATATAGACATCATCTGGTGGGTCTTCTTCTTCGTTCAGATTACTGAAGGGTCTCCTCCTGTCTCAGACGGCTGTGTTGTTCACAGTCATGCCTGCGGCGTACTGGTGGAACCTGAGGTGTTTCATGTTCATGGCATCCTTTCTGATGTGCAGCAGTTCTCCTCATTCTATTGCTCTCCATCTGGTGGGTCTTTGTCTTCTTCGTTCAGACCACTGCTTGAGGGATAGGTGCGTGGTAATTCCAGTTCATGGGCACGATCCTGAAAAAGTGGCTTTCGACCCTGTTCAGGAAGGCCCGTGCATGCCCGTAGAAACCAAGAAACCAGAGCACCTGGAGAAATTCCACGCTTTGCTTGACATTTTACACATTTGTAGTGCAGACTGGCATTCGTCAAGGTTACACATTTGCCGTCATGTAGGCATGGCGAGTCGTCCTATGATGCCTGAGTTCATAGGACGTGCTATGATGATGAGGCAGAGATCATAGGCCATCTTATGATGTCCTAGAAACGTGCTTTAAAGTCTGTCATACCCTATGCTGGTGAAGGGTGTCCTCTTGTCTCAGACGGGTGCGATGTACTTCTGGAACCTCAGGTGTTTCATCTTCACGGCATCTTTTCTGACCTGCAGCAGTTGTCGTCAAGACAAACTGTCACTATGAACTCAGGCTTCCTATGCACATAGATACATAGACAAATCTATGTGACATCATAAAGACAAATCATCCTATGATCTCTGTGGTCTATGTGACATCATAAAGACACATTTGTCATCCTATGATGCCTGAGTTCATAGGACATCCTATGATGTTCAGGCAGAGATCATAGGCCGTCCTATGATGTCCTATAAAGCATGACACACACACACACACACACACACACACACACTTGCTTTTATAGAGTGAAGAGTGAAGTGATTATCAGTATTGGCTACCTATTCACCACACAAAATTTGGTTGAAATTAGACACTGTATACCAGAGTTATAGCCATTGGAAGGGTGATTGCGATACTGCAAACGTGGCCACACCCCTTCCACCAAACCGTCGGGCATTTGGAAAAGTTTTCAACAATTGTTGATGGCATATGGGTATAGATGATTGTCACCATAAATGGTACCAATCAGACTATTTATTTCAGAGATATTGAAGAAAACCTTTGGTGTAACCTTCATGTCTCCAAGAGAGGGCGCTATTGGTATGCATTTGGTATGCATGAATATTCATTAGTACGCATGAATATTCGTAGCTATAATTGTTCGGATAATTGTTCCCATGTGAGGTGTTTTGGGCACGTCCCACTGGGAGGAGACCCTGGGGCAGACCCAGGAGGTGCTGGAGAGATTGTTGCAGTGTCTCAATTCAGGGGTTGCACCCTGTTAGACCTCGGCCCAGGAGGCCAGACCACTCCTAGGTCAGGTAGGCTGCATCTAAAGGCTAATTTGAAGCTGTTTCAATGAGACAGTCTAGACCACAGGTGTCAAACTCATTCCATGGAGGGCCAAGACCCTGCAGGTTTTACCTCCACCCAGTGTCTTCAACAGGTGATTTCTCTGAATTTCTTCCTACTGATTGCTGATCAGTGAAAACACCTGCTAAAGAGACTGGGTGGAAGTAAAACCTGCAGGGTCTTGGCCCTTCATGGAATGAGTTTGACACCCCTGGTCTAGACTTTGGATGGCATACGTGTGCGTGACTATGCACTACCCCATGGCCTAGTAACTATGATAGTGTCAATTAAGAAATTTTTTACAGACATTTTTGACAGGGATGGAACTTAGTTTTTGTCTTTTTTTTTTTTAAATTATTGTATTTTCTTTACCTTTTACTGGAGAAGCTTCACCAGACTGAGAGAGGACCATGACCAGATAAAATAGGACGTTTATTCAAATTCAAATTCAAATGTTTATTTCAAACTCAGGGTTCATATTAAGAGCAAAACTAAAACGAGTAGTAAATAGATAAATAAATAAATAAAAGTATATACAGATCAGCAGACACACAGCGCTCTTGTAACAACAATAACATACAATAATGGGCTCAGTATAAAATGGAACGCCACCACTTCCAAATGCTGGAATGAACTCATGCTCCATGCTCATACTCCATCCATCTTCCACCGCTTATCCAGAGGTCCCAATTACAGGACAGCAGTCATGCATGTAGCCCAGTTCACATAACACCATCACCCCCCTGCAGGTGGTGAGTCGAGGGCAGACCCATGTGTCACACACACCCTTCCACCATGGTACAGTGGTGATCCACAGGAAGGGTATATATATATATATATACACAGTATATATATATACTGTATATATACCGGTATATACTGTATATATAAATACCTCAGGAATGGATGTATATGGAAAGATGTATACGGGTATGCCTGGGGATCAGTAGAGTATACAAAATCAAATCAAAATCAAATCTTGGTTGAACATGTCCCTATGGTCACATTATTTTCAATCTTTTCTAGGGGTACCATCATTTTTGTCCAGGCCTGTTTCATGAGTTTGTTTTTAAAAATAATTCTGTTGAACCACAATTCAAAAGCATTGTCTGATTTTCAATGGTTAATTTTCATAGAATTTTTATTTATTACCAGTTTTGTCAGATTCAAGTTATTTCTGTGACCATTGTGGGTTTTTCTTTCATTAACAGAGGGGTACCAACAATTTTGTCCACGTCTGTATATTTAAGGCCCTTTTCCACTAGTACCTGTTTGGCCCTACTCACTTCAACTTGGCTTTACTCTACTCAGTTTGCTTTTGTTTCCATTAGAGCTGAGTACCGCCTCGGGTGGGTGAGATTTTTTTGCAGCAAGGCAGCGCCACACTACCATGACGTAAAACATACGACTCAAGCAAAACATAACATGGCGGCTGTACAAGACGACTCCTCAGTCTCTGGCTTTTTGTCAGCATAAAGGCCAAAAAGGACTGCCAGAGAAGGGCACAGGCAGCGAGACAAAACACTGCAAAAGTACTGGAGCGTTTAGGAAGCCATAGAGCCGAAGACGTGAGGATACGAACTAGATCACATATGAAGGTAAGCTAATGATTGCTAATGCTAGTTTGCTTTAAGTCCGCCGTACAACGCTCAGTGGTTATTGAACTTAAGAATGTCTGTAGAAACATTTAGCTTCTTGTGCAACAAATTGCTCTGATCTGTGTGAAAATCATGGAGAGACTGTTGAGACATCATGGGACGTACCTGCTCCAGCAGCACTGAGTCTGTGGTGGTGTCATGGCAAAAAGTGATCAGCTGCAAAAACTTGATCGCCAGGTGCCATATTGTATTTATGTGGTTATATTAGCGGTAAAATATACATTTCAACAGGTAAACAGTACTGAGTTAGATATAATAAGATATACTGTATTTAACAATTATGATGCATTTTAGGCCAAACAAACTTGATCTAGGATTAAAAGCAATTAAAATAATGCAGTCACAAGGTTACATGGAAAATACTTGATTTACTGGATAGATACATGTAGATACTGTATAAATATACTGTACATTCTCTGCATCAACAATGTACTATACATGTATTCATGCAGTATTGCACTGGGAATTTTGACAATACACCTTGGTACTTTTTGCAGATCTGTCTCCACTTTTGTTTTATGTGTGAAGGTTACCACCAAGTGACATAAATTAAATACTAAAAGATTGGAAAAGCTGTCTAAGAACAATCCAGCAGTTTGACAAATCACTTTTGGTTTGGTGTAAGTCAGTCAACAGAATTATGAACCATAAAGCAGTTTGTGTCAAAACGTTAAATCCCATTAAACCCTAACCCAGGGGTGTCCAATCATGTGCCATGGAGGGCCAAGACCCTGCAGGTTCTCTCTTCTACCCAGTCTCTTCAGCAGGTGTTTTCACTGATCAGCAATCAGTGGAAGAAATTCAGTGGAATCTGCTGTTGCAGACACTGGTTGGAGGTAAAGTCTGCAGGGTCTTGGCCCTCCATGGCACATGATTGGATACTCCTGCCCTAACCCATTATTAGAAAATACAGATGGTAATATGGCCCAGAACTCATCCATATACTGGTACTATCACTAAAGTGTGCAGGGTCTTCTGCAGTGGCACATCCAAAAATACAGTCTTCAGTTAATAAAATAATTGTTTTTGGCTACTTTTTCTTAAAAATGAGCCATTATTTTCAAAGTCACTGATAAATGGTTTGTACTGTTGACTCTTTTCCCATTGGTGTCTTAACAGACAAAATAGAAAATCATGATGCAAAGACATAAGTCACTAAATTGTTTATTACAATCAGCAGCAAATTCCAGATTATTTAGAATGTGCAAAATTCAAACAGTAAAAAAAACCAAACCCTTAGAATGGGTCACACACGCCGGCCACGCTGCCTCACTGAGAAGCAACTGGATGTGCCGATCAAGCTGGTCCCGGTTCAGCAGATCTTCAGCCTGCATCTCTGTAAATAGTGATGCATGGTCCGGTTTGGGATGGATCGTTTTCCTCTTGCCTAGACAAAAAGAGAGAAAAGGGTGGTGGTTAATTAATGCAAGTTTAAAACATATTTGAGAAATACACTTGTTGCTAAAAGCCAGTGGTGGAATGTGACAGAAAAGGTGCTTCGTTGTTGTATTTAACCACAATTTTCATGTAGCTGCGCTTCAGTAAAGTAGATTTTACAAGGGCTGGGTTACATTTAAAATCATTTGTTTTTACTGTGGCCTCAGCAATCAGAATGAGTTGATACCTTCAGTTGAATGGACTCTAGTACTTTAACTGAGGGTGTGCATCTCCGAGTACGGAGTCGCTCAGTCAAAATATGTAATTTTTATCAATAAAAATTTAGCCACCGCTCTGTCACCACTGTGTTGCCCTGGCTTCAAGTGTGGGTGGTGTTTTGTACTTGTATTGCTAAAATATAAAAGGAAGCACTACAATGGGTCTCATATTTGTAATGTGTCCTGCTATTATAGTATTGCATGAGTTTACTGACGACAGACTATAAAATACACATATAAACTAAATTATAATGATGACTGAACAACTCCCATTCCCCAAAGTGCAACATACACTCTTATGAACATAGCTCACAAAGGATCACACAAGTGATCTGACAAAAAAAATAAATAAATAAATAAACAAGTGGTTTATTTTACAGTGGATGTGCCATTCATTTTTAATTATTCTGTAATTAATAGTCACACAATCAAATAAATCTCAGTTCAGTCCCTTTCATATTAAGTGGAAATTGTGCTACTTTAGTTTTTGCACTTTATCTATACTTTAACTAAAAAAGCAAAGGACTTCAGTACTTTCCACAGTGGCAAGGTCCGTTGTGAGGTGGCTCCTTTTCCTCTTGCCTAGACAAAAGACAGAAATGGATGGTGCTTAGTTAAAGCAAGTTCAAAACATATATTAGGGAAATACACTTGTGAAAGCCAGTGGTGAGATGTGACAAAAATGCTCCGTTGTCTTTAAGCACGATTGTCATGTTGCTGTGCCTCAGCAGGGCAGATTTTGCAGGCACCAGGTTATGTTTAAAATAATTTGTTTTTATTGTGGCCTCAGAAATCTAAGTGAGTTAATACAGTCAGCTGACTTAAATCATTTCAATGAAGCACGTTGACTGCAAGTACATTCGAAAGTGAGTTCCTGTGCTACATCAGTTGAAAAACAAGAATTATATCCGTACTTCCTCCACCACAGCTAAAAATGGGACCAGGTTGTGGACCCTTGACAAGTGAACACCCCAGGATCCACTCTGTACATGTACAAGTACATTTTCAATCCAGGGATTTATGGTGAAAAAGAAACAGTATGACAACACTGTTCCAACACTGTTTTTGGAAAATCCACAGAATAGGTATGTGGGTCTATTATGAGGCTTTAGGAAATTATATTAACCACTTTATAAATCACTATTAATCACTGGTTTGAAAATGCACTTATATATGTTGAGATCTTGGATCCTGAAGTCCACTTGACCTGTATCCATAAAAAAAGACAACATGCTGAGGGAGGCGGACCCCTGACATGTGGAAACAGATTCTAGAAAGAAAATACACACACATTAATGCACAGCACCAAAGTGCAACACGCACACAATCCAGGATTTTAACCATGATTAGCATATTTCATCGTTTTACTCTCACAAGCGAATACTTCAGACAAAGCAAGTGTGAATCAGCAGAGTTGGCTGCTAGCTAGCTAGCGCTCCTTGCTAACACTCGTTAGCCAGGAGAGAACGGCGTTCTTGTTGTGTCCATCATCAGGCAATGAAAAGCAAAGCATAGTTACTATTGACGGAGCTTTATTAATGTAACCACAATGACAATACCCTCAGACAATCAGCGCTCTCCAGCAGGCCAGGTGTACAACGATGAAAGAGGACTAGCCTCTTCTGCTCTCATCCTTTATACCCTGGGTGGCATCACCACCAGAAACCAATAGTTCGCCACCCCTGCCTATTCCCCGTCCAACCCGGCCACCATCTTACTAATACTAACATTCCCATGCATAACAGTTCTTACTGCTCAAAAAAAGTGAGCTTGCCGCCAATAGGATAAATAAGCGAAAAGATGCACAAGATCACAAAACACTCACCATCCATGGCTCTCTCACCTTCACCTTCAGCTTCTCTGCATTGTTTTAATGTTGTATCCGTCGGCTGTCCTCTGTTTCTTTGCGGGTCGCTCTCATGACAGTGCTCTCATGACGTTACTCCCTGACCAATCAGTGGCCTGCAGTCTGTTGACATCACATTTTCAGCCCAACTCAGCTCGCTTAGAACCCCACTGGAATAGGTACGATAAAAGTACCTGGTGGAAAACCCTACAAACTGGGTAGAGTCGAGTAGAGTAAGGCTGAGTGGGTACTAGTGGAAAAGGGGCTTTAGTCAGATTAGGTTTGATTTCACACTGTTCCTTATTCAAGTGGACCAAACAACTTTACATGACATACTTACAAGTACATCTTGTTGTCATGATAACATTTTTGTAGGGAGCAGAGGCTGTGGTAATTAGCAAGCATGCTAGTCATCATCTAAGGAGTTTTCTGCAGCTCTGGGCTCATCAGTAACCACACTTACGAATAAGACTTCCCACCCCAGACACCTGAACAGCTACAGGCCAGTGGCCCTGACGTCTCACCTGATGAAGACCCTGGAGAGACTGCTCCTTGCTCACCTCCACCCCCTGGTGGGACCAGCGATGGAGCCACTCCAGTTTGCCTACCAGCATGGCATCGGGGTGGAGGATACAGTGATCTTCCTCCTTCACCGTTCCCTGTCCCACCTGGAGAAGCCTGGGAACGCGGTGAGGATCATGTTCTTTGACTTCTCCAGTGCTTTCAACACCATCCAACCGATGATCCTGAGGGACAAGCTGCTGTGCGCAGGGGTGGACCAGCACCTGTCATCATGGATCCTGGACTACCTCACAAACCGGCCACAGTTTGTGAGAACCAAGGATTGTGTGTCCGACACGATCATCGGCAGCACGGGGGCTCCCCAGGGAACGGTTTTGGCTCCCTTCCTGTTCACCCTTTATACTGCGGACTTCTCACACAACACAACACACTGCCATCTGCAGAAGTTCTCTGACGACTCTGCGATCGTCGGCCTCCTCTCCAACGGAGGTGAAGTTGAGTACAGAGGACTTATCCAGGACTTTGTGGACTGGTGCCATCAGAACTGCCTCCTGATCAATGCGAGGAAAACTAAGGAGCTGGTGGTGGACTGCCGCAGGCAAGGACAACCCCTCACAGCACCAGTAAACACCCAGGGATCAGACATTGAGATGGTGAAATCCTACAAGTACCTGGGTGTTCATTTGAATAATAAAATAGACTGGTCACACAATACCGACGCATTCTACAAGAAGGGACAGCGCAGGCTGTTCCTACTGAGGAAGCTCAGGTCTTTTGGTGTACAAGGGGTGCTGCTGAAGACATTCTACTATTCAGTTGTGGCATCAGCCATCACTTTTGGAGTGGTCTGCTGGGGCAGTGGCATCACAGCAGCCGATAGGAAGAGACTGAACAAACTGATCAAGAAAGCTAGCTCTGTTCTGGTGCAGCGCCTTGACCCAGTGGAGGAAATAGGAGAGAGAAAGATAGTGGCTAAGCTGTCATCTCTGTTGGAGTCTGAGTCCCAGCCTATGCAGGACATACTGAACGCACTGAGGAGCTCATTTAGCAGTAGGCTACATCACCATTGGTGCGCGACCACGAGGTTTCACAGGTCCTTCCTACCTACAGCTGTCAGACTTTATAACCTAAGCAGGGCTGCATGCAGAGATAGCAAAAAAACGTGACGACCTAATAGTATTGAATGCAAAAGATGCAACAGACTTACACAAAATGGTCCCCTCCAGCATACAACTAGGACAATATCAATGGCTACGGAGGGTGACAATATGTATGGGTACATATTCATACTATGTGGGGTAACTAAATAGACGGTTATGCTGTTTATTCCATCTAGCTACAATGCTCCGTACTGTGTATATATATTTATATATTTATGTGTACATATGTATATTCACTGCTCTTATTTTCTTATCTTCTAAATTATTGCTCTGAGTGTTGCTATCCCTGTGCTGTTGCAATCCTGGAACTTCCTCATTATGGGACTAATAAGGGCTTATCTTATCTTATAAGGGGAAAATCCACCACATTACAAGGTAAACTAATTATTGAAGCTAGAATGTTATCCAGATCTTTATTTAAAAGGATGTTTTTCCTTATCAGTTGTGATGATCTTCAGAAGGTGTTGCTCTCCCAGTCTTTCATATACCTTCTGTCACATCTTCTCTGAATACAATATATCTGATAAGTTTGTGCATTTTTATTATTTTTTTTTTTTAAATACCAACGGGCCATATTTCAGTTAAAAATTTGGTCTCTTCATCTAGAAGTGGGAGACACCAAGTTTGTGGCTCATTTTCACAATTTTCGGCTGCCATATTATTGTTTGGTCTGAAAGTGTGAAAGTTTCTGAAAATTACTTTCATGCTCTAAATGAACTGGCCCAACATATGAGTTTTGTTCAAATTCAAAGCTCATTCATGGAGTTCCACGGGGATCAGTGTTAGGTCCTATTATTTTTAGTTTATATATGCTTCCGTTAGGTAATGTTATTAGAAAGTGTTAAGGTGTCAGACGTATGACCCAAAAGCAGACAAGAGAGGAAGCAATAATAGAGGTGAACAATGATCTTTACTACAATGATGGTGCAAGATAATGTGCAAAGGAGATTCTCTCAAGGACCTGGCAACCCTGTGAGGAGAGAGCTGAGGGACAGGTAAGTATAACTGAAGAGCAGGGTAATGGTGTTTTAATGTTAGTCTTTGTGCTTACTTTTTCACAGGGCAAAGGCGCTCCATGCTGGGAGAGCAAGTTGCCAGGGGGAGTAGCGCTGTGATACTGCAGGAGAATTTCCTGGGGGATAGTCCGAGTCAGGCTGGCCAGACCCTGAGTACTGGAGAGTGAGAGTGAAGAGCAGTGATGACAAATGTTGGTAAGTTGACTTCCATGGTTAAGTGATGGTGTGCACAGTCCAAGACATCCAAATCCAATCCGAGAGGCTGTTTCCAAAATACAGAGGCAGACCAGGGTCAGAGGACAGAAGATAGATAATGGCAGGCAGACAATTCCAATCCAGAGTAGTGATGTTACGCTCGACACCACCCACTCAATACTGATTCAAACAATATAAAGCGGAAGTGTTGTGAGCTGGGTATCGAGCGCTGTTTCAGCACACCCACAGTCACGTGATCACAGCAAGCGAGGCCTCGTTACGTCAATCACATCACGTGACTCAAGGGCTCTGGGCAGTAGTGCAACAATTTAGATGCAAGCTGCTGTTAAAATCCAAAGATCTCCTTGAGAGCTCGTGGGAAGTTTGAGAGGGTTGGGCATTTGAATATAAGTCAAGGAGAGTATTACACAAGTTAGAATTAGGTTCAGTAACATTAAACAAAAACACATTACATTTACTAAATATTACACAGAGATACATGCATACACACTCATTCACACAAACACTAAAATATAGATAGATGTACTTTATTGATCTCAAACTGGGAAATTAAAGTGTAACAGCAGCATGATACAGACAACCCAGCCAACTTTATATACAACATAGGCTGCTACTAGGTTAAATAGATGATGATCGTTATGAGTCTATGGCTAGTACTGGCTGGGCAATTACTGGGCAACACACAAAACCATATACCCAAACCTTTATAGGATGGGCAGAAAGTATCTCCACATGCCAGTAATATCAGTGCTATGTGAGAGGGTGTTCTCCAAAGCTGGAGACGTAGTAAGTCACAAGAGGAGCAGACTGAAACGCTCTCTCTCTCTCTCTCTCTCTCGTGCGCATGCGTGGGCGTTTGTGGGAGCAGGGGTGTGGAGTGGTGTCGAGTGAGTACTTTAAACTTTGTATTTTCTAACTTTTTCTCTATCTTGTGTGTTTGAGGTGTGTGTGTTTAATATAGTGGGTTGAGTGTGTGTGTGCTGGGGTGTGAGTGTTGGAGTGAGTGTGTTGGGGAACGGTAGTTTCTGCTGCCGGTTTTTCCCGGCCGGCATCATGCCGGTGATTGATGGTGGTGTGGAGTTTGAGCGCTTAACCCGGCGTCATGGTGTGAGAATCCTCCCGACAGTTCCCTGTTCTGTGGAGGAGGCCAGCCTCGCTGTAGGACAGGTGGTTGGGCATGGCAGCATAAAATCAGCATCGAGGATGAACAGCGCAATTGTGATCTTTCTGGATTCGACTGAGAAAGCTGATCAGGTGGTGGCACAGGGAGTGGTCATAGGTGACACTTTTACTCCCGTTTTACCGCTGGCGAATCCGTCTAGGAGGATCACCATCTCAAACGCTCCTCCTTTCGTTAAAAATGATCAGCTGATTAGAGAGTTGTCCCGTTTTGGCCAGGTTGTGTCCCCTATCAGAATGGTCTCTCTGGGTAGTAAATCACCCCTGCTGAAGCATGTTGTATGTCATAGGAGGCAGTGTTTCATGGTGTTGAAAGACAGCTCTGCTGAACTGAACGCGTCTTTTAATTTCAGGATTGATGGCTTTAGCTACTTGGTGTTTGCAACATCTGAAACCATGAAGTGTTTTGCGTGTGGCGCAGAAGGCCATCTTATTAGGTCATGTCCTGAAAAGGCGAACACAAAGAGCACTGGCGGTAAGAAAGGTGACGCCGCTGTTTCTGGTGGTCCGGAGGGTAGCGCTACATGTGGTGCGGCGGATGCCGCTGCGGCGCCCGCTTCTGCTGGGGCGGTCGTGGCCGCGACTGCGGCCGCATCCGCGTCCGCGGCCGCGTCCGCTTCTACTTCTGCGGGGGCGTCCGCGTCCGCGTCCGCGTCCGCTTGTGCTGGGGCGGCCGCGGCCGCCTCTGCTGGGGTGGCCGCGGCGGGCGCGGTAGTTGTCCCCCCAAACAGTGATGGTGGGGAATTTCTGTCTGGCGGCAGCTCTGATCATTGTGACGAGCCTGTCGCCCGGGGTAGACAGGTGGAGGGTGTAAGTAAAAGTGCAGTTAAACGAAGGAACGTGAATGAACAGACTTTGCAGGCGGGGGAGGAGCGGTTTGAGGCTGTAGCGGACACACAGAGCAAACACTGCATGACAAACGTTGCGTTTCATGAAGAAATGCAGGAATGTAGTTTTGTTGAAGAGGATCCTTTTAAAGCTGCACAAAAAAGGAAAAGTGCGGAAAACTTGCAGAGCTCTGCTAAATCTAGTAGGGTTGGGAATTTAGATTTACTGAATGAGAGTGCTTCTGACGAAAGTGGAGATGAGTCTGAACTGATGCAGACGCAGACGCAGGAGGAGCAAAGCTCCTATTGTTTTGCTAAAATTAGACAATTTCTCCAGGTGACTAAGGGGAGCAGAGCTGTGAAAGTGGAAAATTACTTTCCAGATCTGGAGTTATTTGTGGCATCAGCTCGCAAGCTGATGAAACCGAATGATGGGAATGAGACTTTTACTGATCAGGAAATTTTTCGTTTAAAGAAACTGGTTGTCAAACTGAAATCACAAATTACTAACAGTCATGTTGACTCTTAGTTTGTTTCTTCCCTTTTATGCTATGTGTGTGTTTTTTTACTGTACCTTATTTTTATCCTTTTTAATGCCCCACCTTAGAATTGGCACTCTTAATATAAACGGGGCCAGGGATGATGTAAAAAGGGCCTCTTTATACAAGCTTTTTAATTTAAAGGCACTTGACGTGCTGATGGTCCAGGAGACTCACAGCACTGTAGACATTGAGTGCCAGTGGAGAAAAGAGTGGGATGGCTGCATTTTTTTTAGCCACAAATCCAATAATAGTGGAGGGGTGGCTGTACTTTTCTCTCGGGGTTGTGTGCCTGTCTCTTATGAGGTAGAAGAGGTGGTGAAAGGACATGTACTCTTGCTAAAGGTACAGCTTGAAAATGTAAACTTGGTTCTTATAAACGTGTATGTGCCAACCCAGAGAGCAGAAAGGATCAGGGTCTTTAATATGCTATCAGATACGGTTAGATCCTGTAATCCAAATAGTTTTTTATTTCTGGGGGGTGATTTTAACTGTACATTAAACCACAGACTGGACAGGAACCATCAGGAACCTCACCCTGCTTCTGCCAATAGGCTGAGGGAACTAGTGAAGGCGCATGAAATGGCCGATGTGTGGAGATCACATCATGGGGACCAGAGGCAGTACACCTGGAGCCATGCTAAAGATAACCTCTTATCTATGGCTAGGTTAGACCGTTTCTATGGTTTTAAACACCAAATGAGTGTTTTTAAAAATAGTTGTATCTGTCCTGTTGGTTTCACTGATCACTGCCTGCTGATTTGTTCTGTTTTCATTGAAAATGTAAAGTGTAAGAGTGCTTTTTGGCATTTTAATAATACACTTTTAAATGATGTGTTTTTTAAGGGAGTTTTTCATGATGTATGGAAGTCACACAGGGAACAAAAACCCTCTTTTAGTTCTCTCCAATTGTGGTGGGATTTTGGTAAGGCCCAGATAAAACAACTCTGCCAACAGTACACTCAAAATGTCACTCGTAGCTTGACCCAATCCTTGAAAGTTCTGGAGACTGAGGTGGTAGAACTAGAGGAGTTGCTCAGTTCTACAGGAAAACAGGAGCACTTAGAGGCTCTCAAGTCAAAAAGGTCAGCCTTGGCTAGCTTGCTAGGGGTCACCGCACAGGGTGCTCTGGTCCGCTCACGCTACATGGATGTAGCTCTGATGGACTCGCCCTCCCAGTACTTTTTTGGACTGGAGGGGAAAAATGGACAGAGAAAGCTCATTCACTCCTTGTTGGGCGATGACGGGAGAACAATCTCCACAGCAGCAGAGATCAGGAAACACGCTGCTAGCTTTTACAGTGAATTGTTTAGAGCAGAGTGGAGGGAGGACACGTCACTGGGCCAGGTTTTCCTTGATGGTCTTCCAGTGCTCTCAGAGGACCTTGTTGCCGGCTTGGATGCTCCACTGTCTCTGTCTGAGCTGCATACGGCGCTAATGAGCCTCCAGAATGGAAAATCACCAGGCATAGATGGTCTCTCTGTGGACTTTTTTAAGGAATTCTGGCCCCTGCTTGGTCCAGACCTGCTGGAGGTTCTCCAAGATAGCTTGGAAAGGGGGACCCTACCCACGACCTGCAGGAGGGCCATCATCACACTGTTGCCGAAAAAGGGGGACCTCCAGAGCCTAAAGAACTGGAGGCCAGTCTCTCTGCTCTGCACAGACTACAAGATTCTCTCAAAAGCTCTGGCCCGAAGACTGAGAAAGGTGATGAGCGAGCTCATTCATGTAGACCAGACTTACTGTGTGCCTGGCAGGCTGATTAGTGACAACGTCACTTTAATTCGGGATATTTTGGAGGTCTCTGGTTCATTGGCGGTAGAAACTGGTTTGATTTCAATTGACCAGGAAAAGGCGTTTGATCGGGTTGAACACCAATATTTATGGACAGTTTTAACAGCTTTTGGGTTCAGCCCAGGCTTCATAGCCAGGATACGGGTCTTGTACAGTGACATTGAGAGTGTGCTGAAGATAAATGGGGGCCTGTCTGCCCCTTTAAAAGTCCAGAGGGGGGTTCGGCAGGGCTGCCCTCTCTCAGGGATGCTGTACTCCCTCGCCATAGAGCCTTTGCTTCACTGCCTGAGAAGGGATCTATCAGGAGTTACTTTTCCTGGCTGTGACACCACGTTCAAGCTGTCGGCCTATGCAGATGATGTAGTCATTCTGCTAAACAAGCAGAGTGACATTGACGTTCTGGTTAGGAGTGTCAATCTTTTTGGCCAACTTTCCTCTGCAAAGATAAACTGGGGAAAAAGCGAGGCTCTGATGGTGGGGGAGAAACTAGAAAATCAGCTTACGCTGCCGGGTGGGTTGATTTGGAAAAAAGGAGGTTTTAAGTATCTTGGTGTCTTTATTGGAAATCAGCAGTTTGAGCAAAAAAATTGGGATGGGGTCATAGAGAAGATTAACGGGAGACTAAACAAGTGGAAGTGGCTAATGCCAAGAATATCTTTTAGAGGAAGAGTGCTCATTTTAAATAATCTTGTTTCCTCATCCCTGTGGCACCGCCTCATGTGCATGGACCCCCCTGCTGGTTTGTTGTCCAAAATTCAGTCTGTTTTGGTGGACTTTTTTTGGGGGGGTGGACTCCACTGGGTTCCTCAAGCCCTGTTATTTCTTCCCAAAGAGGAGGGGGGGCAAGGAGTGATTCATTTAGCTAGTAGAGGTGCTGCTTTTAGACTGACTTTCATACAGAGACTGCTGACGGGCCCCCAGGACCTGGTATGGAGGCCTTTGGCCTGTGTTATTTTACAGAGAGTCCTTGGGCTTGGGCTAGACCTCCCTGTGTTTTTAATGGATTTTAAGAACTCTAATGCACTGTCTTTACCCAGTTTTTACCGCAGTCTCTTTTCAGTGTGGACTCTTTTTAAAAAACAAAGAGGGCCATGCGATTCCCTCTACTGGTTGTTGAAGGAGCCGCTGGTTTTTGGTGGTCGCCTTGGTGTCCTGCCGGGAGTTGGAAGGACCTTCCTTGATAGGCTGTGTTCCAGGAACATTCTCACTCTGAAGCAAGTGGTGGAACTGGCTGGTCCTGGCCTCAACAACGCCTCAGCTTTAGCAGCTCATCTTGGTGTCAGGTCGAATCGTTTCATCGATGGTCTTCTTGCACACTGGAAACAGGAGCTTCATGGACTTGAGCACTCCCTACTCTTGGACTTTTGCAATGGCACGCTGCAGCCAGAAAGCACTGACCCCTTTCCCTCTCTCACGCTCTATATGGACTTTGACGTCGCTCCTTGCTCCTTACTGGCATTCTGTGCTCCCACTGGTGTGGACTTTGGAGGAGCCAGTGGTAAGGCACTCTACAGACTGGTGGTGATGGCACTCAACAAGGACCGATTGAACACCTGTGTGGACACTCCTTGGAGAGCCTATTTTAAACTAGGAAAAGGGCATCGGCCTGCCTGGAGGGCTCTTTACAAAGCCCCTCTCCCTAAGAGGCATGGAGACTTACAGTGGAGGGTCCTGCATGGTATTATAGCTGTCAATGCTTTTGTTTCTGTGATTAACAGCAGTGTCAGTGATCAGTGTGTTTTTTGTTCCTCTAGGGAGACAGTTTTTCATTGTTTTATTGAATGTCAGCGCCTGAGTGGCCTCTTTGAACTTCTCACAAAACTTTTTCATATTTTTAAGGAAGTTTTCTCTAAGCAGGTTTTCATTTGTGGTTTTATGTACAATCGTCGTTTTAAGCAGAAGTGTCAACTACTGAACTTTGTTTTAGGGCAGGCAAAGTTGGCTATCTATGTAAGCCGGAGAAGAAAACTTGAAAATGTTGAGAATGATGTTGATGTCAAAATTTTATTTGTGAGGCTACTTAAAGCCAGAATCAGGCTGGACTTTCAGTTTTTTATGGGAAATGGGGATGTGGAAGGTTTCAGGACCCTCTGGTCCCTGGAGAATGTCCTCTGTTCAGTTCATGATGGACAGCTTTTTTTGGGGCGTTTTTTGGGGGATTAATTTTCTGTGTAACATAGCATGATATAGAAATTGTATTGACTGATGGACAAGTGTGTTTATTAAAGATCCTTTAAAAATCAAAAATATCTCTCTCTCTCTCTCTCTCTCTCTCTCTCTCTCTCTCTCTGTATATATATATATATATATACATACATGCATACATACATATACATATGTATATATACATATATATATACACATACATACATACATCATATATATATATATATATATATATATATATATATATATATATATATATATATATATATATATATATATACAGTATATACATACATACATCAGATGTTTCATTCACTGAAAATTTTCCTTTGACAGAATTTTTCCAACAATGACTAAAAATTCTGAAAGTTGTCTATCATTTGACAGATTACATGGAGAGTGATCTAATTAAAGACAATTAAAATGATAGATAACAGATTGACAGGCTTTCTGAAAAAATGATAGACAACAAAAAAGTGTAGTGCAACCTCTGATATACTGTACAGAGTATTGGGACTTTTTCAGGTCTTCCACTCAGATGCAGTTCTGACAGTCAGCAGATGGCACTCTTTATTAAATGTTTCATAACACTGTCAATCATGAAGCAATTGTCTCAAAGTTGTTCATTGTTTCATAAGGTCTCAGTTTCACCATCACTAATCCAGAGGAGAGTCTCAGGGTCTAGGACAAGCAAAGGTCAAAAGCACAGCAAAGCAGGATAAGCATTGATTCTGAGCTCAGAGAGGATATGGCTGTGTGCAGGATGATGTCATCAGACAGAGTGACGGGGGAGTGACCTATTTAAAGGGCCTCTCTGATTGGCAGTAGTTGGTGCAGTAGGCTGCAGGGAGTGAGCCTGATCACAGGGAGAGAGAGAGACAGAGTATACACAGGAACCATTACAGAAAGCACTGCATAAATTTCCATTGTTATGCAGATGACACGCAATTATATTTGTCAATGAAGCCAGATGACAGTAATCAGTTAACCAAATTACCAGCCTGCCCATGCTTTTGTTAGCTTGAGGTTAGATTATTGTAACTCTTTATTATCAGGCTGTCCTAAAACATCTCTAAAAAGTCTTCAGTTGATCCAAAATGCTGTAGCCAGAGTTTTAACAAGTACTAGAAAGAGAGATCATATCTCTCTGGTTCTGGTCTCCCTTCACTGGCTTCCCATAGAATTTAGAGTTACAGTAAGTTTAAAATCCTTCTCCATAAAACTCTAAATGATCAGGCCCCTTGTAATTTAAAAAAAATCTAATAATACCTTATCATCCAAACAGAACACTACACTCCCAAAATGTAGGATTACTTGTAATACCTAGAATCTTTAAAAGTGCAATGGGAGACAGGGCATTCAGTTATCAGGCTCTTCTCCTTTGGAACCAACTGCCAATCTGGATTCGGGAGACAGACTTGATCTCTGTTTTTAAGAATAGGGTTAAAACGTTACTTTTTTGACAAAGCCTATAGTTAGGGTGGGATCAGGTGACCCTGAACCCTCCCTTAGTTATTTTGCTAATAGCTTTTAGACAGCCGGGGGACCTTCAACGATGAGCTTGATGCAATTGAAATGAATTTAATTCATTCCAAAGCCACCTTTTTTGCCAGATCAAATTTGGGCTCTTTGGTCCAGAACCTGGTTTGGTGGACATTTCACACCTGCAATTTTGGTTCCAAATCAAACTGAAAATTCCAAAAGTTCAGACCAAACAGGTGTGAAAGCACCATAAGATAATATGAGCCAAAATGGTGAGCTGAAGACTTCAACAGGTGGACTTTGCAAACCAACGGTAATGTTATTGTGGTCACATCCATCTTTTATGAACAATCTGTTCTTGGAATATGCACCCAGGAAGGGCAGCTGTCAGGTTGCAGGGGCTAGTTGTGAAAAGTAAGAGCTTGCCTCCATATGGGTTTTCCCTCTTACTCGTTTTTGCCCTTTTACATAGGTCTTTATAGTAAGAAAAGCTTGTCAGGCATCTCTTATAATAACCTGGTCACTGAATGCACATACTCGGTTCATTAAAGTGCCACTTTGGAAAGGGCAAAGAAATAGAGGGGTAATGAGAGAGAGGGAGAAATGAAAGGGAATAAAGAGTGAGATAAAGAGTGAAAGAGCTTATTAGCAGCCATGCTGAAAGACAGCTCCACTTATTCAGCTGAGTGAAAGGCGTCATCTTTTTCTTTAAAAACTCTTCCTCTCTGTTTCATCCCGCTGCCCTCCCTCTTGCTCTCTCTTCTCCGAGGCCCGTTGGCTTCAGGTGACAGGCTGACTGAGGGTCAAGCAAGACTGCACACCGGGTAGCTCACCTCGCTCACAAGAAAACTGCAAACGTTCACCGTCTCTCTCTGTCTCTCCCCGAGACACAGTCACACACACACAACATGCTCAGTCTTTGGGCTTTCGACTGCAAGCCTCATTAACTACACTACAGCTGCCCCTGTTTTAGAGTCGCTCCTCAGCACGCTGTCTCTCTCTTCTTCTCCATCTCTCCCACAACCACAGTATTATAGCAAAGCCTCCTTTGTCTTTGCCTCTCACATGTGAACATACACACGGTGAGTAGCACACATATTGTTCTTCTCAGCATGGCTAGCTTCCTTTATTTCTCAAACAGGAATTCTAATAACAGTACACACCATTTTTTTTATTTTTTTTTTTACAGTTTCAAACAAACCTAATCATATATTGGAAGCATGGTGGTACAGTGGTTAGCACTGTTGCCTAACAGCTAGAAGGCTCCAGGTTCAAATCCCCAGGCTGGCAAGGGCGGGAACCTTTCTGTGTGTGGAGTTTGCATGTTATCCCTGTGCTGTGCGGGTTTACTCCGGGAGCTCTGGTTTCTTCCCACAATCCAAAGACATGCATGTTATAGGTTAACTGGTCATTCTAAATTGTCCCAGTATCTCCTATAGGCCCTTAGAATACAAGGTACCAGTGAAGTGCTTTGAGAGGTCTTTGAGACTAGAAAGAGCACTATATAAGTACAGACCCTTATTCAATAAATGATTAAAAGGTAATTATTACAAATTTTGTTGCAAAATACCATAACTTTTCCGGAGTCTACTAAGCCTAGAGAAGGTAATAGCCACAGGATTTTAGTGAAGGTCAAAATAAATGTGAATGTGACTGCTGAAGAAATAAACATAAAGACTGTACAGGTGGTATACACACACACAAAACATGTAAAAGGATATCAGAACAATCTTACAATTCTTGCTGAAAATATTTTGCATGTGAAAGGATGTTATATAAATTAACAAAAAAAAGTAATGTTTTTACATAAACATGCCTGGTGTCATTTGTTTCTTGTTCACACTTATGCCAAGCCTCCCACACAGGGTACTCACCTGCCATTAGTAAACAAACTGGTGTTCAGTGCCTTGGTCAGGAACTCTTTGGGGATCAAACTGCCACCGTTGCAATTAGCAGATGATCTGCACTACACCTGAGCTGTGGCTGTGCACAAAGTTCCAAATCAGCGTTTACATCTTCATGGTTCTAAGAAAAACTTAATGGAAATTTAATGGATAACATTCTATTATTAGTTTTATTACATTGAAATTTGTTGTTTTACTTTGAGCAGATTCAGATTAATTCTGAAATAACAGTGTGTGAAATGTGACGTATTCATGGATGTAGTGAAGGACATGGAGAGGGTTGGTGTTACAGAGGAAGATGTAAGGGATAGGGTGAAATGGAGACAGATGAACCACTGTGGCGACCCCTAAAGGGAGCAGCCAAAAGAAGAAGAAGAAGAAGAAGAAGAGGAAGAAGAAGAAAGAAGTGTGTGAAATGTGACAATTGTGACATCCTAGGCTTTTTAAAGTATTTTGTCATTATTTTTATGTTATAGATGTTATGTATGTTATAAATGCTTAAAACAGTGTGTGATAACAAAAAAGTAAAAAAAAAAAACTGATTTGAATTTTCATCTGGTTTCTTTTTATCAATATTTCAAATGTACATGAACAAAACTTTTGAGATTACAAAATGAAACTGAACCTATTTTACACCTTCTCAAACATTTGTGTTTGCCACACTGCAAAACTCTCACAAACAATACTAATACTACTATTTACAATACTAAACTATTATTTACACAGAAAACACCGCTAAAACACTGCAATAATACTTGAAGAGCTCCTCTCTAATCCTCTTCCCTCCTCTGCCTGCATCTCTCCTGCTGTGCTTATTTGCTCTTTCACTCAAGCAGGCAATCCTGCAATTGCCATAATGTACCTTTTATCAATGGAAAACTCCACTTCTCAGCTTTCAGAATCTGTTGGAATTGCATTGCTAGCATGAATGGTCAAGGAGTTACAGTAATTTGAATGAGGTGTGTCACCTTGTGTCGCGGGCGATGCAGTAGGACTTCATTAAGGACCGATGCTGTTTAAGTCATTATCCTGGGCCACCGTGCATACAACTGGGCATGTCCTTCATCTAGTAAGTCTTTTTTTATCACAGAATTTTGACATAATGCATGGCCCAGGAGACACACACGCAGGCTCAGGATAGATTTAACAGCTTTATCAGCAACAAGGAAGTGTATGGCTGCGTGTCTGTGAAATAAGAATGTCTTGGTGGTGGCGTCTGCGTCAGGCACGGGGGCAGGAGGCCGTACAGCCGGACAACCCTGTGGGAGAGAGCAGAGGGAGAAGGGTAACGGGCACCACACCAATACAGGGAATAATGATGGTAGCTGGCTTACTTGGTTGTGACAGGTGGCTGGCGTCGACAAGGGCGGAGCCCGGGAGACAGCGACCTGCGGTACCTGTGGCAGCAGCGTAGAGCCAACGGCGAGGTGATGAAGTCCGCCGCCGGGAATGTCCACCTGTGCACAGGGGAAAGCTAGAGGAGAGAGGTAAGGGTAGCTTACCCAGGATATCTTCGCTAGTCGGTTTGAGATCCGTAGTAGCAAAGGGGCCGAAGTAGAGAGACGGCTTCAGGCCGAAGCCCAGGGCAGAGTGGATTAAATACCTCGCCGCTGACGAGGAGCAGGTGTGCGCGCGGCTGGCGCCGCTGATGAGCGGCGAGTCATAATAGTACTCCCCCCTCTAGCAGCGCCTCCTGGCGATGGTTTTTCCGGGTGCGCTCGATGAAACTCAGAAATGAGTGACCGGTCCAACACCAGCGAGGAAGGCACCCGCTGTCTCCACTCGGGTCCATAGCCCTCCCAATCCACCAGGTACTGCAATCCGCGACCCCGGCGTTGGACGTCCAAGATGTCAGCGACGGTCCAGGCCGGATGGCCACCAATCATCCGGGGAGCGGGGTGCGCCGCAGGTGGAGGGCAGAGGGGGTCAGAGACCACCGGTTTGATTTTGGAGACGTGGAAGGTGGGATGGATGCGGAGAGAGGAGGGAATAGCCACACGCACAGCCACCGGGTTGATGATTCTGGTTATGGGATAAGGGCCGATGAACCGTTGGGCCAGCTTTCTCCTCTCACCCTTTAGGTTTACGTCCTGTGTGGATACCCAAACTTGCTGTCCCATCTGGTAGGCAGGTGCAGGTCTCCTATGTCGGTCCGCCGTAGACTTATTGCGCTCCGCCGTGCGTAAAAGCGCATTACGCGCCGTGGACCAAAGGGAACGGCACCGCCTCAGATGTGCCTGGACAGAGGGAACAGCCAACTCGCCCTCCTGCGCGGGGAACAGGGGTGGATCATAGCCCAAGGATAATTTAAAGGGCGACATCCCGATGGCCGTAGAGCGAGAGGTGTTGTGGGCGTACTCCACCCAGGCGAGGTGAGAACTCCAGCACGTGGGTTTGGATGACATAACGCAGCGGAGCGTAGCCTCCAGCTCCTGGTTAGTCCGCTCACACTGCCCGTTAGACTGGGGGTGATGGCCGGAGGAGAGGCTTACCTTGGCTCCCAGGGCGTTGCAAAATGACCTCCAGATGTCCAAAGAAAACTGGGGGCCGCGGTCGGAGACCACGTTGACCGGGATTCCATGCAGTCTGACCACGTGCTGGATGAGGAGGTCCGCTGTCTCCAAGGCTGAGGGAAGTCCACGTAGGGGCACGAAGTGGGTGGCCTTGGAAAAACGGTCTACAATGGTCAGAACTGTGTCAAAGTTGTTGGAGACAGGGAGCCCGGTGACGAAGTCCAGAGCGATGTGCGACCAGGGCCTGCCAGAGACGGGCAGGGGCTGGAGCAGACCCGCAGGGGGAGCATTACCTGACTTATTGGCAGCACAGACGGGGCAGGCCCGGACGTAACGGGCGGCGTCCTTCCGCAGGCCTGGCCACCAAAAGGATCGCTGGAGAAGGTCAATCATCCGTGAAGCTCCAGGATGGCAAGTGAGCTTGGAGGTATGGAGCCAGTGTATGACGTCCCCCCGGACGGCAGATGGCACAAAGAGCCTCCCCTCCGGTCCACCGCCAGGGTCCAGTTCCGACTCCTGAGCCCTCCGGATCTTGTCTTCTATGTCCCATGTAACAGCCCCCATGACGCACGACCTGGGCAAGATGGTGTGAGCAACGTCTTCTGCGGCCTCCGAGGCAAATTGCCTGGAGAGGGCGTCGGGCAGGCCGTTCTTGGAGCCAGGCCTATATGTGATGCGGAATTTAAACCTTGCAAAGAACAGGGACCAACGCGCCTGGCGGGTGTTCAGACGCTTGGCAGATCTCAGGTACTCCAGGTTCTTGTGGTCAGTGAGGACCACAAAAGGCAAGGCTGCCCCCTCCAGCCAGTGACACCATTCTTGAAGGGCAAGCTTGATGGCAAGAAGCTCTCTGTCCCCCACGTCGTAATTTCGTTCCGCCAGGGACAGGCGCTGAGAGAAGAAGGCGCAGGGTCGCTTGACTCCATTGGCTGGGGACCGCTGGGACAACACCGCCCCCACCCTCGTGTCCGAAGCGTCCACCTCCACAATGCACTGCAGCGTGGGATCGACCTGGCTGAGGACCCGGGAGGAGGAGAACTCCGTCTTCAGCGCCTGGAAGGCTGAAGCGGCCTCTTCAGTCCACCGGAACAGGGTCTTAGGAGAGGTGAGGCGGGTCAGGGGCCCGACGATGGCTCCAAAGTTCGGGACAAAGCGGCGGTAGAAATTGGCGAACCCGATGAATTGCTGAACTTGCTTTCGAGAAGTTGGTGTGGGCCAATCCACCACTGCTTTGATCTTCGCTGGGTCCGGAAGCACCTGGTCATGGGAGATGACGAACCCCAGGAAGGAAGTTGTCTTGGCGTAGAATTCACATTTTTCCGCCTTGACGTACAGACGGTTCTCCAGCAGTCTCTGCAGGACCCGCCTCACGTGGACCCGGTGTTCATCCCTCGACCTGGAGAAGATGAGAATGTCGTCCAGGTAGACGAATACGAACAGGCCGATGAAGTCCCGGAGGACGTCATTGATGAGGCGCTGAAAGACGGCTGGAGCGTTGGTCAACCCAAACGGCATCACGAGATATTCAAAATGCCCGTTTGGGGTTCGGAAGGCGGTTTTCCACTCATCTCCCTCCCGGATCCGGACGAGGTGGTAAGCGCTGCGGAGATCCAGCTTAGTAAACCAGGTCGCCCCCTGGAGGGAGTGGAAGGCAGTGTCCATAAGGGGCAGGGTGTACCGGTCCTTCTCCGTGATATCGTTGAGAGCTCGATAGTCGATACAAGGACGAAGAGATCCGTCCTTCTTTCCAACGAAGAAGAACCCTGCACCTACTGGAGAGGAGGACGGTCGGATGATCCCAGCACTGAGCGACTCCTTCAGGTAGCTGTTCATTGCCTCCTTCTCCGGCGCTGACAGACTGTAGAGGCGTCCTGAGGGTAAGGGCGCCCCCTGGCGGATGTTTATGGCGCAGTCGTAGGGCCGGTGAGGAGGCAGAGACATCGCCTTAGACTTACTGAAAACGGCACCCAGGTCATGGAACTCTGAGGGCACTAGGGTGAGATCCGGGGGCGCGGTGTCCTGAGCTGTGGGAGGCGAGGACGGGGCGCAGGCCGCGGATTGGAGGCAGGTACCCATGCAGAAAGTGCTCCACGCTGAAACCTTGCCAGTCTTCCAGTCCAAGGCGGGGTTGTGGAGGCGGAGCCAGGGATAACCGAGGATGACAGGTGTTACTGAGGTGGGCAGGACGTAAAAGGAGATATCCTCCCGATGGTTTCCAGAGATGATCACCGGGACAGGGGATGATTGGTGAGTTACTTTTCTCAGGGAAACTCGGGAGAGATTAACTAGGGCGAGAGGAGTATCGAGGAGGTGACAGTGGATGCCCAGTAGGGTTGCCAGGCTTTGTGAAATAAAGCTACCTCCGCGCCTGAATCCACCAGTGCATGTGTGAGGTGCCCAGTGAGGTTGTGACAGAAGCGGATGGGCAGCGTCAAATGTGTGAGGGGACTTAACCGATTAGCGTCCGCGAGGCCCCCGACAGTGACTCGCGGACCACCTCGTTTGGCTTCTCCGGACAATGCTCCACCGTGTGCTGGCTACCTCCACAATACATGCAGAGGCCCAGGTCACGACGGCGCTGTTTCTCCGCCAGGGGGAGCTTTGTCCGGCCCGTCACCATTGGTTCCGACTCCTCGGAGACCTCCGGTGGCGGCAACGCCAGGGGGCGAGCTTGGGGCAGACATGCAGAGGCACCCCGCGAGCGAGAAGACTGCTTCCGCTCGGAGGCGCGCTCGCGCAGCCTGTTATCCAAACTGATGGTGAGAGAAATCAGCTCCGCCAGCGTCTCCGGGGTATCCCGTCCAGCCAACTCATCCCTCAGACCGGAATTTAGACTGCGGAGGAAGATGCCGCAGAGCGCACGCTCTTCCCAGCCAACCTCCTCCGCAGTAACCCGGAAGTCGATCGCGTAGTCGGCCGCCGATCGGCTCCCCTGTTGGAGTCCGAGAAGACGGTCGACCTGGACACTGTCCAAACGCGAATGATCGAACACTTCCAGAAATTGTCGCACGAACTGGCCATAGGTGAGGGTGGCGTAGCTGGGCTTCACCATAATGGCGTAAGCCCAGGTAAGCGCACGACCCTCAAGGAGATTACCTATATAGCCAATTCTGCTATGGTCTGAGGGAAAATCTTCGGGAACGCGAAGAAACACGGACTCACACTGCATAATAAAACCCCGAGCTCCACCCAGCTTACCGCTGAAGCGAGCAGGAGTGGGGATTGGTGTGAGCCCTGTTGGCGCACCCGGAGTAGGCTGGACGGCCACTGGAGCCGCAGGAGCCACGCCACCCGGACGAGCCGAGGAGAACGGCTGCTGGGGGTCCAAGCGGTCTAATCGGTTAGTAATGATAACTAATTGATTCAATATCACCTGTTGCTGATGAACTATTAAATCCACCCGAGCCTCAAGGGTGGAAAGACGGCGTGCGAGCCCGCTGTCTGCCGAGCCGCTCTGCTGAAGCCGTACTGACATAATGCACGGCCCAGGAGACACACACGCAGGCTCAGGATAGATTTAACAGCTTTATCAGCAACAAGGAAGTGTATGGCTGCGTGTCTGTGGAATAAGAATGTATTAGTGGTGGCGTCTGCGTCAGGCACGGGGGCAGGGGGCTGTACAGCTGGACAACCCTGTGGGAGAGAGCAGAGGGAGAAGGGTAACGGGCACCACACCAATACAGGGAATAATGATGGTAGCTGGCTTACTTGGTTGTGACAGGTGGCTGGCGTCAACAAGGGCGGAGCCCGGGAGACAGCGACCTGCGGTACCTGTGGCAGCAGCGTAGAGCCAACGGCGAGGTGATGAAGTCCGCCGCCGGGAATGTCCACCTGTGCACAGGGGAAAGCTAGAGGAGAGAAGTAAGGGGAGCTTACCCAGGATATCTTCGCTAGTCGGTTTGAGATCCGTAGTAGCAAAGGGGCCGAAGTAGAGAGACGGCTTCAGGCCGAAGCCCAGGGCAGAGTGGATTAAATACCTCGCCGCTGACGAGGAGCAGGTGTGCGCGCGGCTGGCACCGCTGATGAGCGGCGAGTCATAACAAATTTATTCTGATAGTGTAGTGTTAGCCAATATTAGTCTTATGGGATGTGGGTGGGCCTAAGTAATCACAGATCCTGGTGTTTGTAGGAGTGAGGGGAAAGCAAAAAGATTTTGACATGAAACTGTAAGACAATAAAAGGTTTTGCTTGTAAGAAAAGGGCATAAGATACCATTTTAAACAGTGTATATTTGTTTTCATACAGGATTTATAGTATCTCACAAAAGTGAGTACACCCCTCACATTTTTGTAAATATTTTATTATATCTTTTCATGGGACAACACTGAAGACATGACTCTTTGATACAATGTGAAGTAGTCAGTATACAGCTTGTATAACAGCGTAAATTTCCTGTCCCCTCAAAATAACTCAACACACAGCCATTAATGTCTAAACCACTGGCAACAAAAGTGAGTACACCACAAAATCAAAATGTCCAAATTGTGCCCATTTAGCTGTTTTCCCTCCCCGGTGTCATGTGACTCATTAGCGTTACAAGGTCTCGGGTGTGAATGTCATGGTGCGGTCCTCACAGACTGCAAATGAGATGCTATAGGCCGCCGATGAGTTTGCATAATTTATTAATGAAGACAACAAAAATAATGAGCCATGGGGGGGGGGGCAAAAACACAACTAAGGTAATGGCACAGACAAAGAAATACAGAGTCTCAGGATAACACTTACAGTGACGAATGACTGAAGAAGGGAAGTTTGACGAATGTTCAACGAGTGAACCTCTGACGACATCGCAGCAAGGAGTAACCCTCAGCTGCTTCCTTAAAACCCCAAGACAACCCAATCAAAGGAGAGAGTAATTAGGAAAGATGCTGAACAGCTGTCACAACGCGACCCGGCTTTGACAGCCAGAAGCCCCGCCGTGACGCTGTCAGAAAAAAAGCTCTGATGGCCAGAGAATGGGAAACCACCGGACAACCCGAGCGCGGACGACCCAAGCGCGGACAAAGTCAGCGCACAGACCATGACAGTAGCCCACGCTCCCGAGGCGGATTCCAGATGCTGTGTAACATCGACCCCCCTCCCCCACCACCACCACCCAGAAGGTCAACAGGACCGCCTAGGGAGGGGGGTGGGGGAAAACAGGCTCAGAGGGCGAGAACCAACCAGCAGAATAACAGAAGAAAAAAAAAAACGGCTACAAACAGAGCACCCTGATAAATCCAATAAGATCACAGGAAAAGAAAAACAACTTCACAACCCACAGGGGAATATAGGAAACTCAAATACAGGCACAACAACCATAATACCAGAGCGAAAAGAAAAAAAAAACACTTATGCCAAGGGACAGCGAAAAACGCACTTCAATGTTGCAAAAATAACACAAGTGAGGGAGAGGGGAGAAAAAACAAAACACGCACTAAAGAGCAGCGATAAATACAGTTCACAATAGTACAACACAAATAGTTCAGGAGGTCTTCCTGCGTCCAGTGTCTAGATCGCTGGCAGGGGAAAAAGGGAAAGTTCGGGTGGCCTACCCCAGTCCCAGGCCAGGAAAAACAATCCCTCTGGCGGCCGGACTAGCTCGCCGAACAGAGAGGCAAGATGGTCGGGTGGGCGACCCAGAACGCCAAAAGGGCAAGGCAGTCTTCCAGGCGGCCGACCCGCATCACTCAGCCACCAGGACCGCAGGGGAGAACTCAGAGACAGCTTCCCTGTAGAGGGGGATAGTGAGGGAGAACCGAGCCGATAACGGGGAGTCCCAGCGGCCCCCGATGGAAGGGAAAAACGAATGGGGAAAGGATGAAGGACCAGTCCGGCGTTGATCAGCGAAAGCTCTGCAGCACCTCCTCCGACCTCCACTAGGACCGGCACAGCCCTCCAGTCTGATCCCAAACGAGACCGTGCTGCCCCCTTGACGGACCCAGATTGGATCGCGGCTGCACCCACAACAGACCCCGATTGGGTCGCGGCTGCACCCACAACGGAACCCGTTTGGGTCGCGGCTGCACCCATGACAGACCCCAATCAGGTCGCGGCTGCACTCGCAATGGACCCCGACTGGACCGGGGCAGCACCGGAGACAACCTCCCAACCCGAACCCGGAACCTCCAGAATGGCAACTGGAATCAACTCCACACCGGTGACCCTGGGAGAAGGCTCAGGAGCAGAAAGAGAACCGGGATCAGGATCACCGGCAGCGACAGAGCCCAGCGAGACAAGCTCGGATGCAGTGGACAGCTGCACCCGGCTCGTCTTCCCGAGAGACAGGCAAAAATGCACTAGAATTGATAGGAGAAAGACAAAATAGAGCACTTGCCTAATCTCGAGTTCTGTCGCTGTCCAGGACTTTGACGATCCGGGTTCAAAAGGCAGAAGGACATCCTCTGGCTCCCACTCGGCTATGGTGGGCCCCGCAGCCGGCATGATGGTATCCGCAGTCTGATGACCCCCAATGCTGACGTCCACGCAGACGACCTGCATGGTGTGGTGGCAGGAGATTGTTGACCTGCTGGGTCGATCCGCTCCTCCATGGAGACCCGGGGGCGCTTAGCCATCGGCGCAGGTTCCAAGAAGCAATCCACCCTCCTCCTCTGCCCGTGACGTGGCTGCAGGGCTGGACCCAAACTCTCCAGGGCCGCAGGCTCCTTCCTCATCCGGCGGTGTGGGCCTGACCGCAGAGAATGCTCAGGAAAAGGAGACACAGAGGCAGCAGGTTCATAATTAGAGGCTACAGCAGGTGGAGGAAGCTCGGGAGACTGTGAACCCCGAACTTCACCCACAGGAGTCAGACAAGGAAAATCATAATGGTGAGGAGAAGAAAGAAATTGCACTTGCCTTTCCTCCAGAGGGCCGATGATGCCTGCTGTAGCGGGCTTTGTTCTTCCCTTTCCCCTCAGGATGGTGACAGAGGACCCCCCGGGAAGACGAGGAGGAACCGCCTGCACAGGATCGATCACGGGCACAGCTGGAGCAGGGCTCACGGAGCTCACTGCAGCTGGGGAGAGCGTCGAGGAGGGGGGAGGAGCAGCCGAGGCAGACTGGAGATGAGGAGTTGATGGGACAGCAGGAACAGATGCCCCAGAGGCGATGACTGCAGTTATTCCCTTCCATTGTGACGCAGGAGCATCAGCTGGCGGGGAGATAGAGTCCTTCTGGCAAACCGGTGCTGGATCCGGATGGGGTTCTCACTAAGGCTTGATCCGGGCATTGTGACGACGTCTACCGGCAGAGGGTGAGGCAAAGGTGAGGTCTGGGAAACGCCGCTCCTGCGCAGAAACAGAGGTGAGCAGGTCAGCGTATTCGGGGTAATCATAAAGTTCCGGATTCCTCTCCATCAGCCTGACTGCCGCCGTCACATGCTTCATGATCTGAGTTGGATGGGAGGTGGAGCAAGCTGCAGCCACTCGGTCCCGGATGGAAATAGCTGTCCGCTGTAAATCCTCTGAGGGAATCCCAACTGACGTCTCTCTCTGTTGGGGATGACCCCTGGGTGGTGCGAGCTCCTGGACTGGATGAGGGACAGGAATGGGATCCCGAAGTGAGGAGCGAGGATGCCTCCTCTTCAGCTTCCTGCCGGAGTTTCCCTCCAGCCCACGGAGCTTCTCCCGGTGCGCAGAGATGTCTGCCATCCTCGCCATGATTTCAGGGTGGTCAGCGTAGCGAGGATGGTGGTTATTGGTCGCCTCAGCGAGGTCCAGGTACCAGTGTGAGGCGCTGGGGACGGTGTGATGGTGGGCGCCGGAGATGATCCCGTCGATCTCGATAAGGGCCATCACCAGCTCGTAGCCCAGGCTCATGGCGTAGCCCTTGAGCTGCGCCATCTCCCAGCACACTGGTTCAAGGAAGACAGGGAAAAACAAACAAGCCCAACAAAACTCATGGTGACCGGCATCCCGTTCTGGCTGCGATCTACAGTCATGGTGCAGTCCTCGCTGTCATATCCGGCTCTAGGGAGCCGGGCAATCAGAGCCAGGGACAAGCCAGTGAGTCGAGATGTTTTATTCTGGGTAAGGGATAAGGGATGAGGAGAGCACAGACACTCATACAGACGTACATTCTCAGGCTGCACAGCGCAGGGGTAGGTAGCTCGTACCGGACATGGGGGTAACAAGACGTGCATACTCACAGCGGGATACAAACACCGGAATGCTGCAAGGGGAGTTGAGGCTGACACCAGACGAAGGGGCTTCAGCCTAGCAGTGCTTATGTCGCAGCCCCGAATGATCGAAGCTGCTCCTCTTTATACTCATTAACAGCGCCCCAGCTGATGAGGATTAATTGGCCCCAGCTGTCCCGTGACACTGACAGCTGGGAACCAGCTGAGGCACTGCCCAATGAGAGGCAGGGATAAAAGGAGCATGGGCTGAGCGCCGAGCCGGCGTCTCACCCCATGGTGACAGAGCCTCCCCCTCACGGTCGGGCTCCCGAACGACCAGGAACATCCCAGCCCCCCCCCCCTCCCCACCTAGGGTGGGCGGAAGGGAGGCAGGACCGGAGGGGAAGATGCAAAGGGAAGGACAAAAAAAACAATAGACCAATGTAGGGCAGCAGGGCAGAGAAAAAAAAAACCCAAATACAATACCCTACAACACAGGGAAAAGGATTAACCCAGAGCACAGTTAGGGAGAAAACTGAGTTAGGACACAGGTAGGGAAAATACCAAATATGACTACAGACAGCATACAAATAACGTATAGATCGGGGCAAAAAAAAGAAAACCAAAAACCCACCAAAAAGGTGGCAAGAATGAATAAAGCAATCACAGAGTATAGTTAAGGGGAACAAAACACACTACTCCATAATGCACCAACAAGACAAAGGTCAGGACAAAAAATGATGAAAAACGCTGTGCATGGATACTAAAGAAAACAAAACACACAGCACTGAATATATAAAAGATCACCTAAAGAAACAGAGGTGACAAGGACAAATGGGTAATAATGAAGTACGGTTAAGTGGGAATGAAACACATTACTTCAAACAATAACAAACACAGTCAATGTTAAAGTCGGGGCTAGGGAAGGCCCCCCACGAGGATAATAAGACAGAATGGGGTGATCACAGAGTATGGTTGAACAGGAAACCACACGCATACTCCATGATACACCGACGAGGCCAAGGCTAAAGGTAAGGATGAATGAAAACGCTGAGTAAAGATAAGAAAATGCAATACACAGCGCGATACATAAGGTGAGTCACCAAGAGGAAAAAAAGGTGACAGGGTAACAGGATAACAATACGATAAAAATGCTGAGTATGGTTAAAAAAAACAACACACAGCACAAAAACATATATTCCCCTAATGGACAAAGAAACTACACCCGAGTGACTTCAATAATAATAAAAGAAGTAAAGGACACCCGAGGAGACGGCAGGCAGAGTCCAAAACGGCCGGAATTGTTCTGGTAATCTCCCCGCCCATTGTCCAGTTGGCAACCCGGGGAAGAGAAATGTTCGGACGGCGAACTCTGGGTCCAGATCCCAGGAATCCAGTCCAACGGCTGCCGAACCAGGCCGCCCAAAGGCAAACACAGACCAGTGGGGGGAAACCAGATCGCCGAACCGAAAGTTTTGCGGGTCGGGTCGTCGACCCGCATCACTCAACCACCAGGACCGTTGAGACGGACGAAGGGTCAGAGCGGATCCCGGTGGAAGAGGCTCAGGGGAGAGCCGATGACGAGGGCGGCGGGCCTCAGGGAAACGGCCACCTCCTCACCGGACCTGGACAACACTGGGGCAGCACCCACGTCGGACCCCGATCGGGCCTCAGGCGAACCCACGTTGGACCCCGATTGGGTCTCGGGCGAACCCACGTTGGACACTGCACCAGAACCGACCTCCAACGTTGAACCCGGACCCTCCAGCACCACGAGGAACAGCAACTCCTCGCCGGTGACCCTGGAAGAAGGCTCAGAAGAGAAAACAGAACCGGGATCAGGATCACCGGCAGCGCCAGAACCCGGCGAGACGAGCTCAGACACAGCGGGCGGCTGCACCCGGCTCGTCTCCCCTGGAGATAGGCTGAAGTGCTCAAAGATAAAAAGAGAGAAAAGAAAGGAGAGCACTCGCCTGATCTCGGGTTCTGACGCCGTCCAGGACTGCGAAGATCCAGGATCCGTCGTCAGGAGGTCGTTGTCAGGCTCCCATCTAGCCGCGTCGGGCCCCGCAGCCAGCACGATGGTCAGCGCAGCTTGAGATCCCTCCAGCTCAGGTGACCCCGCCGACGACCCACTCGGCGTGAAGCCAGAAGAATCTCGTCCCGCTGGACCGAACCGCTCCTCCGTGGAGACCCAGGGACGCTCAGTCGTCAGCGTAGACTCCACGCAGCAGTCAGTCCCCCTCCTCCGTCCGCAATGTAGCAGCGGAACCACAGGCCCTCTCCATATCCCACCACGTTGACCCGGAGCCGGGGACCGCTCGGCGGAGAGAGACACAGAGGATGCGGGATTAGGAATACAGGTTACAGCAGGTGGGGAGAGTTCAGGGAGCTGCGAACCCTGAACTTCTCCTCCAGGGATGTGACAGAGCAAATCATTAAGCAGGTGTGAAAAAACAATGACTTGCCTGCCCCCTGGAGGTTGAGTATCGCCTGCTGTAGTGGAATCTGCTTCTTCCTCTCCCCGCCCGGCGATAACGGAGGACCCCCCGGGAATTCGTCTGAGGATCGCTCGCGTTGTCTCCAGCAGAGAGCTCACCAGGCCGGGATTCCAGGCACACACAGCGGTCAGGAAGCGCGTCGAGGAGGAGGGGGAAACAGCCGGGGTGAGCCAGCCCGAATGTCCAGGAATGACAGCGGGGGAACGAGGCTCAGGGGACGAGGCTGTAGAATCTCCACACTGACGAGGCGAAGGGATGACAGCTGCGTGGGAGGAACGGTCCTGACGATGACCCAGAACTGGATCCGGACGAGGTTCGTGCAGAGGTGACTCGGCGATGTGATGACGACTACTCCCAGGGGACAAAGCGAGGGGGAAACCCAGGATTCGCCGCTCCAGATCGGAGATCGAGACGAGGAAGGCGTCGAGCACGGGAAAGCTTCGTAGCCCTGAAGTCCTCACCATCAATCTCACTGCCGCCGCCACACGCCTGAAGGTGGTGACAGGGAACACAGTAGAGCTCGCGACAGCCACTCGACCCCGGACATAACTGCTGTCAGCTGCGGCTCCTTGAAGGGAATCCCGAGTGACGTGGCGCAGGTCGGGGGAAGTCCTCTGGTTGGCGCGAACTCCCGGACTGGAATGGCGGCAGGAACGGGACTCCGAAGCGGGGAAAGACGTCGCCCACTTCGACTCCCTGCCGGGATTTCCATCCACCCCGTGGAGCTTCTCTCGCTGTGTACCTGCAGCGTCTATCCTGGCACTGTCCTCCAGATGGTACAGAGAGTGAGGGTGACAGTCCAGGAGTTCCTCAGCACGGCCCGGATGCCAGCGTCTCGCGTTGGAGGCGTCGTGCAGGGTGAAGAACGTCCCGTCGACAGCCTCCGAGATGGACCTCAGCTCGTCGCCCTGGCGCCGGAAGTGACTCCTGGGAAACGGCATGCTAGCAGCGCTGACACCCGGACAGAAAGGTACATTTCCACGGCGACTCACGGCCGCCGGCAACTCTTCTGGCTGCGACATACTGTCATATCCGGCTCTAGGGAGCCGGGCAATCAGAGCCAGGGACAAGCCAGTGAGTCGAGATGTTTTATTCTGGGTAAGGGATAAGGGATGAGGAGAGCACAGACACTCATACAGACGTACATTCTCAGGCTGCACAGCGCAGGGGTAGGTAGCTCGTACCGGACATGGGGGTAACAAGACGTGCATACTCACAGCGGGATACAAACACCGGAATGCTGCAAGGGGAGTTGAGGCTGACACCAGACGAAGGGGCTTCAGCCTAGCAGTGCTTATGTCGCAGCCCCGAATGATCGAAGCTGCTCCTCTTTATACTCATTAACAGCGCCCCAGCTGATGAGGATTAATTGGCCCCAGCTGTCCCGTGACACTGACAGCTGGGAACCAGCTGAGGCACTGCCCAATGAGAGGCAGGGATAAAAGGAGCATGGGCTGAGCGCCGAGCCGGCGTCTCACCCCATGGTGACACTCGCGGACTGCAAATGAGACGCTATAGGCCGCCAATGAGTTTGCATAATTTATCAATGAAGACAAACGACAAAAATAATGAGCCACGGGGGGCAAAAACACAACTAAGGTAATGGCACAGACAAAGAAATACAGAGTCTCAGGATGACACTTACAGTGACGAATGACTGAAGAAGGGAAGTTTGACGAATGTTCAACAAGTGAACCTCTGACGACATCGCAGCGAGGAGTAACCCTCAGCTGCTTCCTTAAAACCCCAAGACAACCCAATCAGAGGAGAGAGTAATTAAGAAAGATGCTGAACAGCTGTCACAACGTGACCCGGCTTTGACGGAAGCCCCACCGTGACGCTGTCAGAATAAAAGCCCTGATGGCCAGAGAACGGGAAACCACCGGACAACCCAAGCACGGACAAAGTCAGCGCACGGACAATGACAGTGAATGGGGGAGCAGGTGTATTAAATTTGGTGTTATCGCTCTCACACTCTCTCATACTGGTCACTGGAAGTTCAGCATGGCACCTCATGGCAAAGAACTCTCTGAGGATCTGAAAAAAGAATTGTTGCTCTACATAAAGATGGCCTAGACTATAAGAAAATAGCCAACACCCTGAAACTGAGTTGCAGCATGGTGGCCAAGACCATACAGCGGTTTAACAGGACAGGTTCCACTCAGAACAGGCCTTGCCATGGTCGACCAAAGAAGTTAAGTGCACGTGCTCAGTGTCATATCCAGAGGTTGTCTTTTGAAAATAGATGTATGAATGCTGCCAGCATTGCTGTAGAGCAGGGGTGTCCAATCATGTGCCATGGAGGGCCAAGACCCTGCAGGTTTTCTCTTCTACCCAGTTGCTTCAGCAGGTGTTTTCACTGATCAACTATCAGTGGGAAGAAGTTCAGTGAAATCTGGTGCTGAACACACTGGTTGGAGGTAAAGCCTGCAGGGTCTTGGCCCACCATGGCACATGATTGGACACCCCTGCTGTAGAGGTTGAAGGGGTGGGGGATCAGACTGTCAGTGCTCAGACCATATGCCACACATTGCATCAAACTGGTCTGCATGGCTGTTGTCCCAGAAGGAAGCCCCTTTTAAAGATGATGCACAAGAAAGCCCACAAACAGTTTACTGAAGACAAGCAGGCTAAGGACATGGATTACTGGAACCATGTCCTGTGGTCTGATGAGACCAAGATAAACTTATTTGGTTCAGATGGTGTCAAGCGTGTGAGGCGGCAACCAGGTGAGGAGACAAAGACAAGTGTGTCTTGCCTACAGTAAAACATGGTGGTGGGAGTGTCATGGTCTGGGGCTGCATAAGTTCTGCCGGCACTGGGGAGCTACAGTTCAGTGAGGTGATGATTCATAAATGCCAACATGTACTGGGACATACTGAAGCAGAGCATGATCCCCTCCCTTCGGAAACTGAGCTGCAGGGCAGTATTCAAACATGATAACGACCCCAAACACAACTGCAAGACAAGCACTGTCTTGCTAAATAAACTGAGGGTAAAGGTGATGGACTGGCCAAGCATGTCTCCAGACGTAAACCCTATTGAGCATCTGTGGGGCATCCTCAAACGGAAGGTGGAGGAGTGCAAGGTCTCTAACATCCACCAGCTCCTTGATGTCATCATGGTGGAGTGGAACAGGATTCCCGTGGCAACCTGTGAAGCCCTAGTGAACTCCATGCCAAAGAGAGTTAATACAATGCTGGAAAATAATGGTGGCAGCGCAAAATACTTACACTTTGGGCACAATTTGGACATTTTCATTTAGGGGTGTACTCACTTTTGTTGCCAGTGCTTTAGACATTAATGGCTGTGTGTTGAGTTATTTTGAGGGGACAGCAAATTTACACTGTTATACAAGCTGTACACTGACTACATTGTATCAAAGTGTCATATCTTCAGTGTTGTCCCATGAAAAGATATAATAAAATATTTACAAAAATATGAGGGGTGTACTCACTCCTGTGAGATACTGTATATCCACAGCAGTGCGTTTTTAATGTTTTCATCAAAAACATCCAAAATACTGAATTTCCTTTAGGAATAAGTCAGGTGATTTCCCAACTGCTGACCAATTCATTCATCTTCTTCCGCTTAATCCTGTTCGGGTCGCGGGGGGGCTGGAACCTATCCCAGCATCTTTTGGGCGAGAGGCAGGGTACACCCTGGACAGATCGCCAGTTCATCACAGGGCCAACACAGAGAGACAGACAACCATTCACTCTCACAGTCATGCCTAAGGACAAGTTAGAATCCCCAGTTTTGATGCCAGTTAACCTAACTTGCATGTTTTTGGCATGTGGGAGGAAACCGGAGAAATCCCGGCGTAAACCCACACAGACACGGGGAGAACATGCAAACTCCATGCAGATCACTGTTGGTCGGGGGCTAGGATCAAACCCGGGATCTCCCGGCCAAGGGTGAGTTGCTGTGTTGCCGCAGTGCTAACCACTCCGCCACCGCGCTGCACTGCTGACCAATTCTGTTACTAAATGGTAAGAGATAAAGGATAATGTGGTACATATTTTAAATTCCTTAGATATAGCAACCATAAAGTTATTTAAGACTTGACCTGGACTTGACCTTGGAGACTTGATTTGTACTTGCCACTCAGAGACTAGAGACTTGACTTGGACTTGCAAAAGACGTGAACATCTCTGGAAATACCCTTCTTTATTATCCTACCAGACTCTGTATAGGCTGTAAAACACAAAATGATCATTAGTTTTAAAATTATGTAAAACAAGTGAATGAGATCAACATGCATTGAAAGCAAACTTGTCATTTCCAACATGCTCTCTCTCTCCCGGTACATAACTTGCCATTTGGCCACAGCCACCCACTGTATATCCATTCATCAATTTTCTTAACTGCTTAATCCTTTCAGGTCATAGGTGCTTGGTGCCTATCCCAGCGTCTTTAGGTGAAAGGCAGGGTACACCCACTAACACAGACAGCCATTCACTCTCACATTCATTCCTAAGGACAATTTATCCCCAGTTAATGTCAGTTTACCTAACTTGTATGTCTTTGGACTGTAGGAGGAAACCAGAGTACCCAGCGAAAATCCGTGCATGGGGAGGATATGCAAACTCCACCCAGAAAGGTCCCCAGCTGGCCAGCTCTTGGATTTGAACCCAGGCCCTAATTGTTATAAGCTGATAGCTCTAATCACTGCTCCAAAGAGCTCCCCACCCATGTTATTTATCAAGCTGAATACCCACCTTTAACAGAGTAACAAAGAGTTATAAGGTGGTTGAAGTGGCATTAGTGGCATTGCAAATCAGTGGTCTGTCATGAAGAAAATGTTTAGGCATTAAACAAAATGCTCTAACACTTTAGTGTGGTTAGACATTTAAATTATTCAGTAAACATTAAGAAAGGTCCCTTTACAGCAGTATTCTGCGTGATGTCATGTGGACTGTGTGGCATACTGGTGTAAGTAAGTAAGTAAAATTTATTTATATAGCACTTCTCACAGAAAGAATCACAAAGTGCTTCACAAAAAACAAAACACACAATCACAATTACAACAATAAAGGCATTGAAAAAAAATAAAATAAAAACATTAAAACATAACAGTAAAAACATAAAACATAAAAACCATAATCATAATAACCACCATGTGTGTCACAGACGTGGGGACACAGGCACGGATGATGTCACCACGCCGTAACTATATTACGGGAATAACGGTGGGAGTCCTGGTCTTAGGTGCTCCACCTCTAGCCTACTGCACTGCCTGTACCTCACTCCGGTTAGCATACCATTAGCTACTATTAACTTGTTCATATCTGTTCCATGTGTTGCTAGCTTATTAATAAAGCTAACCTTCAACACCCAGAACGTATCCACTGGTACTTGCTTCCAGACATAACATATTGGCGACGAGGAGAAAAATAGGACTTTCATAAGAAAATTTATATTTTTGCTGAAGTATGAACACGCTGTGGGCAATTTTTCCACCATTCCTTGCCATGCAAGGTGAGGCGCCAATTCCTTGGATTCATTGACACTGACTGTTCGAGTCGTTCGTATGCGTATCAGCCTGGCTAATACTTGAAAGGCTAGGCTGTGTGCCATGTTGAGTCGCAGCCTTGGCAGGGAGGAACGACGTGTATTCAGAACATTGAGACCAGCAGATACCTACTACGAATGTATTGCATTGCTAGCTGTACATTTTTAGAACCCTGAGGGGGTGACGGATAGATGAGTCAAGTTTTACCAGGGCCAACAGCGAGTGGGTAAGACAGTCCAGCAATTTGTCGTCGACCTCTGCTGTTTGGCTAGTGCATGTGAGTATGGACACTTGGAAGAGGAGATGGTACAAGACAAGTTGGCTAAACACACTACAAATATGAAGCTGCGGGAGAAGCTGGTGATGCCGCCAAATGGCCTGATGCTGACTGAAGCACTGGAGTTAGCATTCCAGCTGGAGCTAGAAGAGGCAGCCCAGTTAACATCGCAGCTAATGGGCCCCTGCCCGCGCTCCCCACCGTCAGCTCCGCCGGTACAGATGGTTGCCCCAGCTGCTGAGCCCGTCAACCCCACGTCTTCTCCGGAAGGCCCCGAGGTAGACACCATGGGACAGTAGGGCACCACAGCACGCCAAACCAGCAGTAAACTCAGTTTGGCCGACGACAGCTTGGGTCCGCTGCACTCAGATGTGGACGCAGCCACTCCCTGCATCGCATGCCAAGCAAAACCCAGTAGAACCAGAGCAGCCACAGAAGCCCCAGACTGCGCCCACACGGGACATGGAGATAGCCCTCACACAGCATGAGCGTTCTCAAGCTGCCGCCTCATTGCAGGAGAGACAGCATAGTCCAGACTCATCTCAGATCCTCACCCGGCATAAGCCTCATGTACCCGCCGTACACCTGCAGGAGATAGAGTCCGTGGCCAAGCAGGACCCCGGTGAATGACAACAACTCGGAGCACATCCTGTTGGTGGTGAGAACGACACACCGCCGCAACCACAATGAGCATCAGAGGAGAGAGGGCATAATCCGGACTCATCTCCAATCCTCACCTGGCATAAGTCTCATGGAACCACTGTACAGCTACAGGAGAGAGAGTCCGTGGCCGAGCAGGACCCCACAGAACAACGCCAACCCAGAGCACGTCCTGCTGCTGGTGAGAATGTCACGCCGCCACAACAGCAGCCAACATCAGAGACAAGAGAGCAGCAATAGCGCCGCATGAAGCCGACTAGGTCCAGATTCACGGTGCTTGAGTGGATTCAGATCTGCTGATCCGAGCGCCCAGACGACCTGCAAATTACCATGCAATTGGAGCCAGCCACTTTCCACATAGCCAGTGGTTTGAGATGACACGCCAGCCGTCTGCGGAGGGTAAGGTCAGCAGCTACCCCGGATCACATTCGGAGTGGTCTGCTGGGGCAACAGCATCACAGCAGCCGACAGGAAGAGACTGAACAGACTGATCAAAAAAGCTAGCTCTGTTCTGGGGCGGCACCTTGACCCAGTGGAGGAGATAGGAGAGAGGAGGATGGTGGCTAAGCTGTCATCTCTGCTGGAGTCCGAGTCCCACCCCATGCAGGAAACACTGAACACACTGAGGAGCTCATTTAGCAGTAGGCTGTATCGTAATAGGTGTGCGACCGAGAGTTTCCTTCCTACCTACGGCTGTCAGACTTTATAACCTAACCAGGGCTGCTCGTAGAGGTCGTATTGGATGCATAAAACATAACAAACAACCTTGCACAATAAATGGTCCCTGTGACGGTGTTAAAATAAGGCACGGCGATCTGGAGTTTTTAAGGAAGTTTATTCATCAATCATCGCCATCATAGGAACTCACTCCAGCCCTGTGCAGACAGGCTGGCTGGTCCTCAGGCTCTCAGGCAATGGTGTGGCCAGTTGAGCAGTCAGAGTGAGAAGAGAGTGAACATATCATATTCAGCCACTTAAATACCCAGCTACAGACAATACATCAAAGGCATGTTATCATCAAAGGAACTGCAGTCAGGCATGGGACATTTGCAACACAATGAGAGCAGGAAGCATGAACGTTTGCATTTGAGTCATACACATCCACAGGATACTGGCGCCTGAACTAGACACAGAGAGGCTGCCTATTGATCTCAACACACACATCTCATTGCTCTGCTAATTGCCCCGGCTGAGCGCTCTGTTTGTCCGTGGCTGTTGTGGGGGTTACCCCATACACTCCCCCCCAGAGGGCTTAGCGGGGAGCTGAGGCCTCAATCGTCCGGCATTGGGAGCGAGCTGCTGGGAAGTTCTGTGCCGGGGAAGGGAGGAGGGTGGGGGTAGCAAGTGCCGGGGGATGTCCGTGGCTGTGGGAAGAAAAATTAGTCTCTGATTCCTCTCGCGATTCAGTCCGGTAATGAAGAAAAACAGGAGCTGAAGCTGTGTGAGGGACTTGGCGTTTCGGTTTTAGGCGCGTGTGCGGCCCCCAAAGCCCTCGGGGACTGTTGACGGCTGAATTCCCATCGTGCGCTGTGGCTGAGACCTACACAAAATCCTGTGTGCGGGCTGCGTGTGTGCTTCAGGTGTGTGAGTAGCCCTGAAGAGCCGTGTGCAGCGGCGGAGGATGATGTATAAGCCTGTAGAGCCAGCTTGTCTCTGGTGCGCGGCACGCGCTGCGGCCACATACCTTCCAGCTGCGCTGTTCTGATGCGAGGCTCCCGTGCATGGCCGGTCAGCTGTCGCGAGGCGAATCAGGGTCAGGGGGCTTGATGGAGATCTGCGCAGTTGGCGCCGATGGTCTCCCCCGTTCGGGCTGTTGGTCGTTGCTCGTGCCGGGTCATGGTGCGTTGGGGCGGTGAGAGGGAATAGACGATCTTTGTCCCTCGGGCTCGCGTAGATGCGTAGGAGCGGTGAGAGGGAGGAGACAATCTTTGTCCCTCGGCCGGTTCCAGCGTGGATGTGCAGATCCCAGGCGTGGAACGCGCAATGACGCTTTCTGCAGCTTTCCCAGTCGTGGATGATCTCCGAGGGAGTTCGCCTGATTTCGGTTCTGCATCGAGGTCTGTCGTTTGGCAGAAGGGAGGGCAGTGCTTTTGTGTCAGGCTGCTGCGTTCTCTTGTCATCGGAGATACCATCGGGGCTGCATTCGTTGTCAGCGTGTTCTCTTCAGCGTCGGGTCACCAGTGTAGCGATGTTAGAATAAGGCACGGCGACTGGAGATTTTAAGGAAGTTTATTCATCAATCATCGCCATCATAGGAACTCACTCCAGCCCTGTGCAGACGGGCTGGCTGGTCCTCAGGCTCTCAGGCAATGGTGTGGCCAGTTGAGCAGTCAGAGTGAGAAGAGAGTGAACATATCATATTCAGCCACTTAAATACCCAGCTACAGACAATACATCAAAGGCATTTTATCATCAAAGGAACTGCAGTCAGGCATGGGACATTTGCAACACAATGAGAGCAGGAAGCATGAACGTTTGCATTTGAGTCATACACATCCACAGGATACTGGCGCCTGAACTAGACACAGAGAGGCTGCCTATTGATCTCAACACACACATCTCATTGCTCTGCTAATTGCCCCAGCTGAGCGCTCTGTTTGTCCGTGGCTGTTGTGGGGTTACCCCATAGTCCCCTCCATTATACAACTAGGACAATATCAATCATTACAGAGGGTGACAACACGGCTGATTCAAAGACGAATTATACTGTATGGGTACATATTCATATTCTGCGGGGTAACTTAACAGACCATTATGCTGTCTATACCATCTAGCTGCAATGCTCCTGCACTGTGTATATACAGTTAGGCCCAAAAATATTTGGACAGTGACACAAGTTTTGCTATTTTAGCTGTTTATGAAAACATATTCAGGATACAATTATATAATCAATATGGGCTTAAAGTGCAGACTCTCAGCTGTAATTTGAGAGTATTCACATCCAAATTGGAGCAAGGGTTTAGGAATTACAGTGTCATGACCCGAGCACTATGCCTTGGTGCTCGGGTTAATCTTGTCAGGGTTTGACAGCGGCGTTATGATTCTAGCTCTCCGAGCTCTTATTGTGATAGTGCTCGGGGAGGCTTCCGCTCAGCTGTCAAACTCTGAACAGCTGCGCTGCATTTGTGGTCGTTAGTGCCAGGACTATTTCTACCCTCGCTAGCGATCACATCCTTGCAGCAGTGTCTGTTAACTCTCTGTCACGCGACGGATGCTTAGGATTTATTCCTACCACGTCTTCTTGGGTTGACCGTCGTGCCCCTGGACTAGTTATTTATTTATTTAGCGAATGCAAAGTCCTTAAGCCAAGCAGTTGCCTCCTGGTTTGCTGTATGGAGGGTGTGTAATCCTCCTTCCAGTCTTTGGAGCGGGCAAGCCTCTATGATGTGTTCCATAGTTTGCTCCTCTCCACATGCGCACAGTGGGCTAGGGCTACTGCCCCATCTGTGAAGGCTGGCCAAGCAGGGGCCATGTCCAGTCCTGAAGCGATTGAGTGTAGACCACTGTCTCCTTGGGAGGATGGTGCCCGGGACCTGTTGGTTGGGGTTTATCACCAGCTGTTTGTTTGGGACCTCCTTGGTTTCCCATTCCTCTTGCCAAGCTGTCTGGATGGTAAAGTCAGCTGGGGGAGGGTTTTTCCAAATCGGCCGTCTGGATGAAAGTCGGGCAGTGGGTGGGGTGTAGATATCTGCATGAATTGGTAAGTGAGGAAAATCTTTAACTTTTTGGAGCATCCTTTGAGTTAATGCTGCTCGCCGGATGTGTGGAGGGGCTATGTTTGACAGTACAGAGAGCCAGGGGAGTGGTGTTGAGCGGATTGTTCCAGTTATAGTTCTCATGGTTGAGTTGAGCTGGGTGTCTGCATGGTGTGTGTAAGATGACCTGGACCAGACAGGGGCACAATATTCTGCTACAGAGTATGAAAGGGCCAGTGCTGAGGTGCGCAGGGTGGAGACTGCCGCCCCCCATTTTGCACCAGCGAGCTTGCAGAGCAGGTTGTTTCGTACTTTCACCTTAGCAGCCGTCCCCTTTAGATGTTCCTTGAAGGATAAGGTCCTATCAAGGGTCACTCCAAGATAAGTTGGATTTGGGGCATGCTTAAGCTTGAGTCCGCTCAGGTGGATGTTTAGTTCTCTGGCAGCTTTTGCATTGTGGAGATGAAATACACTGGAGACGGTTTTTGCTGGGCTTGGTTTTAGGCGCCAGATTTTGCAGAACTGGTCCAGTTTAGCAAGATCTTCCGTGAGCACCCGTTCCAGTGGTTCAAAGTCTGGTGCTTGGAATGCCAAACAGATGTCGTCTGCATAGATGAATTTGCGGGATTTTGTAGTAGGCAGGTCGTTTATGTAGAGGTTGAACAGAGTTGGAGCTAGAACTGAGCCTTGTGGGAGTCCGTTTTTCTGCATTCTCCATGCACTTGTGTTCTGACTGAGGTGGACTCTGAACCTTCGGTTGGTCAGCAGGGTTTTTATAATTGCTGTTGCCCAAGCAGGGATCGCCTTTATAAGTTTCAGGAGGAGGCCTTTGTGCCAGACCGTATCATAGGCGGCTGTAAGATCGAGAAACACAGCCCCTGTCTTCAGTCTGCTCTCGAAGCCATTTTCAATGAAGGTGGTTAGGGCCAGTACTTGTTCTCCTGTACTGCGGTCCTTGCGGAAACCTGCTTGATCCACACTTAGAATATCCTCTATTTCTGGGGAAATGCGTTGCAGTATTAGGCGCTCCATGATTTTGTAAGGAACGCTGAGTAGGGAGATTGGGCGGTAGCTTGCTGGTAGTTTGTGGTCTTTGCCAGGTTTTGGGATGGCAATGACCTTTGCTGTCCGCCATTTCTTTGGGATCGAGTTCGTTTGTGTGATCCTTGTGTAGAATTGTGTCAACCAGGTTAGGGCTCGGGGGCCAAGATTCTTCATGAATTCTGGGAAGATGTTATCGTATCCTGCTGCCTTTCCACATTTCAGGCCCTGTAGGACTTTCTCCAGTTCAGCAGCCTCGAAGGGTTCAGGGTTCGTTTCCTCTACAGGCATTTTTTGGTGTTTTTTTAGCTCAGTTGTAACTGCTCTTCTGGTGTCTTTGTCTTGGGGTGCTTTGGCGATAGTCAGTAGGTGGGATGCAACTTGGTTGGGTGTGACGGATGCTCGGCTTTGGCTAGGGGGCTTCTGTGCAGCTCCTAGGCGACGGATGAGGCTCCAACATTTCCTGCTAGAGTGGGTAAAGCTCCGGTCAGCAACTGTCTCCTCCCATTTCTTTCGCCGGGCTGTATTTAGCGATTCAATGAGATGGTCTGCTATCTCTGGGTCCCCTGATGTTTGATAGGATTGTAGGAGGGCAGCACTTTCTCCGTCCAAACATGGGACATAGAGGGGTCGGTAGCCTCGTGGGATTGCAGTATGGGCAGCCTTGAAGATTGCGCTGCAGAAGCGGTTGTATGCTTCATCTACAGTGATGGTGTGGAGTGGGATGGTAACAATGCTCCGGTCCAGAGTTTCACTGAATTTCTTCCAGTTGGCTTTGCGGAAGTTCCAGCGCATCTTCCTTGGGCTGTATATGACTGGAAGTTGTAGGCCAATGTGTACAAGCAGGGGCCGGTGTTGGCTGTGTGGAAAATCATCAAGAATGAGGATCTGTGTAGGATATGGCTCCCCATTCAAAGAGCTGACCCAACACAGGTCAGGAGAATAGTCCTTCTTCCACCTAGCAGAGTGGAAGGTTCCTCTTTGTTTGGGGTCGTATATCAAAGCGAGGTCATTTCTGGATGCCCAGTCTGAAAGTGCCTCCCCATCACTGTCCACTGCTGGGTACCCCCAGTCAGGGTGATGGCTGTTAAAGTCCCCCACATAGATGGCAGGGTGGGGTAGGGTGGGTAAGACCTGCAGATCCCAGTTGGCATTAGGGGGCTTGTACACATTGACAATATGGAAGCCACCAATGATTATGGTGTCTGAGAAATGTGTTGTTATCAGGTGATTTGCTTCAACTATGTCAGAACGCACATAGGTGGCACGTCCATGTTTAGCATGTAGAACATAGCACAGGAGGTCAAAGCCTTTGATGGTGAAGCGGCCAGCTTCCTCTGTGCCAATATGAGTCTCTTGGAGGCAGATTACATCAATCGAATGTTGGAAGGCGAGGACTTCGATAAGGCTTCGCTTGGCTGCAGACTGGACTAGTAAGTGTGCTGTATAGCCTTACCCCTCCCGGTGTGTATCAATCTCTGTGTGTCTCTGCCTTAGCAGCTGGTGTAATTATTATTTTCACCAACCTTGCCTGTCTAGAGTATGACTGTCTCCTGCTATGGACCCGTAGAGCTGTTTAGCCTATGCCTCCTGTTGTGAGTAGACTCAAGAATCATTGTCTCCGCAGCTTGTGTTGTCACTTTTCTCACCGTAAATAAAACTCACTGAACTCACTGGTGACTGTGTGGCGTCTTATGGTGGCTCGCGAGAGCCACCCATGACAGTACACTGCTGCCAAAACGGCGTTTACGGTGGCGCCAACCCGAGACGCAATTCACCTGTGAGTTTCGAGTTTTTGGACAGTTGCTGTTTCCGTCTGGGTACTGAGTGTGTGGGAAGAATGCCGTCGCGGAGGGGCCGCGCTGGGAGCCCGAGCCAAGAGCTGACAAGCTTCCTGGAAGTCGTGGATGAGATGCTCATCTCCGCTTCCCTGCTGGACTACCATCACGGCATACACTGGTACCTAGACGCTGCTGAAGACGTTCTTCGTCATCTCCCTTCCCGCTGGGCCGACCACCCGGAAGTGGACGCAAGGAGGGAGGATATCGCCGCACAACGCGAGATTTTCCTGATGCTGGAGGAGGAACGCGGCGTGAAGCAGGAGAAGAGGCACTCCTGCTCGTGGCCTACGGATCCTGATCCCGTCCTCGATCCAGTCCTGGAGTTCGCACCATCTGGGGGCCGGCGGAGGCGTCGGCGCCGCAGCCAAGCACGTCTTCAGCAAGCTCCTGTTCCGGATCCAGTTCTGGGCCGCCGGGATGACCCCCTCAATCAGCCAGCTGCTGTGAGTGAGCTGAGTCCTGTGCCGGTGAGCTCCGTCCATGGGTCCTATGTTACCATCCAGCGAGCGAGGGAAGGAGCAACGTCCTCTTCAGCTGGCACCATCTTACCTTCGGGAGGCAGGCAAGTTCAATTTCACTTTTCTAGTCATAAAAGTGATTTGTCTTGTCTGACTCCTGGGGGTGAAGCTCGGGGTTCGCAGCTCCCCGAGTTTTCTTCCCCAGCTGAAGCCAGTTATACTGAACCTGCTGCCTCTGTGTTTCCTCCTGCGGAGCGGTCCTCGGCGTCAGTCCCACGCCGTCGAACGAGGGGGAGGCCTGCGGCTCTGGGAGATATCCCGGCCCTGCAGCCTTGTGTTGGACAGAGGAGGAGAACGGACTGCGGTGAGGAGCCAGAGCCGACGAGTGAGCGTCCCCAGGTTTCCTCAGAGATGCAGCCCAAGTCAGCAGGTCGAGGGTCCTCTGCCCCCACGCCATACGGGTTATTGGCATGGACGCCAGCACGAGAGGATCCAGCTGCAGAGACCATCAGGCCGGCTGTGGAACCCGACGCAGCCGAGTGGGAGCCCGACGACGAGCGTCTGTCTGAACCTGGATCGACGAAGTCCTGGACGGCTCCAGAGCCCGAGTGCAGGCAAGTGCTCTTCCTGGTTTTCCTTTATGGTGTGTTAGAGCATTTTTGCCTGCCTCATGGGGAGGCGGGCGAGGGGCAGCCGTCTGCTGCACCCGAGCTCGTCTCGCTGGGCTCTGGCGCTGCCGGTGGAACTGATCCCGGTCCTCTCTTGTTCTCTGAGCCTCTCCACAGCATTACTAGTCTGGAATCTGTCAAGGTCATGGGACTGGAGGTTCCAGGTTCGGGGATGGAGGTCGTCGCCGAGGTGACCCAGTCGGGGTCCGACGCGTGGGCCGAGGTGACCCAGTCGGGGTCCAACGTGGGTGCAGCGGTGACCCAATCGGGGTCCGTCCTGACCCAGTCGGGGTCCGACACGTGGGCCGAGGTGACCCAGTCGGGGTCCGACGCGTGGGCAGCGGTGACCCAGTCGGGGTCCGTCCTGACCCAGTCGGGGTCCGACGCGTGGGCCGAGGTGACCCAGTCGGGGTCCAGCGCAGCTGCGGCTGCGACCCAATCAGGATTCGAGGAGGTCCAATTTTTTGATTGTTCCCCTCTCAGGAGCCACCAGCTGGGGGCCGTTGGAGGGTTTTGTCTGGCAGTCTTGCGCTCTTATGTATTGTCGTCATTAGGCGGGCTGCATGCTATTCCTCCACGGTCCTGGTGGTTGTGGGATGCGGGTCGGCCACCCGAGGAACTGCTTTGTGCGTTCAGCATCTTGGGTTGGTCGCCCGATAAACTGTGTTTGCTACGGGGTGACCTGGTTCGGCCACCAGAGGACTTGTTTCTGGGGGCCTGGGACTGGGGCAGGCCGCCTGACCATGTACTGTTTTGTGGGACTATCCGTGGGCCATCAGAGGCAGGGAGGTCACCGGAGCTCTGCCTGGGGGGGCGTTGGATCTCCGCCGATCATCTTTTTGCTTTGGCCCATACGGTGTCTAGTCTTGTCAAGTTATGTAAAGCAATTTTAGATTGCCTCATGTGTTTTGTAAGCCATAGTCAAGTCTTAGTCAAGTTATGTTAAGCAATTTAGATTGCTTCATGAGTATTTGAAAGCCGTAGTCAAGTTATGTTAAGCAATTTTTGATTGCCTATGTGTTTTGAAATCCATAGTCAAGCCACAGTCAAGTTATGCTAAGCAATGTTAGATTGCCTCATGAGTTTTTGTAATCCATAGTCTGGGTCTTGTTTTTTTGTTTGGTTTCCTCCTCTTCCTTTGAGGGGCTATGGCCATGTTTTGTTTTTGGTTCGTTTCCCTCTTCTTCTTGAGGGGCCATAGTATGGTGTTCTCGTTCAGTTTCCAGGTGTGTTCATGTATTTCTGGTTTTGTGTGTTTTGTTTTTTTTTCCCATAGTCACGGTGTGTTAGCACGTATTTCTTGTAGTTTTTTTTTCTCATAGTTGCCGTGTGTGCATTTATTTCTTGTTTTTCTCATAGTTATCATGTGTTAGTATGCATTTTTTGCTCTTAGTCATGTTTGTATTTACGTTTTGTTTTGTTTCCATTGTTACCGTCATGTAATTATTTTTTTTTCCTTTTTTTGCCATGATTATGTGTTTGCATTTATTTCCTGTTTTGTTCCTATAGTTACTGTGTGTTGGTTTATATTTTTTTGGGCCAGGTTATGTACACTGGAGTTAGACGGGTTGTCTGTGGCCTCGGTGGGAAAATGTTCATGGTCAAGTGTTTTTTGCTTTGTATGATTGTGTTCTCCTTGTTTTGTAGTCACGTCTTGTTTTGTTTTTTCTTCTTTCGTCATTGTTCTGGGGGAAATAGGATGGATATTTCAAGTGATGTATTCATTTCTTTTCCTGTTTAGGGTGTTAGGTTTTGTTTGGCTCCTTCCTTGCCTGTTCCTCAATCCACTCGCCCTGTGGTTGGGGGAGGGGGTGGGGCCAGGTGTTACTAGACGTTCAGAGCCCGTCAAGTGAGGGGGGCCTACTGTCATGACCCGAGCACTATGCCTTGGTGCTTGGGTTAATCTTGTCAGGGTCTGACAGCGGCGTTATGATTCTAGCTCTCCGAGCTCTTATTGTGATAGTGCTCGGGGAGGCTTCCGCTCAGCTGTCAAACTCTGAACAGTTGCGCTGCATTTGTGGTCGTTAGTGCCAGGACTATTTCTACCCTCGCTAGCGATCACATCCTTGCGGCAGTGTCTGTTAACTCTCCGTCACGTGACGGATGCTTAGGATTTATTCCTACCACGTCTGCTTGGGTTGACCGTTGTGCCCCTGGACTAGTAAGTGTGCTGTATAGCCTTACCCCTCCCGGTGTGTATCGATCTCTGTGTGTCTCTGCCTTAGCAGCTGGTGTAATTATTATTTTCACCAACCTTGCCTGTCTAGAGTATGACTGTCTCCTGCTATGGACCCGTAGAGCTGTTTAGCCTATGCCTCCTGTTGTGAGTAGACTCAAGAATCATTGTCTCCGCAGCTTGTGTTGTCACTTTTCTCACCGTAAATAAAACTCACTGAACTCACTGGTGACTGTGTGGCGTCTTATGGTGGCTCGCGAGAGCCACCCATGACATACACCTCTTTAATACGTAGCTGCCTCTTTTTCAAGGGACCAAAAGTAATTGGACAATTGACTCAGAAGGCTGCAAAAAAAAAATAACAAGGCTGCATGGGCTCTTCCCTCGTTAACCTGTCATCAATTAAGCAGTTAAAAAGTCTGGAGTTGATTCCAGGTGTGGCGTTTGCATTTGGAAGCTGTTGCTGTGAACACAACATGTGGTCAAAGGAGCTCTCATTGGAGGTGAAACAGACCATCCTGAGGCTGAAAAAAAAGAAGAAATCCATCAGAGAGATAGCAGAAATGTTAGGAGTGGCCAAATCAACAGTTTGGTACATTCTTGGTACATTCTCATACATTGGGGCTGCACGGTGGCGCAGTGGTTAGCACTGCGGCAGCACAGTTTACCCTTGGCCGGGGGATTGTGGGGATTGTGGGATCATGGGTTTGATCCCAGCCCCCGACCAACAGTGATCTGTGTGGAGTTTGCATGTTTGCCCCGTGTTTGCGTGGGTTTACTCCGGGATTTCTCCGGTTTCCTCCCACACGCCAAAAACATGCAGGTTAGGTTAATTGGAGACTTTAAAGTGGCCCTAGGTGTGAATGTGTGTGTGAATGGTTAAGGGATAGCGCCGTATCGTGGCTGCTTCATCCATCCAGGTGGTGGATACCCTCAATTTCCCCTCTTGGGATCAATAAAGTATACTAAATCTAAAAAAAAAAAAAAAAAAAAAAAAAAATTCTGAGGAAAAAAAGAGTGCACTGGTGAGCTTGGGAACTCAAAAAGGCCTGGATGTCCACAGAAGACAACAGTGGTGGATGATTGCAGAATTCTTTCCATGGTGAAGAACAACCCCTTCACAACATCCACCCAAGTGAAGAACACTCTCCAGGAAGTAGGTGTATCAGTATCTAAGTCTACCATAAAGAGAAGACTTCATGAGAGTAAATACAAAGGATTCACCACAAGGTGCAAACCATGAATCAGCCTCAAAAATAGAAAGGCCAGAATTGACTTTGCCAAAAAACACCTGAAGAAGCCAGCCCAGTTCTGGAACAGCATTCTTTGGACAGATGAGACTGAGATCAACCTGTACCAGAACGATGGGAAGAAGAAAGTTTGGAGAAGAATTGGAACAGCTCATGATCCAAAGCACTACACCTTCTGTAAAACATGGTGGAGGCAGTGTGATGGCATGGGCATGCATGGCTTCCAATGGCACTGGGTCACTTGTGTTTATTGATGATGTGAAAAAAAGACAGAAGCAGCCGGATGAATTCTGAAGTGTATAGGGATATACTTTCTGCTCAGATTCAGCCAAATGCAGCAAAGTTGATTGGACGGCGCTTCACCAATGATCCAAAACATGCTGCAAAAGCAACCCAGGAGTTTTTTAAAGCAACAAAGTGGAATATTCTGCAATGGCCGAGTCAATCACCAGATCTCAACCCAATCGAGCATGCATTTCACTTGCTCAAGACAAAACTTAAGGCAGAAAGACCCACAAACAAGCAACAACTGAAGACAGCTGCAGTAAAGACCTGGCAAAGCATCACAAAGGAGGAAACCTAGCGTTTGGTGATGTCCATGGGTTCCAGACTTCAGGCAGTCATTGCCTGCAAAGGATTCTCAACAAAATATTGAAAAGTAACATTTTACTTAGGGTTATGTTTATTTGTCCAATTACTTTTGAGCCCCTGAAATGAGGAGCGTTTGTATAAAAATAGCTACAATTCCTACATGTTTAATCATATATTTTTGTTCAACCCCTTGAATTAAACCTTAAAGTCTGCACTTCAATTCCGTTGCAGTTGTTTCATTTCAAATCCAATGTGGTGGCATGCAGAGACCAAATCATGAAGATTGTGCCACTGTCCAAATATTTCTGGGCCTAACTGTATCTGTGTACATATGTATATTCATTTGTTTTTATTATCTTATTAACTTTTGATCTGAGTGCTGCTATCCCTGTGCTGATGCAATCCTGGAATTTTCCCATTGTGGGACTAATAAAGGCTTATCTTGTGGTGGACACACATGTGTGAACCTGTTTTGTGACTCACATTTTAGATCAGAACAAAAGCAGAGCTTCCTTGCTGATTACAGGAAGCTGCAAGAATCTTAGCCTTGGTATGCAAGGCTTGAGACTGTGGGGGGTATAATTAAAGGATTAAAGAAGGGATGCAGGGGAGACAGTGGAAGTGATATCATGGAGTGAGGATGCATTGTTACTGTCTTTATAATGCAACTTGGTCTGTGATACATGTGACCTGTGAACTGTAAGAGTCCTGATATTTAAGGACGAGAGTTTCCTGTGTGGCTCTTTTTTCTGCTTTCTGCTTTGAGATGATGGTGATGTGAATAAAGCTGACTTGAGAGAGAACTCTGCCTCGTCATTCTCACATCTCCACACTGGTGACCCGACGTATCATGCAAGAGGAGAATTCCCCCGGGCCAGCCTCGTCAGGAGCCCCCAGCCAAGCGAATGCCGCCACAGTCCAGCTACCGGACTTCTGGCAGAACAATCCGCGCTCCTGGTTCAGCGCGGTTGAGGTGCAGTTCAACCTCCGGGAGATATCGGTAGACGCCACAAAATTCTACCACGTAGTCGCAAAGCTGGACAACAACACGGCCCAGCAGGTGGAGAGCCTGATTGACCAGCCGCCGGACAGCGACAAATACGGCGCGTTGAAGGCTGCACTCATCCAGCAATTCACCCCCTCAGCGGAGGAGAGAGCAGAGAGGCTCCTGGCGCTGACGGAGTTGGAAAATGACATGCCCACGAACCTGATGGAGAAGTTGTTGAGGTTGAAAGACTCTGACGACGATCACTTCATTTTCACCCACCTTTTCCTCAGGACTCTACTGTCAGCAGCGAGAGCGACCCTGGCCAGTTCGCCACTGTTGGCCCAACGGGACTACCGCACGCTGGGCCGAGAGGCGCAGCGGATTGTCACGCGCAGCCACGGCCGCTGCGGCGGAACTCGGCGCAACGACCGGAGACAACAGGGGACCAGAGGCAGCAGTACCAGACTCACCGACGACGGCGGCGTCAGGGGCCAGGGAACGCGGATCGGACGTCCTTTGTTTCTACCATCGCCGTTTCACAGAGAGGGCACGCAAATGTGTACCACCGTGCCAGTTCAGGTGTTCGGGAAACGCCAAGACCGGGGGTCGGTAGCAGCCGCGGCCCTCGGGGAGGAGAACAAGCTGCTCTACTTGTCGGACGCACGCTCGGGGAGGCACTTCCTCATCGACACAGGCTCCCAGTTGAGTTTCATCACACCTTCCTACGCGGACAGACTAGCTGGTTCCGGAGGTCCCCGGGTGACGGCAGCGAACGGCTCGGAGATTAAGACCTTTGGTGAGAAGACTCTGCTTCTGTCTCTACACGGCCGTACATTTGAGTGGACTTTTGTTGTAGCAGCAGTAAATTTCAACATGTTGGGGGCTGATTTTTTGTGTTCACATGGTTTGTTGGTTGATCTCGCTAACAGGCGCCTGGTTAATGCATTTTCCTTTGATTCTATCCCCTGTACAGCGCGAGTGGCCCCGCCAACAGCACAAGCCAACGTCACAGCTGCAAGCGGTAAGTTCCACACACTGCTCACTCAGTTCCCAGCACTCACGGTCCCCACATTTTCGGCAACAGTCGCTAAACACGGGGTGGAGCATTTTATTACCATTACCAGACCGCCCGTTTTTGCAAAAGCTCGGCGCTTGGACGCAGTTAAGCTGGCCATAGCACGCGAGGAGTTCGCCAACCTGGAGAGGTTGGGCATTATCAGGCGTTCAAACAGTCCGTGGGCTTCCCCGCTACACATGGTCCTGAAAGCTGACGGATCATGGCAACCTTGCGGGGATTTCCGCAGGTTAAACAACGCTACAGTGCACGACCGCTACCCAATCCCGCATATCCAGGATTTTTCCGTTCATTTGGCAGGGGCGCACGTTTTTTCTAAAATAGACTTGGGCCGCGGTTACCACCAAGTCCCAGTGCGCGCTGAGGACATACCCAAAACAGCGGTAATAACTCTGTTTGGCCTATTCGAGTTTTTACGCATGCCATTCGGACTTAAAGGGGCTGCTCAGATGTTCCAACGCATGATGGACGCGGTGCTTCACGATCTCCCTTTCGTGTTCGTCTACTTGGACGATATTTTAGTAGCCAGCGCGTCCGAAGACCAACACGAAAAACACCTGGCCACAGTTTTCCGAAGGTTGGGAGATCACGGGTTAATAATCAACCCAGCGAAGTGTCAGCTCGGGGTGGCGCAGATTGATTTTTTAGGACACCGCGTCTCCCCCAAAGGAGCAGTTCTGCTTCCTGACAAAGTGCGCGCGGTGGCAGATTTTCCCCGGCCGCAGACGGTTAGGGCGTTGCAGGAGTTTTGGGGAATGGTGAATTTTTATAACCGTTTTCTCCCCCGCGCGGCGCAACTCATGCAGCCGCTGTATGCCGCGCTCAAAAAAAAAGAAACCCGCGGATAAGGTCGAGTGGTCCTTGGAGCAGGACCAAGCGTTCTCGGAGGTGAAAGCAGCCTTGGCAAAGGCTGCGTCGTTGGCACACCCAGACCCAACGGCCTGCATAGCGCTCACCACTGATGTGTCAGATGTGGCCATAGGGGCGGTCATGGAGCAACATGTAGCCGGGGTTTGGCAGCCCCTCGCATTTTTCAGCAGGACCTTGCGTGATAGTGAACGTAAATACAGCGCGTTCGACAGGGAGCTGCTGGCTCTCCATTTGGCCATCCGCCACTTTCAGTTCTGGCTAGAAGGACGCTCTTTCACCGCGTTCGTTGACCACAAACCGCTAACATTCGCGATGGCCAAGGTTTCTGAACCGTGGTCAGGCCGGCAGCAGAGACAGCTGGCCGCGATATCAGAGTTTACCACTGATTTTCAGCATGTGGCGGGCAAACTCAATGTAGTGGCAGATTGCCTCTCGCGCGCCGTGGCGGCCCCAGTCAGCATAGGAGTAGATTACGCAGCCATGGCTGCGGAGCAGGTTGGTGATGCGGATGTGTGCGCACTTCAGTCTGGACCAACAGGGTTAAGGCTGGAGAGCAGGGTGCTGCAAGACGGTATGCCCCCCTAATCTGCGATGTCTCCACTGGACGGCCACGTCCAGTAGTACCGGCCGCGTGGCGCCGCCGCGTTTTTGACTTGGTTCATTCTTTGGCGCACCCTGGAGTGCGCACGTCGGTCAAAATGGTAGGAGAGAAATTTGTGTGGCTGAGCCGCCGCAAACAAGTTAAAGAGTGGGCAGCAGCCTGCACGGCGTGTCAACGAGCCAAAATACACAGGCACACGAGGGCTCCTTTGGAGCCGGCCAAGAGGTTCGATCACGTTCATGTGGACCTCGTGGGCCCCCTCCCGCCATCACAAGGGTGCACACACCTTCTGACAATGGTGGACCGCACCTCGCGCTGGCCTGAAGTGGTCCCGCTGGCATCAACCATAGCCAAGGAGGTGGCGCGCACATTTGTAACAGCTTGGGTGGCGCGCTTCGGCGTTCCGTCTGACATTACGTCCGACAGAGGCCCTCAATTTGTGTCCGAGCTTTGGTCGACAATGGCCCGCAGCCTGGGTGTCACAATTCACCGCACAACCGCGTACAATCCGCAGGCTAACGGGTTATGCGAACGTTTTCATAGGTCATTGAAAGCGGCTCTCAGAGCATCACTGATGGATGCAAATTGGGTAGACAAGTTACCGTGGGTGTTATTGGGGTTGCGTTCTGCGCCTAAAGAGGACTTAGAAGCCTCCCCAGCGGAGCTCGTGTTTGCGCAGCCACTCCGGCTGCCGGGGGAGTTTCTCCCAGATAACCCTGCGCCAGACGCCTCCCCGTCTCAGCTGTTGCGGAGTAACATAGAATCAAGCACGCTGCCCGGCCCTGCGCACCACAGTTTTCCGCGCGTTTTTGTGCCTAAAACCTTGAAGAACGCAGAGTTTGTTTTTGTCAGACACGATGCGCATCGAACCCCGCTGCGACCACCTTATGACGGACCGTTCAGAGTGCTAGAAACAGGGGACAAGCAGTTTTTGCTAGATGGAGTGAGGATGCATTGTTACTGTCTTTATGATGCAACGTGGTCTGTGATACATGTGACCTGTGAACTGTAAGAGTCCTGATATTTAAGGATGAGAGTTTCCTGTGTGGCTCTTTTTTCTGCTTTCTGCTTTGAGATGATGGTGATGTGAATAAAGCTGACTTGAGAGAGAACTCTGCCTCGTCATTCTCACATCTCCACAATCTTATCTTTTTTTATTTTATCTTATCTTATCTTATCAAGACATGACGCTGGAGCCAACCCAACTAGTGTGGGACCCGGGCTGGGACTTTGGTGACGAGCGAGCCATGATTTCAGTGAGATGGCACCCAGATTCACTACGGCTGGCATCTCCAGGGCCACGCCCACCGTGGGCTCGCCTGAGGCCCTTGAGGTTGGACATTAAGAAAATGACTCTGTTTTTGAAATGTTTAAACAGAGCATGGCTGATAACAGTGGCATAATAATCCACTCAACCATGCAGGATGTTACTGGAAGTCTACCCTGTGGCCCAAGTTCATCTTGGTTCATATAATGGTTTGGTAATGTTTTGGTGCATGGAACCTTAAGTAATTCATGGTTTGGACTTAAGAGGTAATTGACCATATTATGCTATTAACATCATGCAATATACCACCTGCCGATAGCCAGGCCATGTATGTTTGCTAGCTAGCTCTGTGCTACATTACATAAAATGGTTCTGGTTAATATTTGTGCTGTGTTAGCCATATGCCACAATAGAGGTACCCAGCAAAGGTTAACCATCACCAGCAAAGTTCTGTTTTTTCCCAGGAAAGGTGGGTGGGTAGGAGGTAAATGTGGCATATTGGTATACCACCATACGCGTCACAGACATGGGGATGCAGGCACGGATGATGTCACCACGCCGTGACTACAGTGGGGAAAATAAGTATTGAACACATTAACATTTATCTCATTAAACATAGTTCTGATGGCGCCATTGGCCTGAGATTTTCCCCTTATATCAGTAACAACCCAAGTAATCCATACATACAAAGAAATCATATGTCTGGTCCTTGCTTCCAGGCATAACAGACTACATAACCCAGCCACAGGCCAGGGAAGGGGGGGGGGGGACATACAAGCCAGTGTACCCCTTGTGCCAGTCAAAAGCTTGGGTAAATAGTGAGAGTTGTGTCAGGAAGGGCATCCATTGTAAAATCTTTGCCAAATCAAATATGTGGATCATCACAAATGAGATTTCTGTACTGGGTTGGTCGAGGCCCAGGTTTGTCAGTGGAACTTGGGCTGCTGCTGGTAAAAGATCGAAGAGGAGAGGGGAAGGACAGACATAGAGAGGGTTGGTGTTACAGACGAAAGCGGAATGTATAGGGTGAGATGGAGGCAGATGATCTACTGTGGTGCCCCCTAAAGGGCAACAGGAGAAAGAAGAAAAAGTCACATGGACTGCATCAGTAATGCTATAGTCCATTGTGTCACAATCTGAAGCCACACAGCATCTTTCTTCTCTTATAGTGATATAGTGACATTAAGGGTTTTGACCGAATCACATCATGTGCCCTGGCTTCCATTTTTGCTTAGACTTAGTTGCTGGCATCTGTTGACCATTTGATAGAAGGCAGATTAATACAGGGACTTCCACATGGCTTAACGGTTTTTCAGATGGGGAAGTTAAGTCCTTCCGTAGACAGTGTATGGATATTAGACTATTTTAGGAACTTCTGCACACATTTAATCTATGCAGTATAGCCACCAAAGGCAAAAGGTGCAATCTACTTGATTCAACCACACAGATTTACCCTCCTTCTTGGGGATTTGTTGAGTAGTGAGATACGGGAAATGTTGTTTTACCAGAATTCACCACGTTAGCGTATATCATGAAAACAGTAACTGCTTGTGTGCTCATGTGCGAGTCACTCTCTGTGTGCCTGCATGTATTGCCGTCTCCTAGGATCCTACACAGCCTCGGCAGAAACAGCTCTTATCTCCTGCGATCAAGTCTGACGCTCCAAAGCTGCTGCCATCAGCCACAAACTCATTAATTACTCTTTAGTATCAAGCTGTAATTAGAGACACCAATCAAGCCCCCTCTCTGGCTCTGCACCCACCCACCCCCCACCCACCCACACACACGCACACACACACCCCTATTAGCACTCCTTACCTTACTGTGTGCTAGTGAACTAAGCTAGATGGTTGGTGCACAATGCTGCGATGAGGCCACGTGTGGCAATATGCATAGGAACAGAAGTGGAGGGGTGAATGAAGCTGTGTGTTGCTGCAGAATGTGTTTTGGCAGGAAATAACGAAGGAAGAAAGATGGGAATGATGGAGGTAGCGAAGTGAGAGTGAGAAAGAAACACGAGGGAAGTGAGGTGATGTTGGCACTCAGGTGGAGCATTAATTTGCAATTAATTATGTCATCTTTGCTTTAGGTCACCCCCCCCCCCCCAAACACCACCACCACTATCATCATCTATCCACCTTCTGCACACACACACAGATACATGCACATACACATCTTTCTTCATCTCATACTCCTGATGAGTGGATCATGGCAGAGGAAAAGATAAAATATCTGATTAGATTTATCGTGTCTGTCTGCACGCTGGCAGAGGGTAAAATGGGGACAAGAGCTAAGAGGTGGTGGGAGGGGGGAGGTGGTTGGGAGTCATTAAGAGCAGTGATTGGTTTAATAATGTGCAAAGGAGTGCGACTGGAGGATTTCCTGGTAGGTCATTTACTTTTAATCAGGAAAAACTCGGCAGCCATGGACACCCAAGGGATGTTTGACGAGTTATGTAATCAGTTATATTTTTATAAGCACTATGAGATGAGATGAATCTGGAGGCATTTTTTACTCACTGAAATAACCAAGCTCGACAAGCTCTTTGCAAGAGCCTAGTGTCAAAGTTTACTGTTGCTTTTATTATTCTGACCTATAATAATGATTTTGAGTCTTTTGTCTTTATAGGGATGTTTTTTTGTGTGATCAATTTTATTATTATTATTATTATTATTATTATTATTATTATTATTAGGGCCCGAGCCACTGACGTCAGTGGGCAACAGCCCTATTGTAATCGCTCCATTTAGTATTATTATTATTATTCCGCCTAAACAATCGCATTTTTCACCCTCTCAATGTTAACCAAAACTCAATTTTTTTTTTTTGCAAACCACTCAGACCCGGTGAAAAATTCGATAAACTGGAAAAAACATGTGCCCCCCAACCCCAATTTTTGTGGGTGGGGCCAAACGTACAAGGTTTATGGAGACTGGAGACACTAAAGTTTGCCGTACAGACACGAAATTCGGGTGAGGTGTGCATCACCTCAAGACATGCAAAAAATATAATTGTGGCCCTTACCCACGGCCAACAGGAAATCCGCCATATTGTCTCAAAGCCACCCCTCCTCCAATTTGGCCCCAAACCACCCCTCATATTTGAACGAACTCCTCCTAGGGGCCTGCTCCAATTGAGCTCATTTTCACATGGCGGCATCTTAAGGCATAGGCCATTAAAGCTTCCTCTTTTCACAGTAAAAACTTCAAAGGTGTGGCCAGGGTGTCATGGTGAAATTTTACTCCGCCCCTTACAACATCAAACAGCTGTAACTTGAGCAAAACTTGTCCGATGTCCACCAAAGTTTCCATGATGAACAATCGTCCTGCCCCGAATGCATCTACATAAAAATATCTGACAAAAGATATAGCGCCACCTAGTGGTTAAAGGATGAATTGCTGAAAACTGTTTTATTTATTACTCACACGCCGGTTGCCAGAATGATGTGCAATTTTCTGAGGTTTATCAAACCACCTGGCTGATTATAACTGTGCATCACCTTTAGTATGGCATCACTGCTGTTACCATGGACACGCCCTCCTCGCCATTCAGTCCGTGATCTTGTTGGGAGGGTTGGGAATGACCTGGCGTCATGAAATCTGGAACATAGGTTGAGGTGACTGTCATATGTAGTCCTATATGGGTGGGCAACACATAACTGACAAGGAAGTGTTGCCATGGCGACATGGCGAAGGTTGACTCCTCGCCATGGAACATCGGGAAGTTGTAACTTGAACAAACTTTGTGTGATTATCACCAAATTTTCTACAATGGATATTAGTCCCACCCTGAACGCTTTTATATAAAAATAATTAACAAAAGTTAGAGCACCACCTAGTGGTTAAAACATCAGACACTTGTAACTTAGATAAACTTTATCCGATTTTCACCACATTTTCTATGATGGATATTAGTCCCACCCTGCACGCTCCTATGCACAAATAATTTACAAAAGTTATAGCACCACCTTGTGGTTAGAACAACTAACACTTGTAACTTGGACAAACCAAAATTTCTACAATCGATATTAGTCCCGCCCTGAACGCATCTATTTAAAAATAATTTACAAAAATTATACTGCCACCAAGTGATTAAAGGAAGAATTCCTGAAAACTGTTGTTTTTTAATTTTTCTCCCATCAGGTGCAAAAATGACATGAAGGGATGACTAGGACTCATTGACAGTACATGTACATCGTACAGAACTGTTTGCATGGTGACCGGCATCATCAATGGCTTCCTCACAATGCAAAACATGAGAGTTACAGCACAGACAATCCTTGTCTGATTTGGACCAAACTTTGCATAAATCATACTAATCCCACTCTGAACACATCTGTATGTCAATATTCACAAAGCTGTCACAGCACCACCTACTGTTGACATGAGGTACTGTACAAAATTGTGTCAACTTTTGCGGAAAGGCCAGTAGTCAGAATGACATGACATTTTCAGAGGTTTCTCAGAGCGGGATTGGAATACCCTCAGTGGAAGTCACTTTTGTCCTGCGATCATCACAGTTGCCATGGAAACCCATTCCTCACTATTTAGTACGTTTGTACTTTGGAAGGTTGGGAAAGTCCAAGCGTCACAAAATGTGGAACATAAGTCAAGGTGACTCTCTTTTGTAGTCCTATATGGGTCTACAGCACGTGCCTAATATATAAGTGCTGCCACGGCCACATGCTGAAGTTTCCCTCCTGGCAATACATCGGACAGCTGTAACTTGGACAAACTTTGTCCAATAAACCCCACAATTGCTACAATGGATCTTAGGCCCATCCTGCACGCTCCTACATAAAAATGATAGCACCACCTACTGCTCACAAGAAAGTACTTCACCAAATGGTTTCTTATTATTAACGCAACACTTGCTGCGACAACAGGAAATTTACTGGGTCCAACGGTCAGAGGGGTCTGCGGTCACGCGGGGGGCGAGGGCCTGCTTACAGCTGCTTGCAGCTTTAATGATTATTATTATCGTCTTTTTCACTGCAGGTTGTCTGCAGGCACTTCCCGTTATGACCAGACCCAATCCAGGGGTCTGGGGTTAATAACTCAGTCAACTCAGTCAAGTTATTATTATTATTATTATTATTATTATTATTATTATTATTATTATTATTATTATTATTATTCACTAATATTTAAACATACTAGTGCATTGCCCGTAGAACGCAAGTATACCTGTCTGAAACTGGTATCCCAATCAGGCTTTACAGGCCCAAATGTAGGTTGTGTTTGAAAGTGGAATACTAAGAGGTGTAGCCTTCAGTGGTGTGAAAAAGTGTTTGCCCCCTTCCTGATTTCTCATTTTTTTGTATGTTTGTCACAATTAAATGTTTCATCAAACAAATTTAAATATTAGACAAAGATGATACAAGTAAACACAAAATGCAGCTTTTAAATGAAGGTGTTTATTATTAAGGGGAAAAAATCCAAATCTACATGGCCTTGTGTGAAAAAGTGATTGCCCCCTAAGCCTAATAACTGGTTGAGCCACCCTTAGCAACAACTGCAATCAAGCATTTGTGATAAATGGCAATGAGTCTTTTACAGTGCTGTGGAGGAATTTTGGCCCGCTCATCTTTGCAGAATTGTTGTAATTCAGCCACATTGGAGGATTTTCGAGCATGAACCTCCTTTTTAAGGTCATGCCACCGCATCTCAATTGGATTCAGGTCAGGACTTTGACTAGGCCACTCCAAAGTCTTCATTTTGTTTTTCTTAAGCCATTCAGAGGTGGGCTTGCTGGTGTGTTTTGGATCATTGTCCTGCTGCTGAACCCAAGTGCACTTCCGCTTGAGGTCACGAACAGATGGCTGGACATTCTCCTTCAGGATTTTTTGGTAGACAGCAGAATTCATGGTTCCATTTACCACAGCAAGTCTTCCAGGTCCTGAAGCAGCAAAACAGCCCCAGACCATCACACTACCACCACCATATTTTATGATGTTCCTTTTCTGAAATGCTGTGTTACTTCTATGCTGGATGTAATGGGACATGTACCTTCCAAAAAGTTCAACTTTTGTCTCATCAGTCCACAGAGTATTTTCCCAAAAGTCTTGGGGATCATTAAGATGTTTTCTGGGAAAACTGAAATGAGCCTTTATGTTCTTTTTGCTCAGCAGTGGTTTTCATCTTGGAATTCTGCCATGCAGGTCATGGTTTCTTATGGTGGAGGCATGAACAATGACCATAATTGAGGCAAGTAAGGCCTGCAGTTCCTTGGATGTTGTTGTGGGGTCTTTTGTGACCTCTTGGATCACCACTGTTCCATGTTTTCGCCATTTGTGGATTATGGCTCTCACTGTGTTTTGCTGGAGTCCCAAAGCTTTAAAAATGGCTTTATAACCTTTTCCAGACTGATAGAACTCAATTACTTTGTTTCTCATTTGTTCTGGAATTTCTTTGGATCACAGCATGATGTCTAGCTTTTGAGGATCTTATGGTCTACTTCACTTTGTCAGGCAGGTCCTATTTAAATGAGTTCTTGATTGAGAACAGGTGTGGCAGTAATCCGGTCTGGGTGTTTCTAGAGAAATTGAACTCAGCTTTCCAAAGATGTGATAAACCAAAGTGAATTTATGTTTCAACGGGATTGGGGGTGGGGGCAATCACTTTTTCACACAAGGACATGTAGGCTTGGAGTTTTTTTACCCTTACTAATAAACACCTTCATTTAAAAACTGCATTTTGTGTTACTTGTGTTATCTTTAATATTTAAATGTGTTTGATGATCTGAAACGTTTAAGTGTGACAAACATACAAAAAAATGAGAAATCAGGAAGGGGCAACACTTTTTCACACCACTGTATATGTAGGCAATCACATGTTAGACTTTGACAAATATAAAGGGGAGTAAATGGCACTAAGATTTATTTGACTGTGTGAATATTAATTACAGGTGCACGGTGCACGGTGGTGCAGTGGTTAGCACTGTGGCAGCACAGTTTACCCTCGGCCGGGGGATCGCGGGGATCGTGAGATCGTGGGTTTGATCCCTGCCCCCGGCCAACAGTGATCTGTGTGGAGTTTGCATGTTCTCCCCGTGTTGCGTGGGTTTACTCCGGGATTTCTCCGGTTTCCTCCCACATGCTAAAAAAAACATGCAGGTTAGGGACAAGGGGCGCTTGCGCACGCAGTGACCGGCGGCTGGTGGCTTGTCACCAGACTGCAAAACAAATCTACCTACGGGTACAAAATAAGTAATAAAAAAATAATTAAAAAAAAGAATACCTAAATATTAAAAATGAATGGGACATCCAATATTAGTGACTGTTTCAGATCCCTTGTTTATTTGTTTGTCAGATCACTTATTTGTGTGATCTTTTATCACTTATATTCAAGATAATAGTGTCTCTTCACTTTGGGGAATGGGAGTTGTTCAGTCATCATTAGCCACGGTTACATGTGCAAAATTTCTTCAGTCTGATTACAATTCAGATCAGAATTTTACTGTTTACATGGATCCTGAAAAAGTTGATCTGATTAGGACGTGCATTTCCATGTGTCACACGTTTGAACGGACAAAATCATTTTGACATCCGCACATTTATCCTTCATTCCAGAAATACTAGAAGAAGAAGCAACTTCCGATGTAAACAAACTCTCTTCGTGTCTTTCTCTTTTTGAAATGGACCTGTATTGTGTTATTCAGACTGTACTTTTGCTTCTGTTGGTCTCCGTAATAAGATAAGATAAGATAAGATAAGCCTTTATTAGTCCCACAACGGGGAAATTCCAGGATTGCAACAGCACAGGGATAGCAACACTCAGAGCAACAATCAGAAGGCAAGAAAAAAAACAAGCAAGCAAGAGCAGCTAATAAACATATGTATGTATTACTATAAAATATATATATATACACACACACACAGACACACAGTGCAGAGCATTGTAGCTGGATGGAATAAATATATGAATATATGAACACACAGTGCAGAGCATTGTAGCTAGATGGAATAAATATGTAAATATATAAACACCCACAGTACGGAGCATTGCAGCTAGGTGGAATAAATATGCAAGTATATAAACACACACAGTGCGGAGCAATGTAGCTAGATGGAATAATATGTAGATATATAAATATATAAACACACCCAGTGCTGAGCATTGTAGCTAGATGGAATAAATATGCAAATATATAAACACACACAGTGCAGAGCATTGTTGCTAGATGGAATGAAACAGCATAACCGTCTACTTAGTTATCCTACATGGTATGATTATTATGTAATGAAGCTACAAACCCAGCAGTACATACTTCTGCATATGACGAACAGAGGGAGACAGCAGGACGATGCAGACCAAATTTGTTTTACGCAAGCCATGTCTTCCGCTAGCTGCTGAAAAGGCAGAAATACGTAATGTCGACGTGTGGTTGACGTACAGACATGGGCAGTAAATATATTTTCTACCCAAACTTTGGGATAAGTGTTTATATGCGCACCATTCGGATTAACAATTGTCGTAACCCACCCGTCTCAAATCTGAAGGAAATTTTGATCCGAATGAGTGTGATCGGGTCAGAATATTCAGGTTGGCCTGTTTACATGACGCATTTTTATTCCAGTCAGGCTTTTTATCTGGTTACTTGTGTCCATGTAAACATCGCTATTATAATTATTTTAGTTTAGTTTATATCACAGTTCAGTGATGGAGTTAAGTGTAACATTGATTTTCTTCTGTGTATTATCAATAAACTCATGCAGTACTATAACAGGACACGTTTACAAATACTTGAGACCCATTGGCTGCTGCTTTGCCCGTGTGCCTGCGATGCGAAGGACTGCAATCCACCGGTTCAGCTGCTGCTTCCCCGCCAGCACCCCCCCCCCCCCCGTGTTCTTCATGCCGAATTATCCATTAGACCTACGCAATCACGGCAACTTTATGGTATACTTTTTTAAGCATTAAACCTTCCCGTGTCTGCATGGGTTTACGCCGGAATTTCTCTGGTTTCCTCCCACATGCCAAAAACATGCAAGTTAGGTTAACTGGCATCAAACCGGGGATTCTAAATTGTCCTTAGGTATGACTGTGAGAGTGACTGGTTGTCTGTCTCTCTGTGTTGGCCCTGCGATGGACTGGCGATCTGTCCAGGGGTGTACCCTGCCTCTCGCCCAAAGATGCTGGGATAAGCTCCAGCCCCCCCGGGACCCAAAAAGGATTAAGCGGAAAAAGATGGATGGATGGACCTTAAGTCTATCTTTGTCGCTATTTCCACTACGGGCAACATTACTGTACATGGACCATGTACGCACACCACTGAAGAGAGAGAGAAATGCCATTTCAGTTCTCTTGTATGTCCTTTACGTATATCAGCTGTTTTGATCGATATGCCAAAATGTTAGAACACCGGTGGATCCAATCAGCTGATTGCTCAAACCACAGAGCTCAGCTGTTTTCCATGATAAATCAGCCTCAGGGCAAATGCACACTCCATGCATTGTCTTTTTTCACTTTATTGAAAATAACTTTTTTTATCACCATCAGTTAGCGTGCCTTTGAGCCAGATCATGTCTGGCCGCTGCTTCTCCCGGCATGTTCTGTGTTGATTTATGAGACCCAGTACCCACTGACAGTCCGTCTGGTCTGCTCGTGCACCTCATGTTCTGCACATATGCGAGTTATCCTTTAGACCTACGCAATCACAGCAACTCTATAGTATAATATTTTTTTTTAGCATTAAATCTTCAGTGTTATGTTTTTCACTTCCTTGTTTTGTCCAGGGAATACTGTGGTGACTGACAGGTCCTGGTGCCGTGTATTATGCAATCAGCATGGCCATGATGCCGCATATTATCCAGTCAGCACGGAGTCAATCCAAAACCCTGCACACACTTCTTGAAGCCAGGGCATGAAGAGACACAAAGTGGTGACAGAGCGGTGGCTAAACTTTTATTGATTAAAAATTACATATTTTGACTGAGCAACTCCATATTCAGGGATGCAAACCCTTGTAACCTCAGCAAGGTATGTTTAAAATCTTAGGTCAGTCTGACAAACTGTTCAAGAGATATGCGTGAAACAGACAGACAGATAGACACAGACAGAGATTTTGTGCATTTATAGATAGATTGCACATACATTTAAAGAGTAAATGAGGATTACAGAAAAAAATTAACAACCAAGTCCAGAAGTCTTTGTGGGAATGGTTAAGTATGAGAAGCTCTAATTAAATCTCAAAGGTGTGAGATTCCCATTAATTTACCCAACCTCTACTTTCTAAATGTTTCCAGGTTTGTGACAGTCCATTCTCACTGTATGAGGTGAAAGATGAAGACTGTCCTCCAACAGAAAACAGACTTAAGGTGTTGTCATGGAAAAGCTTATAAATAGCACACCACTTTTAAGGCAATTTTCACATGCTATGTACAGCGGTGAAAATTAGTATTGAGTACATCAACATTTTTCTCATTAAACATTGAAATATCAGTAACAACCCAAGTAATCCATGCATAGTACAAAGAAATCAAGGCAACTGTGTTCACAAAACAATTTATATTTAATAAAGTGGAATGACACAAGGAATAAGTATTGAAAACACTTGGTGAAATTCATTTAATATTTAGTAGAAAAGCCTTTGTTGGTAATAACAGCTTCCAGACACCTCTTGTATGGCGAAACTAGGTGCAGGCATTGCTCAGGAGTGATTGTAGCCCATTCTTCTACACAAACTGTCACATCTTGAAGGTTCCATGGGTGTCTTCTATGAATTCTGATCTTCAGTTCGTTCCATAGATTTTCAATTGGATTCAGGTCAGGTGACTGACCTTCTAGCAGCTTTATTTTCCTTCTCTGGAGCCAGTTGAGAGTTTCCTTGGCTGCGTGTTTAGGATCATTGTCTTGCGGAAATGTCCACCCTCGTTTCATCTTCAGCAGCTTGGCAGATGGCAACAGGTTCTTATCAAGGATGTCTGTGTACATTTGTCCATTCATATTTCCTTCAATTATATGAAGTCTGCCTGTATCATGTGCTGAAAAACACTCCAACACCACAATGGGATGTGCAGTACCATTTCTCCTCCAAACACGCTTTACGTTGTGGCATCCACACAGTTCAATGTTGGTCTCATCTGACCAGACTATATTCTCCCAGTATTTTACTGGCTTGCCCAAATGTTGTGCAGCAAACTTTAAGCAAGCTTCAATATGCTTTTTCTTCAGCAATGAAGTGTTGTGAGGTGAGCAGGCATAGAGCCCATGTCGGCTGAGTGCATTACTTGTTGTTACCTCCGCCAGGCCGAAAGGCCAGGAGGAGGTAATGTTTTTGCCGGGGTTTGTCTGTGTGTTTGTCTGTGTGTTTGTCTGTCTGTCTGTCTGTCTGTCTGTTTGTCTGTTGGTTAGCAAGATAACTCAAAAACTTTTGGACGGATTTCAATGAAACTTTCAGGCGTTGTTGGAAATGGTACAAGGAAGAACTGATTAAATTTTGGGGATGATCCGCATCACCGTCTGCATACAGGAATTTTTTAAATCATTTTTTTCCACACTGTGACATACGGCCATTTTCAACATGTGCGCAGGCGCAATGGAGGGCGCTGGGCGTCGTGTCTGACCAACACAAACTCCGCCTTCTTCAACGTTTTAGCCACAAAAGCATGCGGAAAACACTGGTGGCCTGGGCCCGCCAGCGTGCCTGTGCCAGCCATAGGCGCTGCGCACATTGCGCTGGTCGTCGTGTCTGACCAACACAAACTCCGCGTTCTTCAACGTTTTAGGCACAAAAGCACGCGGAAAACACTGCTGGCCTGGGCCCGCCAGCATGCCTGTTTTTGCGCCACGCTGCAAAACCTGACACGGCCACCTGTCCGCCGCCCGATTATTTGCCACAAATTCCCCGCCCAGCTATAGGCACTGCGTAAAAACGACCTCTCTGCCGGGGAAGATTCTAAATTCTGTTTTGCCGCGGAGCGCAACCCCAATATAATATAAAATCCACGGCAACCTGTCTAACCAATCTGCATCCGTCAGTGGAGGAGATGGACACACCAACACTTCAGTTTATTACCTCCGCCAAGGAGGCAATGCTTTTACTACCGTAAAACTTTTCTAAATGTAATTCTGCTTTTTTAATTTTGCTTCCACCTAGATTTGATGAAGGATTCATGGATATTTGACAATAACAACACAACTCAGCGTCCTGCTCAAAATAAAAAAGCAGAATTACATTTAAAACATTTCCCAGAAAAGTGTCCCTTATTAACCCGCCGTCCCTTATAGCCCAGTTTTACACTACTGAACCACTAATCCTATCACTATCACATTGATTGTCATTCATTAATTGTCTGTTTATTGCACTGTCCATGTCAAATAAACAAATAATCATTGTGAATCCAATTGCTAGTCATATCTTTTCATGCTCAGGGAATCTGAAAACGTACACACAAACACTGTATGGGGGGAACTGTGCCGCTTGGCGGAGGTCTGCGCTCTCTGAGTGCTTTTCTAGTTTTCTTTGAAACAGCAGTACCTGCTAACTCCAGGTCTTTCTGGAGCTCTCCACGAATGGTCTTTGGCTCTTGGTTAACTCTTCTGATAATTCTTTTAACTCCTCTGTCAGAAATCTTGCGAGGAGCTCCTGGTCGTGGCTGGTTTATGGTAAAATTATGTTTTTTCCACTTCTGAAGCATGGCTCCAACAGTACTCTCTGGAACATTCAGCAGTTTAGAATTGCACCTGTAACCAATGCCGTTATGTTTTGCAACAATAAGGTTGCGAAGGTCTAGAGAGAGCTTTTTGTGTTTACCCTTCATGAGATCTTTGTGGTGTGACAATCTGATATTCACAGACCTTTTAAAAGGCTATCAGTTAGGACTTAACCAGCTGAAATTAATTTGCACTGATGGGGGATGGGATGGCTTCCTAAATTCTGATGGATTTCAGCTGGTTTCTTGGTTTTCTATGACTTTTTGCACCTCTTTTTCTTCATGTGTTCAATACTTATTCCCCATGTCATTCCACTTTATTAAATGTAACTTGTTTTGTAAGCATAGTTGCCTTGATTTTTTGCATATATGTATTATTTGGGTTGTCACTGATATCTGGTTAAAATTTCAGGTCAATGGCTCCATCAGAACTATGTTTAATGAGAAAAATGATGTCATGTTCAATACTTATTTTCCCCACTGTACAGGTACATCTCAATAAATTACAATATCATCAAAAAGTAAATTTATTTCCATAGTCCATCCATCCATCCATCCATCCATCCATCTTCTACTGCTTATCTGGGGATCTGGGTCATGGGGGCATCAGTCCAGGCAGCATATAGCCCAGACATTTCCTCGGTTGACACAGCACCACGATCCCCATGATCCCTCCTGCAGGTGTCCACTGGAGGGCAGACCCATCTGCCTCCTTTGGGTACACTGGATCTTTGATGGAGATCCACTGGGCCGCTCTTTGTTTGCCTTGGGAAACCCTACCAGGGGAAAGTTGCCCCCAACAACACAGGGATCATTTAGGCAATCAAACCTCTCCACCACGATAAGGTGGCGATCCACGGAGGGGTTATTTCAGTAAATCATTTCAAAAAGTGAAATTCATATATAGTAGATTCATTACACACAGAGTGATATACAGTATTTCAAGCATTTATTTCTTTTAATGTTGATGATTATGGCTTACAACTAATGAAAACCCAAAATTCAGTTTCTCAAAAAATTTGAATATTACATAAGATCATTTTTTTTAATTGATTTTTAATAAAAATGTTGGCTAACTGAAAAGCATGTCCATGTACACATGCAATGCTTTTTTATTCTAACCTGTGGTGCTTCTTGTGAGCCAAATGGTCAAACATCCACTGCCTTTAGCTGCCTTTTGCAGCTCCTTCACTTTCTGTTTTTGTCTCCTCTATTTACAAGGCATCTTTGCACTGCAGAATTCAATATCATAATTTATAAGAGAAGATAATACAGACAAAACAAGATACACATAACTGAAGCCTAACTGCAACCTGAGATGAGTATAGGCTACCTTTTCATTCAATTTCTGTAGCTGTGGGCTGTTGCTTTCAGAAATGGATTTGGAAAAAAATATACAAACCGCCATTAGGAACTTAATACTTAAAATTTTGCTTGATAATGTGTTTACCAACAAAATAGCCAGTTCAGTTCCAGTTTGAAAACATGCTTCATTAGAACATAATTATAAACAGACAACATTCTTTCATACATGTCAATGTGATGTTTCTCCAGAAAACTACCATAATTCAAAGTTATCAGATTGATTATTAAATGCAACCTACACATACAGCCAACATGCCCCCCCCCCCTGCTGATCTGGCAACCCATAAACTGAGGTGCTCAAATGCTGTCTGTGTGTAAGCCAGTTAGCTGTTATGAAAATGTCAGGACAGGACGGTGCTCATCTGAGAAAAGCACATATGAATAGATTACAGCCTTCTCAGTCATACTCATTTGCACACACACACTTAAAATATACTGTCAGGCTTGGGTAGTCAGAATTTGTAGCCAATTGTAGCCAATTAAATGTAGTGTTACATTTCATATTGTATGGCCTCAGATCTACTACAGTTCATAAATATGTCTCTGCATTCAGGTGTCTTCCCTCAGTGCTTAAAGACAGCTGTTATCAAGCCACTTCTATAAAAGAGCAACCTAGACACCTCACTCATGAACAGCTATAGGCCCATATCAAACCTCCCCTTTCTTAGTAAAATAATAGAAAAAGCTGTTTTTCAACAATTGTACAACTTCCTGACATGAAATAACTGTTTTGATGTCTTCCAGTCAGGTGTCCGGCCACACCACAGCACTGAGACAGCTCTAATTAAGGTCCTTAATGACATACACTCCAATACAGATAATGGCAACATTTCAGTCTTGGTTCTACTGGACCTCAGTGCTGCATTCAATACGGTCGACCATAACATCTTACTGAAAAACTGGGTGGGACTTTCTGGTACAGCACTTAGCTGGTTTGAGTCCTATTTAAAATACAGGGACTATTTTGTGTAAATAGGTAACTACAAATCTGAGCGAACAAAAATAACCTGTGGAGTTCCCAAGGTTCCATTTTGGGACCTTTGCTTTTCAACATCTATATGGTCCCACTAGCTCAAATCATAAAAAAACAACTAAATATATTACCATAATTATGCTGATACACAAATCTACATACAGTGGGGCAAAAAAGTATTTAGTCAGCCACCAGTTGTGCAAGTTCTCCCACTTAAAAGATGAGAGAGGTCTCCAATTTTCATCATAGGTATACCTCAACTATGAGAGACAAAATGAGAAGAAAAAAAAAATCCAGAAAATCACATTGAAGGATTTTTAATGAATTAATTGGTAAATTCCTCAGTAAAATAAGTATTTGGTCACCTACAAACAAGCAAGATTTCTGGCTCTCACAGACCTGCAACTTCTTCTTTAAGAGGCTCCTCTGTCCTCCAATCGTTACCTGTATTAATGGCACCTGTTTGAACTCATTATCAGTATAAAAGACACCTGTCCACAACCTCAAACAGTCAGACTCCAAACTCCACTATGGCCCAAGACCAAAGAGCTGTCAAAGGACACCAGAAACAAAATTGTAGACCTGCACCAGGCTGGGAAGACTGAATCTGCAATAGGTAAGCAGCTTGGTGTGAAGAAATCAACTGTGGGAGCAATTATTAGAAAATGGAAGACATACAAGACCACTGATAATCTCCCTCGATCTGGGGCTCCACGCAAGATCTCACCCCGTGGGGTCAAAATTATCACGAGAACAGTGAGCAAAAATCCCAGAACCACATGGGGGGACCTAGTGAATGACCTGCAGTGAGCTGGGACCAAAGTAACAAAGGCTACATCAGTAACACACTACGCCACCAGGGACTCAAATCCTGCAGTGCCAGACGTGTCCCCCTGCTTAAGCCAGTACATGTCCAGGCCCGTCTGAAGTTTGCTAGAGAGCATTTGGATGATCCAGAAGAGGATTGGGAGAATGTCATATGGTCAGATGAAACCAAAATAGAACTTTTTGGTAAAAACTCAACTTGTCGTGTTTGGAGGAGAAAGAACACCATACCTACTGTGAAGCATGGGGGTGGAAACATCATACTTTGGGGCTGTTTTTCTGCAAAGGGACCAGGATGACTGATCCTTTTAAAGGAAAGAATGAATGGGGCCATGTATCGTGAGATTTTGAGTGAAAACCTCCTTCCATCAGCAAGGGCATTGAAGATGAAACGTGGCTGGGTCTTTCAGCATGACAATGATCCCAAACACACCGCCCGGGCAACGAAGGAGTGGCTTCGTAAGAAGCATTTCAAGATCCTGGAGTGACCTAGCCAGTCTCCAGATCTCAACCCCATAGAAAATCTTTGGAGGGAGTTGAAAGTCTGTGTTGCCCAGCGACAGCCCCAAAACATCACTGCTCTAGAGGAGATCTGCATGGAGGAATGGGCCAAAATACCAGCAACAGTGTGTGAAAACCTTGTGAAAACTTACAGAAAACGTTTGACCTCTGTCATTGCCAACAAAGGGTATATAACAAAGTAGTGAGATGAACTTTTGTTATTGACCAAATACTTATTTTACCAAGGAATTTACCAATTAATTCATTAAAAATCCTTCAATGTGATTTTCTGGATTTTTTTTTTCTTATTTTGTCTCTCATAGTTGAGGTATACCTATGATGAAAATTGGAGACCTCTCTCATCTTTTAAGTGGGAGAACTCGCAAAATTGGTGGCTGACTAAATACTTTTTTACACCACTGTAACCGTCTCACCAACAGACTATTGTCTAATTAAAACCCTGATCAAATGCATTTGTCAAATTAAAGAGTGGATGTGCCAGAACTTTTTTTCAGTTAAACAAAGACAAAACCAAAATAATGGTTTTTGGAGCCAAAGAAGAAAGACTCAGAGTTAGTACTCAGCTGCAATCAGTGATGCTAAAAACCAACAGCCAAGCCAGAAATCTGGGTGTGGTTCTAGATTCAGACCTGAATTTTAACAGCCACATTAAGACAGTAGTGAAATCAGCCTATTATAACTTAAAGAACATAGCGTGGATTAGAGGTCTGATGTCTCAGCAGGATCTAGAAAAACTTGTCCATGTATTTATCTTCAGTAAACTGGACTACTGTAATGCTGTCCTCACAGGTCTCCCTAAAAAGTCCACCAGACAGCTGCACTTGGTTCAGAACGCTGCAGCTCGAGTCCTTAATAAAGACCAAGAAAGAAGATCATATAACTCCAGTTCTCAGATCTTTACACTGGCTTCCTGTCTGTCAAAGAATAGACTTCAAAATACTGCTGTTGGTTTATAAAGCTCTGAATGGTATAGGGCCAAAATACATTTCAGATCTGCTAGTCCATTATGAACCACCCAGAGCCATCAGATCATCAGGATCAGGCCTACTATTGATGCCCAGAGTTAGAACCAAACATGGTTGTCATGAACGGTGTTGTTGTTTCCTGCCCCATTTCATGATCTGTGGCTTTAGCCTCTGATTGCTGTTAATCATTTCCTGCTGGCAGATTATTGGAGCCTCTGCCAGTCTACAGCCACGGCCCATCCTCTCACCTCTCTCTGCCAGGCACTTGGGTTCTCACTTACACATACACACACATGCACACACACACATTCTCACTCATCCACTCTCATACCGGCTCATTTCTTGTGTTTCCACACATACACATGCATGCACTTACACTTATATTCATTCTCTCTTACTTACGCACACGCATATGCACACACACACACACACACACACACACACACACACACACACACACACACACTCTCACTCATTCACTCACTCTCCGGCTGATGCCACGCACCTGCTTCCACTTGCCGCTCATTAGTCTATGGGGGTATTTTTGGGTGGCAGTGGAAACACGTGTCGGCGTCAGTCTTCATTGGATGTTCAGGCTTGCTCATGTGTGGTTCCTCCTCTGTTTGGACTTAGAAGTGTTGTTGGGAGATTCTATATTTTGGGGTACATTCCATGTCCGCTGATGTTTAGTGATGTTACTGACTATTAAACATCTTTTTTTCCTCTGTAATTTCACATTTTAACCATGTATACACATAATGCAATATAACTGTAAAACATTTCACATATTTTCTGATTATTATTATTTAAAATCTATAATGATATTCTTAGAGTTTTCATTTTTTCCATGTCCGATTTCCCGTTTCACTGTGTTGTGATCAAAATAAAGTACTAAAAAACATCAAAGTCAATAATATTATTTTACAATGTTCTTAAGAGTGTTAAGTACTAGGAGAAAATAATAATTTCACATTATATTTTAACATCTTAATACTTAAAATTATTAATTTTACCGCTGTCCGCAAAATTCATGTCAACTAAGTTACCAACAAGACTCCCCCCACTGAACCCAAAAATGGTTTGGTCCAACACCATGTGACCAGCCCTGTGTGGTGACGTCTTCCTTTCTGGCGGGCATTTTGAATGCATTATGGTGAGTCTCCTCTCACTTCATTCAATATTTGATCTAAAATTACATGTGGTCTGAGAGTATATTAATTAAGCATCAACTAAGTTACTCATATAATCATGGGTTTTGATATTTCAATATTTAAATTAACTTACCTGATTAAAAAACCTGTTATCCTCTTTAAGAAAATGCCATGTGCATAGCTATGCTACATTAGCTAAGGAAGTTATGAGAGAAAACATGGAAATTGTCAACTAAGTTACCCAGACTGGGTAACTTAGTTGACATGCAATTCCAGTGCTGTCTGACATCAGTAATTTTCTCTACATTGTTGTCATTATCAATCTGCCTATCTCAATGAATACTGTAGTTAATAGAGTGCATTTTACTTTTTCACTATTCAAGTTAATTTAGTATTTTAAAATCTATTTGAAATAGGTGTCAGCAGCTGAAAAACAGCGCAGATACAGGGCTCGAAGAGATGCTGATCCAGCAAGAAGGGCAGCTTATTTGGAGAAGCAAAGACAGGCATGGCACAGGCTAAGGGCACAGAGAAAGGTGAAAACTGTTGAAATGATGAGTGAGAGAGAGAAGAGAAGCAAGAGGGCCTATTGGAGGAAGGCGCAGAAGGAAAGCAGGGAAAGAAAGATGAGTCTTCAGAACTTATGTACACCACCAGGGAGTCCAGGCAGCCCAGGTCCAGGCAGCCACCTTGCAGGAAGTGAAATTCCTTGGGGTCCTGAGCTAATTGGAGAATGGTGTGTTGTAAGGTACGAAGGGGACATTTACCCTGGGATAATTCAGGACACCATGGAAACCCATGTACAGGTGAAGTGCATGAGTAACATTGGCGTAAACCGCTTCTTCTGGCCACTCAGAGAGGATGTGTTATGGTACCTGTTTGAGGATGTGCTGAGAATGATTCCCCCTCCAAAGGCTGTGACTTCACGCCATGTTGAAATTGACAAAGAAATATGGTCAAGTTTGTAAAAAGTCCTAGTGAGGTTTATATGGAATGTATTGATCAGTTTCATATACTACAGTTGTATTTCAATGTAATTCTGTTCTACTGTATTAACTGAATACAGCACAGGGCAGTTCATCAATTGTTATTTGTTGCCCTTTTACTGCTTTTATATGTATGTGAATCAAAGTCGTTTCATTTGATTCTGCTTGGAAACGTGAATGAGTTCTACTGATGATTAGGCCTACTACTGATACTTTACTGTAACTGTGTAACAGTTGCATGCTACTTTGCTTTGTTCATGTTCTTTTCACTGTTTTATCCATCACCTTGACTACTTAAATGATATTTCATTAAATTTCATACTACATTAAAATAACATGGTACTAGTTGTTTAATGTGTCCTGTCAACTAAGTTACTTGTGTCAACCGCGTTACCTCCATCGTCAACTAAGTTACACTTACATTTTTCAAGTTAAAGAATGAAAATGAGGTCAAAAACATAATTTCATGATTGGTATAGATGTGACCAGTTGTGAACTTTGGCAGCCTTTTGTTTAAATTCTGAAAATGACTGATATGACATTTTTGTAAATGAAAACATCATGGTCCTAATAACAGTTGTAGTCGAATTGCTTACCCATGGGGGGAATTTTAATAGTTAAAATATATATTTAAAACAAATAATTGTAGATCTGGCAGAAAAGACTAAATATGTCTCCAACTCTAATTTTACTTTAACTGTAAGATTCTGCCAAATGATTGAAATCATATCAGTTTGTCCGTAACTTAGTTGACAGATGGGGAAGGAAACACATTTTATTTAATTAAAAATAGAAAAAATGGTTAATGATTAAGCTTTGCAACAACTGGATATGTTACCCTGAAGGATTATGCTAACTTGTAAGAGTGGTTGATTCACTGAAAAACAATATATATATAATTTTTTTTCTTATGGTGAAATGTACCCCGAATTATAGAATCACCCTGTTGTGTCCAGAGCTGTTCTGCTCAGACATTCATATAAGTCTCCCTTTGTATTATTTTCAGCCCTTTCTCTCCGCTGCCCAGTTCCGCCCTGGGAGCGTGTGGGCTTGCCGTCAGAGTTTGTAGCCAGTCATCATCCCATTATTACTCATGTTGGACAGTTTCATGGACACTTTGTATGTTATTTTCCATCTGCCAATAAACACGTTTTACTTCACTGCACTTTGGGTTTGCATCAACTCATTTGTATGTGCGCAAATACGCACACACGTGACAATGGTGAGGCAGCGTTTAGTTTTTATGCCCCTCACATATGGAAGAAACTCCCAGAAAACATCAGGGCTGCTGAAACTCTCAGCTGCTTTAAATCCAGGTTAAAACTTTCCTATTTGCGGTGGCCTTTAAGTAGAACAATTGTTAATCTCCTACAATGCACTGTAAATTTTTATGTCTGTTGTATTGTTTTAGCCTGCTTTTGTTTTTCTTTAGTTTACTTCTGAGTTTGTTTTGTAATTCTTATGTATTCCTTTTGCAACTTGCTCTTATGCTTTAATGATTTTATGTAAAGCAAATAAACTTGCCTTGCCTTATAATATTAAATTATTATTGTGCCTCGGTGAAAACAGAGGCATACAGTAATTACTCAATGCATTTGTGTGTGGATCCATCTGTCTGTCTGTTTCAGCTCGCCCGGTCAAAATTAAGTGGAACTAAAGGCTTGTATCATTGGCCACGGTTACATGGGCAAAATTTCTTCAGTCTGATTACAATTCAGATCAGAATTTTACTGTTTACATGGATACTGAAAAAGCTGATCTGATTAGGACGTGCGTTTACATGTGTCACACGTTTGAACGGAATAAATCATTTTGACATGTGCACGTCGACATTTCGACATTCCGAAAATAGTAGAAGAAGAAGAAACTTCCGGTGTTAGCAAGCCCTGCTTCGTGTCGAAATTGACCTGTATTGTGGTATTCAGACTGTACTTTTGTTTCTGCTGGTTTCCGTAATGAAGCTACAAGTACATACTTCTGCATATGACGAACAGAAGGAGACAGCAGGACGATACAGACCAGTTTTGTTTTACTCCTGCTATGTTTTCCGCTAGCTGCTGCTAAGGCGGAAATACGTCACGTCGACATGCGGCTGGTGTACAGACATGCGCAGTAAACATATTTTCTGCCCTACGTTTGGGATAAGTGTTTTCATGCGCACCATTCCGATTAACAATCGGCATAACCCACCCCTCTCAATCAGAATGAAATTTTGATCCGAATGGGCATGATCGGGTTAGAATCAACAATGACGCATTTTTTTGAGTCAGAGAGACTGATGTTCATCAAGTAAAAAGGTCTGAAGTCTGGTCCTACTGTTCTGATTGATTTTTTTCTAAAGTCTGAGCAGAAAGTATCTCCTCAGTGTCGATTTATGCAAAATAGATCACCACTGTTTTCTATTCTTTTTAAATGTAATAATTAGCTCATTTATGTGCAACACCTCATCAGTTAATAAACAGCTTTCTTACCTTTGATGAGGACCCATAATATCACTGTAGTCTTTAGGGTTTAAAAAAAAGCTCTTTTTCTCCCTCTGGTAAAAACCGATCATTTTAACAGGGACTTGGATTTTACTTCCATCCAGATAAATGGATTAATTAAAAAATACTACAACTAAATCCAGTTTACCAAGGACACAAATCAGTTATTTTATTGATGTCTACAATTCAAAGACTAGCACATAAAAATAACAGGACTGAATATGATAATGGTAAGTTTAAAATAGTTCAAGGTGAAAATCTGTGTAAAAATTTTAAAGAATTGAAGAAGAGAGTGAAAGAAAATAATTAAAAACCTAGTGTATTTGTCTTATATGAGAAAAAAAATATGTCCATTACTATTTGAATGACCACAGTTTATTTAGCTTCAGTTATCAATTCAAAGATAACAGACTGCAATAGATTTGGGAGAAAAGGACTTCCTGTAACGTATTATTAATTATTTCTAGCACAACACTCATTCTCAGGCTGCTTGTAAATAAGAGGCTCAAATCATGAGTAAATTAAAAAAAAAGAGTAAACAAAGTTTACAAACCTTTTCAGTTTGTGTCTCAGTCTGTCAAAATTTCCACATACAGCTTTGTTACCAAAACACACAAATTTAACTCACTTTTACTGTCACTGCAGCTGGGAAAAACGTATTGTAATAACTATGCCAGGCCAGTAAAGGTGGCAGTGCAACCTTTTTACTGCCCCCACCCCCATGCCTCCCTGCCACAGGCACCGAGGCATCAGCACCTTGGCACTTTCATTATTATTATTATTATTATTATTATTATTATTATTATTATCCATCCATCCATCTTCCGCTTAACCCTTTTTGGGTCGCGGGGGAGCTGGAGCCTATCCCAGCATCTTTGGTCGAGAGGCAGGGTACACCCTGGACAGATCGCCAGTCCATCGCAGGGCCAACACAGAGAGACAGACTACCATTCACTCTCACAGTCATACCTAAGGACAATTTAGAATCCCCAGTTTGATGCCAGTTAACCTAACATGCATGTTTTTGGTATGTGGGAGGAAACCGGAGAAATCCCGGAGTAAACCACGCAGACAGGGGGAGAACATGCAAACTCCACACAGATCACTGTTGGTCGGGGGCTGGGATCGAACCCAGGATCCCCCGGCCAAGGGTGAGTTGCTGTGCTGCCGCAGTGCTAACCACTCCGCCACCGTGCTGCCCCATTATTATTATTAGGCAGCACGGTGGCGGAGTGGTTAGCACTGCGGCAGCACAGCAACTCACCCTTGGCCGGGGGATCCTGGGTTCGATCCCAGCCCCCGACCAGCAGCGATCTATGTGGAGTTTGCATGTTCTCCCCGTGTCTGCATGGGTTTACGCCGGGATTTCTCCGGTTTCCTCCCACATGCCAAAAACATGCAAGTTAGGTTACTTGGCATCAAACTGGGGATTCTAAATTGTCCTTAGGTATGACTGTGAGAGTGAATGGTTGTCTGTCTCTCTGTGTTGGCCCTGCGATGGACTGGCGATCTGTTCAGGGTGTACCCTGCCTCTCGACCAAAGATGCTGGGATAGGCCCCAGCTCCCCATGACCTAAAAAGGATTAAGCGGAAGAAGATGGATGGATTATTATTATTAATTATTATTATTACTAATTAATTAAATTTGTGAGGCTTTCTCAAAACTTTCAGACATTTTTTTGTAGATTTATTACTTTTTTCATCAATTTGTGTTACTCCTAAATTCAGCTCTATTTTATAATAATGAATTTATTAAGTTCAGTGGCATGTAGTTACTTAAAGAACAGATACGTATCAGTATGTAGTATGTGTTGGTAGCAAAAACTTGCAGTTACTGACGGTTACTTGTGGAGTCCCACAGGGTTCAGTTTTGGGGCTATTGTTATTCAATATGTATATAAATGATATATGTAAAGTTTCGGAAAAAATGGATTTAATATTGTTTGCAGATGACACTAATTTATTATGCAGTGGAAACAATTTGGAACAACTTTTGGATACACTCGGAAAAGAATTAGGAAAGCTTAAACTGTGGTTTGATTCAAACAAATAAACGTTCAATTTAAGTAAGACAAAATTTATAATTTTTAACAACCATCACAACAATTCAGTATCTAAACTCAGTGTAAATGGTGTAGAGATTGAAAGGGTAACCGAAATTAAATTTCTTGGAGTAATAATTGATAATAAACTGTGTTGGAAGTCACATATTAACTATATTAAAGGTAAAATATCTAAATCAATCGCAATACTACACAGAGTGAAATATTTGCTGAATCAACCCACACTATATACTTTATCATTCATACATACACCCATACATGACATATTGTACTGAAGTATGGGGAAATACATATAAAACAAACATATATCCAGTCTTTATGCTTCAGAAGAGAGCTATTAGAATAATAAACAAAGCTGCTTACAGGGAACCAACAAACCCACTTTTTCTTAAATTAAAAGCTCTCAAGTTGAAAGATCTGGTTGATTTTAAAACTGCAGTAATAATGTTTAAAGTGAAGAATCTATCACTGCCCGCAAATATCCAAAAGTTGTTCCAAATAAGGGAGAAACAATATCATTTCAGAGGAACATGTATATTTCAAAAACCTTCAGTGAGAACAACCACCAAGCAACACTGTGTTTCAGTGCAAGGAGTCAGACTGTGGAACGCTTTTGGACCTGAATTAAAATCATATACAATGCTTGGACAATTTAAACAAAAACTAAAGGAAGAAATACTCCAAATATTCATACAAAATGACATGTGAAATCACATAAGGATTATCATACCCAGTCTGTGTTGTGGTGTTGCTTAGTTTTGTTTTGTCACGTTTTGTCTTAGCTTTGGTCTGAATTCTAATCACTATTATTTTATTTTATTTTTGAATTCTTAGATGGAACATGGGTGGGCAATATAAGCTGCGGTTTCAGCATCACCCATTTCAGATAACTTATGTTGAATTGTATAATTCGAGGAGTTATTGTTTAATTTGACCTTGTTGGATTTTTTTCCTCTTGTTATATTATTCTGTTCCTTTCTTTTAATCTCTTAATCTAATCTATCCGAAATAAAGATTCATTCATTCATTCATCATCAAAGTTTTTACTTGAAAAGTTTGTTGTAAAATTGTTACTTAATCACACATATCTTTACTTTTCAGAGCCAGAACAAAACAATGAGTTTACCTCTGTTCTTGTAGGGAAAAAAAAATGTAATTTTGAATAAAACTATATTTAATTCAATAAAATTCATTAGATTGACCAAAGATACAGTCACTTTTGCTTTAATATTAGCCTAAATTTTTTGCCCCTCCACCCCCCCCCCCCAAAAAAAACACCTAAATGTTGGTTGTTATGTATATACTTTCTTACAAAATAAATTCTGACAGACCCAAAAATATTCAACGTTTTGCACAGTAATCATAAAAGCCAAGGCTGGTGTTATGTCGGTAATCAGAGTCTGGAGTCCTCTTATGCCATGCAGTGAACTCACCTTTATTGAACACACACAGAACTATATACAGTCAGGCCATAGCCCACCTGACGTCACCACACAGGGTCGGTACGGAATGCCCCGAGGGCCACACACATACAAACATATACACTTCTCCTCCCCTTTAGAAAATCCAAAACACACAATCAAAACCCTCCCCAATTTAGGACCCGAATCATGCACTAAGGGGAAAAACAGGGAATAGTGAACTAGAATGGCCTAACACATCCATCCATCTTCTTCCGCTTAATCCTTTTTCGGATCGCGGGGGGCTGGAGCCCATCCTAGCATCTTTGGGCGAGAGGCAGGGTACACCCTGGACAGATCGCCAGTCCATCGCAGGGCCAACACACAGAGACAGGCAACCATTCACTCTCACAGTCATACCTAAGGACAATTTAGAATCCCCAGTTTGATGCCAATTAGCCTAACTTGCATGTTTTTGGCATGTGGGAGGAAACCAGAGAAATCCCGGAGTAAACCCACGCAGACACGGGGAGAACATGCAAACTCCACACAGATCACTGTTGGTTGGGGGCTAGGATTGAACACAGGATCCCCCGGCCAAGGGTAAGGTGCCGTGCTGCCGCAGTGCTAACCACTCCGCTACCACGCTGCCTAACATATTCACCCAAAAACAACTAAAATAAGACCGCTTTTTTTTTTTGAGCTAACTAAAATACACAAAATAATCCCATGTCACAACATGCACTCATGCAAACCTACAAACATATTTACATTACAGTGTTCATGTCACAACAATGTCCACCCTAAAGCCAGCTCGGAGGCCCAGGGCACCCCCACGGCATGCGCGCCCCTGGCAGCCTCCTTCCCCCGGGATCGATGCTGACTTCCCCGGTGAGAATGTTTCATCTCACCACCGACCACTTTGCCCATCCGGACCTGCAGTGCTGCTGCCCAGCACGCCGTCCCCCCATGCCTGTCGGTCCGCTCCCGACTGTCTTCAAAACTGCTGCAACTGCCGTCGTTGTAGCCCCAGACACTCCAGCCCCCATTGCCGAGCTCCGGGGAAAACCTTAGCCCACTTGTCGGTGTCGCTCGTCGACCCAGTTGCCTCACCTCTGTGCCCAGCACCCTTGTCCAAGGTGCTCCACTGCGCTGCCTCTGTGCCTGGCTGTCACTGCTCTCTCCTGGGGATTTCAGCATGCTTGTGCCCGCTCTCCCAATGCCCAGACTCCAGCTGCGGGGAAAACTCAGTTGAGTCCGGTCGCTGCTCTCCCTCTCCACTGTCACTGCTCACCACGCCGTCAACATCACCAGCGCTACGGTCACACACTGTGCTAAGCTCCTCGGCTGGCTCGCCGTTGTCGGTAACCAGCGGCTCTGGTTCTTCCTGGATACCTAGCTGGTAGATTGTAGCTAGGCTTTGGTGCACACCTAGCTTCGTTGCAAACCTTGCCGTCACCATAGCCTGAGCTCTTAGCTCCTCCGAGCTAGCTAGCTTTGCTCTTTTGGTGCCAACAGTCTCACTACCCACAGCCCCAGCTTCTTGTCCCTCTGACGTTCGGCAAAATCTCCAGGCAGCCGCCCGACAGCATCTGCATAAAGCTCTGTCTCTCCCAGCATGCCGAGAATTCTCCAACCCTCCACGCTGAGACGACGGGCCAGGAGCTCCCGTCCTCGGTCTCCATCGAGTCTACCCAGGCCCAGCCCAGCGATGTATTCCCCAAGCACGGCCATCCAGTCCGGCCACAGGATCGCTGGCTTCCCCGGACGCTCCAGAAATGACGGCAGACGTGGAGGTAGCCCATACGCCTCCATAGTTTTTCTCTCGTTGCCAAAATGTTATGTCGGTGATCAGAGTCTGGAGTCGTCATATGCCATGCAGTGAACTCACTTTTATTGAACACACACAGAACTATATACAGTCTGGCCATAGCCCGCCTGACGTCACCACAGAAGTGGGTACGGCAAGCCCCGAGGGCCACACACATACACACAACAGCTGGCATCATAAATCCTAACATGAGTCACCTGGCTGCTGCAGGCGGCATGGAGTGGCCCCGCCTACTCTGCCTGCTGTGGTGGAAGGAAGGGGTCACCACCAGCTCTGTGGTGTTGCTTTCAGGTAGACTCAGAAATCTGATGTTTCATAAATATACATTTTATAGAATAAAACAAAGTTTCATGCCAAAGGCTGAGTCTGGGGCTTTTTTTTTCGGGGGGGTGGTGGGGTGGAAGATACTGAATTCAGCATAATTAGATCTCTGCATAATTATACCGAATGTTGAAAATTTAAATGAACAGTCAAAAGGGTACTTTGGACATTAAGGGGTCATTCACTGAAAAATGATGTGTTTTTAGTTTTTAACTGTCTGAAATGAGTCTACTGGTCACCCACTTATCCCAAAATTTTCAAAACAGTCAGTTCTCTTTATTTCGGTTTTCTTTCCCAGAAACGTCAGAAACGTTTTTGACTTTTTTGTGGAATTCTTATGCGTCATTTCTAGAAAAAGCCAACCCAGCGCCATCCTGGAGACCAGCCCACTGCTCTATTATTGGCTTGCCTAGCTGTTTGTCATGTAGATTGAAGTGGTGCTAAAAGAAGCCTATTAGCTCCTGAGCTATTAGCCCCCAAGCTAACACTGGTAACAGGAAACTCAAACTGAGCGCAGCTTATAATGTTATTTTCTTCAGATCTTATTCACCCTAATAACCATCCCTCTTACCACCTGGTTCACCGATCCGCAGTCCATAATGTACCTCGTGTCGCTCCGGCCTGAAGAGGCAAACGCACACGCAAAGACACAGGCTAACACGTCTCAATAAGTAGCACAGAATTATAGAACAGCAGCACCGGCATGCCTGTCATGGGAAGCTGACAGCCAGCAGAGCCGTTGCGTGACGGGGCATCCCTCGGCTGGCCATGGGAGAGGAACGGAGTACCGAGGAGCGAGATGTTGCCCTTTGAGATCCCATGGCTCAGCCAGTGGCCTCGAGTTGTGGCAATCAGTGGAGCATGCGGTGCTGGCGATTTGTTGTGGTGTCTCAGAGGTTTTTTTGGGTGGTGGTGGGGTAATGTGAGATGCACAAATGACTGCAGATCGGTGAATCAGCGCTGCTCATCCAAGCTAGAAGTAGCCAGGTAGAAGCTACTCAGCTAATAGCTAACTGATGTAAGAGGGAGGGTGGAGTTGAACAGCTGAAGGATGTTTCTTAAAGTGACAGTCTTTAAATCAGAACATTTCAAGAAAGCCAAGAAAAATAAAACAAATTTGCTTCAATAATTAAAAAATTAAAGAAAATGTGAACAAAATATGTCACAAACACTTCATTAAGAAATGAGTGAGCTGTTAAAATGTGGAAAAAGTGCAGTCAATGACCCCTTTAAAGTGAAAGGAACAGAGGCTCAAGCCCCTAAAGCTCCCCCCCGCACGTGTATGTCTTTTGGCTGCTCCCTTTGAGGGTCGCCACAGAGGATCATCATCTGATATTGTGATGATCTGTATATTTGATTGGGCAAGGATTTTATGCTGGATGCCCTTCCTGACACAGCCCTCCCCATTTACCTGGTCTTGGAACCAGCACAGGGAGCACACTGGCTTGTGCTTTTCTCCGTGGCTGGGTTTCCTTCTTGCATTCTGTTGTGTTGAGCTCCAAGATGCAGTACAAGGCAGGAAGCACCATTTTTACTGGTCTTTGACATTACTTAGTCATGAACCCACAACCTTCTGGCTGTGGAGTGGATGCTCTACCACTAGGCCACCACTCCAGTCATAGGGCATGCCTTTAGCAGCCAAGAAAAGAAGGTACCCCATGATCGGCTATAGGGACAAACTGAGGTTTGTCAGGCTGTCAGCTCCATGGGGAGTAGAGCTTTCAGCCGCTCTGCTCCCAAACTCTGGAATTCACTCCCACCTGCCATCAGAAACATTGACTCCCTCCCTCAGTTTAAATCCGCTCTCAAAACTCACCTGTTCAGATTAGCATTTTCATTGTAACTGCCATGGTTTTTTATGATTGTCGTTTTTATGTTTTTGTTGTTTATTGATACTGTGTTTTATCTATTTCTGTAAAGTGTCCTTGAGTGTCTTGAAAGGCGCTTTTAAATAAAATGTATTATTATTATTATTATTATTATTGTACACTTTGGCAACAGTACAGCTGATGTAGCAGAGATATATGCACCACAGGTATTTTTGCACGACATGGTCAACCAACATTTACCACTATTATATAGATCTCTTGAATACCACCTGCCATCCAAGCCTTCAGGCTAGTCAGTAGAAATTAAAAGGGAAAGGAGCCTAAATGACTTGCTTCAGGCAGCAGATAGAAACGGATTATTTTGAACTCATCATTTGAATCATGTTAAACTACTCTAGCAGTTCAGGATTAAGCAACTGAAGTGAATTACTAGCAATTTTTAAGTGCTCCTTAATGGGATTTTGTTTCAGCTTTGTTTCAGCTTTTGTTTTCAGCTTATGGGAAGCTGTGTTGCTTTGAAGCTCACCTGTCATAGAAAACAATTGATTATTTTGGGTGACTGATTTTAATGTGTGTTTTACTGGTGACTGAAACAAGAGTTCATCCATCTCCCTTCACTATCATTGCAGAGGTTAGATGGGGCCAATAAGGACTGACTGGGACTGGTGAGCCATGGATCCTAAATGTGGGTCTTCAAATATACAAGAGGGTTACACAGATTAAAATATGTTTGTTTTTTGTTACTATCCCTCTTTTCCATGCTTTGAATAGATTAGATTAAAATTGCTGTAGGCTTCTTATAAAAACCACCAAAGCATGAAGAACGGACTCTGCATAACTTAGTTTAGAAAAGACAATATCCCATTTTTAAATAATGAAATGTCATCTGTGTCTTATTGAAGATAAATGATGTTATTGAGCACCATATTTTAACAGATTCAAGCTATTCAATCTATTTTTCATCTGGTACTAAATTTAATTCATGGCCAGTGTAATGATACCGCCAAAGAGCTCACCAAGAATAACTCCATTTCAGGTGTGGACATGGGCAGGGATAAATGTGTCTTTTGTATTTTCACACTCAAAAGCAAAACAACTAAAAATGCCTCTGACTCTAAAATTGATTGACAGGTCTTTAATACAGGGATTATCATAACAATGCAAATGAATCCCTGTTATTAATGTTTGCTAGTGTTGTGTGGTTTATTTGCACCACTGTGTGGAAAACTATAGTCATTAGAAGTAACACAAAGATCCTTCTGTGATGTAGTTTAAGAACCCTTAAAGCAAAAGATACATTCCTTAATGATTTCATTTTTTGAAATAAAACATCCACAATAATTTATGTGTACCTATAATGTTTTTCCTCAACCTGTTGTCTTAGTTTTTTCCAGATCTTTGCAGTCCCACAGCTTTGAAAACATTTCATCAGAAAAGTCTCAGAGGATTTATAAACATTCTGTCTGTTGTGCAATCCAAAGGTGGTTCTTGACTGCTTTGACACCATTAAAAACTAGAATTGCACTCAACAGAGATGCAGACCCACACCTTGCAGCCCTATCTCTGTTGGAAAATCATATATTATATTAATCATACCTTTTTTAACTCTTAAACAGTTTCTGTATCCTGGGAGATGTCTGGGAGATGTTCCTCCCCCCCTACAGCCTGCCAAATGTCTGTAGGACATTTGGCAGGCTGTAAGGGGGAGGGACAATAAATATCTGCACTTCATGTCATGAGAAACTTTTAAGGGGGGATGGATCAAGAACCCAGGCCATGTGACTTCATGCCAGCATTCAAAATTATATTGATACATTTATATCAAACTCCAAAATGGCAGTTTACGTGGACAAAGTGTCATGATTTGCCCCTCGAGGCAGGAACAGAGACCCACGCGCTGAACTGTAGTTTGTGGTATTTATTGACAAAAAACAAGTCCAAACGGTGCACCAGCACAAAAATCCAAACTGAACACAAAAGAAACTTACAAATGAATGAATGAGTAGAAGACACAGGGCTCACCAGAACAGGGGAAGGGTTCTGGTGGAGATGAGTTAGCTTAGACTCCAGCAAAGAGGAAGAGAAAAAACACCCCTTAAACAGGGCTAGCAACAAACGATAGAAGTGATAGCAGGTGTGGATCACATGAGCGGGCATGATGTAACACTGATTACAGCTGGGGTCAGCTGGGAGTAATGAGAAGAGAGAAGACAGGACTGACAGCTGACAGGAGCACCACCCACAACAGAGCAAAAAACCCAGAAGTGCCACTGACAGCTTCAGCCCCAGAGAGGGAAAGAGAGAGAGAACACAACAGTACAATATAAAGAACTAAATGCCAACAAATAAGGACTGAGGGATAAATACAAACAAATACAAAATAACAAAGTAGCAAAACTATGATGATATAAACAGGGGGATAAGACAAATAAGAAACAATATCAGATATAAGAAAACCAACCACGGATAAAATGAAAGGAACCAAAAACCCAAGATACAACAAATATACAAATATGGAGAAAGGCCATGAGACTAAGCATGACGGAAACCCCCAGTGCTCAGCTCGTGACAGAGCCCCCCTTTCAAAGGGTGGATACCAGACACCCAGGGTAACATCAAAAAAGAAAAAAAGCCCCCCCCCCCCGCCCCCCAAAAAGTATAACAATAAACCACCCTGGGTGGGTGGTGAGGGGAACAGGCTAGAAGGGAACAAAAACACAAACCCCGCTCAGGACACACACCTACACAGAACCAAGCACCTAGGCCCCCTGGACCAGAGAGCTAGACAGTTCAGGTGGTCAGCTAAAGTCCCAGACCTGGCAGACGGGGTGATGGAACAAATCGGGTGGCCTGCTGGAGAACATGGGCCACCCAGCCCAGCGGCACAGTCTGTCAGGTGGTCGGCCAGAGTTCTTTAGCCACCTAAACAAAAGGGTTGGCCCAGGAGGTGGCTGCCCCATGGGGAAGCCCAGCGAAGAGGGGACAGAGGAGATGGGGAAACCACGACGATGTCAGGTGGAGGAGATTGAGCCACGGCGGCCTCGGATAGAGGAGAGGGAACCACGAAGACCTCAGGCAGAGGAGAGGAAACCACGATAGCCTCAGGCAGAGGAGAGGGAACCACGATGGTGTCTTGCAGAGGAGAGGGAACTACGAAGGCATCTGGCAGAGGAGAGGGAACCACGACGGCATCTGGCAGCTCTGCAACACCCTCGGTGGTCCTGGATTGGGATATCGCAGCACCCACGGTGGCCCCGGGCTGGAGCAGAGCAGTACCCGCAGTGGCTCCGGGCTGGAGCAAGGCAGCACCCGCGGTGGCTCCAGGCTGGAGCAAGGCAGCACCCACGGTGGCTCCAGGCTGCAGCAAGGCAGCACCCGTGGTTGCTCCGGGCTGGAGCAGAGCTGCACCCACGGTGGACCCGGACTGGGTCATAGCTGCACCCACAGCGGACCTGGACTGGGCCAAAGCTGCACCCTCAGCGGACCCGGACTGGGCCAAAGCTGCACCCACAGTGGACCCGGATTGGGCCAGAGTTAACTAACTAACTAACCTGCACTTATATAGCGCTTTTCTAGTCACAAAGACCACTCAAAGCGCTTTTCATTAATACTAACCCTCTATTCTAAGGGCCTATAGGAAACAGATATCTAGGGACAATTTAGAACAGCCAATTAACCTAACATGCATGTTTTTGGCATGTGGGAGGAAACCGGAGAAATCCCGGAGTAAACCCACGCAACACGGGGAGAACATGCAAACTCCACACAGATCACTGTTGGTCGGGGGCTGGGATCGAACCCACGATCCCACGATCCCCACAATCCCCCGGCCAAGGGTAAACTGTGCTGCCGCAGTGCTAACCACTGCGCCACCGTGCAGCCGCGCAGCCGCTGTTGGAGAGCTGCACCAATGGTGGCCCTCGGGCTGAAGCGTAACATCCAAGGTGAGCCCACACTGAAGCACAGCACCCATATTGGTTTCAGGCTGGGGTGCAGCACCCGCGACAGTCCCTGACTAGGACACAGCACCCACAGAGACCCGGATTGAGGAGGATCTGCATCCACGGAGGTCCCGGGCCAGGACAGAGCACCCGTGACAACCTCATCTGATGGGGAAGCAGCACCCTCAGAGACCCCAGGTTGGGACGAAGCACCCACGAAGACCTCATCCAGAGGGGGAGTAGCACCTACAAAGGTCCCGGGCTGGGATGGAGCACCCATGATGACCTCAGCTGACAGGGAAGCAGCACCCTTGGAGGCACCGGGCTGGGACAGAGCACCTGCGAAGACCTTATCCGGAGGGGGAGCAGCACCCACAGAAGTCCCGGGCTGGGACGGAGCACCCGCAATGACCTCAGCTAGCTGGGAAGCTGCACCTACGGAGGCCCCAGGCTGGGACGAAGCACCCGTGATGACCTCAGCAGGAGGAGCTGGACCCACGAAGATCTTCGGCAGTGACACTGAACCCACGGAGACCTCTGACGAAGCTGGACAAACCTCGGTGTCCCTGGGGAAAGGCTCAGACAAAGGGAACAGAGACACAGGGTTAGGGTCACTGGCAGCAGTGGAGCCCGGCGAGGTAAGCTTAGGTGCAGCTGATGACTGCATTTGGCTTTCCCCACCAAGAGCCAGACAAGATCTCTCCAACATATCGCTCCACCGCCTTCCAGGACTTCGTCGATCCAGGCAGCGACGTCTCGGGCCCGGTCCTCTCGAGGTCCAACTTCGGCCCTGCTGCAGTGGCCCCTACAGCAGGCATGGTGGTGGATGCAGGCCCAAGGCCCCCCAGCGAAGTGGCCCATGCAGGTGGCTCACACGACATGGACACAGGAGGTCGGTTTTCTGTTGGCACTAGATCCTGCACTGCTGAGGCTAGGGAATGTTCCTTCATTGGCGCAGGCTTCAGTTTGGTCTCAGTACTCTCTCTCCGTTCAGACCATGACTGCGGGGCTGGAACCAGGTCCTCCAGGACCGCAGGCTCCTCCATCGTCTGGCGGCTCAATCCCGCGGCCGGCGGACACTCAAGGGGCAGAGGAGGACACACGGAGAGAGCAGGTGAAAAGTCTTTTGCTGCAGCAGGTGGTGAGAACTCAGGGGACTGCATAGGCTGAGCCTTACCACCGGGGAATCAGGCAAGATAATTTATGTGTTGGTAATAGAGAATAAAGAGACACTTGCCTGTGTTCCCGGGGCCAAATGTTTTCTGCTGCAGCAGGTGTAGAATCTGCCCTCTCCGTGGCTGCCGTAGTTGCGGACCACTCCGAGGAATGTAGAGGAGCTGCCCCAGCAGACATAGTGATGGGCGGAGGCGGGAAGGAAGCGACCAGTCCTTCAGCAGCGAGAGGAATGACCGAGGAGGAAGGAGAGGCAGCAGCAGTGGAGGAGAAGGCTGACGGGACAGCCGGAGAAGAAACACCAGGTAAACGGACTGGTGCAGGAGTCTTTGGCCTCGGCAAAGGAGGGGCTGCTGACGAGGAGGTGGAGGCGTTCTTCCGGCGAGATTTCTCTGGACATCAGCGGCCTGGAGTAGATGGAGCGAGAGCAGGAACGGGTGCTGGAGACTGGTGAGAAGCCAATAATGCAGAGGCTCGGCAACGCCTCCCTTTCAGCATGGGCCCCGGCCTTTTTGGGGAATTCCTCACCACCTCTATGTTCTCGCATTGCAGAGCCGCCATTAGAGAAATCTTCTCCACCCCCTCAGCATGCTCCTTAAGCTGAGGGCATAGGCGAGCAGCTGCTTCCGCGAGACCCAGGTACAGCAACGCATTGTTTAGGGTAGGACCAATGCAAGCAGCGGAGATTAATCCATCCACCTCCATAAGTGTTTTGCAGCACTCCCACCCCAGGGTCATCAGGTACCAACGCCCACCTGCAGATTCCATGGAAGCTGGGGACATGTTGACCGCTCCAGATAAACAGGTGGGTGAAACAAAAAACACAAACTACAGCAGCTGGGTCTCCTACTGGCCGGAGTCTACTGTCATGATTTGCCCCTCGACGCAGGAACAGAGACCCCCGCGCTGAACTGTAGTTTGTGATATTTATTGACAAAAAACAAGTCCAAACGGTGCACCAACACAAAAATCCAAACTGAACACAAAGCAACCCTACGAATGGATGAATGAGCACAGTGCTCAGCTCATGACACAAAGACACTGGACATGAGGTACGTGTTGATATATTTCTTGTTACCTCCGCCAGGCCGAAAAGGCCAGGAGGAGGTAATGTTTTTGCCGGGGTTTGTCTGTGTGTTTGTCTGTTTGTCTGTCTGTCTGTCTGTCTGTCTGTCTGTCTGTCTGTCTGTTTGTCTGTTGGTTAGCAAGATAACTGAAAAAGTCTTGGACGGATTTCCATGAAACTTTCAGGCGTTGTTGGAAATGGTACAAGGAAGAACTGATTAAATTTTGGGGATGATCCGGATCACCGTCTGGATACAGGAATTTTTTAAAGCATTCTTTAACACTGTGACATACGGCTATTTTCAACATGTGCGCAGGCGCAATAGAGGGCGCTGGTCATCGTGTCTGACCAACATAAACTCCGCGTTCTTCAACGTTTTAGGCACAAAAGCACGCAGAAAACACTGGTGGGCTGGGCCCCCCACCGTGCCTGTGTTTGCGCGACGCTGCAAAAGCTGAGACGGGCAGCTGTCCGCCGCCGGATTATTTGGCAGAAATTCCCCGGCCAGCCATAGGCGCTGCGCAAAAACGAGCTGCTCGGCAGCGTGCTGTGTGCCTGTGTTTGCGCAATGCTGCAAAAGCTCAGACGGCCAGCTGTCCGCCGCTGGATTATTTGGCAGAAATTCCCCGGTCAGCCATAGTAGCTCCGCAAAAAGAAGCTCTCTGCCGGGGAAGTTTCCAAATTATCTTTGGCCGCGGAGCGCAACCCCAATAAAGATAAAGATTAGATGTACCACGAAGGTCGAGTGCAAGCAAGATGTTTGTGTCTGTGAACATTCCGTCTTTTGGCGAGTTGATACGTAACAATGTTTACAGTTTGATGAGAAGGTTGCTGCCATGTAACAATCATCTTATATCAGCAATTGTCAACTCGTCACTCACACTTCACTCCAGCATTTGGAAGTGGTGGTGTTCCATTTTATACTGAGTCCAATATTGTATGTTATTGTTGTTACAAGACCGCCGACTGTCTGCTGATCTGTATATACTTTTATTTATTTATTTATTTATTTTCTACTCCTTTTACTTCTGCATTTAATATGAACCCTGAGTTTGAAATAAACGTTTGAATTTTGAATAAAACCCACGCCAACCCGTCTACCTAATTGGCATCCGTCAGTGAAGCCCTCAGTGCTGCTTTCAGTGATCTAAAACGCTCACATAACCCATTGGCCTGTGGGCTGTACGCAGTTGTGTCATGACTTCTTTTGTTTTTTCTTTTGAATTCTTGGATGGAACATGGGTGGCCAATATAAGATGCGGATTCAGCCATCACATATTTCGGATAACTTATGTTGAATTGTATAATCAGAGGAGCTATTGTCTAATTTGACCTTGTTGGATTTTATTACCCCCTTTGTTATATTATTCACTTTCTTTTAACCTGTACTCTTAATCTATTCAAAATAAAGATTAATTCATTCATTCATTCAATTGCAACGCCCCCAGCCTGGGAGTTTGCAGATGCAGGACATGGACACAACACCAACACTTCAGTTTATTACCTCTGCCAAGGAGGTAATGCTTTTACTACTGAACCACTAATCCTATCATTGTGAATCCAGTTGCTACTCAGATGTTTTCATGGTCAAGGAATCTGACAACGTACACACAAACACTGTATGGGGGGAACTGTGGCGCTTGGCGGAGGTCTGCGCTCTCCGAGTGCTTTTCCAGTTAATTATGTTTTGGGGGATATGTTTTTTTTCCCCCTCAAGGATCGTCACCTTATCGTGGTGGGGGGGTTTGCGTGCCCCAGTGATCCCAGGAGCTATGTTGTCCGGGGCAATTTGCCTCTGATAGGGTCTCCCAAGACAAACTGGTCCTGGGTGAAGGGCCAGACTAAGAACGATCCAACAGACTCTCATGAATTGTATATCAAGGATTCAGTGTACCCCACCCGGTATGGGGTTACCGGGGCCCCACCCTGGAGCCAGGCCTGGGGGAGGGGCTCGAAGGCTAGCGTCTGGTGGCCGGGTTTCCACCCATGGGACCCGGCCGGGCTCAGCCCGAAGGAGTTACATGGGTCCGCCCTCCAGTGGGCTCACCACCTGCAGGAGGGATCATGGGGGTCCGGTGCTATGTGGATCAGGTGGCGATCAAAGGCGGAGACCTTGGCGGATTGATCCCAAGCTTTCTAAACAGGCTTTTGGTACGTGGAATGTCACCTCTCTGGTGGGGAAGGAGCCTGAGCTGGTGTACGAGGTTGAGAGATACCGGCTAGATATAGTCGGCCTCACTTCAACACACAGCTCCGGTTCCGGAACCAGTCTCCTGGAGAGGGGCTGGAGCTTGGCCTTTTCTGGAGTTGCCCCGGGCGAGAGGCGACGAGCAGGGGTGGGTATTCTTGTATCGCCCCACCTTGCTGCCTCTATATTGGAGTTTTCCCCGGTGGATGAAAGGGTTGCTTCCCTGCACCTTCGGGTTGGGAAACGGGTCCTGACCATCATTTGTGCCTATGCACCAAATGATGTTTCAGAGTACCCACCCTTTTTGGAGTCTGTGACTGGGGTGCTGGAGGGTGCTCCTCTTGGAGACTCCATTGTCCTACTGGGGGACTTCAATGCGCACGTGGGCAACGACAGTGAAACCTGGAGGGGGGTGATTGGGAGGAATGGCCTGCCCAATCTGAACCCGAGTGGTGTTCAGTTATTGGACTTCTGTGCTAACCACAGTCTGTCCATAACGAACACCATGTTCAAGCATAAGGGTGTCCATATGTGCACCTGGCACCAGGACACCCTAGGTCGCAGGTCGATGATCGATTTTGTTATCGTATCATCAGACCTGCGACCATATGTCTTGGACACCCGAGTAAAGAGAGGTGCAGAGCTGTCAACTGATCACCACCTGGTGGTGAGTTGGATCCGATGGCAGGGGAGGAAGCCATTCAGACTTGGTAGACCCAAACGTATAGTGAGGGTGTGCTGGGAGCGTCTGGCTGAGGCCCCTGTCCGGGAGGTCTTCAACTCCCACCTCCGGAAGAACTTCAACCACATTCCGAGGGAGTCTGGAGACATGGAGTCTGAATGGGCCATGTTCTCCACCTCTGTTGTTGAAGCGGCGGCCCAGAGCTGCGGCCGCAAGGTGGTCGGTGCATCTCGTGGTGGCAACCCCCGAACCAAGTGGTGGACACCAGTGGTGAGGGGGGCCATTAAGCTGAAGAAGGAGTCCTATCAAGCTTGGTTGGCTTGTGGGACTCCCGAAGCAGCTGAGGTGTACCGGCAGGCCAAGCGGAGTGCAGTTCGGGTGGTTGCTGAAGCAAAAACCCGGGTATGGGAGGAGGTTCGGTGAGGCCATGGAACAAGACTTTCGGTCGGCCTCAAAGAGATTCTGGCAAACTGTCCGGCGGCTCAGGAGGGGAAAGCAGCTCCCCTCGACTTCGACTGGGGACATCGTCGGGCGGTGGAAGGAATACTTCGAGGATCTCCTCAATCCCACTGATACGCCTTCCACAGTGGAAGCAGGGTTTGGGGATGAGGAGGATGACTCGCCTATTACAGGGGCTGAGGTCGCCAAGGTGGTTAAAAATCTCCTTGGTGGCCGGGCCCCGGGGGTGGACGAGATTCGCCCTGAGTACCTCAAGGCCCTAGATGTTGTTGGGTTGTCATGGTTGACACGCCTCTGCAACATTGCGTGGAGGTCGGGGGCAGTGCCTTTGGCATGGCAAACCGGGGTGGTGGTTCCTCTCTTCAAAAAAGGGGACCGGAGGATGTGCTCCAACTTTAGAGGGATCACACTTCTCAGCCTCCCTGGGAAGGTCTATGCCAAGGTACTGGAGAGGAGAGTCCGGCCGTTGGTCGAACCTCGGATTCAGGAGGAGCAATGTGGTTTTCGTCCTGGCCATGGCACATCGGACCAGCTCTTTACCCTCTCGAGAATTCTCGAGGGTTCGTGGGAGTTTGCCCAACCAGTTTACATGTGTTTTGTGGACTTGGAGAAGGCATTTGACCGTGTCCCTCGTGGATTTTTGTGGGGGGTGCTTCGGGAGTATGGGGTATCGGGCTTGTTGTTACGAGCTATTCGGTCTCTGTACGACCGTTGTGAGAGTTTGGTTCGTATTGCCAACACTCGGTCGGAGTCATTCCCAGTGAGAGTTGGACTCCGCCAGGGCTGCCCTTTGTCACCGATCCTGTTCATAATTTTTATGGACAGGATTTCTAGGCGCAGCCAGGGAATGGAGGGTGTCATGCTTGGTGACCACAGGATCTCATCTCTGTTGTTTGCAGATGATGTTGTCCTGTTGGCTTCATCCAGCAATGACCTACAGCTCTTGCTGGGACGGTTTGCCGCTGAGTGTGAAGTGGCTGGGATGAGAATCAGCACCTCCAAGTCCGAGTCTATGGTCCTCAGCCGGAAAAAGGTGGATTGTCCTCTCCGGGTTGGGGACAGGCTCCTGCCCCAAGTGGAGGAGTTTAAGTATCTTGGGGTCTTGTTCACGAGTGAGGGGAGAATGGAGCGAGAGATTGACAGACGGATTGGAGCAGCATCTGCAGTGATGCGGACGTTGTACCGGTCTGTTGTGGTGAAGAGGGAGCTTAGTTCTAAGGCAAAGCTGTCGATTTACCAGTCAATCTACGTTCCTACTCTCACCTATGGTCACGAGCTTTGGGTAATGACCGAAAGAACGAGATCACGGATACAAGCGGCTGAAATGAGCTTTCTCCGTAGGATTGCTGGACTCACCCTCAGAGATAGGGTGAGGAGCTCAGTCATCCGGGAGAGGCTCAGAGTAGAACCGCTGCTCCTCCACATTGAAAGGAGTCAGTTGAGGTGGTACGGGCATCTGATTGGGATGCCTCCTGGACGCCTCCCACTTGAGGTGTTTCAGGCACGTCCCACTGGGAGGAGACCCCGGGGCAGACCCAGAACTCGGTGGAGAGACTATGTCTCCCAGCTGGTCTGGGAACGCCTTGGTATCCCCTCTGAAGAGCTGGAGCAGGTGGCTGGGGAGAGGGAAGTCTGGGCTTCTCTGCTTGAACTGCTGCCTCCGCAACCCGGACCTCCGGAAAAGCGGTAGAAGATGGATGGATGGATGGATGGGATATGTTTTTTGGAAATATTTCTCTTTAAGGATAATTTTATGTGTTCTTGTTGAAAAACAATGAATTACATTTATACAACATTGGTAAACAGAGACTGAATGTCTGTACCCCTGGGGGATATATTTTCCAGATAGGGGTATAAAAACAGGGATAATCACTCTTAGACATACTTATGTTTTGAAGCCTATACTTTACAGATTAATAATATCAAGGTGTTAAATATTGATTACACTTCATTTTCTTCTTAAATGTGTATTACTGATTAATAAGATAAGATCAACCTTTATTAGTCCCGCAACTGGAAAATTACAGTTTTAATTCACAAATGTGCATGTGTTTTCAGAGAATTTCTGTCAACATGTTCTACAGAACCATCAGAAACCCCTCTGATTGTGTTGTCTACATTGACATCTTTGTCACCTCATTCAGATTGATAACTTATCTAAAGGAATCTATGGGCCTCAGAAGTTTGGATACCATTCAAAAGAATCGCTTGATGGCTTGTAGCTTGAAAGATGATTGAGACCTCTTATGAAGAAGAGGAAGAGGCAGCTTTGACTTTCGCGTAAACATATGTGGTCAGATGGGCAGACAACAAAATAGTCACCTTGGTGGGGTCCAGTGCTTCTGTCAACCATGTTGGCCAAGTGAGACGCTACTCCAAAGAGGAAAAGAAGAAGATATGTGTGCCATGCCCAAAGACTGTGTCTGAATACAACACTCACATGGGATGAGTGGGTTTGGCTGATATGATGATTGCCCTGTATCGCACTCCAGCAAAGTCCCACCAATGGTACCTGGCCATATTTTGGCAGGTGGTTGACATTGCTGTCAATAACACCTGACTTCTCCATCGTCATGATGTAGCCCCACTGGGTCACAAACATCAGTCTCTGAAGAACTTTAGCTTGCATTTTGCCAAAGGACTTATCTACCCTGAAAAGCAGAAAAGAGGTGGACCCTCCAAAGGAAATGAAGACAACACACCACCACTGGTGATCAAACAGCCCAGAGTTCTCAGGCCTGTGGATGATATGAAATATGACAGGACTGACCACTCCCTGTCCTGTCAGTGAAAGGCCGAAGCAGGATGTGCCTGGCTGGACAGACCGCCATCATGTGTCACAAGTGCAAACTGAGGCTTTGCATTGTCACTGGCCAAAACTCTCAGAACTGTTTCCACAGCTTCCACTGCCAATAGGATACTGATAGTGTAGGAGTTCCACAGGGGAGATGTTTGCATAAGAACAGGATGTTGGATATTTTGTGTAATATCAGATCACTGTATATTATAAAGCTAGATTTGTTTCCAGTGTTCAAAACGTGAATAACTTGTTTTTTTTTCCCCACATTTTTTTAAAAACTTTGTAATACATGAAAGAGAGTAGCAAATGAATTGCCTAAAATATGATTTTAAAGTTTACACATGAAATATTAGAAAAATTGGAAAATGTTAAATTTATACCCTAAATGGGCAACACATCCTGGGAGATACAAACTGTAAAACAGAAAATAAAAGACATACTTTGGAAAAAAAAAAAGTTGAATTGTGTTATTTTAGCCTTGAAACATTAGAAAATGGCAATTAATCATTTTTCCAAGATTTGTAAATGTGCTTGCCCTTCTAAGGGTTAAGGTGCCGTAAGGAGAGGCGGCCTTATCAGCAGCAGCTCTCTTGTGTTTTTGTGGTTTTTATCTGCTTATTCTTGTATATAGTGTGTCTCTTTTCACCAGAGCTTGGTGGCAAGATGCAGATTAACGACTGGACTGTTTTGGTTTTTTTTTTATCTTAGCCCCGGCTTTTCTCTTATTTTTTTCTTCCTTGGGGCAATGGAGAACAACGGAGATAGGGGCAAATGCATTGTTTACACACGCGGCCAGCTGACTGCGATGAGGAGGCCAGCGCCACTGCCCTGAGCAAAGCCCCTCATCCCGCATGAGCTCAGGAGGAAATGCCGCAGAAGAAGGGCTGGAACTAAAATAAGAATGAGGAGGAGAAAGCATAAACCGTCCATACCGATGTTCATCACCGGTAACGTGAGGTCGCTGGGAAACAAAGCGGATGAGCTCACAGTGCTGGTCAGGATGCAAAAGGAATATCGTGAGTGTAGGATCATGTATTTTACAGAGACATGGCTACACTCACAGACGCCGGATATCAATGAAGCAATACCTGGCTTTAAGACTATCCGATGGGACAGGGACGTTATAAGTAGCAGGAAAAAGAGGGGAGGAGGATTGGCACTTCTTGTGAATGAAAGATGGTGTAATCCTGGACACATTTATGTGAAGGAAAGGTGCTGCAGCCCGGACACTGAACTGCTGGCTGTGAGCATATGACCCTATTATATGCTGCGAGCATTCACGTGTGCCATCATAATTATCGTCTACGTCCCTCCGTCAGCTGACGCAGCGGTGGCCTGTGACGTTATTAGCTCCACTACTGCCACATTACTTTAGAAGCACCCTAACACATTTATGGTCATCACGAGTGATTTTAATCATGTCTCACTGGGAAAAACACTACCAAACTTTCACCAGTTTGTTGACTGTCCCACCAGAGAAACTAAAACACTGAACCTTCTGTATGCTAATGCAAGAGATGCATATAGTGCCACAGCTCTACACCCCATTGGCAAATCGGATCACAACATGGTTCTGTTATCACCCAAGTATGTTGCCCTTGTGCAAAGGCAGCCTGCTTATATACGGACTGTGAAGAGGTGGACACAGGATGCTGCTGATGCACTACAGGACTGCTTTGAGATGACAGACTGGGGTGTACTCTGTGAACCACATGGGGTGGACATAGACAATATGACCAACTGCATCACAGAATACATCAGATTCTGTGAAAACACAACTATGCCAGCTCAGACCGTATACTGTTTCCCCAACAACAAACCATGGGTCACCAGTGACCTTAAAGCACTTCTGAACAAGAAGAAGAGAGCTTTTAGGTCTGGAGACAAGGGGGAACTGAGAAGAGTGCAGTGCGAACTGAAAGAGATGCTGAGGAGGTGTAAAGACAGTTACAGGAGAAAGTTGGAGGATAAACTCAGGGAAAACAATACTAAGGATGTGTGGATGGGAATGAAACAAATAACTGGGTGTAAGTGGACAGACAGACAGACATCGGGTTGCCTTGAGAGAACTGATAAGTTGTTAAGTCAGTGCTTCCTGTGTATCGGCTTCCTGTGGTAACGTATCGTCACTTCCTGTGTTGCTGGCTGTCTGTGTGGCTTGCTCTGTGGTTAGCTCTCCTCATTCTCCTGAGGATTTTTGCCTTTAATTGTATTTTAATCACCTTTTTCCCTCTACCGTTAGCTCTCACTTCTGTTTATCAAGCCTCCTGCACCTGTGTGCGCACTCAGTGTCATCTAATCACCCTCTTTCGCCTTCTGTTCACCTTTCATCAGTGTTTTTGTTAGCTTCGGGCTAGCCACTAGCTATGGCTACTAGCTTTCCTTCCCCTTCTCCTCTAGTGAGCACTCTGTGTCAGATGTTTAGCTACACCTCTGCCTCTTTTAGTGATAATGACAAATGTAATAAATGTTGTCTTTTTGAGGCGCTCGAGGCGAGGTTGTCTGATTTGGAATCCCGGCTCCGCTGCATTGAAACACCGTCTGTGCCAGTTAATCACGACGGATGCCCCTTAGCTGCTGCGGAGCTCCCTAGCATAGGACGGCCTGCTAGCGGTCCTCCGGTCCTCCTCAGCAGGGAGGAGATTGGGTGGGTGATGGTGAGAAGGAAGCCTAATCGCAAGGCCCCGGTTCACCACCAACCTGTTCATGTTTCTAATCGTTTTTCCCCGCTCAGCGACACACCCGCTGTGGAAAAAACTCTGATCATTGGCGACTCTGTAGTCAGAAACGTGAACCTAGAGACTCCAGTGGCCATAGTCAAATGCATTCCTGGGGCCAGAGCAGGTAACATCGAGTCAAATTTGAAAATGCTGGCTAAAAGTAACTGTAAATACTCTACAATTGTTATCCACGCAGGCATTAACGACGTCGGACTCTGGCAGTCGGAAGTCTCAAAACTTAACGTGGAATCGGTGTGTGACTTTGCAAAAACAATGTCTGCCTCTGTAGTATTCTCTGGGCCCCTGAACAATCTGACCAGTGATGACATGTTTAGCCACTTGTCATCTTTCAACCGCTGGCTGTCTGTGTGGTGTCCTGCAAACAACGTGGGCTACATAGACAATTGGAACTCATTTTGGGGAAAACCTGGTCTTATTAGACGAGACGGCATCCATCCCACTTTGGATGGTGCGTCTCTTTTATCTAGCAATCTGGCATCTTTTTTATCCAAATTTCCAAAACCTTGACAACTCAGAGTTGGGACCAGAAAGCAGAGTCACAGTCTTACACGCCTCTCTGTAGCTCCTCTTCATCCGCCACCCCTCAACTTAGCCCCTGCCTTCCCCATCAGAGAATCATTGTCTGCTCCCTCCAAAGTAAATAAAAATTTAATGTATAAGCATCCCAAAGTGATTAAACAAAAAGTTGGTAAAACTCAAATTAAACACAAAGCCTCTAAATTGAATGATTTGGCCTCTGTTCCTCCTCATAATTTAAAAATTAAATGCGGTTTGTTAAATATTAGGTCTCTAACTCCCAAGTCTCTGCTAGTCTATGATATGTTAATTGATCATCAGATTGATACAATATCCCTTACAGTGACTTGGTTAGGGCAAGAGGATTATGTTGGTTTAAATGAATCAGCTCCCTCTGGTTATTTAAACTGTCAAAATCCCAGAAGTTCTGGTCGTGGAGGAGGAGCAGCAACAATTTTCCATTCCAAATTACTAGTTAATGTAAAGCAAAGAACACGTTATCATTCCTTTGAGGGCCTGGTCCTCAGTATTGGGCATTTTAGCAATTTTAGGCTAAACCCAATTTTATTTGCCATAGTTTATCGTCCTTCATCAACCTACTCAGAGTTTTTATCCAAATTTGCTGAATTCTTAGCTGATTTAGTGCTAAAATCAGAATAATTATAGTAGGGGACTTTAATATACATGTAGATGTAGATAGTGATTGCCTTAATATGGCATTTAGTTCAATATTAGACTCAATGGGGTTTTCTCAGAAAGTAGGAAATTCTACCCATTATCTCCATCATACATTGGACCTTGTTCTGACATATGGCATAGAAATAGAAAACCTGGTAGTGTCTCCTCATAACCCTGTACTGTCAGACCATTGTCTGTTAACCTTTGATTTTACTATTTCTGACTATTTGGCTCCTAAAGAAAAACATTACTACAGTAGATGCCTCTCAGATGATGTTGTAACCAAATTTATGCAGATTCTTTCCTCTATGCCATGTGTCAACACAATGGAAATAAGCTATAGACAGCTTGCTCCTTCTGTAATTGATAGCATGGTAGATAGTGTTACAGCTTCTCTGCATCAGACTCTAGACATGGTGGCCCCTTTAAAAAAAGAAAAAGTCTAGATTCAAAGGCTTTATTATCATGTGCACAGTTAAGAAATGCTACATTTCCTGAACAATGAAATTCTTACTTTGCTCTCCGAACGAGTGCCAAGTTAAAGGTACAGAAACAACAATTCTAATAGGCCATAACACACTAACACAGTAACTCAATCCTAGTACTGATGGATGCTAAGACACATACACCAACACACAGTTAGGCAGTAGAGGAATGAAAATGAAGTCACCGGATGACTAAAGTGATAGTGGTATATTGATATCAGAGATGATGTGAACCTGAGATGGTATGAACCTATGTACAGTGTGCAAATGAGCAGTGTGCAACCTGATGTGAACCTGAGATGGCATAGACTTATGTACAGTGTGCAAATGAGCATTGTGCAACCTGATGTAGCCTGAGATGGCATAGACTTATGTACAGTGTGCAAATGAGCATTGTGCAACAAGCAGTGTATAATTATAAATTATTGGTAAGTAGCAGCAGAGATGATATGGACATCAGACAGGTGATACCATATCTAATGTACAGGTGAGCAGTGTGCAAATTTAGCAGCCGGTGTGTGAGTTCCTATATGCAAAGCTGTGTTAGAGTTTTGGGAGTTGTTGTCTGTTCATGAGTCTGATGGCAGTGGGAAAGAAGGAGTTTTTCAGTCTGGTCGTCCGGCATTTCACACTTTTCTGGTTGTCCGGCATTTCACACTGTACCTCCGACCTGAGGGTAGAAGTGTGAACAGTCTGTGTTGAGGGGTGGGTGGGGTCCCGGAGGATGACATCAGCTCTAATCAGAGATTTCTAACTCCTTGGTTCAACACATCAACACACATCAACAGATGACCCGTCAATTAGAAAGAAAATGGTGCTCCACTAATTTAGATGAAATCTATTTAGCTTGGAGAAACTATCTTTTAATTTATAAAAAATCTCTTAGAAAAGCTAGAACGAGTTATTATTCTGCATTAATAGAAGAGAACAAGAATAATCCTAGGTTTCTTTTCAGCATTGTAGCCAAGCTGACAAAGAGTCAGGACTCTGTCAGTCCTAGCATTCCCTTAGAGCTTACTAGTCAGGACTTTATGAACTTTTTCAATAATAAAATTTCATCTATCAGAGATAAAATCAATCAGATTCTTCCCACCGTTAACTTAAATACAATAACTACTACAACTCCTTCAACTGATATCTGTTTGGATGAGTTTATTCCAATTGACCTTTTAGAGTTAGACAAAATAATTTCCTCATCCGAGCCTTCAACTTGTCTTTTAGACCCTATTCCTACCAGGTTATTTAAAGAAGTCTTCCCATTTATTGGTAGCTTTATTCTTCAAATAATCAATTCTTCATTAACTTTAGGCCATGTACCGCAGGCTTTTAAAACTGCTGTAATTAAACCCTTACTCAAAAAGCCAACGCTGGATCCAGGAGTTTTAGCTAACTATAGACCAATCTCTAATCTCCCTTTCATTTAAAAAATCTTAGAAAGAGTTGTTGCTACGCAATTATTTGGCCACTTGCAGGGAAATGGTTGACTTGAAGAGTTTCAATCTGGGTTTAGAATCCATCATAGTACTGAAACAGCCTTAGTGAAGGTCACTAATGACCTCCTAATCACATCTGATATTGGACTTGTTTCTGTACTTATCCTTTTAGACCTTAGTGCAGCTTTTGAGACTATCAATCATAATATTCTACTTGATAGATTAGAACACTACATTGGACTTAATGGAACTTCGTTGCAGTGGTTTAGATCTTATATATCTGATAGGTTACAGTTTGCTCATGTCAATAATGAGTTTTCTTTCAACTCAAAGCTCAGTCATGGAGTTCCACAGGGATCTGTGTTAGGCCCTACTCTTTTTAGTTTATATATGCTTTCGTTAGGCAACATTATTAGAAAGCACTGTATACATTTTCATTGTTATGCAGATGACACACAATTATACTTGTCAATGAAGCCAGATGATAGTAATCAATTAGCCAAGTTTGAAGCCTGTCTTAAGGAAATCAAAGCTTGGATGACTTGCAATTTCCTGCTATTAAATTCAAATAAGACTGAAGTCATTCTTGTTGGTCCAAAAAACCTTAGAAATACCTTTCCAAATCAAACTTTTAGTTTGGATGCGGTTACTGTTTCTCTTAATAGCTCTGTGAGGAACCTTGGAGTTATTTTTGATCAAGCTCTGTCTTTCAATTCACATATTAAATTAGTTTCTAAGACTGTCTTCTATCATTTGCATAATATTGCCAAGATTAGGAGCATATTGTCTCAGAGTGATGCTGAGAAACTGATCCACGCTTTTGTTAGCTCTAGATTAGATTATTGTAACTCTTTATTATCAGGTTGTCCTAAAACATCTCTAAAAAGTCTTCACTTGATCCAAAACGCTGCAGCAAGAGTTTTAACAGGTACTAGAAAGAGAAATCATATCTCTCCGGTTCTGGCCTCCCTTCATTGGATTCCCATAGAGTTTAGAATTAAGTTTAAAATCCTTCTTCTTACTTACAAAGATCTAAACAATCAGGCCCCTTTTTATTTAAAAGATCTGATACTACCCTATTATCCTAACAGAGCACTGCGCTCCCAAAATGCTGGATTACTTGTAATACCTAGAATCTCCAAAAGTACAATGTGAGGCAGAGCCTTCAGCTATCAAGCTCCTCTCCTGTGGAATCAGCTGCCAATCTGGATTCGGGAGTCAGACTTGATCTCTGTTTTTAAGAACAGGGTTAAAACCTTCCTTTTTGATATAGCCTACAATTAGGGAGGGATCATGTATCTCTGAACCCTCCCTTAGTTATGCTGCTAATAGGTTTAGACAGCCGGGGGACCTCCAATAATGCACTGGGCTTCACTCCTTTCTTCACTCTCAATGAATTTTTTTTTTTTGCTGGTCATTAACATCTGTTTGTTCACTCCCATAGATTGAGTCCCCATCGTGCCGTTTGCTCTCTATATGCCAGTTCTTTTCATCTTCTCTATCCCCTCACCCCCCAGCCAGTCGCAGCAGATGACTGCCCTTCCCTGAACCTGGTTCTGCTGGAGGCTTCTTCCTGTTAAAAGGGAGTTTTTCCTCTCCACCGTCACCAAGCGCTTGCTCACAGGGGATCGCCTGATTGCTGGGGTCTTTCTGCAACTGTGGGGGTTCCCCTACAGTTGAAAGTGCTATGAGATGACTGTTGTTGTCAAATGGCACTATATAAATAAAGCTGAATTGAACTGAATTAATAGGTTCAACTCACCATCTTAATGGAACCTATTAAAAAAAAAAAACAGATTCAGCTCATCAGCTCATCATTTTTAATAGGTTCAACTCACCGTCCGGGGGCAGTGTGATGGCGGAGTGGTTAGCACTACAGCACCACAGCAACTCACCCTTGCCCAGGGGATCCTGGGTTCGATCCCAGCCCCTGACCAACAGTGATATGTGTGGAGTTTGCATGTTCTCCCTGTGTCTGCGTGGGTTTACTTCAGGATTTCTCCAGTTTCCTCCCACATTCCAAAAACATGCAAGTGAGGTTAATTCAATTCTATTCAATTCAGCTTTATTTAAAATGTGCCACATCACAACAAAAGCCGTCTCGTGGTGCCACAGTGCAGAAAAAAAAACACACAGTCACAGAAAGACCCAGCAATCAGACAATCCCCTATGAGCAAGCACTAAGCGACAGTGGAGAGGAAAAACTCCCATTTGGAAGGAAGAAACCTCTAACAGAACCAGGCTCAGGGAAGGGCAGTCATCTGCTGCGACTGGCTGGGGATGAGGGGATAGGGAGGATGGAAAGGACAGACATAAAGAACATAGCAGTAAGATGCCAAGTACAATATTGGACGTCAACCAGCAGTATGGATCAGATAACAATAGAACAAGAGTGGGATTAAAAGACACAAAAACCCTCCTTAAACGAAAGCTATATTAAAAAGGAAGGATTTTACCCTGTTCTTAAAAACAGAGACCGAGTCTGACTCCCAGACCCAGAGTGGTAACTGGTTCCAGAGAGAAGGGGCTTGGTAGCAGAAGGCTCTGCCTCCCACCGTACTTTTGGAGATTCTGGGCACCACAAGTAAGCCAGCATTTTGGGAGCGTAATGCTCTATTAGGATGGCAAGGTAATATCAGATCTTTTATATATTGGGGGGCCAGATTGTTAAGAGCTTTGAAAGTAAGAAGAAGGATTTTAAACTTGATTCTGAATTCTATGTGAAGCCAGTGGAGGGAGGACAGAACCGGGGAAATATGATCTCTTTTTCTAGAACCAGTTAAAACTCTAGCAGCAGACTTCCGGTCTGGACACCATGGTGATAGCAGCTTAACGCTGAAGCTCCCAGACCCCATCCGTGAAAATACCTTGAAAATCAGATTTAACGGATTTTTGGAAGAGTGAAAATCAAAAGACAAAGTCATTATGCCTCAAGGAAAACAGAAGAGATCGACATTTGCCAGGCCAAGACGCGCATCGGTCGGAGACTCTGACCTGGAGGACAACAACCACTCGGAAACATAGGAGCAGAATGAGGCTAGCAACACGGTTAGCTTAAAAACGATATTTCAAGAATTAAGAGAATTTCGCTGAGAGTGTTGGGCCGAATTTCGTGAAATTAAAGACGAAATAAAAAGGACAAACAACAGAGTGGACCAGGCTGAGGACCGAATCATGGAAGCAGAGGAAAGAATAAAAGGGCTGGAAGAAACCGTGCTGGAATTACTCAAACGACAGACAAGACTGGAGGCTAAGCTAACCGACCAAGAAGGAAGACTAAGAAGGGACAACATAAGAATTCATGGTCTGAAAGAAGGAGTCAAGGACGGTTTCACCACAATGGCTGCATGCGTGGAAACCATACTGAGATAGAAGTTGGAAATTCCCCAATCCACCGACTTGAAGATAGAAAGGGCGCACCGTTCATTAGCCCCAAGGCCATCGGCGGAAGCGCCCCCACGATCAGTGGTGGTGAAGTTTTCCAACTTCAGAACAAAAGAAGAGGTTTTGAGACTGGCTTGGCAGAAAAAAGGATTTATGCACCAAGAAAGACAAGTTTTTGTGGAGCACGACTACGCCCCGGAGGTCCTTAAACAGCATCAGGAATACAACGACGCTAAAAAGGTACTAAGAGAGAAGAAACTGCGCTTTCAAACTCCATTTCCGGTGAAGCTGCGGGTTTTTTATGGGGAAGAGATGTGTCTCTACAACTCGGCGGAAGAAGCAACCAGGGATATGGCGAGAAGAGGGCTCCCGGTAACGGTGTGTAAGCCCGCAGCAGACCCGATCGAAAGAATCAAGGCTCAAATGTGGTGCACACAGAGACCCTCAAAATCCACGGGCCAGCAGCGGGAAACCCAGCGCCAGGGCTATAAGGAAAAACTGGATGCTTTCAGGAGGGAATAACGATATTTTTAATCAATCTGCGCATCAAACCCTCCTCCTACAAGGTAACAAACATTAAAGGAGATGCAGAATCAGCAAGTATGAAGTGGTAAAGCATTTCATGGAACAGTCATAATATTAGAAACAAATAAGTCTTTAAAAAAAAAAAAAAACTTGTTAAAATAGAAATGTGACAATGAACCACATGAACTCTCCACACTAACAAATACTGAATTAACATGATTGCTGTGATGGTGGTGGGAGGTTGCACACAATTTCATAGGGTATAGGCATAAAAAAAAAAAAATCATTACAAGTTCGGATTGGGATCTGAAATTCACGTTAAAAACATGGGACAATTTACAGGGGTAAGAGAGGGCCCTCAACACGTAACACAGTTTGAGGAATTTCCCTCAGAGCCAATGCACCATCAAGGATCTTCTAAGGTCGCTAAAAAGACCTCAGCTCAGGAAGATCTTTTGACAGTTTTTTGTTTTAAAGTTTTATATACAGTGATCCCTCGCTACTTCGCGCTTCACCTTTTGCGCCCTCAGTGCATTGCGGATTTTTCAAAAATATTCATCAAAAATTCAAAATTGAGAAATAATGGGCGGGCGCTAGCAGAAGGCAGGGAGACTACATTAAACCATCAGGTATCAACACGGAGAGCCCGCACAACTCAAAAATCCACCTCTCTGTTCGCTGTTCTCGTGTTGGCTCGGCTCGGAAATCTCGCAAGCTGATTGGCCGAGATGTTTCACCCACCTTCTCTCCCTGCCGAACGCCCATGCAGCGAAGGAAGACCGCATTCATTGCTCTTTATCGCTCGTGTTGCTTAGTCTCGCCGCGTGGAACTTTTTGCTGTTCTCTTGTGCCATTTTGTGCAAAATAGTCTTCCCGTCGAGCCACTACGTCGCCTCCTGCAGCTTCTCCAGCTCTATCGAAAGCTGCCCTCGATGATGCTGTGCCTCTAGCACCTCACGATGAGGCGTCACCTGAGGAGCAGTAAAGCTCTCATTAACCTGTGCAGTAAATCATCTTCATCTTGAGTTACGTATCTTGTTATAAGAAAAAAAGAGTTCTAAAAACATATTTATGTACACTTTATTTACATCTACGTATGTATGTACACTTACACACACACACACACACACACACACACACGTATCATATGAGAGAGAGAGTGAGAGAATGAACGTACGTATTATTTATGGGTGACGTCATTAGGGGTGACGCTACTTCGCGGTTTTTCACTTTTCGCGGTCGGTTCTGGAACCCATTAACCGCGATAAGTGAGGGATCACTGTACTATGTTCTTAATGTTTTTTTATGTTCTTAATGTTCTTTCAGTTTCTGAGTAGCATAAAAGATGGCCACTACACTGTTATACTAAATAAGACAACACAATGGAGAAACAGGGTGTAACCAAAATAATCTCATATAATGTAAAAGGGATCCTGATTTCCAGTTAAAAGATCCAAGATTCTAGGCAAAATGAAAAAAGACAAAGCAGGAATAATATTTTTACAGGAAACCCACCTAACAGACTTGAAGCACACTAAACTTAATAGACAAGGGTTTAAACTGATCTCTTCATCTTCATATAAGTCAGGGAGGAGGAGGGGGGTAGCGACATTGATCTCAACCAAAATTATATTTGAAAAAAATTCAGAACACAAAGATAAAGAAGGGAGATTTAGCATGGTACTTGGTCGGCTAGAGGGAGAAGATATCACCCTGCTGAATGTATATGCACCTCCAGGGGCTAACTGGAAATTTTATAAAAATGTATTTGACCTAATGATAACTAAAGCCCAAGGTTTAGTGATATGTGGTGGAGACTTCAATCTAAGACTGAATCCATACTGGGATGCATCAGTTAATTCTCCACATCAAAATAACACTCAAAGTAGAAAAACTCAGATGCTACTAAAAGAAATGGGAATCTGTGACGTGTAAAAGATTATACATTTTACTCAGCACCACATTCATCATACTCAAGGATTGACTATTTTTTTATGTTTAATAGAGACATTGGAAGAGTAAAAACATGTAAAATAGGACTGATGGATCTCTCTGACCACAGTCCGATCTATATGGACTTAAATATCCAAAAATACACAAATAATACATTTTCATGGAGGTTAAATTCAAATGTGCTGAAAGGACCACTGAAAGATGAATTGGAATCAGATATTCTCAGATATTTGGAAGAAAATGATAATGGAGAAGTATCCCCTTTAATACTGTGGGACGCATGCAAAGCTGTAATAAGGGGAAAGATTATCGCAAAACTGGCAATCCAAAAGGAACTGAGACAAGAAAAACTAATCACATTAGAGTCAGAACTTAAGAAACTAGAAAAAGAGCACAAAGACAACACTCATGCTAATGACTCGCTCAAAATTAAGGAAATTAAAAACAAATAAACGAGATCTACACAATAGAAATCCAGAAGAAACTTACATTTCTGAAACAAAAATACTATGAAACAGGTAGCACGTCGGCAAAATTACTAGCCTATAAATTGAGGAAACAACAAACGGAGAGAGCAATCTACAAAATCAGAGACCCAGTATCAAAGGAAATAAAATTTAGAATTCAGGAAATTCTTAAAAGCTTCGAGAATTACTACGAGAACTTGTACTCCCTCAAAAAACACAAAAACGCATCCAAAGCCTTCCCAAATACATTAAATCTTCCCCAACTTACTGAGTCACAAAATAAAACTCTACTGTCAGAAATACAACCTAAAGAATTAGAAAAAGCAATTATGAAACTTAAAGCTAACAAATCCCCAGGAGCAGATGGCTATACAGCTGAGTGGTACAAAACCTTTAAACAGCAACTATCTCCTCTCTTCCTGAAAACATTTAACTATGTCCTCCACACAGGGGAAATCCCCCCCCTCCTCGAGAGAAGGGGTCATTGCAGTCATACCTAAACCTGAAAAGGATAAACTAGACTGCTCCAACTACAGACCAATCAGTGTGTTAAATCAGGACTATAAACTTTTTACTGCTATCCTTGCCAAAAGGTTAGAAAATGTACTGACAGGCTTAATTCATTTAGACCAAACAGGTTTTATAAGACAAAGACAGACACAAGATAACATTAGACGCACTTTACACATAATTCATCATATAAAAAAATATAATTTAAATGCAGCCATATTGGGATTAGATGCTGAAAAAGCATTTGATTCGGTTGACTGGTCTTTCCTATATAGAATCTTATCCAGTTGCAATTTTCATAACAACTTCATTAGAACTATCCAGGCATTATATAAAAAACCAACAGCTAAAATAAGGATTAACGGTAAATTATCATCATCTTTCGAACTGGAAAGAGGATGTCGTCAGCGCTGCCCCTTGTCTCCACTGCTCTTTGCAATCTTCATAGAACCTCTGAGCCAATGGATAAGACAGAATCAAAAAATTCAAGGTATTACACTTGGTCAGAAGGAACATAAAATAGCACTCTTTGCTGATGACATTTTAATATACCTGGGGCAGCCAGACACCTCTTTTCCAGAACTAATCTCAGTTTTTTCAGAGTATGGAGATTTATCGGGGTACGAATTAAACATGCATAAAACCCAAATTTTAACATTCAACTATGAACCAAATCAATATTTACTAAGCAAACTCAAAACTAACTGGGAGATGGAATCTATGAATTATCTGGGGGTCAATATCCCAGAACAACTCAACAAAATTATAACACTAAACTATGATCCACTGATGGCAAAAATAAAATCTGATCTAGCAAGATGGAATATGATACCATTCTTGGGTACTGCACAAAGAATTGAAGCAGTCAAAATGAATATACTTCCACGTCTTCTATACCTTTTCCAAACAATACCGGTAGAACCTCCCAAAAAAAAATGGCAAGAACTGGACAGAAGGACCTCAAGATTCATATGGCAGGGCAAGAGACCTAGAATCAGATATAGAACCCTACAGCTAAACAAAGACAAAGGTGGGCTCGCGCTGCCAAATATCAGGGACTATTTTAAAGCCGCACAAATTAAAACGTTAGTAGAGATATGTAACCCAGTCTACACTGCACAATGGAAGGAGATGGTATGCCAAATAACAAGTGACATTCCCCTACAGGTGATAATAGGGAACAATGCCTTACCTAAACTTTTGAATAACACTAACCTGTGGATAGAGACCCCGCTAAAAATTTGGTTTAAGATAGTCAGAGAGAATCAAACTAAAGAACCCTATCGATTATTGCAATGGATTTCCTATGATCAGGATTTCACTCCTAATAAAACAGACACTAGAGTTAAAAAGTGGAAAGAGAATGGACTGATAAAATATTACAATTTTTTTAAAGGGCAAACTTTAAGAAGTTTTGAAGATTTGAAAAAACAAGGTCTAGTAAATCAAGACCTTTACAGGTTCTTTCAGCTTAGACACCACATAAACAAAATACTTAAAAAGGAGGATTTGGAAAGGGCCCAGTCAGGTGTTCTGAAGGTTTTCTTAATGGCATATAAAGGGATCCCAGGGATCAGATACATTTCTAAAATATACCTTGGTCTTCAAGACTTAAAAGGAGACAACACATCATATATAAAAGAGAGATGGGAAAAAGAGGGGAATTTCACTTTACAACTGGAAATAGGGAAAAGCTAAATAAACAACAATGGAAAAGTACTTCATCCCTGCTGTGGAGAGAATCTGGATGGAAAAATTTGGTAAGATTTTTCAGAACACTTGCACAAAACAAATTTACTCGTAAAGGGTTGAATTGTTGGCGCTTGTGTGGTGAAAAGACTGCAAATCATTTTCATGTGTTTTGGTCATGCCCAATTATCCACCAATATTGGACCAATGTACAGACAATATTGGGGAAAATATTCAAAGTAACAGTTCCCTTTTCTTTTGTAACTTTGTATTTGGGTTTACTACCGGAATCACTGGAAAGACGAGGAGAAAAATACTTATTCACTGTTTTAATATTGGCAAGTAAAAAAGCTCTAACAAAAAATGGATGTTGAAAGATTGTCCTACACCTGAAGATTGGATTAACGTGATTCAGGACATTTATTCGATGGAAAAGTTGACATTTGCACTGAGACAGGACATGGATGGGTTCTTGAACTTTTGGCAACCCTGGAACGCATATGTGTCTTCCATCAGATCTAATCTTTGACAAATACCATTTCAATAATGGCACCTCTCTTTGTTCCAAAGCTACTCAGATCCTCTTTTATTTTTCTGCTCTTTTGGTGTTTTTTTTTTTTTTTGTTCTTTTTTTAATTTCTCTTTTTCTTTCACTTAAAAAAGGGTGTTGTAATAATTTTTTTTCCAATGTTGTCAAAAAACAAAAAAGGGGGGAATATGTGATGAAAATGTAAACAATGCAATGCTGTAATGACATGTATACCCTTTACAAAAACTTAAATAAAAAAAAACAAAACTCTAGCAGCAGCATTTTGAATCAACTGAAGATTTTTTAAAGATACTTTAGGACAACCAGATAATAGCGAATTACAATAATCTAATCGAGAACTGACAAAGGCGTGAATCAGTTTCTCAGCATCACCCAGAGACAAGATGCTCCTGATCTTGCTGATGCTGAAGAGGGCTAAATCTGTGTACTCAGAGAGACTCCAGCAGCAGTTCACTGCTAATGATTCGGCTTCCGTGTGGAGAGGACTGAGGCAGATCACCAACTATCGGCCTCAGGCTCCTAAAGGTCAGGATGACAAAGCCCTTTGTCAGAGACTGTCCCAACACTATGCCCGTTTTGACACCTCGTCATCTGTGTCCAACTCCCCCCCTCCCTCCAGCTCCACAGCCTCCACATTCCCTACTTCATTTAAGGCACCCCCCCCACCTCCCCCCCTCCCCTTATCATCAGTGAGCAGGATGTGCTCAAACAGTTCTCCAGACTGAACCCGCGCAAGGCCCCCGGCCCAGACGGCGTGTCTCCCTCCACCCTGAGACTCTGTGCGAAACAGCTGGCTCCTGTATTCACAGACATTTTTAACACCTCCCTTAAGTTATGCCACGTGCCATCCTGCCTCAAATCCTCCACCATCATCCCTGTCCCCAAGAAGCCACGGATCACTGGACTTAATGACTACAGACCTGTAGCGCTCACCTCTGTAGTCATGAAGTCCTTTGAGCGCCTGGTCCTGTCCCACCTCAAGTCCATCACCACCCCTCTCCTGGACCCGCTGCAGTTTGCCTACCGAGCCAACAGGTCTGTAGACGATGCAGTCAACCTGGCCCTCCACTCCATCCTGCAGCACCTGGACTCCCCGGGAACCTACGCCAGGATCCTGTTTGTGGACTTCAGCTCCGCATTCAACACCATCCGCCCCGCTCTGCTCCGGGACAAGCTGTCCCTGCTCAACGTGCCTGACTCCCTCTGCAGGTGGATCATCGACTTCCTGACGGACCGGAGGCAGCATGTGCGGCTGGGAAAGACTGTCTCAGACTATACTAGCATCAGCACCGGATCACCCCAGGGCTGTGTACTTTCCCCCCTACTCTTCTCCCTTTACACCAACTCCTGCACCTCCAGCCACCAGTCTGTCAAGTTGATCAAGTTTGCGGACGACACCACCCTCATCGGGCTCATCTCCAACGGCGACGAGTCCGCCTACAGGAGAGAGGTGGCCCAGCTGGCGTCCTGGTGCAGCAATAACAACCTGCAGCTGAACGCTCTGAAGACAGTGGAGATGATTGTAGACTTCAGGAAAGTCACTACTCCTCTGCCCCCCCTCACCCTCTCAGGCTCTCCCATCACCACTGCTGATTCCTTCCGCTTCCTAGGCACTACCATCACCAGGGACCTCAAATGGGAGCTGACCATCAGCTCACTCATCAAAAAAGCCCAGCAGAGGATGTTCTTCCTGCGGCAGCTGAGGAAGCTCAAGCTACCCACCAAGATGTTAGTGCAGTTCTACACAGCCATCATCGAGTCCATCCTCACCACCTCCATAACCGTGTGGTACGCAGGAGCCACTGCCAGGGACAGACTAAGGCTGCAGCGCGTCGTGCGCACTGCTGAGAAGGTGATCGGCTGCAAGCTCCCATCTCTCCAGGATCTGTACATCTCCAGGACCCGGAGGCGTGCTGGCCGGATCATAGCCGATCCCTCACACCCTGGTCATGTACTGTTTGCCCCCCTCCCCTCTGGTAGAAGACTTCGGTCCATCCAGACTAAAACCTCCCGTCACATGAACAGCTTCTTCCCCTCTGCCATTAGACTGCTGAACACTAAGTGACTCTCGTGCACCATGTACAGCAGCTCAACCAGACTCATGTCAATCATCACTGTTTTCTTCCTGCATTACCGACTGCACTATATAGTTCTCCACAGTATCTGCTGCTGGCTAATATATATTTTAACTGTTGACCAGTATCACTTAATCTTATCCTACACTTTATTACATGTATAGTTTATTTCTCTTATCTTATCATGTTTAATGTTGCAGCATTGTACCGAGACAAATTCCTAGTTTGTGTACTACATGAACAATGGCAATAAACCTGATTCTGATTCTGATTCTGATTCTGATCTTGGCAATATTGCGCAGATGATAGAAGGCAGACCTAGAAACAGTTTTAATATGTGAATTAAAGGACAACTCCTGATCAAAAATCACTCCAAGGTTCCTCACACAACTGTTCAGAGTGAGAGTGGCAGTATCTAAATTAAAGGCATAATCTGAAAAGGAATTTCTAAGATGTTTTGGGCCAACAACAATGACTTCAGTCTTATCAGAGTTCAATAGCAAAAAATTACAAGTCATCCAAGCTTTGATGTCCTTAAGACAGGCATCTAACTTGGCCAACTGATCACAATCATTGGGCTTCATTGACAGGTATAGTTGTGTGTTATCTGTGTAACAGACAAAATGTATACAGTGCTTTCTGATGATATTGCCCATCATCAGGCATGATGATGGGCAATAATTGGCATCAAACTGGGGATTCTAAAATGTCCTTAGGTATGACTGTGAGAGTAAATGGTTGTCTGTCTCTCTCTGTTGGCCCTGCGATGGACAGGCGACTGTCCAGGGTGCACCCTGCCTCTCGGCCAAAGATGCTGGGTTGGGCTCCAGCCCCCCTTCCCCCCGCGATCCAAAAAGGATTAAGCAGAAGAAGATGGATGGAACTCACTGTCTGTCACCCCCACAACATAACCAGACCCTCACACACCTCTCCCCCACCCTCCTGTCACCCCCACAACACAGGCAGGCCCCCACACACCTCTCCCCCACCCTCCTGTCACCCCTACAACACAGCCAGACCCCCACATACCCCTCCCCCTCCTGTGCAGCACCCCTCTCCTTCTCCCCCCTTCACCCCCCCCTCCTCTGGGGACACCAGCACCCCCCCCCCCCATCCATATCACTGTGACTACAGACCACGTTAAGAAACAGCTGGAAAGACTCTGTCAGCGGAAGGCTGTGGGCCCTGATGGCATCTCCGCCAGGATCCTGAGGACCTGTGCCAACCAGCTAGTTTCGGTACTAACACACCTGTACAACCTGAGCCTGAGTCTGGAGAGAGTACCGATGCTGTTAAAGATGTCCTGCCTGGTTCCTGTCCCCAAAAAGTTGTCTCCATCTGACCTGAATGACTATCGACCAGTAACCCTCACATCCCATGTGATGGAGCTCCTGGAGTGACTGGTCTTAGCCCACCCGAGGCTGCAGATGAAAACGTGGCTGGACCCTCTGCAATTTGCATATCAGCCCCATTTAGGAGTTGAAGATGCTATCATCTACCTGCTGCAATGAGCCCATCTGCACCTGGATGGCGGAGGATACACTGTAAAAATCACATTCTTCAGTTTCTCCAGTGCCTTTAACACCATTCAGCCACTGCTGCTGGGTGAGAAGTGGCAGCTGATGGGGGTCGACAGCTCTGTGATCTCCTGGATTACTGACTACCTGATAGGCAGGCCACAGTTTGTCCGGCTGGGTAGTGTCTTGTCTGGCATGGTGGTTAGTAATACAGGAGCTCCACAGGGGACTGTGCTCTCTCCTTTTCTCTTCACCTTATACCCCACTGACTTTCAGTACAACACCGAGTCATGCCACCTGCAGAAATTCTCTGATGACTCAACTGTTGTTGGGTGTATAAGAGGGGGAGAGGAGAGAGTACAGGGCACTGGTAGACAGATTTGTGGAGTGGACAGAGCAGAATCACCTGAGGCTGAACATCAGCAAGATCAGAGAGATGGTGATTGACTTCAGGAAGAAGAGGACGCCTTCACAGCAATTGAAGATTAAGGGGGAGGATGTGGAGGTAGTTGAGGACTACAAATACCTGGATGTCATGATCAGCAATGGACTGGACTGGAGATCCAACACTGATGCTGTGCACAAGAAGGGGATGAGCAGAGTCTACTTCCTGAGGAAGCTGAGATCCTTCAACGTGTGCAACAGGATGCTGGAGCTTTTCTATAAGGCCATTGTTGCCAGCGCCATTTTCTTATCTGCCTGTCTGTCTGTTGGGGTAGTAGTATCAGAACCAGCGACACCAACAGACTAGACAAGATTATCAAGAAGGTTGGCTCTGTAATTGGTCTTGGGCTGGAGACCCTTTGAGACTGTGGTGGAGAGGAAGACATTAAATACCGTGTTTTTCGGACTATAAGGCGCACTTAAAATCCTTTAATTTTCTCAAAAATTGACAGTGCACTTTATAATCCGGTGCGCCATATGTATTCATTCTGGTTGTGCTTACTGACCTCGAACCGATTTTATGTGGTACACGGCGCTCAAAAATCTGTCAAAAATGTTTTAGTACGACTTTGGTAAGCTACAAAGCCGCACCACTTGATGGATTGTCAGAGCATTACGGTAGTCAGGAGCCTCGCGGAGTAATATGTGATTCAACATAATGGCTGGATGGCTTTTTCCACAAATCTCCGTCCTTATTGATCTGCGACTCCATATGCTCCCATCTCACCGATACTGTCAAAACCCAAGTGAAGCAAATTAATTCGGAGCTTGCCATCATTCCGGGTGGATTAACCAAAGAACTCCAACCGCTAGATATTGGTGTCAACAGGTCGTTAAAAGTTAAATTGCCAGCGAGTTACGCCACTATCTGCCAATGGATCGTGGATGCCTGGGTTAAGGTATCAGTCTCAAGTGTCGTCCGAGCTTTCACAAAGGCCGGAATCATCACTGAACAGCTAAATAACAGCAACAAGACTGACTCGGATAATGACGAGAGGGATCCGGGCATGCTTGATGCCGAAATCGCCCAACTGTTAAACTCAGCTATGTTTACATGGACACAAGTAACCGGATTAAAAGCCTGACTGGAATAAAAATGCTTCATGTAAACATGGCAATCTGAATATTCTAACCCGATCACGCTCATTCAGATCAAAATTTCATTCCGATTGTTAATCGGAATGGTGCGCATGAAAACACTTATTCCGAACGTAGGGCAGAAAATATGTTTACTGTGCATGTCTGTACACCAGCCATACGTCGACGTGACGTATTTCCGCCTTAGCAGCAGCTCGCGGAAAACAGCGGGAGTAAAACAAAACTGGTCTGTATCGTCCTGCTGTCTCCCTCTGTTCGTCATATGCAGAAGGATGTACTTGTAGCTTCATTACGGAGACCAGCAGAAGCAAAAGTACAGTCTGAATAATACAATACAGGTCCATTTCGACACAAAGCAGGGCTTGTTAACACCGGAAGTTGCTTCTTCTACTACTATTTTTGGAATGTCGAAATGTCGATGTGCGCATGTCAAAATGATTTATTCCATTCAAACGACTTAATGCGCCTTATAATCCGGTGCGCCTTATGTATGAAAATAGACCATCAAATAGACCATTCATTGATATTGCGCCTTATAATCCGGTGCGCCTTATAGTCCCAAAAATACGGTAAACTGTGACCCATCATGGACAATCCTGATTACCCCCTCCACCACACACTGGATAGAAAGTGGAGCACTTTCTCCAGCAGACTGCTACAGCTTCGCTGCCGAATGGTTAAGTACAGGAAATCTTTCCTGCCAAATGCCATTTCACTGTACAATACGTAACTCACTCTAATGTTGAATTCTGATCATAACTATGCTGCCATATTGCACCTTACAGTCAAATTGGTACCTCACATTTCACTCTGCACCTGATAGTCCTGCATTGTACAGCAGGTATGATTCATGTATCTACTGTATACGAGTCACCATCTATTCATCTATGATGTATGTAAGTTTTTTTTTAGCAGTTTTACTTTCCATGGGTAATCCCTTTGTTTTTTATGCTGTGTGTGTGTCGTTTGGTTGCCTACTGTCATGCTACTGTTACACTGTAATTTCCCAGTTTGGGATCAATAAAGTACATCTATCTATCTATCGTATGGAAAATCCCTGGTTGATTTTCTGCTTCATTTCTGATGGAACACCATGACCTATTTTCAAACCTTCTAGGTCAAATGCAAGGTCAAGGTCATTGCACATTCAAGAGGTGTCCCAGACCCATTCTAGCTTGTGTTAAAATTTGGTGGTTCTACCTGTCATAATAAAATCACTATATGCCAAAACTGATTTTGATTTTTTTATGACCCTATGACCTTGAACTTTGGATCCCAAAAGCATAGCCAAAAGTGGTACTCTCATGGTCACCCTGAATGCCAGGTTTGATCTCCCAAGCATCATTTCCTCTTGAGTAAGAGCACAGATATGCAGACAGATGGATGGACAGATACGTAGACTCAGGTGACTGCTCTACTTACGCCTGCATTCTGTCAGTATGGGTAACTAGAAAAGCACCCAGAGAGCGCATACCTCCACCAAGGCTCCTTCCGTCCCTCATGGATCACCTCCAAAATGTAATGGGTTTGTTTTGGAGGATTCTTGCTAACACAGCGTGAGAAGATAAGGTCCTTGGTGGAGGTATCGTTCTAGGATCATCACCAAAATGTTATGGGTTTGTCTGTAGCCCAAGGAACACCTCTGGTAAAAATTTCATCCACATCCATCCAGTAGTTTTTGCATAATCCTGCTAACAGACAGACAAACAAACAGACAGACAAACCACCCCAATTACATAACCTCCTTGGCAGAGGTAGTAAGACCATTTACATAAAACCTTGCTGTAGCTGATAACATCTTCAACTGTACGTTTCTAATATTCTAAATTTATAGTTTTTAGTTTGGTTGCTTGTTTTTATTTTTTGTGTGTTTTATAGTCTTCAGGAATCAAAGTTTATGGGTCACTTGTTATGACCCGAGCACTAATGTTATTTGCGCTCGGGCTATTCCTGTCAGGTCTTGACAGCGGCGTTATTATTCTGGCTCTCCGAGCTCTTACTGTGACAGTGCTCGGGGAGGCTTCCGCTCAGCTGTCAAGACCTGAACAGCTGTTCTGCATTTGCGGTTGTTAGCGGCCGGCTTCTTAAGCCGACGCTAGCGGCTGCATCCTTGCAGCAGTGTCCGTCGCTGATCGTCGGAGCGATCGTACTATATGGATTATTCTACATTGCCCGTCTGTGGTGTGACTGTCTTATCCTGTGGACCCATGAGTGAGCTTGTTAGCCTTATGCCTCCCTGTGTGTAGACTTGCTTGTGTCATAGCCTCAGCGGCTTGTATTATTGTGATTTCACCGTGAATAAAGACACTAACACAACTCTCTGGTGACGGTGTGGTGTCTTATGGTGGCTCACGAGGGCCACCGCATGACAGTACACTGCTGCCAAAAATGGTGTTTTTACGGTGACGCCAACCCGAGATGCCTTTCGCCAGTGAGGTTGTGTTAATTGGCCATTGCCCTTTTTCTTGTCTGGGTACGGTGTGCTGGAGGAATGCTGTCGCGGAGGGGCCGCGCTCGGAGTCCGAGCCACGAGCTGGCGGACGTCCTGGAGTATGTGGATGAGACGCTCATCTCTGCTTCCCTCCTCAATTGCGACCGCAGCGTACTCTGGTACCTGGACTGTGCTGAGGATTCGCTCAATCATCTTTTTCCCCGCTACGCCAACCTCCCAGAAGTCGCAGCGAGGAGGGATGACATCGCCGCACAACGCGAGATACTCCATATGGTGGAGGAGGAATACGGCAAGAAGCAGAGGAGGAGGTGTTCAAGCTCCTCGCTTTGGGATCCCGTTCCTGTCCTCGATCCACTTCAGGAGTCGTCGTAGACGTCGGAGCCGCGGCCAAGGGCAGCCCCAGCAAGCTCCTGTTCCGGATCCAGTTCCGGTCCACCGGAGTGACCCAATCAACCAGCCAGCTGCTGTGTGTGACAAGAGTCCTGCTTCGGCGAGCCCCGTCAATGGGTCCTTGAGAGCGGCTCCCCTTTGTCCTCCCGGGGGGCCCTCTGTTACCATCCAGCGGGAGAAGGAAGGAGCAATGCCCCCTACAGCTGGCACCACCCTCCCTCCGGGAGACAGGCAAGTTCATGTTCACTCCCCTACTTATAATAGTGATCTGTCTTGTCTGACTCCTGGGGGTGGAGTTCAGGGTTTGCAGCCCCCCGAGTTCCCACCACCAGCTGTAGTCATCTTTACTGAACCTGCTGCCTCTGTGTCTTCCTCCACTGAGCGGTCCTCGGCATTAGGTCTACGTCGTCGAACGAGGAGGAGGCCTGCAGCTCAGGGAATAATCCCGGCCCCGCAGCCACGTTTTGGACAAAGAAGAAGAGCGGACTGCGGTGTGGAGCCTGAGCCGACGAGGAAGCATCCCCGGGTCTCCACGGAGGAGCAGCCCGAGCCAGCGGGTCGAGGGTCCCCTGCCGCCATGCCGTGCGGGTTATCAGTGTGGACATCAGCATGAGAGGATCCGGCTGCAGAGACCATCATGCCGGCTGCGGAGCCCGACGCAGCTGAGTGGGAGCCTGAAGACAAGCTTCTACCCGAACCTGGATCGACGGAGTCCTGGATGGCTCCAGAGCCTGAGTGCAGGCAAGTGCTCTTCTTTGTTTTCCTTTGTGGTGTGTTAGAGCATTTTTGCCTGCCTCGCGGGGAGGCGAGTGAGGGACAGCTGTCTGCTGCGCCCGAACTCGTCTCGCTGGGCTCTGGCGCTGCCGGGGATACTGATCCCGGTCCTCTCTGTTCCTCTGAGCCTCTTCACAGTGTCGCCGGCTTGGAATCTGTCGAGGTCACGGTGCAGGAGGTCCCAAGTTTGTGGGGTGGAGGTTGTCGCCGATGCGGTGCCGACCCAGTCGGGGTCTGACGAGGCCCAGTCGGGGTCCAACGCGGGGGCAGCTGTGACCCAGCGGGGGTCTGACGCAGGGGCAGCTGTGACCCAATCGGGGTCTGACGAGGTCCAATCGGGGTCTGACGCAGGTGCTGCTGTGACCCAATCGGGGTCTGACGAGGCCCAGTCGTGGTCCAACGCGGGGGCAGCTGTGACCCAGCGGGGGTCCGACGCAGGGGCAGCTGTGACCCAATCGGGGTCTGACGAGGTCCAATCGGGGTCCGACGAGGGTGCTGCTGTGACCCAGTGGGGGTCCAACGCGGGTGCTGCTGTGACCCAATCGGGGTCCGACGCGGGTGCAGCGGTGACCCAATCGGGGTCTGACGAGACCCAGCGGGGTTCCGACGCAGGTGCAGCTGTGACCCAATCGGGGTCCGACGAGGTCCAATGGGGGTCCGACGCAGGTGCTGTTGTGACCCAATCAGGGTCCGACACAGGTGCAGCTGTGACCCAATCGGGATCCGATGCAGGTGGAGCTTCAACAGTCGCATCGGTGTGGATCGAGGTCAGTGGAGGAGCCGCAGACCCTTCGCCGCCTGATGTGATGTGGGCTCATCATCACGATTATTCCCCTCTCAGGAGCCACCAGCCGGGGTCGTCAGCGTTGGGAGCCGTTGGAGGTTTTCTTCCTGCAGGCCTGCGCTCCCATGTAGTTTCTTCATCGGGGAGGCTGCCGCATGCTGTTTCTCCATGGTTCTGGTGGCTGAGGGATGCGGGTCGGCCACCCGAGGAGCTGTTTTGCCTGTTTGGCGCCTTGGGCCAGCCACCCAATGAACTGTGTTTGTTACTGGGTGGCCTGTTACGGCCGCCGGAGGGCTTGACTCTCGGGGCCTGGGACTGGGTCAGGCCGCCCGACCATGTACTGTTTCCCATGACCACCCGTTGGCCATCGGACGCCGGGAGACCGCCGGAACTTTGCCTGGGGCGTTTGGTCTCTGCCTGCCATCGTCTGTTTGGACTGTTCAGTGTGAGGGTCATTTGGAACAATAAGATTGCTGCATGTGTATGTTGATGAAACAAGAGGACTACCTGATCCATTAAATGTAATGCTGTGTTTGTGCAGGACAGCTACTGTTCACAGCAGGCACATGTGTATATAGAATGGTCATGTAAATAATGGTGCTGTGTTGATGGTCTTTATTCAACACGTTCCAATGGTAACGTGCGTGTGCGTGCTGTACAGTACATATTAAGTTTGTCTGACTAAACTCAGCCATTTAAGACGTATTTGTTATCACAACAACCTTTTGAGATTGAGATTGAGATTGAGATTCAACTTTATTGTCATTACACATGTATGAATACAAGGTAACGAAACGTGACTTGGCATTTGGGCACGCTCTGCAGAGTGCATCCAAGGCCGGGGCAGCCGCTAGGCACCAGTCATAAAGAAGAAAGGAAAAAAAAAGAAAAGAAAATGGATATGACACAGTAGGCGAGAGAAAAAAACACGTTTTATCAGAATGACGCTCGGCAAGTGAGCGAAATTTTGATTGCAGGCAAAAAAAACCCTCAGTGCACATTTAGCAGACATTTAGCAGGAGATCACACACAAAAGTTGAGAGGCAGTGTATTGTATGCATGTAGTGTTGTATCCATTGTGTAGTGTAAATGTAACAGTTGTTAGTGAGCAGCAGAGGGCGCCTCCTGGCAGTGGATAGATGTTGTAATCATGTGACTTGTAAACAAGTCCAGAGTCCAGAGACTATCTCTCTTGCTCTCTCTCTTGCTTGCAGAAGGCACATGGGCATTGTCCTTGAGGGTCCAATCCGCTGACGACAAACAACTGATTGTTGATTGTTTGGGTAGACATAAGAGCCGGTCCTTCCGCTTATCTCAATCAGGAGGAATGTAAACACGGGGCAAACAAGGTCAAATCAAATCAAATCAGCACAGTGCACTCAGAGAATAGAATTTGTCCTCACCCGTGTAATTCTGTGCTTCCATTATATGTACAGGCTTAAACTGTTTTTCCATAGAGAGCACAGGGCTTCAGATGTATTCCTTCACTGAATCACTGTCATTCAGTTCACCGTTTGCCACTACTCATGCCCTCCCCAACTGGTCGAATTTGATGAAGGAGCTTGCCGGGTCCGCTTTGATCAGCTCTCTCACTTTCCTTCAATTTCTGATGCATCAGGGAACTCCACAGCCAAAAATAGAAGTCCTGAGATCATAACCAATAATGTTTCCACAGACGCATGAATTCCAATGTCCATGAGTCTCCTCGTAGGTTCCAATTCTTGGGCTCCCCCTTGGCCCAATTCTTGTTGAAAAATAGTGACAATAGCACATTTAAGCCGCTTCCAAATCCATAATTTCCGTTTAGATTAAGATTCAGCAGAAGAAGAGCGACTAAACACAGACAAAAACGCAACATTGCAAAAGCTGGGAATAGATCAGGAAGGCAGGGGAGGAGGGAAGAAAAATGCAACTGCTCTCTCTCAAGGCAAGAAGGAAGCAAGGAAGCCGCCTCTTTCTTCGTTACTGCGGTTGTCACGTTGCTTTTGCCTTTGTGTTATGTAAAATTTAACACTACATTGGAATCAAATACCAGCAGCTTGATATATAGTATGTTACTTTGTGGGTTTTCATAGGCACTCTAGTGTTCGAGGATGATTTTTGTTTTTTTGTTTTTTTTTGGGGGGGGGGGTTAAACGGTACTTTTGTGAAGAATGCGGCAGAGGTTTCATGCACTTGGGTGCTTAGAAGCATAAACTGATCCATTGTGGCTTTTAGGGGTTTGTGTGTGAACTGCATGGAAGGACCTTCACTCAGATGAGTTCCTTAAGACCCCATGAAGTCATGTATACTGGAGTTAAACAGTTTGTCTGTGGTCACTGTGGGAAAACCTTCTGTGTCTGGTAAATTATGCTCTGTATGGTTTGTGCCCCGTGTATTGTAACTCTTGCCCTCTTTGTTTCGTTGTTTCTGTGGGAATGTAATGGGTATGTCAGGGGATGTGGGGTTTTTTTTCTGGGGCCTTGTTGGTGTTTGTTTTGCTCCCTCCTTGCCTGTTCCTCCATTCACTCGCCCTGTGGGTGGGGGTGGGGGGGGGCTAGGTGTTACAGGGCGTTCGGAGCCCGCCTTTGAGGGAGGGGTACTGTTATGACCCGAGCACTAATGTTATTTGCGCTCGGGCTATTCCTGTCAGGTCTTGACAGCGGCGTTATTATTCTGGCTCTCCAAGCTCTTATTGTGACAGCACTCAGGGAGGCTTCCGCTCAGCTGTCAAGACCTGAACAGCTGTTCTGCATTTGCGGTCGTTAGCGGCCGGCTTCTTAAGCCGACGCTAGCGGCTGCATCCTTGCAGCAGTGTCCGTCACTGATTGTCGGAGCGATCATACTATATGGATTATTCTACATTGCCCGTCTGTGGTGTGACAGTCTTATCCTGTAGACCCATGAGTGAGCTTGTTAGCCTTATGCCTCCCTGTGTGTAGACTTGCTTGTGTCATAGCCTCAATGGCTTGTATTATTGTGATTTCACCGTGAATAAAGACACTAACGCAACTCTCTGGTGACGGTGTGGCGTCTTATGGTGGCTTGCGAGGGCCACCGCATGACATCACTACCTTAACAGCTACTCTCGATGCATTTTATAGCTAAATATTAAAAGTCTGTGTCACCTAACTAGTTTAATGGCATAACCATAGCTCTTTTCGCTAATACAAATAAAACTTCACCATCCCTAACTTTTCATCCTTATAATGAGGATGTAGTGCTGTGATCAATCAGTTAATCAGATTTTATTTATAAAGCACTTTTCATACAATGTAGCAGCTCAAAGTGATGTACAAAATAATAAAAAACATACATCAAAAGCCAAAGCTTTTGATGTATGTCTCAGAATCAGAATCAGAATCAGAATCAGAATCAGAATAAACTTTATTGCCAAGCATGTAAAAAACACACGAGGAACTTGACTTGACATTGGTGCGCATGCGCGCGACACAACGACACGGCAGCCATAATAGGCACCTCATCAAACAGAGATAGATAAGAAAGGGAGGGGAGGGGAGGGAACGACACAAGGGGGGAGGAGAGAAAAAAAACTTCATTATCAGAATACAGCTTATAAATATTTAAGCAGATTATGATTACAATGAAAAAAAATCTCTCAATAGCACAGAGCAACAGTCAACCACAAAAAACCAAAAGACCAAAAGTCAGAGAGAATCAGTGAATGGATGGGTGTAATTCAGTATTATGAATCAGTGTGTTCGTGTATGTTGAATGCAGGTGGGTGTTTATCAGTTACTGGAGGCAGCAAAATCTCTCCCAGCTGAGATGTTATGTCTTAGTGTCTGAAACTCGGAAGCATGTCCTTGAAGCATGGCAGATGGAGATTTCCTGAGCCAGTCACATGTCAATGAGAGTTCAGATGCAGTCCCAGTATGTTTATGAAAGAGAAGCACAATCTTCTGTTTTGTCTTAATCCAGGAGGAAAATAGACAACAGGGCATCGAATTCAAGGTCTAATAGACACAGATCACACAGAGCATAGAATTTTTCATCTCCAGCAATCCTGTGTTCATAATTTCCATACATAGGCTTTAAATCCATTCCTTGGAGGCACCAAAGACGACTCCAGATGTTTCCCTACTAGAACATGGGTAAACATGTCCGGTAGAGTCCATCCCTCTACAGTGCATGCAGATGGTAATTTCCATGTTATCATTGCCGATAGTTAGTGCACTCCCCCGTCTAGTCGAATTGTTGAGAAGCAGCTATGCCGGGACCGCTTTTAATTAGCTCTTCCAGTTAATTTTTCGATACACCAGGAAAAACTCCAGAGCCAATCAGCAGAAAATCCTGTGATCCTAGCCAAACCAGGTAGATGTTTCCACATCCTCAGTCGAATCGTGCAGACACATGCGTTCCAATCCATGGGTCTCTCCATAGGGGCTCCCCCTGGCCCGAATTTATATAAAATGTTGTTAATTTTATTAAAGCCGCTCACCAAATCCATTTTTTTCGTTTGGTTCAAGATTCAGCCAGAAGACAGCGACGCAGACAAGACAGCAAGCTGGGATTCTCAGTTAGGGAGGGAAGGAGGGTAAAAGAGGGAGCAAAGAAAAAGGCGTCTGTTCTCTCTGAAGGGCAGCAGCAGAAGCCGTCTCGTCAAGACCAGAGTCTCACAAGACCAAGATCAAGGGGTTAAGACCAAGTTGAGTCCACGTCAAAACCAAGACCTTTATACGCAGTGGTCTTTGTCTCAACTCTTTAAGGTCTTGGTCTTTCTCCACTCTGGTTACAGTCTAGTCTTGACTACAACATCATGAGGATGCTCTATTAAAAACGTAAACTCCAGGTCAAGTATCTACTAAAGATGTCCTAGAAATGCGGATGACAGACTGCTTAAGGCCGTAGTTTTCCAGTGGACTTGAAGTGGTCTTTCTAAATTCTTTTAAAGTGGTCAATGACTGAAAAAAAAATGTTTTGCGGGTTTTAACCTGCTGAAATCCATATTGGTCATGTGATTATCTTTTATTTCAAAACCCTGTTTATTAGTTTTCAATGCAGCAAAATAAATTCATACAAGGGGGTTAGGGCAAGTATTAAATGTGTTATCAACAGGGTAAAACCCAGTTGAGTAATTCAGTAATATAGGAAAACTCAGCCTTATTGAAATTAAGTAGATTACAGGGAACAAAGATCAGACTACAATACCATCCCCCATTACATATTTAAGTTAGAAATAACATTAAGCATTAAGAAACAGAAGACAACCAGTCAAACAAAAGAAAAAAGAAACACACAAAGAAAAAAAAGAAAGAAAGAAAGAAAAGCCTTCCATGCTCAAGCAAATCATGTAAGGTCAGAAATACTAGAAAAAATCTGTTTAAAATATTTTAAAAAAGGGTCCTAAGTCCAATAAGATTTCTCATTCGAGCTTCTTAACCCATGTTGAATCCTCTCCAGATTGAGACAGTTGAGGATTTCTTTTATCCACTGGGTGTGTGAAGGAGCTGTTGGAGATTTCCACTTAAGTAATATTGTACAGCTCACCAACAAAGTAACAAAAGCAATAAAATTTGATTCTGTTGATGTAAGCGATACAGTCAAAGCAATCCCAAACAAACCCATCAAAACATTAGGTTCAATATGTTTTCCAATAGCACTTGATAGGGATTTGAAATTTTCTGCCCAGAAAGATTGCAAAGCAGGACAAGACCAAACCATGCAGACATGGTTTGCTGGGGCTAGGCAACACCGGTCACAGAGCAGGTCTGTGTCTCTGTAAATTTTAGATAATTTAACCTTAGAGAAGTGAAGACGGTGTACAATTTTAAACTGAATTAATCCATGCTTTGCACAAATAGATGATTTATGTATTCTTTAATGAATGAATGAATGAATCTTTATTTCGGATAGATTAAAAGTAAAGATTAAAAAGAAACAGAATAATATAACAAAGGGGAAAAAAATCCAACAAGGTCAAATTAAACAATAACTCCTCTGATTATACAGTTCAACATAAGTTATCCGAAATGGGTGATGGCTGAAGCCGCAGCTTATATTGCCCACCCATATTCCATCCAAGAATTCAAAAGAGAAACAAAACAAGAGCGATTACAATTCAGAACAAAGCTAAGACAAAATGTGACCAAAAAAAATAAGCAACAACACAACACAGACTGGATATGACAATCCTTATGTGATTTTACATGTCATCTTGTATATACAGTATGTTTGGAGTATTTCTTCCATTAGTTTTTATTTAAATTGTCCAGGCGTTGTACATGATTTTAATTCAGGTCCAAAATTGTTCCATAATCTTACTCCTTGCACTGAAACACAGTGTTGCTTGGTGGTAGTTCTCACTGAAGGTTTTTGAAATATACATGTTCCTCTGAAATGATATTGTTTCTCCCTTATTTGGAACAACTTTTGGATATTTGCGGGTAGTGATAGATTCTTCACTTTAAACATTATTACTGCAGTTTTAAAGTCAACCAGATCTTTCAACTTGAGAGCTTTTAATTTAAGAAAAAGTGGGTTTGTTAGTTCCCTGTAAGCAGCTTTGTTTATTATTCTAATAGCTCTCTTCTGAAGCATGAAGACTGGATATATGTTTGTTTTATATGTATTTCCCCATACTTCAGTACAATATGTCATGTATGGGAGTATTAATGAATGATACAAAGTATATAATGTGGGCTGATTCAGCAAATATTTCGCTCTGTGTAGTATTGCGATTGATTTAGATATTTTACCTTTAATATAATTAATATGTGACTTCCAACACAGTTTATTATCAATTATTACTCCAAAAAATTAGTTTCAGATACCCTTTCAATCTCTACACCATTTACACTGAGTTTAGATACTAAGTTGTTGTGATGGTTTTTAAAAACTATAAATTTTGTCTTACTTAAATTGAGCGTTAATTTGTTTGAATCAAACCACAGTTTAAGCTTTCCTAATTCCTTTCCGAGTGTATCCAAAAGTTGTTCCAAATTGCTTCCACTGCATAATAGATTAGTGTCATCGGCAAACAATATTAAATCCATTTTTTTCCGAGACTTTACATATATAATTTATATACATATTGAATAACAATGGCCCCAAAACTGAACCCTGTGGGACTCCACAAGTAACCTTCAGTAACTGTGAGTTTTTGTTACCAACACATACATACTGATATCTATTCTTTAAGTAACTACTTAACCAGGACAGCGCTACCCCCCTAATACCACAATTTTGTAGTTTTTTTAATAATAAATTATGATCCACTGTATCAAATGCTTTTTTAAGATCCAGGAATACCCCAACTGAATACTCTTTATTTTCAACGGCAGTTGATATTTTTTCTATAAATTCCATTAGAGCCAATGTAGTTGTCCTCTTGTGTCTGAACCCATATTGCTGCTCACACAATAAATTATTCTTCATTATGAAGTTGTCAGTTCTCTCACAGAATATTTTTTCAAGTATCTTGGAAAATTGCGGCAATAGTGAAATTGGTCTATAGTTTGAAAGTTCCCCTCTGTCACCCGTCTTGTATATCGGAATTACTTTAGCTATTTTCATTGCATTGGGAAATATACCTGTTTGGAGAGACAGGTTACAAATATACGTCAGTGGTTTCACTAAGCATTCAATAATAGTTTTGACTAAGAGCATGTCAATACCATCACAGTCCGTAGATGTTTAACTTTTAAATGATTTAACAGTTTCAATGACCTCTCTCTCGTCTGTGTTCTTTATGAAAATGGAGTCTTTTATAGCAGTGTTTTTGCTTATTGTATCACCCATAGGTGCCGTAATGGGTATTTCTCGAGCCAAATTAGGACCAATGTTAACAAAAAAGTTATTAAATTCATCTGCAGGTGAAACTGCATTCACACTCTGAGTCGTTGTATTATTTTTTGAAAAATTGGTTGGGTAGCTTGTATTTCTGTTTTTATTTCCAAGAATATTGTTAAGTATTGTCCATGTATTTTTAATATTGTCTCTGTTTTTCTCCAGTTCTTTACTGTAATAGTCTCTTTTACTACATCTCATTATATATGTTAACTTATTTTTGTATGTTTTATGCCGCTGCTCTGCTTCTTTTGTCCTTTTCTTTAGAAAAGCTTTATATAATAAATTTTTCTTTTTACACGCCTTTTGTAATCCTTTGATTAACCATGGCTTATCGACAAATTTATGTTTAAGCTTTTTCTTTACTAATGGACAATTTTTTTTCATAAAGAGTGGTTACAATGTTCATAAATGTGTCATAGGCTTAATTTACATCTGATACATAGACTTTTGTCCAATCCTGCTTCAGCAAGTCTTCTTTAAAAAAACTGATTGCATTTTGTGATTTGTATCTGAATGATTTTAAAACTTTTTTCTGTATTGGCCTCCATGTGGCCATGGATAAGTCCAAAGGTTGGCAAATGGTCACTTATATCATTTATCAATAATCCACTTTCTATTTTCTTATCAATAATATTAACAAACAGGTTGTCAATAAGTGTAGCAGTGTGAACTGTGATTCTACTGGAATGTGTTATTGTGGGATATAGACTCATACTGTACATAGAATTCATGAACTCTGTAATTACCTTTTGTTGATATGGATTTAGTAAATCAATATTGAAATCTCCACAAATTACTACCATTTTCTTACTAGCAATATTATTGTACAGCTCGACTAATTTATCTCTGAATGTTTCAATGCAAGTTCCCAGCGTTCTATATATACAACTTATAATTAGATTTTTTGTTTTATCTTGGTCAATCTCAACAGTAACACATTCTAAAATCACTGGTAGTGCAAAGGACATTCCATTTACAAGTTTACACCTATACAGGTCATCAATATACAGTGCAACACCACCACCCTTTTTTTGAGATCTGTTAATATGAAACATCTGATATCTCCCTATTGCCATCAGGGGAGCCTGCTCTTCATTAAGCCAAGTTTCAGAGACTGTGATGGCTGTAAATTTTCTGTCTAGCTGTTTTAAATAGTCCTGAGTCTGTGGAAAGTTTTTGTTAAGACTTCTGCTGTTGAAGTGTATTATTGATAGTTTACCATCTAGTTGCACTTGACTTTTGAATTGCTTTTCAGTGTAATATTCACAATGATTATGAATATTATTGAAAAAGTGGTTATCAGGATCAGTATCATTCTCCATCTCTTGTAGTTTATGTTCAGCATAATGGCATATTTTCAGAGTTTGAATTTCCTCACTCTGTGTCAAATGACTTCCTCCAACTGGGGATAATTGATGTCTACTCAAGTCAGTCATAAGTTTTTTGTTTGTTTTGTTTGTTTGTTTGTTGTTGCTTTTTAAAGTACATTGACATGGTATGTCAAAAGAACTATTCTTGCTGTGTGTGTGGATGTGGATTATCATAGTCTCTTAATTTTCTTAATCAGTGTTCATCTATATTTATTTAAGTCAGTAATCTCTCTGATTATTATACTCTTTGCTTCCTCAGGTGTTTCATTTAGTTTGATCCAAACTCTACAATTTCTTGTCCATGTTGCCTGTATCTTATTTTGTCTTTTCAGCATTCGTGCTTGCCGTGCTATTTCAGCATTAGTTTTTGTTAGATGTTCATTTAGGTAAACTTCTGTTCCCCGTAGCTTTCTGGCCTGCCTCAGTATGTCATTCTTTACCCTTCTGTTCACAAAGCGCATCACAATTGATTTCTTTGTTTTATTATCCTTTCTGGGTAAAGCATGACAGGCTGAAATTGCATTTGCTTCAACCTTTATATTTCTACTATCAAGGAACTGAAGCACTTGGTTTTCCAGGGAGACTGATTCGCCCAGGGGAGCCTCCTCACCTCTCATTCCTGCTGTAGCATGAGCATATGATTGATATTTAATGTCTAGTCCACTTATAATTAGATCATCCATACGAGAATATTGTTCAAGATCCTCGACATGTTGCTCCAAGTCTGCAATTTTTTTGTCTTTTTCCTTAATTGTTAATTTTAATTCTCAGACTTCTTCCATTAGCTCTATTATTTTAGCCTGCTGACTAGCCACTTTGGTCAGTTCTTCTGACAAGAAGTTCAGAGATTTTTTGATCTCTTCCATTTCCTCCTTCTTTGGTGGTATTTTTACTGACCTGTGGATAGTAAAACAATCTCTGCTGGTGTCGCCGGTATCCGATCCGACCAACCTCGAATCCAGCTGGGCCTCAGCTAGCCCCCTCCGCTGCTAGTCCCGCTGCTTACCACTGCCGTAACCGAGCTCCTGTCCAGCCGGGGTACCGGCAGCTCCTCCACCGAGTACCACCACCCACTGTCGCTGTAGCCAAGCTCCGATCCTGCTCCTGTCCAGCTGGGGTCCTAGTAGCTCCTCCGCCGAGCCCCGCCGCTGCAACTGGGCTCCGACTCCGGCTCTTATCCGGCTGGAGCCCCGGTGGTCCTCCACTGGTCCCCGTCTCCCACCACCGCTGCACTTGAACTCTGATCCGGCTCCCGTCCAACTGCTGCCTCGGCTAGTTCCTCCGGCGAGCCCCAATCACCGGGGACAGAGTCGCTTCTCCGTGTCGGTGTTAGGTGCTACGACTAGCTATGGCGTTAGCTATAGCGATAGCATTAGCTTAGCAAACGCTTCAGGTAAAGCGTAGCAGTGAACCACGAAAAGAAACGCTAATTAGTTTACTCACGAATGAGAGCAGTCCCAAAAGTCCAATTCTCACAGCGAGCGCAAAATAATTCTTAAAAACAGAGATCGAGTGTGACCCCCGAATCCAGACTGGCTGAATTACAACTAAAAAAATTATTTAAGCTGAACCTGCAAGATTGAGATTGCAAGATTTCGGCTGATTAGACCTCCGTACAGACCACACGCACTGACAACGCATTCAGAGCTCTTTATTCATTCAGATCTTTATAAAAATATTCTATAAAGAATATTTCTCCAAAGATCATCTGGAACATTATTGCCTAACTCTGCTTCCCATGAAGTTTTAATAGAATCAAGAGAGACCAAACAAAAGGAATGAATCAGGGAATAAATATGAGAAATCATTCCTTTTTTTTTCCACAATAACTTTATTGAACCTTTTTTTTTTAACAAACATGACACAAACAATCAAACACTAACACTAAAGTACTACAAAAAAAATGCACTAAAAACACCAACAACCACCAACAAAAGCAAGTCATCAACAATGCTCCTCTGTTTAGTCTAGGCAATCCATTACATAAGTATACATATTACACATTCACCAATTTGGAATTTACAAGGTCCACACACATCATTCACCTTCTTCTTCAAAAGTTATGTTTAAATTCTTTATATAATCAATGAAAGGTCTCCATATATTCTCAAACACAATTTCCTTTGATTTCAGTATGTATGTTATTCTTTCTAGAGGAAGGTTTGTTAACATCTGTCTTAACCACTGAGTCACATCTGGTCTATGAGTCTTTTTCCACAGTAGTGCAATACATTTTTTGGCATTAAGCAAACTGAGGTCTATGAATGTTCTTTCACTTTTATTAAAGTTATGTTTTTCTGGGTACAGACCCAACAAAAACAATTTAGGATTTAATATGATTTGTTTTGAAATTGTTTTTTCAATTGTTACCCTCACCTCTTCCCAAAACATTCTAATTATTCTACATTCCCATACACAACTAGAAAAGCACTCGGAGAGCGCAGACCTCCGCCAAGCGCCACAATTCCCCCCATACAGTGTTTGTGTGTACGTTTTCAGATTCCTTGAGCATGTAAACATATGACTAGCAATTGGATTCACAATGATTATTTGTTTATTTGACAGGGACAGTGCAATAAACACACAATTAATCAATGACAGTCAATGTGATAGTGATAGGATTAGTGGTTCAGTAGTAAAAGCATTGCCTCCTTGGCGGAGGTAATAAACTGAAGTGTTGCTGTTGTGTCCATCTCCTTCACTGACGGATGCAAATTGGGTAGACAGGTTGCCGTGGGTTTTATATTATATTATTTTGGGGTTGCGCTCCGCGGCAAACGAGAATTTAGAAGCTTCGCCGGCAGAGAGCTCGTTTTTGCGCAGCGCCTATGGCTGGCCGGTGAATTTCTGCCAAATGCGCAGCTCCTATGGCTGGCCGGGGAATTTCTGGCAAAGAATCCATCGGCGGACAGCTGGCTGTGTGAGGTTTTGCAGTTGCGCGCAAACACAGGCACGCTGGCGGGCCCAGGCCAGCAGTGTTTTCTGCGTGCTTTTGTGCCTAAAACATTGAAGAACGCAGAGTTTGTGTTGCAGACACGATGACCAGCGCCCTCCATTGCGCCTGCGCACATGTTGAAAATGGCCCTATGTCACAGTGTGGAAAAATGCTTTAAAAAATTCCTGTATCCAGACGGTGAACCGGATCACCCCCAAAATTTAATCAGTTCTTCCTTGTACCATTTCCAACAACACCTGAAAGTTTCATGGAAATCCGTCCAAGACTTTTTGAGTTATCTTGCTAACCAACAGACAAACAGACAGACAGACAGACAGACAGACAGACAGACAGACAAACAAACACACAGACAAACCCCGGCAAAAACATAACCTCCTCCTGGCCTTTTTGGCCTGGCGGAGGTAATAAAATAGGGTTCCTTTACTTTCCATGCATTTTGTGCACGTATCTGGTATGTTTTTGTTATATCTATTTAACTCCACCGGTGTAACATACATCCGCATTAACCATTTAAAATGTATCAATTTAAGACGTACATTTATTGATTTGGTTTGAGCTTCTGTACAAGCCAATTCCCATTGTTCCTCTGAAATTTCAGTTTGCAGGTCTTCTTTCCAGTAGTTCAATCTTTTCTGTGAGTTTTCACTTGAGGATAGTGTCAATGAGTTATAAAACTCTGAAATAATACCCTTTCTTTTACTATCTTTCATCAACATTTTTTCCAAGGATGAATAAATAGGTCAAGTGAGAGCATTATTTTGATTTGATCTAATAAAGTTCCTAAGCTGAAGATATTTAAAAAAAAATGTGTTCTATTAAGATTAAATTTGCTCCTCAGCTCTTCAAAAGACATTATGTTATCTGCACATGACAGATATAAATCTTGAATCTTTTGAATCCCTTTTAAATTCCATACTTTAAATACAGCATCCGCTCTCCCTGATTTAAAATATTGATTACCCCATATTGGGCTAAATTGTGACAATAAGTGTGGTTCTTTTAAATAGTTTTTAGTTTCACACCATATTTTGATCATATGCTTTACAAATGGATTTTTAACTTGTTTTTGTAATTTTTTTGCTGAATCTGAGTATATGAATATGGGAAGAGGTAAAGGTAAATTGTATGATTCCATTTCAGTCCAGTGAGGGAGATCATTTGATGAAAAATAATATGTCATAGACCTCAGTTGTGCCGACCAATAATACAACATAAAGTTTGGACATTTCAGACCTCCACGATCAAATGGTAAATATAGTAAGGGCAGACATAATCTAGCCCTCCTGTTGTTCCATATAAATTCCACTAACTTTTTTTTTAATTCTTGAGAATAGATCTAAAGGTGGTGGTAAAGGAATGTATTGAAATAAATAAAGTATTTTAGGTAAGATATTACTTTTAAGTGTATTGATTCTCCCGATCATCGACATTGGTAGTGACATCCATCTCTGAATTAACTCATTAATGTCTGTCATTAAGGCTTCATAGTTGGCACTGGCAACTAATTCTAGCTTAGGCACAATTTGGATTCCTAAATATTTGAACTGATTTACAACATTGAATTGATTTACCTCAGGAGCTGGGTGATTTCTCTGGGTCTCATTTAGCATTAACACTGAAGATTTAGTTTTATTTATTTTATATCCTGATATTTCCCCAAAATTCTTTATTAAATTCAACAAGGTCGGAATTGATTTTTTAAGATTCGACATAAACAAAATTATGTCATCGGCATACAGGGAGATTTTATGTTCTGTTGGTCCAACTTTAATTCCATATATTTGTGAATGTAAACGTACTGCCATCGCTAAAGGTTCAATTGCCATAGTAAACAGTAAAGGTGAAAGTGGACAGCCTTGTCGACATCCTCTATTGATTTTTATTGATTTTGAGATATTGCTATTTGTTAGGATTTCTGCTGTAGCATTATTGTATATTATCTGAACCCATTTTATGAAATTATTTCCAAGTCCAAACCTTTGTAAGACTTCAAAAAGAAAGGGCCATTCGACTCTATCAAAGGCCTTTTCGGCGTCCAATGATAGGAGAGCTGTATCCGGTGCTTCTTTATTAGAATAAATAATATTAAATAGTCTTCTTACATTATGGAAGCCTTGTCTTCCCTTTATAAAGCCATTCTGATCTCGATTAATAATATTTGGTAAAATTTCTTGTATTCGTCTTGCTAAAATTTTACAGATTATCTTAAGGTCGGCATTTAATAGGCTTATTGGTCTCATATTTTCACATTTATTAGAGGGTTTACCTGGTTTTGGCAACAGTATAATTAAGGCATTATTCATGTATGATGGTAAATTACTATTTTGAAATGCTTCTAAAACCATTTCCAAAAAAGGTTTTATTAATTTATTCTTAAATTTTTTATAAAGGTCAACTGGAAGACCATCTGGTCCTGCACTTTTTCCTGATTTCATATTATCAATGGCTAGCCCAACTTCTTCTTGACTAATTTTAGACTCCAGTATCTCCCTGTTTTCATTTGGAATACACGGTATAGATAGTCCGTTCAAAAACCCATTTAGTTTTGTTAAGTCAGATTCATTTTTGGTATCATATAATTTTTCATAGTAATCTCTAAAGGCTCTATTAATTTCTAAAGGATCTATAACTACCTGTCCGTTACTTATAATACTGGTAATTGGTGTTTTAAATTCTAATTGTTTAATCTGCCATGCCAATAATTTTCCTGATTTTTCACCTTGTTCATAAAAAGATTGTTTCAATCTTAGAAGACTCGAGGCAGCTCTATTCGCTGATTTTTTGTCATATTCAGCTCTCAAAATCAGTAATTCGTTCTCTAACTTTGGATCACTTCCTGCATACACTTTTTCTTGAAGAATTTTTAGTTTATGTTCCAATTGGACTCTCTCCTCTAGAGTCTTCTTAGATTTTGAACCTGTATAACTAATAATATGTCCCCTAATAAAAGCTTTGAAAGCCTCCCACTTTATACATGCTGATGTTTGTGTAGTATTGATATCAAAGAACTTATCTATCTGTTTTTCTATGTACTTAACAAATTCCTCATCCTGAAGCCATTTATGCTGAAATTGCCATCTACCTGGTTCCTTTGTCAATTTCTTATCTACATATATTAGACAGCAGGGTGCATGATCAGAGATCACAATGTTATCATAAAAGCAGTTTTGAATCTTGGACCTTAATTCTGTGGAGATCAAAAAATAGTCAATACGTGAGAATGTCTTGTAGGTATTAGAATAACAAGAGTAGGCTTTAACTTGTGATTTCATTTCTCTCCATATATCTAGCAGTCTCAATTCTTTCATAAAATGATTAATGATCATCCTACATCCATTGTGCGTACAGTCCAGTCCTGTTGATCTATCTATACCCGGATTCAATGTACAATTAAAATCCCCTGCTATTATATGTTGCCCTGTAAGTGATGATAAGATAAGAAATAAATTAGCAAAGAACTTTTGATCATCTATATTGGGACCATATAAGTTAACCAGATTTATATTTTCTAATAGCAAAGATCCTTGAATGATTAAATATCTTCCAAATTTGTCTCCAATTACATTTTTCACTTGAAATGGGACTGATTTATGTATGAGAGTCATAACTCCCCTGGCTCGGGATGAAAATGATGAGGTGAATACACTTCCTTGCCATCTACTCCTAATTCTTTTTACATCCTCCTCTATTAGATGAGTTTCTTGTAAAAACACAATTTTTGAACCCATGTCTTTTATTTTATTCATAACTTGTTTAAGTTTTTTTAAATTTTGTAGACCTCTGCAATTCCATGAAGTTAAATTAAGATTAACGCTTTGGTTTATGATCAATAGGGAGTTTGGGATTACCTTGCAGTGTAAACATGCTCATACAGAGAAGCAAAAACATGAGTGGTTGAACATTCATCCTACAAACTACACACAAACAAATTCCCCCTTCCCACATTTGTGGTGTTCCCCCCAAAATCAAAAGAAAAATTCAGTCTCCCGATATAGCCATCGACCGCTCCACACCCACGAGGAACAGCCAAAGCCACTCCTTCTTCATCCTCCCAATTACCCTAACTCTACTGCTTTTAATGACGTAACATTAACTCTCTTCTGTAGTTTTCCAACTTAACTCCAAAATTTTTAGCAACTTTGTACATCATAGGTTTTTGTTTTTTTTAATATATAATACAATCTATATTTTGTAAACTTGCTATTTGCTTCAGATCAGTCAGATGCCTGTGCAAATGCTTAAAAATTCTACCTTATATTTTGTTCATGTTTAGCTCCCACCAGTCTCTTCTTGGATCTTCTTGATGAACTCCTGCGCCTCCTCTGGGGTCTTGAAGATGTGTGTTCTGCCCCCATACGTGGCCAACAGTCTTGCAGGGTGAATCACTCCATGACGAATCCCAAGGTTGCGCAGCTCTTTACGTATGGGGTCAAACTGCTTCCTCAATTGTTGGATTCCTGTGGCCAAATCTGGGTAGAACCGCACCTGCTGGTCCTGGTGCTTAGTCTCTCCTTTGGCTCGCGCAGCGTTGGAGATCTTCATCCTGTCTCTGTAGCTGAGGAACTTCATAATAAGCGTCCTCGGTGGTCCCTTATCTCTCGGTGGGCCAATTCGGTGTGCGCTTTCTAGGACGACTGATGATTGCAGCTCCGTGTTGTTCAGCGCTTCTGGAATCCACTTTTCCAAAAAGGAGCATGGGTCCTGACCCTCGGTTCTCTCCGGTAGACCCACCAGCCTCAAGTTGTTCCATCTCGACTGGGACTCCAAGTCCAGGACATTATCTTCCAGACATTTTTTTTTTTCCAAAGTGCGCACCTTTAATTGAAGGCCGGCGACGTCATCCTCAGCACTGGAAACACGAAGCTCCACCTGCGCCATTCGTTCCACACAGTCACCCAATTCTTTTATCATTCCTTCCAACGCTGCCATAATCCCATCAAATTTAGCGGAAAAGTTTGCTCTCGTTGAACTAATGGCAGTGAGCACTGCACCTGTGCCGTTGCCCGCAGTCACCGCATCGCTGCTAGCTTCCTCCGCTATATCTGGAGCTTTATTTGCTGTGTCACGGACGTGAAAGTCCATTAATTTGGACTGTTTCGGCAGTTCACTTTTTCCTCTACCTGATTTTCCAGCCTTAGGCTTCACCGACATATCCTCGCCCAAACGTTGGGATAGGTTCTGTCCCAAATGAGAGAGTTATTTGCCGATTTTTTTTCTCTAGGAGCAGAGCAGAGTGATACGTGTCCTTCTTACGTGGCTGCCATAACCGGAAGTCCCGAAATCATTCCTTTTAATTTACTAATAGGCTCTAGGAATATGTCCAGAGGGGAATTATCAGGTGGGCATGGGAAATGAGGAAATGTTTTGGTCACAAAGCTACGGATTTGTAAATATCTAAAGAAATGATGCTTAGGCAATTCATATTTATCTGACAATTGGCCGAAGGAGGCAAATAAATTATCAATATATAGATCTTTAAATGACTTAATACCCAGGCTGAACCAGGACTTAAATGTGTCATCCACTAAGGATGGAGGAAACAAATGGTTAGTGTTATAGGAGCAGAGATCAAATATGTTTGAAGATGGAAAATACGTTTAAATTGACTCCAGATTCTCAGTGAGGGCTTAACAATAATATTTCTTGTATAATCAGGAGAGGAAGTTTTAATGGAGTGAGCCAAAGCGGACAGAGATACTGGGCCATTGGAGGCAGATTCCACTGTAAGCCAAACAGGAGGAGGATGGAAAAGTTCAAAGTGCAACCAGAATTGAATGATTCTTAAATTAGCCGCCCAATAATAAAATCTTTTATTTGGTAAGCCCATGCCTCCAGTTTCTTTAGGTCCCTGTAAGAATTGTTGTCTAATCCTTTGAGGTTTTTTATTCCAGACAAATTCCTTAAAAGTAGTGTCAGTTTTATATATATATATATATATATATATATATATATATATATATATATATATATATATATAAAGCTTAGAGGAAGAAAAATTGGTTTAGATTGAAATGTATACAAGAGTTTAGGCAAAGTATTCATTTTAACCACATTGACATGGCCAGCTAAAGACAAATTCAACATTGAATTCAATTCAATTCAATTCAATTCAACTTTATTTATATAGCGCCATTTCACAACAACAGTCATCTCATAGCACTATCAACTGTAGGGGGAACCCCCACAGTTGCAGAAAGACCCCAGCAATCAGGCGATCCCCTGTGAGCAAGCACTTGGCGACGGTGGAGAGGAAAAACTCCCTTTTAACAGGAAGAAACCTCCAGCAGAACCAGGCTCAGGGAGGGGCAGTCATCTGCTGCGACTGGCTGGGGGGGTGAGGGGATAGAGAAGAAGAAAAGAACAGACATGTAGAGAGCAAACAGCACGATGGGGACTCAATCTATGGGAGAGAACAAACAAATGTTAATGACCAGCAAAAAAAATATTTCATAGAGAGTGAGGAAAGGAGTGAGGCCCAGTGCATTACTGGAGGTTCCCCGGCTGACTGAACCTATTAGCAGCATAACTAAGGGAGGGTTCAGAAACACATGATCCCTCCCTAATTGTAGGCTATATCAAAAAGGTAGGTTTTAGCCCTATTCTTAAAAACAGAGATCGAGTCTGACTCCCGAATCCAGATTGGCAGCTGATTCCACAGGAGAGGAGCTTGATAACTGAAGGCTCTGCCTCCCATTGTACTTTTGGAGATTCTAGGTATTACAAGTAATCCTGCATTTTGGGAGCGTAGTGCTCTGTTAGGATAATACGGTAGTATCAGATCTTTTAAATAAAAAGGAGCCTGATTGTTTAGAGCTTTGTAAGTAAGAAGAAGGATTTTAAACTTAATTCTAAACTCTATGGGAAGCCAATGAAGGGAGGCCAGAACCGGAGAGATATGATCTCTCTTTCTAGTACCTGTTAAAACTCTTGCTGCAGCATTTTGGATCAGCTGAAGACTTTTTAAAGATGTTTTAGGACAGCCTGATAATAAAGAATTACAATAATCTAATCTCGAGCTAACAAAAGCGTGGATCAGCTTCTCAGCATCACTCTGAGACAAGATGCTCCTAATCTTGGCAATATTACGCAAATGATAGAAGGCAGTCTTAGAAACAAATTTAATATGTGAATTGAAGGACAAATCCTGATCAAAAATAACTCCAAGGTTCCTCACAGAGCTATTAAGAGAAAGAGTAACTGCATCCAAACTGAAAGTTTGATTTGGAAAGGAATTTCTAAGGTTTTTTGGACCAACAAGAATGACTTCAGTCTTATCTGAATTTAATAGCAGGAAATTAAAAGTCATCCAAGCTTTGATTTCCTTAAGGCAGGCTTCTAACTTGGCTAATTGATTACTATCATCTGGCTTCATTGACAGGTATAATTGTGTGTCATCTGCATAACAATGAAAATGTATACAGTGCTTTCTAATAATGTTGCCTAACGGAAGCATATATAAACTAAAAAGAGTAGGGCCTAGCACAGATCCCTGTGGAACTCCATGACTAAGCTTTGAGTTGAAAGAAAACTCATTATTTACATGAACAAACTGGAACCTATCAGATAAATAAGATCTAAACCACTGCAACGAAGTTCCATTAAGTCCAATATAGTGTTCTAATCTATCAAGTAGAATATTATGATCGATAGTATCAAAAGCTGCACTAAGGTCTAAAAGGACAAGTACAGAAACTAGTCCATTATCAGATGCAATGAGGAGGTCGTTAGTGACCTTCGCTAAGGCTGTTTCAGTACTATGATGGATTCTAAACCCAGATTGAAACTCTTCAAGTAAACCATTTCCCTGCAGGTGGTCAAATAATTGTGTAGCAACAACTCTTTCTAAGATTTTTGAAATGAAAGGGAGATTAGAGATTGGTCTATAGTTAGCTTAAGCTCCTGGATCTAGCGTTGGCTTTTTGAGTAAGGGTTTAATTACAGCCGTTTTAAAAGCCTGTGGTACATGGCCTAAAGTTAATGAAGAATTGATTATATGAAGAATAAAGCTACCAATAAGTGGGAAGACTTCTTTAAATAACCTGGTAGGAATAGGGTCTAAAAGACAAGTTGAAGGTTTGGATGAGGAAACTATTTTGTCTAACTCACAAAGGTCGATTGGAGTAAACTCATCAAGACAGACATCAAAAGAAGGAGTTGTAGTAGTTACAGTATTTAAATTAACTGTGGGAAGAATCTGATTGATTTTATCTCTGATGGATGAAATTTTATTATTGAAAAAGTTCATAAAGTCCTGACTAGTAAGCTCTAAGGGAATGCTAGGATTGACAGAGTCCTGACTCTTTGTCAACCTGGCTACAGTACTGAAAAGAAACCTGGGATTATTCTTGTTCTCTTCTATTAATGCAGAGTAATAACTTGTTCTAGCTTTTCTAAGAGATTTTTTATAAATTAAAAGATGATTTCTCCAAGCTAAATAGATTTCATCTAAATTAGTGGAGCGCCATTTTCTTTCTAATTGACGAGTCTTCTGTTTTAAGCTACGAGTTTCTGTGTTGAACCAAGGAGTTAGAAATCTCTGATTAGACTTTTTCTTTTTTAAGGGGGCCACCAAGTCTAGAGCCTGATGCAGAGAAGCTGAAACACTATCCACCATGTTATCAATTACAGAAGGAGCAAGCTGTCTATAGCTTATTTCCGTTGTGTTGACACATGGCATAGAGGAAACAATCTGCATAAATTTGGAAACAGCATCATCTGAGAGGCATCTACTGTAATAATATTTTTCTTTAGGAGCCAAATAGTCAGAAATAGTAAAATCAAAGGTTAACAGACAATGGTCTGACAGTACAGGGTTATGAGGAGACACTACAAGATTTTCTATTTCTATGCCATATGTCAGAACAAGGTCCAATGTATGGTGGAGGTAATGAGTAGAATTTCCTACTTTCTGAGAAAACCCAATCGAGTCTAATATTGAATTAAAAGCCACATTAAGGCAGTCACTATCTACATCCACATGTATATTAAAGTCCCCTACTATAATTATTCTATCAGATTTCAGCACTAAATCAGCTAAGAAATCAGCAAATTCAGATAAAAATTCTGAGTAGGTTGATGAGGGACGATAAACTATGGCAAATAAAATTGGGTTTAACCTAAAATTGCTAAAGTGCCCAATACTGAGGACCAGGCCCTCAAAGGAATTATAACATGTCTTTTGCTTTACATTAACTAGTAATTTGGAATGGTAAATTGTTGCTACTCCTCCTTCACGACCAGAACTTCTGGGATTTTGACAGTTTAAATAACCAGAGGGAGTTGATTCATTTAAACCAACATAATCCTCTTGCCCTAACCAAGTCTCTGTAAGGGATATTAAATCAATCTGATGATCAATTAACAGATCATGGACTAACAGAGACTTGGGAGTTAGAGACCTAATATTTAATAAACCACATTTAATTTTTAAATTATGAGGAGGAACAGAGGCCAAATCATTCAATTTAGAGGCTTTATGTTTAATTTGAGTTTTACCAATATTTTGCTTTATCACTTTGGGATGCTTATACATTATATTTTTATTCACTTTGGAGGGAGCAGACGATTCTCTGATGGGGAAGACAGGGGCTAAGTTGAGGAGTGGCGGATGAAGAGGAGTTGCAGAGAGGCATGTAAGACTGCGACTCTGCTTCCTGGTCCCAACTCTGAGTAGTCAGGGTTTTGGAAATTTGGATAAAAAAGATGCCAGATTGTTAGATAAATGAGAAGCACCATCCAAAGTGGGATGAATGCTGTCTCGTCTCATAAGACCAGGTTTTCCCCAAAAAGAGCTCCAATTGTCAATGTAGCCCACGTCATTTTTAGGACACCACACAGACAGCCAGCGGTTCAAGGATGACGAGCGACTAAACATGTCATCACTGGTCAGATTGGGGAGGGGCCCAGAGAATACTACAGAGTCCGACATTGTTTTGGCAAAGTCACACACCGATTCTACATCAAGTTTCGTGACTTCCGACTGCCGGAGACGGATGTCATTAATGCCGGCGTGAATAACAATTGTGGAGTATTTACAGTTACTTTTAGCCAGCATTTTCAAATTTGACTCGATGTCGCCTGCTCCGGCCCCAGGAATGCATTTGACTATGACCGCTGGAGTCTCTAGGTTCACGTTTCTGACTACAGAGTCGCCAATGATCAGAGTTTTTTCCTCAGTGGGTGTGTCGCTGAGCGGGGAAAAACGATTAGAAACGTGAACAGGTTGGTGGTGAACCGGGGCTTTGCGACTAGGCTTTCTTCTCACCGTCACCCACCCAGTCTCCTCGCTGCTGAGGAGAGCCGGGGGACCACTGACAGGGGGGCCTAAGCTAGCTAGCTCCGCTGCAGCTAATGGGCGTCCGTCGAGATTAACTGGCGCAGACGGTGTTTCAATGCAGCGGAGCCGGGATTCCAAATCAGACAACCTCGCCTCGAGCGCCTCAAAAAGACAACATTTATTACATTTACCGTTATCACTAAAAGAGGCAGAGGTGTAGCTAAACATCTGACAGAGAGAGCACACCAGAGGAGAGGAAAGAGAGCTAGTAGCCATAGCTAATGGCTGGAGAGCAAACCACACAGGCAGACAGCAAAACAGGAAGTGACGATACGTTACCACAAGGAAGTGACGATCCCCAAACGATTGACAAACGATCAAAATCTTCTTGTATACGGGTGAGGAGGGGAGCCAGATTTGCTTTATATAATTTGTTGAATTTATAAGTTACGTCCATCCCTAAGTAAGTAAAGCTGTGTTGTGCTACCCTGAAGGGTGGAGTGTGCAATGGATATTCTTCTGCTGCTTTATTTAAAGCAAAGAGTTTGCTTTTATTCAAATTTAGTTTATAGTCCGAAATAGCACCAAAGGAGTTCAAGCTATTAAGAGCTCTAGGAATAGAAGTTGAAAAATCAGAGATGTACAACAGAAGGTCATCTGCATACAGAGATATTTGATGCTCCATTCCACTCCATTCCATATCTGAGAATCCCCGTAATAGAAGGATCATTACAAAGTGCAATGGAAAGTGATTCAATGGCTATTGCAAATAGGAGCGGATTTAAAGGGCAACCCTGCCGAGTGGAGCGGTAAAGAGGGAAATATGATGAATAATTATTACTGGTTCTAACTGCAGCTTGTGGGGATGCGTATAGTATTTTAATCCATGAAATAATTTTTTTACCGAACCCAAACTTCTCCAGCGTGTAGAAAAGATACTGCCATTCCACACGGTCGAAGGCCTTTTCCGCATCCAGAGAGATTATAGCCTGTGGATTGGATGTTTGGGAAAGGTGATAAATAATGTTAAACAGTTGTCTTAAATTAAAAAAAGGAGTGCCTATTTTTAATGAATCCTGTTTGGTCGGGGGAAATAATTAATGGCAATACAGTCTCCAGACGTAAGGCCAATATTTTAGACAACAATTTAACATGCACATTTAATAAGCTAATTGGGCAGTAGGAAGAGCAGCTAAGAGGGTCCTTATCTTTCTTCAATATTAAAGAACTAGATGCTTGGTAGAGTGCTGGAGGTAAGTTACTTAGCTTAAAGGATTCATTGAACATATCCAACAAAAAAGGGGCTAATTTGTGTTGAAATTTCCTGTAGAACTCAATAGGATAGCCGTCTGGTCCTGGGCATTTGTCACTCTGTGTTGAGGAAATAGCTGCTAATATTTCAGGAACTGTCAGTGGCTTCTCCAGTTCCTCAACCATTTCAAATCCTACAGTGGGAATTTCGAGTGTGTCAAAGAAATTATTTATGTCTTGAATGGTTGAAGAGTTTTCCGAGGTATATAACTGAGAGTAAAAATACTGACATTCTTTACTAATTTCCTTAGGATCTGTAGTGATACCCGAAGATGTTTGTATTTGTGATATCTGATGAGAGGAAGAGGTTTGTCGAAGTTGATGAGCCAGTAATCTGCCAGCCTTGTCACCATGTTCGTAGTAGGTACTTCAGGATTTAGCGAGAAGTTCTGCAGCATGATAGATAGATAGATAGAGCCTTTATTGTTATTATTATTGCATAAAAAACACAACAAAACTGCACATGCCCCCTCCCACATAAAAACTACGAACAACACTCAATCCATACACATCAACAACAACCATAGCAGAACACACAGAACATAACATATCAGCATTAAAAAGAGCTTAAAAAAGTGCAGTCATTTTTGTGTCTAGTTAACAGAAGGCATTAGAAAGACACATTTAAGAATAAAGATAAAAATTTCTTTCCCTGCCAGATGTAATGTGATAGAGACTATGATGTGTATTGGTGATTTAAAAAGTAAATGGCTTTTGGAAAGAAACTGTTAATGAATCTAGTGGAGTGCGATTTAATTGACTTGTATCGCCTCCCTGAGGGCAAAAGAGTAAAAAGGTGATGACCGGGGTGAGAAATGTCTGTACTGATGGTCCTGGCTCTTGTATGATAACGGGTGTTAGCGATATCCTGGAGTAATGAAAGAGGGCAGCCAATGACTTTCTCCGCAGTTCTTACAACTCTCTGTAGTGCTGTTTTGTCCGCAACAGAGCAGCCTGCATACCAAGACGTGATGCAGTATGTTAAGATGCTTTCATCAGCAGAGCGGTAAAAGGTCATCAGCAGCCTCTTACAAACGTTGTTTCTTATTAAAATCCTGAGGAAGTGGATACGTTGCCGGGCCTTCTTAACGATAGCTGTGGTGTTTGTGGTCCAGGAAAGGGTGTCTGTGATATGTATACCAAGAAATTTATAGCTATGCACTATTTCCACACAGTCACCATTGATAAAAATGGGGGATGGATCAACTCTGCGTTTCCTGAAGTCCAATATGAGTTCTTTAGTTTTCTTAGTATTTAAAATTTGATTGTTTGCAGAGCACCACAGAGACAGATTTTGGACCTCATCATGGTAGACGGACTCATCCTCCCCTGAGATGAGTCCCACCACAGTTGTGTCATCTGCAAACTTAATGATGCGGTTGGACGGATGAATAGGTGTGCAATCAGAGGTGTACAGACAATACAAAAGTGGGCTCAGCACACAGCCCTGCGGGGAGCCGGTGCTGAGAGTAATGGTAGAGGAAAGGTGAGGGCCAAGTCTAACAGTTTGGGGGCGGTTTGAGAGAAAGTCCATAATCCAGGAGCAGAGCTGTGTGTGAAGACCGAGGTGAACCAGTTTCCTAATCAGAATATGTGGTGTAATAGTATTAAATGCAGAGCTATAATCAACGAAGAGCATCCGGACGTATGAGTTCTTGTGTTCTAGATGTTCCAGAGCTGAGTGGAGAGCAATGGTGATGGCATCCTCCGTTGACCTGTTTTCCCTGTAGATGAACTGAAAGGGGTCAAAGGTCGCGGGTAGTCTGGATTTGATGTGCCTCAATACAAGTCTCTCCAAGCATTTTGTGACAATAGAGGTGAGAGCAATGGGTCTGTAATCATTTAAACAGTCCACAGCATGCTTTTTGGGGACAGGGATTATGACAGCTGATTTGAGGCAGGGTGGGACAGTGGCTTGTGACAGAGACAGATTAAAGATTTTTGTGAACACCGGGACAAGCTCAAAGGCACAGGCTTTGAGTACCTTCCCAAGTACGCCATCCGGACCAGCCGCCTTCCTTGGATTCACGAATCTAAACACTTTCCTCACCTCATACTCCTGTACAGACAGCACCTGGATGTCAGTGTCAGGAAGAGATGAGTATGGTAATGATCTGGTCTTTTCTTCAAAGCGTGCAAAAAAGCAGTTTAGCTCCTCTGCCAGCGATGCCCTGGTGTCGGGGATGATGGATGTGCTGCCCTTGAAGTTGGTAATCTGCTGCACTCCCTGCCACATCCTCCTTGTGTTGTTGTTTGTGAGATGCTCCTCGATTCTCCTCTTGTAGGTCCGTTTGGCCTCTTTAATGCCCCTCTTCAGGTCAGCTCTTGCTACTGCATATAAGGCCCTGTCACCTAATTTAAAAGCCATGTCACGAACTCTGAGAAGGTTGCAAATATATCCGGTCATCCAGGGTTTCTGATTAGGATAAACCCTGATGTTTTTCTTAATTGTAACATTTTCTGTACAGCATGAAATGTAGAATAACACCGTCTGTGTATATTCCTCAAGGTCATGGTGTTCAAATAAGTCCCAATTTGTCTCAGCAAAACAGTTTTGCAATTTAGGGAGAGCGTCTGCAGGCCAGATGTTAACAATTTTTGTGGTGGGCTTTATTTTCCTCGTAAGAGGGGCATAGGCTGGGACCAAGAGCAGGGATGTATGGTCAGACAGACCAAGATGTGACAGGGGTGCTGCTCTATAGGCATGCTTGATGTTTGAATACACCCGATCAAGTGTATTCCCTCCTCTGGTGGAACATTTCACATGTTGAGTGAAATTGGGGAGAACAGTCCTTAAACATGTCTGGTTAAAGTCTCCAGCAATAATATGTACTCCCTCGGGGTAAGCCCTCTGATGTTTATTTACAGTGTCATACAAGTGGCTGAGAGCAATGCTAACCTTAGCATCAGGTGGAATGTAGACAGCTGTAGTAACCACGTTTGATAGCTCTCTTGGCAGATAGAAGGGTCTGCGTGTAACTGACAAAATCTCTATATCCGGTAAACAGTAACTGTCAATAATCCGGCTCTGTGAGCGTCAGTCATTATGGACATAGATACATAGACCTCCACCTCTGCTCTTACCAGAGTCTCCATTGCGGTCCTGCCGGTGTAGCATGCACCCTGCTAGCTGAACGGCGGCATCGGGGATCGTCGGGTGTAGCCACGTCTCTGTAACTATGAGGACACAACAGTCTCGAACAGAGTGATCTGCAGCAAGCAGCAGCTCCATATCATCCATATGATCTGCTGTACATTGATCTCCGATTGCAACAAAAGACGTTCTTTATACATACCTGGAGTTGGTGAAGTAGCATACAGGTGATCCAAATGAGCAATATGAGCGCTGTTAATTCATTCAATTCATTCAATCTCTCTCTTCCACATTTTTTTCTGAAAACTTACATAAGCATGATCTGCCCTCGTAGATAAGCTTTAAGTGTTTCCCAGAGGGTAGACACTGAAACATCAGGAGTCCTGTTAATACCCAGGAATATGTCAATTTGATTACTAATCATTTCCAACAATTTAATGTCTGAGAGGAGACGTGTATCAAAACGCCAAGGGGTTTGTAAGTTGAGAGGATGATCCATCTGTATGCTCATTATGATAGGTGCATGATCAGATATTACAATCGGGTCATAAAAACATGATTCCACAGTGGGAAAAATTCTGCTATCAACTAAGAAGTAATCTATGCGTGTATATGTATGATGCACCTGTGAAAAAAAGGAATAAGCCTTACCCATCGGATTATGAGCACGCCAAGGATCTGAGATTGAGAACTCACTCATAAAAGCTTTAATTTTCCTGGCTGATTGTGAGGAGGAAGCAGATTTTGTAGAGGATCAGTCCAGTTCTGGGTTTAACCAGCAGTTATAGTCCCCCACTAAGATAAGGGAATGAGAAGACATATCAGGAAGCACAGAAAATAAATGTTTAAAAAAATCTGCATTATCCCAGTTAGGAGCGTACACATTCATCAGGATAACAGGAGTACCACACATTGTACCAGTGATGATTAAGTATCTACCATTAGGATCTGAAAGCACATCAGTGCATGTAAACTGGAGAGATTTATGAATCAAAATTGCGACCTCTCTGGATTTTTTATAGAATGAAGAATAATCCTGTCCAATCCAGCCACACTTGGTCCTAAGAGTTATGGAGGGTTTCAGGTGCATTTCTTGTAGGTAAACCACGTGAGCTTTTAGTCATTGAAGGTGATGTAGGACCTTACTGCATTTTATTGAGGAATTAAGACCTTTACAGTTCCAGCTTACAAACTTAAGTGAATTTTTCCTCTGGTGTTGGTTCAATCCAGATTGGGCCATTTAGTTCTAATGCGAAGGATTTTGAAGTAAATATGACTTGGGCAGGTAGGCATAATACAAGCACTAACAGAGCAAAACAAAACAGAACTCCCAAATCTAACATAATAAATAAAGAAGACAAAGTACAATCCCCCCCACCAATCCCTGCACTAGCATCTCCCCAAAAGAGATGCGTGCAAAATACCCAAAACTTTTGAAGTCCAGGAAGTTTCATAAGAGTCTTAAAAATAGCAAAAAAGCACCTAACTACAGCTACTTCAGATTAATATGATCCTATAAATGCTGTGTGATTTTACCAGGTGCCTATGACTTATTTACACTTAGCTTTTACGTACATAATGATTATATACTTGAAAAAAAGCGATTTGTGGTGAGGTGAAAAAAAAAGGAAAAAAAAAATAATCGGGTAAATTAAGCAAAGCACCAAAGGATGTAATCCATTTGCTTACAAGATTAACATGTAGCTTTTAACAAGCATTTCAGGACAGAAAAAGAAAAATGAGAAAAGAAGCACACATAACTATATGCAAGCATATAAGTCAATGTATGAAAAAACAAAACATTCAAGCTCAAAAAATTCTCTCAGACAAAAAAGCTTAATAGAACTCCCAAAAGTAGCCTACTGTAAAGCTTAAATAATGCTATAGCTATAAAGGAGAAAGTTAAGGGTGAAATATATTGTAACGTCGGGGCTGTGTTAAGGGGGCGGGGATTCTCCCAGCATGCTTTGGCAGCGGAGGATTCTAAGGGTGTTATCATTCGTGTGTTCTAAAGTGTTATTGCTGTGTCGTTATAACTGCGTTATAATGACACAGCAGTGTTATAAGAAGAGTCAGAGCAGTGACTGATCATGCATTTGTGTCACCCTTAGTGAGACGGAGGTCTGTGTGAATGACCTCCCTTCTTGTCTGTGTTGAGGAGGTGTGTTTTAATAAAGCCTGTTTCGTCACAGTCATCTCTCCTTTCTTGTGTGAACCCCCACCATGTCACACTGGTGTCAGAAGTTGGGATATGGAGCAGATGGAAGCCAGGATCAGAGCAGAGATCCAGCAGCTGGAGCGATTCATCGCTCAGCTGGGAATGGACGACAGAGCTGATACACCAACCCCCGGAGTTGCTCGCCGGGATGAACGGAGCAGCGGACCCAACGGGACCAGCGGACCCTGCCTTCTGCCTTTCTCAAGGCAGGGCAGGCTGAGCAGAGAAGATCAGCCCTGCTCCCCGCCCTTCTCAGGGCAGGACGGGCCAGTGATTCCACTGCGACCAGGGGCGGCGATCAACCGAGAGGCAACCGTCTTACCCGTCCAGCAGCGGGCCAAGGTTCCCCGCTTTAACGGTGAAACCCTGCTGGACGACTACCTGGTCCAGGTTGGCCTGGCTGCTGTGTTGAACGGCTGGCCACCTGGAGAGACCGCCGTGCAGGTCGCGCTGGCCCTGGAGGGAAGGGCTCTCCGCACACTGTCCGATCTCCGGCCCAAGGGACGCCGCAGCTGGCCAGCGCTACAAGGAGCACTCCGGAGGTGGTTTGGGAGAGTGGCCAACACTGAGCATGCCGAGGAACAGCTGGCCAACTGCCGGCGAGGCAGCCGGGAGAGCCTGGGAGCCTAAGCAGCGGACATATGGCTGCTGACATGGCGCAGCTACCCGGATTAAGAGCCAGAAGTAGTGGAGAAGCTCGCCCTCCAGAACTTCATCTGCGGTCTCCGCCCAGCCCAGCTCCAGAGCCACATCCGGATTAACGCCGCAAGCAGCTGGGAGACGGCTGTGGCAGAAGCGGAGCGGGTGGAACCGCTAATGGATTGTACAGCTGATGCATCGGCACTGAAACAGAAAGCCTTCCAGGCCACGGCTGAGAGTGAGGAGGAGGAGCTGTGGCAGACCACAGCGGCACGCCCATGGAGAAGACAGCCGTGGCGGCGCGAGAAAGGGTGCTTCCGCTGCGGGGAGCCAGGACACATCACGCGGTACTGCCTGGCACCCACCCCCATGACAAACCGGCCCCTCGCCAAAGTTAAGCTAGAACGAGGTAGCATGGATGGGGACCTGCTGCCTCCCACAGACATTTTCCCCGATGAACTGTCACCACGTGTGGGCCGAATTGGACACTCGCCTGGGATGTACCTACAGTGCAGCCTGGACAACACGCCGATCCGGGCCCTGATCGACATCGGTTCTTCCATCTCCTTGGCCCGACCCGGTGTGCTGCCAGGCACGGACGAGACAGAACCGCAGGAGTGGGAACCCACCGGGCGCTGCGTCACCACAGCTACCAGTGAGTGCGCCAGACTGGGAAGGCGAAAAGTTCCTGTGGTGGGGTGGCCGGCCAGAACACAAACCACCCGTTCTGGCTGCTGACATCCAAGACCCCTGCATTATTAGACTCGATCTGCTCGCAGCATGGAGTGCAAAAATTGACACCTCCAGATCGTCCCTCCTGCTGGGAACTCGAACCATCACGCTCTGCAGCGGGGCCCAGAGGAGGAACCCGGAGGCCTGCGTGATCGAGGGACCGCCAGGGCGGGCTAAACCAGGCGGGTCACCGCAAGTACTGAATCCAACGGCGCCACCAGCACGAGCAGAGGGAGCACAATCACCGATAAAGACAGCAGGGGGGAGGGCCACAGCAGAGTGGGTCAATGTGTCAGCAGAGACGCAGCAGGCGGTCGAGGAATTGTTCCAGCAGAGCTGCAGCGGACTGGAATCGGGACAGAGATGCCAGCTGTGGGAGCTGTTGGACTGCTACATGGACGTCTTCACTGCGAAGGATGAGGAATGCACCCGAACCAGCTTGGTGCAGCACCAGATCGACACCGGTGAGACCAGGCCGATCCGGCTCCGCCCATGCCGTCTGCCTTTTTCAAGGCGGGTGGCAGCAGAACAAAAAGTACGGGAAATGCTGGAGGCAGACATTACTGAACCCTCCAGCAGCTCCTGGGCAGCACCGGTGGTGCTGGTTAGGAAGAAGGACGGTTCGTGGCAGTTCTGTGTGGATTACCGACCCGCAAGGATTCCTACCCCCTGCCCCGCATCGCTGGACCTCCACAGTGGCTATTGGCAGGTAGAGCTGTCATCTGAGGCCCGCCAGAAAACAGCCTTCTCCATTGGGCAGGGACTGTATCAGTTCAAGGTGATGCCGTTTGGACTTTGCAATGCCCCGGCCACCTTTGAACGTCTGATGGAGTGAGTGTTGGCTCACGTGCCCCGGTTGTTTACCTGGATGACCTGCTGGTTCACGCAGCTGATTTTGACATCGCCCTGTCCAACCTCTGGGAAGTATTGGATGCCATCCGACAGGCCGGGCTGCGGCTACACCCACGGAAATGCCACCTATTTCAGCAGGAGATCACCTTCCTGGGCCACATCGTCAGTGCAGCGGGAGTCGCCACCAATCCAGAGAAAGTGGCAGCGGTGAAAAACTGGCCAGTGCCACAGGATGTGGGAGAGCTACGGAGTTTTCTTGGACTGGCCTCCTATTATAGGAGATTTGTGAAAGACTTTGCCACCAGCCCGCTGTATCAGCTGACACAGAAAGGCCGTGCATTTCAGTGGAGTGAGAACTGTGCTGCTGCTTTTTCCCAGCTTCGCTCAGCGCTCATCGGAGCCCCCATCCTGCAGTATTCCGACCTGAACCGCCCTTTCATCGTGGACACGGACACTTGCAACCAGGGCATCAGGGCGGTGTTATCCCAGGAGGGAGAACACGGAGAGCAGGCAGTTGCTTTTTTCAGCTGCACTCTCAACAGAGCCGAAAGGAATTATTGCGTTACTCGCAGAGAGCTGTTGGCTGTCATCCAGGGGCTTCGCCATTTTCACCCATATGTGTACGGGGGGGGTTCCAGCTCAGGACGGATCATGCTTCCCTGACCTGGCTACTGATCTTTAAAGAACCGGATGGACAGTTGGCGAGATGGCTGGAGGCACTGCAGGATTATGATTTTCAGATTGTGCATCACGCAGGCCGCCTCCATGCCAGTGCTGACGCGCTGTCTCGGCGTCCCTGCGCGGCGGAGGACTGTCACTGCCAGCGGGCAGAGGATCGAGACCAAGCCGTCCCATGGGCTGCTGCTCTCCGGACCACTGTGAGCAGGAATAACACAGCGGCGCACAGCTCCTCCTCGGATAATCCGGTAGCTCTCCCCAGCGATGATGTCACAGAGGGCCTCGGCATGCAGCAGCTGCAGAGCGAACAGGACAGAGATCCGGTCATTTCCTGGGTTCGGCAGTGCCTGGACGCAGGCCAGCGGCCAGCCTGGGAGGCTGTGTCTGCGCTGGACCCAGAGACAAAGGCCCTACACTCCCAGTGGGCCAATCTCCGCTGTCACGAGGGTGTTGTGTATCGGCAGTGGCAGACTCCAGCTGGACTGTGTCATGTCTGGCAGCTGCTGGTTCCCCAGCGGCTCCGGCCCAACATACTCTGCCTGATCCACGGGGCGGTAGAAGCGGGCCACTTCGGGGTGACAAAGACTCTGCACCGTCTTCAAGCCCGGTTCTACTGGCCCGGATGTCACCAGGATGTAGAGCTCCACATCCATCGCTGTGACACCTGCACGGCTCAGAAGGGGCTGACTCAGCGATCCCACGTTCCTTTGCAGCAGTACCGGGTGGGAGCACCGATGGAGCGGGTAAGGGTGGACATTCTGGGCCCTTTCCTGACCACAGACCAGGGGAACTGCTACGTGTTGGTCGCAATGGACTATTTCACCAAATGGCCAGAGGCGTACGCGGTCCCTGATCAGAGCGCCGCCACCACAGCTTCAAAACTGCTGGACGAGATGTTCTGTCGGTTTGGCACACCAGAGGAGCTGCACAGCGATCAGGGTCAGAACTTTGAGGCAGAAGTCTTTGAGGAGGTCTGCAAGCGGCTGGGCATCCGGAAGACCCGGACCACCCCGCTGCATCCACAGAGCGACATCATGGTCGAGCGGTTCAACCGGACCCTCACCACTCAGCTTGCTGTCCTAGTGGACCAGCAACAGCGAGACTGGGACCTGCATCTGCCCTTTGTTCTGTGGGCGTACCGGACAGCAGCACAGGAATCCACTCGGTGCACTCCTGCAGCACTGATATTTGGACGCGAGCTGCGCATTCTGGTGGATTTGGCACCCCCCCCCCCCACCAAGCCGGAGGTGGAGGGCAGACCGGGGGCCGTCTTGCCCCGTACCAGCCATCCGCCCCGCGGGTGGTCAAGCCAGAGCCTTCACCCCGACCAGATACTCCGACCGAGGCACAGATGAACACTAGCGGGTCTGTGCGTGCTGGTCGTCGACAACGGAGGCCACCCCAACACCTGGACGGATTTGTGTTGGACTTTTGAGCTGGACTTTTATTATTCTGGGGACAGAAACCAGTCCGGGGGGGACTTCGTTATAATGACACAGCAGTGTTATAAGAAGAGTCAGAGCAGTGGCTGATCATACGTTTGTGTCACCCTTAGTGAGACGGAGGTCTGTGTGAATGACCTCCCCTCTTGTCTGTGTTGAGGAAGTGTGTTTAAATAAAGCCTGTTTCATCACAGTCATCTCTCCTTTCTTGTGTGAACCCCCACCACGTCACAATATAAACAAAAGAGAAAAAAAATCAGTCAGTAAGACTTACAAAGGCACCTGTACAAATGGTCCTATAATATGAAATAAGAAAGAAAAAAAAAGAAAAAGAAAAAACTCTTCAGTCCAAGTTCTCTTATTCACAGGATAGGTTAGTTCAGAAAGTTACTTAGAGATTTTGTTTATGAAACCTGTAGCAATCACAGGACCATTAAACCTGTGTGTCGTTCCATCTGGCGGAGTGAATCTCAGAATTGCCGAGTAGAGGAGACCAAATTTCAGCCCCGTGTAGGAGCGAAGAGTCCGTTTTACCGTGTTGAACGAGGCCCACTTCTTGGCGACAGAGGATGTGTAGTCAGGGAATATGGAAATTCTCTTGCCTTTATACCGGAGAGGAGAGTTCCCCGCGGCCCGCTGCAGCAGTAGACTTCGGACGTGGTGGGTCTCCATCTCTGGGCTTTTCCCTCAGGGCCCGATGTGCATGATCAAGCAAGGGTTTCTCCTCCAAGCCAAGCAGATCTTGAAGTAATTGGGCAACAAAGTCAGTCGGTCGGGGGCCCTCCAGTCCTTTCGGAATGCCAAGCACACGTATATTATTTCTTCAAGATCTGGCCTCCAGATCTTCACACCGTTCATCCAGGTGCTTGACTTGTGTTGTTAGCAAGCTAACTGTAGCTTCTAGCTTGCTTACCTGAGTGCCGTTATCCGTGGCTGCTCGCTCCAATTCTCCCACTAGCGACTCATTTGCCTCAAGCCTGCGTTCAAGTGGTTCAATTGAATTCTTCAGTTCTTGTCTCAAAGATATTATTTAAGAGTGCAGACTTGTAGACAGAGCATCAATTTTACCACATATATTGTTTTTAAGATCGTCAATCGTGGCTTGAAACAGCGCAGCATCTAGGGTGGTCTCATCAGAATAAGGTGGACTCCGTGAGACAGGAGCGGGTGTAGTTGGCTCAGCAGGTAATGGTGCTTTGCGGCCTCCTCTCGAGGATTCCTGTGTAACTCGGGAATTTGACATTTTATGTCAGAGTAGATGGAATAAATGACACTGAAGAGTTGTAATAAAATTATTAAATGTCCAGGACCATATATGAGCAAGGGTTAACAGGTAAAAATTATTTAAATAATATTTTCTCGGAGATGCAAGAAGACACATCTACTTCCCGGCGGCCATGATCTTCGCCCTTCCGGTCATGTGATTATCAAAAAAATATCATAATATTCACTTCTCATAGAAAAAGCACACAACCTTTATATCGAAGTTCTCTTCAAGAAGCCCTTCTCTTCCGGGTTTGCTTTGGAATGTCACTAAAAGGTAAAAGTCACTAAAAGGTAAACGAACATCACTAGTCTTGATAGCTACTGGCTGCTCTATAGAGAATGACACTCTGATGTCACTTCCTGTTGTGGATGCAATGCTGGGAGAGTAGCACTGTAGTATGTTTGCATTTCACTGGTGCAGTAAACATGCCAGAAGGTAAGTGTTATGAATGTATTTGTCTTTGTGTTTGTTTCCATAACAGATGTTAGCCAATCTAGTTGTAGTAATAGCACTGCACTTAAAAAAAAAAAAAAAAAAAAAAATCATTCCTAATTTTCGCTAAGAACATTTTTTTAGATTAAAATTTTCTGAGATTCACTGACAGTTTAAATGTGACACCCTGGGATACCAGGTTATATTTGTGATCTATCACTCTTTTTTAACCTGGGTATAGTTATTATACTAACCTAGTTATAACAGTTATCTCTTTATATTTATCTGGACATATAGCTTTATGCCAAAAAATGGCCAGCGCTTGCTGAATAGCATATTTGATCAAATATTTTGATAATTTGATATTTTGAAATTGATAATATGTAAACACAATCTCTGTAGGATAAGGAAACAATTACAGTATTACCAGATATTATATACTTATTTTTTTATTTCATGAAATAAAAACCTGATAAATCAATAAATACAGTACACAATTATAGCATTGGAAAAAATCTGGCACCCAACATACTTAATAAATTAAGCACATTAAAAAATGAATAAAAAATGTTGCCACTCATTGAAAAATGGCATATTTTGTTTGTTTAGTTGGTGTGTGTAATTAATTATGGATGTAGGGCACCTGGACCTTTGCACTTTCACAGTTGTGTGTTTATTTATGAAATGAATTTTAATTATGATCACTTTGCTAAATAGAGAATACATAACTTCATGTCTTACAGAGAATGTGTAAAAGTTTTTTCAACTTCAGAATATGCACTGTCCAGATTTTTGTAAAAAATTGTCTAGGGCTGGCTATTTTTTTTAACTCATCTAATTATTTTATAAACCTTTTCAAACTGTGATCTGAAACCTCTTTATACTTACCTGAGTATAATTAACATCCTAAACTGTCTCCTGTTTCTCTACGTCCTGCATCATCAACATTATGAACTCCTTTAAGGTGTCTTCACACCAAACACGAACGGGCGAATTTTTCACATAGCACGATTACATTATAACTCAATGTAAACACACAAATAGACATGAATTAACCGTCTGGGTGAGATGCGAACAGGCGAAGTTGCCTTTATAACTTCTGCAGCAGTGTTCAACCTGCTTAAGTTTACATTATCCGACAGGGGGCTCACCTGAAAACGATGTGGGTAAGCTGTGGGTAACCCTGACATCTGATGGACATGCTGAGCGTGCACACTGTTCTGGATTCATAGTTACATCTTTTTGCATATGTGAATTTTTATTTCTGTTAAAGATATATCACTGTGCATTTATGAAATTTTGTTATACTTTTGTAAATTCACAAAAGCACACATTCATAACTTACTACACTGTACCTGTTCACTCTGTTTGCATTGTTTTTAAACATAAGAAATGCATATTTTCATGTTGGGCTTGATATTTTGATTCTTATATAAAAATGAATTACCTGTTCACCTTTGTACATTCATTTAATCTTAATAAATCAGAATCAGAATCAGAATCAGAATCAGAATCAGGTTTATTGCCATTGTTCATGTAGTACACAAACTAGGAATTTGTCTCGGTACAATGCTGCAACATTAAACATGATAAGATAAGAGAAATAAACTATACATGTAATAAAGTGTAGGATAAGATTAAGTGATACTGGTCAACAGTTAAAATATATATTAGCCAGCAGCAGATACTGTGGAGAACTATATAGTGCAGTCGGTAATGCAGGAAGAAAACAGTGATGATTGACATGAGTCTGGTTGAGCTGCTGTACATGGTGCACGAGAGTCACTTAGTGTTCAGCAGTCTAATGGCAGAGGGGAAGAGGGGAAGAAAAATGTACTATGTCTCATAGTTTAAACATCGTGATTCATAATTTAATTCAAAGAACTAATTTCTTATTAAATGTAAAGCTAAAAAGGTTTGAAATAACTTGATGGTGGATATCAAAAATATAAAAGTTAACTGTTTAAAAATTTATTTTCCACAATATAACTTGAGATACACAAATATTCTAAGAAAATGAAAAGGAGACACCTTACATGTTATACAAAAAATTATCTAACATATCTAATTTAGGCAAAAGGAACAATAATAACATCAAGCCCCCACACTGTCCTTTATACCAAATGAGCTGGAGAGACTATGTCTCCCGGCTTGTCTGGGAACGCCTTGGTGTCTTCTCTGAAGAGCTGGAGCAGGTGGTCGGGGAGAAGGAAGTCTGGGCTTCTCTGCTTGAACTGCTGCCTCTGCAACCTGGACCTCTGGAAAAGCAGTGGAAGATGGATGGATGGTTGGAACGGCACACGTCAGCATCCTCTAAGGAAGGTGTCGTGTCTCTGTGATGGCCCCACTGACAATCAGTCTGGATGTGCGGTCTGCATTTCATAATGAGTACCATGTTACATTTAAAATATAAATACATGAAGACAATTCTGTGATAACTTAAACATAATGTAATATTTTTTATCAAACAATATTTAATTCTGTATATGAAAACAAATGTTAAATAATACATTTATTGCCATAAAGTGGGGAGGAAGCGGAGACTCCATTTTAGTGCAGTGGAGTCTGTAGTCCTTCTGGTGTAGAACATAAAGCACCAGCTAAGGGAGCTGTGAGAAGATCAACTGTTAGTCTTAACACAAAGGGTCTAATGTACAGGAAGCACTGATGTAATAATCATAAGTGTACATGCAACACAGACAGTTACAATCAGCTCGTTAGCTTGTAGGCTATTCAGAACATGTGTTTGAAATGTGATTTGAAATGAGTGCATACCTGAGTGAAAATGTAGAGAGCACACTCTTATTGACTCTGAGATATTGTCAAGATGATTTTTTTTTTCATCTTACTGCAGACACCCAGGCCATCTGACGTCTCCTTGTTAGCTCACTCATCTGTTCTCCCTCTCTTTGCTTCCAAGCACAGAAACGGTACAATGACATTCTGTTGGTTAATTTCTTTTTTGTGCGCTGGTCATGTGAGCTGCTACACAACAATACTGAATCCTTTCTGATTTTAGGAAGAACACAACCACCTAAAAAAAAACAAAAAACACTTCAATAGCTACTCTTCTGTCTGTTCTTCTATATGCTGTAGGTGCTGCACCTACTCTCCCAACATGGCAGATCTATCCCACAATTTGTTGCAGCAGTGACATCAATGCCCATTCTCCGTTATTGGCCAGCCTAACTGGCTGCCATGTACAGTGATCCCTCACTTATCGCGGTTAATGGGGTCCAGAACCGACCGCGAAAAGTGAAAAACCGCGAAGTAGCGTCACTCCCCCCCCCCATTTTTTACATACATTTTTTTTGTGTATATATAATATCAATAAGTGTATATGAACCCTATAAATGCATATGTTATTATTAGAACATTAAAGAATAGTTTGAAACATGTAAATAAAATATTAATATAAATAATATACATAAAATAATGTATAAATAATACGTACGTTCATTCTCTCACTCTCTCTCTCGACGGGAAGGCGTAGAGGCAGCAGGAGGAGGCGTAAAGGCAGCAGCAACGTCTCGGCCAATCAGCTTGCGAGATTCCCGAGCCGAGCCAACATGAGAACAAAATCTCTTGGGGGGGGGGGGGGGGGGGGGGATGCTGGCCAGCGAATCAGAGAGGTGGATTTTGAGTTGTGCCAGCTCTCCGTGTAGTCTCCCTGCCTTCTGCTAGCGCCCGGGGCAACTTTTTTCTCAATTTTGAATTTTTGATGAATATTTGTGAAAAATCCGCGATGCACTGAGGTTGCGAAAGGTGAGGCGCGAAGTAGCGAGGGATCACTGTAGATGGGTGAGGAGCTAAAGGTGTTAGCTTAAGAGCTAACAGTGGTACTAAGAAGCTCACACCAAGCACTGTTTATATTATTTTCTTTAGATTTCAGTCACACTTATAGGCATCCTTGTTTCCACCTGGTTTGTTAATTCACAGTCAATATAATATATTGTTATGTACTGTATGTAATAATGGTCGGAGTCACTCTTATGCCATGCAGCCAACTCAACTTTATTAGGAGGAACACAGAACTATATACATTGGCCGTGCCCGCCTGACATCACACCCAGGGCGGGTACGACAAGCCTTACGGGACACACACACACACACACACACACACACCACACAACATTCCCCTCCCCCTTACAAAAGTTCAAAACACATACACACAATTTAGACCCACCCTAATTTCGGACCCGAATCATGCACTAAGGGAAATAGCAGGGAACAGTGAACTGAAATAGCCTAACACATTCACCCAAAACAACTAAAATAGCACTGTGTGTCTTACACTAAATAACAAAATAATCCCGTACCACACATTCATGTCTCACACCAAATACCATATAGACATATTTACAGTATAGTTATGTACAGTGGGGTAAAAAAGTATTTAGTCAGCCACCAATTGTGCAAGATCTCCCACTTAAAAGATGAGAGAGGTCTTCAATTTTCATCATAGGTATACCTCAACTTTGAGAAACAAAATAAGAAAAAAAAAATCCAGAAAATCACATTGAAGGATTTTTAATGAATTAATTGGTAAATTCCTTGGTAAAATAAGTATCTGGTCAATAACAAAAGTTCATCTCAATACTTTGTTATATACCCTTTGTTGGCAATGACAGAGGTCAAACGTTTTCTGTAAGTTTTCACAAGGTTTTCACACACTGTTGCTGGTATTTTGGCCCATTCCTCCATGCATAGCTCCTCTAGAGCAGTGATGTTTCGGGGCGGTTGCTGGGCAACACAGACTTTCAACTCCCTCCAAAGATTTTCTATGGGGTTGAGATCTGGAGACTGGCTAGGCCACTCCAGGACCTTGAAATGCTTTTTACGAAGCCACTCCTTCAATGCCCAGGCGGTGTGTTTGGGATCATTGTCATGCTGAAAGACCCAGCCACGTTTCATCTTCAATGCCCTTGCTGATGGAAGGAGGTTTTCACTCAAAATCTCACGATACATGGCCCCATTCATTCTTTCCTTTACACGGATCAGTGGTCCTGGTCCCTTTGCAGAAAAACAGCCCCAAAGTATGATGTTTCCACCCCCATGCTTTACAGTAGGTATGGTGTTCTTTCTCCTCCAAACACGACAAGTTGAGTTTTTACCAAAAAGTTCTATTTTGGTTTCATCTGACCATATGACATTCTCCCAATGCTCTCCTGGCTCATCCAAATGCTCTCTAGCAAACTTCAGACGGGCCAGGACATGTACTGGCTTAAGCAGGGGGACATGTCTGGCACTGCAGGATTTGAGTCCCTGGCGGCATAGTGTTTCTCTGATGTAGCCTTTGTTACTTTGGTCCCAGCTCTCTGCAGATCATTCATTAGGTCCCCCCGTGTGGTTCTGGGATTTTTGCTCACCGTTCTCGTGATAATTTTGACCCCACGGGGTGAGATCTTGCGTGGAGCCCCAGATCGAGGGAGATTATCAGTGGTCTTGTATGTCTTCCATTTTCTAATAATTGCTCCCATAGTTGATTTCTTCACACCAAGCTGCTTACCTATTGCAGATTCAGTCTTCCCAGCCTGGTGCAGGTCTACAATTTTGTTTCTGGTGTCCTTTGACAGGTCTTTGGTCTTGGCCATAGTGGAGTTTGGAGTCTGACTGTTTGAGGTTGTGGACAGGTGTCTTTTATACTGATAACGAATTCAAACAGGTGCCATTAATACAGGTAACAAGTGGAGGACAGAGGATCCTCTTAAAGAAGTTGTTACAGGTCTGTGAGAGCCAGAAATCTTGTTTGTTTGTAGGTGACCAAATACTTATTTTACTGAGGAATTTACCAATTAATTCATTAAAAATCCTTCAATGTGATTTTCTGGATTTTTTTTTTTCCCATTTTGTCTCTCATAGTTGAGGTATACCTATGATGAAAATTGGAGACCTCTCTCATCTTTTAAGTGGGAGAACTTGCACAATTGGTGGCTGACTAAATACTTTTTTGCCCCACCGTATGTCACACCACAGTCTATGGGCAGCCAAGGATAAAACTGGCTCAGAGGCCCAGGGCAGCCCCACAGCATGTGTGCCCCTGGCAGCCGCCTACCCCCAGGGTCAAAGCTGACCTCCCTGGCGAGAATGTCCCTCCTCACCACCAACTGCATCTCTCGTCTGGACCTGCAGTGCTGCTGCCCAGCATGCAGTCCCTCCGTGCCTGTCGGTCCGTCCCCGACCACCTTCAACACCGCCACAGCTGCCGCCATTGTAGCTCCAAACACTCTGGCCCCCTGTGGACGAGCTCCGGGGAAAACCAACGCTCGCTCGTCGGTGTCACTTGTTGACTCGGTCACCTTGTCTCTGCTGTCTGAGGCGCTCCGCTGTGCTGCCTCCATGCCCGGCTGTCGTTGCTCACTCCCGGGGCTCACAGCATCACTCATCAGCATCACTCACCGACCCAGGAGCTTCGCCGCTGCGCCCAACACCCTCGTCCAAATCACTCCACTGCCTCTGCGCGCAGCTGTTGCTGCTGCTTCCCGGGGCTTCCAGCCTGCTTGCTCCCACTCTCCTGCTGCCTGGACTCCAGCTGCGAGGAAGACTCTGGTCACTGCTCTCCCTCTCTGCCTTCGCTGCTCACCGCGCTGTCAACAACATCAGCGCTACAGTCACGCACCGTGCTGAGCTCCTCGGCTGGCTCGCCGTCATTGGTAACCAGGGGCTCTGATCCCCCCTGGATACCCAGCTGGTAGCTTGTAGCTTGGTTTTGGCGTGCACCTAGTGTCATGACTAACTTCCCCATTGCCACTGACTGAGTCGTTAGCTTCTCCGAGCTAGCTAGCTTAGCTTCTTTTGGTGCCAACAGTCTTGCTACCCACAGCTGCGTGGTCCTCGTATGTTCAGCAAAATATTCATCCAGCTGTCTGACAGCATCCGCATAAGACTCCGTCTCTTCCAAAATGCAGAGAATTTTCCAACCTTCTACGCCGAGACGGTGGGCCAGAAGTGCTCGTCTTCGTACTCCGTCAAGTCTACTTAGGCCCAGTGCCGCGATGTAACCGTCGAACATGGCCACCCATTTCGACCACAGGATCGCTGGCTCTCCCGGGTACCCCAGAAATGGTGATAAGGGTGGAGGTAGCCCATACGCCCCCATAGTTTTCTCTTGTCGCCAAAATGTTATGTCGGTAAATCAGAGACTGGAGTCGGTTATGCCATACAGCAAACTCAACTTTTTTAGGAGGAACACAGAGCTATATACATTGGCCGTGCCCGCCTAATGTCACACCCAGGGCGGGTATGACAAGCCTCATGGGCCACACACACCACACAACATATATCTTGCATCATTTGGGTGTATTTTGTAATATTTTCACCATGATGCTACCCTGAACCATTAGCATTAGCATGCGATGGAGACAAAGTTAATAATAAAGAGATTGAGTCACGCCCCCTCTTCTTCCGCTATGGAACCCTAAATCTGAAAAACTCTCCATAGAAATGAATGTAAAGTTGTCAGTTGTCATGTAATAAAAGAGTAATATTTAGTTTTTGTGAAAATGCTCAATGGACTACATTTACTTGTCTCGGACTACACACGTCACCAAAGACGATTACGGCGGTTACCCTTTCAAAGCTCACCTCCTGTTTTCTGATTGATGAAAGAAGGATCCAAAGAGGAGAAAAACAACACAAATGTATTTTGAAAGCTGCAGCTGATCCAGAAGATTGTTGTTTCTTCAGCCCTGGTGCACCTCGAAAATGATGATGCAACTTGCATGAGTCTATGTTTATAGTCTTGTAATTTACGTATTTTCACAACTTTATACCTCAACAGTTAGACAGCAACCTACAACGTATTTGCGTGGAAAATTATCTTTTAAATTGACAAACATCATATGTGTAACTTGTGGCAAAATTCAATCAGGATCAAAAGATAATTTCGCTCTTGCCATTTATTTCTGTGGAGATTTTTTCCAATTTAAGGTCCCATATATGGAAGTAGAGGGGGTGTGACTTAGACTCTCTATAGGGCTGTCTACACATCAAGGTACTTGCACGTGAATGCGTAAGTCCGAGGTGCTAAAAACCGGCAGTTTACCATTTAAAGAATATGGCATATCAATATTATGACAAGCTTTCACCACAAGATCAGATCAGATCAAAAACTTTAAATTTGTGATCTCAAAAACTGTCCCTACCATCTACCAGCCAGTAGGTGGAAGAATGATCCAATGGAGTGGCCAGAAACAACATTTATTGATATTTGTAACTGCCAGATACATGCACTAGCTTTGCTGTGCATTGGCGGAGTGCTCTAATAATAGAAAATAAATTGTACCTGCTGTGGAAATCCCCAAAAAGCTGTCATCTTTAGGTTTGCAAAATTTATCCACTGGGGCTCACAGGACAAACAACCTTACACTCGTTAGGCCTTCTTAATCCCGACACTTCTTTCAGCTCTACAGAGCTCCAGACCAGTCCATTTGTCAGCAGGTGATTATCAGTCTTATTTTTAAACTAGTTTAATTGCAGTGTTGATATGTTTACTCTGAGGCTGATTAGCTGCTCAAATTGGAATGAATATTCCTACTGAGCCCACGTTTCTATGCTAATGCTATTCTAGCTATTAACTCCCTCTGATGCAAATTCGGGTATTTTTTGCATGTTCACATTAACTTAACACGTAGGCAAGTTACTTTTAATGATAAATGAGAGTCATAGTTTGGTAAACAGACATACCTGTTATAAAGTGATCAGAGCAGACAGAGACGACAGAGACGTGGGTTCATATCATCCCTCAGCCTCCACATCCCTTTATGAAAAGGCATTCTCATTTGTCAGACAGTAGTGTTGTAACAGGGTTTACAACAGAGAGCGGTGTGATGACGTGGCCGGCTGGTGTCATCGTCGCGCCGACATACATAAGGGAGGAGCCGGCCATGTTATGGGTTTCTGCCGGCTCTCTCAATAAGCACAGTTAGGAGCCAAGGGCTCATGCACATGTACTGTATATTTAGCGTTTATTGTAATAAAGTTCAGTTCCAGCACAACCCTCTCGTCCGTCATCATTCCCCAGGTTTGTGGACATAACATTTGGCGACGAGAACTGACGAACCATGGAAGCCTGCCTAAGACTGCTAAGATCTTTCCTCGAGCTCCCAGATGAAATGCTTGACCCGTGGCCACGTTGGCTGGACACATTCGAGACCTATGTTGCAGCATTGGACCTGGGAAAACTGGACAAAGGAAGGAAGCAGGCACTGCTTGTCCACAATCTGGGCGTAGAAGGTTAGAGGATTTTTCACGTTTGGACCGATGGACTTGTACGGAGATGCTGTGGAACTGCTTGCTAGCAGCTTTGCAACACCGGATAACGTGTTGGCGCGACATATCAGATTCCACCAACGGCAACAGAGAACTGGTGAGTCCACCCAGCAATTCGTCACTGATTTGAGACATCTGGCTAGCATGTGCTGATTTGGACTGTTAGAAGACGAAATGGTGCCGGACCAATTGGCCAAGCAAACAAACAACCCGAGGCTAAGGGCTAAGATGCTAACAGCACCAAATGACACAACACTAGCTAACACCATCAAGTTAGCATTCCAACTGGAGTCAGCAGACCGGTTAGCATCGGAGCTAGGTGTGTGCCAACAACAGAGACAACTAGGAGAGACGATGTTAGTCAATGTGATGGGCATGGAGGAACATGAAGAGACTGCAGTGGAGTTTGAGACGAATGCCATGAACCAGAGGACTGCTCTGAGGGGCCCTGCATCTGGTAACTGTGGTTCCCTGACGCACCATGAGAGAGCAAGAGGACAATGGTGTACCAAGTGTGGAAGGTACAATCACTTTGCCAAAATGTGCCAGTCATGACACCATGGGACCCACCAAGCAAGAAAAGCCGCCCGCCAGCGATCACCTTCCATGCGGTAAGCCCCGAAATTGATTCTTGCACATACAACATGGTTGAATTGGATGGCGTGGCTGTACCGCTGCTGCTCGACACTGCAGCTGTTAGCTCATTGCTTAAACTGGGCCATGGTGAAGAAATTTTTCCCCAACTACCCAATTAGAAAAAACCCCAGCAGAGTTGTACAGATGACAGTCACAGAGTTAGCAACGTAGGTACCATCATGCTAACAGCCTACTACAAGTCAAAGACTGTTTATGACTTTGAGTTTCAAGTGACTATTCATGGCAAAAACATGATGAAATGTGACCTGTTCTACCATTTGGGTTTCACCATCCATGACAACACCAGGCTCACTTTACCTGGCAATGGTAATTGGGACACAACGGACATTGATGGCAATGATGTGGTGTGGGACGAGTTTACAAAGGGTGACACCAACACTAAACATGCCATCCCGAGTGCACAAGAGGAGAGCTGCTCGGAGGAGGGGCAGCAGCTGGACTCATCTCAGCTCCTCGCCTAGCCAGAGACTACAGAGGCTGCTGCAGAGTTGCAGAAGAGGGAGCCCATGCACGCAGAGAACCTCAGGGCACAACAACCGGGCACGGACATCATCCACGACATGGAAAAATAACAACAAAGCACATCAGACGGGGAAAAAGAAGAACAGGACTGCTTCGGTACCCGTGTTCAACACCAGGCTACGGAAGTTACGGTGGAGCCAACGGGTGAAGAGTCCGTAACAGTGAACGACACGGGAGAGACGCCAGACACCTTCAGGACTCACGATCAGCTTTGGCTTTCAGAGACAGCTGAAGTAAAGTCGGGTGAAGGGTCTGTGACGAACACGGTTACAGCAAAACTGTTACAGCACAATGGATGTTCCAAGATGGATGGACATGCAGCACCACCGCAATCGCAATGGCATATGAGGCCGAGCAAGGCGCCTCTCAAAGTCATGGACTGGGTTCGAGTCCACACCAATGAGAGACCAGGACAACAGCAGGCCAAGTCACAGTCGACGAGACCATGGACACTGCTGAAGATCGTGGTGCAGCTGAGACCAGCGTGCTTCAGGCTGACGGATGGTTCGGTTCGGCACGCAAACCATCTCCGGCATGTCCACATGATGGCCCCAGACAGTGAGGCTTCACGGGAGTCAGCGGATGCAGTGTGGGACCCTGGCCCCAACATTATGAAGATCGGTCCTGGTCCCGGGGGCCCAGCATCTCCAGGGGCGCGTCCAGCGCAGGCCTGTACAAGCCCCCTCCAGCAGAACCGCCTTACCCATGGAAGACTGTAAGAAAAAAAAGGGACTGTTTAAGTAGGAACGTGGCTATAAAAAGTGGCAGAATAATCCTCTTAGCCGTGTCGGGTCCAGCAGCGGTCCGCCCACTGACCCTAGTTCAGGAATTCTGTTATATGCTAAATTGGGGAGGGTTTGAATTAGTACAGTGTTCTGTGTTTTTCCAAGGGAAGGGTGAATGTTGTAAAGAGGTTTACAACAGAGAGCAGCATGATGACATGGCTGGCTGTTGTCGTCATCACACCGACATACATAAGGGAGGAGCCGGCCATGTTATGGGCTTCTGCCGGCTTGCTCAATAGGCACAGTTAGGAGCCAAGGGCTCATGCAAATGTCTTGTATAGGTTGGAAAAATTCCTTAGCAAAAATCAGGCAGGATAAAAGTTTCAGCAAATTTAATATGCACTGATCAGCAGAAGACAATACAGAGTACAGCTTCCACAGACTGCCGCAGTGCATTGGCTTAACCAACAGAGTGTTTCTGGCTAATATATATCCAAGGGAGGGTCGGGGTGGCGTCTCTTCTTGATGAGTTCATTCATGACTCGGTGTGATAAGGTTTGCTGAGCCTCTTTATATTTCATTCATGACTAAGATTGCATTTGCTGAGTCCATGCAGAAAACACTAGTGATAAGCTGAACAGTCAGTGACAGAACTGAACATTCACTGTCACATCAGCATCCTTCAATGTTTTTTCCACTACTCAACAACTCCAAATATGGTAACAAGATTTCCTAGGTATACACATTAAGCTTTATAGAAGAAAAATTCATATTCATATTCATAAAAATTCATTTAACTCAGTGTAACAAAGAATTTTTCCAACATTCCCCCTCCTCCCCGATGCCCAAAAAAGCATCATAAAAGAAAAGTGGTTACAAGTTATGATGTCGAAAACCATGTTTTTAACAATTCTTTGTCCCACTGCTTCAATCACCTCACCAGGTGACCAGCAAAAGAGTTCACTAGTGGTTAGTGGGCACTATTGATGAGTCCTGGATTCGGGACCTTTTTGCAATGGTTGATTCTCCGCTGTGGATCTTTCTACAACCTTGACAGCTGTGAAGGCCATCGACAGGACCTTTGTGGCGTGGTTTCAGGCAGATGATCCTCTTTCCGTTGTATAGTCACACTCGAATTATTGCTCATTGAAATGAAGCTGTCAGCATCTTCACAATGTCCCCATGATGGGCCCCTCCTTATCTGCCTCAGTCTCCTTCCACACGCCACCTGAGAGGAAGGAAAAAAAGAATATAAGTCTTGCTTGCAAAATCCAGTGGTGTTTTGTTTTTATTTTTCTTACAATCATAATATTTCAAATTGATTAAAGCAGTAGCAGACAGGACTGCTTTTATTCTCTTAGTTTTAAATACATTGTGCATCAGTGCAATATATAACAATTTGATCTGCACATTGATTAGTCATTCAATTTTCTCAATGAGTCTCCTGGTCTTTCCAACCTTCAAACAGTGTAGTGTGCTAGGGTCACTACTCTTGACACATACACTCATTCAGTCGATAATCAGGTTTTACTCCAAACTTGACCAGATTTGCAAATGTATTATCAGATCATATCGGTTAATCAGTCAATCAAAGCTATATTTGTATAGCTCTTTTTCAGACAAAAACTGTAACTCAGAGTGCATAATAGATAACAGATCATTAGGATCAAGACAAGAGCATTTAACATTGTTAAATCATATTTCTTTCATTTTCTGTCTGCTCTCACTTTTATCTTGTAGAAATTAAAATTTAACTCACCTATAGAAGAAGCATCTTCTTAGTTTTATTTTGTTTACTGCTTTTACCTATGTCAAAAGCAAAACAAAAACAACCATATCTCCAAATACTTACCACTTACCTGTATACAATCTAAACCCAATTCATTTGAAATGTGTTACTGTGCAAACAATGTTATGTTTTGATGGTAGACATGTCAAGGCAAGGTTATAGGTTAGTCACCATTCACTGTCTATGATGGGATGGATTAAAGGTGGCAGATTAAGCTCAAGATTTCAGTCAGTGTTCATGCAACCAGCAAGAGTTCAGATTAAGCTCAGGATTTCAGTCAGTGTTCATGCAACCAGTAAGAGTTTACCTCAAGGAAAAATAGACAATTACCTACTTGATGGTCCTTTGGTCTGCATTTTCCTCAGACATATAATGAATGTTTAAACCAGTACTTTTCTAGATTTCATTTACCCATAATATACTCACCTTTTATGTCAATATTTAACTTTCTTCAGCTTCGTTTTTTCCTGTGTTTACCAATCTGTTAAAAGGTCATTAAATTCATCAACTTTGGTTTAAATTCAACAAAGTACCTCATTCATCCTACCAAGTTATCAATGGATTCAGTAAAATACACTTTTAACTTACTAATTTATTAATTTAGAAATTCCCATTCTTATCAGGCATACAAAAATTATTTTCAGAGATGGGTTATCATAGCAGAGTCAGCTCCCCTCCTGCTGGACATCAGTCTCCGTCATCTCAGACCAATTTGTGTCGAGGCATAGAGGCAGGAATCTTTCCTCGGAGGCGTCCCCAGACTGATATTCAAAACAGGGCAGAAAACGGACCCACAAATGATCCCAGAAAACACATTCTGCCATATATATATATATATATATATATATACACTGTATATATATATATATATATATATATATATATATATATATATATATATATATATATATATATATATATATATATATATATATATATATATACAGTATATACAATTTAATTTGGATATATAAGCAAACAAATTGAATTTGTTTGTTTGCCAAATAATTTAACTTATATCAATAACTTATATCAATAATTGTTAATCCCCAATATTTTTTGTTCTTCAACCATTAAGTGTCTTCTTTTATAACAATGTATTTTAAAATCAACCAAAATTTAATTAGTTTTGCTCTAAATTAATAAGATTTGCCAAACTTATAATATTCTCTCAGAGTGAATATACAGTCATGTGAAAAAAAAATTTTTAAAAATAGGCTACCCTGTATAAGCCTGTGTTGTTGTTTTTTTTTAACATATTTGGGCATATGGATATTTAACCCCTTGACACCTGCTGTCACGAATTCGCATCAAACCGCTTCCTCTCCAAATGCAACCAAAATACCGTCTGTATTCCTCCACTTCCGGTTGGAGCACTTCCAACACATACCTAGGAACCTTTTGCAAGCATTAGTTTCTCGTAGGAACGGTCAGAGACGGAGCACCATCCATTTCCTGATTGATAGGGTTAGGGTTAGGGTTAGAGTTAGGTTTAGGGTTAGGGTTATAGTTTGGCAGTCATGAGAGTTGAAAATACTGAAAATAACTTTGTTGCGTAAATAAAAGATTCTTCATACTTGAGATGGGAACAGGTGCTTTTTTACCATTTTTTACCATAGATGCCTGTTGTCGCTAATTTGCATCATACCTAAAATTATATCTATTTTATATGCTATAGTCAAATTAACTTTCTCAACTTAATTTAGCATTTACTTGAAAGCAAAAACACAAGTGAAATTTTTTTTTTTCATAATTGGAAATAAATTCAGGTGTTAAGGGGTTAATATCAGTGTTTAAAATTCTGGGAGATCCATGTAATATAACTAAACAATTAAAAAAATGAATTAAAGACTTTTTTTCAAATTTTCTGTAAAATATACTGTAATTCTAAGCAAATAGTGAGGGATAAATTAGGATACCCCCCATCAATTCATTCCCACTTAAAATGGCTAAAATAAATGTTAATCCATGTAATACAACTAAACAATTAAAAATGAATTAAAGACTTTTTTTTCAAATTTTCTTTAAAATATAATTCTAAACAAATAGTGAGGGATAAATTAGGATACCCCCCATCTTTTTTTAGGACACTCTCACATTCATTCCCACTTAAAATGGCTAAAATAAATGTTTAAAAAATGCAAATAAAAACAAAAACAAGGTTAGACATAGATATGTGAACATTTCTTAAAAAGAACTGAATATTTAATGGAGTGTCCTAATTTTTTCACATGACTGTATAGGGAAAAGTGAAAGGGAAAGAAAAAAATTGCCAACAAATAAGGAAACTGTTCCTAAAGTATGTTCCAAATATTGTCCCCCCGCCTTTTTTTTTCTCTTTTCTTTGTCTACATACCCCCAAGGGAAGGTAGACAAACATAGACTAAATAAACAATTCAGGACAAAACAAACAAACAAACATTAAACAACAGGAGAAGAAAAACAGAAAAGGTAGAAGAAGGTAGATTACACAACATAACAAAAATATTTTTTTTGTAAGTTGTCTGTGTTTTTTCAAATGATTTAAGACAATTTTGCACTGCTGAATCCGAAAATGACATCCGTTTCTCTCGATCAGGTCAGATTTTTAAGCTAAGTTGTAAGCAGTTGTACAGTTGTACTGTAAATTGAATAGTAGACATTGATATAGGTAAGTACATGTAAATTGAACGTTATGCCATCATTGTTCAAAATTCAGAGAATTTCAAGAAATAAAAAAGAATTTTGCATCATATAAAGCGAAAATACCCGTACATGTAAACAAAAATGTAAAAAACATGTGGCCATAGTTCAAAAAGTTTATCTAATTGAGCAAAACCAATGTGATTTTTGGATTCAGCACATCTAAATTGTCCTAAATCAGCTAAAAAAATCTTAGACAATAAATTTGGTGTTGACCAGTGTTATCAGTGTCATCTGAAGTCATTCTAAATGTAGTAATCAGGTCATCTAAGTCCAGTCTCTAAATATCAAACTTCAAAATGTCAGTAGTCAGTTTACTTTAGAATCAAACTATATTTCATTCAGATTGTCTTGAGGCCTTCTCCCACTGACAGTGTGTCATCAGGGGTGCCTGCATTTTGATTATGCATGCTGATAGAAAGGATCCTTAGTCAGTATTATCTTTACTTAACCATGGTGTCAAAACATCTTGTGAAACACTGAATATCACTGTCACTTAGGACATGAATTCTAATAAATCTAAGGTCTCAGTGCCTCAAAAAGACAAAAAGAAAAGAAAAACATTATTATTGTATCCAAGTGCCATACTTCTTGTTGTTACTGTGACATAGTTTTATCTAGCTTAAAAATTTGAAATACAGTCATTTAATAATCCTTTTCTTTTAAATTTTGTATGTATGTGATCACATAGTTCAGATTAATCTTTGCTTTACAAAACAAATTATAATTTACTTATTTCAATTTATGGTCATGTAGTCAAAATACTCTAATTACTTGTTAGACTTTATAGTTTCTATTTTGTTGATCAACATTTTATGAACTCAATTAATTATACAGTTCACAGGACTGCCTTCTCTGGATGCCAATTTTTCAAGATTTTCTCCGTAATCCATGCTCAAGTTTGTCCTGTAATGAGAAAAACAGTCATTTTTCTAAATTTATTTTGTAGTCACTCTTGAAGGCAGAAATTATGAGAAAGATTCTTAATTTTCAGGCAATGGAACAGCTCTTCAGTTTCTATTTTTGTCATTTTGATCTCAAAATATATTTATTTAGATAAAACTTTTTAACTTTTTATTTTATTTATCTAATTATTTATTTAGATAAAACTTTTAGTAATTATCATTTTGAAATTCAAATATAAGGATATACTTTTACACTTTTACACTTCCAAAGTATATTTAGATGTTAAAAGGTTAACCATTATCTCAAACTTGTTGGCTGCCATTTTAAATAATGTTGCATATAACTTTTGATTAAAATTTACCAACACCGGTGGTTTAAAAACCTTTCTCTCTCTAGTTTGCAGCTCATCAAACATTCGTTCACTCATTCACACACTTGCTCATCTGTCTACTCCAGTTCTCGTCTGTAATCTCTCTGGTGTGTGATCAATTAAGCGTGAGGGCATTATTATTATCATTATTATTCTTTTGTACTAGTAAAGGTGTGATTACTTAAGAAATACCTATTACCATGTACTCATAACTGTAAACTATATCTCAAATATGTATGTACTTTGTCTGACTATTGTCCTATAAAACTATACCATGTTGACAGGAAAAACAAACAACAAAATGAACAAACAAAAAAAAATTGTTGGTGTAGCTGCATTTTACCACAGGGTTGTTTTTTTCTTTTCTTTTTTTTCCTATCTGTTGGGCTAGTAAACCATGGCAAACAGTGTCCATTCGTCCCTCTCTTCGGCACCCAAAGAATGTCCATATTATCGTTGTTTTTGTCCATTCTTCGGCTCTCAGCTGTTATCATATCTTCGGCACACACACACACATAGAGCAGAGAATGTCCATGGCCCACTTACAAAGGTGGGGTTATGTTACTCAGCAGTTCTTGGAGGCGATTGCCACAAACAAAGCACACAGAGGTGGAGTTATGTTTGTCATGCAGCAGTTCTTGGTTACAGGCAATTGTCACAAGCAAAGCAATAATGGCCTGTTGTTGTCTTCAGCCACCTGCCAGTGACTAGCAAGAGAGTTCTTAGTCCGTTGTGCAAGAGAGCTGTTCATTCAGGAAGTGTGCATACTGTAGTGCTGGTTGATGGGTGGATTTGGTGATGACATCGGTGTTGGCACTGGGTGATGATGCGGAGATGAGGGAAGCAATGAGACAATAAAGATAGCACTAGTCTACCATGGTTGAGTTCGCCCCTAAAAAAAACAAAGGAGAAAACGTTTCTTGAGGTGTATATTCTGTTCATATATCATCCACATGGAAATTAAAACTAGGACTTAAACTTGTGCAAAATGCAGCGGCCCATCTTTTGACCAAAACACCTAGGCGAGAGCATATTACTACAATCCTTTTTTCATTTCATTGGCTTCCAGTCCATTTTAGAATTAATTTTAAACTTTTGCTTTTTGTTTTTAAAGCTCTTAATGGCCTTGCTCCAGTTTATATGTCTGAGATTTTGACTGTCCGTGACCAAGGCAGGGCTTTGAGGTCATCCAATCAGCTTTTGCTGGATGTGCCTAGGTCAAGGTATAAACATTGGGATAAGATAAGATAAGATAAGCCTTTATTAGTCCCACAATGGGGAAATTCCAGGATTGCAACAGCACAGGGATAGCAACACTCAGAGCAACAATCAGAAGGCAAGAAAAAAAAAAAAAAACAAGCAAGCAAGAGCAGCTAATATACATATGTACATATTACTATAAAATATATATATACACACACAGACACACAGTGCAGAGCATTGTAGCTGGATGGAATAAATATATGAATATGTAAACACACAGTGCGGAGCAATGTAGCTAGATGGAATAATATGTAGATATATAAACACACAGTGTGGAGCATTGTAGCTAGATGGAATAAATATATAGATATATAAACATAAACACACCCAGTGCGGAGCATTGTAGCTAGATGGAATAAATATGTAAATATATAAACACACACAGTGCAGAGCATTGTTGCTAGATGGGATGAAACAGCACAACCGTCTGCTTAGTTATCCTACATGGTATGATTATGTGCCCATACATATTCTCACTCTCCATAGCGACCGGTATTTTCCTAGTTGTATGCCGGAGGGGACCATTGTGTAAGTCTATTGCATCTTTTGCATTCAAAAAACTATTAGTTTGTTACGTCTTTTTGCTATCTCTGCGAGCGGATGACCGAGCCTTTTCTGTTGTCACCCCCAGGCTCTGGAATAATCTCCCCCCTGACCTACGTGCTATCTCTGACCTGGCCCTTTTTAAATCAGAACTTAAAACATATTTGTTTAGGATGGCTTTTAATACCCAGTAGTGGTGATATTTGTCTTGGCAATTGTTTTTATTTTATTCTTATTTTTAGGTATTTATTCTTATTTTTTAATGTTATTTGTTTTTAATGCTGTGTGTTTTTAATGCTGTTTAATTTTCTGTAAAGCACTTTGGTCACCTATGGGTTGTTTTAAGGGGCTATATAAATAAAGTACATTACATTACATAAAATGCCATTGTTTCTCTGTTGTGGGTGTCAGTCTGTGAGGTTACTGTCTTAATACAATTAGAATATGTGATTCCTTGAAACTGATTAAAAAATGTGTAGAATTATAAGATTATGAAGTTCAATGAAAAGGGTAAATTAGGTCATAACATATACCTTGATAAATGATACTATTATGTTGTCAAATGTCTCCCTTTTTTTATCCAGGGGTAAATTGCAGCTTGTGGTGATGTTTCATGGGCATTAGTGAGCATGTCATGTGATAGTTGTTCTGTTAATGTCAAAAGAAGAGATGCTGAGGCGTGATTTCCTCTGTGACCTTGTGCAAAAAAAAAAAAATGTATTGACTGTCAGTGTATACTGTGAGTGCTTTTCCCTGGCCTAATTTACAATTCTCAGTTAGAGCAACTAATTCAGCTGCTTGTGCAGAATAATGTGATGGGAGTTTCATGTTTGCTTTATGAACCACAATGAATCTAAAATAAAACAATATAAACCAAAAATAAAATAAAACATGTTTTCTGCTTAGATTCCTCAGGCCATATGAATTTCTGCATCCTTGGACTTTAAATAAAGTCACAAGTTCAACAAAAAGTGAAAATAAAATGTAAAATGTGAGCCACAGAATTATTACTAAAAATTCAAACCCGGCAAAAAGGTATGCCGAGAAGAGAAAAATAAAAATCAAAAGAAGAAAACACATTCATTTAAAGAAAAATACACCCATAGGGCCCAAGTTTCAGGGTTTTTTTTTCTAATATTTATTTATTTAATTATTTCAAATCCTTCTAATTTTGCCCTAATGCTTGGGATAATATGAGCACTTTAATAGCCCACACCTCTAATTGATTCAAACCAGATACTGTTGGCAAAATAAATATCAACTATATAGTTAGCAAATAGGCTTTAGTTTTCACTTTTATAACTTCTTGTGTACATGTTAATTTCATGTACACAAGAAATTTCCACATTCAAAGGCATCCAAAGGCATTTCCACATTCTCACACAATGTCCTATGAAACTAATTTACTTTTCATATACATGATGTCATCATTTATTTAGATGGAAGCAGCTCTCTTTTATTTATCATACATTCTTATGTTCTGCTTTTTCTCATCTAACTTTTCTTTCAGATAATGTAATCGAAGGAGACTAGATGATCCTCCATCTGGAAAACCCATTTCAGACCAGAAAGGCACCAGCCAGACACTTCCATCACCAGAATTTTTTTTTTTTTTCTGACAAGACATTTATTCCTGCCATGCAGCCCATGCGCCAGAAAATTCTTCATGCTTCCTAACAGCCCCAACCCGAACAATTTAAAAAAAAAAATAATTGTTTATCTCTGCTGGCAGATAATTTTACTTAAAATAAGCAAAAAAAAAAAAAGTTCTGGCAATAGATAATGTTAGTTAAGTTAAAAAAAAATCTGCCAACAAGATAATAAGTAAGATTAAATTGCTTTACACAAGTAAACTATCATAAGGCAAGCAAAAATCCCACAGAAAACTGCACAACAAAAAGAAATTACTGTCAAAATTATCTTGAGATAAAAATAAGCATCTAATACATTTCATTTTACCAAAATCCCCATCTTAATGTGACAAATACTGCCTTCGTATAAACACACTAGTCCTCTCTCTCTCTCTCTCTCCTCTCTCTCGCGATCTCTGGCCCTGCTACAGCAGTAGCCCATTCTTTCATCAAAGTAAACCGTAAAAACGTTATTTATAAGAACTCTTTATACGAAGATATCGAGTGATGATAATCAAGTCAGTGGTGGTAATGCACCTGTAAGCTGGTTGCCAACCACCAATCAAATCTAAAAGAAGAAGAAGAAAAACAGACAACAAATACGCAACCAGACAAACTGCAGTTATTTATATTAATTTATTTATTGTTTTATCTTAGTTTAGTTTACTATTCTTAGTTAAAGCCTTATTTTATTCTATTTCAAGCTCATTTTAAGTTATATCTTATGGTATTTTAGTTATTGTTAAAGTTATTCCTTATTATTTTAAGACTGTTTCTTATTATAATTATTTTTTCTCTACATATATTTTTTTCTAGTTTATTTCGGCCGTCAATATCACTCCACAGTACTGTATCCTTCCGTGCTGATATCACTTTGCAGTGCTCTGTATCACTCCGTGCTGATATCACTCCACGGTACTTTGTATCCTAATTGTGCGCCTATTTCCTAAATTCAGACTTGAACTAAATCCCAGTAAAAGTGCATTTATTACTGAGCAGTTCCATATAACCACGGTACTTTCCCAACCGGACTTAAACCGACGGTGCCAAATTCTATGCGTATTACAACGACTGGACTGGAACCCACTGTGCCAGACATCTAAACCCAAATTCTATGCGTATTACAACGACCGGACTTGAACCCGCCACGCCAGACATCTAAACCATTAATAAATAATTAAATGTACTCACTTCAATCCACCTTGGTTCAGCTCCATCACTCTCTGGTCCGCTCCCAGCGCATATGGACCTTGCCTCACTTCCTGAAAGCTGATCCTTTGGGTTCGGTGCAGGAGGTCTTCTCAGCAGCTGTGCAATAGCTGTCTCGGTCCAGAAATTCCGGAACCAGGAGGAGAGGGGTATCTGGAGTTCCTTGTTCAGTGCGCCAAGTATGTTGGAAAAATTCCTTATCAAAAATCAGGTAGGATCAAAGTTTCAGCAAATTCCATATGCAGTGATCAGCGGAAGACAATACAGAGTACAGCTTCCACAGACTGCCGCAGTGCATTGGCTTAACTAACAAAGTGCTTCTGGCTAATATATATCCAAGGGAGGGTCGGGGTGGGTTCTCTTCCTGATGAGTTCATTCATGACGCAGTGTGATAAGGTTTGCTGAGCCTCTTTATATTTCATTCATGACTAAGATTGCATTTGCTGAGTCCATGCAGAAAACACTAGTGATAAGCTGAACAGTCAGTGATAGAACTGAACATTCACAGTCACATCAGCATCCTTCAGTCTGTTTTTTCCACTACTCAACAACTCCAAATATGGTAACAGGATTTCCTAGGTATACACATTAAGCTTTATAGAAGAAAAATTCATATTCATATTCATAAAAATTAATTTAACTCAGTGTAACAGAATTTTTCCATCAGTATATTTAACATTTATTGTAATAAAGTTCAGTTCCAGCACAGCCCTCTCGTCCGTCATCATTCACCAGGTTTGTGGACGTAACATGTATCCTACAAAATCCTCCTCCGATAATCTCTGCTGGCCGATGGGAATCTAAAAAACTTGTATTTCTGATTGCCATCACTATCTTTCATAAGCTGGTGATGAAGCCTGTTGTCAACCTGTTGTCAGCTCCTGTCAATCAGTAGATTTCTGTGTTTTGGTGCTTGGTTTTTGACTACTGTTATGGCTTCTGATAACTGAGTTTGGATTACAGACTGGACATCTTCGTTTTTATCACCTGCCCGACTTATGATGCCAATAACTGCATTTATGGACTTGGAAAACGGGAGCTGAGCTGAGAGGCCCGCCACTCAGCTAGCTAAACAGCTGTTCATTTAGCTGTTTAGTCAACATAAATTATCCGGGATCATGGGTCCTAAAAAAGCTCAGCAAGATGAGGAGGTAGATGATATTAAAAAGTCGCTAAACTTCATAGCTGAAGAGGTTTCTGCTGTTAGGCTGCAGCAGAAAAATATTCTGGACCTGGTTTAGGAGGTAAAAGCACTGCAGATCCAGAATGCCGAGAAGGACAAGAAGCTGACGTATCTGGAGAGCAAAGTGGTGAACCTGGAACAATACACCCGGGTGAACGATGTGATCATCACAGGGCTCCACAGTAACCCTTTAACTGTCCACATTAAATGGACGGGTCATGCGCCCCCAGTGGCACAGTGCAGCAACTGCACCTGTCAACTTATTGACGTCCCCTGGCTAAACTGACAATTTGTACTGATCTGTATTGATCTGACAGTTCAGAAGGTTGCAGACACGCGCCGGAGGAATCATGGCTGACATGGAATACAGCAAAGAAGAAGAAATCCTCATTTTTATTCTTCCTTTTTCCGCTTTGAGCTGACAACACGAATGTGGTCGCCACCATGATCGGTCATGGCGGCAGCGATTCTGACTAAAACTGCATGAAACGGGAAAAATAGCCACGTAATACAAACAAAATTCACGTGGGATAATCATAAAAGTTTGTAGATGAGGTAGAGGGTGTAAATGACCGACCAAACACGAAACTATGACCACGATGGGTGAAAAACTGAACTACCAGCACCAAGATGGCGGCACTCACGTCGTCATGGATTCTCACAGGAAAAATGCATCAAACAGGAAAAATAGCCACATAATACAAACAAAATTCACGTGGGATGATCATAAGAGTTTGTAGATGTGGTAGACAGTGTAAATGACTGAGCAAACATAAAACATCGACCACAATGGACGAAAATTGACCAGCCACATGGGCGAGCGAGCCCCTCCCCCCCACAACAAATATTTTTTTTTTTTTTACATTTTATTGATTTTCTGGTTCATATACTTTGAAGATTAGATAAAAACATACCCCTGTAGACAAAACGGAGTCAAAAAATGAACCATTCTTTGTGTAAATGTGTCCAAAGTCCCCTTTTGACTGAGTTATGTAATTTATATAGCTGCCACGACATTAGGCAGATTAGATGCATAAATTTATTCCTATCTGAAACTTTGGATCATATTCTACATCTTTCTAATTGACAGTAAGCCATTATCTCTTGCAACTTTCAAGTTATAGCCTTGGAAATCTGAACTATTTTATTGACAAAAAGTATTTACCACTCTTGACCACTAGGGATTATGTTTACCCCTTAACCGTTCCTGTCGCCATACGGCGCCTGGGGCAGCTAAAGGGTTAAACCTCGATCATATGCTCAGGTGGTGACTGCGGATAGCGGAGAGGGACTCAATGAGTTGGAAGCCGAATCCACTGAGCAACAGGTGGTAGCCATCCTGCAGTTCAAAGGAATACAGCTGGACTGTAACACCACTGAGGCCTGCCACCCTCTGCCCAGGAAAAACAACAGCGACAAATCGGCTGTTATCATGAGGTTTGCCAAGAGAAAACACAAGACTGCACTGCTGAAACAAGGTAGGAAACTGAAAGGAACGAACATTTACAAAAATGAGCAGCATACAAAAGAAAATGCAGATATAGCCAGAAAAGTAAGATACCTGAGAAAGCAAAAAAAAAAAGATTCAAAACACCTGGACAATAAACTGTAAAATATACATCAAATTAAATGGATCACCTCAAGAAGCCAAAGTCATTAACATCAGAAATATTATGGAACTGGACAAATATCAATGAATGTTATGAACTGGAGTCGACAGCAACAAGAGATAACTGTAGGACACTGAAGGATCACACTCATCTGCATCAGGACATATAATTACATGAAACAAAATATCAACAAACAGGAATAACAGGAACTGAAAATTTTTGAATATACCAATCACAACCCACAGGATGCGGAATATGACATAGACCCTGACAATAATTTATCTACCTCCATCAATAATGGCTACATGAGCCAATTGTGCACCATTTTGACATTTTCTTTGTTTAAATTTAGCTAACATGTCCATTGAAATACATTGAGAACGTTGTTTGTTTATACCTCGCTATGCAGCTAGGACTCGTTCACGGCGATCGGTGACGTAAGCGTAGGCAGCCCTATTAGAGGAGATGACAGACAGGTTGCCTGAATCCAGTTGGTTTTGATCGCTATTTTCTATAAATTTTATTCCTGATTTCTGGTTATCCAACAACACTTGACCATACATTTCATTTTTAGATGTTTTTTAGCTTAGTTAAAGTTTTATTTTCTCTGAGCAGGATCAAAGGTGGCTAGCTGAAACTAGCAGTTTAGCCACTCATTCATTTATGTTTCTGTGCTTATACTTCAGGGACCGGTCATATCCTATCAACTAAAAAAAAACACACACTCCCCTGTCAATTCAATTCAATTCAATTCAACTTTATTTATATAGCGCCATTTCACAACAACAGTCATCTCATAGCACTATCAACTGTAGGGGGGAACCCCCACAGTTGCAGAAAGACCCCAGCAATCAGGGGGTCTTTCTGCAACAAATAAAATGTCTCTGTCCACCAGAGACGTTTTATTTCATTCATCAAGACAAATTTATGTTAGTTAACTCAAGCTTGATTGATGCTAGCAGCTAAGATTAGTAATAGTGACATAGTTAAATGTGCTCTGTCTGCAGTCTGCATGTCAAAGTGTCCTTGAGCAAGACACTGAACACCTTGCTGCTGGTGGGTCAGGCCAGTCGCTGTGTATGGCAGCTCCGACGCCATCAGTGTGTGAATGGGTGTGTGGATGGGTGGATAGAAGGATCTGTAAAGTGCTTTGGTCATCCAGGGATGAGCAAAAATGTGCTATATAAGTGAATGCCATTTACACTTACAGATTTAAAGAGACATATAATGAAACAAGCTCTTCTGAAAACACCTGCAAAATAGGAATCACAAGGATGCTACAATAATTAATTAATTAAAGAAAATTTGACCAAAATGTATCAGAAACATTTCATCAAGACCTGTGTGAGCTGTTAAAATGTGGGAAAAGTGCAGTCAATGACCCCTTTAAATCTTGCTGTGGCATTTGTTGCCCTCATCCTTCATTTTGTCTAGACTGAGTCATAATGTGTGGCCTTTAAAACACAATATTAGACAACTGGCTTTTTTAATGCTCATGTGGACAGTTATTGCTATGTTTACTGTAGTTAAAAATAAATTCTACATCAAACTTCACACTATTGCTAAATTTATCATTTCTATGACCAACTGAATTTTGAAGATAGAGCAGCTTTTGCACTTTTGTAGCTCACCTAGAAAGTGAAAAAAATGCTGAATGCTCATAAACACTCAAGGACATCTCTACCCTGGAGCCTTGCCTGGGTGGTTATGTCTGTTAGCAGTTAGTCATGTCCCCAGCCAGCCTTTAACTCCGAGGGCGGTCTCTACAGCAACATCACGGCACCAAGTAAGGACCAGCTCCCAGATGCTTGAGTGGATGAATAATGACACTATAACACAGCTTCTCTCTCTGTGTCTCCCTTACTCCGATAATGAGGAACAGAAGAGCAGAACCTCCCCGAGGCACCGCACCTGGACTGGACTGAAATTCTGTCTGCCCCAACCTCCATCTCACTCAGGAGATAGGAAAGGAAAAATGAGACGATGCCCTTCTGCCAGCTCCTCAGCCTTATTTACACTCAATCAGACACAGTTTGGCCCACTTATGAAATTATAAAACATCTTCTAAAGTTACTGAGCCTTACCTGAGCACATTAGACCCCGAACCATTTTAACAAAATCATTCAATTGTGTTTTGGGCAAATTTTCTTTCTCTTTATACAGTAAGCTGCCTGGCTTCCTTCGCACCACATTATATTCTGCTCTTTCTCTCTACTTCTCACATTTTTCCCTACAGAGAGGCTTTGCCAAGTGGAGTCAATTAAAACTGTACATCTAAGTGAGAATTGTCTGTTTGTGTGTATGTGTGTATGTGGTTTCATAACTGCTCTGTGCAGTTCTTTGTGTAAGCGTGAGTTTACTGTGTGCATGTGTGTGTGTGTGTGTGTGTGTGTGTGTGTGTGCGCCTGGCTGGCTGGCTGGGTGTTGAAGCAGAGGTTCCCAAGGGGCCTGACAGAATGGCGTTGTAGCGCTGCACACTTCTCCTGCGAAAACGCCTCCGAAGGGACCCGGACAGCTGTGGCCAAACCGCTTTGTGGGACACATAACAAGCCTTATGGCACCCCACCCCCCACCCCAAAAAAAAGAAAAAAATAACCCACTCACAAATACACTATAGTTGCAATTCCAGAAACTCTGTCTAGTTTCCTGGTTGTTGTGTTCCTTTATCTGCTGTTTGGCAACCTTTTCTATGGAAAGAGCCATTTTGAGCAAATTTTGTCCTCAAAAATCTGCATGGAGCTGCAAAGCATATCCTAAATTAGCGACTTCTCTCTTAAAGTCACAGCTTCTTGTAAATTTGTAATTTTGATCTTGTTGTTTTGTGACTTTCTTTTTTATTTATTTAACCTTATTTATACAGGGAAGGTCCAATGAGAGGACACCCTGTTCACACTCACACATTCACACCTGGAAGCTGCCCAGTACAACCACAGACTGACCTGTGGCCTCAAGCTGGATTCATGCTGCATTTTCCCTCTGGTCCGCTTTGGTCTGCGTGCGATTTGGATGAGCCTGGCACGCAGGCGGCGCTGTACATGCTCACTTTTTTTCGTCTACCAAGTCAAGCGGTTGACGCATGCACACAACTGTTATTTATAGTTTTGTCTCAGCCCTATGGGTAGCGCAAATGCGCTAACACGCCAGTTTGTTCACCAACTATAAGCACGAGAGTGACACACATTTTTTGTAGCAACAACAATAGCATCGTTTCAAGGAAAAGGAGGAGCTACTGTTTACCAGTGCTCTTCCCCACTCAAGCTGCTGCTGCTGCAAAATGTATGTGTAACCCGGTTGTGGGACAGATATATTTAAGTAATGGAATAGTGTCTAGGCTCGTAGGAGGGGTAAAGAATAACTGAGCAGACAAACAACTGGAGTCACCAGGTAGTTGAACATAAACATGTATTCAATTAAATAATAAAAGAACATGAACATTTCAGAATAAATGTTGACAGGAGTGAACAACCCATTTTAAACCAGTCTTTTTCCAAAATAAAATAAAAGTCCATTCACAGTTTTTGGTCTGTTTTCAATTAGTTATTTTCTGTCGTAAGTCAAGATCAGGTGTTCAGTTAGAGCTCTTTATAGTCAAGTCACTTAGTCATTTGCAATCCTACCCCACTGGTGCACCGGTGGGGATGAAGAGGTGGACGGGATCTCCCTCCAATTGCATCTTGGGCCAAAACCTCCAAGGGGAAAGGAGGTGGTTGTCTCAAGGGTGGCTCACCATCTCCCCCGTCGAGGAGAAATCAGGTTCCAATTTTCTGTCACCGTGTTCAGGGCATCTTTAAAAACCTAGCCTGTATGAAACAAGCTATTACCATAGAAATCCTCACACATACTCACTTCATGGCCATAAAAATATGTCAAGAATCTCAAATGAACAGTAACACTGTCATTACAAAATAATAATGAATTTCTCTGCATCTTGTACATTCAATATTGTAGAGTTTCTAATCAGTCCCTCCAGGATTTCATGTTTTTATGCTTGTTGCAGGCCAAAAAGCCTGAATTCGCAGGAGCTTTTTTAAAAAGTTGCGACAAAAGTTGCGATGCTTTTAGTGTTTTCTGCACTAAAAGTTGAGGGAAGAATTCCAAATTTTAAAGCAGATGCTTTTTTCCAGTTTATTGCAGTGATATTCTATATAACAATACAAGAAAAGCACAGGATTGCCAAAAATTTCCTATTATAGTGATTTGTAAATTAAGCAGAAACTTCTGCTACACAGAAAAATTATTGTAACAGCAAATACAAACATTAACACAATATCCATTACAGCAGCTAAATTGCACTGAACACATGAAAAAGAGTAGAGATTTGGAAATTATTGGCAGCAACTTCATTTGAAAACTCCCTACAGTTCCCAACCACTCGGTACCGCGCGGAGAGGAAAAAATAAATTATTCATTCTGTTGCACTGTATTGGCTATTGGAGTCTGTGTTTTTCTGAAAAAAAAAATACAGAGAATATTCTCTCTCTTTCCATGCCTACTTGTCTGTCTGCTGCATGTCGGTCTTCACACACACCCACACACACACCCACACACACACACACACACATCTTTCATTTACAGCGGGACAACGGGGGAGGGAATGGGTGGGTGCATTTGTCCGTCCACACCGGAGATTGAATTTTAAAGCTCATTGACCAGATGTAGTAACGATTTTACCTCTAAAGATGTATAAATGTTCAAACACTCGCTGTAGTGTAGTGTACTCTCCTCACGCGTGCTCCCGCGACGGGGTGCTTTTGGACAGGCGCATGTTTTTCAACACAAACCCAGCGCTTCGTACACGCGGTCAGGGCAGAGACGTGGTGAGGCATCCACGGGCAGGCTGGGGGAGACGGAGGAAGGGGCGTGTTGGAAACCTCGTGGGTGAGTGTTTTTTTAAATCACACACTCTTTGCTGATGTGTTCCGTTACTCACTGTAAACTATAAAGTTACTACTCACTGTAAACATGGAAGTGAATGCAATGCAGCGATGCCCATTTCAGCGCAAGTTAGAGACAAATTTGATTGGTGAAATTGGTGAAAGTTGACGAGGACTGGCCAAAATTGCGGGAACATTGCGGTGATTGGACAAAGTTGCAAGGTTGCACAATAGTTGCACTGATTGGCTGATTTTGCGTGAATTGGTGCAATCGCAACATCGCAAAATCCTGGAGGGACTGTCTAACCCTTTTTATGAATTTTTAATATTAACCATGAACTATGATTGATTTTCTTTTATGTGTAATTGAATTTAACCATGAATTGACATTTTACATTCATAAACACAGATGTTTTATATACATCACATTTGGCACTTTAAAATTTAGCCTCCACATTCCTCTTGAGCAATTAAAATATTTTGCTTTAGCATTGGATGTGCATAACAGCTATGCTGCACACTCGAACAAAATTAAAATAATCAAAAGTGCAAAAATAAATGTGACATTGTGATGACACTAGCCACTGTGGGTGGATATTATCTCACATCCAGAAGCAGACAGAGGGGCTGAACAATGGACTGAGGGGGGTAGCACCCCACAGGGGTAATTAGACCAGACTTTAAGGCGCCTTTGCCTCCTGCTGCTCTAAACTGCAGGGCTGGGAGGCAAATGTATTGTTATGAAGGTAACATGTTATGATAATTGTACCACACAGTGCCTTTGTATGTAACATGTGTTATGATAATCGTGCCACACATGGCCTTTGTCAAACCCCATGTAACAGGCGCCAGCCCCTAGTTCCTATGCGCAGGTCAATAAAGCTATATAAGACAACGCAGAGGAACTGGGGGAAGGCTTACTGGCTTCAGGCTTTGCCAGACACACGGCCCCAACGTCCACGCTGGGGTCATAGGCTGTACATTTATGTTAGAGGGTTTAATAAAGAATCTGTGTCGACCTATGCTCGTGCCTCACCTTCACATCCTTCCCTTTTACCCTCTACAACATCAACATATAGAAAATTAATAAACAGTACTGTGGGACACATATGTGGGTTGCTGCACGGTGGCGCAGTGGTTAGCACTGCGGCAGCACAGTTTACCCTTGGCCGGGGGATTGTGGGGATCGTGGGATCGTGGGTTCGATCCCAGCCCCCGACCAACAGTGATCTGTGTGGAGTTTGCATGTTCTCCCCGTGTTGCGTGGGTTTACTCCGGGATTTCTCCGGTTTCCTCCCACATGCCAAAAACATGCATGTTAGGTTAATTGGCTGTTCTAAATTGTCCCTAGATATCTGTTTCCTATAGGCCCTTAGAATAGAGGGTTAGTACTAATGAAAGCGGTTTGAGTGGTCTTTGTGACTAGAAAAGCGCTATATAAGTGCAGGTTAGTTAGTTAGTAGTTAGTTCATATGCTTCACATGCATATTACTGTATGCTTATTGTATGCTTCATGTCTCAGAGGAACAAAAGGACCGAACCTCCTAGGAGATAACAGGAGGATGTGAAATGTGGCCTTTTGTATGCAAAGAGATGACCTTGAGGGATTTCCTGACCACCAGTGCCTTTAGGTGGAGGTGAGAAGACCTGGAAGAAGAAGCATTGTGACTTGGGATTAAAAGACAATGTGACTGTGTGCTTTGATGTCCTGGGGTAAAAAAGGGACAGATGTTGGGGGATTCTTTCTCTTTCTGCTTTTTGATGCTGTTGGAGAATGTGAATAAACCTGACTTGTGAGATGAACTCAGCCTCGTCATTCCTACATTCTCCACACTGGTGACCCTAAGACGTGTAATGATTGAAAGAAATTCCTCCGAGCCAGACTCGTCAGGAGCCAGCCAAGCGAATGCAGCCACAGCCCAGCTACCGGACTTCTGGCAGAGCAATCCGCGCTCCTGGTTTAATGCGGTTGAAGCGCAGTTCAACCTCCGGAGGATTTCGGTAGACGCCACAAAGTTCTACCATGTGGTTGCAAAACTGGACAACCACACAGCCCAGCATGTGGACAGCCTGATCAACCAGCCGCCGGAGAGCGACAAGTACGGCGCGTTGAAGGCTGCACTCATCCGGCACTTCACCCCCTCGGTGGAGGAGCGAGCAGAGGGGCTCCTGGCGCTGACTGAGTTTGAAAGCGACAGGCCTGCGGACCTGATGGAGAAGCTGTTGAGGTTGAAAGACTCGGACGATGATCACTTCATCTTCACCCACCTCTTCCTCAGGACCCTACCGTCAGCGGTGAGAGTGACCCTGGCCAGTTCGCCATTGTTGGCCCAACGAGACTACTGCGAGCTGGGCCAGGAGGCGCAGCGACTCGTCAATGCCACCAAACGGCGCGCGGCTACGGCTGCGGCTGCGGAGCTCCGCGCAATGTCCAGAGATGGCAGGGAGCCAGAGGCAGCAGTACCAGACTCACCGACGACGGCGGCGGCAGGGGCCAAGAAACACGAAACAGACGACGTCCTCTGTTTCTACCATCGCCGCTTCGCAGAGAGGGCACACAAATGTATACCACCGTGCCATTTTCAAGCGCTCGGGAAACGCCAAGACCGGGGGTTGGTAGCAGCTGCGGCCCTCAGGGAGGAGAACAAGCTGCTCTACTTGAAGGATGCGCGCTCGGGGAGGCACTTCCTCGTGGACACAGGCTCCCAGCTGAGCTTCATCACGCCTTCCCCCGCTGACTGGCTGGCGCCTTCCAGTGGTCCCGGGGTGTCAGCAGCGAACGGCTCGGCGATTAAGACCTTTGGTGAGAGGACTCTGCTTCTGTCCCTACACGGCTGTACATTTGAGTGGACTTTTGTCATAGCTGCAGTCAATTTCAATATGTTGGGGGCTGATTTTTTGTGCTCACATGGTTTGTTGGTTGATCTTGCTAACAGGCTCCTGGTTAATGCACTCTCTTTTTATTCTATTCCCTGTACAGCTCGAGTGGCCCCGCCAACAGCACAAGCCATCGTTACAGCTGCAAGTGATAAGTTCCACACACTGCTCACTCAGTTCCCAGCACTCACGGTCCCAACGTTTTCGGCGACCGTGGCTAAACACGGGGTGGAACATTTTAGTACTACCACCGGACCGCCCGTTTTTGCAAAAGCCCGGCGCTTGGATTCAGCTAAACTGACCATAGCACGCGAGGAGTTCGCCAACCTGGAAAAGTTGGGCATCATCAGGCGTTCGAAAAGCCCATGGGCTTCACCGCTTCACATGGTCCTGAAAGCTGATGGCTTGTGGCGACCTTGCGGCGATTTCCGCAGGTTGAACAATGCTACAGCGCACGACCGCTACCCAATCCCGCATATCCAGGATTTTTCAGTTCATTTGGCAGGGGCGCACGTTTTTTCTAAGATAGACTTGGTACGCGGTTACCACCAGGTCCCAGTGCGCGCTGAGGACATACCCAAAACAGCGGTAATAACTCCGTTCGGGCTATTCGAGTTTTTGCGCATGCCGTTTGGGCTTAAAGGCACGGCGCAGACGTTCCAACGCATGATGGACGCGGTGTTGCGTGATCTCCTCTTCGTGTTCGTCTACCTGGACAACATATTGGTAGCCAGCGCGTCCGAAGACGAACACGAAAACCACCTCACGGCAGTTTTCCGGAGGTTGGCAGAGCACGGGTTAATAATCAACCCAGCGAAGTGTCAGTTCGGGGTGACACAGATTGATTTTTTGGGGCATCGCGTCTCTCCAGAAGGAGCGGTTCCTCTGCCTGACAAAGTGTGCGCAGTAACAAATTTTCCCCAGCCACAAACGGTCAAAGCATTACAGGAGTTTTGGGGAATGGTGAATTTTTATAACCGTTTCCTCCCCCGTGCAGCGCAGCTCATGCAACCATTGTATGCTGCACTAAAAAAACAAAAACCCACAAATAAAATCGAATGGTCTCCGGAGCGGAGCGCGCATTCTCTGAAGTCAAAACAGCCCTGGCAAACGCTGCGTTGTTAGCACATCCAGTCCCAGCGGCCCGCATGGCGCTCACTACTGACACGTCAGATGTGGCCATAGGGGCGGTCGTGAAACAGTATGTAGCTGGAGCCTGGCAACCGCTCGCCTTTTTCAGCAGGACCTTGCACGATAGTGAACGAAAATACAATGCATTCGACAGGGAGTTGTTAGCTCTCCACTTGGCCATTCGCCACTTCCAGTTCTGGCTGGAGGGACGCCGTTTCACCGCGTTCGTTGACCACAAGCCGCTGACTTTCACGATGGCCAAGATTTCAGAACCTTGGTCAGGCCGGCAGCAGAGACAGCTGGCCGCGATCTCGGAGTTTACTACCGATATCCAGCATGTGGCGGGTAAACTTAATGTAGTGGCAGACTGCCTCTCGCGCGCCGTGGCGGCTCCAGCCTGCGTAGGGGTAGATTTTGCAGCCATGGCCACGGATCGGGTTAGCAACGCAGAAGTGCGCGCGGCCCCAGTCCGCGTAGGGATAGATTACGCAGCCATGGCCGCGGATCAGGTTAGCGACGCGGACTTGCGCGCGCTCCAGTCTGGACCAACAGGGTTAAGGCTGGAGAACAGGGTGCTGCAAGACGGTATGCCCCCCCCCCTAATCTGCGATGTCTCCACTGGGCGACCACGTCCTGTGGTACTGGTCGCGTGGCGCCGCCGCGTTTTTGACTCAATCCATTCTCTGGCGCACCCGGGAGTGCGCGCGTTGGTCAAAATGGTGGGAAAGAAATTTGTATGGCCGAGCCTGCGCAAACAAGTTAGAGAGTGGGCGGCAGCCTGCGTGGCTTGTCAACGAGCCAAGGTGCACAGACACATGAGAGCTCCCTTGGAGCCGTTTCACATTCCGGCTAAGAGGTTTGATCATGTTCACGTGGACCTCGTAGGCCCCCTCCCTCCCTCACAGGGGTGCACACATCTTCTGACAATGGTTGACCGCACCACGCGCTGGCCAGAAGTGGTCCCACTGTCGTCAACCACAGCCGAGGAGGTGGCGCCCGCGTTTTTAACGGCATGGGTAGCACATTTTGAAGTCCCGTCGGACATTACGTGCGACAGAGGTCCTCAATTTGTTTCCGAACTTTGGTCAGCGATGGCCCGCAGCCTGGGGGCAACGATCCACTGCACGACCGCGTACAATCCGCAGGCTAACGGGTTATGCGAACGTTTTCACAGGTCATTGAAGGCGGCCCTCAGAGCGTCGCTTACGGATGCAAATTGGGTGGACAGGCTACCATGGGTTTTATTGAGGTTGCGTTCTGCACCTAAAGAGGATTTAGAAGCCTCCCCAGCTGAGCTAGTTTTCGCACAGCCACTTCGGCTGCCCGGGGAATTTCTCCCAGATAATCCGGCGCCAGAGTGCTCCCCAGCTCAGCGGTTACAGAGTAGCACGGACGCGAGCATGCTACCTGGCCCCGTTCACCACAGTTTTCAGCGCGTTTTTGTGCCTAAGGCTTTAAAAAATGCGGAGTTTGTTTTTGTTAGACATGATGCCCATCGCCCACCGTTACGACCACCTTATGATGGACCATATAGAGTGCTGGAAACAGGGGATAAGCATTTTTTGCTAGATTTGGGGGGCAGAAAAGAAATGATTGGCATAAACAGGCTCAAACCCGCTTTTGTGGTGGCTGACGAAGGTGTGCAGTTGGCTAAGGCTCCTCGGCGCGGCAGACCCCCTAGAGAGCATTCCCCAGAACACCCACAGAGATTGACTAACAGTTCTCATCCTCAGACAGCAGCTCCCCAGCAGGAGGGCGCCGCGGAGGTGGTAAAGCCTGCTTACAGCAAATACGGGAGAAGACTGAGGCCCAAGCACCATGTGGACTGATGTGTAGTGATTTTATTATGACATGCAAACTGCTATTACGTTGTTCCATCTTAGACGTTTGGGGGGGGGGGTCATGTGGGACACATATGTGGGTTTCATATGCTTCACATGTATATTACTGTATACTTATTGTATGCTTCACATCTCAGAGGAACAAAAGGACCGAACCTCCTAGGAGATAACAGGAGGATGTGAAATGTGGCCTTTTGTATGCAAAAAGATGACCTTGAGGGATTTCCTGACCACCAGTGCCTTTAGGTGGAGGTGAGAAGACCTGGAAGAAGACGCATTGTGACTTGGGATTAAAAGACAATGTGACTGTGTGCTTTGATATCCTGGGGTATAAAAGGGACAGATGTTGGGGGATTCTTTCTCTTTCTTCTTTTTGATGCTGTTGGAGAATGTGAATAAACCTGACTTGTGAGATGAACTCAGCCTTGTCATTCCTACATTCTCCACAGTACCACTTTATCTGTGAACGCAAGGCTAAAGGCCTATAACAGTAACAGTATACTATCAAGCGACAAGTTAGCAAGCTAATGCACAGTCATGGCATGTGCTCTGTTAAACCTCATGTAAACCACAAAGCTAACTAGCCACAGCAGGCCTACAAGCTAACTCACCAATGTGGACCTCACAGCCTCTCACAGTCCGCCGGTTACAGAATCCCTTCTCTCCTCAATTGTTCTATAAGCTCCGACCAACTACCAGGCACACTGGATGGATTCAGGAGGATGGCTGTCGACAATTAGCACTGACCAGTCTCTCAGAGCACTCTGGTCTTCTGCCGCCAACGTTCGTCCTCTCTCTTTTCCAGACTGCAGCAACGGAAGTTCCACAAAGGGGCAGAGTGATAAACTTACATGAGTTTTTCCTTTAAATGAATAAAAGTGCAAATAAAATTATTAATATCAATAGATTAACAACAGAAATGAGAACTGTTTATTTCTAAGGGGTCATTTATTTGTGCATTCATTTATTTATTTATCTGTTTATTAGACTTTTTAAGGAAAAAATAGTACTGAAATGACACGAATGACTGAAAATACTACACATTCTGTACCTGGGTTACATATGTTTATTCTCGTCTTCCGCTTCCTCTTTGCCTTCTTTGTCTACTTTGTCTTTGTATGCTATGTTGGTAGCGCCACCTTGTGAATGGGACGTTTAGTCTTGCGCATGCACTGTCAGCGCAGTCAGGTTGTGGGAAGCCCGCGTAGTCATAAAGTTTGGGTTGCACGTGGATGTCTGCAGAAGAGCCCTACAGACACTAGCGGACTGGAGACAATGACATAAATTTCATCACACAAGGCTTGCGGTTGCGCATACGCAGACAGCGGAGGTGCAGCATGAATCCAGCTTTACGGGTCTTGCTCAAGGCCACAACAGTTAAACCCCTGTCACACCTTGACAATTTAGGCAGTGATGTCAAAGTGTCAAAATTCCTCTAAAACACTGGCATATGCCCAAGATTTTCAATTTTGGGCGTATGCCAGCTCTGCTCTGCCCTCTTGTTCCTCAGCTACTGAAGCACAAATACTACTGGCTCAGCATCTACGAGCACAACTCCTTAGTCAGCCTATGAAATTGTCAGCACCCCCCCCCCCCCTGTAGGTTCAAAGAGCATTACTCATATGTTAGAAATAAGTTTTGCGTATGCTAGACATTATCTCGACGTATTTTGACACGGGGGCTGAAAAGTTCATAGTGGTCATATTTCACCAAATGTGGTTTCTTTTTCAACCACAGGAATCCAAGCACTACAACACTGATGGAAAAAATGTGTGGACTGAAGGGGAGAGTCGTCGTCGGCCTCCATCGGTCTATGATGACCATGGAAGAGAATCCTAAACGTCTACTCTGCTGGAACAGCACCGCCTGTGGCTGAACAGGCCGATGCGCACCGGTGTTCTACCTTCCAGCGTTGGGCGTTGGTAGGATTCAAGCCTGGGCAGGAAAACATGGAGGACAAGATGTTACCCATGCAGCATGTCCCCCCTCTCCACGTCACTGATGAATCCAAAGGAACAGCAGGGCTGCTATAGTTTGGCACCAGCGCCGTCGCAGGAGCTGCCAGAACGATGTTGAGCACAACAGAGAACTGCCTTGGGGGCTCCGACTCTGGATTTTTCCTCAGGGTTGACTCCCGAGGCCTTTCCCGTGACCGGGTGTGCCGCAAGGCAGCGGAGGTTTGAAATCAGGGTTTACCTTCCCCTAGATGGGCTACCTTCCCAGGTTGACGAGCCACCAACTACCCGAAGCATCTGGTTTTAAGGCGCCAGAGATCCGCCCTCGCCCCTTCTCCTATTAGTAGAAGCAGTTCCGCCGGGCTTAGAGACTAAACCACACGGGCAGGCTAGGAGTTGGACTTAGTTGTCAGAGGCTTTTCGAGATGCACGCCGTAAGGAGCATTTTATGAGCACTAGGAGCTTAACCCCAGTGCCGCTCCTGGCTATGACAACCTTGGAACCAAGGGGGAGACTATGTTGCAAAAATAAACCACATTTGGTCAAATTTGACCGCTATGAACTTTTTAGCCCCCCGTATGAGTAACTTTTGAGTAAGAGCAGTGTTGGGAGTAACACGTTACTGTAATGCGACTACTTTTGTAGTAACGTGCTGTGTAATGAAATTACTGTTTAAAAATTCAGTAATGCATTGCAGTTACTGAAATTTGATCAAATATGTTACTCATTACTCATTTTACTAATATGGAGAGATATTTTTAGGGCAAATAAATTAGGCTGCATGTTCACCAAATGCGTTTGTTCAGCTCTGGGTGGCTATTTTCCATTCATTCTCTATGTAGTCCAGCGTTTACAGCGCTGCGCACCCACAGCGCTGAAACGCTCTCGGCAGTGGCTGTTTTTTGTCACGGCAAAATTCAACTTTTCAGAGACTGCAGCTAAGCTCGTCAGTGTCAGACCTTAAGCAGCCAATCAGAACTGCTGCGTGGGCTTGACATAGGACGCCAGTACTAGTCTGTACTCAGACTCCTGCTTTCTGTGTCATCATATTTTACATCCAGAGCTGCTAGAAAGCATTTTCTGTCCATTGTTATTTAGAGACTGCTATTAAAAAATCTGTAGAAAGTCTGAAAATAGGAAAAGCCGGAGTGATGAGCTGAGAGTGACAAGCTGTTGCTGGGATACAGGGCAAAGACTTTTCTTTTCCCCAGAGCACTGTGTACTAACACTGAAAAAGAAACAATGCTCAGGGCAGTCGGGCAACAAAAAAAAGCGTTTGGTGGACATGCAGCCTAAATATACAAACTGACCCTACCGTAGCTGACGCAGCCATCAGTGGACACAACCAAAGTAAGCAAAGAGCCTGCGTCTTCACAACTGAGCGGAGGAAAAGATGAAGCTACTTTGTTTTTGTGGAAATAGACAGATTATTTTTCCTTTGTCATGATTAAGGACAAAAGCATATTAGTGGGTTGCAAGCTAAAGTGCCAGTTGAGACCTACTGCAATCTTCAGAAGTGCTTGAAAACAGCAAAAAAGCTCCAGCAAATCTAGTGCTATGCTATGCTAACAACACCGTGTTTGTGGATCTATGCTATCTGAACAGCCACGGCTGGATGTAAAGAGGAAATACTCTTGTCTCAACACCCACGGCTGGATTTCAAGCACAGGTATGCATCTGAACAGTTTGTAACACAGACCCTGGACTGTGATCCACAGAAATTAAAATGCATTTACATGCTACCTAGATAAACATTAATCAAAAATGAATTTTGGTCTCCAAAGGAATTTGAAGGACTGGATCATGTCTCTGTCACAGCAGACATTTGGACTGTGGATAATGGACATTTTCTTTGGATCACTACACATCGGATTAATCCATAATCATAAAGGTAAGATAAACATGGATAGCTTTATGCAGTATTGGCAAGTCTTACCCTGGATTTACACTGACTCCGGATGCAGTACGTTACAGATGCATTGCGAATAGTCTGTTGCATCTGTCCCTACCAAATCTGTTTGTGTTTTGCAGTGGTATGAATGAGAACAGAGTTTGAAATACAAGCTCACGCAAGAATTATACAAAATAATGCGAGATCTCGAGAAAGACCCGAGAGCGACCAAGATGAACCGATCACGATCACATGATAACAAGGAAGTAAAATGTAGTGATGGCCCCCCACCTAGATTTTTGGGCTCTAAGTAAAACGTAAGTAGCCCATTAATTTTAATTCTATGAAACGTTTGTATGTTAGGTCAAGCTTTTACCTTCTCTGACACAGTGGTGGAGAAGTAGACCTCAGAAAATAACGGACGAACCTTAAATCCTTTTTAATGAACAAACAGCTATTAAATACCACAAGATACCGCAGGATTTCCTTGTGGATTTGATCCGGCATCTGTCTAAAATAGACTTGTCGCGTTTCATTAGCAAACCAAATTTGATGAGCCAGATTCATTCCACAGTGGTCCAGACCAGGTGGGGATTAGAAAATTGACGAGAATGGGAACTATTTGCTGTGGAGGCCGGATCGCAGCCGTAACGTACTGCATCCCGAGTCAGTGTAAATCCTGGGTCACTCCAAAATGAGGAAATTACTGGCAATATCATGCTGATTTTCTTCAGACTTTTCCCACAATAAGAGCTCTCAAGGCAGGATAAAGCAGACTGAACATGTTCTAAAAGCTCTGTCTGAAACAGTCTGTTTTCAGCCTGACATGAATAAGCCCATAATGTAATCCATTAATTAAATTATCTTGCTATGTGTGCAAGATGATTTAAGTATGCATTTAAAAGTAATGTGAAAGTTACTTTTCCAAGTAACTAATTACTTTAATCATGCAGTAATTGGTAAAGGAACTCAATTACTTTTGAAAAGAAATAACTAGTAACTGTAATTAGTTATTATTTTTAGTAACTTGCCCAACACTGCTTATGAGTACCTTACAAGTAATGTGTGTCAACAAACGCATAACTTACCGACAACTTATGCCCTGCATATGCTTGACATTGTAGCCACACGCTGGATACATCAGAAAATTTTCAGCGTACTGAAAATTTTCTGTGGACCTCGCCATATGATGACGAATACCAGCGTGCTCTTAACTTATACAAAACTTACCCATAACTTATTCAGCGTACGCCAGCATTAGGGCTGTGCGTTTTGATGATATTGTGACGTTGTGAGGGTTCACACAAGAAAGGAGAGATGACTGTGATGAAATAGGCTTTATTTACAACACACTCCCTCAACACAGACAGGAGGGGAGGTCATTCACACAGACCTTCATCTCACTAAGGGTGACACAAACGTATGATCAGTCACTGCTCTGACTCTTCTTATAACACTGCTGTGTCATTATAACACAGTTATAATGACACAGCAATAACACTTTAGAACACACGAATGAAAACACCCTTTGAATCCTCCGCTGCCAAAGCATGCTGGGAGAATCCCCGCCCCCTTAACACAGCCCCGACGTTACACTGTGCCCCCCGGACTGGTTTCTGTCCCCAGAATAAAAAAAGTCCAGCTCAAAAGTCCAACACGAATCTGTCCAGGTGTCGGGGCGGCCTCTGTTGTCAACGACCAGCACGCACAGGCCCGCTAGTGTTCATCTGTGCCTCGGTCGGAGTAGCTGGTTGGGGTGAAGGCTCCGGCTCGACCACCCGTGGGGCAGATGGCTGGTACGGGACGAGACGGTCATGGTGGAGTACCATGACCCGGTCCCTTTTCTGCAGCCTCACCCTGTACACCACATCCGACAGTCGCTGTAGGACCTCGCATGGTCCCGACCAATGGCTCGCCAGTTTTGGTGACAGTCCCCTTTTTCGCTCCGGGCAGAAAACCCAGACTCGATCTCCTGGTGCAAAGTCCCTCCCCTGACAGCGGGAGTCATAAGCGCGAGTCATATGCCCGCTTCTGCCGGCTCCCCGCTGCTGCCAGGGCCTCCCGAACCAGTCTGTGCACCGTGTGGAGGCGTTCCTTCAAACAAAACAAATAATCCAGCCCCGGTTTGCCCTCCACCTCTGGCTCCGGGGGTGGGGGGAGGGGGGCAAATACCAAATCCACCGGTGTGCACAGCTCACGTCCAAACATCAGCGCTGCAGGAGTGCACTGGGTGGATTCCTGTGCTGCCGTCCGGTACGCCCACAGAACAAAGGGCAAATGCAGGTCCCAGTCTCGCTGTCGCTGGTCCACTAGGACAGTGAGCTGGGTGGTAAGGGTCCGGTTGAACAGTTCGACCAGGCCGTCGCTCTGTGGGTGCAGTGGGGTGGTCCGGGTCGTCCGGATGCCCAGCCGCTTGCAGACCTCCCCGAAGACCTCTGCCTCAAAGTTCCGACCCTGATCGCTGTGCAGCTCCTACGGTGCGCCAAACCGACAGAACATCTCCACCAGTTTTGATGCTGTGGTGGCGGCGCTCTGATCAGGGACCGTGTACGTCTCTGGCCATTTGGTGAAATTATCAATTGCGACCAGAACGTAGCGGTTACCCCAGTCCGTGGTCGGGAAAGGGCGCAGAATGTCCACTCCTACCTGCTCCATCGGTGCTCCCACCCGGTACTGCTGCAAGGGGGCGTGGGATCACTGAGTCAGCCCCTTCTGAGCTGTGCAGGTGTTGCAGCGATGGACGTGGAGCTCTACATCCTGGTGACATCTGGGCCAGTAGAACTGGGCTGGAAGACGCTGCAGAGTCTTTGTCACCCCGAAGTGGCCCGCTCCTACCGCCCCGTGGACAAGCTGGAGTACATTGGGCCACAGCTGCCGGGGAACCAGCAGCTGCCAGACGTGACGCTGCCCAGCTGGAGTCTGCCACTGCCGATACACAACACCCTCGTGACAGCGGAGATTGGCCCACTGGGAGTGTAGGGCCTTGGTCTCTGGGTCCAGCGCAGACACAGCCTCCCAGGCAGGCTGCTGGCCCGCGTCCAGCCACTGCCAAACCCGGGAAATGACCGGATCTCTGTCCTGCTCGCTCTGCAGCTGCTGCGTGCCGAGGGCCTCTGTGACGTCATCGCTGGGGAGAGCTGCCTGATTATCCGAGGAGGAGCTGTGTGCCGCTGTGTTATTCCTGCTCACAGTGGCCCAGAGAGCAGCAGCCCGTGGGACGGCTTGGTCTCGATCCTCTGCCCGCTGGCAGTGACGACAGTCCTCCACCATGCAGGGACGCTGAGACAGCGCGTCAGTGTTGGCATGGAGGCGGCCTACCCGATGCACAATCTGAAAATTATAATCCTGCAGTGCCTCCAGCCATCTTGCCAACTGTCCATCCGGCTCTTTGAAGTTCAGCAGCCAGGTCAGGGAAGCATGATCCGTCCTGAGCTGGAACCTTCCCCCGTACACATACGGGCGAAAATGGCGAAGCCCCTGGATGACAGCCAACAGCTCTCTGCGAGTAACACAATAATTCCTTTCAGCTCTGCTGAGAGTGCGGCTGAAAAAAGCAACTGCCTGCTCTCTGTGTTCTCCCTCCTGGGATAACACCGCCCCGATGCCCTGGTTGCTGGCGTCCGTGTCCACGATGAAAGGCGGTTCGGGTCGGGATACTGCAGGATGGGGGCTCCGATGAGTGCTGAGCGAAGTTTGGAAAAAGCAGCAGCACAGCTGTCACTCCACTGAAACGCACGGCCTTTCTGTGTCAGCTGATGCATTGGGCTGGCGATGGTGGCGAAGTTTTTCACAAATCTCCAATAATAGGAGGCCAGTACGAGAAAACTCCGTAGCTCTCCCACATCACGCGGCACTGGCCAGTTTCTCACCACTGCCACTTTCTCTGGATCAGTGGCGACTCCCACTGCACTGACGATGTGGCCCAGGAAGGTGGTCTCCCACCGAAATAGGTGGCATTTCCACGGGTGTAGTCGCAGCCCAGCCTGTTGGATGGTGTCCAATACTTCCCGGAGGTTGGACAGGGCGCTGTCAAAATCAGCTGCGTGAACCAGCAGGTCATCCAGATAAACAATGCAGCGGCTCCAGGGCACGTAAGCCAACACTCGCTCCATCAGACGTTCAAAGGTGGCCGGGGCGTTGCAAAGTCCAAACGGCATCACCTTGAACTGATACAGTCCCTGCCCGATGGAGAAGGCTGTTTTCTGGTGGACCTCAAGTGACAGTTCTACCTGCCAATAGCTGCTGCGGAGGTCCAGCGAGCTGAACCAGCTGGAGCCGGCGATGTGATCCAGCGCGTCATCGATGCGGGGCAGGGGGTAGGAATCCTTGCGGGTGACATCATTCAGGCGTCGGTAATCCACCCAGAACCGCCACAAACCGTCCTTCTTCCTAACCAGCACCATCGGTGCCGCCCAGGGGCTGCTGGAGGGTTCAATAATGTCTGCCTCCAGCATTTCCTGTACTTTTTGTTCTGCTGCTGCCCGCCTTGAAAAAGGCAGATGGCGGGGTCGGAGCTGGATCGGCCTGGTCTCACCGGTGTCGATCTGGTGCTGCACCAAGTTGGTTCAGGTGCATTCCTCATCCTTCGCAGCGAAGACGTCCATGTAGCAGTCCAACATCTCCCGCAGCTGGAGTCTCTGTCTCGATTCCAGTCCGCTGCAGCTCTGCTGGAACAATTCCTCGACCGCCTGCTACGTTTCTGCTGACACACTGACCCGCTCCGCTGTGGCCCTCCCCCTTGCTGTCTTTATCAGTGGTCATGCTACCTCTGCTCGTGCTGGTGGCGCTGTTGTGTTCAGTACTTGCGGTGACCCACCCAGTTCGGCACGCCCTGGCGGTCCCTCAATCTCGCAGGCCTCCAGGTTCCTCCTCTGGGCCCCACTGCAGAGCGTGATGGTCCGAGTTCCCAGCAGGAGGGACGATCTGACGGTGTCAATTTTTGCGCTCCATGCTGAGAGCAGATTGAGTCCAATAACGCAGGGGTCTTGGATGCCAGCCAGCCAGAACAGGTGGTTTGTGTTCTGGCCGGCCACCCCCACCACAAGAACTCTCCGCCCTCCCAATCTGGCGTGCTCACTGGTAGCTGTGGTGACGCAGTGCCCGGTGGGTTCCCACCCCTGCGATTCTGTATCGTCTGTGCCTGGCAGCACGGGCCCTGTTGATCAGGGCCCGGATTGGTGTGTTGTCCAGGCTGCACTGTAGGTACATTCCTGGCGAGTGTCCAATTCGGCCCACACGCGGTGACAGTTCATCGGGGTAAATGTCTGTGGGAGGCGGCAGGTCCCCGTCCATGCCACCTTGCTCTAGTGTAACGTTGGCGAGGGGCCTGTTTGTTGTGGGGCCGGTTTGTCGTGGGGTGGGTGCTGGGCAGTACCGTGCAATGTGTCCTGGCTCCCCACAGCGGAAGCAACCTTGCTCGCGCCGCCGTCTTCTCCGTGGGCGCGCCGCTGTGGTCCGGCGCAGCCCCTCCTCTTCCTCCTCGCTCTCAGCCGTGGCCTGGAAGGCTCTCTGTCTAAGTGCCGATGCATCAGCTGTACAATCCATTAGCGGTTCCACCCGCTCCGCTTCTGCCACAGCCATCTCCCAGCTGCTCGCGGCGTGAATCCAGATGTGGCTCTGGAGCTGGGCTGTGCGGAGACCCCGGATGAAGTTCCAGAGGGCAAGCTTCTCCACTACCTCTGGCTCGAAATCCGGGTAACTACGCCGTGTCAGCAGCCATATGTCCACTGCGTAGGCTCCCACGCTCTCTCAGCTGCCTCGCCGGCGGTTTGTCAGCTGTTACTCATCGTGCTCAGCGTTGGCCGCTCTCCCAAACCGCCTCCAGAGTGCTCCTTGCAGCGCTGGCCAGCTGCAGCTTTCCTCGGGCCGGAGATCGGACAGCGTGCGGAGAGCCCTTCCCTCCAGGGCCAGCGCGACCTGCACGGCGGTCTCTCCGAGTGGCCAGCCATTCGATGCAGCAGCCAGCACGTCCTGGACCAGGTAGTCGTCCAGCAGGGTTTTACCATTAAAGCGGGGAACTTTGGCCCACTGCCGGATGGGTGGGATGGTCGCACTTGGTCGCTCGCCGCCCCTGGTCGCAGTGGAATCGCCGGCCCATCCTGCCCTGCCCTGAAAAGGGTGGGGAGCGGGGCTGATCTGCTCTGTTTAGCCCGTCTTGCCTTGAGAAAGGCAGAAGGCGGGGTACGCTGGTCCCGTCGGGTCCGCTGCTCCGTTCATCCCGGCTAGCAGCTCTGGGGGTCGGTGTACCAGCTTTGTCACCCATTCCCAGCTGAACGATGAACCACTCCAGCTGCTGAATCTCTGCTCTGATCCTGGCTTCCATCTGCTCCATTGTCCCACTTCTGACACCAGTGTGACGTTGTGAGGGTTCACACAAGATAGGAGAGATGACTGTGACAAAACAGGCTTTATTTAAAACACACTCCCTCAACACAGACAGGAGGGGAGGTCATTCACACAGACCTCCGTCTCACTAAGGGTGACACAAACGCATGATCAGTCACTTCTCTGACTCTTCTTATAACACTGCTGTGGTCCAGATCATATCAAGCTTTATTCCACTCTCTCTCACATTTCTCTCGAAACACAAGCAACAAAAGAGTAACAGATCTCAGGCACCTCTGCTCTTAAGTAATACCCTCGGTCAGCCTTCTCTGTGTGCTGCATTAACATCAAAGCCTTTGTAATTCCCATTCTCTTTGTCACTGTTCACATCAACACACCACCCCTGCATCCACACACAAACCCCCCATGACAATTCCTTTTTGTCTTTCAGTCAGAGTGTAAATATACTGAGGTGGATTCTCACACCACCACCCCCAGACTCAGACTGAGCCTTGACCCTCATGTCCTTTGGGCTTCAGCTTACGTCCCTAGCAGCTGTAACGTGGGGTCTGCAGCTTCGAGGTTGGGGGTACGTCCGTCTGTGGGGGGACATTGGGAGGGGGGAAAAGATCATTAGCATGCCCTTGTGACTGATCTGATGAGTCATTTACCTGGGGAGTTCTCAGTGGGGGTCGTCCGCGCCGAGGAGTTCGGGCCAACACCACTTGCTCGTCTGATATCACGAAAGTGGGCTTAAGCCTGTCTATACAGATTGTTTCTCTGCGTCCCCCCAAGTCTAACACAAAATGTTTCTCCCGGGGTTCCAGCACTCTGAATGGGCCATCGTAGGGCGGGCACAAGGGGGTCCGGTGGGCATTGTGCCTGACAAGTACTAACGCCACATCCTTCAAGGCCTTTGGCACAAAAGCGCGCGGAAAACAGTGGTGGACTGGACTGGGTACCATCCCCGCCACTGTGCTACGCGGTGAAAGCGGGGATGGATTGGTGTACGGCACGAGGCTGTCCGGCAAAAATTCCCCTGGGAGCCGCAGCAGCTGGGAAAAAAACAGCTCTGCTGGGGAGGCTGCTAAATCCTCCTTCGGTGCTGAATGCAACCCTAATAGAACCCACGGCAACCGGTCCACCCAATTTGCATCCATAAGCGAAGCCCCGAGCGCTGTTTTAAGCAATCTATGGAAACGCTCGCTTAACCCATTGGCCTGTGGGTTGTACGCGGCCGTGTGATGAAGTGAGATGCCCAGGCTCCGGGCCATGATGGCCAAGGTTTCGGAACCATGGTCGGGCCGGCAGCAGAGACAGCTGGCCGCGATCTCGGAGTTTACAACCGACATTCAGCATGTGGCCGGTAAACTCAACGTGGTGGTGAATTGCCTCTCGTGCGTATTAGTGGCCCCAGTCTACGTGGGGATAGATTACGCGGCCATGGCCGCTGAGCAGATCGGCAATGCGGACGTTTGCACGCTCCAGTCTGGACCAACAGGGTTAAGGCTGGAGAGCAGAGTGCTGCAAGACGGGGGCCCCCCCCCTAATCTGTGACGTCTCCACGGGCCGCATGCGCCCGGTTGTCCCACGCGCTTGGCACTGCCGCGTTTTTGAGTTGGTTCACTCCCTGGCGCACCCAGGAGTGCGCGTGTCAGTCAAAATGGTGGGAGCAAAGTTCGTCTGGCCGAGCCTGCACAAACAGGTGAAAGAGTGGGCTGCAGCCTGCGTAGCGTGCCAGCGAGTCAAAGTGCACAGGCACACAAAGGCCCCCTTGGAGCCGTTCCATATCCCGGCTAAGCGGTTCGACCACGTTCACGTGGACCTTGTGGCCCCCATCCGGCCATCGCAAGGGTTCACGCTACTGAAAATTTTCCGTGGACCTCGCCATATGATGACATATACCAGAGTGCTTCAGCATGCTCTTAACTTATACAAAACTTACCTATAACTTATTCAGCGTACGCCAGCGTTAGGGCTGTGCGCTATGATGGTATATATCGGATAACAATATAAAAATGTCTATTGTTTCATAGAATACTCTATCATTTATATTGTGGAGAAAGGAGGCAGGCGAGACAACGAGCTAGATGGCACAGTTACTTTATTCTTCCTCCAACATATTTTACAGCAAGAAAGACTGTCTGGTCTCTGTGCATTCCTCTTTTATACCTTTATTCCCATGTATCGAGACCCGACACTTCTGACCATAACCATTGTTGTTTGAACAAAGAATGTGTGGTACATTAACAAAACATAATGCTGGCTCCGCTCCAACACACTTCTTCTTTCCGGCATTTACTCCTCTCCCCGGGGGACACATAGTCCTTATTGTCCCATCTGATACCCCCCGGTGACACCTCCTCCTTCAGTCCATTGTCCCCTGGGTGAAGAAATCCAACACCATGCCCCCATACAGCCACCCCCCTCCCCTCGCTGCTGAACACCCAGAATGGGCCTAAACCGCCCCATCCTTTGGGCTTGAGTTGGCCCCCATAGCAGCTGTAGCAGGGGGTTGCTGATCCCGTTGAACTGCCCTGCTGGCGGGGTGTACAGGAGGGCACGTAAGTCTGTGGAGGGAAAAAGGGAGGGGGAGAAAACACATCAGCTTCACGAGTGCCGATCCCTGCTGAGGAATCACCAACCTGCAGAGCCACCAACAGTGGGCTTCCGCGCCAGGGAGCTTGGGCCAACGCCACCTGCTCATCTACCAACACAAAAGCAGGCTTCAGCCTGTCGATGCAGACGGTCTCCCTACATCCCCCCAAGTCTAACACAAAATGCTTCGCCTCAGGTTCCAACACCCTGAACGGTCCGTCGTACGGTGGGCGCAGTGGGATTCTGTGCGCATCGTGCCTGACTAAAACAAAACTGGCATTCTGCAAGCTTTTTGGGAAGAATGTGCGGGGAAAGCAATGGTAGGCCAGGACCGGTATGCTCACAGCCTCTGTACTGTGTAAAAATTGCGTGGGCGGATTGGCCTCAGGTGCAGGGTTTTCTGGTAAAAACTTTCTGGGGATCCGCAGCGGTTGAGAAAAAACGAGTTCTGCTGGGGAGGCTGCCAAATCCTCCTTAGGTGCAGCGCGCAACCCTAAAAGAACCCAAGGAAGGCAGTCAATCCAATTTGTGTCCGTGAGCAAAGCTCTGAGCGCTGCTTTAAGCGACCTATGAAAACGCTTGCATAAACCGTTAGCCTGGGGGTTGTACGCGGTAGTGTGGTGAATTTTGACCCCCAGGCTCTGGGCCATCACGGACCAGAGTTCTGAAATGATCTGTGGACCTCTGTCCGACGTGATGTCCAATGGAGATCCGAAACGTGCAACCCAAGCTGACAAAAAAGCACATGCCACTTCTGTGAATGTGGTAGAAGCCAGCAGGACCACTTCAGACCAGCACGTGGTGCGGTCCACGACCATCAACAGGTGTGTGAAACCTTGTGACGGTGGGAGGGGTCCCACCAAATCCACGTGGAGATGGTCAAACCTCCTAGCTGTGATTTGGAATGGCTCGAGGGGAGCTCTGGTGTGCCTGTGCACTTTGGCCCGCTGGCACGCGACGCAAGCTGCAGCCCACTCTCTCACGTGTTTGTGCAAGCGCAGCCAGATGAATTTCACCCCTACTAGTTTCACCGAAGTGCACACTCTTGGATGCGAAAGGGAGTGGACCAACTCAAAACGCAATGGCACAAAGAGCTTGGAACCGCCTGGTGGAGACGTTGCAGAGTAAGGGAGGGCACCCTTCTTGCACCACCCTGCTCTCCATGCCTTAACCCCATTGGCACAGACTGGAGTGCGCAAGTGTCTGCGTCCCCGGCTTGCTCCGCGGCCGTGGCAGGGAAATCTATTCCCATGCAGACTGGGGCGATTAACGTGCATGACAGGCAATCAGCCATGACATTGAGCTTATCGGCGACGTGTTGAATGTTGGTAGTACACTGAAATTGCGGCCAACTGCCGTTGCTGCTGGGCTGACCATGGTTCCGAGACCTTGGCCATTGCGTACATCAGAGGCTTATGGTCCACGAATGCGGTGAGCTCACACCCCTCCAGCCAGAACTGGAAATGGCACATCACCAGGTGGAGAGCCAGCAATTCTCAATCGAACGTGCTGTATTTGAGTCCGTTGTCCCGCAAAGTGAGGCTGAAAAATGCGAGTGGCTGCCACGAACCTGAGACACATTGCTCCACTACTGCCCCTATGGCAACGTCAGATGTGTCTGTAGTGAGCGCTATCTGTGCAGACGGGTCTGGGTGGGCTAACAATGCAGCATCCGCAAGTGCTGCTTTAGTGTTAGTAAAAGCCTGGACTCGCTCGGGAGTCCATTTGATGGCTTCCGCGGGCTTCTTTTTTTTAAGCGTGGCGTACAATGGCTGCATCAGCTGGGCTGCTCGGGGAAGGAAGTGGTTATAAAAATAAACCATTCCCAAACACTCCTGTAGTGCCCTCACGGTCTGCGGGTGCAGAAAGTCCAATAGCGCGCACTTTGTCCGGTAACGGGATAGCACCCTCCGGCAAAATGCGGTGGCCCAAAAAGTCAATCACTGTAATACCGAACAGGCACTTCGCCGGGTTAACTCTCAGCCCGTGCGCTTCCAACCTCTGGAAAACTGTCCTGAGATGGGCAATGTGCTCCTCCTTGGACACGCTGGCTACCAGAATGTCGTCTAAGTAGACAAAAACAATGGACAAGTCGCAAAGCACTGCGTCCATCATCCTCTGGAAGGTCTGTGTCGCGCCTTTTAATCTGAATGGCATGTGTAAAAACTCGAATAGGCCAAAAGGAGTTATTACCGCTGTTTATGGAACGTCTTACGTGTGCACCGGGACCTGGTGGTAACCGTGGACCAGATGCACTTTAGCGATCATGTTCTGTAGCGTTGTTCAAGCGCCGTAAATCGCCACACAGTCACCACGACCCGTCGGCTTTAGGCACCATGTGTAGCGGGGATGCCCACGGGCTGTTGGAGCGCCTGACGATGCCCAACTGCTCTAAGTTGGCAAACTCCTCTCGTGTTCTGGCCAGTTTAGCTGCGTCCAAACGCCGAGAACGTGTGAACACCGGCGGGACTTTTGTCATTATAAAGTGCTCGACCCCATGTTTCATTACCATAGCCGAAAAAGTCGGGACCATGAGTGCTAGGAACTGTGCGAGCAAATGCTGGTACTTACCCCCTGGAGCTATATTAGCCAGTGTTGTCGACCCAGCTCCCCAAGCTGAGCAGGGCAGTGAGGTCAAAGAGACAGCGTCCACTAATTTCCTATTAGCAACATCGGCCAACAATCCATAAGCACATAGAAAATCTGCTCCTAAAATGGGGCTGGAACATGCAGCTATCACAAAGTCCCACTGAAAGTTGCGTCCGTGTAAGCATATCGTCAGTGACCGCTTACCAAATGTCCTGATGGTGGATCCGTTGGTGGCTGTGAGCTCAGGACTGCGGCGTCCTGCCTCCTTGTCTGCATTGACCGGAAGGATGAGGCTCTTCTGGGAGCCGGAATCCACCAAAAACCATCTCCCCGAATGTGTGTCCATGACATAAAGCAGTCTGTTCCTGTCGCCATCGGTTGCAGCTGCCACTGAATTCCTGAAGTGCCATCTTCCCAGCTTCTTGAATTGGCATGGCACCAGGCAGTGTTGGGCATTCGAGCCAAAACGGCGATGATGAAAACAGATTGCCCTGTTCCTTCATCTTCGGCTGTCCGTCCCGGCTACCATGAATGGCTCCTCAACCTCACTGGAGTCCCTCATGAATGCCAGGGCCACTGTCTGCATGCTGAAAGTTCTGGTAGCTGAAATGATGTGGTCTGCTTCCTGCGCCAGGGCACGGTAGTCCTTAGCAACCAGCCGCGGCAAATTGGTCAGGATCACCCTTGCTGTAGCCCAGGGGTGGGCAATCATGTGCCATGGAGGGCCATTCCACTCTAGGTTTTCTATTCCACCCAGTCTCGTCAGCAGGTGCTTTCACTGATTAGCAATCCTTGAAGGTGATCAGAGCAAACACCTGCTGAAGAGACTGGGTGGAACAGAAAATCTGCAGTGGAATGGCCCTCGCTGCCCACCCCTGCTGTAGCCGGTAGGTTCCTGAAGAACAAGTGGGCGAACAGGAAAGATTCATTGTCCTTCCCCCTCAGCACCAACATGCTCTCCATGAGCTCCACTGCTTGATTTGTCCCCTAACTCCAAACGTGTTAGGAGCATCTCTGCCCTCTCACTGTCAGAAAGGGTATAGCACTGGAGAAGCATCCTCTTGAGTGCCTCATATTTTCCTTGGGCCGGCGGCTCCTGGAGCAGGCTCGTCACCTGTTGTTGTTCAACTGAGAAGTTGGCAACAGTGCCCAAAGTCGCTTATAATAAGCAGACTTGGTAACTATGGTGGGTGGCTAGGCTTCTGTCCGGTGGATGCTAATGCTACCTCCAAACTACCAGTTTAGATAGCTGCTACTCCTGTTTGCCAGGGATGTGGGACTGTTTTTCATCGTGCTGCGTCAAACAGGATAGTTTGCTAATCTCGTTTTAATAGGAGGTAAGTAACATTAACACTGTGTCAATTATAAAATGCTTAATGACAGTGCTAAGTTGTGGTAACTGGAAACATGTAGCAGACCATCATTTCTTTGGTTTAAATTCCTGCTGAATTTCTTAGTTTTGTCTGGAAAAATGTTTATTAAGGCTGCAAAAGTGCAAAAGCATGATGGTGGCACATACACACAAAATAAATAATAAATTACAAAGGCTCAGAGGAGCAAGTTGGCTTTTAATGTAATTTATTTATTTCTAATCATTTTAATTAGTTGAGTAGCATTAATGAATAAAGTTAAAGTCATCACATGTATTTTTTTTTTATCTTAACCTTTTGTGTCTTAGATTTTCAGATTATGACCAATCTGAAATATCTTTACTTAGAAGCAAACAGGATAAATCAGGCCAGAATGGCAGTCTTTAGGCTGCAGGTCTACACTTAAAATTTCATTGATTTAAACTAACAGCTAATTCATATCTGTAGGTGACTAATTTTCTCATTTTCAGACATTTTTTTATGTTTTTGGGTTTTTTTTTTTGTTTTTTGCTATTCTTATCTGCCTCAGGAAATATTTAGCTTATTGAGTTTAGTTTTATTCATATATGATTTAGAAGAAAAAACAGAAATTTATGAGAATCAAGTCTCAAATGTACAAAACTATTTTATAACAACACTGCAAAATTATGAGGGGAAAATGGTACATGTAAAAAAAAAAGCAAAAAAAAAAGAGATGGTCCTTTTTATGTGATTATCTAAATTGTAGAATTTACAGAAAATGTGTATTGTGATATATATTATTATCGTGATATAAGATGGCGGCGTGGTGGCAGAGTGGTTAGCACTGCGGCAGCACAGCAACTCACCCTTGGCTGGGGGATCCTGGGTTCGTTCCAGCCCCCGACCAACAGTGATCTGTGTGGAGTTTGCATGTTCTCCCCGTGTCTGCGTGGGTTTACTCCGGGATTTCTCCAGTTTCCTCCCACATGCCAAAAACATGCAAGTTAGGTTAATTGGCATCAATTGGGGATTCTAAATTGTCCTTAGGTATGACTGTGAGAGTGGATGGTTGTCTGTCTCTCTGTGTTGGCCCTGTGATGGACTGGCGATCTGTCCAGGGTGTACCCTGCCTCTCGCCCAAAGATGCTGGGATAGGCTCCAGCCCCCCCCCCCCCCCCGTGACCCAAAAAGGATTAAGCGGAAGATGAATGAATGAATAATATAAGATGACTTATATTGTGATATGAATTTCTTGCCATGTCGCACAGCCCTAGCTGGGGTATTCTCCAAATTTTTCATACATCCAGGATACGCTACCTAAATCGACAAGGTGTGACAGGGGCTTTAAGAAGGGTGGGGCAAACACTGCTATCTTATCTGTCCCACCCACATGAATTTGTTAGTCGTTTTCCTAATTGTGCAACTTTTTTTTCCTGTAAATGCATAACTTTCTTAAAAATTTGGCACTATTCAGATTGGATTAATATGGTTCATGATATTTATGTGCTGGAAAAATTGAGATTTCTTTTGAGAGAGGATGTGGGCAAGTTTATAAACTGTTGGGAACCTTGGTTCTCATATAGGTGTCACCTTCCAGACCTGATTTCAAATAGGTATTATTCCTATACCTCTCCCAGTTTTTATGCTACTCATTGTTCTGTTTTCTTTGTGTTTTCTCTTCAGTTTTCAATGGGCCAAGTTAACAACAGGAATTTAATTTTTTTAAGGTTAACTGTGTTATGTAGGAAAATTTAAAAAAAAATAGAATACAAGATGGAAACGTGGTTTTATGTTTTGTTGTAATGATTTTCATCTTCTGATTAAAAAAAAGACTAAAATTTTGGACTATTTACTTATAAATTTATGTATATTAGATGAAATTTATATTTATAAACTTTTTTCTCTTGCAAACTGTGTGACTTTTACCAATTAATTTCATGACTGTTGGTGCAAACCTCATATCTCCATATTTTGTCTTTTTTATTTTTTTAATTGACTCATTCTATTGATCACACTTCATGTCTTTGGATGATTTTTTAAACTAATATCAAACTAATAATAAGCATTAGAAAATCCAAGTGATTAGATTTTATAAATCAATAGATTTTATAAATCAAACTAAATCAATCATTTTGGAGATACGAGGTTTTCACTGACAGCAACGATTTGTGACTTTCACCTGTAAATCAAAATTTTTTCAGCTTTTTGTGGTGAGGTTTCTCTCTTAAAGCTATAGCTTTCCATGAATTGTGACTTTTTTCATGTACATTTGCGTCTTCTGTGTAGTCGATGTATGACTTTTTTCTTACAAAATTTCCAGCCTTTTCAATTTTCCTTCTTTTTTTCAGTTTGCTATCAAAGCAACAAAGAGCCCATGCTCCTGCTCTAGTCAAGGATTTTTTTTCCCACAAAAAATGTAATGGTACTTTCCCCCCAATTTGTTATTCACAGAGCCCCACTCCTGTTTCTCACACAGAAAGGAGTTTTAAAAATTAAACAGTCTACATAAGTTATAAATAATGCTTAGCATAAATTAGCATTTATCCTCTCAGTTACAATGTGGGAGGAAACTGCAACCTGCAAATATAAAAAGAATGATTACAAAGAATACAACTCTGAATCACAAAGGAAATACAGCATTGCTTGATGGTGTTCCGTACTGAGAAAATTTTAAAAATCATGGCAAAAATGTGACAACGAAACTGTTTTTAATTTAATTTATTTAACAGTCACCAGATGATGAGATACATTCTTTTAAAAAAGAAATAGACAACAAAACTGATATTCTTTTTCAGATTTTTAAAAACTATTATACAATATTTTTAATATATAGATTTTGTACAAAATAAAAGTCAGTAAAAGGGGTAAAGGGCGAGTGACATCTTAAGAAACAGACAAAAGTAAGAAGGGACATGATTTGACTCAAACAATTACCACATTTAAAAGTGACAAAGACCAATCTCTTTCATAAATAAATATAAGAAAATTAGACATCATATATAGCTCTCTTTCCAATAGTTGGGGGTTTTGCTGCACATGTGCAGCATAGCATGTAACCGAAAAATTGCTTTGTGGGGTCCATTGCTTTACAAAAAAAAGTCCACAAATTTCTGCACAGAGATTAAATGGAACCAGCGCACTAAAAGCCCTGAAATAAAGGTATCTACCTCAATAATGGGTCTGATAGTCTGTGCCATGCTTGACCTTTGGCTGCAACAACCCCCCCCCCTCCTTTTCCTTTGTGTGCTGCGCTTGGTACAGACCCTGAGCAGAGAGTCTCCTTGAGGGAAATGGAGAATGGGGTGCCCTCTTTTTTTTCTCTCTCTCTCAAGGCCAGCAAGAAACAAGCTGCAGCCAGCCCCCCACCACCCACCACCACCGCTCACAAACAGGAACAACCAAACAGAGCACATGTGGGAGGGGGGCACACTATCGGAGCTTAGGAAGGTCATGCTGCCCTACCGACATCCTTTCATCAATGGATTCTATCCTTTCGCCGTGGATATTCCGGCACTGTCCTCATTTATCCGTAGAATTTCAACAATACGACAACAACTACAAGACAACAGAATAAACACACAAAAAAGTGGATGTGCACGGCTGCGGGGCATTGCAGCACCGTTCGTCACAGACTCACGCCACTCTGATTGGCTGATTGTTTTATCCTTACATTTTCCCTTTGCACCTTTTTTTTTTTTCCTTTTTCAAGCTCGGGAACAAGTGGTGAAAATATAGGAACAAGGGAACAAAATCAGGATGACGGACATGATTTAGAATATGAACACACGTTTTCAGACCCACATGTCCAATGAGAATGGAAACTGAGGCTGATGATTGCTCCCACTGCAACAACAGGCTTTTTTTTGCTCCCTCCTTGTCTCCATCTTTTCTTTTGTTTTTTACCATCTTTGAGCAGGCAAGTGGACAGCGGCATTGGCCCTTCTCAGAGCAGGACAGCAGGCAGAGTGACTTGGCGTTAATCACCGTTTTGTCTCAATTTCTTGGCGCATTAACTTGGAGAGGAGAGCGATGGCCCGGGCAGCCGGGGTGAGAGATAGGAGGACGACACGTTAGCCTCTCAATAATGACACATCGTTGCTGCATCACTTTGGAGATTAAAAGCAAGATGCTGAATTTCAATCAAGCCACATTAATGGACCGGTGTGAGGAATGGTCATTTTGTCTCCACTGGCAGGCAGAGAGAGGGAGGAAGGAGAAGGAGAGACAAACTGGTATGGGAAGCCCAGGTTAGACAAGGTGAGGTGACATTTTAATTTACCAAATTGTGTGCTAGCCTCTAATGACGGAGTCCATTTAATGACATTGTGACAACCAATGGGAAAAAGGCCAAAATAATGCATCTGAAAGAGTAGTTATAGCACCAAGAAATAAACACATAAAATTTTGCATTGTAAGATTACCAGTGTTAGGAAATAAATCTGAACTTTTACTTTTATCATTAAAGTACTAGAGCTCAACTAATAAATTGGGCAAAAAACTCTGTAAGAGGCATTGAATTAGTTCATATTTATTCTAAAATGATAAAATGAGCAACAAGTAATTGCTTAGGTTCCAAATTATTACAAACTTTTCAAGGTTTCTTTTGCAAAATATATACCAAAAATAGCATCAGTTAAGCAAAGGACTCCAATTTTAATTTGAAATCTGACACTTTTACTAGCAGAGCCTGTGATTTGCTCATTTGTTTCTGTCAAATGCTTCAGCCACTTTATAAAAGATGCCAAGCTCTGCCTGAGTCGCTCTGTGAAAGCATCACACCGTGAGATGTGACCTACTTGCATTAAAGTGCATTTAGAGTTCAGTTCTCATGGTAGATGAGAAGCGATGTTGGGCGAGCACAGCTGAGAGATTGTCATCACAGTATATAAGCTGATAGGAGGAAAAACTTAATGTGACATGAACTAGATCTCTCATTGAGAATGGGGGAGATCAAAGGAGGACGGATGACAGAGGAACTGTCAAGACAACAAAGAGACATGGGAGCATTGGTCCTATAGTCTTTGTGTCAAATCGGGAATGTCACAGTTGAGCACAGTGCATTATGAGGAGGTCAACAATTACTGGCCTAGGCTTCAGCCAGGCACCCAACTCTGGTTGCTGTGAGCTTGCTGTGGACCAGCCAGTCCACCCATTCCCATACCCATGGTCACACCCATGCCCATACCCATACCAATGCCCACCCCCTGGGCTAGGGAGCAGTCAAAATTAAAGTCCATCTCCTCCCCAGAGTCCATGATGTCATGGAGGAGGATGGACTCCACATCACAGTCCAAGCTACCATGAAACATGTCGATGTCCAGGTCAGCAGGTAGTCTCTCATGGGGGTGAGGCTGGTGATAGCTGTGGTAGTTGCTACCTATGCTACCATTGCCCATCCCGTGGCCATGGTGATACGGCCCGTTACACATGTCTTGGTGCTGTGGGTCTGGGTAATGATTGTGACGTGGGTGTGGGGCAGCGGCGACATGGCAAGAGTCCTGGGGCATCCCAACCATACCTGCTGGGTTTGGGGGGAGGGTGGTAGAGGCGGGGAGGTGGGCATGTGACGGGGGGCTGTACAGATATGGCGCTTTGTGGTTGTAAGTCTGCATTTGATTGCTGTTGCCACGTGGGGTCAGGGCCACAGGCCGGGGAGGTGTGTGGTTATGGCTCTGGTTGAGACTGTGGCCATTGTGAGAGAGGCTGTGAGGTGAGTTGTGGTTGGTTACATTGCTGTGATTATGACTCGGGGTATGGCTGTGAGTTCTGTTACGGCTATGAGCTGAGCTGTGACTATGAGGTCCATTGTGGCTATGTCCATTGAGGTGGCCAGGGTGGTGGCTATGATGGTTGGATCCCACTCCATTACTAGACTGACCCATCATAGAATGGCTTTCTCTCTCCTGTCCCAGCATCAAGTCCTTGGGACAGTATGGCTGCCCAGTTGGACCCCCTGTTAGTAGACTCTGCAGGGCATTAGTGCTCGAGTAAGCCCGCATTGTTCCAGAGAAGCTAGCTGGTTTGTTCTCCTGAATGGTCTGCATGGGTGAGTGGTGACGTAGCATCCCCATGCCTGATGCACCATAGACTCCTGTACCATAGGAGTTCTGCCCCTTCACCCCAGAGCTGTAGTGATAGATGGCCGATTGATGCTTATGTCTGCCAATGGCTTGGTGTTGCTGGTGCTGCTGCTGCTGCTGCTGCGAACGATGATGATGGTAACCATCCTCAATAATCGGCTCATCGAGACTGATGGCACTGGTCAGGTTAGCCAGCTGAGGAAGCTGCTCTAGGGGAGGACAGTGATTCCCTGCCCCCATCGATGGGGAGCGGGCACTAGTTGGTGAGGGATAGAGGTGAGGGGAGGTGGAACAGGACAGCCCACCCTCCTCCGGTTCCTCCGGTTCTCCCTCTGCGAGGATGGGTGACAGACGCCCACTCAAGGTGGAGGCTGATGAACTAGCCCTTGAATGGAGGTCTGTCCAAGCATCAAATTCTCCGTCTGTTCCAGATGCACCTCCAGCAACTGGAAGTCCTTTCTGTGATGGACTGCTATGGTCTGGGGAGGTCTGGAGACCCACCACAGCAGCAGACCCTGCTCCAATTCCAGGGCGGCCCACCCTCTTTCCTCTGATGCGACCTTTGCTTTTCAGATATTTGGTGCTGTTGTCCATGGACACCGCTCTCCGTCGTGGGGCCTTGCCCATCTTCCCTCCGTCTGGATTCAGCATCCACCAGGAACTCTTTCCTGTCCCCTCATTTTGCACGCGGATAAAGCGGTTGTGTAGAGACAGGTTGTGGCGGATGGAGTTCTGCAGAGAAATGAGAGAAAGAAACCTGGTGAGAGAGATATTAAATTCTTATACAGTGAAGGTCACATCAATTACTGTTTATAAGCAAACTGTTCCTCGATGTAAATGCTTTAAGTAAGGTAAATTTGCATTGGATTTAGATTTTAGAAAGTTCTGTACCTTTGACATCAAGCATAAGAATAAATAATGCAGGCGAAACAAAACACAAGCACTGCTGTCAATCCTGCTTATAAACCATTCAATCTACATACAGTGAGTCACACAAAATTGTGCCAAATTATTAGGTTGCTTCCCAGTCTAATATTAGATGCACAAAACACACAGTAGATACTGAAAACCTCTGTGCAATCAGTGTCAGAAAAGTCAGAAAATGTAGAGCCAAATCCAAAAGTACACAAATGCTCAAACAGCAGCCACGGCCACTACAATGCATTCCCCGTCAGCCTCATCCAACCTGAAACGACCTAAGACTCGCTTTTTTGACATTCTCCTTATGTACGTCAATCCTCCCACTTTCAGTCCCATCAATCTGTCTGTCCTCCTCTACTTCTCCTTTTAGCGGGGCTGATGTAAGCCGCAGAGGCTGGCCATACTGTATGTTTGAAGTTGGTGCCAGTCTGGCTTAGTGCCAGGACTGTCTCTTTCACTCAGAAAGGTTGAATAGGGGGGATGCATTGCAAGATTGAGCCGGGAGCAAAGAGTGCTAATGGATGTATCCCACCCTCTGACATACCTTCACTGCCTATCTCCTTTTCCCTCCCTTGTTCTGTCTTTATCACAGTCCTGCTTTCTCTTTTGTCGCTAAGTGCTACATATTTCAACTTGTCTGGTTTTCCCCTCTTTTTCTATTTCACACACTTCTGTGAACATAAGTCATTTTCCACTTCTGCTTTCCATATCTATGCCTTCAATTATACAGTGTGTCACCAATTACTTTCCCATTATCCACAACGCCAGCACGTACTGTACAATCACTGGCTCAGAAATTCATTGGATATAGTTTTTTCTCTTTAATTATCATCATTTACATCTTTAGGGATAGTGGACGCTGTTGTGCATAAGAGTCTGTCATTGCAATTCTGCTCCTATAGTGCACACGGCATTTTGACGCTCGAGCAGGAAAATATCAAATCGAAAGGGCCTCCTGTGGTTTGGGAATATACTGTTACAATAGACCGTTTCAGATTGAGGGGTACTCACACCACCATCTCCATTATGTTGAGGATTATTTGTATTCACACTGAATTTCACGGCGGGGAAACAAATAAATCAAATTGCGTCTGAGAACACCATACAACGGGAGCTGAGCTGAATTCAGGTGATCTGTGAATGCCTCCTTGGGCTATCTTGCCGTGACACCTCCAGCACTGGGTAACCATGGCAACCGGGTAAACGTGCAACAGCAGAACTATATGATATTGTGGTAAGAGTCAAGAGAGTCAGGGAGAGAAATGGAGGGAGAGTGGGGGGATGGGTGGGGGGGATGCAAGAGGAGGCGGCTGTTTGATGCTACTGCTCCAACACTAAACAGCCTTTCATCTTGGCAGCGCAAGTCCGCAGGGGATGCCCGCTCCCTGCTTCTGACGGCTTCTCTATGTGCCACACCAACTCCCTGTCTCACCCTGGCTGGATCATCCACCTATCACACTATTCTAAATCCTCCCCAACCCCCCATCATGGCCTGTGCATGCCTGAATTAAAACATATGTAAGCCTTTATGCCATTCCACGGTGGCAGGTGGTAAATGAGACGTCTTTCATTGAGCTAGACCACTTCATGCCACAACTCTCTGTGACCCGTCTGACTCAAATCTCAATTTATCCCCGAATGAGGGAAGAGCAGCCCTGTTGAACTTGGAGGGATTTGTCATCATCCCAAACCCTCTTTATCTGATGAATCCACCTGCTAGAGAGATTTGAGAGATTTCGGACCGTGGCCAGCAACGACATCATCAGCAGCAGCAGCACTGCTCGGGTGCTTTCTGACACACAGCTTTCCACTACAAGTTTTATTTTTACCGTTGCCCTGATTAAGTCTGTGGGCTTTAGCATATAAGAATAGCAAAGTTGTAGGTGGCTCCTGTGTGGGTGTGGTTCTGTCTGCCTCCGGTTCTCTGAGTCAGGGGCAATTTGACCAGCCTGTGGCCCTCATGCCCCTGAAACAGGCAGTCGCTGCTAATCCCCCCTCCATCCCCGAGTAATCCCAGACAATCCTGGGCTAATCCCAAGTTGATTCAGGGGCACTCCCAGCTGGGTGTCTCACACAGAGCCATGCCAGGTTACCACAGACACAGCGGGCAGCTTGGATATGCTATGATCCTATAGTGATACAGTGTAAGACGAGTTAGAAACATCATCACTATCCAGCCCTTATAGGATGAATCATAAAGTTATTCCTAATATTTGTGCATTTCCTAATAGATAATTTAGGCTGATGGCAGCCATATTTTTGATGCCTCTAACAAATCAGCTACCTTTACTCTGTGCTCTGTCCTTGAGGGTTGCCTTTACCACTTTCTTTTACCCCTACGGGTTGAAGAGAATAAAATTGAAAACTTTATTATGTATTAAATATTCATAAAATGGAAATTCTCTTTCAGCCCCCTGGCTTGCCGAGGCAGACCGATGAGGCCCACAGAAACGTACAGTGACAGAGGAACACACATCACATGCCCGGGTCCAGGGAGCTACTTCCTATTCAAATCATACCCCTTTAATACGACGCGGCTAGCAGAGAGGGCTCTAAATAATGAATGAACCAATGGCTGAGCGTATGCAAAAACATCCAGTCAACGGTTTCATAAGGGTACACAGGACAAATGGAGTCATAATGATTTCTTTATTTCGTTATGAGGGAAATCCCATTTAAAACAGGCCTCATGGGGTTAATTTGGCCACCCATAAAAATAGGTTAAAGTTAAAAGTATATAAGATAAGATAAGATAAGCCTTTATTAGTCCCACAATGGGGAAATTCCAGGATTGCAACAGCATAGGGATAGCAACACTCAGAGCAACAATCAGAAGGCAAGAAAAAACATCTAGTAAACATATGTCCATATTACTATAAATATATATATATATAGACACACAGTGCAGAGCATTATGGCTGGTGAATGTGCAGCAGAAAGTCTAAGCTCTCTCTCCGCGGATGCAGCGGGCCAGCTGGAAGTCTTTGGGCATGATGGTGACCCCCTTAGAGAAGAAGAGACCCACCAGGTGGGCCTCGCTGGTCTCCTGCAGAGCCATGACGGCGAAGCTCAGGAAACGCAGGACGGTCTTGAAGTCCTGAGCGATCTCCCTCACCAGGCGCTGGACGGGCAGCTTACGGATGAGCAGCTCCGTGGATTTCTGGTAGCGACGGATCTCTCTCAGAGCTACGGGCCTGTGACGGCGAGGCCTCTTCACTCTGCCGGTGGCCGGAGCGCCTCTCCGAGCAGCCCTGGTGGCTAGCTGTCTCCTGGGGGGGCTTCTTCCTCCAGTAGATTTTACGGGCGCTCTGCTTGGTTCTTGCCATCGCTCTTTATTATTCTGTCTTATATTTCTTTCATGCCGCCTAAACTCCAGCCCGGCACCCGCGTCGTTTTCGCTACAGCTCCCGGTATGTCGAGTTTCCCATTAGCACCGGGCGGCGGCCAAGTGCTAGCTAGCACTAGCTCCTCCCCGCTGTAGCGTCTCCCAATGCAAACCGTGGCTCCGTCCGCCGACCCGGGAGACCCCCGGGGCGATCCGTGCGTCCGTGATATATATACAGAGTGAAAGGTGTAGAAAGAAGAAGGAAGATAAAAAAAAAAGGCTGTTGCAACAGGCAGCCTACTCATGTGGCGCCGCCGGTCCGGCGGAACCGGAACCGGAAAAAAAAAAAAAAAAAAAATATGGACCAATTAAAGGTAATTAAGGTGAACAGGGATTTTGTGGTTGCGGGGAAACAATCAGTTTGGGTTCAACTCTTATGAAGGCCTAAAAATCCTGATAGGTGGTTTAGATATTTAGACAATAGGTACCAGGCTGGCAGGTAAGATTCTTTGTCTCCAGATTAAAGGCTTATGCTCTTTATTGGCAAATCTGACATGTCGACACTTTTTCACAACACACAGGTGGAACTAGCATTAGAAGGATTCTTTTACCGGCTTAACTCTGTGCAAAACAGAGACGCAAGAAATGCACCAGGTCTAACTGATTACTTCTCAGTATTTGTTCAAGAGCCAGTGTGTCCTTCTGCATGCAACTTTAAAAACCTCTTCAAAAAGCATTCATTTGGCTCATGGAAATCTAACAATAACAATCAATTGCTCTACTGTTTGATTGTTTTTTCCCCTTCTTTGCACAAACTGTTTGATTCGGAGACTAGAGGGGCCTATTTAGTGCCTGGAATCAATGGCGTTTAAAGTCTTAGCATGTGGACGCTTAGCACACATCAAGGTCTGACTAACTACACAATCCACCTGCATTATGAGGCCAATATGGGTGCTCAATAAACCATGTCCTCACTGTTCGCACGAGAATGTCTAATTGCCACAGGCTGTGGAGTTAACCGTTTCTGCTCACTAGTTTGTACAAACTGGCCCGATGCCCAACAGACTCTGTTGCAGCTCCCAGGATGTCAGCCAGGCGTTAACACTGGAAGTAGATGTAATATGGGGGTAGGGGGTGTTATATTGGACCAAGCGATTCATCAGCGAAGTCTTGACAGGCATGGGTTCAGCGGTGCTAGCAGGAGGTGCGGGGTCCGGGGTGTAAAAGGGTGGGAATATGGCGGCACCACGAGGGGCCCCTCCATACCACACAAATAGGTGCCCTCAAAGTGCCCCACTCACCCCATTAGCCCCCCACCCCGCCCATCAGAATCCACTCAGGATTTTTCCCCGCTCGCACACAGAGGGGCGAGGAAACAGGTCAAATGGTTTATAGTGCCCGTCTTGTGGTGAATGTGCACTCATTCAAACAGAACTTAGTGAGAAACTAAGGACTGTGAATGAGGTCTGGGAACCGGCAAAAAGAAACCACTCACCCGATTCAAACAACCTCAAGAGTGAAACAGTGTGGTGCACTTGCCCAGCTAAGAACACAGCAGCTGTTCTTGTAGTGGCACCGGGTAAAGCCGTTTGCCACACTCAACTGGTATTACCAAACCATTTCATGCAGAATGGAGCCATTATGTATTGTCAAAGGGTATCCCTCTATGGTGCACATTCAACTGATAAGCCTAAATCAAGGGGGAGTAACAGAAGTGCTAACTGTGTTTATTATAATGCTGTTTTTACCCGTGCAGAAGGCAGGAGGGATCGGGGGAGGGGAGGTTTCAACACAAGCAGTTTTGTTCAGCGTAGGAATGAGTTTTGTCAGCTAAGCCTGTCTCCAGGCTATTGGTGGAAATTAGCGCCAGCTAAATATTCGCTTTCCGTGATTGATGTCACGGCTCGCGTTGGCCCTTTGAAGAGAAATAAAGAATATGGAGCCATGTGGATTAATAGGGACAGGGTTGGGGGAATTTTGTGTGACTGAGGGAGACTTTAAGAGCGACTGAATGGCCTAATGGTTGTACAGATATGGCACAATGAAGCGGCAGCGACGTAGAAGGTCAGAAAAAGAGAAAAGAGAAGTGGTTCTATGACAGTGTATTCAAGAAAGAAAATTAGAAATTGTGCGTGTGAGAGTGAGCGAGAGAGAGAGATGTAGCTATTTGCCTGAGAAACCCAGAGTCAGATGATGAAAATCCCTTTAGGAGGCTTCTTTAAGAGAGACAGATGGGCAGACAGGCCTGTTTTGGAATGCAGTCAAATTGAAAAGATTAAAAAGGAGTCTCTTTTATTAGGAGGTGAGAAACAGTTACTTCTCTGCCACATGCCATCATCGCCTCCACAGCAGTGGTCACGACTGCATTGGCATGCAAGGCACACTGCAGCCCTTGTTGAAGAAGAAATAAACCTGGGATTAAGAATCACATCTATCTCAGTGTATCACTGTGGGGTCTCTGAGGATTGCAGTTTATTGTTGAACAACTACATATAACAGGAAAAAAGTTCAACATATTAGTATTGTTCCTAATGGGATTTTTATAGTAAAGAAGATTCAGCAATAGCCGCCCCTTTTACATTCAAACTTTCACTTCATCTCGGTGCTAAATCGAGACAGGTACAACTCAAATGTGCATTGCCTTTGCTGCCATTGTACTTGAATAAACTGAGTTTGCACAGTGGAGTGATTCAAGCACTATGAAAGGTGCTCTGTATCCGACCCCATTATTCCACAACACTGCAGGAGTACCATTTATAAAAAGGCTTAAAATGGAAAGCAAGTGTGTTGTAGTGCGTCTGGTAGCCTCAGATCAGGAAGTGACTATGAAGAGGAGCGTAATGGAGTTGGTGGGGAATTCCTGCCTGACTGTGCACTAATTGCAGCCAATGGCTGGCGACCCATCAGCCGTGGCCACCCCGGCGCCAGGGAGAGTGCTGGCAGCGAGGTGGCAGGGTGTGGGACAGAGAAGGGCTGATGCAGCTTTCGTGGGTAAAAATAGACACTGACAGATTAGTGGAGCATCTGAGACCCGGACAGGGGATCGGAAAATCCGCCTTTCTGATGCCAGGGGCAACTGAGTGTTTCCGGTGGGCGCGAAGGGGACACAATATGGGCATTACGTCTGACACCCACGCGCAAAACAGGGGAGCGCTGGAGTGCATGTGAGCACATGGACAAGCACGTGCCCCAGTGTGGCCTGGGTGTGGTTTTTCCACTGGGACCTTCAAGGTAGGCAGAGCTCACACCCACCCACAGAGGATTCACACAACAGGTGTTTGGGCCGGGCCACCTGTGGGGCTGGCCGCCTGCTCGCACTTCACACCTCCTCTAAGGAGCAAACTAACATTTTCCACTGGGCCTGCCATGCTTTTGTTAAACACCAACATGTTTCTGGAGAGGCTTTTATGGCTTTTTTTTTTTTTAACGAGATCTGCAAGAGATGTGTGCGTTCGAGTGTGTACAAGCCAATCTGCATTTATGTGAATGCCTGCGAGTCCATATTTGTGTGTCAGTCCATTTAATAGCCAACAGGCACTGAATGCTTTTGATTATATTGAAACCTCACTCGGCTATATACAAAGAAACTGTCAGCCAACAGTGGAATCGATGCAGGCCCGCGCTTTTTTCACACTCAGCCTCCACATAATCCCATTCATAACAATGAGAACCTCATTTCCTACATTCTAAAGGTCAGCGCACACCTCTGATCACACTTTAATAAAAAATCATTCTCAGCATTTAATTTAATTTCAGCAGAGCAGGGAAACTCATCGGCAGCCATGCACATGGCATGCAAAATTAATTGCATCGCCCCTTTAATTGCTTCAATTTCACAGAATCGAGAAGAATGACCGCAATCACAGAGATAAAATATCATGCAGAAATACAGAGCACAGGCACCAAAAGCACTCACATCAGCACAGGAAAGAAACAAGTGGAGTCACGGCAAGAGAACGGCCAGGTATGGTCACAGTCTAATTTGGAAAAAAGACTGTCAAGTACTGTCTTCGTTTCTCTTAGTCATCACACATTTTAACTCTCACCTAAATTGGCAAACTGTATCCAAGAGCCCACGTTCATGCTGAAACACACACACACACACACACCTATGTACAATCTCACTCATTCTCTTACACACATGCCAACATGACACAAAGCCTGGCACACCGGGCACACTCATTACTGCAATGCCAAGCTACCAGTTGCTAAGGAGACCTGTGGGAGAGGGAGGGTTCCTTGCTGTTGCCATAGCAGCCGGCTCGCTCCCTGCCAACTCTCCCCCTCGGGGAGAAACAAGGCAAGAGGTGGGGGTGGGTGAAGTGGGTAGAGGTAGGGGGCAGCGGTCTAATAGGGCTACGAGGTGCAGAGGAACTTCATTAGCCGTCACTGTGTGGCGCGCCATCCACGGCTCCCCATGAATGCCTACCCGCACACTGCTCTTCAGCCCGCAGACGCCCACTTACTCACGAACAGCCCATAGACCTCCACTTATTCATACACCTTTATGTGAAGAAGAAATGGAGAACGGCATGCTTAGAATGAAAGACGGCATTTATTAGCTCTGGGGAGCGGTCGGAGGGGGCAAAGGTGGGCGAGGCACAAAAGAGCTTTCTTGAATACGGGAGTCTGCTTGGAGAAGAAGAGGGGCAGGGATCTAAATCACAGAGCATTAGATAGTTAAAGGGAATGTGGAGACAATACTCTCTATAGCCGTGTCTCCTCTGAATCAACCTTGACCATCAAAGACACCATCTATTTTTCACAGCAAGGAAAACCGCTGTATAGTATATTCATGCTGTGCATATATACTGTATGATCATATACGCGTATCATATTATCAAGTACAGAATATATACAGTACTCACACACACATACAAGCACAAGTGCTTTTTGTGTGCACAATATCTACAGCAGTACTACATTTGACATCCCCTTTAAGATTATCTGATAAGTGCTGGATCATAAATTAACTTAAAGACTTATCCACAGTGATGCAGAAAAAAAAATGTTTTTTTCTGTGGCTGTGACTCAGGTGATCACTGAGAGATTATTGGGAGATTGTTGAGCAGTCAAAGAGAGCTCAAGGAGCGCTCAACGATCTCATCAATCTCCCAATGATCCCTTGGAGATCGTTCAATGATCTCTCAGCAATCTTTCAATAAGTGTCAAATTTTTCCACACAAAAGGTAGAGATGGCTGACAGATCAGTGAGGGATCGCTGAGTGGTCGATGAAAGACCAGTAGAGTTCATTGAAAGATTGCTGAAAGATCACTGGGAGAGCGGTGAGATTGTTGAGCACTCCTTGAGAGATCGTTGAGAGATCGCTTCCCTTTGGAGATCATTGAGAGATTGTTTTGGAATGAGTCAAAACTCTGAGGACCACTGGCAATCGCTGAAGGTCATTGAGAGGTCTTGGCAATAACTGAGAGGTTGATGAAAGATTGTTTGGAGAGCTGGCCATTTTGTCATCACTCAATGATTTCAACGATCTCCACCCCCGTGTACAGGGGGTATTAGTGGATTAATTGCTAGCTCTTGATCACTTCTTTAGAATTGGAAAAAACACTGGACACTGGTAGAGGATTTTCTCTCTGAGCTCCCGACCATGTTACCATCAGGGAATACTCAGAAAAAAAACATGTTAATTGAGGTTGCAGGACAACACAAAAAGCAACATAAAACATGTTAATCAGCCCCAAGTTAGTGTTTCTAAATCCGTCTAACCAAATCCTTCATTGGTAATTCCCCCTGAGTATTACAGTTTTGATATTTACATCTGCCCTGTGTGAATGTGATTAGAAACAGTTAACCTTTTAGCCACAAATTGTTAACATCAAAGATTTTCACTATAGTTGTGGGAGCGTTCCTATTAAGAGTAATCAACAGGTTGTTCCTTTAACTGTGGGAGTCTTTTGTTGCAAGGAGAAATAGTGGTTCATCTTTTACAGTGAACTTGGCAAACTAGGCATTAAAGACATTAAGCAAATGTGTTATATGGTGACGTGCTCCTTGTGTTTTAAGTAGTTCTGGAACTGTGTTATCTGTTAGAGAGAATACAGGGACCCTTTAAAAAGCTGTTTTGCCAGATTTATACTCACTATCTGCAAGCTGACAATCTATTTAGGCACCTCTGTCTTTCTGTGATGCCTTATTTTGGTGTTGTGTAAGGCTTGATTATGACTGATGCCTGTAAATGGTACCTGCTAAGTTGTCTAAAACACTCAGGTATGAGTGACAATGACTGACGAAACCTTTCAAGCTTTTTGAAAACATGGCCAACGGTGTAGAGAACCTTGCTTCTGATGGAGGGACAAAGCAGAGAAAATACTGGCTTTTAAAACAATTCAGAGAGGCAAATGTTACCTCAGACAGACGGACTCAATCAGGGTGAGCAGTGGTGTCACTGAGATCAGCACTTCAAATTGTAGTCATAACTTTTAAATCTGAAAAAAAAAAGGATTTTTGTGACAGCAGATGTAATACTCAGAACCAAATGGACTTTTTTTTTGCCCTGTTTTATTGAAGTCCGTTGATCATATCCACAGCTTTCTCTAAATTCTGGCTGAACTGTTGTCTGGTTCTCAAATCTGATAAAATCTGAAAGAACTGTTTGAACAGCAGCATTGGTTTGATGGAGAAAAAAAAAAAGTTATTAAACCAACAAGTATCAAGCATTCAGTGTCAGAAAGCAAAGTACTGCAATTCACAAAATAACCTCACTAGTAATTTGAAAAAGCTGTATTAGTCCATCTGTTTGTTTTAACCTCAACAATCTGAACAGCTGCCCACCCAATCACTTTTAAAGATGGCAATGTTATATATATAACACGGTGACTGAAAAGTGGCACTCAAAATTTGTGTTTTGAAACAAATTTAAAGCCAAAATATCCTGTGAAATCCAAGAGGGTCAGAGTGATTTCAGTATTCTGGAGTGCTGCGTCAAATATCGACATCCTGATAACCCATGATGCACTTGGCTGCCTGAAATTCTCATATTTTAAGTGCCAGTACAAGTATGAATCAGGTGCGGGTATTGATTTGGTCTGAATGAACTCGGTTTGTGTTTACAGTGAGAAATGCCGCCCGCCACCAGTCTCAACCTCTCCACCCTGAAGCCAAGCTGGGCCAGCTCCATGGAGGCCCACAGGGACATAAAGGACAGGGATGGGGGGAAGACACCCCCGATAGGGGACAAAAAAAGGACAGTTTATTCCCACCCCCGCATTTCTGAAAAAAAAAAAAAAAAAAAAGGAGTCTAATTAAGTCAGTTTGAGTGAGGGGCTTATGCATGCTTATGTGTATGGAGTGGGGGGATGCAGCCAAATTATGGGCATGTATGCAATAAAAAGAAATAGTGATGGAACATTGTAAGTAGCAGTGGAGTCTAAAAGGAAGATAAAGGGTTTACTTGGATTAAGGGAGTGTGTGTACGAGTGTTTGTTTGGGGGGGTTTGGGGGAGCACTCACACACAGTCTCTTGTTCTAGCCTAAGAGGGCCAAACTTGCTCTCAGCTCCTCAACGGGAGATGCTGAAATATTAATCGCCATGCTCCAGCCGCAGACTAGTGAACACAATTGCTTCAAACTCCCACCCTAATGAGTGTGTTCATGAATGGCTAATGTGCACAGATGGGGGGCTGATGACTGGATAGATTGTAATGGGGGGTGGGGGGGTGAAATTTTGGCGGGCGTGTGTGTGTGGGGGGGGGGTGTTGCAGAGGCATGCCGTGACCTTTTACGAGCCTACTGAAAATACAATTAACACTAGCCCTGCGCGGCTTTTTCCTTCTGTAAATGCCTCGACCACACACACTCTGAGATCTTTATTTTTCTCATTTCACTCTCCTCAGAGTGTGAGCCCTTAACACACATGACCCTGAGCTGATGCACAATAGATTTCTTATGATCACACTTCAAAAGGATTCACACACCAGTGGCATCGTATTACTTCTTAATAATTACAGTAATTTAGTTGAAGCAATTTTTGGAGTATTTAAGTAACAAGAGAATCACAACCTCCATGGATCGCAACCTTATCATGGTGGAGGGGTTTGAGTGCCTGAATGATCCCAGGAGCTATGTTGTTGGGGTCAACTTGCCCCTGATAGGGTCTGCCAAGGCAAACTGGTCCTGGGTGAAGGGCCAGACTAAGAGCGGTCCAGTGGATCTCCATGAAAAACGTTACAGCAAGGATCCAGTGTACCCAAAGGAGGCTGCACACGGGTCCGCCCTCCAGTGGGCTCACCACCTGCAGGAGGGATCATGGGGATCATGGTGCTATGTGAACTGGGCAGAGGTCTGGGTTGCTCTGTCTGGACTGATGCCCCTGTGACCCGGATTCCTGGATAAGTGGTAGAGGATGGATGGATGGATGGATGGATGGAGAATCACAACACTTACCACTTCATAGGTTATGTTTTCTATTTCTGTTTTCCTTAATAACTTTGGCTTTATTATACTAGCTCCAATAGATATCCTCAAATGACTATCTCCTGTCTCCATTACTGGCCACTTTTACTTTTAATTAATACTTATTATTATTATTATTATTATTATTACGTATTATTAATACTAATAGACCTAATAGTACTGAATGCAAAAGACGCAATAGACTTACACAATGGTCCCCTCCAGTATATACAACTAGGACAGTATCGGTCGCTACGGAGGGTGACAATATGTATGGGTACATATTCATACTATGTAGGATAACTAAGTAGACGGTTATGCTGTTTATTCCATCTCGCTACAATGCTCCGCACTTTGTATATATATTTATATATTGATGTGTATGTATGTATATCCACTGCTCTTATTTATATCTTCCGTATCTTCTTAATTATTGCTCTGAGTGTTGCTATCCCTGTGCTGTTGCAATCCTGGAATTTCCCCATTGTGGGACTAATAAAGGCTTATCTTATCTTATCTTACTTAACTACCCCTACCTTAAAAGAAAAGTTAAACGCACTTTTTAATAATTTCACAACTTCTGAAAGAATTGGCATTAACAGAATTAGAAATAGTTGACTGGTGGTGGTTAATGTAGTTTTGCTAACTTTACACATTACCGAGCCTAATATTTTATTTATTAATGTTGCCTAAATTTACTGATCCAGTGGGAAATATCCAATGCCCATTTGATTCTAATGTGCTGATAATATAAAAATGTAAACTTTAAATGTCTTACCCCTTGAAAGTTGCTCAGAACCTGTTCATTCCACTGTAGCTCTATGGTGATGCTAACTTTTGGAAACTATTTTGCGCTCCATGATCCGTCATTGCTATGGGAAAAAAAAAAAAAAGTGGTCCACTGGAGTGAACAGAGTTGACGTTACTCCGTCTAACTCTACTACTCTAGTACTGATGGTAGATCAAATCCATTAGTAACTTTTGACTGGCTGTGGGGCCAGATTTCTCAGGCCCCAAAGCCTGCCCACAGCGCAATGCCGAAAGCAGTTGGCATGTGCTCATACAGTTTTAAGCCACAGGACCACTTTACACAGGTGTTAAGGGCCAGCCCCATGTAAAATGAAATAGCATTATTAGAGAAATCCCGACTTTGATGCAAGAAATATAGCAAGATACAGTATTTGGACTGTGTGACAGTGCTACTATTATCATATGAAATAACAATAGTATTTGTTAATTGGGAAGAAAAACATATCCTGTTGTAAATGTAACTTTACTAACTATGCATGCACTGCTCAACACAGATGTGGTGCCCCCCCCCCAGAAATGCCATTGCCACACACTTTTAAAGACTGGCTCAGTTTCCTTTGTCATGTTAAGGCACACATCTGGAAATAAGCAAAAGCACAAGTTGACATTAAAACTGCAAAGGCAGGTATGTCTCTTCTTGCCCCCCTGCATGGATGCATCTCAGAAAAAGGATGGAACAAATCCACAAGGCATGGAACAGCAAGGTGAAGACTTCTTTCACCGCTCCTGAAATTAATTTTTACAGAAGTCAGAGTTACTTCTCACTCAAGGGCTGAATCCAGAGCTGAATGTTAACCAGTCTGAGACATATGGCATGCAGGCCAAACCACCTTCTCAGTTGGAGCTTGTTGCAATGTTAATGCTTCACATGCAGCTTTTGAACCTGAATCTGACCTCTTCTTTAACCTGTGGGATATGTCCAACCTCAAAATCCTTCCATCCTTGTCACTGACTAGTTCGCTGCTCTTCATAATTTAAAGTTGATGTCAGAAACATCTTGATCGCTGTGCATGTGGAAAACAACAAAACTGTGAGTCAACGCATCTTCTCAGGACTATCTATCAGGTCAGTGCATTAAAGTCACTCAGCATGTAGATGCATATAAAGACATACACCAATGCATCAACAAGCATACACTCACAACATAATCAGAGGAGGGGGCTACTGTGACCTAATTCCAAACCTCTCTGTGGCACTCAGGATTGGGGTCTTTGCTTAGATCAGAAAGGGAAAATGGTAGGGGTCTACAAGTAAATGAGTGGAAAGAAATTGGCAGTGATGCAAAGGAAATTTTATTTATATATATATATATATATATATATATATATATATATATATATATATATATATATAAAATGTTGTTGTATATATGGAGGAGAGTGCAAGATTTCACATATGCTATCTCACCCCTTTACACAGGGGTGGGGATCATTGTTAGATCGCTGAGAGATCATTGATTTCTCAATGATCTTCAGTGATCTCCACAGTTGCCACATGTCTTCTTGAAGTTTTACTCAATCCAAAACACACAAGGATCTCCCCAACGATCCCAAAATCAAAGTTTGGCCCAATCTCGATCTCCATGCTGTGTAAAGGGGCCCTAATTTTTAATGTACTACACTGACGCTGAAAAAAAAAAAAAAAAAAAAGAAGAGAGTGTAAACCTCTGAAAAGAGTGTCAATATCCTGCCTTTTGAATCAATTAAAAACTTCCTGAAGGTGAATTGTGATCCAGATGACAACAAAAATGTGATGCATTGCTCATTACTGACTGTTGGTGACTGATGACTATTGTGACATGGTGCTATATAAATAAAGCTGAATTGAATTACTGCTACACTCTAGCCTAAAAAAGCATGAAAACCCATTTATTACTTTTTGAGTATTCTTGATAGCATACAGACAAACCAATACAGGCAAAAACAAATTGTGTTGGAAAGTTCAAATATCTAAAGGATTTGTTTATCTTAAAAGTCACTTTGAATCAAAAAAAAATTCTGTTCATTGAAGGTAAACAAGGATTTACAAGTTTGCTTACCAAGCACAGTTTATTGTTATTTTCTTTAGATTTCAGTCACCCTAACAGACATCCCTGTTCACTAATTCAGTCGATATATCTAGCATCATTCTGGCTTATTTTGTTATATATTCACAGTGGTTAGAATTAACTTGGCTAGGCAGACAGACAGGCATCAGCTTGACTGTATGTGTGTGTATATATATACAGTATATATATGTATATACACATACATACAGTCATATATATATATACACTACCGTTCAAAAGTTTGGGGTCACCCAGACAATTATTTTGTGTTTTCCATGAAAAGTCACACTTATTTACCACCATGAGTTGTAAAATGAATAGAAAATATACAGTAGTCGAGACATTGACAAGGTTAGAAATAATTGTTACAGCCCGAGTGCTGGTTCCGTCCGCACTCGGATCTTGTACCTTTTCCTGGCTTTGACAGCAGAGGTTTCCTTCTCGCTCCCCGGGCTCTTATTGTGACAGCGCCCAGTGGAGCTCCCTGCTGTCAGAGCCAACAGCTGTGCTGCATTCGGGGTCATTAGTGACCGGGGTTATAAGCAGGCGCTGAATGCTCCCCGATGCAGCAGTCTTTGTCTACGTTCCTGTTAACCTTCGCTGTTAACATTCCTGTTAATCTTCCCGTTGAGCTACCTGTTAGGATACGCTCTGTTACGGTTATACTTTCCCGTTAAGGTACGTCCTGTGTTTGTCTTACCCGTACCATTGTGTGTGTCATTCCCTGTTATTGCACCTCTTAATAAACATCACTGCAACTCACTGGTGACTGCTGGCGTCTTATGGTGGCTCGTGAGGGCCACCGTGACAGTAGACTGCTGCCAGTACGTCCGGAGAGGGGCGTCGCGCCGAGACGCCATTCACCGTGAATATAGCAGTATTGGACTGTTGTTCCTACCTGTCTGGGTACCGTTGCTGAAGGATGCCGTCGCGAAGGTCCCACACTCAGAGTCCGAGCGATGTCCTCGCAGACGCCCTTGAGTGCGTGGACGAAATCCTCAACACCGCTTCCCTCCTGGACTTCTGCAGCGACGTGCTCCGGTATCTGGACCAAGCTGAGGAGGTCCTCGACCATCTCCCCCGCTTCGCCTGTCATCCTGAGGTGAGCGCGAGGAGGTTGGACATTGCGGCACAGCGAGAAGTTCTCCTTGGGTTGGAGGGAAATCCCGGCAGGAAGCCGAAGAGGAGGAGACGTCACCCTTCGCTTCGGGATCCCGCTCCTGCCTCCGCCCCGGCCCGGGAGTTCGTGCCATCCAGAGGTCTTTCCCCATCCTGCACCACGTCACTCGGGATTTCCCCGGAGGAGCTGCAGCTGATTGCAATCAAGATCCGGGACCGAGTGGCTGCTGCTCGCTCCGCTGTGCACCCGTCCACAGTCATGAAGCATGTGGCGGCGGCAGTCAAACTGGTGGAAAGGAATCCAGAGCTGCGTGATTTTCCCGAGTTTGACGCCCTCCTCGCCTCTGTCTCCGCACAGGAGCGGCGGTTCCCGGGCCTCACCTTCGCTTCTCCTTCCACCAGAGATCGTCGTAACCTCCATAACCCTCCTCAGCATGAACCCCATCCGGATCCAGCTCCGGGTCGCTGCAAGGGATCTATCCCTCGCACAGCTGCCTCTCCTGCGCCTCGTCAGAGGGGATTTCCCGCAGCCTCATCTCCCCCTGGGCTATCTCCCGCTCTCTCGTCAGCGTCCCATGCCCAGCTCATTTCGGCTGTCGCCCCCTCCTCCTCGACGCATACCCTGGCCGCTGTGTGTACTCCGGGTCCAGTCCTGACGAGTCCAGTCCCGGAACCATCTCCAGCGGGTCCACCTCGTCCATCCAGGGGGCCCTCTGTCGCCATCCAGCGGGGAGAAGGTGGAACAACGTCCCCTACAGCAGGAACCATCTCTGCCCTGGGAGAAAGGCAAGTGCATGATAATTTGTTACATCTAAATTATGATCTGCCTTGTCTGACTCCTGGGGGCGGAGTTCGGGGTTCGCAGCCCCCCGAGCTTCCTCCACCTGCTGTAGAAAAGATTACTAAACCTGCTGCCTCTGTGTTCCCCCCTGTCAAGCGGTCCGCGGCGCCAGGCCGACATCGTCAGATGAAGAGGGGGCCTGCAGCGCTGGAAAGCCTGGATCCGGCCCTGCAGCCACGTCGTGGACGGAGGAGAAGATCGGACTGCGGCCCGGAGCCTGAGCCGACGAAGAAGCGTCCCCGGGTCTCCTCGCCGGAGCGGTCCGAGCCAGTGGGTCGAGGGTCCCCTGCCCCCACGCCATACGGGTCATCGGCATGGACAGCACCGTGGGGGGAACCTCAGGCTGCAAATGACATCCTGCCAGCTGCGGAGCCCGACGCAGCTGAGTTCGAGCCTGCTGGTGAGAGTCGCCGCCCTGAACCTGGATCGTCGGAGTCCTGGGTGGCAACAGAACCCGAGTGCAGGCAAGTGCTCCCTCTTTTGTCTCTGTCCCCTGTGTTGGAGCATTTTTGCCTGCCTCTCGGGGAGGCGAGTGAGGAGCAGCCGCCTGCTGCGCCCGAGCTCGACTCGCTGGGTTCTGTTGCTACCGGTGATTCTGATCCCGGTTTTCTTGTCTCTGAGCCTTGTTGCAATGTCGCCGGCCTGGAACGAGTCGGAGTCACTGGGTTGGAGGTCCCAGGTTCGGGGGTGGAGAACGTCAGCGGAGCTGCACTGACCCAATCGGGGTCCATCGTGGAGGCTGCTGTGACCCAATCGGGGTCCGACGTGGGTGCACCGGAGGCCCAATCGGGGTCCGCCGCAGGTGCGGTTCTGGCCCAATCGGGGTCCGACGTGGGTGCGTCGGAGGCCCAATCGGGGTCCACTGCGGGTGCGGATCTGGCCCAATCGGGGTCCAACGTGGGTGCACCGGAGGCTCGATCGGGGTCCGCCGCAGGTGCGGTTCTGGCCCAATCGGGGTCTGACGTGGGTGCGTCGGAGGCCCAATCGGGGTCCGCCGCGGGTGCGGATCTGGCCCAATCGGGGTCCAACGTGGGTGCACCGGAGGCTCGATCGGGGTCCACCGCAGGTGCGGTTCTGGCCCAATCGGGGCCCGACATGGGTGCAACTGGGACCCAATCAGGGTCCAGCGGAGGTGCAGCGCCAGCGTGGTCCGCGGACGGGGGAGGAGCTGCAGACCTTTCACCGTCGAACGGATCACAGGCTCATCCTGGTCATCTGTTCCCTCTGAGTCACCGCCCCTGTGCATCATCGCCGGGGGTCGTGGGGGCTCCTATTTGCTCGCCCCGGGTCTCCCGAGTTTTGTCCTCGTCAGGGAGGCCGCCGCGGGTTGTTTTCCCCCAGGACTGGTGGTTGATGGACACGGGTCGGCCGCCGGAGAAACTGTTTTGCTGGTTCGGCGCCTCGGGTCGGCCACCCGACGTGTTGTGTGTCTCTTCGGGCGACCTGGTTCGACCACCGGAGGAGCGGACGTGCTGGGCGTTGGACTCTGGTGAGCCGCCTGGTCATGCTCTGGCTCCCAAGACCACCCGCCGGCTGTTGGACGCGGGGAGACCACCTGAACTGTTCCCGTGGCGCTTGGTCTCCGCCGGTCAGCATTAGCTGTCAGTGGGGTAGTGGTTTTCTGGGTCAATCCATCACAATGATTGTTCTGCTTTTTTTTTATTTTTCCCTTGTCCTTGCTGTTCTGTGTATTTTGGGTTTTGGGTTATGTCTTGCAGTTGCCCTAGCATGTGTTATGTGGCCTTGTTTTTTCTCTGTATTTTGTCTGATTTTTGAATATTTGGTATTGTGTCATAGTCTTGTGCTTTTTTGTTCTGACCCGGTAGTTCTAGTTTTTTGTTTTCTCCATGTGTTTTTTTTTTTTTTTTTTTTTTCTGAGTAGTTATTCGTGCCTTTGTCCGGTTTGTCGTTTTGTTCTTTCTGACTCTCTCCCTCCTACCGGCGCCCCATCCGCCCACCCTAGGGGGGTGGGGGGGGCTTGGGTGTTACTTGGGCCGCTCAGGTGCTCGGCATTGAGGGGGAGGCTCTGTTACAGCCCGAGTGCTGGTTCCGTCCGCACTTGGATCTTGTACCTTTTCCTGGCTTTGACAGCAGAGGTTTCCTTCTAGCTCCCCGGGCTCTTATTGTGACAGCGCCCGGTGGAGCTCCCTGCTGTCAGAGCCAACAGCTGTGCTGCATTCGGGGTCATTAGTGACCGGGGTTATAAGCAGGCGCTGAATGCTCCCCGATGCAGCAGTCTTTGTCTATGTTCCTGTTACCCTTCGCTGTTAACATTCCTGTTAATCTTCCCGCTGAGCTACCTGTTAGGATACGCTCTGTTACGGTTATACTTTCCCGTTAAGGTACGTCCTGTGTTTGTCTTACCCGCACCATTGTGTGTGTCATTCCCTGTTATTGCACCTCTTAATAAACATCACTGCAACTCACTGGTGACTGCTGGCGTCTTATGGTGGCTCGTGAGGGCCACCGTGACAATAATGATTTGTATTTGAAATAATAATTTTTTCCTTCAAACTTTGCTTTCGTCAAAGAATCCTCCATTTGCAGCAATTGCAGCATTGCAGACCTAACATGATTGCACAAGGGTTTTCTAATCATCCATTAGCCTTCTGACGCAATGAGCAAACACATTGTACCATTAGAACACTGGAGTGATAGTTGCTGGAAATGGACCTCTATACACCTATCTAGATATTGCACCAAAAACCAGACATTTGCAGCTAGAATAGTCATTTACCACATTAGCAATGTATAGAGTGTATTTCTGATTAGTTTAAAGTTATCTTCATTGAAAAAAAGTGCTTTTCTTTCAAAAATAAGGAAATTTCTAAGTGACCCCAAACTTTTGAACGGTAGAATATATATATATATATATGTATATGTGTGTGTGTGTGTACACTACTCACAAAAAGTTAGGGATATTTGACTTTCGGGTGAAATTTCAGGATGTACCCAAAATGCACTATAACCTTTACAGGTGAACTTAATTTGACCTTCTCTAACCTTCTGAATGCACATGTCCAACTGTTCATGTTCATTAATGTTTCAGTACTTTTTGCATAACTTCCTGTTCTCCAACAAGGTGCTTAACGGCAAAATTCACAGCAGGTGTTTGATCCATGAATCAGCCAATAAATTTTCTGGTTCAATTAGAATTGGTACTTAAACAGTCCTCTTCATCATGCTGTTCACACTTTGATATCATGAGACCAAGACAACACTTAACAATTCATCAAAAGTACATCACCATTGTGAGGGTTCAAACAGGATGTTCTCAGAGGGAAGTGGTCACTGAGCTTAGAGTGTCATAGAGTGTCATCAGCAGGTTGCAACAGAGATACAGAGAGACTGGAAGAGTCACAGAAAGGCATAGAAGTGGACGTCCTTTGGCCACATCCCACGCTGATGACCGCTTCATTGTGAACAGGGCCCTGCGGAACCGGATGATGAATGCCACTCAACTCCAGGCACATTTAAGGGAAGTGAGAGGCACCCAAGTGTCACGTCAGACCATTTGAAACTGTTTACATCAGCGTGGTCTGCGTGCTAGATGACCTGCAAGGTTACCTGACCACACCACCAGGCACAGGCATCGCTGTCTTACATGGACCAGGGAGAATTTACACTGGACAAGGGACCAGTGGGCCTCAGCACTGTTCTATGATGAAAGTCGATTCACGCTGAGTAGAAATGATGGTCACCAACGATGCTGGAGATGTCAAGGAGAGCGCTATGCATCAGCCACTGTTGTCATCAGATGAGCCTTTGGTGGTGGTGTGACAGTCTGGGCAGGTGTGTCTAGTCAATACAGAACTGCCCTACACCTTGTGAATGATACAGTGACAAGCCTATACTATCTGAATAACTCATTAATCCAGTCATTGTGCCCCTTCATGAACAACACAGGCCTAATTTCATCTTCATGGATGACAAATCATCAAACAAATTTAAATATGAGACAAAGATAACACAAATAAACACAAAATACAGTTTTTAAATGAAGGTGTTTATTATTAAGGGTTAAAAAATACCAAACCTACATGGCCCTGTGTGAAAAAGTGACACCCCCCACCCCCCGTTAAAACATAAATCACATCTTTGGAAAGCCGAGTTCAATTTCTCTAGCCACACCCAGGCCTGATTACTGCCACACCTGCTCTCAGTCAAGAAATCACTTACAGTAAATAGGACCTGCCTGACAAAGTGAAGTAGACCAAAAGATCCTCAAAAGCTAGACATCATGCTGTGATCCAAAGAAATTCAGGAATAAATGAGAAACAAAGTAATTGAGATCTATGAGTCTGGAAAAGATTATAAAGCCATTTCTAAAGCTTTGGGAATCCGACGAACCACAGTGAGAGCCATTATCCACAAATGGTGAAAACATGGAACAGTGGTGAACCTTCCCAAGAGCGCAGCGACGACTCATCCAAGAGGTCACAAAAGACCCCACAACAACATCCAAAGAACTGCAGGCCTCACTTGCCTCAGTTAAGGTCAGTGTTCATGACTCCACCATAAGAAAGAGACTGGGCAAAAATGGCCTGCATGGCAGAGTTCCAAGACGAAAACCACTGCTGAGCATAAAGAACATAAAGGCTCGTCTCAGTTTTGCCAGAAAACATCTTGCTGATTGCCAAGACTTTTGGAAAATACTCTGTTTACTGACGAGACAAAAGTTGAACTTTCTGGAAAGTGTGTGTCCCATTACATCTGGCATAAAAGTAACAGCATTTCAGAAAAGGAACATCATACCAACAGTAAATATGGTGGTGGTAATGTGATGGTTTGGGGCTGTTTTGCTGTTTCAGGACCTGGAAGACTTGCTGTGGTAAATGGAACCATGAATTCTGTTGTTTACCAAAAAAATTCTGAAGGAGAATGTCTGGCCATCTGTTTGTGACCTCAAGCTGAAACGTACTTGGTTCTGCAGCAGGACAATGATCCAAAACACACCAGCAAGTCCACCTCTGAATGGCTTAAGAAAAACAAAATGAAGACTTTGGAGTGGCCTAGTCAAAGTCCTGACCTGAATCTAGTTGAGATGCTGTGGCATGACTTTAAAAAGGAGGTTCATGCTCGAAAACCCTCCAATGTGGCTGAATTACAACAATTCTGCAAAGATGAGTGGGCCAAAATTCCTCCACAGTGCCATAAAAGACTCATTGCCATTTATCGCAAATGCTTGATTGCAATTGTTGCTGCTAAGGGTGACCCAACCAGTTATTAGGTTTAGGGGAAAATCACTTTTTCACACAGGGCCATGTAGGTTTGGATTTTTTTCCCCTTAATAATAAACACCTTCATTTTAAAAACTGCATTTTGTGTTTACTTGTGTTATCTTTGTCTAATATTTAAATTTGTTTGATGATCTGAAACATTTTAAGTGTGACAAACATACAAAAAAAATGAGAACTCAGGAAGAGGGAAAACACTTTTTCACACCACTGTATTTACAGATGGGGCGGCACGGTGGAGGAGTGGTTAGCACTGCGGCAGCACAGCAACTCACCCTTGGCTGGGGGATCCTGGGTTCGATCCCAGCCCCCGACCAACAGTGATCTGTGTGGAGTTTGCATGTTCTCCCCATGTCTGCGTGGGTTTACTCCGGGATTTCTCCAGTTTCCTCCCACATGCCAAAAACATGCAAGTTAGGTTAATTGGCATCAAACTGGGGATTCTAAATTATCCTTAGGTATGACTGTGAGAGTGAATGGTTGTCTGTCTCTCTGTGTTGGCCCTGCGACGGACTGGCAATCTGTCCAGGGTGTACCCTGCCTTTCGCCCAAAGATGCTGGGATAGGCTCCAGCCCCCCCGCGACCCAAAAAAGGATTCAGCGGAAGAAGATGAATGAATGTATTTACAGACAATGACAACTGGCCAAAACACAAAAAAGATAATGCTTTTAGATGTGCTTTTAGTTTGCCATTGTTGTGCATGGGTTCAGTAGGCACTCATGCACCACAACGGCAAAATTATTTACAACTATTTGGACCAATTATGTATTGAAATTACAAAATTTCCCAGAGAAACCTGAATATACCAGGGCACTCTGGTTGAAAAACACTGCATTAAGACCTGTCTGAGCTGTTAAAATGTGGAAAAAGTGCAGTCAATGACCCCTGTAATCAGTTCGAAGTTGGGGCAAGTAGCAACTCTGGTAAAAATTTTCATGCAAATCCACCTTTTAGCATTTTCATAATAATCCCACATCAATCAACACAAAACCTAACGAGAACATAATCTCATGGCAGTAAATACCATCATGTTACACAATACAATTCATTAGATAAGCATGATTATTTCTTGCTTGAAAAAGGTCATTACTAAATGTTAAGATGCTTGTATGCCGACGAAGGTAGAAAACTTAAAAACTGACAACTATCCTCTGAGTTGAAGGTTGAGTTATTTTTACTTTGCTCATAGCAAAATGCATTCATGACTTTTTCTCTAATATGCTATTAAAGTTGCAAATTTAAGGGGATAACAAATGTAGGGTGATGACCAATCAGCCACTTCGACTGTGTATCTGAATACATCCTCTGTAGCCTATCCTATCCATTTCTGTGCAATAGCGAGCAATTCTTCCTCCATCACACTCAGTGATTATCCGTTCTGTATCTTCATTGTCTTCTCATTTTCACCATGTGTACTTTTACAAATGCATTTGCCATCAAGCTCACAGACCAAAAGAGATGCTGGTAGCATCATTAACTTGCTAGCTGTACCCTGTGATTACTCTGATGGCCTGTGTCTATCTATCACATGAAACCTCTCGAGGATTGATGCAGCTGGATGGAGTGTTTGACTGTGAGGAACACGGGAGGTGGGGGCGTCGATGGCGACAGTTTCACACACGCACACACGCACATCTGCCGGCAGCTTTGCATGAGATGCCGTCCGTATGTGAAGCGGCGCCTCACCTCTATAGTATGTTCTGTGTGTGCATGTCACAGCGCTCCTGGAAGGGGGCTGCAGTGTTTCCGCCTGAGCGCGGCTGTCAGTGGGCATCACTCAGCCCTGCAGTGTGGCGGGACACGGGGATCATTAGTGGAGACGGAGGGAGCGAGAGAGGGAGCAGAACGGAGGAGAGTAAAGGAGAAAAGGGGGAGTAAGAGGGGCAGTGACTGTGTGGGTCGGGCAGTGCATCTTCATATCAGTCTTGAGAGCATTAAACACACGGCTGTGCACTTTCCCTCTCAGTCACGCAATCACCCCGCCACAAACACCCCAGCGTGCCCCCATCTCTGTCACGTTCTCCCCACTGTCAGTCTCCTCCCCCATCCCTCTTACCCTCTTTCACCCCACATCCCATATTGACCCTGTTTTTTTTTTGCCCACATTTCCAAACCTGACCCCCTTAGGCATGGTGCGCTGTAGCTTTTCATTCCCCCAACTCCGGATTTATCCATCCGACTTCCTATTGTTGCTTATACCTTGCCATCTCAGGCCAGTGCTCCCATTTTCACACACTCTGCATCACACAGCTGATCTTTTCCTTCCACTAAGCATCATTGCTACTTGACCTGCTCTTTACCGCAGAAAGGTGAAGTAACTGTTCAACAAATGGGGAACATAAGAGCTTTTCGCTGCTTTTACCGCCGCACCCTCACTGCATCTCAGCGCTTCATACTCTGGAGTTGTTTACGTCAGATCGTCACTTCTTCAGCTAGTAGGTTATTCATTTGTACATTTACTCATCAATCCATCAGTTCCTCTGAAACTTTTTTTTTCCTCCACGGACTTTGCGTCCATGATTGTGGATATAATACCTCACGTCCACAATCATTGGTGAATCTCGATCATTCCCTTCACTAAAGTCTTTATTCAGAACAGTCTCTGTGATCCCCGTCTATCCCTTCAGGTCTGTGACCTGTGCTACAGTGCCCTATGCTGAATCCCTGAATCAACATGCCTGACATTTAAACAAACAGAGCAGCTTCTACGTAGATCGCTGTGCTAGCACAACCACTAATTCTCTCCTTAGTTTGCTTATTCGGTAGGTTTCCAGGTTCGGGGATCCATCTGTTTGCTTTAGTGTCGGAGCATTTATCACACACAGATTAGGCCTCTTCTGTAATACATTTGTCCCCTGTGAAACATTAGTGAGCTCGATGCTGGCAATGGCTCCGACTGCAGTTTGGCTGCAGCCATTCTGATGACAACAGTACAGCAGTATTAGAAGGTTAAGCATTGTTATCTTAGTCCAAACTATCTTGAAGAAAAAAAAATACAATGTAAAACTAAATAACAAAACGGCAATTATTTTTGACATCCTAAAACTCACTGAATGTAATTGTTTCAAAGTTTAATGACCATGTGCCCCAGTGGTGTCCTTGTATTCTGGAGGCTTTATGTGTGCATGTTGCAGGGGCTTAGTTGGTAGAAGCTGAAGTCAAGGAACTAGCAAGAAAAGACCACTGTCCATATGACCAACAAAGCGTCTTCCTTGTATTCTTATAGGGCTAATTTTGTCTAGCACAAACTTTAGTACTCAGGGTTTTAAGTTTTTCCATTAGGTGTTTCACTGCATTTGCTACGGCCCCTGAGTTAAACCCCCCAAAACCGAGGGCTTGTCCAGGATGAAAACCCAGGACCTCTTGCACTCTTTCCCATTTATTGACAAATTTTAAACTTCTGTTTGTCAATAGTGAGAAAATACTTTTTCCATCTGCACAGAAATCAGTCATAGTGCGACACACAATAACAGTAAAAGTGGATGGCAATGATCATCATACATTACACTGCAAACTTCTCCTGGCTAACCTTACATTCTCTAAATGTATAACATTATGGACCATACATCCTCACAAGCGGGTCCTGTTGTAGAAAATATTAGGCAGATGGCTCTGTTGTTCCAGTTCGATTAAATATGAAATGATCTATCATCACATTACTACAGCCAGCATGCTTTACAGACTTATTAAAAAGAAAACAAAATATTAGGATATTCAATTCGAAAATTACCTTTAACTCTTTAGATTATATGAATTTTTTTCAAAATAATGCAAAAATGAAACTAATTAAAATAATCGGTTGGAGCATTACCAAATTAGTTCTGAATCATGTTAATTTCCTTGATCGGATTTGGCAATTACAGCATAATAACTGATCTTCATGGCCTAATAGGATGTAAAGATTCCCGCCACATCGTTCACTGAACTGCCATCTATTCTATATTTTGACTTTTTCGTCACAGGCAGATAGCATCACAACCTGTACCCTTTACCAGCACTGCACTGGTCTCATCCATAAATATAGCTACTCGTAGACATGATTTTAACAAGAATGTCTAACCTCTAACTGTATGGTTCCCCACATTTTCACATAAATTACAATCTTTTCCTTTGAGCGCTACAAAAACGGATCCACAAAAGCGCTTTTAGACTTGACCCCAGTGCAATTCTCACCGCCGGCCATCTTGCACCTCCTTCCCACTCATCTAGATCTCTTCCCAGCCAGTCTTTGGGCACAGATCACTTGTAAGGATTTGAGAAAAGACTTCACTAAGCTGATTGCTAAAGGGAAGGGGGTAAATTACCATTGCACAACGGCGCAAAAACCTTCTTGGGCCATGATTTGCCTTATGTAATAGATAGCGTGTTTGTGTATACGTGTATTTGTGTGTTCCCGCAATAACCCCCATCCCTCCCCCCATGCTGCCCCCATGCCATTTACCCATTTTGCACTAATTGAGGGATCTTTTTTCGGAAGCTGTTATTGCACGCATTTAATTATTTATTTTGACGGGAAGCAATCTGGTGGCTACTGAAGAGATTGTGAGTGTGTGTGTGGGGGGGGGGGGGGGGGGGGGGGGAGCACGAAAGTGAGCAGGAGGGGGTTGCAGAGCAAGACTAGGTCCTTACAGCTTTTTGGGTAAAAGTGTAAACCCTGAACTGCTGTGTGTTAACTATGCAGCGTGTCTGCAGGGCTTTGCATTTATGAACAGTATATATAAAATTTGCCGTGCATCTGAGTGTGCATATGTGCATTTCAGAGTGCATGGCTTTCTGAGTGCAATGGGACTGCACTAATGGACGCACACTTGAGCTGAAGTGTGCAGAGTGTAGCTGAAGTGCAGCCAAGTCTAGCTTCCAGTCCTGCTTGGAAGCCCTATAATCTACTCTCTACTCCTCTAGCTCCATTTTCTCTTCCTCTCCTCTCACTTCTTCTTCTTCTCTGTCTCTGTCTCTCTTACAATTTAATATTGTCGTCCCTGCCTTGCTGATTGAGCTAGCCTCCCCCGTCTCCCCATTAAATCCCTTTATCTTGATTCTGAAACTGAGGAGACGTAGATCAGCAGCATTGCCGACTGGCTTTGGACTTTTTTCTTTTTTTTTCCCCCGTCCCACCTCGATCCCACCCCCCACTGTGCACTGAGGAGAATAAAATAAGACGACATGTAACCACCAGTAGTCTTGACCTTTATCACGCTCCAGAGCCCGAGGCAGGGTGAATGAGACATTAAGGAAATGACTGAGCATTATTAACCCCTACTTACTTAACACACATCCATTTGGCACACTGAGTGGTCTGAAAAAATGCCGCCCCCGATTCCTTTTTTTTCTTTGGCAGATACTTCTGACAGTTAAGGACACACTAAGCCAATTGATCAACTGTGAATGAGACTTACATTATCACAAGGAATTCATATTGTGTGTCACTTCAATTTAGAGAGAGAGAGAGAAAAAAAAATGGCTAGATTGGCTGGGCCTGCCAGCTCAGATTGTTTTACCGTGATTGATCCCAACGCTTCAGAATGCCAAGTCCTGTTGAGAATTGATGTTTCATTATAAACTAACGGCACAAGTTCTTCAAGAGATACATCAGCCTGAAGCTGGACCTGGAAGGGATAAAGGCTAACCTTGACAGTTTCAGTTACAGCCAAATCTGCACTTCTAATGAGAGATCATCGCACCATCTCCTAGCACATATTTCCACCCCCTCTTCTGTGTGTGTGTGTGTGTGTGTGTGTGTGTGTGTGTGTGTGTGTGCGTGCACGGGCATGCAACTGGCACATGTGTGGCCATCCTCCTCTTCCAGTCAATCAATGAGCAGAGACAATTCCCCAAGTGACATTTACGGAGAAGAAAGAGCGCCATTTATCACTTTAGTTTTGGGATAATAAAAGAATGACTGAATGTGTGTGTGTGTGTGTGTGTGTGTGTGTTAGACAGAGAACGGGGGAGTGAGAGAGAGAGAGTGCGCTAAAGATGAAAAGGGGATTTCAAAAGCACATGAAAGGAGCAGGAGAAATGAGCGAGGGAAGAGGGAAATGAGTGATATAAAGGCTACTTTGTGGGGAGGACCAAGAGTGTGAAATAGAACAAGGGAGGAGAGAAGAGAAGGCAGCGAGTGACTGACAGTGGAAAAGAGAGCATGAAAAAGAGAGAGAAAAGGGAGGGGGGTACCGAAAGAAAAAAGGCAGGGAGATGTAGGAGAGGGGACAGAAAAAGGCTCTTGGCGCAGGAGAGGAAAAAAAAAATGAAGGAGAAAGAGTGGGAAGACACAGACAAAAAAAAAAAGGTCTGAGAGAAAGACAGAAGTAGAGGGGAGAGTGTGAAGCCAGCGAGGCAGACATGCTGGGTTCATTCAGGGATAGGAGCCGACTCAGAGTTCAGACCTCACACAGTCGGCATACTAAACACTGGACCCACAGTTCTGACCCAGATTCATGCCACTGACATACAAATCCAAATGGGGAGGGAAGAATTTCACCCCCCCACCCCCCCGGCCATACCTTCCCTCAAACATACAAAAACGCTCACTCAACCTCCCCCTCAATCCCAGCTGGTCTCGGAGTCAGCCCATAACCCTGCAACTTCACCCCAACCCCGTACCCTCCCCGCACATATGCCGGCTCCCACACAGATTTTCACACACATGGGCTGCTCTACAAACACAAGCACACATGCACACACAAAGTGATTCAAGGTTAGCTTCAGCATTTCAGCTCAGGTGAACTGACGTTACAGCTCCGCGGGGAGCTGACCAGTTGATAACCGGGGTGACCTCGGTGGCGCCATCCATCAGCCGCGGGCGCAAAGTTCAGCTGCAGAAAATCCAGGGCTATTAGCATAGCAAGCATCTTTCCTGATCATAACTCCTGCTACTCCTCTCCACTGCCCTTCTTCTCTTCTACCCACCTGCTCTAATCAGTCAACGTTAACTACGTTTCCCTCTACGAGCCGGGACCCTCCATCACTCGCTGGGACCGCCAAGCTCAGGTAAACTGATCGACGGCCCTCACACGCTCCACTTTCCCCTCCTACAATCCTTTGGCTCCTGACAAGGGGCATGATGGACAGACACGGGGAAGCGAATGACCCGGCGTATGGCTGCTGGTTGCCAGGAAGGAAGCGTTGTGAAATACACCGCTTAACTTGACGTACATCATCTTTTTCTCAGGGACAGACAGGGCAATATGCACGCACATAAACACAGACATTTGCACACATGCACACGGCCATCAATCCGTTGCATACAGGAAGAGATATCAGACGAAGGGAAAAATTGAATTAGGAAATATGGGCACCGTGATTTGTGGGAAGCCAGTTTTGAGGCTGGGAGAGAAATACAGCATGGAGAGCACTTCATCTTATGGTGCGAGCAGAGAGGAAGAAGCATCTGCGTTGTTTATCTAAAGCCCCCATCAAGTTACAATGGCTTGATTTGAAATATTCATATACATGTATGACAAGATCGGGCCCATTATGTTACTCTCTGCGGGGCTTCACTGAATGGACTGAATGGAAACCCATCAGTCAGTGTAAATTATGAGGACAAGATGCATTACATAAGCCTATCGATGGGCATGAAGGGGAGTATTATTGCAGCGTCATATCAATCATGGCAACACACGTTCTACATTGTCATCAGTATGATAATATGCTATAGGCTATTTCAAGGATAAACCCACCATTATAATATTTCAAGAAGCCAATAGAGAAAGGATAACACATTTGGCACTGTGCAGTGTGCATTATAAGGTATTGTACTGTTTATGTCTTACATGGATCTGTGGCTGCTATACACACTGAACTTCAATCATAGAAACTATAAATCACATAAACCTACAGGGGAAACAATGAATAATTATTTCACTTTTCAATTAATAGCATAGTGAATCAAAGAAATGTTTAGCCAAATAAATGCCAGAAACCTAAAGCCCAAGGCAACATCTACATCTTTTTGTCTAATCAACAGCCCAAGTTTTATTCAGTTTAATTTATGCTTACGATTAGAGGTGTACCGTTCCAAAACAGAGGCCAAAATCACAACATCCCCCACTGGCTCTCTGCCACCACTGAGCTCTCATTAAGATAAGATAAGATAAGATAAGCCTTTATTAGTCCCACAACGGGGAAATTCCAGGATTGCAACAGCACAGGGATAGCAACACTCAGAGCAACAATCAGAAGGCAAGAAAAAACAAGCAAGCAAGAGCAGCTAATATACATATGTACATATTACTATAAAATATATATATACACACACACACACACACACACACAGACACACAGTGCAGAGCATTGTAGCTGGATGGAATAAATATATGAATATATGAACACACAGTGCAGAGCATTGTAGCTAGATGGAATAAATATGTAAATATATAAACACCCACAGTATGGAGCATTGCAGCTAGGTGGAATAAATATGCAAGTATATAAACACACACAGTGCGGAGCAATGTAGCTAGATGGAATAATATGTAGATATATAAAAACACAGTGCGGAGCATTGTAGCTAGATGGAATAAATATATAGATATATAAATATAAACACACCCAGTGCAGAGCATTGTAGCTAGATGGAATAAATATGTAAATATATAAACACACAGTGCAGAGCATTGTTGCTAGGTGGGATGAAACAGCATAACCGTCTATTTAGTTATCCTACATGGTATGATTATGTGCCCATACATATTCTCACCCTCCATAGCGACCGGTATGTTCCTAGTTGTATGCCGGAGAGGACCATTGTGTAAGTCTATTGCATCTTTTGCATTCAAAAAAAAAAAAAAAAAAAAAAAAAAACTATTAGTTTGTTACGTCTTTTTGCTATCTCTGCGAGCAGCCCTGCTTAGGTTGTACAGTCTGACAGCCGTTGGTAGGAAGGACCTACGAAACCTCTCGGTTGTGCACCTGGGATGATGTAGTCTGCTGCTAAATGAGCTCCTCAGTGCATCCAGTATGTCCTGCATAGGGTGGAACTCGGACTCCAGCAGAGATGACAGTTTAGCCACCGTCCTTCTCTCTCCTATCTCCTCCATCGGATCAAGGCGTTGCCCCAGGACAGAGCTAGCTTTCTTAATCAGTTTGTTCAGTCTCTTCCTATCGGCTGCAGTAATGCCACTGCCCCAGCAGACCACTCCAAAAGTGATGGCTGATGCCACCACCGTGTCATAGAATGACTTCAGCAGCGCCCCTTGTACACCAAAAGACCTGAGTCTCCTCAGCAGGAACAGCCTGCGCTGTCCCTTCTTGTAGAGTGCGTCAGTATTGTGTGACCAGTCTAGTTTATTGTTCAGATGAATACCCAGGTACTTGTAGGATGTCACCATCTCGATGTCTGTTCCCTGTATATTTACTGGTGCTGTGAGGGGCTGCCCATGCCTGCGGCAGTCCACCACCAGCTCCTTAGTTTTCCTCGCGTTGATCTGGAGGCAGTTCCGATGGCACCAGTCCACAAAGTCCTGGATAAGCCCTCTGTACTCAGCTTCATCTCCGCTGGAGATGAGACCAACGATCGCAGAGTCATCAGAGAACTTCTGTAGATGGCAATGTGTTGTGTTGTGTGAGAAGTCCGCAGTATAAAGAGTGAACAAGAAGGGAGCCAGCACCGTTCCCTGGGGGGCCCCCGTGCTACTGATGATCGTGTCGGAAACACAGTCCCGGGTTCTCACAAACTGAGGCCGGTTCGTGAGGTAGTCCAGGATCCATGATGACAGGTGCTGGTCCACCCCTGCGCGCAGCAGCTTGTCCTTCAGGATCATCGGTTGGATGGTGTTGAAAGCACTGGAGAAGTCAAAGAACATGATCCTCACCATATTCCCGGGCTTCTCCAGGTGGGACAGAGAACGGTGAAGGAGGAAGATCACCGCATCCTCCACCCCAATGCCATGCTGGTAGGCGAACTGGAGTGGATCCATCGCTGGTTCCACCAGGGGGCGGAGATGAGCAAGGAGCAGTCTCTCCAGGGTCTTCATCAAGTGGGACGTCAAGGCCACCGGTCTGAAGCTGTTCAGGTCTTTGGGGTGGGAAGTTTTTGGTACAGGTACCACACAAGATGTTTTCCACAGCTGTGGTACCCTCCCCAGTTTCAGGCTCATGTTGAAGATATACGTCACAATCCCACACAGCTGGTCTGCACAGGACTTGAGGAGCTTTGCGCTGATGCCGTCCGGTCCCGACGCCTTCCTCGCCTTGATCTTCCTCAGCTCCGTCCTCACCTGGGTCTTGGTCAGGGTCAGGATGGGGGGCTGTGTGTTGGGAGTGGGGGGGGTGTCGGTGGAGTGGGGAGTGGGTAGCAGGACTTGATTTCTTAGAGGCAGCAGTGGTTGTTGTGCAGACAGGGGGGAGGGCGGTTGGTCAAATCTATTGAAAAACAGATTCAGGTTGTTCGCCCACTCCCTGCCCCCCGTGGCCTGGGGGGAGGTATTCTGGAGCCCCGAGATGGTTTTGAGGTTTCTCCAGACCCCGCTGATGTCGCTCTGTTGCAGCTTGTCCTCCATCTTCTTCCTGAAGCTGTCCTTGCCTTCTCTGATCTTTCTCCTCAGCTCCCTCTGTACGGACTTCAGCATCTCCCTGTTCCCCGACCTGAAGATCCTCTTCTTCTCTCTCAGAAGTGTTTTTATCTCAGGGTTGATCCAGGGTTTGTTGTTTGAGTGACGCCGTATGGTCTTGGTGGGAACGGATTTGTCCACACAGAAGCTGAGGTAGCCCGTGAAGGTGTGAATGAGGCCATCGATGTCCTCACCATGTGGATCGCAGAGCTGCTTCCAGGCAGTGGCTTCAAAACAGTCCTTTAGAGTGTCCATTGTCTCCTCAGACCATAACTCCACAGTGTGCATGGCCGGAGGTTGTCTGTGCACTAGGGGTTTGTACACCGGTCGGAGATGAACCAAGTTGTGATCCGATCTCCCAAGTGGGGGGAGTTGTGATGAGGTGTACGCCTCCTTAGTGTTTGCGTAGAACAAATCCAGTGTTTTATTGTCTCTAGTGTGGCATGTGACATACTGGGTGAAAGTGGGCAGAATGGGAGACAGTGAAACGTGGTTGAAATCGCCTGAGATGAGGAGAAGAGCATCTGGGTGTTCTGTCTGCAGCCTGCTGGTTACTGAATGGATGACGTCACGCGCTGTCCCAGCGTTCGCCGTCGGATTTGCATAAACAACAATGCAGATCACGTGTGAGTGTTCTCTCGGGAGATATGTAGGCCTCATGCTAACAGCTAGCAACTCAATGTCTTTGCTGCAGTGTCGTTGTTTAACAGTGATATGTCCCGGTCTGCACCAGTTGTTGTTAACATACATGATCACTCCACCGCCCCTAGTTTTGCCACTCTCTGGTGTTCGGTCAGCTCGTATCGTGTGAAAACCCTCCAGCTCAATGTTAGCATCTGCTGCTAGTTCAGTTAGCCACGTCTCAGTAAACAAAAGGAGAGAGCACTCCCGGTAAGTGCTATCATAACGGGAGATAGCCGCTAGCTCATCTAACTTTCCCAGTATCGACCGTACATTTCCCATGACAACAGATGGAAGGGAGGGTCTGTACCTTATATTTTTTGTCCTCCGCCTTACTCCAGCCCGGCAGCCGCGGCGTTTTCGCCTCAGTTCTCTCGGTATGTTGAGTTTTCCAGTGGGACCGGGTGGCGGTTAAATGCTAGCAGCTCTTCCCTGTTATATCGTATCCTGCTATAAACAGTGGCTCCGTCCACCGGCTCAGGAGACATTTGGGATGATCTGTGTGTCCGTGATATAAGTGGGGTGAAAAAAAAAAGTGATCAAAAGAGAGAGGAAGGGAAAAAAAAACTCGGAATCGAGCCGCTGTTGCAAAAGGCAGCCGACTGGTGTGGCGCCGAGAGGAAAAAAAAAAAAAAAAAAACATCACAGGGACACAAAGGTGTGGTAAGACTTAAGTGCAGCTGGTCACTGTATAAATTTAAATGTAGATACACCAGAAGGATCGTGTGGCTGCTATAGTGGAAAAACAAAGATCACTTCATCACAGCTACTAACTGCAGCAATATATCTGAGCCAAGTTTTCTGCTTTTAATACACAGTTGAATCATTTAAGATTGAAAGTTCATAAATAGGCTTTCAATCTAATATCCTAAAAAAAAAACTATAGGAATATAATGGTATGCTAATTAGCCATGCACTCATGCTGTTTAATGCCTGGCTAAGGAATCCAAGTATCTTAAAGGCTGTAGTGTTTAAAAATTAATCAGTTAAAGAGTTACCTGAAAATAACCCAGCCACCGGGAAGGGAAGGGGGGAGGGAGGGCACAAGTCAGTGTACTCCATGTGCCGGTTCCAAGCCCGGGTAAATGGAGAGGGACGTGTCAGGAAACGTAAAATCTTTGCCTAATCAAACATGTGGCTCATCATGAATGAGACATCCATATCGGATCGGTCAAAGCCCGGGCTAATAATGACCGCCACTGGTGCTGTTAACCAACAGGGTGCCGGTGGAAATTAGGCTGCTGTTGGTCAAAGATCATGGAGTAAGGAGAGAGGAGGAAGGTGTGTTTGGAGGGAGAGAGAGAAAAGGAAAGGCGTGTGTGGCGGTGAGAGTCTTGAATGTAGTGGAGGAGGACATGGAGAGTATTGGTGTTACAGAGGAGGAGAAAGAAGAAGAATCATCCCACTAGGCCAAACTGTCAGAGGCATTTTGCCGTTGGTAGGGTTTCCTGCATGAAGAGCCAGACCAAGAGTGGTCCAGTAGACTCCCATGGAAACTGTATCGTAAATACAAAGACCCAAAGTGGGGTTGCCAGGGCCCCACTCTGGAGCCTGGAATGAGGGAAGGGTGCCACGGCAAGGGCAGGTGGTTTCTACTCATTGGACCCTGCCAGGCCCTGCCCCAACGAGCCACATGGGTCTGCCCTCCAGTGGGCTCACCACCTGCAGGAGGTGCTTGTCTAATCCTCGGCTCCCTAAACTGGATATTTGGATGTGGTTGGGCATCTAATCACAATGCATCCCAAGTGAGGTGTTTCAGGCATTTTCCACTGTTTTTTTTTTTTTTGTACACTTTATTAATCCCAGAGAAAAATTCAAGGGCGTCTACCTGGATGAGGCAGCCACGGTGCAGCACCAATCCTTTTACCATTCACACTTAGGGCCACTTTAGAATCTCCAATTAACCAAACTTGCATGTTTTTTTTTAATTTGAGAGGAAACTGGAGCACTCTGAGCAAACCCATGCAATTGTGTCCAAGTGGATGGGCCAACCCCACCTAGTAGTGTCCAACCGGGGGTTTGAACTCACAACCTCCAGCTCCAGAGTCCGGCACTCTACCTGTGTCGCAAAGAGGGTCAACCCACTTGGCAAGCCAAGTGTAGGAATGCTTTCACTCACTCTGTTACACAAGCATGGGAAGATCATGGAAACTCCACACAGACAGGCCCTGCTGGTTGGTGGATCTGAACCCATGATCGTCTTACTGTGAGGCAGCAGCATTAACTACTACACCGCCATGCTGCCCGAGGAGACCCTGGCACAGACGTGGAACACACTGGAGTCCTGGAAATGCCTTCGTATCCAAGAGCTGGAAGAAGGAACTAGGGAGAGGGAAGTCTGGACTTCTCTGCTTAGATTGCTGCCTCAGGACTGCCAGACAAGGGATGGATGGATGGAAGTTTAGATTAGGTTTATGAGCCAATGAAAACTGAGAAATTGTGACAACAGTATTTAGTAGCAACCTCCCATAAAAAGCAAGAGTCATGAACTAAAAAACCTGAATAAAAACACGTTTTCTGTTATACATGAAATGACTGTTTCAGCTCCGAGACTATATGACCAAAAAAGAAAATTATGAAACAAGAATAATATCTTTAAGTACATATAAAAATAGCATGTCTGTATGACATTAAGCTTTTTTAGGTGAACACTAATATAGAGTAGACTAGCCAAGGGCAAACTTGCTGTGATAGGAGTAAGTACAGGAGATGGAGCAGAACAGGCCCTGTAGTGGTAGAGAGAAAGACAGAGAGCGCCAACCCAGCATGACTACCGCCTGCCTGAGTGGAGCAGGCTGCCTGCAATTAAGGTGGAATCAGGGAGAAATCTGCGCTGCCTTGATAATGAGCCTCGTCTGAATTATTAACGAGAGCTGTTCCCCCGGGACCCGGGCTCCCACTGAGCCCATCAACCCCCCCCTCCGCAACACACCCACATATGCGTGCGCGCGCGCGCACACACACGGAGAAGAGCGAGAAATGCACTGAGAACCATCCACACATCACGGCGATCACACATTATGCACATTGACACAGATGAGCATCAAGCATGCCGCCACACAGAGACCAAAATTTCCAGCACCACGAGGGCCAACACATTTTATTTACTCGCTGAAGTGAATACTGAAAGTCATTTACAACATTTGTAATACAAACATTTCTCTAGGAAAAAAAAAAAAATAATAGCTTCATCCCTTGGCCATCAGATTAGATGTGACAGACTTTTCTCTGTGTTAGAATGATCTATTTCAACACAGTGATTGAAAAATGCCGCATAGTTTTGAAGAGCTCTCCATCTTGTAAATCCCATCCATTCAGCCAACAATGAGCCTTTTCTTAACCACAATACATGAGAGTGCAGCACACTGTGATATCAAATATCAAAACCAGTCATTATATGATAAGTCATCCACTGTGTGTCAGACATTGCAGGAAGTATTTATGGCCACAGATGAAAAATACTTGATTGCAATAAGTTTATACAAGTCATAAATTTACTATCAACACTGCTGATATGAGGCTTCGCTTCACTCTTGCCAAAGACAATCCACTAAACTCACAGACCATGAGCAGTGAATATATGGAGTTTTTATTAAGAGGACTAGGAGTCATAGGGATGCTTATGTCAATATAATGTAGCCAGAGGGTAAGTGAGTAGGACCCACAGTGACTTTTATGGGCATTATATTGAAATGTGGGTATTCTGGGTGCCCGCCTAGAGCTCACATCATAACAGCCTCTCTCTGTTTTTCTTCCTTCTCCCCAGTTTCATAGCTGGTTCCATGGGACTGTAAAGAGACGTGTTCTAATCACAAAGCACTGATGTAACGCTCAAAACTGCCCACCCACCCCTAATCAAATCTCCATGTCATCCAACTTACACAGATGGACACACACCACATTCTCTCTGTGCAGCTGTGAATGTTTTGTCACCCCCCCCCCCAAAAAAAAAGACAGAGAAAAATCCACCAGTGCTTCCCCAAACAGAGCCACACCTTCATCATGAACCAATCAACATGACTCAGACAGGTTGGTTTCAAAACAAGTCAGACAACAAAACGGCACCACAGAAAGTGGCTTCCTCTCTGCGTCAGCCCCCTCCTCCCGCCGCCCCCCAAAATGGCTCACCCCACCCAAGAACAGAGTGTTCCTCCATGGGTGGCTTGAAGAGGCACAAGTATGTTGTGTGTTTTGTGCAAATCTGTGCCTGCCTAAAGGGAATGGTGGAAACCATCACCCTAAATAGCGCAATGGGAAAAGAATGAGAATTTCTCTAAGCTTGGGGGGGGGGGGGGGGGTGTGAAGCGAGTGTTTAATATTCTGAGTAGTGTCACCACATGAGAAATGCAGAAAGAAATGCAGATGCATGGTTAAGAGGCTTGGTAAGAAATGCTTCAACAGCTGAAGTTTAGTTCAGCTGAGAAGAACATCCAAATTAGTTCAACCCTGTCGAATTGAGAACTTAACGGTCTCATCATCCTAAAGACCAAGTAGCTTAGAGAAGTCAGGCTGGGTAAAACCCAGTATTGTTATCCTATTATCTCCGAGATCATGTGAGATATGAGACTTCTCTTAAATAAGTTTAGGCATGCTGCTTAAGGCAGTATAGCTCAGTGGTAAGAGGCTGCTGGAGCTCAAAATCTTGACGCCATGGCTCCCTTGTGAGAGATGCCTCACTTCAATTGGCCCTTTTACCTAAATCACTAACACAGAAAGAATGCATAGAATGTCTGATGGATGGATGGATAAGGAGCACAAAAGAGCAAGGCAGAGAGATGAAAGAGGAGATATCATGGGTGTCTGGTAGACACAGTGATAAGAGAGAGCGAAGTAATATCAAAAGCAAAATTATATTGTTTTTCATATTACCGTCTCCTGATTGCTGTCTCCCATATTTGAATGCGTGCCCATGCTTTGGTAATTTGCATGTACATTAATCATTTTCAGTGAGAAATGAACTGCCACGGCTGCCTGAAGGCGTCAGAGGGAAATGCAGAGAGAATGGGCTTTTTGGCATCAGACACTCGGTTTAAACTGAATATACACTACCTGCACCCAACCTGGCTCAGGGTGCAGGAGCCAAGGAGAGATGTAAGGTGTTCATAACCCTAACCCATAAATCTGTCCAGCGCACGTCACATGCTCTCATTTTGTGTGTGTGCATGTGTGTCTGTCACACAGTCAAATTACTCTGTACCCTCTGAACCAAAACAGATGATAACATATGAATCAGCTGCATTCTAGGGACGATTTCCAGTCTTCTCAGACTCCCTGATTATTGACACACTGGCATACGCACATAAAACTTGCAAAGGTGCTCACTAAAAGTGTCAAGTCTCTGAGCATCTAGATTCGAATCCACCTCACCTGTATATTTAATATTTATGTCACTCACTTTTCACAAAATGTAAATCAGCAGCTTCTGAAGTGTGATTATGAGAACCTTCCTGTCTGTTTAATAAATCAATTAGACAAAGTAAATTGAACCAACTCTGTAACAGATACCACTAAAAGAAAAATCAGCTCCTTACATCTTAACTTCCTTTACAGAATATGTAAGGAACTGTACTTACATAGTGCAATTTTTAATCTCAAAGACCATGTATAGTAGCTCCCTTAACCCTCTAATCTATGGGCTTCACAGGGATAGATACCTTGGACCAATTTAGAATCACCAATTAACCAAGCAAGCCTGTCTTTGGACTGTGGGAGGAAACCAGAGCCCCTGCAGTAAAGCCACACAGCATGGGAAAAACATGCACACTACACAGAAAAGCTCCTGCTACAGTCAGCCGGTGGATTTGAACCTGGAACCCTCTAGCTACAAGGCAACAGTGCTAACACTGCACTACATATATACCTGTTTACCTACATATTACCCTGTTTTTAATAACAGGGTAAAATCCTTCCTTTTCAATATAGCCTATGATTAGGGAGGGATCTTGTGTCTCTTAACCCCCCTTTTGTTCAACTGGTTAATAGATTCAGACTGCCGGTTGACCTCCAATAATGTATTTGGCTTCTCACTGTTCATGTTCATTACGTCTGTTCTCTTCATCTTCTCTATCCCCTCACCCCCAGCCAGTCGCAGCAGATGACTGCCCCTCCCTGAGCCTGGTTCTGTTAGAGGTTTCTTCCTGTTAAAAGGGAGTTTTTCCTCTCCACCGTCGCTAAGTGCTTGCTCACAGGGGATCGTCTGATTGCTGGGTCTTTCAGAAATTGTGGGGTTTTCCCTGCATTTGATAGAGCGATGAGATGACTTTTGTTGTGATGTGGCGCTATATAAATAAAGCTGAACTGAATTGAATATAGTATGTCGGCATGTAACCATAACAAGGTTTGTTGGATGATAAATTTTCCCAGAAATGATATCGTCGATGCCATGAAGACAATTTTATGCCACTGGCAAAATGATAATCTGTGTATATCCTTTCAAACAGCATGGAACTTTTATAAATCAACAATATTCAACAGCAAAATTGAAATGTGGAAAATACGTATATGTAACATATTCCATTAAAATAAGTAAAATGTACATAAAATAAAAATAAAAAAAAGTTTTCAGGCATTGTGGCATGTCTGCCACATGGCCACTTTTCACACATACAAATTGAAAATAATCTGCTGTTTAGGTGCACACACAGTAGAAGGCAGTGATGCACCAGTAAACTGACTTGAACACCAAGAATCAAACAAAACTAGGAGGACAAACAGGAAGGTGCTCATTTCACTGTAAATAACGGCAGAAACAGCGTGAAAAAGAGAAGCTTGTGCATTTATTGGTGTTGGCGTCCAAAGAAGAAAATAGACAAAAGGCAAAAATGTACTCGATATCTGCACAAGTACATGAGTACCCCGGCACATGCACAGTTCAGTGCGGACCCTTCGGTCCACGTGGTCACAAAATTTGGACAGCATACTGGACTGGAAGATAATGAAATTTATGTCTTGTGCACTGCACAGTCAAGCAACCATGCTACTATGAATCCACACTGGATTCATAGTAGCATGGTAACTAATTTATCGACTTCAGCTGGTTGGTTAACTCTCGTGTGATGTCCACACTGTGTGCGCATAAGCCCCGCCTCCCAGAGCATGGTGACTGACATGACAGGGATAGAACCAGTGTTACTGGCTGAAATCTTATTGACTTATGAGAACAAATCCGCATAAAAATTAAGATATATCAAGGCCAGAAAAACTATCAATTTTTATACAGCTCTGGAAAAAAATTAAGATGCCAAAGAGACCACTGCAAAATTATCAATTTATCTGTTTTTACTATTCATACATACTGTATGTGCTTGAGTAAAATGAACAATTTTATTTTATCTCTAATCTACTGAAAACAACTCACCCAAATTCCAAGTCAAAATATATTCAAGATGGCGCCCACTGCTGGCAAACGTCTTTGCTCGTTCTGCTCCCGAATGCTGACTTTTCTCCTTTTTTGCAGAGTTGCTGTTCTTTCTACAGTGCATGGAGGTCATGCACTGCTAACATACGACCGACAGACACTACTGCATATCTCCAAGTCAAGCAGCCACACGGAGTTTACTGGCTTTATATCACCCGACCTGCAATGCACCATCCGCCCCCACGGTGACCATCAGCACCCCCAGGAAGGCCCCGAAGCACCGAGCCCACATGAGCACGTTGACCCCAAGAGAGTGTCGGAGGTGAGGCCGAAGGCGAGGCAAGAGAGGAGGGCTACATATTAGGCTAAAGGCTCGCTCCAACCGGCCACCGCTACCCAGTCTCTTAAAAGCAAATGTGTGGTCTTTGGAAAATAAGCTAGACGAACTAAGAACAAGGATTGAAGACCAGCGGGAGACAAGAGAGTGCTGTGCCCTAATTTTCTGCGAGACCTGGCTTTCAGACAGAGTCCCGGAGAGCGTTATTCAGCTACAGACACACTCAGCACACTGGGCAGACAGAACAGGAGACTCTGGTAAGACGAGGGGTGTGTGTGTGTGTGTATTTATAAAACACTCATGGTGCGGAGATGTACAAACCATCTACAAGCACTGCTCGCCCGACGTGGAGTTTTTACTGCTAAAATGCCGTTCCTATTATCTACCGAGGGAATTTACTGCTGTGTTTTTGGCCACTGTATACATTTGCCCACAGAGCAACTACATAGTAGCGCTAAACAAACTCCATGACATCATCAACGCAATAGAGACGAAACATCCCGATGCTGTTTTTATTGTTGCTGGCGACTTTAGTTAGTTAGTTAATCCCTTCACACCTGAAGGTGTATATGGGCGGCGCCTATCTCCGTTTCTCTGACCCTAGGCCACACAGCTACTGTAAGTAGTGAAAGCTACAGTGGGGGGTCAGTGCAAATTACAGACTGTACTCCCCAAATATTACCAGCATGTGGACATTTCCTCCTGTGATAAAAGCACATTGGATCATGTTTATTCCAACATACGTGGCGCCTATAGAGCGGCGCCCCACCCCCACTTCGGACAGTCAGATCACATCTCACTGTTTATGTACCCAGCCTGCAGACAAAAGCTGAAACAAACAAACCCTGTTATTAAGCAAATTAAGCGCTGGACTCTGGAGACTGAGGGTACCCTACAAGACTGTTTTGCCTGCACAGAATGGGATGTGTTTAAAGCTGCAGCCACCCAAGAGGACTCTTCTGTAAACATACAGGATTATGCTGAATATGTGACTGGATACGTCAACACGTGCGTTGATACCATCGTACCCACCATACAGGTCAGGAAGTTCCCCAACCAGAAGCCCTGGATCAACAGTCAGGTACGTCAGATGCTGCGTGCTCGCTCTCGTGCATTTAAATCAGGCTGTGAGGTCGAGTACAAAGCTGCAAAGTATAGCCTGAGAAAGGCTATAACAACAGCCAAGAGGCAGTACAGAGAAAAGCTGGACAGCCTTTACAACACTCCTGATCCGGGGTGCATGTGGCAAGGCCTGCAACACATCACAGACTACAAGAGGACCAACAGCAGCACCACTAGCTCTACAGACAGCCTGCCGAACGATCTCAACATCTTTTACACCCGCTTCAAGACCACCAGCCACAGCACAGAGAAGAGACACACACTCATGCACCCCCTCCCCACTAAGGCTGCATTCACACCAGGATAGTCTGGGAGTCTCGGTTCGACTCTGCGGGGGATGATGAGAATTTTCACACCTTCGTTTGGTTCGGTTTGCATTCACACAGCACTTCACTCAAGCAGACCAAACTGCTTGGACAACGTCACGCAGTTACAACAGCTGCTCATTTGTGGCACTGTAGTCGAAGCCACCACTGACCAGGAGTAAAAAATCTCGACAAAGAAGAGAAATCCGGCTCATCGATTGGCCAGGGCCGGTGTTATGCCAAGAATTGCTCGCTTGCCAAGAATTGCACACCATGCACCAAAACTATAAAATGCAACACTACAGCCAGGCTTGTAACCATTTGTGCATTTTCAGAAGTACCCATTATACATTTTTAGAAGTAAAAATTGTTATTACCTCTGTAAATTATCTTTAAATTACGTTTATTCAACGATAGGATGCAATTCTCGGCAAGCGAGCAATTCTCAGCATAACACCATTCCCTTCAGCCGAGGTGTTTATGCGCCACAAACTAATAAAAATGAAAAGCTCCATTGTCTGCATAAACCCCCGTGCCACCATCATGTTGCTAAACATTTTAAAAACATCGGTATTCTTGTGTGTAGCCATAGGCAGCTGAGAAATCTGGTTCTCAGACCAAATATCTATCAGAGCCTGCATCTCACTCCCCACTCGTCAAGAAGTCCAAGAGACATTTTTTTAAACTTTTCTCCTCGGTTTTCTCTGGTAAAAGTATTTCTTGGATCCGCGCGGTTGACTTTATTGTTATTTTCTACCCAAAATGGAGGCTGAAGAACCAGGAGCTCTTCAGCTGAATCGGGATGTTGGATTTATTTATTTACCCATGGATTCCTACCACAGACGTGCTGCCATGGAAACACTCATCAAGTTTTCAACAGGGACAACTTTTTCAGGTGAGTGGGAACTTTGCCTAACTGCATCCCACCCAGATGGTGAATCCCTCTGAGTGTATGAATTTGCGTGCCCCTAGTGGCAGAGCACGGCGCTGTGCCTGTCATCTCACTGACATGATCGACTCCATTCAGGATTTGTACTGATTTGTACTGATCTGCCAGTTTCAGAAGGTGTCAGACATCCATTGGAGGACTCAATGGATGACACGTAATACACCAAAGAAGAAGAACTCATTTCCTTTTCCTGTTTTTAGCATTTTAGCCCAGAAAGCTAATATGGCCGCGATCGGTCATCATCACCGTCACTTTGTCGGTTTTGTACGCGGAAAATAGCTGCAGGATACAAGCGAAATTTATGTGGGATAATCATAAGACTTTGTAGATGTGGTAAAGACCGTAAATGCAAAATAATGACCACAATGGATGAAAACGCAGCGACCACGGTAGCGAGTGAGTCCCCTTAGAAGCTGGTAAGTAAGGAATTTCTGTGTTTGTTTGTTTTTTTATATTGTACTGATTTCTTGTTCATATACTTTGAAGATAAGATGATGGAAGTACCTCTGCACAAAAAATGGTGTCAAAAGACTGAACCATTCTTTGTGTAAATACGTCCAAAGTCCAGTTTTGACTGAGTTATGGGATTTAAAGAGGTGCCGTGACATTATGCAAATTAGATGTGTATATTTATTCCTATCTGAAACTTTAGATCATATTTTACATCTTTCTAATGGACAGTAAGCCTTTATCTCTTACCACTTTCAAGTTATAGCCTTGGAAATCTGAACTATTTTATTGACAAAAAATATTTACCACTCTTGACCACTAGGGGTTATGTCGCAACTCGGCGACAGACACACTCAAAAGGTTAATGTCTTTTCATGTATTTACATGGAGTTATTATGTAATCGTGCTACGTGAAAAATCCACCTGTTCGCGTTTGATGTGAAGGCACCTTTACAGTAAACGTCACTTTCTCTTCTCACGATGTGTTGCTGTGGTTACACAAACTCCGAGGGGCACGTCCGCCCTTTGGTCTGCTGGATACTCCATTTGCATTCACACGGCAAGCAAAGCGCACTAGACTGCGTTTGCAAGTGAACCAAGACCCCCTATTTTCAGGGGGACCAGAGTTTGCTTGTTTGGTGCGCACCAGTGTTCCAGCGCGCATTCAGATGGCATGAAACGAACCGAACTATCCACGGAATACACACTTTGGTCCTTTAGTAAGGACCAAACAGTGGCCGTGTGAATGCGCCCTAAGAGTCTCATCAGGCCAGGTAAACAAAGCACTGAGGAATATCAACCCCCGCAAGGCAGCAGGACCAGACAACATACCTGGGTGGGCCCTCAAAGCATGTGCTGACGAGCTGACCGATGTTCTCACAGTAATCTTCAACCTCTCCTTCAACCAAAACATAGTCCCCCCCGCTTCAAAACGACAGCCATCATCCCCCTCTCCAAAAGGAGCCTGCCGACCTGTCTGAATGATTACAGACCAGTAGCACTCACTCCAATCATCATGAAGTGCTTCGAGATAGTGGTGCTGCCCCTCATTCAGGACAGCATACTGGGTACCCTGGACCCCCTGCAGTATGCCTACTGGCCCAACAGGTCCACCTCAGATGCCATCGCTGCAGCACTCCATTATTCTTTCTCCCACCTGGAAGATAACGACTCCTACATTAGGATGCTCTTTGTCAACTACAGCTCCGCCTTCAACACGGTCATCCCCCACAAACTCACCAACAAACTATCTTCACTTGGCCTGCACCCCACCCTCTGCGACTGGCTAATGGACTTTCTAACTGGCAGGCCCCAGTCTGTCAGGATGGGTAAGAGGACCTCAGCCAGCATCATCACAAACACAGGTGTCCCACAGGGTTGTGTTCTCAGCCCCATCCTCTACAGCCTCTTCACCCATGACTGTGTTGCTTCCCACAGGGACAATATCATCCTAAAGTTTGCGGATGACACAGCAGTGATAGGACGCATCACTGGTGATGACGAAGCATCCTACAGGAGGGAGGTGGCCAACCTGGCGTCATGGTGTGAGGACAACAACCTCACTCTCAACACAGACAAGACAAAGGAGATGATAGTGGACATGAGGAAAGGGAGGAGGAGACCCCATCAGCCACTGTTCATCTAGACGCTTGAGACGGAGAGGGTGAGCAGCTTTAAATACCTGGGCATCCACATCAGCGAGGACCTTAAGTGGACACACAACACCACAGAGCTGGTTAAGAGAGCTCAACAGCGACTGTACTTTCTGAGGAGGCTGAAGAAGTTTGGCATGTCCTCCAGGATCCTCAACAATTTCTACAGCTGCATCATCGAGAGCATCTTGACCAACTGCATCACTGCATGGTATGGCAGCACCACTGCCCTGGACTGCAAACGCCTGCAGAGTGGTGAAGACAGCAGAGAAGATCATCAAGATTCCACTTCCCTCTCTGCAGAGCATCTACCATTGCAGAGTCCAAAGGAGAGCTGACACCATCCTCCGTGACCCCACCCACCCCCAGCACAGACTGTTCACACGTCTACCCTCAGACCGGAGGTACAGAAGTGTGAAATGCAGGACAACCAGACTGAAGAACTCCTTCTTTCCCAATGCCATCAGACTCCTGAACAGACGACTCCCAAAACACTGTAACACAGCTTTGCATATAGGAACTCGCACACCGGCTGCTAAATTTGCACACTGTACAGTAGATACCCGTCTAATGTCCATATGATCTCTGCTGCTACTTAACATGCACAGTCTACTGGTACTACCATTACAGAAATTAGCACCGGGTACTGATTTGCAATTATACACTGCTCGTTGCACAATGCTCGTTTGCACACTGTACATAAGTCTATGCCATCTCAGGTTGCACAATGCTCATTTGCACACTGTACATAGTGTTATTATTACTCAGTTTTAGTTTTAGTATTTAGAATCAAGGTGTGCTAAGGAGTCCTAACTGTGTGTTGGTACGTGTGTTATTAGCATCCATTAGTATTAGGATTGAGTTACTGTGTTAGTGTGTCATGGCCTTATTAGAATTGTTGTTTCTGTACCAATTACCTTAGCATTCGTTCGGAGAGCAAAGTAAGAATTTCATTGCTCAGGAAATGTAGCATTTCTTAATTGTGCACATGATAATAAAGCCTTTGAATCTTGAATGTCAGCATTTAGAGAATTTAATTCATTCATTCATCTTCTTCCGCTTAATCCTTTTCGGGTCGCGGGGGGGCTGGAGCCTATCCCAGCATCTTTGGGCGAGAGGCAGGGTACACCCTGGACAGATCGCCAGTCCATCGCAGGGCCAACACAGAGAGACAGACTACCATTCACTCTCACAGTCAGACCTAAGGACAATTTAGAATCCCCAGTTTGATGCCAATTAACCTAACTTGCATGTTTTTGGCATGTGGGAGGAAACCAGAGAAATCCCGGAGTAAATCCACGCAGACACGGGGAGAACATGCAAACTCCACACAGATCACTGTTGGTCGGGGACTGGGATCGAACCCAGGATCCCCCAGCCAAGGGTGAGTTGCTGTGCTGCCGCAGTGCTAACCACTCCTCCACCGCGCCACCCTCATCTTTTTATCTGTTTCTTTCCTCTAAAGCCCATCCAGGGACAAGAGTTGCAAACTAGCTTAATGCTATACACTCTCTGTGCAACACATCAGATTTTCTTTTTTGTCTATGTTTATTGCACTGTCCCTGACAAATAAACAGATAAAATAAAAAAAATTAGAGCATTTATTTACTGAAAATGACAACTGGCCAAAACAACAACAAAAAAGATTTTGCTTTTAGATGAAAAAATGCAAAGAAAAAAGTTTGTGTTCATTCTTAAGCACTACAATACTTACGTTTTAACTTAGGAAGAACTTCAAAATCTGTATTTGTGGAATAACTGATTTTTATTCATAGCTTTCATGTGTCTTACTATGCTTAGACGATCACCTAAGCAGTACCTCCTTAAATAGATTAAGGTGTCTGTGCATTGGAACAAATACTCAAATCGAATGGCTGCTATACATGAAGAGATGATAATTTAGGAAATATTTTGCAGTGGTCTCTAATTTTTTTTTCCAAAGCTGTATATCGTATAACAAATCTAGATAATAATTATCATGACAGGTTTACATAAGTATATGCATTTCCCTGCATGCAGTTTGTCTTTTCTTTAGACTAATACGTGATCACTGTCACTTTTTTCCTTCTTTTTTGAGAGCCATCTATTCTGAGCTGCTGCATAGATGGGGGAAGACATAAACTTTTGTCCTGCTGGCTACGCAGAGACCTTTACCCAAAACACTTTATAAAAAACAGTCTAATTGCTTTGGATCAAACCGTCTGAGTGACTACACTGCACCTTTGCCAACCATGTGACACAATCCACTTGCTTGTAACTGTTCCAAGTAAAAGAGAAAGCCCTGGCCCTGTACCCAGGAAGGAAGCAATGTTTTATAAAGCAATATTTATTAGAATTAGTCTGTACCTAAATATAAGGACAGATTAATTCCACACCGATGATTGGTACTTGCTATTGTAAATATTGAAATAATATGCACTTACATACAGGACAATTGTGGTTTATGTATTTCCTCATCCCAAACCCACCAATGGTAGCTTATACAATAAAGAAACCCCTAGCATAACAATGGCACGGTCTAACCCCCCCTTGATGTTAATGAACTTGAGCGCCTACAGGGCAATCCCTACACCAAGTGGTACCCCACCATTAGAGACATTATGAAGTCAAGAGCTAGACTACATACCATTCACTGCAGTGACATGCTGTCAGACCAATCAGCGGGCCAAGGCACACACTCCAATAGGAGCAGACAGCCCCTCCCCCCCCCGCAAAAATACACACAACACTACCAACCCTGATGCTTTGTTGCAATTGACATGTGTTTCTCCCACGCACACATGAAAAATGCATTCACATGGACTCATGGATGCTTGCACGCAGATGTAATTGGCCTTGAAAACGTAGGCTGCACATGTGAGAGATTCAGTGTCACTAACTAACTTTTGCTCAGAATCCTGCACTTTTCTGAGTTGGAGAACAGCTTTGAAAGGAGTGGCGGCTAATCCACAATGCAATAAGAGTAAGAGGGTTCATGAGAATGCACTTTTATCCTCCCAACACTAAGGAGCTGATTAGGAAGCCGTGACCTTAGAATACAGCAGCCTTCCTAGAAGTCAGAAGCCATTAGGTATTTATAGGAGCTTAATGGTACTGTCTAGGTGTACTGGCTGTGTATTACCCATCACTGAGCCAGCATTGCATCCTTTGAAATACAAGTCAGGGCAGCACAATCCACTTCACGAGATTTTTCTAGAGTCACTCTGTATGACCCATGTTCGATAAACAGTCTCAAGACATCTTTGTTTTCAGTTGGCCGTCCTCAGCCACCACTATTCGCATCACAAACCCAACTCCCGCCCTCAAGCCTCCCACTCAAACTGCAAACCTTTACCACCTAATTTCATTTTATTTCATCAGAATCTTAATTCCCCCCCCCTTCTCTGTATCAGCATGGGGAAAAAAAAATGAGACAGATATTGTTGATTGAAATGAAATTGCGGTGCATGTTTCCAACTCATAAATACTGCTGTCAAATATAATTGCCTAATATGACTGTAAAATTATATGTGTCAGAGTGCACCTGTTTTGAGCCCAAGTGAGAAGTGGGGTGGAAGGGTTTAGGGTTGAGCTGCAGGTTAGCATCAGGTTTCCAGTGCTTTATATTCAGTACAACTATTAGTGTAAAATAAAACTGGGCTTGATTTTACTACAAATACAGTATGATTATCTTGTACTACTATAGTGTAGTAGCTATAAGAAATAAAGACTTTGCTGTTCCACGTCATGTCTAATGGGTTTTTTTTGCTTGATTCCAGTGCTTCACACGCACCTTCTAAGTGTATGTTTACATTACCACTTTGTCTCTGACCAAAACCATGTCAAGCCTGTTACTGACATTATGGTTGCCTGGTTTAAACGACTTGCCTAATCCCCCATCATTACCTGGAATGGGCACCATGTCTCGCCTGTGACCTTAAATAGCCCAGGACCTCAGACTGCCACTGTCAAACGTCCCCCCTCCTTCCCCAACACTAATTTGCAGTTTCATAAATAGCAGACTGGGATTTTGGTGCTAAAGATAAAGAGGCCCTGTGGTTGAGGATGCACCACTAATGAAACCAAGTCTACCTGAGGGATACACCTTTAGCGGTGAGTTCAGTTTAATGGGACAGCCTTTAATTGCTATAGTCAGGTGCTGTGTGATTACAGCTGAAGCCAAAAATGGGAGACCTGACGCTAGCCGGTGCCACAGTTTATGTTACGCAACACCAGCTCAAGTTTTGACAAGAGGCTGATTCCTCTGAAAGATAAAAGAACTCCAGTGCTGAAGTCATCCCATGACATTTGTCTTTGACTGAATCTGATGATATGAATGACATCTTTTTAATGAGTGGAATTCATGTTAAATTGCCACCGCACACACAGCAACTTTAAGTTTGAAGAAGGAACCTCTACATCTTTTCTGCCAGTCCCGCTTCAATATTGACCTACAGATCAAATTATGATCAGCCTATGGTGAGCATAACAAGCAGCATGCACAAAAAACATATCACACCCCATTGCCTCTGCCTCCCCACATATACTGGCATGAAGATGACATAACATCTATACTCTCAAGGCTCAGCTCACTGAAGTCTCACCATCAGGACAAGCACTTCTGCCCTGCTGATCCCTCTGCCCCCTCTCCTGTCCACAGTTGGTTATAATGAATAGAAACAAGATGAGGCTGGGAGCAGGGACTGATAACATGGGCAGATGTCCAGGAGGTTTCTCTAGGCTCTCAGCCAGACAAGCAGCAGCAGTGGACTGTGGTCAGCTGCAGAAACCCCTCTGAATATTTATAATGTGGGTAGCTGACCTGTTATCTCTTCTGCCCAGTCCAATCTAATTGAACGCTATTTATCTGACATTTATTCAGTAGATTTGGCCTTAATGAATCACTGTAGTTCTAGTCTTGGTGCACATCACATTAGTAAAAAGAAAAGCCTTTAAATATACACAACATTTAATTCTGCTCTAGTCTATTACATTCTACCTCCGCAGTAATGAACTAGATGAGATAACGCATGGCACCATTCATGCGTAACAGACATGGAATCCCTTGGTAACGTGTAAGGCACCGGGGGTGAGGGACCATATTGATTTTTTTTTGTGAATGGAAATAATAATCCATATCATGTGTGTGATTAGCGTCACTCCTTACTGGTGGCCAGTGTGCTACACGTCTTACCTTCCAGCCAGCTGAGCTGTTACTGTCACCCTTATCCTTGAAATAGGGCACGTAGCGGACCATCCAGTCGTATATCTGTGACAGCGTCAGCCTCTTTTCTGGGGTGCTCTCGATGGCGCGGGTAATGAGATCCGCGTAGGACTGGTTCCCCCACGCGTTCCGCCTAGACGACTTGGCTTTGCGCAGGGGTCCAGCGACATCCAGCGCCGCGCCGGCCAAGCATGGGTGCGTCGCGCCCGGGGGCGCCGGGGCGCCGGCTGGATGCTTCAGGTCGCCGGGCGTTCCACCCACGAGCCCCGCTCTGCACGCCGGCACGTCTTCCGGTTCCACCTTGATGTTGGCCAGCGGAAGAGCCGCGCTCACCTCCGGGAAATCCTGCGGGCAGGGCAGCGGCCAGGTGCACGAGCGAGGCCGGCTCTGCGGCTCGAAATCTGAATCAACCTGATGAGCGTCCAGCTCGTCGTCCTCCATCATCAACATTTACCCTTCACCGGATAAAAGGGGGAGGAGGGGGGGGGGGATCAAAGCAAAAGATCAAGGGTGGGGAAATACCTCCACTATTCACGTATCCCACCGTCTTCGATTCCACTTCACGTCGGAATCTGCTTTGTAACGCGGCTGTTAAATCTCAGTCTGATTCAACAAGAGGCAATTCAACTGAGTAGGACAATCATGATGAATTCGAGAAAAAAAAAATCACAGCCTCGCGTGAAGGGATAAGAGGAGTAATAAAAGTAGCAATAATTTCTTGTCCATTTTACCTCGGGGAAAAACAACAAAACAATGGTGATTAAAGCGCTTCTCATTCAGCAGCCCACATCACCTTAAGACACACCACCTTCCACGCGTGTCAGTCAGTTAATGGGGCTTTTCAATCCAGTTGCAGCAACAGATGATATTCGAGATTAGGGTGAAAAGGCGGCCGTCGGTAAAGCTTCCAACAGACAACAGGAAGAGTGGGCAAAGAGGAGGGAAAATTCACCGGCGGTGAGTGGCGAGCATCCACTGAGGCGATAACGCGTGATTACCGTGAATTATTCAATCTTCCAGTCGGCGCGGATTAAGCTGGCATCGCCACATTCACGTCCATTCAGCCTGAGCAGCAACCAACTGTCTGCAGTTTCAATGAAGAGAGGCGCGCGCATGTGACGAATCGATAAATTCCATGTCGGAGAGAAAATTTATAAATAATAATTAACAAAAAAAAAAATAGTCCGGCAATCAAACCTAGTATCCGCTTGCCAGAGTGCTGAAATTGTCTTTCATCACACCTTCTCTTGCTCCATTCCGTCACCTCCTGCCTTTCCCCACTCTCTCAGATCCCACACATGTTCTCATTTGCTTACAACTCGTTCCGTCGACGTGAACCGGGGATGACGCGCCGGCGCCGTATAGTAGAGATGCTGCCAATTGGAGTGCGCTCACGAAATCAATACTCTCCAAACACGATTACGGCGAAATCCCGAACTCTCCCTCCCTCTCCAGCTCTCACTGTTCCTCCCTCCTCCCCCCCCCCCGCTCTCTCTCCTCCACCTCAGTTGCGAAGGGAGGGAGCAAACCCCAAATTCTTAATGAAAACTCTTCCTAATGATCTCTCTTGCGGCGCGCGTCACACGGTTCTTTGTGCGAACGTCCTCCGTGTCCAGCCAGCCCCAACAATACAAGACAATGTGAAATCCACAGGAGAAAATCCATCGTAATCACACGGGGGGGGGGTGCCTTTTATCTATAAAGCGACCAGTCTTTGCGTGTAACAATTTGTGTATCGTGTGTATTCGGTGTCCAAATGCCCTTCAGGGCGAAGCGAAGACGCGCAAGGCGGTTTCGCCTCCGCCTGACTGATCGGTGGGCAATACCTCAGCAAGTGCAATATTTCTATGCCGATTAGTCAGATTTAGCTCAGATTAAGTGAGATTAGGTAACCGTAGATTTTAATCCGAGGGGAACGAGGTGAAGTGAGACTTCACGTGGTGGTGGTGGTGGGGACTGATTTCTGCCTCCATCTATAAGAGAGGAGGAAAAGAAAGACTTCCATGTTAGCTGAAATCGCATTTGCCCCGAGACAGCTGTGTTCCTCAGGATGAACCCTTGTCAGCCCCGCGAGCATAATTCTTCTCCTGCACATGACTGAGGGATGGCGGTGGGCATCCGAGAGACCCTTAATGCAATTAACCCCTTCTAAAACCTGACGGCCAGTGAGAGCGCATGGGCACAGGTGATTGAGTCCTATTGGACGTTTGTTTCTCTAGTAACTGCAAGACTACGGGTCTACAACCCACGTAAAAATGCAGCTTTTTTTTGCCTATAACTAATTTCTTGGCATTCCCCCCCCCAAAGAAATCAAATAAGAGTTGAAAATTAAAATCATCCAGAATACACATACTGATCCGGATCTGCCCCAACACCTAAAGGGTTCATCCTTGGCCCAGAAGCTGCTTCTGAATAAAACTTGATCAAAATTTGTCAAGTGCTTGAACACATAGACAGATAAATAAATAAGAATCTGTATAATCTTCTATGAGGACACCATCAAAATTTATAAGAAAATTGAGGATGAAATGCTCACAAATTTAAAAACACTGGATAAAATACAAATTTTGCTTGGAAAAAGTATATTTATGAGTGGGGAAAATGACCATTTAGAACATTGGTGTTTTACCTTTTTTAAGATTGCTGTGTTTTGTAGCTCCATGCCAACTGCGTATTTATTTAGAAAAATAAAATTCCCTCTTTGAGGTTGCTGATCCTCATGTTACAGTCTCACCTTTATTAATCCAGAGAAGATTTGCTGAGCTCAAAATGTCAACAGGAACAGCCTGCTTCACACCTTTTATTTATTTAACCATGAGAAAATTCTTAAGATTGGAAATCTGTTTTGCAGCAGTATTCTGGCAGACATTAACCTCTCGTGCTTTTTGAGGTGGGAGAAGCCTCAACCGCTGGAGTAAACCTGTACAAGCATGGGACTGACATGCAAACTAATCACAGAAGGGTATGGCGTGGAATTGAACACAAGCCTTTCTTGCTGTGAGGCAACAGCGCTCACCGCTAATGCATTGGTTCCAATCTCTATGCATGCCAATGTATGGCCTCAGTTACACACATGCACCTAAAATGTGGATATCAAGGCAGCAAGCATTAGTCTCTCGATTCAAAATTCAGTATATTGTGGGACCACGGTGGGGGTTCTCCACCCAGAGAGGGCTAGGATAAGAGGGAACAATGGACCGAAGGAGGAGGTGTCACCAGGAGGATATCCGAGGGACTGCTGGGTCTATGTGCCCCCACGGGGAGAGTGAGAGCGGCCGGAGCCACTGAGGGTAGAAGGGTGTAATGTCATGTTAATGTGTCACACATTCCTTTGTTCAAACAACAATGTGTTATGGTCTGAAGTTCCAGGTCTCGATGCATGGAAATAAAGAGATAAAAGTGGAATGCACAGAGACCCAGGATCACCGTTTGCTGTACTTCATGTTGGAGAAAGAATAAAGTTTCTGTGTCGTCCAGCTCGTTGCCTCGCCTGCCTCCTTTCTCCACATTGGTGGCCCTAAGACATGCCATGGAAAGCAAGCCGAGCGTCGCCCCGGAGACTACCTGGAGGGAGAGCACCGGCGCCGCGTGCGCCAGCTCAGTCAAGCTCTTAGACTTCTGGCTTCACAACCTGACTGTGTGGTTTTTGCACATAGAAGCCCAGTTCACACTCCGCGGGATAACAATGGATGACACAAGATATTACTACGTGGTCGCTGCATTGGATGCACGTGCCACACAACAGGTGACAAGCCTGCTACAGGAGCCGCCAGCCCAAGGAAAATATGAAGCGCTCAAGAGGATGCTTCTCCAGGGTAACACTCTTTCTGACAGTGAGAGGGCAGAGAAACTCCTAACACATTCAGAGTTAGGGGACAGATCAGCAGTGGAGCTCATGGAGAGCATGTTGGCACTGAGGGGGAATGACAATGAATCTTTCCTGTTCGCCCACTTCTTCCTCACGAACCTACCAGCTACAGCGAGGGTGATCTTGGCCAACTTGCTGCAACTGGTTGCCAAGGACTACCGCGCCCTGGCGTAGGAAGCAGACCACATCATTTTGGCGACCAGAACTCTCAGCACGCAGGCAGTGGCACCAGCATCCATGAGGGACTCCAGCAAGGTGAAAGAGCTGTGGGTGGTAGCCGGGACAGACACCAGGAGATGAAGGAACAGGGCGATCTCTTTTTATCATCGCCGTTTTGTCTCAAATGCCCAACGCTGCGTGGCGCCATGCCAATTCAAGGAGCCGGGAAGACAGCACATTCGGAGTTCGGTTGCAGCTGCAACTGATGGCGACAGGAACAGACTGCTTGATGTCACAGACACATGTTTGGGGAGACTGTTTTTGGTGGACTCCAGCTCCCAGAAGAGCTTCATCCTACCGGTCAACGCAGACAGGACGGCTGGAGGCAGTAGTCCCAAGCTCACAGCTGCTAACGGATCCACCATCAGGACATTTGGCGAGCGGACACTGACGATATGCTTACATGGACGCAACTTTCAGTGGGACTTTGTGATAGCTGCATGATCCGGTCCCATTCTAGGCGCAGATTTTTTATGTGCGTATGGGTTGTTAGTCGATGTTGCTAATAGGAGATTAGTGGATGCTGTCCCTTTCACCTCACTGCTCTGTACAGCTCAGGGAGCTGGGTCGACAACACTGGCTAACGTTATAGCTCCAGGGGGTAAGTACCAACATTTGCTCGCACAGTTCCCGGCACTCAGGGTCCCAACTTTTTCGGCTACGGTAATGAAACATGGGGTCCAACACTTCATAACGACAAAAGGCCCGCCGGTGTTTGTGCGACCTCGGCGCTTGGACACAGCTAAACTGGCCAGCGCACGAGAGGAGTTTGCCAACTTAGAGCGGTTGGGCATCGTCAGGCGCTCCAACAGCCCGTGGGCATCCCTGCTACACATGGTGCCTAAAGCCGACGAGTGTGGCGACTGTGCGGCGATTTCCGGCGCTTGAATAACACCACAGAACACGATCGTTATCCAATTCCACACATCCAGGATTTTTCCATGCACCTCCTTTCGACCTTTTCAAGTTTTTACGCATGCCGTTCGGATTAAAAGACACGGCGCAGACTTTCCAGAGGATGATGGATGCGGTGCTTTGCAGCTTGTCCTTTGTTTTTGTCTACTTAGACAACATTTTGGTAGCCAGCATGTCCAAGGAGGAGCACATCGCCCATCTTGAGACAGTTTTCCAGAGGTTAGAAGCGCACAGGCTGATAGTTAACTCGGCGAAGTGCCAGTTCGGTGTGCCAGTGATCGATTTTTTGGGCCACCGCATTTCGCCGGAGGGGGCGATCCTATTGCCAGATAAGGTGCGCGCTGTGTCAGATTTTCCGCGTCCGCAGACTGTGAGAGCACTACAGGAGTTTCTGTGAATGGTTAATTTTTATAACCGTTTCCTTCCCCCGGCAGCCCAGCTGATGCAGCCGTTGTATGCCGCTCTATAAAAAAAGAAGCCTGTGGAAACCATCGACTGGACTCCCGAGCGAGACCAGGCTTTTACAAATGCCAAAACAGCACTGGCGGATGCCACGTTGCTAGCCCACCCAGATCTGTCTGCACGGATAGCGCTTACTACGGATGCGTCTGATGTTGCCATAGGGGCAGTGGTGGAGCAGTGCATCTCAGGTTCATGGCAGCCACTTGCATTTTTTAGCCGAACTTTGCGTGACAACGAATGCAAATACAGCGCATGCGATAAAGAATTGCTGGCTCTAAACCTGGCGATGTGCCATTTCCAGTTCTGGCTGGAGGGGTGTGAGTTCACTGCATTTGTGGACCATAAGCTGCTGACGTTCATGATGTCCAAGGTCTTGGAACTGTGGTCGGCCCAGCAGCAATGGTATTTGGCCGCAATTTTGGAGTTTACGACCGACATTCAACACGTTGCCGGTAAGCTTAATGTCGTGGCCGATTGCCTGTCGTGCGCATTAATCACCCCAGTCTACATGGGAATAGATTTCCTTGCCATGGCCGCGGAGCAAGCCGGGGACGTGGACAGTCTGCGCCAACTGGGTTAAGGCTGGAGAACAGGGTGGTGCAAGAAGGGTGTCCTCCCTTGCTCTGCAATGGCTCCACCGGGCGTGTTCTGAGCTCTTGGTGCCGTCGCGTTTTTGAGTCGGTCTTCTCCGTTTCGCATCTGGGAGTGCGCGCTTCGGTGAAGCTAGTGGGGGCGAAGTTCGTCTGGCCGCGCTTGTGCAAAGACGTGAAAGAGTGGGCTGCAGCTTGCGTCGCATGCCAGTGAGCCAAAGTGCACAAGCACACCAGAGCCCCCCTCAAGCCGTTCCAAATCCCATCTAAGAGGTTCGACCACGTCCATGTGGATTTGGTGGGATCCCTCCTGCCATCACAAGGTTTCACGCACCTTCTGACGGTTGTGGACCACACCACGTGCTGGCCTGAAGTGGTCTCGCTGGCTTCTACTACGTCCGCGGAAGTGGCTCGTGCTTTTTTTGTCGGCTTGGGTTGCATGTTTCGGATCTCCATCGGACATCACATCCGACAGGGGTCCACAATTCGTGTCGGAACTCTGGTCCGTGATAGCACAGAGCCTGGGGGTCAAAATTCACCACACTACTGCGTACAACCCCCAGGCTAACGGGTAATGCGAGTGTTTTCATAGGTCACTTAAAGCAGCGCTCAGAGCTTTGCTCATGGACACAAATTGGGTCAACTGCCTGCCCTGGGTTCTTTTAGGGTTGCGCTCCGCACCCAAGGAGGATTTGGCAGTCTCCCCGGCAGAACTCATTTTGTCTCAGCCGCTGTGGATCCCCAGAGAGTTTTTACCGGAAAACCCAGCGCTCGAGGCTGATCCGCCCTCTCAATTTTTACACAGTATGGAGGTTTTGAGCGTACCGGGCCCGGCTCACCATTGTTTTCCCCATAGTCATCCCAAAAAGCTTGCAGAACGGCCGTTTTGTTTTTGTCAGGTATGATGTGCACCGGACCCCGCTGCGTCCACCGTACGACAGACCATTCAGGGTGTTGGAACCTGAGGCGAAGCATTTTGTGTTAAGACTTGGGGGGGCGTAGGGAGACCGTCTGCATCGACAGGCTGAAGCCCGCTTTTGTGTTGGCAGACGAGCAGGTGGTGTTGGCCCAAGCTCCCCGGCGTGGACACCCACCATTGGTGGCTCCGTAGGTTGGCGATCCCTCAGCAGGGACCTGCGCTTACTAAGATAATGTGTTTTCTCCCTCTCCCTTTTCCCTTCCACAGACTGATGTGCCTTCCTGTACACCTCACTAGCAGGACAGTTCGACTGGACCAGCGACCCCCCACTACAGCTGTTATGGGCGCCAGCTCAAGCACAAAGGATGGGGGGGGCGTTGTGTGGGGGCACGGTGGGGGTTTTCCACCCAGAGAGGGTAGGGGAAGGGGGAACAATGGACCAAAGGAGGAGGTGTCACCGGGGGTATCAGATGGGACTGTTGACTGTTTGGTCTATGCGCCCCCCTGGGAGAGTGAGAGGGGCCGGAGCTGCTGAGGGTAGAAGGGTGTAATGTCATGTTAATGTGCCACACATTCCTTTGTTCAAACAACGTGTTATGGTCAGAAGTTCCTGGTCTCATGGAAATAAAGAAATAAAAGGGGAACGCACAGAGACCCGGGATTGCTGTTTGCTGTGCTTCATGTTGGAGAAAAGAATGAGGTTTCTGTGTCGTCTAGCTCGTTGCCTCGCCTGCCTCCTTTCTCCACAATATAACCTAAAATACTGCTTTTATAATGTGAAGGTGTAAAATAATAATTAAAAACGTGTTTAAATCTGAATTTAGGACCAAAAACTTGAATCAAGCAGTATTAAAGCCACTATACCACCCTACCCAAGTTTTTAGTGACAGACCCACTGCTCACAAACAGTCAAAATAACCTCCTGTGCAACAATGTGGCTGAAACCGTCTGAGGACCCCACCTATTTCATGCATTCAAACTAAATGCACAGAAGCTGCACTTATAAGTTGCACAACGCAGCCACACTGTGCAGTCAGACATGAGTGATGTTGAGAAATTTGTATCAAAAATAGCACGCTTTTAAATGTGGGAGGATGTGTCACACCGTGTGTCATGCAGTGACTTAACGCTGGGCTTCAGTAGGAGTCACATGGTTGAAATACCATTTTACTAATAGTTATTTTGTGTAAAAACATATTAATGGGAAATTATGACACTTTTCTTTTTACATTCCAAAAACTAACAGCCACAATAATGTTGGAGACAGATGAGCCTTTTGCAGATTTTAGTCTCTACTTGAGATGCTTCTCAATAACACTTTTGAATGCGATAATTTTAGTGATGCTTGAGATTACACAATGTGTCTTGATTACACACAAAGTGAAAGAAAAGCTGCCAAGTAAATATCAAAAAGGCACAACCAGATCCAAGACTCTCATGGCAAGACTGAATCTGAAGAGAAGCAAAACTAGTAAGAAGAGCAGAGGATGAAGAATCGAGAAGCAGTAATCTAAAAACTACCAAGTTTTGGTCCCTTCCGGGCATATGGCTACAATGTCCCCATACCAGACATTCCAGAAGCAGCACTGCTGGCTTAAAGATCCGAACGGCTGAACCTGGAACAGTGTGTTCTGAGCAGCAGTAATCACTTCAGCCAGCCACAAGCAAGGCAAAGCGCCACAACTTAGAGCTTCATGCCTGTCAATTTGCACTCTAAAAAATCCCTTGGAATTTCACTCAAATAGGGAAAGGAAGAATTGTGCCTTTTTTTTTTAACCAATTTTTTCCAATACCCATCCTTATTTCTTTGCCCCTGCCACTTTAGCCATTCCTCAAAACCTCATGGCATTGTGCAATTTATCTCAGCACCCCATTCTGCCCAGCAGAGTTAGGACTGCAGGAATTTGGAGAAGCCACAAGAACACCCTTGGGAGATCTATGTCTGTCTGGGAAAGCACCTTGTTTTGGTTCTCCTTCCCCTCCCAGCCAACAACCCACACTCTCTCGCAGGCATATGGGTTCCCAATGACACAGGAAAAACAGGGCTGCAATCCAAGTACTGCGAACACTCTTTTGAGTAGGCGAAACATGATTTCACCTTTTTTTTGGCATTGGCCCAAGGTAGGCTGACTTAAGACTCCTTGCCCCAAGCGAGTGCCAGCTTTCTGTGGCATCTGCACTGCCAACTATGAACATTATGCTCAGAGGCAGCGAAGACAATTGGTGCCAAGAGTTTTTAATTAAGATTGTGTTGTGGAATGGAAAGTAAAGGCATGTGCAGGTAATGGCTTAAATCCCAACTGCAGAGGTCTAGTAAAATAAGATTAACCAGTGCTAACTGTGTCTGCCAGTTATTTATATTTAACAGTGAAAAACAAAAAAAACCAAATGGCCCAGTGAGTGGTTCTTATACAACTCCTGACAAATATTATGGAATAATAAATAACAATAATAAAAAAAGTAATCACATACATGCCCCAAAACTATTTTTATTCGAATGCCAACCTTCTGGATTTAAGAAACATTTTTAAAATAAAAAAAAAAGAATGACAAAGTTGTAGTCAATTGCAATTTTATTAGATCAGAGAAAAAAATATGCAGATCACTCAATTCTGAGTAAAATATTATGGAATCACACTATAATTTGCAGTCCTACAAAAAAAAATATACTTGAATCAAATTAAATCTGCTAACTAGTCTGCAGTTAAAAAATAATGCTTGCACACCTTGGTGAGCTGTTGCACCAAACATGAATCATCTCATGCATGAGTTTACACTGAAATTTTCAACACTTTCAAGACTTTTTTTTTTTCATGATTCCATAATATGTTCCTCACAATTGAGTGATTGCATATTTTTTTCCTCTGCTTGATCTAATTAAAAACAAGAGCACTCTGAGGTGAGTGCAATATCCCCCCACCTCCATTTTCTTTGAATCTCCCAATACTTACTGACGGAGAGCAGTTTTCAGGTTAAACCTGTGTACCAAGTTTGGTGGCCCTAGCTTTACTCGAAAAGTAATAAAGCATAGGGAATATTAACCTTGACCTTTTGACCCCAAACCCATAGTCTGAAGTCAAGATCCCAAGGTGAACCTTTGTGCCAGGTTTGGTGGCACTAGCTTTACTTGCTTTATAGTAATAGTGCAAAGGGCATGCTAACCTTGACCTTTGAGCTTTTGATCCCAAGCCCCCATTCAGAGGTCATGATCACAAGGGAAACCTGTGTAGCAAGTTTGGTGACCCTAGCATTCTTTGTTGTTGAGATATAGCTTATAAGTCATTTTTATGTTGACCTTTGACCTTGCAATCCCAAATCCATAGTCACACTTCAGGGTCACAGGGTGAACTGGTGTACCAAGTTTGGTGACCCGAGCTTTACTCGTTGTACAGTAATAAGGCACACGGAATGTTAACCTTGACCTTTGACCTTTTGAGTCCAGACCCATAGCCAGAGGTCAGGATCCCAAGGTGAACCTGTGTACCAGATTTGGTGACTCTAGCTTTACTTGTTTTATAGTAATAGTACATTTAGCATTTACCATTGTGCAAATGGAATGTTAACTTTGATGTTTGACCTTTTGACCCCAAACCCATAGTCAGGTCAGGGTGTAAGTCATCCAAGATGAGTCTTAGATACAACTGCTGTATCGATTTAAAAAGCCTACATGATTTCTTTCATTAGTTATTGCACTGAGAAGATTTAGGGAAAATCTGACCTCTGAACTCAATGTCATCAATCGGTCAAATTGCAATATGAGCATCATTAGTGTATATCAAAATATGGTACCAAGTTTCAAAACATTTGGAACAAAACTGTAGGAGGAGTTTATTTCACAAGACAGTTACTGTCTATGAACTGAGGCGAAACAGGAGGTCATACAGTGGGGAAAAAAAGTATTTAGTCAGCCACCAATTGTGCAAGTTCTCCCACTTAAACGATGAGAGGTCTCCAATTTTCATCATAGCTATACCTCAACTATGAGAGACAAAATGAGAAAAAAAAAATTCAGAAAATCACATTGAAGGATTTTTAATGAATTAATTGGTAAATTCCTCAGTAAAATAAGTATTTGGCCAAAAACAAAAGTTCATCTCAATACTTTGTTATATACCCTTTGTTGGCAATGACAGAGGTCAAACGTTTTCTGTAAGTCTTCACAAGGTTTTCACACACTGTTGCTGGTATTTTGGCCCATTCCTCCATGCAGATCTCCTCTAGAGCAGTGATGTTTTGGGGCTGTCACTGGGCAACACAGACTTTCAACTCCCTCCAAAGATTTTCTATGGGGTTGAGATCTGGAGACTGGCTAGGCCACTCCAGGACCTTGAAATGCTTCTTACGAAGCCACTCTTTCGTTGCTCGGGCAGTGAGTTTGGGATCATTGTCATGCTGAAAGACCCAGCCACGTTTCATCTTCAATGCCCTTGCTGATGGAAGGAGGTTTTCACTCAAAATCTCACGATACATGGCCCCATTCATTCTTTCCTTTACACGGATCAGTCGTCCTGGTCCCTTTGCAGAAAAACAGCCCCAAAGTATAATGTTTTTACCCCCATGCTTCACAGTAGGTATGGTGTTCTTTCTCCTCCAAACACGACAAGTTGAGTTTTTACCAAAAAGTTCTACTTTGGTTTCATCTGACCATATGACATTCTCCCAGTCCTCTTCTGGATCATTCAAATGCTCTCTAGCAAACTTCAGACGGGCCTGGACATGTACTGGCTTAAGCAGGGGGACACGTCTGGCACTGCAGGATTTGAGTCCCTGGCGGCGTAGTGTGTTACTGATGTAGCCTTTGTTACTTTGGTCCCAGCTCTCTGGAGGTCATTCACTAGGTCCCCTCATGTGGTTCTGGGATTTTTGCTCACCGTTCTTGTGATCATTTTGACCTCACGGGGTGAGATCTTGCGTGGAGCCCCAGATCGAGGGAGATTATCAGTGGTCTTGTATGTCTTCTATTTTCTAATAATTGCTCCCACAGTTGATTTCTTCACACCAAGCTGCTTACCTATTGCAGATTCAGTCTTCCCAGCCTGGTGCAGGTCTACAATTTTGTTTCTGGTGTCGTTTGACAGCTCTTTGGTCTTGGCCATAGTTGAGTTTGGAGTCTAACTGTTTGAGGTTGTGGACAGGCGTCTTTTATACTGATAAAGAGTTCAAACAGGTGCCATTAATACAGGTAACGAGTGGAGGACAGAGGAGTCTCTTAAAGAAGTTGTTACAGGTCTGTGAGAGCCAGAAATCTTGCTTGTTTGTAGGTGACCAAATACTTATTTTACCAAGGAATTTACCAATTAATTCATTAAAAATACTTCAATGTGATTTTCTGGATTTTTTTTCCTCATTTTGTCTCTCATAGTTGAGGTATACCTATGATGCAAATTGGAGACCTCTTTCATCTTTTAAGTGGGAGAACTTGCACAGTTGGTGGCTGACTAAATACTTTTTTTCCCCACTGTAGGTCAAGGGCTACAACTCCTGCAAAAATCATCCAATCAGAATCAAATTGCAATATGCACATCATCAGTGTATATGAAACCCTGGTACAAAGTTTCAAAACAATCTGAACAAAACTGTAGGGAGTTGATTTCACAAAATTGGGACAGACAGACGGACCCATAACATAATTCTCCTTCTGTCTTAAATTATGTTCTTTTTACTTATATGGATGCCTAGAGAAACGTAATTTCATCTTGCCTGCCCTACAGTTGTATGTACAGCAACATGACAATAAAGGTTGATTTGATTTTGATTTGATTTGTCTTTACCCAAAGGGCTCTTAGACCCCTTTGGGCTTCGATCGGTGGGGGATAAAAATTGTAATTGACTACAACTTCCTTTGATTCTTTTTCTTAAAGCCAGAGGGTTGGCATTTTGAATAAAAATAGTTGTATGACATGTCTGTGATTATTTTTTGAATGAATATCGTCCAAGAGTGGTGATTCCATATTTTTTTTCCAGGTGCTGTAGCAAAAGTAAGCTTATTTCATTAGAATAAAGTGACACTGTGAACAAGTGAAAGGTAACAATCAGAATTAGATTATATGCATTACTTTTCAACAAGTTTCTTGAGTACTCATGTATTTGAGATGTTAGGCTTTTCAGCCTAGGGCATTGGTTTTTCTTTTCTGACAATGGAGTTGGACTACAAGTTATGAAAATTAATAGACCTTCACTTGGAATTAGATTTGAATCAATAATGGAAAGTATATCAGGCTACGACCTTTTACCATAACAACTCAGCAATGAAAATTAATGTATAATTAGCAGTAGCGGGGTTGACTACTGCAACCGTACCCATATTATGATTTGAAAAGAGTGTCATCCTGGTCTCAGTTTCTTCACATAAACCACAAAGCCTATCATATTGCCTGCAGTAATGAGTTAAAAACCTCACTTGTGTAAGTCAGTTGCTGGCTACATTTACAATAGCCAAGTCGGCCTGGTGCCAAGGCTCTGATTAGCCTAGCTGTGCCTCTGTTCTCCAGGCAATGTGGAGTGGAGGTGCTCTGGGAGTATAGCTCATCACCAAAGAGCACTGTGCTAAACACAAGTTTAAGTGGAAGAAAGCCAGTATACTGTAGTGTATCCATGCTGGACAGATAAAGCCTTGGGCAAGGAGGCATCTGCCTCTTTAATACATAATTCACTCAGAGCTGAAACATCATGCTTTAGTCCTAGGGGCCAGTAGTCTGCTTCTAGTTGTTCGAACATAAAACTGTCTCCATCAGGTATTCCAATCTTTCTGAGAGGGAACTGCAAGTACTAACTAGGTAGCTACAGAAATTTGACTTAATTTAAAACTACAAATGTCTTCAAATGCATAAAAAGAATCTACTTATAATATTTTCTAAAATGTTTAAATGTTCCCCTGCCCCCAAGGTGCACAAATGTATGTGTCAGCAATGTCAGCTTACCCTTCCACCTCAGCAACCTTGTCCTGGTCCGCCTTGATATACAGGTAGGCCAACACATAGAGACAGCCATCTGCCCTCCAGCTCTGGCCTCAAACATGCACATGGTCACTTTACATCTCAACCACTGCAAATGCATCTTCCTGTTAGGGGTATTATTAGAAGCACTCATGTCTTATTACCAACATTATTATCATCATAACTGACAGGATGTGCATTAGTTACTTTAGTCTCTGCAGTAGATTGGCCATGGAGCTGACACACTCGTACGACAGCCTTTTTTGGGGGAGATTTCAGCATGAACAGCGAAGAACCTGAGGCAGCTGTAGTGCTTTCATGTGTAATAGTCCCAGCTCAAGTTCCCGTGAAAGAGGCACTAATGGGTTAACAGTAGAAATGAGAGGGGAAGAGAGGGAAAATCAATGCTTTTGTTGAAGGGAAGAAAGAAAGGCTTTCACAGGTCTATGTATCATTAAGCAATTGAGAAAGCTAATTAGAGCAGGGGGAAAGATGTGCAGATCTCGCAGCTAATTATTTCCATGGCAACCACAGCTCCTGTAGATGATGTGAGGTAGCATCCAATTTGTTCTAATCAACAGTTACATGAAGAGAAAGAGAGACCCCTAGTGGAGGGAAATGAGTACTTCGATAAACATTGATGAGAAAGGGTTGAACTTTACACTGACGAACTGTCGGGGAAAAAATGAGGAATTAGGCTTTGATAAAATGCAAAATAAGCGAAGTATAGTTAATTATTGTTAACTTGCCCTAGATAATAGGCAACATCATTTCAAATTACGTTTGAGCTTTTTTGCCATTTTATTTTTACTTTTTCTATTTTTACTATTTTATTTTTTGTTTTGAAGGCAAGACAATATTCTCTAGTAAAGTATTAAGATCACAGGGAACTATCACAATACACAACAGTAGTAATCTTAACATTTTCCCAATTCAGTTTAAAAAGCCATAAAAATAAATCACGGTTGAACCGTTTTATGTATAACAAATGGCAAAAGATGATTGAACTTTTCCAAGGTACAAAGGAGGATACTGGCAGGTCCTGATTCTTTCTTCTCCTCTGTGGATCACCATCTTATCATGGTAGAGGGGCTTGCCTACCCTCATGATCCCAGGAGCTATGTTATCGGGCACAACTTGCCCCTGGTAGGGTCTTTCATGGCAAACGGATCCTGGGTGAAGGGCCAGACCAAGAGCGGTCCAGCGGATCCCCATGAAAGAGTTACAAGGACCCAGTGTGCACAATGAGCCACATGGGTGGGCTCACCGCCTAAAGGAGGGATCATGGTGCTATGTGAACCTAGCGGCAGTCTGTCTTCTCTGCTTGAACTGCTGCCCCTGCAATTCGAACCCCAGGATAAGCAGAAGATGGATGGATGATTCTTTCATTATCAATACAGGCTATGTTTACATGCAAACTAATAAACCTACTATAATTGGATTTCTGAAGTTATCCGATTATTCAAGTAGTCATGTAAACAGAATAAGGTAAAGTCCATTGTTGGATTATGAAAAATCACATAAACACGTAGTTTAATGTTCACTAATCAATTTATTCAGTGCATGTAAACATGTCAAATGTAATTATTACTATTATCTGATTATTCCCAGTTATCAGATTATTGTGGCCATGTAACCGGGTTCAATGACGAGACAAAAAACCCAGAATGTAGTGGTCAAATATCCCAATGAAGCAGCAAAACCTGCTTCTACATGAGTTTATGGAAAAACAACCAGGTTACATCTAGCTGCAGCTGTGCTCGCGTCTCTCAGGCAGCACAGAGTGGAGCTGCCACAGCAGGGTTTCCTCTGGTAACATTTCTCGGTGGCGGCCTACCTCACCAGAAATCTTACCGCCACGCCAAGGAGATATGAATTTATTAAGAAAAATATATGAAGTAATGACTTTCCGCGAGCGCGCATATGAACAACACGCATGGCCGTCATCTGCATGGAGTTTAGAAGTGCCCCGCCCACTCAAGTTTTCCAGTCAGTCAGCAGGAAGTGTCTCGCTAAGCACGACTGTCTGACAGAAACATGAGTTTGTTAAAGTACTTTCATCATCATAGGGAGTCTGTTGCAGGCGACAATGACTGTTTCATTTAGGTCTGATCAGATTCCTCTACACAGCTCTGTCCCCCGCCCTCCACTGCCAGGAACTCCTGACCCTGCAAACCCGGGCAACGTCCGAGCCGATACGAGTTGCTTTCTGACTGGCCATTTCATAAAACTGCTTGCAAAGTATTTGAGTTAAACATGGAAAAAAAAAAAATCAGAAGAGGTATGCAAGCACTGGCGTTTATCATGGTTTTAACCCGCTGGAAACGGGGGCAATAATGGAAGAGTCGCTTAGCTAAGAGATGTGGTTAGAATTCATATGCAGCCGGCTTCACATGAAGGGAAAGGCAAGTGGGACTGATGAATTGCTGAGGATATATTTCACCAGCCACTACAATATTAAGTTATGTTCTGTAGGAACTGCAGGAATGAAGAGACTGGCAATTTCTCTCTTTTCTCGCACGAGCAGGCGTGCTGTTTTTATTCTCCAGCGGCAGTGACAAAGCAACAGCTAAAAATGCTAGCTCTCTTTTCACTTTAAACTGAGGTCCTTCAGCGGCTGCCTAGAGAGATGCCTGATGAGAAAGCCTGAGTGCACAACTATAACTGCCTAAACAGATCATTCTGTACATGAACACATACTGTGGTGAACTATGTCTTTAGAGACTGCTACAGTTCCCTACTATGTACCTGGCAGGTTAAGATGACTGAAATTTACGAAGTCAATGACTTTAATCTGTCAGCAGCCTTCAGACAAACTGAACGTGCCAGCATTTGATTTCAAAATAAGGGAGGTTTTTCCTGCTGTCTGGGGGGTGAGGAGGTTTCTAAAAAAACAAAAACAAACTATAAAGAAATATTATAACAGAAATAACGGCATCTTTGGTCATTTAAGTTAATTTATTTCATTAAATACAATTTTATTAATATTTTTTCTTTGTAATCAGAGTTAAATTATTGTTCTGTTCTAACTGCAAAATTATGGTAAAAAATGTAAATTGTTAAAGTAAAAAAAACAACTACCATAGTCTGTTTCAAATTTATCTAAAAAAACAAAAAACAAAACAGTAATTTTATTTTAAAAACCAGACAAAAATTAGTCATAAAATAATCCACAAATTTATAATAAAGTTTCAAATGTACAAAAAAAGTCAATTTTACAAGAGGAAATTACAAATTTGAGGAACATGGTTTCAACTTTAGATTTACAGAGAAAAGTAGAAAACTATAAGAAAATCATAATAAATTGGGGCAGAGGAAGGAGAGAGGGATAACACCACTAAAAAGTCTAAACACAGGATGTGTGGGTGGGAACCCAATTGGCCCAATATTAAAGCCTCCGTTGTACAATACTTCAACTGGTAAGTTCCATATGCAACGTTACTGTGTAAAATTTTAAGAAGAAATAAATAGTATAAAATTAACATATTTCGGTATGTTTACTGCTCCTCGGGAAAATATGTTGCCACCGCGCCAAGGTCTTTAAGCCAGAGGAAACACTGCACAGCAAACAGAATGACACTGCTGTTGTGGAGAGATGTAGGTCTGTTTACTTGTTTTTGAAAATAAAACTCCCGTGTTATCAATCAGAATTTTTTTTTTTTTTTCATTGATTCAATGAATGAGAAACCAAATTAAATCACTGATACAAATTCAATAAAAAGAACAGAGTTGGCTCCTCGAGCTATAATAGCTCCTTGAAGTGAACAGAGACATTGAGGTGGTGAATTAAATCCCCCAGAATTTATTTCAGATCAAACCCCTAAAGTAAAAATGCAACAAGTCTCTCCAAAGAGCTGTAGCACCTGGGGGAAATGTTTGCTGTGGTAAAAAGAAATCTAATGTCTCTGTTTGGTAGGGTCAATCTTCTCTAAATGGACCAGTGGTTTGAGTTGCTCGGCAAAGCTGCGCATATCCTCTGACACAGTGTCCTGACCAGCGGGGGCCAATGCACTCAGCTCCACCAGGTTGGAGAGTGTCAGACGTTCAGTGTTTTCTGTATTCCCCGGTATCACGACGCGGGACAGCTTACTAACAACAATTTTCAGCGCACCTTTTCGAAATAGGTGTCCACTGGAAATAAATTCATGGTCCAGCCGGAAACCCATCTCATTGAGAAAGTCTGGGAGGCTATGTGAAGTAGCCACGTCCACGCAGTTTCGCACCAGCGCATGGCGGCTCTTGTCTCCCACTTCAGGTTGGCCAAGGTAGCGGAGATGCCATGGAGCAGTGGGGTGGGTGAGAGAGCGCCGGGCCCGTAGAACGAAAGGATTTCCTTGTTGGCCTTTCAGAAGATAAACTAGCTCGTGATCTGAGAAAGACTCAGGCTCCATGTTGTCACAAAGACCTCGAAGGCGATGTAAGAAGCTTTCCATTGCTTGGTCTAGCACACTGCCTGAATTAGAACATGAAAGAAAAACATAACAGTCAGTTTTCAAAAATACATTTTGATAGCAATGGACAGTTCCTAAGTTCCAATTACAAGCCAAATTGTTCAATTACAGTTTTTGGGGGTCAAAACAATTCACATTTATAATTACAAGTGACTTTTATCTGATTCCAATATGAACTGTCTGTCCTCTGAAACAGCATGCATGTGCACATCATCAACAAGCGGTTGTATTTATGCAACCACTCTTTCTCTCTTTCCCACTGAGAAAAAAAAAAAGATGCTTTTCAGTAAAGTTATGCTTGGGATTTTGCTCAGAAGGAATGCAGCATTTAGTTACTTCTGTGTCTGATGACGTCCAAAAGAAGGAAGCAAGCAAGATGGTGACACAGAGCCATTTTAGTGGTAGGTGCTAGCACAGACACTAATAACGGGGCTAAGTGGCAACAGTATCACCCTACGGATGCAGTGAGTTAAAAACATCATATAAAATCATATCTGACCATTCTTAATTAAGTCACATCCCATGACCACCTTTTGGATATATGGTTTTGTGAAAAAGTGTTTGTCCCCTTCCTGATTTCTCATTTTTTGTATGTTTGTCACACTTAAATGTTTCAGATCATCAAACAAATTTAAATATTAGACAAAGATAACACAAGTAAACACAAAATGCAGTTTTTAAATGAAGGTGTTTATTATTAAGGGTAAAAAAAAAAATCAAACCTGCATGGCCCCGTGTGAAAAATTGATTACACCCCTGTTAAAACAAATTAACTGTGGTTTATCATATCTTTGGAAAGCTGAATTCAATTTCTCTAGCCACACCCAGGCCTGATTACTGCCACACCTGTTCTCAATCAAGAAATCACTTAAACAGGACCTGCCTGACAAAGTGAAGTAGACCAAAAGATCCTCAAAAGCTAGACATCATGCTGCAATCCAAAGAAATTCAAAAACAAATGAGAACGTAATTGAGCTCTATCAGTCTGGAAAACGTTATGAAGCCATTTTTAAAGCTTTGGGACTCCAGCGAACCACAGTGAGAGGATTATCCACAAATGGCGAAAACATGGAACAGTGGTGAACCTTCCCAGAAGTGGCCAGCCGATCAAAATTACCCCAAGAGCACAGCAACGACTCATCCAAGAGCACACAAAAGACCCCACAACAACATCCAGAGAATGCAGACCTCACTTGCCTCAGTTAAGGTCAGTGTTCATGACTCCACCATAAGAAAGAGACTGGGCAAAAATTGCCTGCATGGCAGAGTTCCAAGAGGAAAACCACTGCTGAGCAAAAAGAACATAAAGGCTCGTCTCAGTTTTGCCAAAAAACATCTTGATTTGACAGAATTTGACATCTTCAGCTTGTCAAATTCTGGCTTGTAATTTTTTTCAAAGATGTCCTGGAAGATGTCTTTAAATCTACCATCATAGGCTTTCAGAATGGTGTTTTTTGTGCTCATGTTCAAATGTGAGGCCGCTCGATGTTGTGGTCGTTGTTGCTGGTGCAGCTGTTGCAGTTGAAGACTTTGGAGTGGTCTAGTCAAAGTGTTGACCTGAATCTGATTGAGATGCTGTGGCATGACTTTAAAAAGGCGGTTTATGCTTGAAAACCCTCCAATGTGGCTGAATTACAACAATTCTGCAAAGATGAGTGGGCCAAAATTCCTCTACAGCACTGTAAAAGACTTATTACCAGTTATCACAAACGCTTGATTGCAGTTGTTGCTGCTAAGGGTGGCCCAACCAGTTATTAGGTTTAGGGGGCAATCACTTTTTCCACACAAGGCCATGAAGGTTTGGATTTTTTTCCCCTTAATAATAAACCCCTTCATTTAAAAACTGCATTTTGTTTTGACTTGTGTTACCTTTGTCTCATATTTAAATTTGTTTGATGATCTGAAACATTTACGTGTGATAAACACGTAAATAATGAGAAATCAGGAAGGGGGCAAACACTTTTTCACACCACTGCAGAATATCTGATGTAGTCCACTATATGAAATGGCTCAGATCCCATCTGAAAGAGCAGATTCTGCATCAGATTTGCAACCTCAGACAGCCCTTATAAAAATCATATGTGTCACTTCAGACTGGTAGTGTGAACCTAGCCATAGAAGAAGTGTTTGCAGTTGTTGCAACCTAGGTGGCAAGTGGGCGATGAGTTTCGCTCTAATTGGGGGAAACAGACCAAGGTTGCCACAAGTAGTTGCAGACCTAATTATCAGGCTGAAAGCCATGTTGTGGGAACCAGGCTTAGTACCAAAAGTAAACATATTCGGTGCATCTTACCCTGTAAAAGATACTCCATCATGTTGATTGTGCCCCCAGTAACAGGCATCACAGTGACAGGAGGAGCCTCCATCTTTTCTACAGAATTTGTTTTCAGACCTGAAGGAGAAAAAACATTAAAGGTTACCTGGAGTGAATTTTAATCAATAGCTATTTCAAAGGATCAAATATGATACTAGTGGTTCCGTCTGGTAATTTTGGTCATGAGTTCTTCTCAAATACATAAAGTTTCAAGTCACTGCTCTGTCAGTTAGTCATGGTCAGGAACATCTTGCCTCCTCCATGGACTGTTTCAGTACTGGTAGTGATGCACAGTCGTTGCTGTGTGTGATTGATTGGACTGCAGTATAGCAGTCAAAGTTTTAACATCAGAATTTTATGTAATTTTTTTATGGGATAAAATTATTCAGTATACCGACTATTTTCACTGAATAAACACATTTTTGGTTTATAAGTAATACCTAAAGCATGATTAATGTTGTTATAATGCTGCAATTAATGTTGTTATAATGACCAGTACTAGTTCCCTTTAAGTGCTTGTCTGGAGTTTGTGCATTTGGGCTACAGTGCATCCGGAAAGTGCTCATGTCGCTTCACTTTTTCCACATTTTGTTATGTTACAGCCTTATTCCAAAAGGGATTAAATTCATTTTTTTCCTCAAAATTCTACACACAATAATAATAAACATAATGACAACGTGAAAAAAGTTTTTTTTTTTGTTGTTGTTTTTTTAGATTTTTGCAAATTTATTAAAAATAAAAAACTAAGAAATCACATGTACGCAAGTACTCACAGCCTTTGCCATGAAACTCAAAATTGAGCTCAGGTCCATCCTGTTTCCACTGATCTTCCTTGAGATGTCTCTACAGCTTCACTGGAGTCCACCTGTGGTAAATTCAGTTGACTGGACATGATTTGGAAAGGCACACACCTGTCTATATAAGGTCCCACAGTTGACAGTGCATGTCAGAGCACAAACCAAGCATAAAGTCAAAGGAATTGTCTGTAGACCTTCAAAACAGGGTTCTCTCGAGGCACAAATCTGGGGAAGGGTACAGAAACATTTCTGCTGCTTTGAAGGTCCCAATGAGAACAGTGGCCTCCATCATCCATAAATGGAAGAAGTTTGGAACCATCAGGACTCTCCCTAGAGCTGGCCGGCTATCTAAACTGAGCAATCGGGGTAGAAGGGCCTTAGTCAGGGAGGTGATCAAGACCCCGAGAATGGCCAGATGGAAGCCACTCCTTAGTAAAAGGCACATGGCAGCCTGCCTGGAATTTGCCAAAAGGCACCAGAAGGACTCTCAGACCATGAGAAACAAAATTCTCTGGTCTGATGAGACAAAGATTGAACTCTTTGGCATGAATGCCAGGCATCATGTTTGGAGGAACCAGGCACCGCTCATAACCACACCAACCACGGGTGGCAGCATCATGCTGTGGGGATGTTTTTCAGCGGCAGGAACTGGGAGACTAGTCAGGATAGAGGGAAAGATGAATGCAGTAATGTACAGAGACATCCTGGATGAAAACCTGCTCCAGAGCGCTCTTGACCGCGGACTGGGGCGACGGTTCATCTTTCAGCAGGGCAACGACCCCAAGCACACAGCCAAGATATCGAAGGAGTGACTTCAGGACAACTCTGTGAATGTCCTTGAGTGGCCCAGCCAGAGCCCAGACTTGAATCCAATTGAACACCTCTGAAGAGATCTGAAAATGGCTGTCCACCGATGCTTCCCATCCAACCTGAGGGAGCTTGAGAGGTGCTGCAAAGAGGAATGGGCAAAACTACCCAAAGACAGGTGTGCCAAGCTTGTGACATCATATTCAAAAAGAATTGAGGCTGTAATTGCTGCCAAAGGTGCATCAACAACATAGTGAGCAAAGGCTGTGAATACTTATGAACATGTGATTTCTTAGTTTTTTATTTTTAATAAATATGCAAAAAATCCAGAAAAACTTTTCACGTTGTCATTATGGGGTATTGTGTGTAGAATTTTGAGGAAAAAAATGAATTTAATCCCTTTTGGAATAAGGCTGTAACAAAATAAAATGTGGAAAAAGTGAAGCATTGTGAATACTTTCCGGATGCACTGTAGTGTCTTGGAGATTACTGGGGATAATTACATTTTTCAAGTTACTGACATAATGTAGTCTGCATTACAAATAATTTACTTCTGTATTGTCCTATAATATCTTCAACCTATCCCATTCAATAATAACTAAAATAATAATCAAGTAATTTCCCATATTTATGTCAACAGTATCAAGGTTACAACAACAGTGCTGTTTCACCATCAAGGCCAATAGCTCTTCAGTTGATCTAGCACCAGAGGCTGCATCAACTGAAAGTTATCCTTCATGATCACATTGTTTTCAGCAGTGACAGAAAAAATCTGAAAATGTCTGTCATTTTGACAGATTACACTGAGGGTGATCTAATTAAAATCACTTAAAATGAGAGGTAATGGTGGATTATGACAGAATTTTTACAACCCTGTCTGTCAAAATGATAGATATCAAAAAAAGTCTAGCGCAATTTCTGCCTGGTACCCATCAAAATGAAACATAAGAAAGCATCAGCATTATCAGTATTCATTTTCCAACATTGTACTACAACAGTGTTAAAAAAAAAAAAATCAAAATCAAACAAAAAATGCTGCCTAAAGGGCAGTGTATAATTTTCCAATGTGAATTTGCAGGTTAATAAAGAAAATATGAATCCATTGTAATTATGTACTCATGTTTACCCTGCTGTTTATGTTAAAATAATAAGCTATAACCCCCAGAAAGCACAAAACTCCACTAAGGCAGCTAATTTCCTCCCTCATATCTTAATTTCCCCTACTAGTCTATTAACTGTCAGCAGGTAACACCCTTTGCTGGTGACCATCAACACATCCAGCAAGACTGCATTTCATTTGCTCTTTTGAAATGGAAAAAAAAAAGCAAAACACTCCTGGACAGTGATAGCAATTCAGATCACCTCCAAAATGTAATCTAAATATCCTCTGTCAATCTCCAACTTTCTCCGAAACTGTGAATGAAACCTGTAAATAACTTTTTTCTGTATTGAGCTGCTAACATACACCCACACAAACTATAACATCCTTACAAATTAAAAAAAAAAAAAAAAAAAAATCACACCTAAGCAGATTACTTAATAAAATCTTAAAACTGTGTGCTGTATAACTGACAGAAAAATCCATTCACTTTAACTATATAAAAGTATTTCATATCAACACTGATTTTAGGTCCTCTTGGTAGCAACAATCTTATTTTGACAGAAATACATCTGAATATCTCTGAAAGTTCATTAAAACCCACCGGAAACACCTTTAATAAACGATCATCACTTGTGAATTTTTACCAGTTGAACTAAAACAAATCTATCAGCACTTTTTGAACGTTGTGCGCCGATAGCACTTTGTGAGCTAAGCTAGTAGCTGCTAATGCTAACTCAATGCAACAGCAGCCTAATTTAGCTGGAGAAGCAAAACGCCGTTGTCTGACTGAACCAGGAGTGTTTTCTGTTTTCTAACCGTACAGTTTCCATATAGCCATCGAGGAACAAGTAGACCTTACCAGTTAGCGCAAATAAACACACGGACAATAGCGGTGAGCTCCTAACCGCGGAGATAGCATGCTCATTGCTAGCCACCACGCTATAGTGATGTGCGGATCGATCCTGAAATATCGATACCTCCGATACCGGATCTTTATGCTCTGAAATCGATACTCAAATCAATTTGAGGTAAAGTATAAGATAAGCCTTTATTAGTCCCACAATGGGGAAATTCCAGGATTGCAGCAGCACAGGGATAGCAACACTCAGAGCAATAATCAGAAGGCAAGAGAAAAACAAGAGCAGCGAGTATACATATATATATCCTTAACAGAAACACGGTGAAAAGTAACTAAACTATTGAGATGTTGTCACACGCGGTTGGTGGGACTACTTTTTCTTCCGCCTGGGTAAGTGCGTCATGCGTTTTTTTAGATTTAAAAGACATATTAGGTGTAGTCGCAAAAAATATCGGTATCGGTATCGCCGATACCAGCCAAAATTTTACTCAGTATTGGATCGGAAAGGAAATCAGTGGTATCGAACATCACTACCACGCTAGTTGTAGGCATTGACGTATAACACGATAGTTGCGACACGCTTTGAACTCGCTGCTGCCCTGTCACGTGGTTCATGGAGCTCCAAATAGTTCCAAACAATGGTCTTTATATACTGTAATGGCGTGTGAATGGCATCTGTGACGATCTGCGGCATAAAAAACATTTTTTTTAGCCATATTAGGTAAATATTCAAAATACATATCAGTAGGTATATTGTTAAACTTATAATGAACAGATTTAACTGTATTATAATAGAAACAAGTGTGGTGCACCCAGTCAGTGTGTTCTCTACTCAGACTGAATAGCATAGCAGGAGGAAATGCATAAGAGAGGAGAAACGGATATGCATTCTCCTCCGGTCTGCATAATAATGCGCAGACAGGCTGGGTGACAAAAGGAATTGTCATGGGGGATGTATGTGTGTTAATGCAAACAGTGACAAAGAGGATTGTCATGGTAAATGCATTCATGTTAATGTAAACACCACAGGTTGCAGGGCGTGTGGTATGGTATAAAAAGAGAGGTGCCTGTGACCTGGTATTTTTTTGGCTTCTGATTCTTGAGAATGTTAGAGAGAGATTAATAAAGTCTGCTCTACTATGGAACCACCTCGCCTGATTATTTCTCTCTCTACACTGGTGACCCTTGACGCACAATGGAACTCGAGGCGAACACCCCGGAGATGACCTGAACTGAAGGTGCCAGCACCACGTGCGCCATTTTGGTCAAACTCCCAGACTTTTGGCTACATGACCCGAAGTCTTGGTTCCTCCACACCGAGGCCCAGTTCGCGCTCCGGGGAGTAACGGCGGATGACACCAGACACTACTACGTGGTTGCAGCACTGGACGCACGCACAACACAGCAGATGGCGAGCCTGCTCCAGCAGCCCCCAGCCCACAACAAATATGACGCTCTCAAAACCGCGCTGACCTGGCGCTACACGCTCTCGGACTGCGAGAGAGCGGAAAGGCTCCTGACGCGCTCCGAGTTGGGAGACGGGTTGGTGGTTGAATTAATGGAGAAGATGTTGGCGTTGATGAGCACAGATGACGGGCATTTCCTCTTTGCCCACCTTTTCCTCCGGAACCTCCTGACAGCGGCCAGAGCGGTCCTTGCATATTTACCGCTGCTGGCCATGTGCAACTACCGGGCGTTAGCACAAGAGGCAGATCGGATTATCCTCACCACCAGAGCCTTCGCTGTGAACGCAGTGGCGTCGGAACCCAGCGAGACAGCCAGCGGAGGTGAGGAGCCGACGATGGTGGCTGCAGCGGAGGCCAAGAAGCACCGGAGAGACATGCTCTGCTTCTACCACTGCCTTTTTGGAGAAGACGCATGCCGTTGCATGCCACCGTGCCAATTCAAGCACTCGGGAAATGCCAGAGCCGGCAGTCGGTAGCAATTGCCACCGCCGATGACATAAACAAGCTGCTCTATGTGACAGACTCGCGCTCGGGGAGATGGTTCCTCATGGACTCTGGCTCCCAAAAGAGCCTCATCCTACCGTCCTACGCAGACTGGCTGGCGGGAAGTAGCGGCCCCGAGCTGGCAGCCGCAAACGGCTCAGACATTAAGACTTTTGGTGAGAGGACACTGACTATATCCTTGCACGGCCGTACATACCAATAGACATTCGTCATAGAGGCATGTAGCTTCCCCATTTTGGGCGCTGATTTTTTGTGTGCACATTGACTATTAGTCGATGTGGCTAACAGATGCCTGATTAATGCAATGTCTTTTGATTCTCTGCCCTGTACAGCTAGAGGAGCCGGGTCAACAACACTAGCCAACGTCACAGCTCCAGGGGGTAAGTTCCACACATTACTCACCCAGTTCCCAGCACTCACGGTTCCGATGTTTTCGGCGGACGTCACTAAACACGGGGTGGAGCACTTCATTACCACCACCAGGCCGCCCATTTTCGCACATCCTCGGTGCCTGGACACAGCTAAACTGGCCATTGCGCATGAGGAGTTTGCCAACTTGGAAAGGTTGGGCATCATCAGACGCTCAAACAGCCCATGGGCATCCCCGCTACATATGGTTCCTAAAGCCGAGGGATTGTGGCAACCATGCGGAGATTTCAGCAGATTAAACAACTCCACAGCGCACGATCGCTACCCAAACCCCCATATTCAGGATTTTTCCGTTCACCTCACCGGGGCATGCATTTTTTCCAAGATAGACCTGGTCCGCGGTTACCACCAGGTCCTGGTTCGCGCGGAGGACATACCTAAAACAGCAGAAATAACCCTATTTGGTCTTTTTGAGTTCTTACGCATGCCTTTTGGGTTAAAAGGCACGGCACAGACATTCCAATGCATGATGGACGCAGTGTTGCATGATCTGCCATTTGTGTTCGTCTACCTGGACAACATCCTGGTGGCCAGCACGTCCGAGGACGAACATGTAGCCCACCTCCAAACAGTTTTGCAGAGGTTGGAGGAGCACGGGAATCGATTTTTTTGGGCCACCGCATCTCACCAGAGGGCGCGATACCCTTACTGGACAAAGTGCGCGCAGTGGCAGATTTTCCCCGGCCTCAGACAGTCAGAGCGCTGCAGGAGTTTTTGGGGATGGTTAACTTCTACAACTGTTTCCTCCCCCGCACAGCCCAGCTCATGCAGCCGTTATACGCCGCGCTTAAGAAACAGAAACCGGCGGACAGAGTCGACTGGACTCCTGAGCGGAAGCAGGCATTTTCCGAGGTTAAAACAGCTCTAGTGAATGCCGCACTACTGGCACACCCGGACCCGGCAGCTCGGATAGCGCTCACTATGGACACATCGGACGTGGTCATAGGGGCCGTCATGGAGCAGTGCGTCGCTGGTTCTTGGCAGCTGCTCGCCTTTTTTAGCAGGTCTTTGTGCGACAAAGAGTGTAAATACAGCACGCTCCACAGAGAGCTACTAGCTCTCCATCTGGACATACGCCACTTCCAGTTCTGGCTGGAAGGGCACACCTTCACTGCGTTTGTGGATCACAAGCTGCTAACGTACGCCATGGCTAAGGTTTCAGAACCATGGTCAGCCCGGCAGCAGAGACAGCTGGCCGCGATCTCGGAGTTTACGACCGACATTCAGCATGTGGCCGGGAAACTCAACGTGGTGGTAGACTGCCTTTCGCGTGCATTAGTGGCCCCAGTCTACGTAGGGATAGATTACACAGCCATGGCCACTGAGCAGATCAGCGATGCGGACGTTTGCTCGCTCCAGTCTGGACCAACAGGGTTAAGGCTGGAGAGCAGAGTACTGCAAGACGCCCCCCCCAATCTGCAACGTCTCCACAGGCCACCCGTGCCCGGTGGTCCCACGTGCTTGGCGCCGCCGCGTTTTTGAGTCAGTTCACTCCCTGGCGCACCCAGGAGTGCGCGCGTCAGTCAGATTGGTGGGAGAAAAGTTCGTCTGGCCGAGCATCCACAAACAGGTGAAAGAGTGGGCTGCAGCCTGCGTAGCGTGCCAACAAGCCAAGGTGCACAGGCACACAAAGTCCCCTCTTAAGCCGCTCCATGTCCCAGCTAAGAGGTTCAACCACGTTCATGTGGACCTCGTGGGCCCCCTCCCGTCATCGCAGGGGTTCACGCACCTCCTGACAGTAGTGGACCATACCACGCACTGGCCAGAGGCAGTCCCGCTAGCTTCCACCGCATCCGCAGAAGTTGCACGCGCTTTTTTGACGGCATAGGTGGCACGTTTCTGGGCCTCTTCGGATATCACGTCTGACCGGGGCCCGCAGTTCGTTTCCGACCTCTGGTCCACGATGGCCCAGAGCCTGGGCATCACAATTTATCGCATGACTGCATACAGCCCCCAGGCCAATGGGTTATGCGAACGTTTCCATAGGTCACTTAAAGCAGCGCTCAGGGCTTCGCTTACAGATGCAAATTGGGTGGACTGGTTGCCGTGGGTTCTATTAGGGTTGCGTTCAGCTCCGAAGGAGGATTTAGCGGCCTCCCCAGCAGAGCTGGTTTTTTCCCAGCCACTGCAGCTCCCCGGAGAATTTTTGCCGGACAACCCCGCGCCGAACACTGATCCATCCCCGCTTTCACTGCATAGCGCAGAGGCAGGGACAGTACCCAGCCCGGCCCACCACTGTTTTCCCCTTGCTTTTGTGCCAAAGACCTTGAAGGATGCGTTGTTCGTGTTTGTCAGGCACAATTTCCACTGGACCCCGTTGCACCCGCCCTACGATGGCCCGTCCAGAGTGCTGGAACCTGGGGATAAACATTTTGTGTTAGACTTGGGGGGACGCAAAGAAACAATCTGTATAGACAGGCTTAAGCCCGCCTTCGTTTTAGCAGACAAGCAGGTGATGTTGGCTCGAGCTCCTCGGCGTGGATAACCCCACTGAGAATTCCCCAGGTAAATGACTCGTCAGATCAGTCACAATGGCATGCTGAAGATGTCCCCCCCCCCCAATGTCCCTCCACAGACGGACGCGACCCAGAGAGCGCCCCACCAGCACAGCAGCACCTCGGAGCCGCTGGCCCCCCGTTACAGCTGTTATGGACGTAGGCTGAAGCCCAAAGTACATGAGGGTTAAGGCTCAGTCTGAGTTTCTGGGGGTGGGGGGTGGGCGGTGTGGTGCACCCAGTCAGTGAGTTCTCTACTCAGACTGAATAGCATGGTAGGAGGAAATGCATAAGAGAGGAGAAACGGATACGCATTCTCCTCCGGTCTGCATAATAATGCACAGACAGGCTGGGTGACAAAAGGAATTGTCATGGGGGGATGTATGTGTGTTAATGCAAACAGTGACAAAGGGGACTGTCTGTCATGATGGCCGCTAGGCCGTCATCAGCATCATCATCAGCTGCGCTCACTTCAGCAGGTGGCAATCAGCGGGCCATAAAAGCCCAACGCGTGGACGCCTCAGCACGGAGTCATCTGTCACTCTCACTGAGCAACGTGCCAAGATCTCGACCTCTTGTGAAGGAATCTACGCTTTGCCAAACCAGGCCACGTAAGCCATCTCTTCACAATTCCTCTGCTAGCCTTTTCCCCTGTGCACAGGTGGACCTCCCTGGCGGCGGACCACCCTCTTCTGCTGACGAGGCACCGTCTCCCGTTCTGCGGAGCTCCGCCTCACATCCACAGCACCGGACACCACGAGCACGACGTCGCACGGACACCAGGAGTCAGCCAGCCTCTCATTGTGGCACCTGCAAGTAAGCCCCTGCAGCATAACCGCCGAACATCGCTACTGTGCAACAGTAACCTTGTGCTTGTGTTTTCCAGGGTTGCCAGGTTACCACAAGACAGGCTCAGCTCCAGTGGCCAGACGAGCATTCACACATTCACTCACACTTCACTCACTAACTCACAATAAAGATAATTGTCTGTATCTCTCGTGTCAGCGTCTGTCTCTTGGGTCGTAAATCTTGTTAGTACGACTCCGTCACGATGACCCATCAGACAGCGCGCTGTTGCGCCGCTTTAACACACTCAGCGCACGAGTAGACATGATTTCCCACCAGCAGACAGTAATCTTAAACCGACTAACTCAGATTAACAGCCGGCTGGATCACCTGGAAGGTCACCAGACATTCTCCCCGGCTAGCAGGGCGCCCTCTGCACCCGCAGCTGCGGCTACTAGCCAAACCAGCCCATCTTCCACACATCGCCTAACTCCTGTACCAACCCCCGCACGCTTTACTGGTAAACTGGGGGAGGCGCGGGGGTTTTTGCTACAGTGTGAGTCAGTTTTTCTCCGCGTCCCGGGGGACTTTGCCACTGATATGAATAAGATTGGGTACATCATCAACCTGCTGGGAGGCAGGGCTCTTGATTGGGCTTATACCATCATGGCCAAACCAAATTATTCATTGTTAACTTAGCAGCAGTTCGTGGCAGAGTTCATGGAAGTGTTCGATCATGTTGACCGGGGCGCGGTGTTAACTGAACGGCTGCTTGGACTTCGGCAGGGTAGTAGATCTGCCGCCGATTATTCCGTGGACTTCCGGGTATTAGCCGGTCAGGTTGGGTGGGGAGAGCCAGCACTTTGTGGAATTTTCCTCCGCAGCCTTAACTCCGAGTTAAAAGACGAGCTAGCGGCAAAGGAGAAACCAGATAGACTTGGGGAATTAATCTCCCTCACCATCAGCCTAGATAGCAGACTGAGGGAGCGAGCTGCAGAACGGCGAACAGCTATCCGTGCGAATAAGCCTCGCCCTCGCTCCGCTAGGTCCCCCCTCCTTGCTCCGCCTGCATCTGAAGAACTTCCGAAGCAGGAGGATATGGTTGTGGGGCAATCGGGTCTTACAGCAGCTGAGAGACAGCGCCGCAGGGAGCAGGGGTTATGCTTCTACTGTGGGAATGGGGCACATGGAGTAGTGGATTGCCCGTTAAAAGGGGAGGTCCGCGGATCACGGTAGGGGGATTCACGGACAAAAATCAGACAAAGCCCCTCACTAGTTGCCACATTCCCATTAGGCTCATTCATAAACACAAGGAACACACCACATTTGCCTGAGTTGACTATGGGGCTGAGCAAAACTTTATCTCCAGAGACCTGGCAACCCTGATGGGCCTCAGCTGTCAACCTTTACGCCCCCCCCATCCATCTGGTCACCCTGTCAAAAGCATCTCTGACGTCAGTTTCCCACCAGACGGCACCTGTGTTAACGATAGTTTCTGGTAATCACAGGGAGGAAATACGGTTCCTGGTCTTGCCCTTCTCCTCTTCACCCGTCATCTTGGGGTACCCTTGGCTCCAGCTGCATAACCCCACGTTTGACTGGCAAGTTGGGAGAATAACGGCTTGGAGCTCATTCTGTCTGAGCGCCTGTCTTCAGTCCGCTGCATGCGCTCCCTCAGTGCCGATGATGCCTCCCTCAACACCCCCTCCGGACCTGTTGAAGGTGCCTGACGTCTACCATGATTTGGGCCAGGTGTTTAGTAAGTCACGGGCGTTGTCCCTTCCCCCCCATCGCCCGTACGACTGTGCGATCAACCTCAAGGCTGGGGCCCCTCTCCCGGCGAGCCGCCTGTACAGCCTGTCAGCTCTGGAAAGCGAGGCCATGGATACGTACATCAAGGAGTCTCTGGCCTCCGGTATCATCCGTCCATCCTCCTCGGCTGTCGGGGCAGGGTTTTTCTTCGTTGGGAAGAAGGACGGGTCGCTGCGCCCCTGCATCGATTTCCGGGGTCTCAACGACATTACTATTAAGGACAAATACACTCTTCCCTTGATGAACACTGCCTTCGATTCCCTCCAGGGGGCATCTTGGTTTACTAAACTGGATCTACTGAACGCCTATCACCTGGTGCGCATTCGGGAAGGTGATGAGTGGAAGACTGCTTTCTGGACCCCAAGCGGCCACTTTGAATATCTGGTGATGCCGTTTGGGTTAACCAACGCTACGGCAGTGTTCCAGCGCTTAATAAATGACGTTCTCCGGGACTTTCTGAATTCCTTCGTCTTTGTTTATCTTGATGATATCCTTATCTTCTCGCGCACACTGGAGGAGCATCAGGTGCATGTACAACGGGTCCTACAGTGCCTCCTGGAGAATCAGTTGTTCGTCAAGGCGGAGAAGTGTGAGTTTCACACGGATCGCACCTCCTTTCTGGGGTTTATAATGGCCCGTAACCAGGTGCTTCCCGACCCGGACAAGGTCAAGGCGGTGGTGGACTGGCCTACGCCCACATCCAGGAAACAGCTGCAGGGTTTTTTGGGGTTCGCCAATTTTTACCGGCCCTTCGTGCCAAATTTTGGGAACATCGCCAGACCCCTGACTGCACTCACATCCCCGAAGGTCCCTTTCCATTGGAGTGAGGAGGCTGCCGCGGCATTTGACAGGCTGAAGGGAGAGTTTGCTTCGGCCTGAGTATTGACCCAGGTGGACCCGGAGCTCCAATGTTTGGTGGAGGTGGACGCATTGGATTCGGGGGTGGGGGCGGTACTCTCTCAGCGCTCCCCGACGGATGGGAAGATCCGCCCCTGCGCTTACTTCTCTCATCGTTTGACACCTGCTGAGAGGAATTACAGCATCGGCGACAGGGAGCTATTGGCTGTCAAACTTGCGCTGGAGGAGTGGAGATACTGGCTGGAGGGGGCTGCCCAGCCATTTGTCGTCTGGACTGATCACCGCAATCTTGAATACCTTAGGACTGCCAAGCGGTTGAATGCACGTCAGGCCCGCTGGTCACTTTTCTTCGGACGTTTTAATTTTACGATCACCTACCGGCCAGGAAGTAAGAATGGTAAGCCTGACGCCCTTTCCAGGCAGTTTGACGCGCCCTCCACTGACGACCGGGAGGAGTCTATTCTGCCACCTGCGTGTGTGGTAGGTGCGTTGACCTGGGGCATCTGCGATAAGGTTAGAAGAGCACAGGAGGTGGAGCCTGATCCGGGCGGGGGGCCCCGGGGTTGCTTGTTTGTTCCTTGTCCTGTTAGGAGCCAAGTAATTGAGTGGGGTCACGCGTCCAAGCTGGCGTGCCATCCGGGTGTGAGTCGGACCATTGACCTCCTCCAGAGAACCTTTTGGTGGCCAGGGCTGCGGAGGGACGTTAACAACTATGTCCGGGCCTGCGCTCAGTGCGCCACGGGGAAGACATCATCATCGGCCCCGGCGGGTCTGCTACACCCTTTGCCCATCCCCTCCCGCCCCTGGTCCCATGTAGCCATGGACTTTGTGACCTGTTTGCCCCCCTCCGGCCACTTCACGACTGTTTTAACCATCGTGGACTGCTTTTCTAAAGCTGCCCATTTTGTGCCCCTCCGGGGGTTGCCTTCAGCGCGGGAGACGGCGGACCTCCTCATTCTCCATGTGGTTCGTCCCCACGGAATCCCCGCTGACATTGTTTTGGATCGAGGGCCACAGTTCGTCTCGCAGGTTTGGAAGGCGTTCTGTACGGCGCTCGGGGCCACGGCCAGTCTCTCCTCTGGATACCATCCTCAGAGTAACGGCCAGTGCGAGCGAGCCAATCAGGAGCTGGAGGCTGCGCTGTGCTGCGTCATCTCCTCCTGCTCTTCTTCGTGGAGCATGTACCTCCCATGGATCGAGTACGTTCATAACACCACGGTGTCCTCATCCACAGGGATGTCCCCCTTCAAGACATCGTTGGGGTACGATCCGCCCTTGTTCCCGGAGGAGGAGGGGGAGGTAGCGGTCCCGTCTGTTCAGGCTCACGCCAGACGTTGTCGGCAAGTTTGGACCATTGCCCGCAGAGCCCTTCTGAGGACCACGGAACGGAACATTGAGGTGGCCAACCGCCATAGGAGGCCTGCCCCGGATTACAAGGTGGGTGACAAGGTATGGTTGTCCACGAAGAACATCAGTGTGCCTGCCGAGAAGCGTAAGCTAACGAAGCACTTCATCGGTCCCTTTGTTATTTCCCGCATTGTCAACCCTGTATCTGTGCGTCTTGCTCTCCCCTCTCACATGCGCATCTGCCCCACTTTCCACATCTCCCAGGTCAAGCCTTACGTCGCCGACCCGCTGTGCCCACCCCCTGCGGCTTCTGTTCCCCCGAGGATGATCGATGGCCATCCGGCCTGGGGGGTAACGGCAATCCTGGACGTCCGCAGGAGGGGTCGGGGCCTTCAGTATTTGGTGGACTGGGAGGGGTTTGGTCCTGAGCATCGCTCCTGAATACGCCCTGCGTTGATCCTCGATAAGCAGTTGATCCGCGATTTCCATCGGGCGCATCCAGGTAGGATTGGGCAGGTGCCTGGAGGCACCTCTAGAGGGGGGAGTACTGTCATGATGGCCGCTAGGCCGTCATCAGCATCATCAACATCAGCTGCGCTCACTTCAGCAGGTGGCAATCAGCGGGCCATAAAAGCCCAACGCGCGGACGCCTCAGCACGGAGTCGTCTGTCACTCTCACTGAGCAACGTGCCAAGATCTCGACCTCTCGTGAAGGAATCTACGCTTTGCCAAACCAGGCCACGTAAGCCATCTCGTCACAATTCCTCTGCTAGCCTTTTCCCCTGTGCACAAGCAGAGTCGCAGTCTTACACGCCTCTCTGCAGCTCCTCTTCTTCCGCCACCCCTCAGCTTAGCCCCTGACTTCCCCATCAGAGAATCGTTGTCTGCTCCCTTCAAAGTGAATAAAAATATAATGTATAAGCATCCCAAAGTGATAAAGCAAAATATTGGTAAAACTCAAATTAAACATAAAGCCTCTAAATTGAATGATTTGGCCTCTGTTCCTCCTCATAATTTAAAAATTAAAGGTGGTTTATTAAATATTAGGTCTCTAACTCCCAAGTCTCTGTTAGTCCATGATCTGTTAATTGATCATCAGATTGATTTCATTTCCCTTACAGAGACTTGGTTAGGGCAAGAGGATTATGTTGGTTTAAATGAATCAACTCCCTCTGGTTATTTAAACTGTCAAAATCCCAGAAGTTCTGGTCGTGGAGGAGGAGTAGCAACAATTTACCATTCCAAATTACTAGTTAATGTAAAGCAAAAAACATGTTATAATTCCTTTGAGGGCCTGGTCCTCAGTATTGGGCACTTTAGCAATTTTAGGTTAAACCCAATTTTATTTGCCATAGTTTATCGTCCCCCATCAACCTACTCAGAATTTTTATCCGAATTTGCTGATTTCTTAACTGATTTAGTGCTGAAATCTGATAGAATAATTATAGTAGGGGACTTTAATATACATGTGGATGTAGATAGTGACTGCCTTAATGTGGCTTTTAATTCGATATTAGACTCGATTGGGTTTTCTCAGAAAGTAGGAAATTCTACTCATTACCTCCACCATACATTGGACCTTGTTCTGACATATGGCATAGAAATAGAAAATCTTGTAGTGTCTCCTCATAACCCTGTACTGTCAGACCATTGTCTGTTAACCTTTGATTTTACTATTTCCGACTATTTGGCTCCTAAAGAAAAATATTATTACAGAAGATGCCTCTCAGATGATGCTGTTTCCAAATTTATGCAGATTGTTTCCTCTATGCCATGTGTCAACACAATGGAAATAAGCTATAGACAGCTTGCTCCTTCTGTAATTGATAACATGGTGGATAGTGTTTCAGCTTCTCTGCATCAGGCTCTAGACTTTGTGGCCCCCTTAAAAAAGAAAAAGTCTAATCAGAGATTTCTAACTCCTTAATTCAACACAGAAACTCGTAGCTTAAAACAGAAGACTCGTCAATTAGAAAGAAAATGGCACTCTGTAGAAGCATGCTCAAATAACGAGGCTGAGTTTCAGTCATAAAACCAGCTTTATTTGACAGAACGCAGCTTCTAGCATTCTCAAAGCAGGAAAGAGAAAGAATCATACTTCAACACCCTTTTATACATTTCCAGCATCAGAATTCAAGTCACATGGTGTCTTCAGTCAACATACAGTTACAAAGCATCCCTTTGAAGCTTCACCATTGTCTCTCATTTCCTGATGAACTGGAATACCCTCCGGGGCGTCTTCTGTGGGACAAAGAGACAAATCTCACACTTCCTTGTTACCTCCTGTAGATTCGAGTCCTCAGTCCTTGCAGACGTGACACCCCACAATACACATTCAGTCCTGTCTCTGTGGCAGCGTGAGCCCACAATGTGTGTCGGCCACACTACCCCCCCCAAACGTCTAGTAAGGCAAAATCTAAATGGCATAACAAAAAGAGAAACACAAAGCACTCCATACATCGCTAATCAATCCACCAACTGCCTAGGTTTTAATCTTCTGCCGAATCTGCTGCAACCTGGCTTGGCTGCACCTGCAACATCTCTCTGCACCTGTGGATTAAAGCTGTTAGCACCTCTCTGTGAAGACTTTGGAGAATGTCTCCTCGGTGGCCTGCCCCGGCGGGGGGGCCTCGCGACCTGCACCTCCTCGTCAGCCAGAACAAAAGCGGGTTTGAGCCTGTTAATGCAAATCAGCTCCCTTCTACCCCCTAAATCTAGCAGAAAATGCTTCTGCCCGGTCTCCAGCACTCGAAACGGTCCGTCGTAAAACGGCCGCAAACTTGGACGCTGGGCGTCATGTTTAACAAAAACAAACTCTGCATTTTTTAAAGCCTTGGGCACAAAAACGTGTGGGAAACTGTGATGGACTGGGCCAGGAAGCGTGTTTGCTCCTGAGCCGCTCTGCCACGGCTGAGCGGGGGGGCCATTAGGTGCGCGATTATCAGGAAGAAATTCCCCGGGCAAACGGAGCGGTTGAGCGAAAACTAATTCAGCCGGGGAAGCGTGCAAATCTTCCTTAGGTGCAGAATGCAACCCTAATAAAACCCATGGAAGTTTGTCTACCCAATTTGTATCCGTTAGCGACGCTCTGAGGGCTGCTTTCAATGACCTGTGAAAGCGTTCGCATAAACCATTAGCCTGGGGGTTATACGCGGTGGTGCGATGAATCTTCACCCCCAAGCTGCGGGCCATCGATGACCATAGCTCGGAAATAAATTGGGGACCCCTGTCGGACGTTATGTCCGACGGTACACCAAAACGCGCAACCCATGCTGCTAAAAATGCTTGCGCAACTTCTTCCGCTGTGGTTGATGTCAGAGGAATCGCCTCTGGCCAGCGCGTGGTGCGGTCTACCATCGTCAAAAGATGTGTGTGCCCGTGTGATAACGGAAGCGGACCGACCAGGTCAATATGCACGTGATCAAAACGCTTAGCGGGGATGTGGAAAGGTTCTAACGGGGCCTTAGTGTGTCTGTGTATTTTAGCTCGCTGACACGCTACGCAGGCTGCTGCCCATTCCTTGACCTGTTTGCGCAACCCGGGCCAAACAAATTTCTCCCACACCAATTTGATCGATGCGCGCACCCCCGGGTGCGCGAGAGAATGGACCAAGTCAAAAACACGGCGACGCCACGCGGTTGGCACCACAGGGCGGGGCCGTCCCGTGGAGACATCGCAGATTAGTGGGGGCATACCGTTTTGTTGCACCCTGTGCTCCAGCCTTAACCTTGTTGGTCCAGACTGGAGCGCGCGCACGTCCGCATCGTTAACCTGCTCCGCAGCCATGGCTGCATAATTTAACCCAACACAGACCGGGGCTGCGCGCGCTCCCGCGTCGCTGCCCGGGCCCGCGGCCATAGCTACAGAGTCTGCCCCTATGGGGCTTGGCGGTGCTACTGCACGCGAGAGGCAGTCTGCTACAACATTGTGTTTACCCGCGACATGCTGAATATCAGTAGTAAACTCCGATATTGCGGCTAGTTGCCTTTGTTGCCGGCCTGACCAGGGTTCTGAAATTTTGGCCATCGCAAACGTTAGCAGTTTATGATCCACAAAAGCGGTGAAACGTCGCCCCTCTAACCAGAACTGAAAATGACGGATGGCCAAGTGTAGGGCCAAAAGCTCCCTGTCAAACGCGCTGTATTTCCGTTCACTATCGCGCAAGGTCCTGCTGAAAAACGCGAGGGGTTGCCAGGTACCTGCCACAAACTGTTCAACTACCGCCCCCACCGCTACATCGGAAGCGTCAGTGGTGAGTGCCATGCGGGCCGTTGGAACTGGGTGCGCTAACAAAACTGCGTTTGCCAGGGCTGATTTGACCTGGGCAAAAGCGCGCTCCCGCTCCGGAGACCATTCAACTTTATTTGTGGGCTTTTGTTTTTTTAACACGGTGTACAATGGCTGCATGAGTCGTGCTGCGCTTGGGAGGAAACGGTTGTAAAAATTAACCATCCCTAGAAACTCCTGAAGCGCCTTGACCGTTTGAGGTTGCAGAAAATCCGTTATGGCACGCACTTTATTTGGAAGGGGAACTGCTCCCTCTGCCGAAACGCAATGTCCCAAAAAATCAATCTGCGCCACCCCAAACTGGCACTTCGCTGGGTTAACTATTAACCCGTGCTCTGCCAACCTCTGGAAAACTGCTGTGAGGTGTTTTTCATGTTCGCCTTCGGACGCGCTGGCTACCAAAATATCGTCCAAATAAACGAACACGAAAGGCAGGTCGCGTAAAACTGCATCCATCATGCGTTGGAAAGTCTGCGCGGCCCCCTTGAGGCCAAAAGGCATGCGCAAGAACTCAAAAAGGCCGAAAGGCGTTATGACCGCTGTTTTGGGTACATCCTGCGCGCGCACTGGTACCTGGTGATAGCCGCGCACCAAGTCTATTTTAGAAAAAATGCGCGCCCCCGCCAAATGAACAGAAAAATCCTGAATGTGCGGAATCGGGTAGCGGTCATGAGCTGAAACGTTGTTCAACCTGCGGAAATCGCCGCATGGTCGCCACGAGCCGTCAGCTTTTGGGACCATGTGTAACGGCGAAGCCCAAGAGCTCTTGGAACGTCTAACAATGCCCAGTTTTTCCAGATTAGTGAACTCCTCGCGCGCGATGGCCAGTTTAGCTGGGTCCAAGCGCCGAGCCTTTGCAAAAACGGGAGGGCCTGTGGTTGTTATGAAATGTTCTACCCCATGTTTGGCCACCGTTGCTGAAAACGTGGGGACTGTGAGTGCTGGAAACTGAGCAAGCAGAGTGTGAAACTTACCACCCACAGCTGAGACGCTGGCATGTGCAGTTGGCGGGGCCACCCGAGCTGTGCAGGGAATAGAATGAAAGGACAGTGCATTAATCAGATGTCTATTAGCAAGGTCAACCAATAAACCATGTGAGCACAAAAAATCAGCCCCTAACATGTTGAAACTGACTGCTGCTACAATAAATGTCCACTCAAATGAACGGCCCTGTAAGGACAGAAGCATGGTCCTCTCACCAAACGTTTTAATCGTGGAGCCGTTCGCTGCTGACACTGACACCCAGGGGGCTTTAGAAGGCGACAGCCATTCCGCGTAGGTGGGTGTGACGAAACTCAGCTGAGAGCCCGTGTCCACGAGGAACTGTTTCCCCGAGCGTGCATCCGTCAGGTAAAGCAGCCTGTTCTCGTTGCCGAGGGTCGCAGCTGCTACCGGCCCTCGGTCTTGGCGTTTCCCTGGCGCTTAAAATTGCACGGTGGGATGCACCTGTGCGCTCTCTCTGCAAAACGGCGGTGGTAGAAGCACGAGCCGTTCTCCGCTCCGCGTCGTCTGGCTCCTGTCGCCGCCGTTGTTGGTGCGTCTGGCGCCGCGGCCGCTGGACCCGCACTGTCTCCGGACGCCGTTCCCGGACTGGCCGCCGCGGCCAAGACCGCGTTCCGCTTGTGGGCGTCGACCAACCTCTGCGCCTCCTTGCTCAACCCATGGTAGTCTCGCCTGGCCAATCGGGGTGACTCTGCCAGGGCCACTCTCACTGCTGGTGGTAGGGTTCGAAGGAAAAGGTGGGCGAAAATGAATTCGCCATCCTCAGAGGCTTTGAGCTGCAGCATCTTCACCATCAGGTCCGCAGGTCTATCGTTTTCGGCCTCCGTCAGCGCCAGGAGCCCCTCTGCTCGTTGTTGGACTGAGGGGGTGAAATGGCTGATCAGCGCGTCCTTCAATGCGCTGTATTTGTCACTGTCTGGTGGATGGTTAACCAGATCCTCCACTCTCTGGACCGTGTCACTGTCCAGCTTCGCTACCACGTGGTAGAATCTTGTGTCATCGTTGGAGATTCTCCGGAGGTTGAACTGCGCCTCGATTGCGCTAAACCATGAGCGCGGGCTGTGCTGCCAGAAATCGGGCAGCCAGATCGTGGAGGCGGCCATCAGGCTGGCTTCCACCGAGCCCCGCTCGGGAGAATTCTGTCTGCTCATTTTCCGTCGTAGGTCACCAGTGTAGAAGCATGCTCAAATAACGAGGCTGAGTTTCAGTCATAAAACCAGCTTTATTTGACAGAACGCAGCTTCTAGCATTCTCAAAGCAGGAAAGAGAAAGAATCATGCTTCAACACCCTTTTATACATTTCCAGCATCAGAATTCAAGTCACATGGTGTCTTCAGTCAACATACAGTTACAAAGCATCCCTTTGAAGCTTCACCATTGTCTCTCATTTCCTGATGAACCGGAATACCCTCCGGGGCGTCTTCTGTGGGACAAAGAGACAAATCTCACACTTCCTTGTTACCTCCTGTAGATTCGAGTCCTCAGTCCTTGCAGACGTGACACCCCACAATACACATTCAGTCCTGTCTCTGTGGCAGCGTGAGCCCACAATGTGTGTCGGCCACAACTCTACTAATTTAGATGAAATCTATTTAGCTTGGAGAAATCATCTTTTAATTTATAAAAAATCTCTTAGAAAAGCTAGAACAAGTTATTACTCTGCATTAATAGAAGAGAACAAGAATAATCCCAGGTTTCTTTTCAGTACTGTAGCCAGGTTGACAAAGAGTCAGGACTCTGTCAATCCTAGCATTCCCTTAGAGCTTACTAGTCAGGACTTTATGAACTTTTTCAATAATAAAATTTCATCCATCAGAGATAAAATCAATCAGATTCTTCCCACAGTTAACTTAAATACTGTAACTACTACAACTCCTTCTTTTGATGTCTGTCTTGATGAGTTTACTCCAATCGACCTTTGTGAGTTAGACAAAATAGTTTACTCATCCAAACCTTCAACTTGTCTTTTAGACCCTATTCCTACCAGGTTATTTAAAGAAGTCTTCCCACTTATTGGTAGCTTTATTCTTCATATAATCAATTCTTCATTAACTTTAGGCCATGTACCGCAGGCTTTTAAAACGGCTGTAATTAAACCCTTACTCTAAAAGCCAACGCTAGATCCAGGAGCTTTAGCTAACTATAGACCAATCTCTAATCTCCCTTTCATTTCAAAAATCTTAGAAAGAGTTGTTGCTATGCAATTATTTGACCACCTGCAGGGAAATGGTTTACTTGAAGAGTTTCAATCTGGGTTTAGAATCCATCATAGTACTGAAACAGCCTTAGCGAAGGTCACTAACGACCTCCTCATTGCATCTGATAATGGACTAGTTTCTGTACTTGTCCTTTTAGACCTTAGTGCAGCTTTTGATACTATCGATCATAATATTCTACTTGATAGATTAGAACACTATGTTGGACTTAATGGAACTTCGTTGCAGTGGTTTAGATCTTATTTATCTGATAGGTTCCAGTTTGTTCATGTAAATAATGAGTTTTCTTTCAACTCAAAGCTTAGTCATGGAGTTCCACAGGGATCTGTGCTAGGCCCTACTCTTTTTAGTTTATATATGCTTCCGTTAGGCAACATTATTAGAAAGCACTGTATACATTTTCATTGTTATGCAGATGACACACAATTATACCTGTCAATGAAGCCAGATGATAGTAATCAATTAGCCAAGTTAGAAGCCTGTCTTAAGGAAATCAAAGCTTGGATGACTTGTAATTTCCTGCTATTAAATTCAGATAAGACTGAAGTCATTCTTGTTGGTCCAAAAAACCTTAGAAATTCCTTTCCAAATCAAACTTTCAGTTTGGATGCAGTTACTCTTTCTCTTAATAGCTCTGTGAGGAACCTTGGAGTTATTTTTGATCAGGATTTGTCCTTCAATTCACATATTAAATTTGTTTCTAAGACTGCCTTCTATCATTTGCGTAATATTGCCAAGATTAGGAGCATCTTGTCTCAGAGTGATGCTGAGAAGCTGATCCACGCTTTTGTTAGCTCGAGATTAGATTATTGTAATTCTTTATTATCAGGCTATCCTAAAACATCTTTAAAAAGTCTTCAGCTGATCCAAAATGCTGCAGCAAGAGTTTTAACAGGTACTAGAAAGAGAGATCATATCTCTCCGGTTCTGGCCTCCCTTCATTGGCTTCCCATAGAGTTTAGAATTATGTTTAAAATCCTTCTTCTTACTTACAAAGCTCTAAACAATCAGGCTCCTTTTTATTTAAAAGATCTGATACTACCGTATTATCCTAACAGAGCACTACGATCCCAAAATGCAGGATTACTTGTAATACCTAGAATCTCCAAAAGTACAATGGGAGGCAGAGCCTTCAGTTATCAAGCTCCTCTCCTGTGGAATCAGCTGCCAATCTGGATTCGGGAGTCAGACTCGATCTCTGTTTTTAAGAATAGGGCTAAAACCTACCTTTTTGATATAGCCTACAATTAGGGAGGGATCATGTGTTTCTGAACCCTCCCTTAGTTATGCTGCTAATAGGTTTAGTCAGCCGGGGGACCTCCAGTAATGCAATGGGCCTCACTCCTTTCCTCACTCTCTATGAAATATATTTTTGTTGCTGGTCATTAACATTTGTTTGTTCTCTCCCATAGATTGAGTCCCCATCGTGCTGTTTGCTCTCTACATGTCTGTTCTTTTTTTCTTCTCTATCCCCTCACCCCCCAGCCAGTCGCAGCAGATGACTGCCCCTCCCTGAGCCTGGTTCTGCTGGAGGCTTCTTCCTGTTAAAAGGGAGTTTTTCCTCTCCACCGTCGCCAAGTGCTTGCTCACAGGGGATCGCCTGATTGCTGGGGTCTTTCTGCAACTGTGGGGGTTCCCCCTACAGTTGATAGTGCTATGAGATGACTGTTGTTGTGAAATGGTGCTATATAAATAAAGTTGAATTGAATTGAATTGCACAGGTGGACCTCCCTGGCGGCGGACCACCCTCCTCTGCTGACGAGGCACCGTCTCCCGCTCCGCCTCACATCCACAGCACCGGACACCACGAGCACGACGTCGCACGGACACCAGGAGTCAGCCAGCCTCTCATTGTGGCACCTGCAAGTAAGCCCCTGCAGCATAACCGCCGAACATCGCTACTGTGCAACAGTAACCTTGTGCTTGTGTTTTCCAGGGTTGCCAGGTTACCACAAGACGGGCTCAGCTCCAGTGGCCAGACGAGCATTCACACATTCACTCACACTTCACTCACTAACTCACAATAAAGATAATTGTCTGTATCTCTCGTGTCAGCGTCTGTCTCTTGGGTCGTAAATCATGTCAGTGTCATGGTAAATGCATTCATGTTAATGTAAACACCACAGGTTGCAGGGCGTGTGGTATGGTATAAAAAGAGAGGTGCCCGCGACCTGTTTTTTTTTTTTTTTTGGCTTCTGATTCTTGAGAATGTTAGAGAGAGAATAATAAAGTCTGCTCTACTCTGGAACCACCTCGCCTGATTATTTCTCTCTCTATACAAGCAACATTAAATAGACTGTCGAGTATGTTTTTGGAGGGAAGGGGAACTGCTAATTCACACTGATGAAAAGCTAAATATTACTAGTCTACTTAGCAAAGTAGCCTTAGCTTACATTATTGGCTTCAGTGCACTGATTACCAATGATCAACTCTTGAATGCAAATCCCCCCCCCCAAAAAAAAAAAAAAAAAAAAAAAACAGGCAGAATTATCAGACTTGAAAATATGGAGTAAAATAAATTGCTGTCACAGAGTCTAATGCAATTTAACTAAATTACTAGGGGCTGTGGACTTTTTTTTAATCAATCAATCAATCAATCAATCAATCAATCAATCAATCAATCTTTATTTTGGATAGATTAAAAGTACAGATTAAAAGAAACAGAATAATATAACAAAGGGGGAAGAAAATCCAACAAGGTCAAATTAGACAATAACTCCTCTGATTATACAGTTCAACATAAGTTATCCGAAATGGGTGATGGCTGAAGCCGCAGCTTATATTGCCCACCCATATTCCATCCAAGAATTCGAAAGAAAAACAAAACAAGAGCGATTACAATTCAGAACAAAGCTAAGACAAAATGTGACAAAAAAAAAAACTAGGCAGCAACACAACGCAGACTGGATATGACAATCCTTATGTGATTTTATGTCATCTTGGATATATGTTTGGAGTATTTCTTCCTTTAGTTTTTGTTTAAATTGTCCAAGCGTTGTACATGATTTTAATTCAGGTCCAAAATCGTTCCATAATCTTACTCCTTGCACTGAAACACAGTGTTGCTTGGTGGTTGTTCTCACTGAAGGTTTTTGAAATATACATGTTCCTCTGAAATGATATTGTTTCTCCCTTATTTGGAACAACTTTTGGATATTTGCGGGCAGTGATAGATTCTTCACTTTAAACATTATTACAGCAGTTTTAAAGTCAACCAGATCTTTCAACTTGAGAGCTTTTAATTTAAGAAAAAGTGGGTTTGTTGGTTCCCTGTAAGCAGCTTTGTTTATTATTCTAATAGCTCTCTTCTGAAGCATAAAGAGTGGATATATGTTTGTTTTATATGTATTTCCCCATACTTCAGTACAATATGTCATGTATGGGAGTATTAATGAATGATACAAAGTATATAGTGTGGGTTGATTCAGCAAATATTTCACTCTGTGTAGTATTGCAATTGATTTGGATATTTTACCTTTAATATAATTAATATGTGACTTCCAACACAGTTTATTATCAACTATTACACCAAGAAATTTAGTTTCGGATACCTTTTCAATCTCTACACCATTTACACTGAGTTTAGATACTAAGTTGTTGTGATGGTTGTTAAAAACTATAAATTTTGTCTTACTTAAATTGAGCGTTAATTTGTTTGAATCAAACCACAGTTTAAGCTTTCCTAATTCCTTTCCGAGTGTATCCAAAAGTTGTTTCAAATTGCTTCCACTGCATAATAAATTAGTGTCATCGGCAAAATTTATTAAATCCATTTTTTCTGAAACTTTACATATATAATTTATATACATATTGAATAACAATGGCCCCAAAACTGAACCCTGTGGGACTCCACAAGTAACCTTCAGTAACTGTGAGTTTTTGTTACCAACACATACATACTGCTATCTATTCTTTAAGTAACTACATAACCAGGACAGTGCTACCCCCCTAATACCACAATTTTGTAGTTTCTTTAATAATTGAAGTCCGTACAGAGGGAGCTGAGGAGAAAGATCAGAGAAGGCAAGGACAGCTTCAGGAGGAAGATGGAGGACAAGCTGCAACAGAGCGACATCAGTGGGGTCTGGAGAAACCTCAAAACCATCTCTGGGCTCCAGAATACCTCCCCCCAGGCCACAGGAGGCAGGGAGTGGGCGAACAATCTGAATCTGTTTTCAATAGGTTTGACCAACCGCCCTCCCCCCTGACTGCACAACAACCACTGCTGCCTCTAAAGACATCAAGTCCTGCTGCCCACTCCCCACTCCACCAACACCCCCCCACTCCCAACACACAGCCCCCCATCCTGACCCTGACCAGGACCCAGGTGAGGACGGAGCTGAGGAAGATCAAGGCGAGGAAGGCGTCGGGACCGGACGGCATCAGCGCAAAGCTCCTCAAGTCCTGTGCAGACCAGCTGTGTGGGACTGTGACGTACATCTTCAACCTGAGCCTGAAGCTGGGGAGGGTACCACAGCTGTGGAAAACATCTTGTGTGGTACCTGTACCAAAAACTTCCCACCCCAAAGACCTGAACAGCTACAGACCGGTGGCCTTGACGTCCCACTTGATGAAGACCCTGGAGAGACTGCTCCTTGCTCACCTCCGCCCCCTGGTGGAACCAGCGATGGATCCACTCCAGTTCGCCTACCAGCATGGCATTGGGGTGGAGGATGCGGTGATCTTCCTCCTTCACCATTCTCTGTCCCACCTGGAGAAGCCCGGGAATGTGGTGAGGATCATGTTCTTTGACTTCTCCAGTGCTTTCAACACCATCCAACCGATGATCCTGAAGGACAAGCTGCTGCGCGCAGGGGTGGACCAGCACCTGTCATCATGGATCCTGGACTACCTCACGAACCGGCCTCAGTTTGTGAGAACCCGGGACTGTGTGCCCGACACGATCATCGGTAGCACGGGGGCCCCCCAGGGAACGGTGTTGGCTCCCTTCCTGTTCACTCTTTATACTGCGGACTTCTCACACAACACAACACACTGCCATCTACAGAAGTTCTCTGATGACTCTGCGATCGTTGGCCTCATCTCCAATGGAGATGAAGCTGAGTACAGAGGGCTTATCCAGGACTTCGTGGACTGGTGCCATCGGAACTGCCTCCAGATCAACGCGAGGAAAACTAAGGAGCTGGTGGTGGACTGCCGCAGGCAAGGACAACCCCCCACAGCACCAGTAAATATACAGGGAACAGACATTGAGATGGTGACATCCTACAAGTACCTGGGTGTTCATCTGAACAATAAACTAGACTGGTCACACAATACTGACGCACTCTACAAGAAGGGACAGCGCAGGTTGTTCCTACTGAGGAGACTCAGGTCTTTTGGTGTACAAGGGGCGCTGCTGAAGACATTCTATGACACGGTGGTGGTATCAGTCATCACTTTTGGAGTGGTCTGCTGGGGCAGTGGCATTACTGCAGCCGATAGGAAGAGACTGAACAAACTGATCAAGAAAGCTAGCTCCGTCCGGGGGCAGCGCCTTGATCCGGTGGAGGAGATAGGAGAGAGAAGGACGGTGGCTAAACTGTCATCTCTGCTGGAGTCCGAGTTCCACCCTATGCAGGACATACTGAATGCACTGAGGAGCTCATTTAGCAGCAGACTACATCATCCCATGTGCACAACCGAGAGGTTTCGCAGGTCCTTCCTACCAACGGCTGTTAGACTGTACAACCTAAGCAGGGCTGCTCGCAGAGATAGCAAAAAGATGTAACAACCTAATAGTTTTTTGAATGCGAAAGATGCAATAGACTTACACAATGGTCCCCTCCGGCATACAACTAGGAAAATACCAGTCGCTATGGAGGGTGAGAATATGTATGAGCACATAATCATACCATGTAGGATAACTAAGTAGACTGTTGTGCTGTTTCATCCCATCTAGCAACAATGCTCTGCACTGTGTGTGTTTATGTTTGGCGGTGGCCTCCGTCGGTCTATGATGACCATGGAAGAGAATCCTAAACGTCTACTCTGCTGGAACAGGCCGATGCGCACCAGTGTTCTACCTTCCAGCATTGGGCGTTGGTAGGATTCAAGCCTGGGCAGGAAGATATGGAGGACAAGATGTTACCCATGCAGCATGTCCCCCCTCTCCACGTCACTGATGAATCCAAAGGAACAGCAGGGCTGCTATAGTTTGGTACCAGCGCCATCGTAGGAGCTGCCAGAATGATGTTGAGCACAACAGAGAACTGCCTTAGGGGCTCCGACTCCGGATTTTTCCTCAGGGTTGACTCCCGAAGCCTTTCCCGTGACCGGGTGTGCCGCAAGGCAGCGGAGGTTTGAAATCAGGGTTTACCTTCCCCTAGATGGGCTACCTTCCCAGGTTGACGAGCCACCATCTACCCGAAGCATCTGGTTTTAAGGCGCCAGAGATCCGCCCTCGCCCCTTCTCCTATTAGTAAAAGCAGTTCCGCCGGGCTTAGAGACTAAACCACACAGGCAGGCTAGGAGTTGGACTTAGTTGTCAGAGGCTTTTCGAGACACACGCCGTAAGGAGCATTTTATGAGCACTGGGAGCTTAACCCCAGTGCCGCTCCTGGCTATGACAACCTTGGAACCGTGTTTATGTTTATGTTTATATTTATATATCTATATATTCATTCCATCTAGCTACAATGCTCCGCACTGTGTGTTTATACAGTATATCTACATATTATTCCATCTAGCTACATTGCTCCGCACTGTGTGTGTTTATATATTTACATATTTATTCCACCTAGCTGCAATGCTCCGCACTGTGTGTTTATATACTCATATATTTATCCCATCCAGCTACAATGCTCTGCACTGTGTCTGTGTATATATATATATATATATATATATATATATATATATATATATATATATATATATATATATTTATAGTAATATGTACATATGTATATTAGCTGCTCTTGCTTGCTTGCTTTTTTTTCTTGCCTTCTGATTGTTGCTCTGAGTGTTGCTATCCCTGTGCTGTTGCAATCTTGGAATTTCCCCGTTGTGGGACTAATAAAGGCTTATCTTATCTTATCTTATCTTAATAAATTATGATCCACTGTATCAAATGCTTTTTTAAGATCCAGGAATACCCCAACTGAATACTCTTTATTTTCAACGGCAGTTGATATTTTTTCTATAAATTCCATTAGAGCAAATGCAGTTGTCCTCTTGTGTCTGAACCCATATTGCTGCTCACACAATAAATTATTCTTCAGTATGAAGTTGTCAATTCTCTCATAGAATATCTTTTCAAGTATCTTGGAAAATTGCGGCAATAGTGAAATTGGTTTATAGTTTGAAAGTTCCCCTCTGTCACCCGTCTTGTATATCGGAATTACTTTAGCTATTTTCATTGCATTGGGAAATATACCTGTTTGGAGAGACAGGTTACAGATATACGTCAGTGGTTTCACTAAGCATTCAATAATAGTTCTGACTAAGAGCATGTCAATACCATCACAGTCCGTAGATGTTTTACTTTTAAACGATTTAAGAATTTCAATGACCTCTCTCTCGTCTGTGTTCTTTATGAAAATGGAGTCTTTTATAGCAGTGTTTTTGCTTATTGTATCACCTGTGGGTGCCGTAATGGGTATTTCTCGAGCCAAATTAGGACCAATGTTAACAAAAAACTTATTAAATTCATCTGCAGGTGAAACTGCATTCACACTCTGAGTTGCTTTATTATTTTTTGAAAAATTGGTTGGGTAGCTTGTATTTCTGTTTTTATTTCCAAGAATATTGTTAAGTATTGTCCATGTATTTTTAATATTGTCTCTGTTTTTCTCCAGTTCTTTACTGTAATAGTCTCTTTTACTACATCTTATTATATATGTTAACTTATTTTTGTATGTTTTATACCGCTGCTCTGCTTCTTTTGTCCTTTTCTTTAGAAAAGCTTTATATAATAAATTTTTCTTTTTACATGCCTTTTGTAATTCTTTGGTTAACCATGGCTTATCGGTAAATTTATGTTTAAGCTTTTTCTTTACTAATGGACAATTTTTTTCATAAAGAGTGGTTACAATGTTTATAAATGTGTCATAGGCTTCATTTACATCTGATACATAGACTTTTGGCCGGGGGCTATGGGCTGTGGACTTGACTCCTGAAAAGAAGACCTTGTGTGTGAATGAAAACTTCATAAAATACACTATTTAAATTGTATTGTAAGATTGTTATTTAAAAAATACAAACAATTAAAATACAAACTATACAAGTGTACTCTGTAAAACAATCAAATTCATATACAGACAGTCATAAATAAAATGAATTTCCTGAACCACAATAGAATTACGAAGGATAGAAAATATATTCTGTGTTAACAGTTCAGTTAGTTTTTTTTAATTAATTTAAAGTGAGCCATTTTATAAAACTGAGTATTTCACATCTGTAAATATGACAATTGTTTATAGAATGTTTGTTTTTAACATTCGATTCTTTGTTCTTTGTAAGTTTGTTCAACTTAAAATAATCACTTGTTTTCAAATGTATTAAAAAAAATAAACCAGTCTACATCTCAAGTGTAATACACAAGACGCTCCCGTCAGGCTGAGAAGAGGTCAAGAGACCACCCCTCTACCTCACAGCCCTCTTATACCTCGGGTGGCAACGGAACCGGAAAGGTGGAGCCACCACCTGTGTCACACAATAATATGTTCCAATAACAACATAGCACTCACCGCCCCCCTCCTTCAAAAAATGGTCCAAACACACACAATCGAAACCCTCCCTAATTTGGAACCCGACTCATGCACTAAAAAACCTAAACAGAAAACCTAAACCATCTATCACATTCACTCAAAACAACTAAAACTAGGGGGGAACAGGTGGACTACCATCCCACCCCCACACGGCAAGACGGATTATTCTGCCATCAGAGCTAAATAAAAACAGTCCATATAAAACTAAAATACCGCCATGTTCCTAAAAAAATATGAAACACAAAATAATCCCATTAACAGAACTAAATACACATCAGTTATCCCCCTTTTCCATCACCATGCATAATATACATTGTCCAATCGTCAGCTTGCTCCAGGGGAGGAACCAACCCCCGGAAAACCGTCAGATGGTTCTACTCCAGTGCACCTTCTCGTCTTCACTCCCGGGGACGTTCCACGTCCAGGTCCAAACTCCTTTCTTCACCCGGGTGCACCGCAGCTCATTGGGATACCTCCACGAGCCATCAGAGAACTGGAGGCAGGCATCCTCCCAAACAGCCACCACTTGCAGTTGCCCTTGGTCATCCTCTCTCTGATGTTCAGCTCGAACACCTCTTGACCGGGCCTCCTCCTTGGGTCGAACCGCAACCGTGACCTCCAAAAAGGCCCCGTTTGGCTTTCAGTGTCTCTGTTTGGCACATCGTTCTACCGTGCCAGCCGATCCTGCCCCGCTCTCTTTTATTTTCGCTGTCGGCATCGCCGTTGTGACCCCCTGCTCTCCGGTTCCTCCCAATAGAATTCCGGGAGCAGAATGGGCCCTCCACTTGGCGCCACCCATCATTACAGGCATCCCACCGCGCTGCCCAGTTCCCTAAACTAGGGTTACTTGGGCGCTGGTGTAGCACTTGAGTTAGTGATGTGCTGAATATGTCAAAAACATTGCCTGAATTTATTAATTATTCTGTTTTATGCACAGAGTCCCATTGTTTATTCTGTAATGTAGTTATACATCTGCACCAATAGGTGGAAGTCATGCTACAGATTGTTCTTTACCTTGAACTGCAGACATTGGTCAAGTGTGGGGTTTTTTTTTGATGAGGCTCTCTGATTTTGAGCTACTGAACAAGACACAAAAGGGTGCTCTGTATGTTTGCTGCATTGACCTTTTTGAGGTAAATAAAAGAACTTGTTTTCTACACCAAGTTGTCCAGGAGTGGTGTAACATTTTGGAGGTCCCACCAAGATCAATATTTTTGGATTACCTCACGGAGAGAGACTGAAAAAGACAAAGGAGACAGTAAACAAGTGTGCCAGACTGAGAGGCTAACGCTAAGATACAGCTTGAGTCTAGGTAGTGCGACACAAACCACATTGTTTTTTTTAGTCAAATCCAGTGAAAAGGCTAATTTTGCAAGCATGTCTGAGCATTGCAAAGATTTCTTATTGAAGCTGGAACAGAAATTATGCAATCTTTTTGTGAAAGAACTGCTAAGAATATGTGAACTGTGTAATATTACCAGAAAAGACAGTGAAGATGTTTCAAGCAAAACTCGCAGACCTCTTGTTAAGCTCATTATTCAGTTTTGTGAACAAGATGAGCTTTTGCAAAGTGAAGATGAAGGCATGTCTGTGTTTTTGGAGTTAAACAATGTGCTAGACTCGCTCATAGAGGCATGGTCAATGGCTGTCAGCGCGGGAGCGTGGCCCTGTCTTCATCCATGGACGTGGTGGTGACGGCGGTGATTACGTGCCCGGAGCAGCCCACGGCAGTGGGACAGGACCAGGCGCCAGGAGAGGACCTTGTACCGTCAGCGTCGGAGGCATCGCTGGAGCATCAGGCAGCCCCAAGGACAACGCTGGATGGCGGGACTCAGCGCAGAGGGAGAGACTCGACCAGCAACAGCTGCTGCAATGCTTCTTCACTTAGATTCAGAAAAAATTTCAGGATAAATGGTTACGTGGGTGAGTCAACATCAAAAGACACCTTGAGCTTCAGTAGCTTGGAGCATCAGATTGAAAGTGGCTTAAGAAAGGGCTACTCTGAAACTGAAATAGTGGGTGCTGTAGTCCGTGCCATAAGCCCTGGACTGAAGCTAAGGAGCTATTTAGAAGGAAAAGTAGATCTCACATTGACCAACCTGAGAAACATACTAAGAGCCCATTATGTGGAAACAGATGCAACTGTGTTGTATCAACAACTGACCAAAGCAACACAGGGAACAAATGAAACATCCCTTGAGTTTCTGATTAGAGTACTGGATTTGCGTCAGAAAATCCTCTTTGCATCAGAGCATACTCAGTCTAGCTTGAAGTACAACAAAGAGCTAGTTCAAAGTCAATGCTTTCAGTCAATTATGACCAGACTGTTAAATGACAATGTCAGAGCAGAAATGAGGATGTACCTACAGGATGAAAACAGCAGTGATGAGCTCCTGTTACAGAAAATGCAAACCGCACAGTACAATGAAAGTGAAAGAGCTCTAAAGACAAAGGCAAACAAGTCAACTTTCAGAGCAGGACTAAATGTAGTTGAACAGACTGAAACACTGAATGACCCCTGTATAGGCCAACCTGTAGGTAAGCCAAACAAACCAGCCAAAGACAACTCACTATTCTCTAAAACAGAGGAAAGTAATATTGTAGTCAGAGAGCTTACAGGTCAGGTAGCCTCACTTGTGCAGACTGTTCAACGTGACATAAAACATGAGAGTGACAAGCAAACCAAATCTTACAAAAAGTCAACTCAGAGACAAAAAAGACAATGAGCTGTGTGTCAGCAAGAGAACAAGGACTGTAGCCATTGCTTCAAATGTGGCAGTGACTCTCACTGGGCAAAGGGATGTAGAGTAGGGGGGAGTCAGAAGCAGGGAAACTGGCGGGGGCTGTGACTGAGGGACAAGCACAGCTCCAAAACCAAAGTCCCAAAGTGATAAAATCCCCAAAGCTCAAAACTCACCCCATGTCCAACCAATAGAGTTAAGCCAGAACAAGAAAAATGTGCTACAAAGTACGGAGACAATAAATGCCAAAGCTAGAGACCAACAACCTAACATGTTTAATCTTAGTGCAAAACGCAAACGCGTAGCACATCTTATAGGCAAAAAGTGTCTAGTTTGGTGTAAGATGAATAAGTGTAAAACTCAAGCACTGTGGGACACAGGTGCCCAAGTTTCAATAATGAGTGCACTGTGGAAGTCAAATAACTTGCCTGATTTGAAAGTCCACTCAATCAGTGATTTACTAAGAAGTGATGAACTTTTAGATCTGAGAGCTGTAAACGGATCTGAAATCCCCTTTCAGGGCTGGGTAGAAGTTAGCCTTAGCCTTTGTGATCCAAAAGGGAAAGCCATAGCTCAGGATGAAGTTGTAGTTCCAATCCTGGTGAGTCGTGATATTATGCAAAAAACAATAATAGGGTTTAATGCCATTGAAGAACTAATAAAGCAGAATCCTACTCAATCTAGTGACAGAGTGTCCTTACTCAGACGTTCACTAAAAGTTGGAGCAGGAAAAGCAGAGGTGCTTTTGAACCTTATCCACACAGCTACGAGTGAGACAGCTACTTACCCAGTCAGAACAGGACGCACAGTGGTTGTAGTGCCAAGTGGACTAATACACTGCATTAGCTGCCCTATTAAAACAGGCCTAAAAGTACAGACAGAAATGCTTTTTGAGCCAGATGAAAACTTATCTTTAGATGAAGGACTAAAGTTTAACTGCCAGTTACTAAGTGTATCAGGCACTGCCTGTAAAGCTAAGATTTACAGTATGTCACTAATACTACAAAGCATGACATAGTTCTGCTAGCAAAGACTGTTATAGGTAGCACTGAGAGAGTAACCCACTGCTACTCAGTGAATCTGAACCAAAGTCAGATTAGTTCAGTTGAAGCTGAAAACTGTCAAAACTCACCTAACCCACGTGGAAAGACTTGGGACCCACCCGTCAATTTGGGTCACCTCACCACAGAACAACAAGCTGCTGTCATGGAGATGCTTAGGGAGGAATCAAGTGCATTTGCCAAGCACAAAGATTAAGTAGGCTACATTAAAAATCTGAAAATAGACATTAAACTGACTGATGAGATTCCTGTAGTCAAAGCCTACAATGCAGTCCCTCGTGCTCTCTATGATGAAGTTAAAAATCATATCCAGGACTTGTTGAATAAAGGTTTCGTTCGCAAATCAACCTCACCTTATGCCTCTCCAGTGGTGTGCGTAAGGAAACGTGATGGAAGCCTAAGACTGTGTATCAATTATAGGGGCCTTAATAAAAAGACCATCCCAGACAGGCACCCTATACTACGCATCCAGGAGATACTTGATGGACTTGGCGGCAACATGTGGTTTAGTGTGCTTGACGAAGGCAAAGCATACCATCAAGGTGAAATCAGCGAGGACTCAAAGAAATACACAGCCTTTACAACACCTTGGAGGTTGTACGAATCAAACAGAATTCCATTCGGTCTCACCAGTGCACCCTCAGCATTTCAGCGCAGTATGGAGGAGAGTCTGGAAGGACTAAGGGACAAAATATGCGCTCCATACCTGGATGATGTTTTAGTGTACAGTCGGACATTTGAACAACACATTGAGGACTTAAGATCTGTTCTCAAACATCAGCAAGCTTGGGGAATAAAACTAAGACTCGACAAATGTGACTTGTTCAAAAATGAGGTCCGCTATGTAGGCAAAATCATTTCGGCAGAAGATTACAAAATCGACAATAAAGAGGTACAAGCAGTACAAGCCCTCAAAAACACCCCTCCAACCAACATCAAAGAACTTCGCAAGCTGTTAGGGTTTTTAGGGTATTACAGGAGTTATGTGCAGGATTTTTCGAGACATGCAAAGTGCTTGTATGACTTGCTCTCAGCTGACCACACTCAAGACTCTAACTTACAACAGCAGGTACAGTCAGCTAAGGCGGGGCAACCTGCACCCACCCAGAAAATCATATGGATTGACACTCACCAAAAAGCACTCGACTACTTGGTTGATGTTTTGACTAATCCACCTGTGATGGCTTACCCTAGGTGTGAGGACCCGTTTATTCTGCACATAGATGCATCAGAGGAATGGCTTGGTGCAGTTTTGTACCAGAGACAGGAGAGTAAACTAAGAGTAATCAGATACGGACCAAGGACACTAACATTGGCTGAGAAAAACTATAGGCTGCATTCAGGGAAACTTGAGTTTCTGGCACTTAAGTGGGCCGTTACGGAGCGCTTCAGAGACTGCTTGTTTTACACCCCCTCAGTGACAGTCTATAGCGATAACAATCCTGTGACCTATGTTTTAAGTACAGCCAAATTAAATGTAACGGGACACAGATGGGTTTCCGAGTTGGCTGACTTTAACATAACACTGAAATATCGACCTGGAAAAAGTAATATTGATGCAGACTTTTTGTCCATAACACCTGCCAGTATGGACTCGTATATGTCAGAGTCGGGGAGACTTGACTTGACCGGGTCGGGGAGAACCTGGTTGTGGGAGATCACGAAGCCGAGAAATGAAGTCTTGTTAGTGTGGAACTCGCATTTCTTGGTCTTCACGAACAGTTTGTTCTCCAGGAGTCATTGGAGGACCCATCTCACATGCACCCGGTGCTCCTCTAACGACCGAGAGAAGATGAGGATGTTGTACAGGTAGACGAAGACGAAGACAAAGGTGCCCAGGAAATCCTGGAGAACGTCATTTATCAGGCGCTGGAAGACGGCCGGCGCGTTAGTCAGCCCAAACGGTATCACCAGGTATTCGAAGTGGCCGCTTGGGGTCCGGAATCCCGTCTTCCACTCATCTCCCTCCTTGATCCGCACGAGATGGTAAGCGTTGCGGAGGTCGAGCTTGGTGAACCAAGAGGCCCCCTGGAGGGAGTCAAATGCCGTGTCCATGAGAGTCAGGGTGTACTTATCCTTCACCGTGATGTCATTGAGACCCCTGAAATCGATACATGGCCGCAGGGAGCCATCCTTCTTGCCGACGAAGAAGAATCCTGCCCCCACCGCCGAAGAGGATGGGCGGATGATACCCGAGCTGAGCGATTCCTTAATATAAGTATCCATCGCCTCCCGCTCCGGAGCTGACAGGCTGTATAGACGGCTCGATGGCAGCGGGGCACCAGCTCAGAGATTAATAGCACAGTCGTAGGGGCGGTGGGGGAGAAGTGACAGTGCCTGCGACTTACTGAACACTGCCCCCAGATCATGATATTCAGGTGGCACTTTGGACAGATCTGGAGGGGGGGAAGCGCGTGGGGCCAAAGACACCGACGAGGCACATGCCGCGGACTGCAGGCACGCGCTGAGGCAGAACGAACTCCAAGATGTGATGTTTTCTGTCTGCCAGTCAAAAGATGGATTATGCAGCCGCAGCCAGGGGTAGCCCAGGATGAGCGGGGACGTGGAGGAGGGCAGCACCAGAAAGCGTAGATCCTCTCTGTGGTTCCCAGAAACGATCACCGACACCAGAGCGGTCTGCTGAGAGACAGTTGTTAAAGGGGCTTTGGATAGGGCTATCAGTTTGAGCGGTGGTTGGAGAGTATGACAGGGGAGCCCTAACCGGGTTGCCAGGTCTCCTGATATAAAACTCTGCTCAGCCCCCGAGTCAATCAATGCATGAGTGGAGTATTCAGTGTGTTTGTGAATAAATCTGATGGGCACGAGGCAGCTGGTGAGGGGTTTTGACTGAGATGCGTCCATGAGTCCCCCTACTGTGACCCACGGACCCCCTCTTTTGGCTGACTTGTGCAATTCTCCACCTCGTGTGCACTACTTCCACAATACAAACACAGCCCTAATTCCCTACGGCACTGTTTCTCAGTTGGCGGGATCTTGGAGCGCCCCATTACCATATCCTCCTGCCCTTCTAGTACTTCCAGTGAGGGCAGGGCCAACTGGGGTGACTGTGAGGAACGAAAAAACTGCGTGCTCGAGCGGCTGGAAGCTCTTCGCTCGGCTGCTCGTTCCCTCAGCCTGTTATCCAAACTAATGGTAAGAGAAGTTAGTTCGTTAAGTTTCTCTGGTTTATCCAACCTAGCTAGTTCGTCTCTGAGACTGGGGCTTAGGCTACGGATAAAAATGCTGCACAACGAGGCATCCTCCAACCTGACCTCAGCGGCTACCACCCGGAAATCGACCACGTAGTCCGCAGCAGACCTACCGCCCTGTCGAAGGTTTAGCAACCGGGTGGTAAGCACGGTATCCCGGTCGGAGTGATCAAACACCTCGTGAAAATCAGCCAGAAACGGCTGATATGTTAAGCTAGCATAACTGGGCTTAGCCATAACGGCATAGGCCCAGGCTAGCGCCCTACTTCTAGCAGGTTAGCGATGTAGCCTATTATGCTGTGATCCGTGGGAAAGTCCCCTGGTACTCACTGGAAAACCGTTTCACATTGAAGAATAAACCCCCGGGCCTCCCCGAGCTTCCCGCCGAAGCGTGCAGGTGTGGGCACCGGTGTGAGGCGGGCCGATGGAACCTGACTAGCCTGGCTAGGCGGGGAGCTAGCGGGACCCGATGGGACCCCGGAAGCCGGCGGGAACGTCCGCTGTCCATCCAGACGATCCAACCAGCTATTAATTAGGGTTAGCTGGGTAAGGATAACGTTTTGCTGGTATGCTAATTGTTCCACTCGAGCGTCTAAAGTGTTCAAACGGCATGCTAGCACGCTGTCCACTGGGTCGCTCTGACGGAGCCGTACTGACATAATTCTGGACCCAGGGGACAGAAGACAGACTCGAGGGAATTACAGTTATCCTTTTATTAGTAACCCGTGTCTTGTGTGTGAGTGCGTGTATGTACAGTGTGGTGTGTGAAGTGCAGGACTCGTGCTGGGGGAGAGCTGGACACCGTTCGGCCTGGCAACCCTATGGAGACAAAGCAGAGATGTTAACACTGCACCAGCGCTGAGGGCGTAATAATGACAGCCGCTTACTTTTGCAGATGGCGGTGGTGGGCTCAGGTTTGCCTTGAGGGTGACAGCCAGTGAAACAGCGTCTGGCTCTGTGCAGGGAGGAGTGTGAGTTACCCTGACGCTGGAGTGGAGCTGAACCGCCGCCGGGGAGAGAGAATCCGCTGCCAGGGAGATCCACCTGTGCACAGGGGAGAGGAACTTGACAAGGTAAGTGGAGATTAAGCTTACGTGCAGTGACGCATTGCTCATGGTTAGAGGAAGAGCCATGACGTGGTTGTAGATGAGAGACGTGTCCTTGGGAGTTTGACAGACGGCTCCGTGCTGAGTCACAGGCTGGTCCGGCTCTTAAAGCCCGCTGACGATTGGCAGCAGGTGTGCATTCAGCTGGGACTGATGATGGCCCTCATGATGCCATGACAATGTGCCTGTGGGTTATTATTGAACTGTGACACAGATCACCTGTTTAATATTGTTGGAGATGTGAAATGTATTGGTACTTAGAAGGTTAAAACCATTATTGTGACTTAAGTATTTGATACTACAAACTATTGAGATGGTATACAACAAAATCGGTTTGAGTGACATTTCAATTTGATATGTCCAAGTAAGGTTATTATCTAAATGTAAAGACTCTGGAGTACACGAGTAGAGTAAATTGTTAATACTTGTACTATTGGAAAAACTACTCCACATGGTTATGAGCTTCATGCTTATTTGAGTAATGAGTTACACGTGGTTGTATCACCTGAGGTTCAATAGTATGGTATGCCAAAGTGATCTTAATGCACTGTGAAACATTTACTCTATTCCAATTGTATTCCATCTTGATAACGTCACATGTAACATGCATTTCTGGTTCATATTTGGCCAATGTTGAGGACAATATTTATTTAGCAGGGGAGGCTTGTAGCACTTGAGTTAGTGTTGTGCTAAATATGTCAATAACATTGCCTGAATTCCATCTAGCTACAATGCTCAGCACTGGGTGTGTTTATATTTATATATCTATATATTTATTCCATCTAGCTACAATGCTCCGCACTGTGTTTTTATATATCTACATATTATTCCATCTAGCTACATTGCTCCGCACTGTGTGTGTTTATATACTTGCATATTTATTCCACCTAACTGCAATGCTCCGTACTGTGGGTGTTTATATATTTACATATTTATTCCATCTAGCTACAATGCTCTGCACTGTGTGCTCATATATTCATATATTTATTCCATCCAGCTACAATGCTCTGCACTGTGTGTCTGTGTGTGTGTGTGTATATACTGTATATATCTTATAGTAATATGTACATATGTATATTAGCTGTTCTTGCTTGCTTGTTTTTTTTCTTGCCTTCTGATTGTTGCTCTGAGTGTTGCTATCCCTGTGCTGTTGCAATCCTGGAATTTCCCCGTTGTGGGACTAATAAAGGCTTATCTTATCTTATCTTGAATTTATTAATAATTCTGTTTTATGCACCCATTGCTTATTCTGTAATGTAGTTATACATCTGCACCAATAGGTGGCAGTCAAACTACAGATTGTTCTTTACCTTGAACTGCGGCCATTGGTCAAGTGTGTTTGGGTTTTTTTTTGATGAGGCTCTCTGATTTTGAGCTACTGAACAAGACACAAAAGGGTGCTGACATGGTACAGACCCAGAAAGCAGACACAACTCAGGAAGCACAATTAACCTTTTATTGATATTAGTGTAAGTGTGTGGATGCGTGTGTGAAAGTCTGTAATGAGTGTGGTGCGTGGTTGAATCAGCTTGGGGCAAGCAGAGCACCGTACAACCTGGCAATCCGAGGAACAGAGCAGAGAGATAATTAGGAGTTATCTTGACAGGGGAAGTGCAGGATAGAACTGTCCTTACTTTCTGCTGCGGTGGAGTGGCACATAGGTTGGCACATCGGCCCAGGCCAGGAGGACAATGCCAGTCGCCCCGTTGGAGATGTAGCAGGCAGGTGAACAAGGCAAGGGAGTCCGCCGTCAGGTGGAAGGGAGTCCGCCGCCGGGAGGACACCGCCTGTGCACAGGGGTACAGGATGGGTGAGAGGAAAAGGTACAGGCTTACTTGGCTGCTGGATGGTGTGGAGACCCTTGGCGAGAAGAAGCGCTGGCGGATGAGGCTGGAAGCTCAGTGAAGAGATTGGCGAGTTCAGTTTCCCTCAGGAAGGAAGCAAATGACTCTGCGCTGATCCCTGGGTCTCACAGAATATACTGTATAGGTAGAGCCAAATGGCAGACAGGTGTGTGCGCAGGTGCGCCTAATTGGCGGCAATGACAGTATCCCCCCCCAACAACATGCCTCTCGGCGGTTGATCCATCCTACCTCGGTGTGCCCGGTGGAAGTCCCTGATGAGTTGCTTGTCCAGCATGAAGGAGGGGTGCACCCAGGATCTCCACTCCGGCCCATAGCCCTCCCAATCCACCAGGTACTGTAGACCGTGACCCCGGCGTTGGACATCCAGAATGGCGTTGACCTTCCAAGCTGGGTCGCCGTCAATCATCATCGGTGGTAGTGGGTCCCTGGTAGGAGGACACAAGGGGCTGGAGCAGACAGGCTTGACCTGGGAGATGTGAAAAGAAGGACAGATGCGGAGGAAGGGGGAGAGAGCTAGCCGCACACACACTGGGTTAATTATTTGTGTGATGGGAAAGGGTCCGATGAACCTTTGAGACAACTTCCTCCTCTCACCCTTTAAGTCAATGTGTTTTGTAGACAGCCATACCTGTTGGCTCACCTGGTAGGCGGGAGCTGGAGCCCTGTGACAGTTGGCCACTGCCGTGTTGCACTCGGCTGTGCGTTGCAGAGCCTCCCAGGTAGTTTTCCAGATCCGACAACACCGTTGCAGGTGGGCACGAACAGAAGGAACTGCGATGTCCCCCTCCTCCTCCGGGAACAGCAGGGGATTGTATCCCAACGAGGCCTGGAAGGGAGACATGCCTATGGCTGATGAGATGGTGGTGTTGTGCACATACTCAATTCAGGGAAGGTGGGAGCTCCAAGACGAGGGATTCTTGGTGGCGACGCACCACAGCACGGCCTCCAATTCTTGGTTAGCCCGTTCACACTGCCCGTTGGTCTGAGGATGATAACCCAAAGATAGGTTCGCCGTGGCCCCCAAGGCACTGCAAAACGCCCTCCAGATTTGGAACACGAACTGGGGACCCTGGTCTGAGACGATGTCCAAGGGGATGCCGTGAAGATGAACCACATGTTGGACTAGGAGGTCCGACGTCTCCTTGGCCGTGGGCAGCCCCTGCAGAGGGACGAAATGAGCAGCCTTGGAGAATCTGTCGGCCAGAGTTAGAATTACCGTGTTGTGGTTGGATGATGGGAGACTGGTGATGAAATCCAGAGCCACGTGGGACCATGGCCTGCCGGGGATGGGGAGGGGACGGAGTAATCCAGCTGGAGGGGCAGAAGACGTCTTCCCGGTGACACACTGAGGACAGGCTCGGATGTACTCCCTGACGTCCCTCTGCAGCAACGGCCACCAAAATGTCCTCTGGATCAGCTCCACTGTGCGTCCCTGCCCTGGGTGACATGAGAACTTGGATGAATGACCCCAATGAATAACCTCCCCCCGGATGGCTGATGGGACAAACAGTCTACCTGCTGGCCCCCCACCCAGGTCGGGCTCATCCTTCAGAGCCTTCAACACCTTGTCCTTGATACCCTAGGAGATGACACCCACGACACACGAAGGAGGTAGAATAGGGTGGTCGGGCTTCTCCGTCGTCTCTGAGGTAAACTGGCAGGACAAGGCATCTGGCTTCGTGTTCTTCGACCTGGGATGATAGGTGATGGTGAAATAAAACCTCCCAAAAAACAAGGACCAGCGGGCCTGGCGGGAGTTCAGACGCTTGGCCGTCCGAAGGTACTCCAAGTTCTTGTGATCCGTCCATACGATGAATGGCTGGGAGGCCCCCCTCCAACCAATGACACCACTCCTCCAAGGCGAGTTTGACGGCCAACAGTTCCCTGTCACCAATGTCATAATTGCGTTCAGCTGGAGACAGGTGCCAGGAGAAGAACGCACAAGGTCGGATTTTGCCATCCGCTGGAGATCTCTGGGACAGGACTGCTCCCACCCCCGAGTCCGAAGCATCCACTTCCACCAAGCACTGGAGAGAGGGGTCTACCTTCATCAGGACAGGAGAAGAAGAAAACCTGGACTTCAGTTCAGCAAAGGCCACCGCCGCCTCCTCAGTCCACCAGAAAGGAACCTTAGGGGAGGTCAGACTGGTTAGGGGGAGAGCAATCCAGCTGTAATTTTGGATGAAGTGATGGTAAAACTTGGCAAAACCCAGAAACTGTTGGAGCTGCTTTCTGGATGATGGGGTAGGACACTCAACCACCGCTTTGATCTTACCTGGGTCGGGGAGGATCTCATTATGAAAGATAATGAAGCCCAGGAATGAAGTCCAGTTGACATGAAACTCACACTTCTCTGCCTTCACAAAGAGTTTGTTCTCCAATAACCGCTGCAGTACCCACCTCACGTGCACACGATGCTCCTCCAGGGACTACAAAAAGATCAGGATGTCGTCCAGATAAACAAACATGAACGTGTCCAAGAAGTCCCTCAAAACATCATTAATCAGCCTCTGGAAGACGGCAGGGGCGTTGGTGAGCCCGAATGGCATCACAAGATACTCAAAGTGTCCACTCAGAGTCCGGAACGCCGTCTTCCATTCATCTCCCTCCCGGATCCGCACCAGATGATAAGCATTGCGCAGGTCCAATTTGGAAAACCAGGAGGCGCCTTGGAGGGAATCAAAGGCTGAATTAATGAGAGGTACAGTGTACTTATCTTTGACAGTTATGTTGTTTAACTCCCTGAAGTCTATACAGGGTCTCAGTGAGCCATCCTTCTTGCCGACGAAGAAAAAGCCCACCCCCACCGCTGACAACGATGGCTGGATTATGCCTGAGCTCAACGACTCCATCGCTTCTCACTCCGGGGCAGACAGGTTGTAAAGCCTACTGGATGGTAAAGGAGTTCCAGCGCGGAGATTAATGGCACAATCATAAGGGCAGTGGGGGGGAAGGGAAAGGGCTTGCGTCTTGCTGAAGGCGGCCCCCAAGTCGTGGTATTCGGGAGGGACCTTATCCAAATCGGGAGGGGCAGGGATTGGGGCACTCAGCAGCACGGAAGGCGAGCATGCAGCGGACAGAAGGCAGGCACTCAAACAAAATGAACTCCAGGCAAGGACACTCCCGGACCACCAGTCTATGGAGGGGCTGTGCAGGCGAAGCCAGGGATAGCTGAGGATAACTGGGGACGAAAAGGTTGGCAGAACATATAACCTCAACTCCTCCCGATGATTGCCCAATATAATAATAGACACTGGAGCGGTCCGGTGGGAAATTGTAGCAAAAGGGGCTTTAGAGAGGGTGATCAGTCTCAAGGGGGTTTCTAATAACTACCGGGAGCCCCAGCCGGGTTGCCAGTTCCCCAGAGATGAAACTCTGCTCGGCCCCGGAGTCTATGAGTGCCTGTGTAGTGAATTCCTTGTGTTTGAAACAGAAATGAATGGGAATCAGAAAGCTAGACAGGGGTTTTAACTGGGGCGCGTCCATGAGTCCCCCTACTGCGACCCACGGACTCCCCCCTTTTGGCCATACGGGACATACCCTAAGCTCGTGCTCCTCGCTCCCATAGTAAACACATAAGCCTAGTTCCTGCTGTCGCTGTCTCCCAGCAGCAGACAGCTTAGTTCAACCTGTCACCATAGGCTCTGGCTCATCCGGGGAATCTACTGCAGATAACGCCAATAGGGGGGGCTGTAGGGAACGGCGAGACTGACTACCCGAGCGACCGGAAGTCCTACGCTCAGCCGCCTGCTCCCTCAGTCTGTTGTCAAGGTGGATAACAAGTGAAATTAGCCCTGTCAAGTTGGAGGGTTTTTCTAAAAGCGCTAACTCGTCCCGCAGGCTAGGACAGAGGCTTCTAATGAAGATACTACACAATGAGGCATCCTCCCACCCCACCTCTGTGGCTACCACCTGGAAGTCTATGGCATAATCGGCAACAGCCCTCGGCCCCTGTTTTAACCTGTTGCACTTTGGTGTACCGCGGGCAGGCACGTCTCTGCGTCCTAGGACGCACGAGGGCATCCTAGTATGCACAGTGTGCGTCCTAGGAGGCACTGAAAAAAAAACACCTGCATTTCCGTTCTTCCACTACAGACACAGCCGCGAACAGAAAGCCAAAGGAGTGCTTTGATTGGTTTAGATGTGATTGACCGCTCATTCGACTAATAAGAGCCTTAAATTGGGTTTCTGAAACCTTGAAGAACCAATGACTGAAAACCTAGCAAGAAGGACCCGCCTACCAACGGCTGCGAATACAGCCAGCCAATTGAAGCACAGAAGTTCGAAAGCTGTTTTGTGTAAGGCTGGGTGACACACAGGCGTTCGCCAGTCTTTTTTTCTAACTATTGTTCTTATTTGTTTTGAAAAATCGTTCGCCAAAACCGCAATCATGGAAGCGCAAAACCGCAATAATGGAATTATGGTTTGACCGGGTCGCGAGACCAGAACCACGAGTCCGTAACAAGCAGACCAGCTTCATGTTCATCTGACAATGAGGAAGAGAAGTTTGCCAGCTACGCTGCTGTTGTGAACAGGTAAGTGTTATAAGCTAAATTATTCTTTATCCCTGAAAATTGTAATCAAAAATGACTTTTGACCGATCGGTAAATTACAACTGTGCGTCATCGCCACATGACGGACCGCGGCGCACGAACCCGTGCACCGGGCGATGCCCGTCCTCTGTAGCGGGGGGGGGGGACAACCCCCCCACACCCACACACACACAGCCCTGAGTGTCACCTTTCATTAGAGGCCAAGATGAAGCTTCTATATTGAATCATTCAAAAGTTACAGACGTTTTTCCAAACTGTGCCATTTGGCACAATTTGGCACAGTTCAAAAATGCCTGGGAACAACCTGAGAACAAAGCTGTGTAATATATTCATTTTTTGTGGTATTGTTACAAAATTTTGACCTCAGCTGGATAACACTTGGTTCTACATTTCTGTTGCATTTTCCAGCCCGGATCTGAAGCTGTGTGTTATTTGCAAGCATTTGTATCCAAAAAAACACCCAGGCGAAATTTATTTTCTTCAAGTTCACTATGTTTAGATGACTGTTACTCAGTGGCCGGAGCACTTAGAGAGATTATGACTGTTTTGCCAAAAAATTCAAAGTGTTTTCTTTTAAATGAGACTAACCCCATGAAGATGCTGCAAAGGGTTGAAGAACAGCTTTTGATTTACTTTGGGCACATTATTTTTTGGCGTTTTTAGGGAAATTGACCATAGTGCAAGGGGTTAAATTCAACAACCGGGAGGTAAGCCCACTATCATGGTCGGAGTGGTCGAACACCTCCTTAAACTCCCTAACAAACTGTGTGTAAGACAGAGAAGCGTAGTCAGCCCTAGCCATAACGGCGTAGGCCCAAGCCAAAGCTCGCCCCTCCAACAAATTCACCACATAGCCTATACGACTATGGTCAGAAGGAAAATCCCCCGGCACCCGCTGAAACACAATGTCGCAGTGCAGCAAAAAACCCCTAGCTTCTCCTAATTTACCACCGAAATGGGTGGGAGTAGGTATGGGAGTAAGGTGGAACGGGGAGCCTGATGTAAAGTGGCTACTGACAGGGCTAACAGGTGCAGGGGAGCTAGCGGGAGCTGGAGGGAAGGCCTGTGGGTTAGCTAGGCAATCCAACCAGTCAGTAACTCGAGGTAGCTGTGTAAGTATAATTTGCTGCTGGTAGGCTAACTGGTCCACCCGAGCTTCTAAGTTGTTAACCTTGCACACAAGCGCGCTGTCTGCTGGGTCACTCTGGCGGAGTCGTACTGACATGGTACAGACCCAGAAAGAAGACACAACTCAGGAAGCACAATTAACCTTTTATTGATATTAGTGTAAGTGTGTGGATGCATGTGTGAAAGTCTGTAATGAGTGTGGTGCGTGGTTGAATCAACTTGGGGCGAGCAGAGCACCGTACAACCTGTCAACCCTAGGAGCAGAGCAGAGAGATAATTAGGAGTTATCTTGACAGGGGAAGTACAGGATAGAACTGTCCTTACTTTCTGCTGCGGTGGAGTGGCACATAGGTTGGCACATCGGCCCAGGCCAGGAGGACAATGCCAGTCGCCCCGTTGGAGATGTAGCAGGCAGGTGAACGAGGCAAGGGAGCCCGCCGTCAGGTGGAAGGGAGTCCACCGCCGGGAGGACACCGCCTGTGCACAGGGGTACAGGATGGGTGAGAGGAAAAGGTACAGGCTTACTTGGCTGCCGGATGGTGTGGAGACCCTTGGCGAGAAGAAGCGCTGGAGGATGAGGCTGGAAGCTCAGTGAAGAGATTGGCAAGTTCAGTTTCCCTCAGGAAGGAAGCAGACGACCCTGCGCTGATCCCTGGGTCTCACAGAATATATAAGCAGAGCCAAATGGCAGATAGGTGTGTGCGCAGGTGCGCCTAATTGGTGGCCATGACAGGTGCTCTGTATGTTTGCTGCATTGACCTTTTTTAGGTAAATAAAAGAACTCGTTTTCTACACCAAGTTATCCTGGAGTGGTGTAACACTGGCACCGGGACCCTCCCGCGATAGCCCTGGGTGGAATTGGTCCTGCTCATTGTCCAGATTACTAGGCAAAGGTTAGTCCCACAGCTCCTTCCATCATCCACAGAACCAGCAGGTACCACAAACCATAGCCTGACCGCTCTTCTGCAACCTGATACTGTGAGAAGGAACTCCTCACGGTTGCCCAATCTAACACGGATCTCACCGCTCCCGTGTCAACCAGCAATGGCACTGTCACTCCATCCAGTTCCACCATACAGTGAGAATGGCCGTTGGCACTTGGGAATACACTGTGAACAACCGTGGGAGGCAAAACGGGAAGATCCTCCATGTGTCTCGGATCCCCTCGCTTGAACCTGTCACATGCCTTGGCGAAATGATGCAAGAGTCCACACATGCCACAGTGTCTTCCTCTTGCCGGACACTCTCTAGCCTTATAACAGTGCTTGGTGGACCCACAACCCAAACACCTGGGTGATTTGGGGGCGGACCTCATCTTTACAGCATTAGCGCATTCTTCATCTTTCCTGCCATCGTTGCTGTCCAGGTCCACTGCTTGCGCCGTCGACTGTGGTTCAAAATGGCGAGGTGCTGCTCTCTCACCGAGCTCCCATGATAGCTTGTCTTTCATCTCAAACTGTTGAGCTAACTTGATGGACATGGGTAATGTCAGCTCGCCAGAGTGTGTGAGGAGCTTCGACCTTGTTGCCAGGCCAACAGTATGTTCCACTGACTGGTCGCGGACCATCTCTTCCTCCAACGTTCCAAACTGACAGTTCTTGGCCCGCTGATGTAGGCCTGCCACATACCGCTGCACTGACTCACCAGTCCGCTGGCGACACTGCTGAAAATGGATCCTCCAGACGATGACGTTTTCCGGGGCATGAAAATGTTGCACCATTAGCTCAACCACTTCTTCAAAGCTATCACCCTCACCTAAGGTACTAAGGACATGTTGTCCTTCCATTCCCAAGTTGTGAACCAACAGTGCCCGTGCCCGAAACTTCTCCAGTCTTCCAAGGTCCAATGCTACTAAATAATTTTGATAAGTGGCGAACCACCTTGCTCAAGGGACGGGCGGCTCACCGGAAAGCTTCAAAAATGAAACAAAAAAATTGAAGTAACCTCCACATCCATACTTTTACCCTCGTCTGCAAATGTTATGTCGGTAAAGTTTGAACCAAGGATGAGACCAAATGGTGAACTTAACACGACTTTATTGCAGACTCACTGATAATACACAACACACTCCCATCAGGCTGAGAGGAGGTCAAAAGACTACCCCTCTACCTCACAGCCCTCTTAAATCCCGGGTGGCGGCGGAACCGGAAAGGTGGAGCCACCACCTGTGTCACACAATAATATGTCCCAATAACAACATAACAGCTACAGCTTCGCCTTTCCGGTTCTGCCACTACCTGTGGGTATAAGAAGGCAGCAGGCACGAGGGGCGGTCTCTTCGCCATCGCTCTGCCTGGCGGATGCGCTTGTATTGTGAGCAGTGCCTAATAATAAACGTGTGTTCAGTCTTACACTTTTCCTCATCCTTGGCTCCTATTAAGGACATAACATTTGGTAAGGAGGATAAAAGCAGGTATGGACGCATGGGTAACTTCTATTCAGCCACTTTTAGAGCTTCCCGGTGAGCCGCCTGCCCCTTGGTCAAGGTGGTTTGCGGCGTTCCAGACATATTTGGTGGTGTGGGACCTCGGGAAGCTGGAGAAATTGAGGGCACGTGGTTTGTTGGCTCATAACCTGGGAATGGAGGGACATCGAATTTTGAATACGTTAGGTGACTGTGATAGCTTTGAGGAAGTGGTGGAGCGAATGGCACACCATTTTCATGCCCCGGAAAACATCATCGTCCGTAGGATTCAGTTTCAACAGCTCAGCCAATGGGTTGGAGAGTCGGTGCAGCGGTTTGTGGCAGACCTGACGCTACTGGCCAACGACTGTTGGTTCGGACTGTTGGAGGAGGAGATGATTCGTGATCAGTTGGTGGAACATACTATCTGCCCTGCTGTCAGGTCGAAACTGCTCATGTTCTTGGGCAAACTGACGCTTTCTACAGCCATCAATTTGGCTCAACAATTGGAGGTGGCGGATAAGCTATCACGGGAGATAAGTGGGAGTACACTACATCACCATATTGAATCACAGTCGATGGTGCAGGCAGTGGACCCGGACAGCGACGATGGTGTGGAAGGTGAGGAGGAACACACCAATGCTGTAAAAATGAAGTCCACCCCGGGAACGCTCATGTGCATGGGTTGCAGGTCCACGAAGCACCACTATAAGGCCAGGGAGTGTTCAGCGAGAGGGAAGCGCTGTGGCAAGTGCGGACTCTTGCATCATTTCACCAGGGCATGTCACAAGTTTGAGCGTGGGAGTCTGAGACGGAAAGAGGACTCACCCTCTCCCATGGTTATCCATATGGTGTCCCCAAGTACCGACGGAAACTCCTACTGTATGGTGGAGCTGGACGGGGTGATGGTGCCATTGCTGAGTGACACTGGAGCAGTTGGGTCCATGTTGAATTGGACGACCGTGAGGACTTTTTTCCCACATTAATAGATTGGAGGTGATTCGGTGCCGCTTTGCGGTTATGACAGGAGAAGACTGGCCACGGTGGGATTGCTGAGACTGACAGCTCAATACAAGTCGACAGAGGTGCGTAACCTGAAGTTCATCGTGACTGCCCATGGTGAGAATATAATTGGATGTGATTTGTTTTATGGTTTGGGCTTCGCCATTAAAAGTGGTACTGGAGAGGAAGGGTCGGGATGTGGTTTGTGGGACCGGCCGGTCCCTTGAAAGGAAGATGGAGCTGTGTGGGACAAAACTTTGCCTAGTAATCTGGAAAATGACCAGGGCCAATACCATCCAGGGCCATTGCAGGAGGGTTCCGGTGCCAAAGCTCAAGTGGCCCTAGACGAGGGGACTGGGTGGCACGGTGGGACGCCTGTGATGGCAGGTGGCGCCGAGGGGTTGGCCCCATATGTTCCTGGATTTTGGCTGGAAGGGACCGGAGAACAGGGAGCCACGACAGCATGGGCGGCAGTGGAGACAAATGCGGTCGGGGCAGGACCGGCTGGCATGGTAAACCACGTGCCAAACAGAGATACTGTAAGCCGAGTAGGGCCCCTCTGGAGGTTGCGGATGTGGTCCAGACCCGGGAGGAGGCTCGGTAAGGGAGGATTTGGGCCAAGCGTCCGGATGGACGTTACCTGCAGCCGCCCCTGATGATCATCCATGGGATGATCATCAGGGGCGGCTGCAGGTGGCGGCCACTCAAAAGGATGCCTACCTCCAGTTGTCAGATGGCTCATGGAGGCACCCGAATGAGCTGCGGCACACCCGGGAGACGATTGGTGGGCTCGGGCCTGAACATGGAGCATCCCCATTATCATAGCAGTCTGTCGTGGGCAACAATGACTGTTTCATTTAGGTCTGATTAGATTCCTCCACACAGCTCTGTCCTTAGCCTTCTGCTGCCACGAACTCCTGTCTACGTCCAACTTCTTCAAGTTTCTTTTTACAGTGTCTTTAAATCTGAGCCTTGGTCTACCCTGATTGCGTTTGCCCTTGCATAACTGTGAGTAGAGTAACTGCTGAGGGAGACGCTGGTGGTCCATCCTCTCAACATGTCCGAGCCATCTCAGGTTCATCTGTATTAGCATGTCCTCCATTGATGGTAGACCAACTCGTTTCAACACTTCTATGTTGGTTATCTTGTCTTTCCATGAGATGTTCATTATGGCTCGAAGGTGTCTCATCATGTATGCGTGGAGTTTCTTCACCTGCACTCTGTAGACAGTCCAAGTTTCAGCACCATACAATACAGTAGCCAGTACTGTCGCTCTGTACACTTTGCATTTCACACGGATTGACACATGTCGATTGTTTCACAGTCTCTCCCTCAAGTTTCCAAACACAGCGCTCGCTCTTCCCATTCTGAGAGATAGTTCATCCTCCAGCCTAGCATTCTCTGAAACAGTACTCCCTAGATACTTGAAAGTCTTGCACTTGACTAGTGGCTCTGAACCAATGCTGATCTCTTCTGGTACTGATGTTGATAATTGGAACTTTGGTGGTTGATAAAGGCACTCTGTCTTCTTGATGTTGATTTGGAGGCTGAATTGGCTAGCTGCTCTTGCAAATTTCTCCACTAAAGATTGCATATCTTCCACGCTGTGTGCAACTAGAGCACTGTCGTCGGCAAAGAGCATTTCTCTTACTATCTTTATCGATGTCTTACTCTTGGCTTTAACTGTGCCACATTGAACAAGTCTGCCTCTTTCCTTGTTTGAATGTATACTCCTTCTGAAGTGTCTTTGAAGGCCACCTCAACCATGGCTGCCAGATATAGCGAGAAGAGTGTAGGTGCCAGCACACACCCTTGTTTAACCCCGTTGCTTATTGAAAAGTCTTTAGATACTGAACCACTCATTGCCACGTTTGCTTGCATACCTGTATGGAGTGCCTCGATCAGGCTGACAAACTTCTCTGTACAACCATATTTCTTGAGTACCTGCCAAAGTCCTTGTCGCGAAACAGTATCGAAGGCTTTACTGAAGTCTATGAAGACTACATAAAGTGGCATGTTATGTTCGATACACTTTTCTTGAACCTGTTTTAAGCAGAAAATCATGTCCATTGTGCTTCTTCCACTTCTAAAGCCGCACTGGGTTTCTGGTAGTACATTCTGCGAGACGTGGTCACTGAGTCTGTTAAGTGGTACATGTGAGAGAATCTTACCAACAGTGGCTAGCAGTGATATACCTTGGTAATTTCCACAATCCTTCCTGTCACCTTTCTTGAACAAAGGCACAATGCTTGCAACCTTCCAGTCTTGAGGTACTTTCTGGGCATCCCATATCTCTTGGATGAGCTTGTGCAGGCAGTTGGTCAGCTGAACACCACCAAATTTCCACACTTCTGCTGGAATTCCATCTCTTCCTGGAGCTTTACCATCCTGTGTTGTCCTCATAGCTGCCATTAGTTCATCAAAATTTGGTGGTTCATCCATACTTGATACAGCTGGTCGCTGCACTAGAGCTTCTTTAGCCTCTTCAGTGAGATCTCCAGGGTTGTTTAGTAGTTGGTCAAAGTTCACTGTAGAACTTTTCCTTCACCTCCTCTGTGTTGGTCATTGTTGGGGCATATACACTGATGAGTGTGGCATACATCTTCCGCTGTAGTGGAAGTCTCATAGTCATTATCCTGTCATTGATTGGCACTGGTTCCTCATCAAGCATTGCTGCTATCTCCTTCCTAACTGCAAAGCCCACTCCTGCTTCTCTCCTTTCTTGAGTTGATCTCCCACTCCAAAAGAAGATGTACCCATGGTCTTCCAAGCTGTCATATCCAGGCAATCTTGTTTCACTAAGTGCAGCTATGTCTACATTGTACCTGTTCATTTCCAGGGCCACAAGCGCAGTCTGTCTTTCTGGGCGCTGTGATGTTGTTCTGTCCAACAGAGTGCGTACATTCCATTCTGCTACACACAAGGTTGCTGTTTTCCTCTTCTTTTGTCTTCCTGCTCCTAGCTTACTTTTCGCTGGCTGTCGGAGTGTGAACAGATCAGCGCGGACCTTGTAAGCCCGGGCGGCGTCCGAGCCGGTATGAGTTGCTTTCTGATTGACTATTTCATGAAACTGCTTGCAAAGTATTTGAGTACTGCTAGCTTTTGCTGGACGAGCAGCACATTCTTGACAGATAAAGGTAATATCAGTGGCAAGGACAAGCCAAGACAAACTGACTCCAGTATCTGTTGCAGTGACTGACCAGATGATAGGTTTGTTTATCTCTGCTGTTTGTGTAGTGCATGTCACAATGCACCAACTGGCACAGTCCACCACAGACCTTGTGACAGATGTGTTTATCTGCCAGGATGTCCAGTCTCACCCTGTGTAACTGGGAGTGGTCCACCACAGACCTGTGGCAGATATTGTTTTTAGTTCTGCCAGGATGCCCTGTTTCACCCTCCACGCCCTCGGAAGGGTGGGGATGCCGGTTGAGTCGCCGACGGCCTGACCCATGAGACAGGTAGTACCAGTTTTCATGGTTATCCGGTAGCAAACAAGCCAATGCCTGACCTGACACAAAAAAGGGGATGTAAGTCTCAGTTAAAAGCTGCCAATTTCTGACCAAAAAAGAGTGGAATTTTATGGGTAAAAAGCTGCAACTTTAGCGAAAAGACAAAAAAAAGTGTAAACTTCTCACTGTTTACAACCTAAAAATGCTGCAGATATAAGATTTGAGTAAAATGCTGCAAGTTTAGGCTTTTTTTAAACAGCAAATTCAAGAGTAAGAAAAGTTCTAAATTCATGAGGAAAAAGCTGCAAAATTATGAATAATAAAAAGCTGTAAATTTTCAAGTAAGAAGCGGCACATTTCTGAGTAAAATGGCTCTAACTCTGCAGGAAAATCCTGCAAATTTATGAGAAAAATCCTCACATTTACAAAAGAATGTTTCTAATTTGCATGGAAAAAGGATGTGATAAATTGGTGTGTGTTGACCATTTTTTAAAAGACGGCTGTGAGGAGGAACTCAAGGAGGTGTAAGGAGGTGTTAAATCCTGCAGATCTGCATTAATCAGCAGGGAAAAGGAGAAGAGGAATAGGTGATCCCCAGCAGCAGAAATAATCCAGTTAACCCAGGAAGAGTAAACACATGACACCCCATGACACCCAACAGATCACCCCCCCATGACATCAGTGGGAACAGCTGGACCAAACTTCACACCTCTGTCAATTTACATGTTCCCTTCTGAGGACAATTAAACAGAGCTGTTGCTGAGATGGAAACCAAAGGGTTAAGATAAGATAAGATAAGCCTTTATTAGTCCCACAATGGGGAAATTCCAGGATTGCAACAGCACAGGGATAGCAACACTCAGAGCAACAATCAGAAGGCAAGAAAAAACAACATCTAGTAAACATATGTCCATATTACTATAAATGTATATATATAGACACACAGTGCAGAGCATTGTGGTTGGTTGGTGAATGTGCAGCAGAAAGTCTAAGCTCTCTCTCCGCGGATGCGGCAGGCCAGCTGGAAGTCTTTGGGCATGATGGTGACCCCCTTAGCGAAGAAGAGACCACCAGGTGGGCCTCGCTGGTCTCCTGCAGAGCCATGACGGCGAAGCTCAGGAAACGCAGGATGGTCTTGAAGTCCTGAGCGATCTCCCTCACCAGGCGCTGGACGGGCAGCTTACAGACGAGCAGCTCCGTGGATTTCTGGCAGCGACGGATCTCTCTCAGAGCCACGGGCCTGTGACGGCGAGGCCTCTTCACTCTGCCGGTGGCCGGAGCGCCTCTCCGAGCAGCCCTGGTGGCTAGCTGTCTCCTGGGGGGCTTCTTCCTCCAGTAGATTTTACGGGCGGTCTGCTTGGTTCTTGCCATCGCTCTTTATTATTCTGTCTTATATTTCTTGCACGCCGCCTAAACTCCAGCCCGGCACCCGCGTCGTTTTCGCTACAGCTCCCGGTATGTCGAGTTTCCCATTAGCACCGGGCGGCGGCCAAGTGCTAGCTAGCACTAGCTCCTCCCCGCTGTAGCGTCTCCCGCTGCAAACCGTGGCTCCATCCGCCGACCCGGGAGACCCCCGGGGCGATCCGTGCGTCCGTGATATATATACAGAGTGAAAGGTGTAGAAAGAAGAAGGAAGATAAAAAAAAGGCTGTTGCAACGGGCAGCCGACTCGTGTGGCGCCCGGTTAAAGGGTGACGTGGCTTTATCAGCAGCACTGATCCCCCCCCCCCCCACCACCACCACCAACTGACCTGCTGGACAGGAACTAACAACTCCTCAGACCTGTTAACACAATTTTAACAACAAAAGAACATGCAAAAGAACAAAGATTTCCTTTGATTTAACAGGATAACAGCGTGAATTTTCTGGTCTGTGAATGAACAGAGCAACCCTGAGTGTTTCATGGAGTCACTTGTTGAATTATAATGGTTAATCTAAGACACAATTTCAGGAAACAAACTTCAGGGGAAACTTAAACCCATGACACATGGTTTTAAATTTTGCTGATTTTTCTTTTCTTTTTATCCCGCTTCTCTTCCAGTCCTTATGGCCACTTTTGAGTTTTTAAAACATCATTTAAGAATAATGCTAACTGACTTAAAAGTACATTTCTAACTACACTATATCATACAAAATGCCATTTAACATACAATTTCATTTGATCGCATTTAGATCTTAATTCAAACAAGCAGAGTATTTGCAACCAACTTAATTAAGACTTGAACAAAAACAATCAATCTGAATACAGCTGGGAGCGTTTAAGAATACAAATCTTTGGATAGTTCTGCCTGCAGATCACCTGCACTCACACATTCCAATTACCACTCATGAGACGGACCAGATTCCATACAAAAATGTTAAAGTTTTGCTTTGGCTTCTTCTTTAAGAGGCTGCTGTTCCAGTTAAAAGTCTCAAGTGTTTAAGAGTCCAGCTTTGTATAAAACGGCTAAGTCAGTATACCACAAAAGGCTCAAAGTCGCTAAGATAATCCAGAGATTAAACCGGCTGTTGGTGTCATTTAAACACTGCATGACTTCAACAAAGTGGAACCGGTGTTTCACTTTGAAACGGATGGCAGCGAGTCATTGCAAACAAGCAACTTTAAAACACACATAACTCCAAAGTTAAAAGTATTTCAGGAAGGAAAATAATTTAATATAAAACACAGCTGTCTTACCTTGGAATGTCCTTTACCAATGAAGGTATTCAAATTGAAGTACGGAGGAAAAACGTAAAAACTGTCCAAAATATCCAGTAGGTTCTCCAGAGGTGTTACATATATGTTGTAGCACCTTGGGAGAGCCAGATTTCTAGCATCTCAGACAGGAGACAGTGGATAAGCATGGGAGATCAAAGAGCAGGAGGCTCCTGGTGAGATAGCAGGAAGGAGTCAAGGATGTAGGGGGTTGAATGCAGTGTGATGCAAATGTCCTGTTGTGTGTGATGTAAGCCATGAAACTTAAGAGGAGAGTCTCTGATAAAAAGTTCATTCTGTTCTGTGCTCGTGAGATGTGAGTGTGCAATAAATCATTTGAACTGAATCTGCCTGTGATTTCACACACTCCACACTGGTGACCCAAGACGTATTATGGAACACGAGGCAAGATCCCCGGAGCCGGCCCGGTCAGGAAGCTACAGCGAGGCGGCAGCCATCCCACAGACAGCCCGGACTGGAACCTCCAGCCACGCGTGTGCGGTTGCAGTCAAGCTACCGGATTTCTGGCAGCACAACCCACACTCTTGGTTCCACCTCACCGAGGCCCAGTTCGCCCTCCGGGGAGTAACGGCAGATGACACCAGATTCTACCATGTGGTCGCAGCGCTGGACGCCCGCACAGCTCAGCAGGTAGCGAGCCTGCTCGATCAGCCACCAGACAGCAACAGATACGAGGCGCTCAAGGCTGCACTCATCCAGCGCTACACGCTCTCGGACTGTGAGAGAGCGGAGAGGCTCCTGACGCGGACCGAATTAGGAGATGGTTCGGCCGTAGACCCGATGGAGAAGATGCTGGCGTTAATGGCACGGACGACGGGCACTTTCTGTTTGCGCCACTGTGCCAATTCCAGCGCTCAGGAAAACGCCAAGGCCGGGGGTCAGTAGCAGCAGCGACCCTCGGTGAAGAGAACAAGCTGCTCTATCTAACGGACGCACGCTCGGGGAGGCGTTTCCTCGTGGACACCGGAGCCCAGAAGAGCTTCATCCGGTCGACCTATGCTGACCGGCTGGCAGGATCTAGCGGTTCCCGGGATGTTGGCAGCAAACGGCTCGGATATTAAGACGTTTGGTGAGAGGACTCTGCTCTTATCTCTACACGGCCGTACATATGAGTGGACTTTTGTCATAGCAGTACTGAATTACCATATACTGGGGGCTGATTTTCTGTGTGCACATGGTTTACTGGTTGATGTTGCTAACAGGCGTCTTTTGACTCTCTCCCCTGTATAGCTCGAGTGACCCAGCCAACAGCACAAGCCAACGTCACAGCTACAGGCGGTAAGTTCCACATACTGCTCACTCAGTTCCCAGCACTCACAGTCCCGACGTTTTCCGCGGCCATCGCTAAACACGGGGTGGAGTACTTTATCACCACCACCGGGCCGCCCGTTTTTGCAAGACCTCGGCGCTTGGGCGCAGCTAAACTGGCCATAGCGCGCGAGGAGTTCGCCAACCTGGAAAGGTTGGGCATCATAAGGTGCTCGAACAGCCCATGGGCATCCCCGCTACACATGGTCCCTAAGGCTGAGGGATCGTGGTGACCGTGCGGTGATTTCCGCAGGTTGAACAACGCCACGGCGCACGACCGCTACCCGATTCCCCACATACAGGATTTTTCCGTTCACCTTGCCGGGGCACGCATTTTTTCCAAAATAGACCTGGTCCACGGTTACCACCAAGTCCCAGTGCGCGCTGAGGACGTACCCAAAACAGCGGTAATAACTCCGTTCGGTCTATTCGAGTTCCTGCGCATGCCATTCGGGTTAAAAGGAGCGGCACAGACGTTCCAGAGCATGATGGATGCAGTGCTGCGCGATCTCCCGTTCATGTTCGTCTACCTGGACGATATCCTGGTAGCCAGCGCGTCCGAAGACGAACACAAAACCCACCTCACGACGGTTTTCCGGAGGTTGGAGGAGCACGGGTTAATAATCAACCCGGCGAAATGCCAGTTCGGCGTAACGGAGATTGATTTTTTGGGGCACCGCGTCTCTCCAGAAGGAGCAATCCCGCTGCCCGACAAAGTGCGCGGCGTGGCGGATTTTCCCCGGCCTCAAACGGTCAGGGCGCTGCAAGAATTTTTGGGAATGGTGAACTTTTATAACCGTTTCCTTCCCCGCGCGGCGCAGCTCATGCAACCATTGTATGCCGCGCTCAAAAGACAGAAACCCGCGGATAGGGTCGAATGGACCCCGGAGCGAGAGCGGGCGTTCTCGGAAGTTAAAGCAGCCCTGGCAAACGCCGCACTGCTGGCACATCCAGACCCGACGGCCCGCATAGCGCTCACCACCGATGCTTCAGACGTGGCCATAGGGACTGTCGTGGAGCAGCGCGTCGCCGGGGCTTGGCAGCCGCTCGCCTTTTTCAGCAGAACTTTGCGCGACAGCGAACGTAAATACAACGCATTCGACAGAGAGTTGCTGGCTCTCCACCTGGCCATTCGCCACTTCCAGTTCTGGCTGGAAGGTGCGCAGCTTCACCGCGTTCGTGGACCACAAGCCGCTAACATTCGCGATGGCCAAGGTTTCAGAACCGTGGTCGGGCCGGCAGCAGAGACAGCTGGCCGCGATATCAGAGTTTACTACCGATATTCAGCATGTGTCTGGTAAACTGAATGTAGTGGCAGACTGCCTCTCGCGCGCCATGGTGGCCCCGGTCTGCGTGGGGATAGATTACGCAGCCATGGCCACAGAGCAGATTAGCGATGCAGACGTGTGCGCGCTCCAGTCTGGACCAACAGGGTTAAGGCTGGAGAGCAGGGTGCTGCAAGACGACATGCCCCCCCTAATCTGCGATGTCTCCACGGGTTGCCCGCGTCCCGTGGTCCCGGCCGCGTGGCGCCGCCGCGTGTTTGAGTCGGTTCACACTCTGGCACACCCAGGAGTGCACGCGTCGGTCAAAATGGTGGGAGAGAAGTTTGTGTGGCCGAGCCTACGCAAACAAGTGAAAGAGTGGGCTGCAGCCTGCGTGGCGTGCCAACGAGCCAAGGTACACAGACACACGAAGGCTCCCTTGGAGCCGTTTCGTATTCCGGCTAAGAGGTTCGACCATGTTCACGTGGACCTCGTGGGCCCCCTCCCGCCATCACAGGGGTGCACGCACCTCCTGACAACGGTGGACTGCACCACGCGCTAGCCAGAAGCGGTTCCACTGGCGGCAACCACGTCTGCAGACGTAGCGCACGCTTTTTTAACAGCATGGGTGGCGCGTTTTGGAGTCCCGTCAGACATTACGTCCGACAGGGGCCCTCAATTTGTTTCCGAACTCTGGTCTGCGATGGCCCGCAATCTGGGTGTTACAATTCACCGCACAACTGCGTACAACCCACAGGCCAATAAGGTTATGCGAGCGTTTTCATAGATCACTGAAAGCAGCACTCAGGGCTTCATTGACGGATGCAAATTGGGTAGACAAGCTGCCGTGGGTTTCATTGGGGTTGCGCTCCGCACCGAAAGAGGATCTAGAAGCTTCCCCGGCAGAGCTCGTTTTTACGCAGCCACTACGGCTGCCCGGGGAATTTCTACCAGACAATCCCACTCCGGGCAGATCCTCGTCTCAGCTTTTGCAGCGTAGCGCAAGCACAGGCACGCTGCCGGGCCCTGCCCACCACAGTTTTCCGTGTGTTTTTGTGCCTAAAACTTTGAAGAGCGCGGAGTGTGTTTGTCAGACATGATGCCCACCGCCCTCTATTACGCCCACCCTATGATGGACCGTTCAGAGTGTTGGAAACAGGGAATAAGCATTTTTTGCTAGACTTAGGGGGTAGGAGGGAAAAAATTTGCATAGACAGACTCAAACCCGCTTTCGTTGTGGCGGACGAGCAAGTGCTGTTGGCTAGGGCCCCTCATCGTGGAAGACCCCCACGGAGAGCTCCCCAGGGAAACGATTCGCCAGAGCAGCCACACGGACAGACTGAAGTGGCCCCCCTCCCAGCAGCCTCCCACCGGCACAACAGCGCCACGGAGGCGGTAAAACCCAGATACGGAAGGAGACGGAAGCCCAAACAGCATGTGGACTGATGTTCTGTTGTTCTATCACAGCATGTGGACTGTTATTCTATTGTCCTATCTAAGATGCGGGGGGGGGGGGTATTTGTAGCACTTTGGGAGAGCCAGATTTCTAGCATCTCAGACAGGAGACAGTGGATAAGCATGGGAGATCAAAGAGCAGGAGGCTCCTGGTGAGATAGCAGGAAGGAGTCAAGGATGTAGGGGGTTGAATGCAGTGTGATGCAAATGTCCTGTTGTGTGTGATGTAAGCCATGAAACTTAAGAGGAGAGTCTCTGATAAAAAGTTCATTCTGTTCTGTGCTCATGAGATGGAGTGTGCAATAAACCATTTTGAAATGAATCTGCCTGTGATTTCACACACTCCACACTGGTGACCCAAGATGTATTATGGAACACGAGGCAAGATCCCCGGAGCCGGCCCGGTCAGGAAGCTACAGCGAGGCGGCAGCCATCCCACAGACAGCCCGGACTGGAACCTCCAGCCACGCGTGTGCGGTTGCAGTCAAGCTACCGGATTTCTGGCAGCACAACCCGCGCTCTTGGTTCCACCTCACCGAGGCCCAGTTCGCCCTCCGGGGAGTAACGGCAGATGACACCAGATTCTACCATGTGGTCGCAGCGCTGGACGCCCGCACAGCTCAGCAGGTAGCGAGCCTGCTCGATCAGCCACCAGCCAGCAACAGCTACGAGGCGCTCAAGGCTGCGCTCATCCAGCGCTACACGCTCTCAGACTGTGAGAGAGCGGAGAGGCTCCTGACGCGGACCGAGTTAGGAGATGGTTCGGCCGTAGACCTGATGGAGAAGATGCTGGCGTTAATGGGCACGGACGACGGGCACTTTCTGTTTGCCCACCTCTTCCCCCGGAACCTTCCGACAGTAGCGAGAGCGGTTCTGGCCAATTCGCCGTGGCTGGCCGCGCGCGACTACCGTGCGCTAGCCCAGGAGGCAGACCGGATCATCATCACCACCAGGGCGATCACAGTCAACGCGGCAGCGGCGGAGCCCAGCGAGATGACCAGAGGAGGCGAGGAGCCACCGACGGTAGCAGCAGCGGGGGCCAAGGAGTGCCAGAGAAACACGCTCTGTTCCTACCACCGCCGCTTCGGAGAGAACGCACGCAGATGTGCGCCACCGTGCCAATTCAAGCGCTCGGGAAAATGCCAAGGCCGGGGGTCGGTAGCAGCAGCGACCCTCGGTGAAGAGAACAAGCTACTCTACCTAACGGACACACGCTCGGGGAGGCGTTTCCTCGTGGACACCGGAGCCCAAAAGAGCTTCATCTGGCCAACCTATGCTGACCGGCTGGCAGGATCTAGCAGCCCCGGGATGTTGGCAGCAAACGGCTCGGATATTAAGACGTTTGGTGAGAGGACTCTGCTCTTATCTCTACACGGCCGTACATATGAGTGGACTTTTGTCATAGCAGCACTGAATTACTATATACTGGGGGCTGATTTTCTGCGTGCACATGGTTTACTGGTTGATGTTGCTAACAGGCGCCTTGTTAATGCACTGTCTTTTGACTCTCTCCCCTGTATAGCTCGAGTGACCCAGCCAACAGCACAAGCCAACGTCACAGCTACAGGCGGTAAGTTCCACACACTGCTCACTCAGTTCCCAGCACTCACAGTCCCAATGTTTTCCTTGGCACCTCGGTGCTTGGACGCAGCTAAACTGGCCATAGCGCGCGAGGAGTTCGCCAACCTGGAAAGGTTGGGCATCATAAGGCGTTCAAACAGCCCATGGGCATCCCCGCTACACATGGTCCCTAAGGCTGAGGGATCGTGGCGACCGTGCGGTGATTTCCGCAGGTTGAACAACGCCACGGTGCACGACTGCTACCCGATTCCCCACATACAGGATTTTTCCGTTCACCTTGCCGGGGCACGCATTTTTTCCAAAATAGACCTGGTCCACGGTTACCACCAAGTCCCAGTGCGTGCTGAGGACGTACCCAAAACAGCGGTAATAACTCCGTTCGGTCTATTCGAGTTCCTGCGCATGCCATTCGGGTTAAAAGGAGCGGCACAGACGTTCCAGAGCATGATGGATGCAGTGCTGCGGGATCTCCCATTCGTGTTCGTCTACCTGGATGATATCCTGGTAGCCAGCGCGTCCGAAGACGAACACAAAACCCACCTCACGATGGTTTTCCGGAGGTTGGAGGAGCACGGGTTAATAATCAACCCGGCGAAATGCCAGTTCAGCGTAAGGGAGATTGATTTTTTGGGGCACCGCGTCTCTCCAGAAGGAGCGATCCCGCTGCCCGACAAAGTGCGCCCCGTGGCAGATTTTCCCCGGCCTCAAACGGTCAGGGCGCTGCAAGAATTTTTGGGAATGGTGAACTTTTATAACCGTTTCCTTCCCCGCGCGGCGCAGCTCATGCAACCATTGTATGCCGCGCTCAAAAGACAGAAACCCGCGGATAGGGTCGAATGGACCCCGGAGCGAGAGCGGGCGTTCTCGGAAGTTAAAGCAGCCCTGGCAAACGCCGCACTGCTGGCACATCCAGACCCGACGGCCCGCATAGCGCTCACCACCGATGCTTCAGACGTGGCCATAGGGGCTGTCGTGGAGCAGCGCGTCACCGGGGCTTGGCAGCCGCTCCCCTTTTTCAGCAGAACTTTGCGCGACAGCGAACGTAAATACAACGCGTTCGACAGAGAGTTGCTGGCTCTCCACCTGGCCATTTGCCACTTCCAGTTCTGGCTGGAAGGGCGCTGCTTCATCGCATTCGTGGACCACAAGCCGCTAACATTTGCGATGGCCAAGGTTTCAGAACCGTGGTCGGGCCGGCAGCAGAGACAGCTGGCCGCGATCTGAGAGTTTACTACTGATATTCAGCATGTGTCTGGTAAACTGAATGTAGTGGCGGACTGCCTCTCGCGCGCCGTGGTGGCCCCGGTCTGCGTGGGGATAGATTACGCAGCCATGGCCGCGGAGCAGATTAGCGATGCAGACGTGCGCGCGCTCCAGTCTGGACCAACAGGGTTAAGGCTGGAGAGCAGGGTGCTGCAAGACGGCATGCCCCCCCTAATCTGCAATGTCTCCACGTGTCGCCCGTGTCCCGTGGTCCCGGCCGCGTGGCGCCGCCGCGTGTTTGAGTCGGTTCACACTCTGGCGCACCCAGGAGTGCACGCGTCGGTCAAAATGGTGGGAGAGAAGTTTGTGTGGCCGAGCCTACGCAAACAAGTGAAAGAGTGGGCTGCAGCCTGCGTGGCGTGCCAACGAGCCAAGGTACACAGACACACGAAGGCTCCCTTGGAGCCGTTTCATATTCCGGCTAAGAGGTTCGACCATGTTCACGTGGACCTCGTGGGCCCCCTCCCGCCATCACAGGGGTGCACGCACCTCCTGACAATGGTGGACCGCACCACGCGCTAGCCAGAAGCGGTTCCGCTGGCGGCAACCACGTCCGCAGACGTAGCACGCGCTTTTTTAACAGCATGGGTGGCGCGTTTTGGAGTCCCGTTGGACATTACGTCCGACAGGGGCCCTCAATTTGTTTCCAAACTCTGGTCAGCGATGGCCCGCAGCCTGGGTGTTACAATTCACCGCACAACTGCGTACAACCCACAGGCCAATGGGTTATGCAAGCGTTTTCATAGATCACTGAAAGCAGCACTCAGGGCTTCATTGACGGATGCAAATTGGGTAGACAGGCTGCCGTGGGTCCTATTGGGGTTGCGCTCCGTGCCGAAAGAGGATCTAGAAGCTTCCCCGGCAGAGCTCGTTTTTATGCAGCCACTACGGCTGCCCGAGGAATTTCTACCAGACAATCCCACCCCGGGCAGCTCCTCGTCTCAGCTTTTGCAGCGTAGCGCAAACACAGGCACGCTGCCGGGCCCTGCCCACCACAGTTTTCCGCGTGTTTTTGTGCCTAAAACTTTGAAGAGCGCAGAGTTCGTGTTTGTCAGACACGATGCCCACCGCCCTCCATTGCGCCCACCCTATGAAGGAACGTTCAGAGTGTTGGAAACAGGGGATAAGCATCTTTTGCTAGACTTGGGGGGTAGGAGGGAAAAAATTGGCATAGACAGACTCAAACCTGCTTTTGTTGTGGCGGACGAGCAAGTGCTGTTGGCTAGGGCCCCTCGGCGTGGAAGACCCCCACGGAGAGCTCCCCAGGGAAATGATTCGCCAGAGCAGCCACACGGGCAGACCGAAGTGGCCCCCCTCCCAGCAGCCCCCCACCAGCACAACAGCGCCATGGAGGCGGTAAAACCCAGTTACAGCAGATACGGAAGGAGACGGAAGCCCAAACAGCATGTGGACTGATGTTCTGTTGTTCTATCACAGCATGTGGACTGTTATTCTATTGTTCTATCTAAGATGCTGGGGGGGGGGAGGTATTTGTAGCACCTTGGGAGAGCCAGATTTCTTGCATCTCAGACAGGAGACAGTGGATAAGCATGCGAGATCAAAGAGCAGGAGGCTCCTGGTGAGATAGCAGGAAGGAGTCAAGGATGTAGGGGGTTGAATGCAGTGTGATGCAAACGTCCTGTTGTGTGTGATGTAAGCCATGAAACTTAAGAGGAGAGTCTCTGATAAAAAGTTCATTCTGTTCTGTGCTCGTGAGATGTGAGTGTGCAATAAATCATTTGAAATGAATCTGCCTGTGATTTCACACACTCCACAATGTATATATTGTGAAGGAATGAAAGGATGAGACATGAGAAGCCCAAATTGTGCACCAGAGGAAAAGTGGAAAAACACAGAGCTATTATTCTGCATTAATAGAAGTGAACAAGAATAACCCCAGGTTTCTCTTCAACACTATAGCCAGGCTTACAAAGAGCCAGGAGCATCCCCAGTGGTGGTGAAAAAGAGGCGCACCGGGGTCGGGTCAAACAGTGGTGATCTGGGAGGTCATTCCTCTCCTGGGATGGACTGATGGGAGGACAGTCCAAGAAAAGGGGGGGCATGTATGTATTCCTGTGGTTAGTGTGAATTGGTTGTGATGTTCTGTGATGTTATGACATATACTGTATATACCTGTTGTTTATTCATGTTCATGGGGATTAATTTCATGTTGTATTTCGGGTAGGACATGGCTGTGTTTTATATTATTTGGTGTGGCGTATAAGCGGCAGAATAATCCGCTTCGCCATGCGGGGTGAGGTGGCAGTCTACCCATCCTCCCCTAATTTAGTTATTTTGGAATGACTGTGTTAGGCCATTTGTGTTGTGTTTTGTTTTAGTGCATGTTTCGGGTTCCAGATTTGAGCGGCTTCGAATTGTGTGTGTAGTTTTGGTTTTTTGAAGGCGGGGAAGAATATTGTGTTGGAGTTGGGGCTCTTGTTTGTGTGGTACGGGTGGTGGCTCCGCCTTTCCAGTACCACCACTACCCGTGGGTATAAGAGGGCAGCGGACACGAGGGGCGGTCTCTTGGCCACCTCTCTGCCTGGCGGATGTGCTTGTATTGCGAGAAGTGTCTAATAATAAACGTGTATTCAATCTTACGCTTTGCCTCGTCCTTGGCTCCTGTTACGGACACAACAGTGACCATTTGTCCAAATTCAAAACTTAAACTTAGAAGAAAGACAAATGTAACTTTAACTCAAATGATTACTACTTGCATCATGGGTTTGTGGTTTATGCAGGCAAAAGAAGTCCATTGTCCAAACAATTCATAACATTTTTGGGTGGTTTATTTACTCCAAGAACAGGCAAACAGAAGTTCCCACTCCTTCCTGCCTCTCCTGCTCTGGTAAAAAACCATAGGCCCACGCAGGTGCATGCTGGTCCTATCTCTGCCTGCCTCACCTATATAACTTAGGTGCCCACGGTGTTACTAAAACAACCCAAAATAAGCCTAATTAATTATACAAACAAAACTAAACAAATAAACTACTTAAACTAAATAAACAAAATTACCAAATAAAAACATTACCAAAATATAATTTAATCCTAAAGAAAACAAACAAATTAAACTAAATACCAATCAATAACAAATAGCTCCAACACTCCAGCCCCTAACTGTGCAATAATCACAATTACTTCCCTTCTACAGGAGCTATCCCTACAAATATCCTAGTAGTCATAGACTAACTAAATGAATCTTCTTCTTGATAACCTGCAAAATAAAGAGAGATTAGAGAAAAGATCAAGTCGATGCTGCTACACACCTGCTTCCAGGCACAGACAAAGCTTCGTCACAGGCCTCTCCAGAATGCTGGTTCAGGTTTGGAGCTGGATGGAGTGCACCATGCCCTTCGCATCTTGTTTAATGTCCAAAACCTTCCCTATTAGCTGTGATCCTCTTGGAGCTGTGGCATCTGCAACCTGAATGATGCCTCTGGGAGTAAGGCTTCTTCTTGATCTTATCCACTTTTGTCTTTCTTGCATAAAAGGTAGGTATTCAGAAATCCATCTCTTATTTTTTATGAAATCCTCAGCTCTCATTCTCCTTGATGCCCCATCTGCTGGATTCTCCTTTGAACACACATACCTCCACTGATCCACATCTGTTGCTTCTCTGATGGCAGAAATTCTATTGGCAACAAAAGTGTGGAATCGTCTGGTTTCATTAAAAATGTATTTGAGGACTGTAGTACTGTCAGTCCAGAAGACAGACCTTTCCAGTTCAAGCTGCAATTCTCTCTGGAGCAGTTTGTCAACTTGAACAGCAAGAAGTGCCGCTGTAAGCTCCAGTCAAGGAATTGTAGTTTGCTTAATTGAAGCAACTCTGGCCTTACCCAAGATAAAAGCAACATGAACCTTGTGATCCTTATTCAAAATCTCAAATAGGACACAGTTCCATATCCAACTTGGATATGGAACTGTGATGACTTCATCACTTCATCACTTCTCTTCATCAGAGAAGTGATGAAGTTGAGCTGTAACAGGATGTACAAAGTATCTTGGTTTAACAACGATCAACTGCAAACTCAGCCATTTTCTGACCATTTTTCGAAAAAGTAATGAGGAATGACTTCATCCCAACCCAAATTTCTCTTACAAAATTGTTGGAGCAACAGTTTGGCAGAGACACTGAATGGGGCTAGAAATGCCAAAGGATCATACAGTGAGCTAACCACTGACAAAATACCTCTTCTTGTCCATGGTTGTTCTTGAAGAGAGGTCCTAAATTTGAACTTGTCAGTTTCAATGCACCACTGCAGTCCTAATGCTTGTTCCACATGAAGCTGATCAATATCCAAATCTACCTCCATGGTTTTCTCTGCTGTTGTCCTCAGAGATTGACTGGACCATTGTACGATTGTTACTGATCCACTTGGAGATTTTGAATCCTCCCTTTTCACAAAGAGCAGTCAAGTCTTTGATCATGTGGAGAGCTTCCTCTTCTGAAGCCACTGATTTCAAGCAGTCATCGACATAAAAGTTATGCTTGATGGTATTAATTACTTCAGCAGGGATATTTTGGGCATTATCATCTGCAGTTCTTCTCAATGCATAATTTGCACAGCTTGGCGATGACACAGCTCCAAACAGATGTACTTCCATACAATATTCAAATAGCGCTTGTGCAGCATCACCATCAGGCCACCAAAGAAAGTGAAGAAATTTGGTGTGTTTGTCTGGGACCCGAACCTGATGAAACATGGCTTTAACATCAACCATAATAGCAACAGAATATTTCCTGAATCGAACAAGAACTCCAATAAAAGAATTTGTGAGGTCAGGTCCCTGCAGTAGCTGGTAGTTTAATGATGCTGTGGAGTGTGTGAAATCACAGGCAGATTCATTTCAGATGATTTATTACACACTCACATCTTTCAAGCACAGAACAGAATGAATTCTCAAGCAGAAACTCTCCCCTTAAGTTTCGTGGCATTTACATCACACACAACATGACATTTGCATCACAATGCATTCCACAACCTTCATCCCTGACTCCTTCCTGCTGTCTCATCAGGAATCTCCTGCTCTTTGTTCTCCCAAGCTTCTCACTGTCTACTGTCTGAGATGTTAGATAATCTGGTTTACACAAGGTGCTAACCCCCCCCCCCCCCCCCAGCATCTTAGATAGGACAATAGAATAACAGTCCACATGCTGTGATAGAACAATTGAACATCAGTCCACATGCTGCTTGGGCTTCCGTCTCCTCCCATATCTGCTGTAACCGGGGTTTACCGCCTCCGCGGCGCTGCTGTGCTGGTGGGGGGCTGCTGGAAGTGTGTCTGACTGCGGGTGGGCTGTTGCTGGGGGGGGAGCACTTCGGTCTGTCCGTGTGGCTGCTCTGGAGAATCGTCTCCCTGGGGAGCTCTCCGTGGGGGTCTTCCACGCCGAGGGGCCCTAGCCAACAGCACTTGCTTGTCCGCCACAACAGAAGCGGGTTTGAGTCTGTCTATGCCAATTTTTTCCCTCCTACCCCCCAAGTCTAGCAAAAAATGCTTATCCCCTGTTTCCAGCACTCTGAATGGTCCATCATAGGGTGGGCGCAATGGAGGGCGGTGGGCGTCGTGTCAGACGAAAACAAACTCCGCGCTCTTCAAAGTTTTAGGCACGAAAACACGCGGAAAACTGTGGTGGGCAGGGCCCGGCAGCGTGCCTGTGTTTGCGCTACGCTGCAAAAGCTGAGACGGGGAGCTGCCCGGCGCGGGATTATCTGGCAGAAATTCCCCGGGCAGCCGTAGTGGCTGTGCAAAAACGAGCTCTGCCGGGGAAGCTTTCAGATCCTCTTTTGGCGCGGAGCGCAACCCCAATAAAACCCATGGCAGCCTGTCTACCCAATTTGCATCCGTCAATGAAGCCCTGAGTGCCGCTTTCAGTGATCTATGAAAACGCTCACATAACCCATTGGCCTGTGGGTTGTACGCGGTTGTGCGGTGAATTGTAACACCCAGGCTGCGGGCCATCGCGGACCAGAGTTCGGAAACAAATTGCGGGCCCCTGTCGGACGTAATGTCCGACGGGACTCCAAAACGCGCCACCCATGCTGTTAAAAAAGCGCGCGCTACGTCCGCGGACGTGGTTGCTGCCAGCGGGACCGCTTCTGGCCAGCGCGTGGTGCGGTCCACCATTGTCAGGAGGTGCGTGCACCCCTGTGATGGCGGGAGGGGGCCCACGAGGTCCACGTGAACATGGTCGAACCTCTTAGCCGGAATACGAAACGGCTCCAAGGGAGCCTTCGTGTGTCTGTGTACTTTGGCTCGTTGGCACGCCACGCAGGCTGCAGCCCACTCCTTCACTTGTTTGCGCAGGCTTGGCCAAACAAACTTCTCTCCCACCATTTTGACCAAAGCACGCACTCCTGGGTGTGCCAGAGTGTGAACTGACTCAAACACGCGGCGGCGCCACGCGGCCGGGACCACCGGACGCGGGCAACCCGTGGAGACATCGCAGATTAGGGGAGGGCCGCCATCCTGCAGCACCCTGCTCTCCAGCGTTAACCCTGTTGGTCCAGACTGGAGCGCACGCACGTCTGCATCGCTAATCTGCTCCGCGGCCATGGCTGCGTAATCTATCCCCACGCAGACCGGGGCCACCACGGCTCGCGAAAGGCAGTCCGCCACTACATTCAGTTTACCAGACACATGCTGAATATCGGTAGTAAACTCTGATATCGCGGCCAGCTGTCTCTGCTGCCGGCCCGACCACGGTTCTGAAACCTTGGCCATCGCGAATGTTAGCGGCTTGTGGTCCACGAACGCGGTGAAGCTGCTCCCTTCCAGCCAGAACTGGAAGTGGCAAATGGCCAGGTGGAGGGCCAGCAACTCTCTGTCGAACGCGCTGTATTTACGTTCGCTGTCGCGCAAAGTTCTGCTGAAAAAGGTGAGCGGCTGCCAAGCCCTGGCGACGCGCTGCTCCACGACAGCCCCTATGGCCACGTCTGAAGTGTCGGTGGTGAGCGCTATGCGGGCCGTCGGGTGTGGATGCGCCAGCAGTGCGGCATTTGCCAGGGCTGCTTTAACTTCCGAGAACGCCCGCTCTCGCTCCGGGGTCCATTCGACCCTATCCGTGGGTTTCTGTTTCTTGAGCGCAGCGTACAATGGTTGCATGAGCTGCGCTGCGCGGGGAAGGAAACGGTTATAAAAGTTCACCATTCCCAAAAATTCCTGCAGCACCCTGATCGTCTGAGGCCGGGGAAAATCCGCCACGGTGTGCACTTTGTCGGGCAGCGGGATCGCTCCTTCAGGAGAGACGCGGTGCCCCAAAAAATCAATCCCCATCACACCGAACTGGCATTTCGCCGGGTTGATTATTAACCCGTGCTCCTCCAACCTCTGGAAAACCGTCGTGAGGTGGGTTTCGTGTTCGTCTTCGGACGCACTGGCTACCAGGATATCGTCCAGGTAGACGAACACAAACGGGAGATCGCGCAGCACTGCATCCATCATGCGCTGGAATGTCTGTGCCGCTCCTTTTAACCCGAATGACATGCGCAGGAACTCGAATAGACCGAACGGAGTTATTACTGCTGTTTTGGGTATGTCCTCAGCACGCACTGGGACTTGGTGGTAACCGCAGACCAGGTCTATTTTGGAAAAAATGCGCGCTCCGGCAAGGTGAATGGAAAATTCCTGTATGTGGGGAATTGGGTAGCGGTCGTGCGCTGTGGTGTTGTTCAACCTGCGGAAATCCCCACACGGTCACCACGATCCTTCAGCCTTAGGGACCATGTGTTGCGGGGATGCCCATGGGCTGTTCGAGAGCCTGATGATGCCCAACCTTTCCAGGTTGGCGAACTCCTCGCGCACTATGGCCAGTTTAGCTGCGTCCAAGCGTTGAGGTCTTGCAAAAACGGGCGGCCCAGTGGTGGTGATAAAGTGCTCCAGCCTGTGTTTAGCGATGGCCGCGGAAAACGTCGGGACCGTGAGTGCTGGGAACTGAGTGAGCAGTGTGTGGAACTTACCGCCTGTAGCTGTGACGTTAGCTTGTGCTGTTGGCTGGGTCACTCGAGCTATACAGGGGAGAGAGTCAAAAGACAGTGCATTAACCAGGCGCCTGGTAGCAACATCAACCAGTAAACCATGTGCACACAGAAAATCAGCCCCTAGTATATAGTAATTCAGTGCTGCTATGACAAAAGTCCACTCATATGTACGGCCGTATAGAGATAAGAGCAGAGTCCTCTCACCAAAGGTCTTAATATCCGAGCCGTTTGCTGCCAACATCCCAGGGCCGCTAGATCCTGCCAGCCGGTCAGCGTAGGTCGGCCGGATGAAGCTCTTCTGGGCTCCGGTGTCCACGAGGAAACGCCTTCCCGAGCGTGCGTCCGTCAATTAGAGCAGCTTGTTCTCTTCACCGAGGGTCGCGGCTGCTACCAACCCCCGGCCTTGGCATTTTCCCGAGCGCTTGAATTGGCACGGTGGCGCGCATCTGGTGGGCTGCACGGTGGCACAGTGGTTAGCACTGCAGCAGCACAGTTTACCCTTGGCCCGGGGATCATGGGATCGATCCCAGCCCCCGACCAACAGTGATCTGTGTGGAGTTTGCATGTTCTCCCCGTGTTTGCGTGGGTTTACTCTGGGATTTCTCCGGTTTCCTCCCACATGCCAAAAACATGCAGGTTAGGTTAATTGGAGACTCTAAAGTGGCCCTAGGTGTGAATGTGTGTGTGAATGGTTAACGGATAGCGCCGTAGCATGGCTGCTCATCCATCCAGGTGGTGGATACCCTCAATTTCCCCTCTGGGGATCAATAAAGTATACTAAATCTAAAAAATTTTTTTTTAAAAATCTGCGTGCCTTCTCTCCGAAGCGGCAGTGGTAGAAGCAGAGCGTGTCTCTCTGGCGCTCCTTGGCCCCCGCTGCTGCTACCGTCGGTGGCTCCTCGCCTCCTCTGGTCGTCTCGCTGGGCTCTGCCGCTGCCGCATTGACTGTGATCGCCCTGGTGGTGATGATGATCTGGTCTGCCTCCTGGGCTAGCGCACGGTAGTCGCGCGCGGCCAGCCATGGCGAATTGGCCAGAACCGCTCTCGCTACTGTTGGAAGGTTCCGGAGGAAGAGGTGGGCAAACAGAAAGTGCCCGTTGTCCGTGCCCATCAACGCCAGCATCTTCTCCATCAGGTCTACAGCTGAACCATCTCCTAACTCGGTCCGCGTCAGGAGCCTCTCCGCTCTCTCACAGTCCGAGAGCGTGTAGCGCTGGATGAGTGCAGCCTTGAGCGCCTCGTATTTGCTGCTGGCTGGTGGCTGATCGAGCAGGCTCACTACCTGCTGAGCAGTGCGGGCGTCGAGCGCTGCGACCACATAGTAGAATCTGGTATCATCTGCCGTTACTCCCCGGAGGGTGAACTGGGCCTCGGTGAGGTGTAACCACGAGCGCAGGTTGTGCTGCCAGAAATCCGGTAGCTTGACTGCAACCACACACGCGTGGCTGGAGGTTCCAGTCCGGGTTGTCTGTGGGATGGCTGCCGCCTCGCTGTAGCTTCCTGACCGGGCCGGCTCCGGGGATCTTGCCTCGTGTTCCATAATACGTCTTGGGTCACCAGTGTGGAGTGTGTGAAATCACAGGCAGATTCATTTCAGATGATTTATTACACACTCACATCTTTCAAGCACAGAACAGAATGAATTCTCAAGCAGAAACTCTCCCCTTAAGTTTCATGGCATTTACATCACACACAACCTGTCATTTGAATCACAATGCATTCCACAACCTTCATCCCTGACTCCTTCCTGCTATCTCACCAGGAATCTCCTGCTCTTTGTTCTCCCAAGCTTCTCACTGTCTACTGTCTGAGATGCTAGATAATCTGGCTCACACAAGGTGCTACAATGTCCCCTTATAAGTTGCTCCACAATCAAACACAACTCTCAACTTTCCTTTTCTGGGATGATAAATGCCGTGATGAAGAATATATCACACTTCTCCTTCCATTTGTTGTAGCTGACTGCTGGGCACCCTCTCAGCATAGGAAGAGTTCATTTGCAAAAACCGATAAGCGCCACTTCCAAGAAAATTTCCCTCTGCACAACAAACAACTGTTCACATTACCTACTTACATAAGTTCAAATTGTTTTTCTTTTTCTAAAAATCCGCTATATCTGCTGTTATATACACTGCAAAGTTCATGTTTTTTTTTTTTTTTCCAAAAGCCAATAAATGCTGGAACTCTGCTTTTACAAAAGCAGATAACTCCACGCACGGCAAATCAGCGCTTGGTATTTGGGTGACATGACTCTATGGCGCAGCAAGGATCAGCCAATCAGGTGTCTAGATGCTGAGACCAGCCAATCATGTGTCCACCTGCTGTGGCAGCATTCTGCAGAGACCCCTACTTGGGTCTGCTCACTTTCCCTGCCAGTTTTTTTTTTTAACAATTTTTTTGCATTTTATGTCAAATATGGATAATTTTGATGAAGCAGATGAACCAGTGATGCGTTCACCAGACACACTAGCATGGTTTTCGGGACATGTTATGGCTGTGTAGTTGTGCATGTACATGTTGGACATATGCATATGTGATTTAACCTCACGATGAAGGAGACGCAGAGTCTAGGACCCCTGCGGAGGACAGCGAGAGAAGACATAGGTGTGGACAGAAGACTCCCTGACCTCTGAGGCTCGAGAGGAGAGAGGGGGGAGTAATGTAAATAAAGGGATTATGAATGTGAATAAAGGGATTATGATGGAGATGTGTGACCTCCCCTGCGAGGGAGATTCCTTTATGTGAGAATGTTTAAAGGTGAGGACTTTGGTGTGTTTCCTCCTCTTTGTTCGCTGCTCAAGAATGAGAGCAGACTGTGGGAATGGTTGCTTGAAATAAACTTGAATTAAATGCAATTCAGTTTCGTTATTCAAGGCTCCCCACAATTGGTGACCGACGACGTTGAGAATGACCGGAGAAGGTCTCAGGGTCCCGGACTCACAGAGTTCAGTTCTGGCGAGCGCAGTGGCCGTCAAGCTGCCTGATTTCTGGCAGGATAACCCACGGTCGTGGTTCCTGCAAGCGGAGTCGCAGTTCGCGCTCGCAGGAGTAACGGTGGATGACACTAAGTTCCACCATGTCATCGCTAAACTGGATAACAGCACAGCTCGGTGCGTGCAGAGCTTGGTGGAGCAGCCACCCGTGACCGGCAGGTACGACAAGCTGAAATCCACCCTCATTAAGTTTTTCACCCCTTCGGCCGAAGTGAGGGCGAGGAGGATCCTGTCTTTGCTAGAGCAAGGAGGACACAGGCCGAGCGCCCTGATGGAGGATATGATACAGCTGAGAGGGTCGGACAACGATGATTTCCTTTTCCAGTTCATCTTCCTCTCCAACCTCCCGACGCATGCGAGAAGCACGCTGGCCAGCAAGAAGTGTCACACCCTGGAGGAGTTCCGGGAGCTGGCCCAGGAAGCAGACGGGATTCTGGACGCCTGCGGCGGGCAGGCAACCACAGCGGCGACCCAAGACAGCGGGGAGCCAGAGGCGGCAGACCCAGGCTGGCCGACGACGGCGGCAGCACGGCCGCGACGAGGTGGAGCCAATGGTCCGGTGGCAGAGGCGTGGCCCCGACACAGCGGAGGAGAGGATCTCTGCTTTTACCATCGGAGGTTCGCTGATAGGGCACGCAGGTGCGTGCCGCCCTGCAACTTCAAGAGTTCGGGAAACGGCAAGACCGGGGGTCGCTAGCAGCTTCGACTCTCGGAGAAGGCAACAAGCTGCTCTACATCACGGATACGAGCTCCGGACGAGAGTTCCTCATAGACACCGGAGCCCAAGTGAGCTTCATCACCCCAACATACGCGGACCGGGTGGCTGGACCCCGCGGTAGCGGAGCTACGGCGGCAAATGGCTCGAGCATCAACACCTACGGGAAAAGGACCTTGCCTTTATGCTTACAGGGCCGCACATATGAATGGACTTTTGTAATAGCGGCGGTGAGTTTCAACATGTTGGGCGCGGATTTTTTGTGCTCACACAATCTGTAGTTGATCTTGCTAATAGACGGCTGGTAAATGCACTATCTTTTTACTCTCTCCCCTGTTCAGCTCGAGTGTCCCCGCCACCAGTACAGACCCACGTCGCTACAGCAGGTGGTAAGTTTCACACACTCCTCACCCAATTTCCAGCGCTCACTGTGCCCACTTTTTCAGCGACGGTCGCGAAACACGGGGTGGAGCATTTTATCCCTACATCTGGCCCTCCCGTGTTTGCAAAGGCTCGGCGCTTGGATGCAGTTAAGCTCGCCATTGCGCGCGAGGAGTTTGCCAGCCTAGAGAGGCTGGGCATCGTTCGTAGGTCAAAAAGCCCGTGGGCTTCGCCGCTGCACATGGTCCCGAAAGCCGATGGCTCCTGGAGACCGTGTGGCGATTACCGCAGGCTAAACAATGCTACGGCGCATGATCGTTATCCCATCCCGCACATTCAGGACTTTTCGGTGCACCTGGCGGGGGCGCGCATTTTTTCAAAGATTGATCTGGTTCGCGGCTATCACCAAGTCCCAGTCCAACCGGAGGACATTCCTAAAACAGCGGTAATAACCCCGTTCGGACTTTTCGAATTTTTACGCATGCCGTTTAGTCTCAAAGGGGCGGCGCAAACGTTTCAGCGGATGATGGATGCCGTGTTACGCGATCTCTCTTTCGTGTTTGTGTACCTCGACGACATTTTGGTCGCGAGTACTTCAGAGGACGAACACGAAACGCACCTCACAGCAGTTTTTAGGAGGCTGGGAGAGCACGGCTTAATAATTAACCCAACCAAGTGCCAGTTCAGCATCGTGCAGATCGATTTTTTGGGTCACCGCGTCTCCCCAGAGGGAGCGGTTCCGTTACCAGATAAAGTGCGTGCAGTAGCGGATTTTCCCCGGCCACAAACGGTCAAATCACTGCAGGAATTCTTGGGGATGGTGAATTTTTATAACCGATTCCTGCCCCACGCAGATCAAATCATGCAACCGTTATATGCCGCGCTCAAAAAGCAAAAACCAACCCAGGCGGTCGAATGGTCCCCGGAGCGGGAGCGCGCGTTCACAGAGGTTAAAAAAGCCTTGGCTGACGCTGCGCTCCTGGCCCACCCAGACCCAGCAGCACGTATCGCGCTGACGACAGACGCTTCAGATTTAGCCATAGGGGCCGTTATTGAGCAACAGGTCGCTGGAGTTTGGCAGCCGTTGGCTTTCTTTAGCAAATCCTTAAGCGCGGCTGAGCGAAAATACAGCACGTTCGACAGAGAACTGTTGGCGCTGCATTTGACTATTCGTCATTTCCAGTTCTGGCTGGAAGAACGGTGCTTCACCGCTTATGTGGACCACAAGCCGCTCACATACGCCATGGCCAAAATTTCAGACCCGTGGTCAGGCAGGCAGCAGAGGCAGCTGGCCGCCATCTCGGAATTTACCACTGACATTAGGCACATTGCGGGCAAATTCAATGTAGTAGCAGATTGTCTCTCGCGCGCGGTCACGACTCCACCACGCGCAGAGGCAGAACGGGCCACCGTGACCGTGCCGCGCGCAGCCCCGTTGCACGTGGGTATAGATTACGCAGCCATGGCAGTGGACCAGGGGGCGGACGCAGACGTGCGCGCGCTCCAGTCTGGACCAACAGGGTTAAGGCTGGAGAGCAAGTGTTTACAAACCGGTATGCCCCCCCCGATCTGCGATGTGTCGACAGGGCGCCCGCGTCCGGTGGTTCCGGCCGCGTGGCGCCGCCATGTTTTTGACTCGGTCCACTCACTGGCGCACCTGGGGGTGCGCGCGTCGGTGAAAATGGTAGCGGAAAAGTTTGTTTGGCCGTGCCTGCGCAAGCACGTGAAGGAATGGGCAAAAACCTGCATTTCCTGTCAACGGGCCAAAATTCACAAGCACACAAGAGCCCCGTTAGAACCGTTTCGCATTCCAGCCAGAAGGTTCGATCACGTGCACGTCGACCTCGTGGGCCCCCTACCGGCATCACAGGGGTTCACGCATCTTTTGACAATGGTGGACCGAACCACACGTTGGCCGGAAGTGGTCCCGCTGGCGACGACCACGGCCGCGGAAGTGGCTCGCGTTTTTTTAACGGCTTGGGTGGCGCCCTTCGGGGTTCCGTCGGACATCACTTCCGATAGAGGACCTCAATTCGTCTCTGAGCTGTGGTCAGCGATGGTCAACGGCTTGGGAGCCAAAATTCACCGCACTACGGCTTACCACCCTCAGGCTAATGGTTTATGCGAGCGTTTTCATAGGTCTTTGAAGGCAGCACTCAGAGCGTCGCTCACGGATGCAGATTGGGTAAATAAACTACCATGGGTTTTATTAGGGTTGCGTTCTGCGCCCAAAGAGGACTTAGACGCCTCCCCAGCGGAGCTGGTGTTCGCACAACCTCTTAGGCTGCCAGGCGAGTTTTTACCAGAGCACCCAGAGCCCCCACCTCTCCCGGCTCTGGGACCGTTAGTTGGCACGCGAGCAGACACGCTTCCGGGTCCGGTTCATCACGCTTTTCCACGAGTTTTCGTCCCCAAGGCTTTGAAAAATGCCGAGTTCGTTTTTGTCAGGCGCGAAGCCCTAAAAGCAACACTCAAACCACCTTATGAAGGGCCATTTCGAGTGCTGGAGGCAGGTGATAAGCGATTTGTGCTAGATTTTGGAGACAGAAAAGAGACAGTCAGTATTGACAGACTAAAATCTGCTTTTGTCATGAAGGACGGGTCTGTACCGGTCGCAAGGGTGCCTCGTCGAGGCAGGCCCCCGCAGGGGGCAAATAATCACTCTCTCCCTCAGTCAACAGAGCCAGAGCAGAAAGGTGCCGCAGGCAAGGCGGGGCCAACTCACAGCAGATTCGGCAGACGGTTGAAGCCCAGGCGGCGCACAGACTGAATGTTGATGTTGATTATACAGTAGTCAGTAACATGTTATTGAATTTTAGGGAATAGTCCGTTCTTCATCGTTTGGGGGGGGGTATATGGCTGTGTAGTTGTGCATGTACATGTTGGACATATGCATATGTGATTTAACCTCACGATGAAGGAGACGCAGAGTCTAGGACCCCTGCGAGAGAAGACATAGGTGTGGACAGAAGACTCCCTGACCTCTGAGGCTCGAGAGGAGAGAGGGGGGAGTAATGTAAATAAAGGGATTATGAATGTGAATAAAGGGATTATGATGGAGATGTGTGACCTCCCCTGCGAGGGAGATTCCTTTATGTGAGAATGTTTAAAGGTGAGGACTTTGGTGTGTTTCCTCCTCTTTGTTCGCTGCTCAAGAATGAGAGCAGACTGTGGGAATGGTTGCTTGAAATAAACTTGAATTAAATGCAATTCAGTTTCGTTATTCAAGGCTCCCCACGCATGTTTGCTTTTGCAAAAGTATGTGTTGTGGACTTACCTGTTTTTGCGATCATAAATTGCCAAAAAATAACAATGAGTGGAAGTTCAATTTTTGGTTTTATTATGTCTGAGATACTCATATTTCAAGTGACCATGTATTAGAAGCTGGATTGGAAATACTAACACATATAAACCAATAGATGAAAAAGTGTTTTTTTTTCCTCTCATTTTGAACACAGCAGGACTTAACCTGTTTTTGTAAAGGAGCTCTTCATATCCTTGAGTTATCATGTCATTTAGAAATGTGATGTACTCTTTTCTAAATAGACAATTCTTCTCAGATTTTTTTCTTCAGGTTCTGGAGGCGCTGTTCTGCAATACAGCGATTATTTGGTAAAATAGGATTCTCCTGTCTGAAAGGCAAATCGAAACAATAATGGCCCTCTGTCAACTTTGCTGTGCTGTTAACATTATTCATGAACTTCATGTCTTCTCTGGACATTTCCATCTTCTCCTCTGATCTTTCATTAAAGTAATGATTATATTGTTTGACCAGCATTTCTTGTAAATGCTCCACAGAGATGTGATTGGCTGTTACAGCAGTGCAGCCACTCTTGCTCCTACTGTCCCTGCCACGAAGTGGACCATTGATGACCCCTCCAACCCTAGTTCGAACTGCATAGGGTCCATCATCCTGGTTGTTTATCAGCTTCCATGGCTCCATTACTTTAGGGGCATCAATACCAATAAGTAGATCCACCTCTGCATCAATGTGATGGAGCTTTATATCCTTTAGATAAGGCCGCTTATCGACATCTTCCTGATGTGGAACGTTGGACACAGAGACAGGCATGTCCATTTGAGTTAGAACATCAGGTAACTCATTGAAGTCATTACTGTCCATACCTGACACTTCCAGACCTGAAAGGAGGTGAATATTTACAGTCTTCTTTTGACCCATTGTTTTCAACAAAATGCTGGTTCTTTTGCCTTTGAGGTTCAATTTTCTTGCCAAACTCTCTGTGCAGAACATGCCAGAGCTGCCTGGATCTAAGAAGGCATAGGTATGCACAATTCTGTTATTTCTGCTGTGTTTGACCTTGATTGCAACAACAGAGAAGATGGAATCATCCCTTTTGCCAGCCCCAATATGACCACAAATCTGAGTAATAATTGATGTAACATTTGGGGTCCTTACTGATGGAGAAGGATGTTCAGAAGATGAGCCCTGATCTTGCTGCTCAATCTGAAGAACTCCTGGATGCCTCTGGTGACATATGTTGCAGTGTAAGCAGCCCTTGCAGTCTTTACTTGTGTGGCCCATTTTCAAGCAACCAAAGCAAACACCTTTTTCTTTGATAAAGTTTATTTTATCCCGATTTGCCTTTCTCTTGAACTGCAAACATTTTTCCAGTGTGTGACCTCTTTGTGAACAAAACAGACAGCTGTAAGTAGAGATCTTAGCCTTATTTATTGTCTGTTCAATTGTCATCCCTTCCTTTACTGCAGTGACATTGGTGGCATCACTGATCCCCTTTTTCCTTTGTTTTAAGTGAGTGGTATTGGAAACCCTTGGGTTACTGTGTTGAGGTTCTTGGATGTTACCAAAAACTGGATCTGAGGTAATTCTGACTTGCTTTTCAATAAAGGCAACAAGATCAGTGAACATAGCTCTCTGACCTCTTTGCTCTTGTAGGTCACAGGCTTCATTTCTCCACTTTTCTCTCAGTTTGTAAGGGAGTTTTAAAATGATGCTTCTTATATTAGATGGCAGGTCCAATTCTTTCATGTACATCATTTGCTCCATTAAGTTTGAGCATCCACGCAGAAACAATGAGAAGGATTGCAGTGCTTTAACATCTTCATTTTTAATAGGTGTCCAACTGAGAATCCTTTCAATATAAGCAGAAGCGATTTTATGTTCACTTCAAAAATGCCCTGCTCGAAGACTCTTGGCTCTATGGTATCTCTGCTCTTAAGGTAAATGTTGACAACTGTGGACCAGGTCTTTTGGCTCCCCCTGGTGTACTGTTCCAGAAAATACAAACAGTCGCTCCAGTTAGCGGTTTTCTGCTCGACTCCATGTTCAAAGGTTCTCATAAATGATTTATATTGAAGAAAATCTCCATCGAACACGGGGGTATTTCTGGGTGGTAGGACAGAAGCCAGATTTTGCTGAACCAACAGAGCAGTTATTTCATTTTGTTTTTCATGATGTTCATTACTCCATATCTGAAAGTTATCAGTGGAAACTTGAGTTTGAGAATATACAGGTTCCACAGATTTCCACCCACTTGTGTCACTTGAACTGGAGCATCAGCCTTTTGAGGCATGTCTTTAATTTGTCCTTTTGGCCTTTGTTTAGGCCTGACAACCGCCAGTTCAATTATGGCATCAGACAAAGCAAGTTCCTCATAATTTTTATCTGGAACAAAAACATCAGCCTGGGGATTTAATTCAGGTCTTTTATTCCTTTCAAAATAAGAGTTCATGCCATCTGAACATTTTGATCCACGCTGTGACGAGTTGTTTTCCAACACAAGAAGCTTTGCTGTTGTTGCTGCCAACTCAATTTGTTCCCTTTCTCTTTTAAACTTCTCCTGCGCTTCTATTGTTTCTTTTTTAAAGCAGCGACTCTCTCCGTCAGAGCTGCCTTCTCAGCCTCCGCTTTAATGCGTTCAGAGGATGTTGAAGACACCCCAGATAACTGGGAACGAGAGCTTACAGATTTTACTTTTACACTGGATATATTAGAGGCACTGTCTTCAGGATTTTTGTCATCAACAACACTTTGGACATCAGATGGATCTTTACTAGGCTGCACATGTGGATGACCTGTTATGTCTGAGAAATAATGGAGGAGGCGAGTCTTCATGCAGCAACCAACTAACTTTAATACACAGAACATGGGGTTTATATACAGAATGGGCCATGTCTGCCTGATGTCACCCTGTGGGTGGGCACGGCATCCCAGACACACATATTCATACACAACACTCCCCCCCCCCAAAAAAAAATGTTAAGCATACAGGAAACCCACCCAAATTTGGTAACCCGAATCACACACTAAGAACAGGGGAAAAACGTTTTGCATTAGATCAAACCTATCACATTCACACAAAACAACTCAAAATCCGACCATGTCTCTTTAACCCTCAAGCGACCGAGTGGGGTCATTTACGACCCCAGCCATATAATTTAATGTGCCGTCTCTTTATTTTTTATCCAAATTTTCTTTCCTAGCATGAATTTGTCAGTCTACTAATCCTACACACTTTCATAGTTTTTTGCAGGTATCAACCAATTGGTGTGGCGTAGACATCGCAAACTCTTGTGGGGTCATTTATGACCCCGAAGAGAAGCACTGGTTTTTAAACATTGGTTTTATAAATTTTATTCAAATGTTCCACTTCTAATAGTTAGTTAGTTAATCCCTTCACACCTGAAGGTGTATATGGGCGGCGCCTATCTCTGTTTCTCTGACCCTAGGCCACACAGCTACTGTAAGTAGTGAAAGCTACAGCGGGGGGTCAGTCCTCTGGTAGCTCTGTGTGTAACTTTACTTTCCCCATTCCATTATGCGGAGCACCACGCTAGAAGGCAGAAAGCACCATTTTTATATGGTCTTTGGTATGACCCGGCCGGGATTTGAACCCCTGCCTCCCGGGTGTGGGGCGGATGCTCTACCAACTGAGCCACCACTCTGGTTTCCACTTCTAATCAGTACTTTATATTGTATTGCAGTGAACCATGGCTAACAGACCTAGGATAGCAAGATTTACATTTGTCTGTTTGTCTGTTTGTTTGTTTGTCTGTTTGTTAGCAAGATAACTCAAAAAGTTATGGACGGATTTTCATGAAATTTTCACAGATTGTCAGAAATGGGGTATCCTAAAGATGATTAGATTTTGGTGGTGATCCGGATCACCGTCCACAAGAAAACCACCATTACACAAAATGCCATAATAGGTATCATGATCATCATCGTAACTACAATAATAGGTATCATCATCATCGTGATGATGATATGATGACTATGATGATGATGATACCTATTATTGTTACTACGATGATGATGATACCTATTATTGTTGTAACTATGATGATGATGATGATGATGATACCTATTATTGTAACTATGATGATAATAACTATGATGATGATGATGATGATGTTCCAAGAGTGAACTGACAAGGACTGTCTAAATAAATGTAATGTTGTTCTTACAGTCTGCGTTTTGGTTATTTCTTGCAATAAAAGTATTATTAGCGAACACATTTTACATTAGATCATTATAAAATACCTGTCTTAAATACAGGGAGTAGTTTTGGTATGATAAACCTCCAACCAGCCATTTATAATAAGGATCCCTGTACAGAGCACAATGGGGTCATAAATGACCCCACTTGGTCATTTCAGTCCATAAAATAGCTTGGTCGCTTGAGGGTTAAAATACAAAATAATCCCATATTATACATACATTTATTCATTCACATACACATCAGCTATGTACAAAGTGCACATTACCCAAATATGTACACAAATATATACATTAAATACATGTTTCAAGTGACCCCAATGTCTCGGGCCAGCCACCATCTTCTAGTCTGCCACGGAGGGCTGGGGCAACCCCATGGCATATGCAAACCCAGTCGTCGTCCACCCCCAGGGTCAAAGTCCCCCTCCCTGGCAAAAATGTCTCTAACTGGAGGCCCAGGACAGTCCCATGGCGTCTGTATGCCCGGCCTTTGGCACTTCTTCCCTCTGGGCCCGCCATGCTGACGTTTGGTGTGCCGCCTCTCCGCGCCTGGCGAGCCACTCCCGACTGCTTTACATACCACCATCATGGCTCCAGACACTCCGACCCCCAGTGGCCGCACTTCGGGTAGACCCAGAGTTCACTCCTCGGCGTCATCCGGTGCTTCAGGCGCCTTGTCACAGCACCCAACTTCCTCCACCAGGGCATTCCGCTGCACTGTCTCTGCAACCAGCTGCTGCTGTTCTTCTCCGGGGCCCGCACCATCACCTTCGCCGGGCTCGTTCACTGACCCGGGCTCCTCGCCACTGCATCCAGTGCTCTCGGTCCCGGTGCTCCGCTGTGCCGTCATCATGTCCGGCTGCGGTTCTTCCCCAAAGCCCTCGGCCTGCACGGTCCCGCTTGCCCGCTGTACAGCCTCCAACAGCGGGGCCGACTCCTGCTGCGTCTCCTCTGCATCATTGTTGGTTGAGCCTAACTTGGGCTCTCCCCATCTTCGCTCCGGCTCTTGCCGCTCACTTTAGGGGATCATAGTGTCGTCCTCACCGGCACCGTTCTCTGGTCCAGACACCCCGACGCAGCTCTTGACTCCCTCGTTCCAAGTGTCTTGCTGCGTAGCCTCCATATTTGGCTCCTGCTCACCTCCAGAACACGGACCACCACCCTCGTCTGGCCCACTCACCAACCTGGGCTCCTCACCGCTGCATCCCATGCTCTCGGTGTTGGTGCTCTGCTGTGCTGTCATCGCGTCCAGCGGCTGCTGCTCCTCCCTGGGACACGCGTCTTGTCGCGTAGTCTCCATATTTGACTGCTGCTCACCTCCGGGGCCGTCAGCCTGCCTGGGATGTCGCTGCTGTCCTCCAGGGCTCTCAACGCCACCCTCACCGGTCACGTCCTCCAACACCGGCTCCTGGCCATCGTTCCCAACATTCACGGTTTCGGTGCTCCGTTGTGCCGTTACCGCATCTTGCTGCCCAGTTAGCCTGCGAACCTCCGCTGTCAGTGGGAAATCGCACGCAGTCAGCCCCACGCTAGCCTCAGCCGCTAGCTCATGCTGGACACGGACTCTCTCTGCTCCATCAAGGCCAGAACTTCCTCCAATGATGGCGACACCTTAGCTCTCATCAGCGTGTAACTCAGCCAAATGTCGCTGGTGCCATGGGCCAATTTATCCCTCACCATGTCATCCTCCAAAACCCCAAACCTGCTCTTCTTAGCCAGGCTACGGAGCCTTGTCAGAAACGACATAAGGGACTCCCCCGTCTGCTGGCTAAGGCACATAAATCTGTCTCGTCTCTTGGAGACATTGAAAGCATCCTCGCACGTGTAATCCATGATTTAGGATAACACCGCTTTACCTCGTCGCCAAATGTTATGTCTGAGAAATAACGGAGGAGGAGGCGAGTCTTCATGCAGCAACCAACTAACTTTATTACACAGAACTTGGGGTTTATATACAGAATGGGCTGTGCCTGCCTGACGTCACCCTGTGGGTGGGCACAGCATCCCAGACACACATATTTAACATGACCCGTTTCAGACAGCCAGCGTTTTACCTTCTCAGCAAAATCACAATAAGCTGTCATTTTTGATTCAAAATAATTACACTGCTTTGTGATTTCTGTTGTGTCTGTAATAAAGAAGGAGTCGAGATGACCTTTTATAGTTTTATTAAGAACATGAGATCAGGAACACAGGAGACTCTAACGCAAGCACAGGAGCCACAGCGAAGAGACAAGATGCCTCCCGCTGTGGTCTTATATACCTCAGGTGACACCACCCCCCAGAAGCGGGGCATCACCACCTCTCTATCCTAAGGACCACCGCCATAATAATAATATACACAATGTACTATCCAACATCTCCCCCCCTTGAAAAATCACAAGCACACCAATTGCCCCCCCCCCCTTTAAATTTAAACCTGAGACACTCACTAACACTCACTAAACTAATACAGAAATATACAGGCCTATCCATTCATACCACACCGGCCCAGCGGGTCACTCCACAATGTAAATAGACAGTCAATGAACATAAAAGAGCCACAAACTAAAATAAATCAATCCCGAAATAAATACATATGTACATCCTAGACAGTAAAACTATATACAGTTGTAAACATAGCAAACAATGGCCGTATCTGACTCTCCAAACTAGCACTCCCATCCCATAACATGGGCACAACATTTTGAGGAAACCTAGCACACAACATGGGGCACATTTATATCTCACTCACGGTCAATATCTTACTTTCACACTTCAGAGTTACTGCACCTCACCACACTCATATACATTGCACTCAATACTCTCCACACATACATGGCATTCAACACACACACAATGGTGGTCACTTAACTTTTCTTTTAAACTATTAACTTTAGCAATAAAACAGCAGAACACACTATAATTAGACACACCATAAGCCCCAAATAAAACACAGTCTTAAACCGAGTCTCCCGTAGGCACCCCTCTGGAGCGTCTGTCCCGCGGCGTGCTCCCAGAGTGTCTCCGCCTCTTAACCAGAGACAGGCTGCACTGGTGTTTCTTCCCTTCCAAACGCCGCAGCTCATTCGGGTGCCGTCTCGACCCATCCATCAGTTCCAGGTAACCGTTGTCGCCAGTCCGTACTACATGCAGACCACCCTGTCCATCTCGCTGCTCCCTCTACCTGCAAACCCGTCCTAGCCGAGACTTAACCCTAGGGCGCATGTCATCATCCACACCCAGGGGAGTACTCACTGGCTTCCTTCTTCTCCAGTGTCATGAACCGGTACCCACATGGCGCCTCAGCGTCCCGCCATTCTGAGCACGTCTAGGGTTCGTGCTATCTGGTCTCGCCCCGATCGTTTTCATTTCTTGCGTCGGAGTGGCACTGACAGCGCCCGGCTCAATGGTAGTACTCAGTCGGCCACCGGAGCTTCTCTGCGCCTGCTCTCTGGAACCATCCGCCCCATGGGTGCTAATCCATGCCGTTCAAGTCCCTCATCCAAGGAACCGCAAGCACTGGCACAGAGTTCTCCCCGTGGTGGCGTACTCTGGTGCTGGTGAAAGCCCTCTTCACCCGGACTGGGCCAGCCTAAGTCCCACACTTCATCGCCGTTTCCCACATAAAATGGCCGATCCCACAGTCCACCACCTGACCACTCCTCCACTTCTCTGCAGGCGATGGAGAAACCGAGCCCGTAAAACAAATCACAACCCATTAACTTGTTACCTTCACGGGCCACCATGAACTTGGCTGCGCACAAAGAGGCCGCCTTGTACCTCACCGACAGCCACACCGAGCCCACAATGTCCATGGGGTTGTTGCCAACCCGTAACAGACAATGTCTGTTTTACTCACGGTGGGGAAGAACTTCGTTGCCGTCGCCAAATTCAGGATGGAAGTCGCCGACCCTGTGTCCACCAACAACGGAATAGGCAGCCCATCCAACACGATGTTACACAGAAGTCATCCGTCTGTGTTGGGCGAGACCATATGGACCACCGTGGGCATCTTCTTAGCTGAAGTCCCTTCACTGGTCCCCGTTCCTCCTTCTCAAAGTTCCGGCAAACCCTGGCGAAGTGGTAGAACAAACCGCACCGTCCACAACGCTTCCCCTTCGCTGTGCATTCCCTTGCTCTATAGCAGTGCCTGCTGGATCCGCAGCCGTAATATTTCAGCATCCCTGGGATGGACCTAATCTTCACGATGACTGCATACTCGTCGTCGCTGCCGTCGTTCGGATCCAAGGCCAGTGCCTTACACTGCTTATCGTTCCTAAGCAGGGCCTCCATGTCACCAAGATTCTTTGAAATCCTTTCCGCTGCCTCGTGTTGTTGTGCTAGCTCCATGGCTGCTAACAATGCTAGCTCTCTAGCGGGAGTTAGCAGGCGGACCCTAGCAGAGGAGTGCGCCACGTGCTCAGCTAACTGGTCGCAAATCATCTCCTCCTCCAAGGCGCCGAACCTGCACTCACCCGCCAGTTGCCGAAGGTCTGCTCCAAACTGCCGGACAGATTCTCTGGGTTGCTGGCGTCGCTGCCTGAACTGTATGTGCCTCATAATGATGTTTTCAGGGGTGCAAAAGTAGCCCACCATGAGCCTCACGACGTCTCCAAATATTTCACCTCCTCCTAGCGTGCTCAGGATCCTCTGGCCCTCTATACTGAGGTTGTGGACCAAAATAGCCCTTGCGCGTAATTTGTCCAGGTCGCTGAGGTCCAGCGTTGTGAGATAATTCTTGAAGGCCACATACCATCTGGCCCATGGGACCAACGGCTCACCCGGAGCCTCCAGAAATGGTCGAAAAGCGGTAGCTGCCCTCTCCATGCTGTATATTCTCATTGTCAAATGTTGTGTCTCTAATAAAGAAGGAGTCAAGGTGACGTTTGATAGTTTTATTAGGAACACGAGATCCTCTAACGCGAGCACAGGAGCCACAGCGAAGAGACAAGATGTTTCCCGCCGTGGTCTTATATACCCCAGGTGACACCACCCCCCAGAGGCGGGGCGTCACCACCTCTCTATCCTAAGGCACTGCCATAATAATAATATACACAATGTACTATCCAAGAATTTCATCTTGTCGCAAAGGTGAATGTATAAGATAAGAGATAAGATAAGATAAGATAAGCCTTTATTAGTCCCACGGTGGGGAAATTCCAGGATTGCAACAGCACAGAGATAGCAACACTCAGAGCAATTATTTAGAAGATAAGAAAATAAGAGCAGTGAGTATACATATGTACACATAAATATATAAATACATATACACACAGTGCGGAGCATTGTAGCTAGATGGAATAAACAGCATAACCGTCTATTTAGTTACCCTACATGGTATGAATATGTACCCATACATATTGTCACCCTCCATAGCGACTGACACTGTCCTAATTGTATACCGGAGGGGACCATTTGGTAAGTCTGTTGTGTCTTTTGCATTCAATACTATTAGGTTGTCAGGTTTTTTTGCTATCTCGGCGAGCAGCCCTGCTTAGGTTATACAGTCTGACAGCCGTAGGTAGGAAGGACCTGTGAAACCTCTCAGCCGCGCACCTAGGATGATATAGTCTACTGCTAAATGAGCTCCTCAGTGCGTTCAGTATGTCCTGCATAGGGTGGGACTCAGACTCCAGCAGAGATGACAGTTTAGCCACCATCCTTCTCTCCCCTATCTCCTCCACCGGGTGAAGGTGTTGCCCCAGGACAGAGCTAGCTTTCTTGATTAGTTTGTTCAGTCTCTTCCTATCGGCTGCTGTAATGCCGTTGCCCCAGCAGACCACTCCAAAAGTGATGGATGATGCCACCACCGTGTCGTAGAATGTCTTCAAGAGCACCCCTTGTACACCAAAAGACCTGAGCCTCCTCAGTAGGAACAGCCTGCGCTGTCCCTTCTTGTAGAGTGCGTTGGTATTGTGTGACCAGTCTAGTTTATTGTTCAGATGAACACGCAGGTACTTGTAGGATGTCACCATCTCAATGTCTGTTCCCTGGATGTTTACTGGTGCTGTGAGGGGTTGTCCTTGCCTGTAGCAGTCCACCACAAGCTCCTTAGTTTTCCTTGCGTTAATCTGGAGGCAGTTCCGATGGCACCAGTTCACGAAGTCCTGGATAAGTCCTCTGTACTCAGCTTCATCTCCGTTGGAGATGAGGCCGATGATCGCAAAGTCGTCAGAGAACTTCTGTAGATGGCAGTGTGTTGTGTTGTGTGAGAAGTCCGCAGTATAAAGGGTGAACAGGAAGGGAGCCAAAACCGTTCCCTGGGGGGCCCCCGTGCTACCGATGATCGTGTCAGACACACAATCCTGGATTCTCACAAACTGTGGCCGTTTAGTGAGGTAGTCCAGGATCCATGATGACAGGTGCTGGTCCACCCCTGTGCACAGCAGCTTGTCCTTCAGGATCATTGGTTGGGTGGTGTTGAAAGCACTGGAGAAGTCAAAGAACATGATCCTCACCGCGTTCCTGGGCTTCTCCAGGTGGGACAGGGAACGGTGAAGGAGGAAGATCACCGCATCCTTCACCCCAATGCCATGCTGGTAGGCAAACTGGAGTGGATCCATCGCTGGTCTCACCAGGGGGCGGAGGTGAGCAAGGAGCAGTCTCTCCAGGGTCTTCATCATGTGAGACGTCAGGGCCACTGGTCTGTAGCTGTTCAGGTCTTTGGGGTGGGAAGTCTTTGGTACAGGTACCACACAAGATGTTTTCCACAGCTGTGGTACCCTCCCCAGCTTCAGGCTCAGGTTGAAGATGTGCTCCACAATCCCACACAGCTGGTCTGCGCAGGACTTGAGGAGCTTTGCGCTGATGCCGTCCGGTCCCAAGGCCTTCCTCGCCTTGATCTTCCTCAGCTCCGTCCTCACCTGGGTCTTAGTGAGGGTCAGGTTGGGGGGCTGTGTGCTGGGAGTGGGGGGGTGTTGGTGGAGTGGGGTGTGGACAGCAGGTCTCGATGACTTTAGAGGCAGCAGTGGTTGGTGTGCAGTCGGGGGGGAGGGCGGTTGGTCAAACCTATTAAAAAACAGGTTCAGATTGTTCGCCCCCTCCCTGCCCCCCATGGCCTGGGAGGAGGTATTCTGGAGCCCAGAGATGGTTTTAAGGTTTCTCCAGACCCCGCCGATGTCGCTCTGTTGCAGCTTGTCCTCCATCTTCTTCCTGAAGCTGTCCTTGCCTTCTCTGATCTTCCTCCTCAGCTCCCTCTGCATAAAAGGTTTGTGCATGGCATTTGCTTCTTGAAAACAGTGGATGAACTTTATTAATTCAGCATTCACTGCATGCAAATTTTCATTCGATTCCATTAAAACGGTTATATTTTCCATACACTTCTTAGCTTGCTTACTTGCTTTGCTCCTTTTTCTTGACACATTTCCGTGTAAAAGTTCAAACCTTTGGCAGTGAATTTAATACTTCATTTAGAAGACACATCAACATCACTTTTTATTTCTGATTGTTGCAGCTGCTTCTTCACCGTAACGTCATTTATTTTTACAGTTTTTCCTTTTAAACTATTTATAGCACACCAAACAAAATCTTCAAATGCAGGTTAGAAGACCAAACTGCTCCTATCATTTATTCAGGAAACAGCCTTTTATGAATGGAACGCAGCAGCTCTGCGTAACTGCAATGATTAGGCCTACACTTCTTCAGCTCATCCAAACATTTCAAACTTCATAACTTGTACTGCAATATTGGCCACCATCTTTCAAACTCCACTCGTTTGGCTGTTTACCATTACAGCTTTAGCGGTCGCATCACATACCAGTTTCCAGTAGAGGAGGATGAGCGTTTTGCTGTTGTAGGCCACAAACCTTTCACTGTTGACGCTGCGCAGTGGGAGATTGATCAAACAATCCACGCTGGTTGTCCATTCAGTTTCCATAAGAATCCAGCAAATCCAATACCGAAGGATCATTCCTTTAATCCAAGGTCTTGATTTTTTTACTTTAGTGTAGTGACCAATTATCCAAATTCAAAACTTAAACTTAGAAGAAAGACAAACATAACTGTGGTAGACTGCAAGTCTAAATGAAAACATTACTGGCACATGCCTCTAGGGGGAACTACCTGTATTGTTCAGCACTACTACTAAGGGGACACATTAGAATAAGAGTGTGAAAACCCCGCGCAGAATCCATGTTCAGTCTTGTTGTGTGTGTTACAGAATAAATGGCAGAGTTAGCCAAAGAAATAACTCAAGTGTGATCATTGCTACACAGTAGGATATCACACAATTGGCGACGAGGATTAAAACAAAAAAAATCAGCGGCGAGAAACAGAGAACATTGCAAGTGTGGCGAACTCAAGTGACTCCAGTAGTTCGAGTGCAAGTTCAGAGGAGGAAAAACGAGGTTTCCCCACCACGACGAGCAATGGCGGCTGTAATCGGAACGGTAACCCCTTTTGATAACTCGACTCAGTCATGGGAAGAATATAGTGAAATGTTGGACTTTTTCTTCCAAGCTAATGAGATTGAGGAGCCAGACAAAAGGAAGGCTGTACTGTTGAGTGGAGTTGGTGCAACTACTTACAGCTTGTTGAGAAATTTAATAAGCCCTGCATTACCGAAAGATAAAACGTACGACCAGCTTACTGCTGAGCTTCAGAAGCACTTCAGCCCCAAACCGAGTGAAATCGTGCAACGATTCAAATTTAATTCACGCATAAGGAGGAACACTGAGTCCATAGCAGAGTATGTGGCAGAATTGAAGAAATTAACACTGCACTGTGATTACAAAGACTCATTGGAAGAAATGTTAAGAGACAGACTTGTGTGTGGAGTGAATGATGACCGAATGCAACGGCGACTTTTATATGAAACAAAACTCACTTTTGTGAAGGCTTTGGAATTATGCCAAGTGATGGAAACAGCATCTAAAGATGTGAGAGAGATGCAAGGGAAACTAGCAGAGGACACAGCAACGCATGTTCGTGTGCCTAAGACCCAAGTAGGTGTCCACAAAGTGTCGACTGACAAAACTCAGCGCAAATTCTCCAGTTGTTATCGCTGCAAAGGCCAGCACAATGCCGCCGAGTGCAAATTTGCCACTGAGCTGTGTCATAATTGTGGCAAGCGAGGGCACATTAAGAAAGCATGTAGAACAAAGGTGGGCAATGCACAGGTGCAGAAGGCAACAGTAAAAGGGCAAAAGAATGAAAACAAGGGCCCTGGAAAGGAACAGCGAGCGAATCAACTTAGAGGGGAGGGAGAAAGTGATACAGAAGACATGGGTTTTCACACAATTTACAACACGTCAGAGGAGCTGACCAAGGTAGCGCCCATCACGCGTACCATGAATGTTAATGGAATGAAAGTAACATTTGAAGTTGATACAGGCTGTGGAGTAACCATATTAAGTAAACAGCAATATATACAACTGTGGAAGAAAACAGACACAGCAGAATTAAATCCCTGTTCATTAAAATTAAAAACATACACAGGAGAGAAGCTAGACGTGCTAGGCATGGCACAAGTGAAGGTGCAGCACGAAAACAAAGAAAAGGACTTACCTGTAGTAGTAGTTGGGAGCGAAGGACCAAATCTACTAGGGCGAAGTTGGCTACAAGAACTGGCCATGATGGATTAGTTGGTGAATAAGGTGGAATCTCAGCCCAAATTGCAGCTGGAGGAGATCCTCGAAAGACACGCTGAGGTGTTCAAAGAAGGCTTAGGACAGCTAAAAGGTGTCACTGCAAAGATTAATGTGGACAAGGAGGCCCAGCCACGATTCTGCAAACCCCGACCGGTGCCCTATGCAGTCAAGCCACTGGTCGAAAGTGAGCTACAGAGGCTGCTGGATGACAAGATCATTGAGCCAGTGCAGGTTGCAGAATGAGCGGCGCCCATAGTCCCAGTGAGAAAGCCGGATGGCTCCATTAGAATATGTGAAGATTACAAACTCACTGTCAATCGAGCATCACGGGTGGATCAGTATCCAATTCCTAAAGTGGAGGACCTCTTCGCACAGCTGAATGGCGGCCGACACTTCACAAAATTAGACATGAGTCACGCTTACCAACAGGTAGTTCTGGAAGAAGAATCAAGAAAGTATGTAACCATCAATACACACAAAGGCTTATATACCTACACACGCTTACCATTTGGAGTAGCTTCCAGTCCTGCTATATTCCAGAGAACTATGGAGGGCATCCTAGGTGGAATTCCGAATGTTACCATTTATTTGGATGACATCCTTTGTACAGGACCAAATGAACAAGAACATCTGAAAACGCTGGAGGAAGTGCTTCAGCGGTTGGAGAAAAGCGGTCTGAGGTTGAAAAGAAGCAAGTGTGAGTTCATGGGAAAAGAGGTGGTGTTCCTAGGCCACAAGATCAACGCCAGTGGTCTACACCCTCTAACAGACAAAGTGGAAGCCATTGCAGAGGCGCCTGAGCCACAAAATGTTACTGAGTTAAAAGCCTACCTGGGTTTGTTGAACTATTACCATAGGTTCCTCCCAAAGCTCTCCACGCTGCTGGCACCACTACATACCTTACTTAAGAAGGAAGAAAAATGGTCATGGGGGGTCAAGCAGCAGAAGGCGTTTGAAGAGTCCAAAGCGCTACTTCAGTCCTGTAGTGTGTTAGTGCACTATGATTCAAACAAACCACTCATCCTGGCGTGTGACGCATCACCCTACGGTGTGGGTGCTGTACTCTCTCATCATATGGAAGATGGCTCAGAGAGACCCATAGGGTTCGTCTCAAGAACTCTTAGTGCAGCTGAGAAAAACTACTCCCAGCTAGACAAGGAGGGCCTTGCAGTAGTATTTGGTGTAAAAAAATTCCACAAATACCTGTACGGGAGACAGTTCGCTATAGTGACTGACCACAAGCCACTAATTTCACTGTTCAGTGAAATGAGAGCCATACCCCAGATGACATCTCAGAGAATTCAGAGATGGGCCGTTACATTAGCAGCGTATGAGTACACCATCGTTTACAAAGCCGGACGGGACCATACGAATGCTGACGCGATGAGTAGGCTACCCTTGGATGGAGGAAGAGACAGCACGCCTGAGGAGGAGGAGAGAGTGCTATTGTTTGAAGATATCGGCGTGCCCCTGGTGAACGCACAACAAATAAAGAAATGGACAGACAAAGACCCTGTTCTAGCAAGAGTGCGAGAATACATCTTGCGAGGATGGCCGAAGATGAACAGTCCTGAGTTCATTCTCTATGCCCGACGACAGGATGAGCTCAGCACCCAGGAAGGTTGTATCCTGTGGGGAGGACGCGTGGTTGTTCCACCACCTGGTAGGAATGCCTTATTGCAACAACTACACCAAGCACACCCTGGCATCACTCGCATGAAAGTGTTGGCGAGGAGTTACATGTGGTGGCCCAACATGGATGCAGAGGTGGAGGCGCTTGTGAAGTCATGTGCGGCATGCCAGGAGAACAGGAACAGTCCTCCAGCAGCCCCACTACATCCCTGGGAAGTTCCAGATAAACCATGGAGAAGAATTCACATTGACTACGCAGGTCCATGGATGGGAAGAATGTTCCTGATCATAGTTGACGCATACTCAAAGTGGATCGATGCATATTCTGTGAGTAGCTCTACTTCTACTGTTACCATTGAATGTCTTAGAAAGAGTTTCAGCCAACATGGGCTACCTGAAATCATAGTATCAGATAACGGTACATGTTTTACGAGTGAACAGTTCCAAGAGTTTTCTGAAAAGAATGGCATACGTCACATCACGACTGCGCCATACCATCCTTCTTCTAACGGCTTAGCCGAGAGGGCCGTGCAGACGTTCAAGTCACTCATGAAAAAGATGACAGGAGACTCTATTGAAACCCGAATGTCGAGAGCTCTGTTCAGCTATCGAATAACACCCCAATCTACAACTGGCAAGTCACCAGCTGAGCTGTTGTGTGGAAGAAAGTTGAGGTCAACATTTGACTTAATACATCCAGACTTCAGAAACAAAGTGCATGACAAACAAGAGAAACAAAAAGGTTATCATGACACGCATGCTAGAGAGAGAATACTGAGAGAAGGAGACGTGGCCTACACCCGCAACTTTGGCTCCGGACCAGCCTGGGTACCAGGAGAAATAACAGAAAAAACAGGCCCTGTGTCATTCAAGGTGACATTAGGCCATGGACAAGTGGTGAGGCGACACATCGACCAAGTTCGTGGTAGGAGCTCCATTCCCCTGCCGATGGCACCAGAGGTGTTGTCTGACACCCATCCTGAGGAGAGCATCAACGAACCACCACTTCAGGTAAAACCTGAGGTAACCGTCTCTGCAGATTCTACGGGCAGCACTGCAGCAGCCGAAACAGTGGAGCAGTCTGAGTCTTCACCTGCAGTTGGCTCACCCGCCGTGAGAAGATCTCAGCGAGCTAGGAAAGCTCCAGACTACTTGAAGGACTATACTTAGTCAGTAGTGAGTTCCCCAGCCACAGGACAAGAATGCGTCCTGGAACCTCACTGGGATGCGGTAGTCAAACCAATTCCCCAGTTAGACTGTTATGTGTGTTATACATGTGAAAAAAAAAAGAGAAAGAAATTATGTGTATGACACATGTGTTGAAGAAGTTAAACAGTAACTGTGATAGTTAGGGTTAAATGGGAGTTCCAGGATGTCTAGTAATTGGCTAGTGTAATTAAGAGTAGTTTAATCTAGAGGGGAGGGATGTGGTAGACTGCAAGTCTAAATGAAAACATTACTGGCACATGCCTCTAGGGGGAACTACCTGTATTGTTCAGCACTACTACTAAGGGGACACATTAGAATAAGAGTGTGAAAACCCCGCGCAGAATCCATGTTCAGTCTTGTTGTGTGTGTTACAGAATAAATGGCAGAGTTAGCCAAAGAAATAACTCAAGTGTGATCATTGCTACACGGTAGGATATCACAATAACTTTAACTCAAATGATTACAACTTGCACCATGGGTTTGTGGTTTAACCTCTTGCACTCCGTTGTACCGCGGCCAGGCAAGTCTCTGCATCCCAGAGCGCACGAGGGTGCTCTCGTGCGTCCTCAAGCGCATGAGGGTGCACGATAGAGCTGCGGGAGCTGCATATCCGTTCTTCCCCTGCAGACACAGCCGCGAACAGATTAGATCATCTGATTGACCTCTCATTCGACTAATAAGAGCCTTGAATTGGGTTTCTGAAACCTTGAAGAACCAATGACTGAAAACCTAGCAAGAAGGACCCGCCTACCAAAGCTGTGAATGCAGTAAGCCAATTGAAGCAGAGAAGTTCGCCAGCTGTTTTTTTTTAAGGCTGGGTGAAGATAGACTGCTGCTGCAGAGAAAAAAAGGACCCGCAGGAAGAACCCCACAGACCCAGCAGCACGGAGACCATCCACAAGTGCAACCTCTGTGACAGTGACTGACATTCGCGCATCGGCATGTTCGGTCAGGCAGTGCTTGTTTTGTTTTGTTTTTGTCCCAGCAGAATAGACATTAGGATTGCCTTCTATGGTCATCATAGACCGACGGAGGCCGAAGACGAAGGCTGAGTGACACACACGCGTTTGCCAGTCTATTTTTAATTACTACTGTTATTTGTTTTGAAAAATCGTTTGCCAAAAACCACAATCATGGAAGCGCAAACCCGCCATAATGGAATTATGTTTTGATCGGGTTGCGAGACCAGCGTCGCATTCGTCTGACAATGAGGAAGAAGTTCACCAGCTCCGCTTCTGCTGTGAAGAGGTAAGGTGTTCTAAGCTAAATTATTCTTTATCCCTGAAAATTGTAATCAAAATGACTTTTGACCGATCGGTAAATTATAGCTGTGCGTCATCGCTGCATGACGGACCATGGCGCAATGGGCGATGTCTTTCCTTTGTAGCGAGGGGGTGGGGGACAACCCCCCACCCCCACACACACACAGACACAGCCCTGAGTGTGACCATTCATTAGAGCCCAAAATGAAGCTTCTATATTGAAGCATTCAAAAGTTACAGACGTTTTTCCAAACTGTGCCATTTGGCACAATTTGGCATAGTTCCAAAACGCCTGGGAACTACCTGAGGAAAAAGCTGTGTAATATATTCATTTTTTGTGATATTATTACAAAATTTGGACCTCAGCTGGATAACACTTGGTTCTACATTTCTGTTGCATTTTCCAGCCCGGCTCTGAAGCTGTGTGTTATTTGCAAGCATTTGTATCCAAAAAAAACACCCAGGCCAAATTTATTTTCTTCAAGTTCACTATGTTTAGATGACTGTAACTCAGTGGCTGGAGCACTTAGAGAGATTATGACTGTTTTGCCAAAAAATTCAAAGTGTTTTCTTTTAAATGAGACCAACCCCATGAAGATGCTGCAAAGGGTTGAAAAACAGCTTTGGATTTAATTTGGGCACGTTATTTTTTGGCGTTTTTAGGGAAATTGACTGGAGTGCAAGGGGTTAAGCAGGCAAAAGAACCCCATTGTCCAAACAATTCATGACATTTTCGAGTGGTTTATTTACTCCAAGAACAGGCAAACAGAAGTTCCCTCTCCTTCCTGCCTCTCCTGCTCTGGTAAAAAACCATAGGCCCACCCAGGTGCATACTGGTCCTATCCCTGCCTGCCTCACCTATATAACCTAGGCGCCCATGGTGTTACTTAAACAACCCAAAATAAGCCTAATTAATTATACAATCAAAACTAAACAAATAAACTACTTAAACTAAATAAACAAAATCACCAAATAAAAACATTACCAAAATATAATTTAATCCTAAAGAAAACAAACAAATTAAACTAAATACCAATCAATAACAAATAGCTCCAACAATTATAGCTCTATCACAGATTTTCATCATAAGTCCAGTGACATAATACTACTACCCATCACTAATGTCTCTCAGAAACTGTGCCCTCATCCACTAAACTGCAGACATACATTTTAAATGTGACACTAACCAGGTTATCAAGTTGAGCAAGCTGCTGTTCACCTGAATCTAGTGTGGAGCAAGGTAATGAGCAAGTTTGTGAGCTTCTATTGGACATAAACACAAAAAAAGCTGACAAAATAAAACACTATCACAGACTACATAATCTACATGCTAACTTAAAGTAGAACTGAACTCACCTTTAAAAGTAGAATAGCAGATTAATTCCTTATTACCTATTGTATTTTTCAACACATAAAAGAAATTTTTAGGCCGTGCGATGGCCAAGCTATAAGCCGATAAACTTTTGCCTCTGGCTGGCAGTGCCAAACAAACCGGAAGTAGTGCAGACGACGCTGCGTGACGTCACGAGTGTGACCTTTATCAAAACAACAATGGCAGATGATAGCAGTTCCAGCAGTCAAGAACACCAGAGTTTTCAGAGTGAAGAGGCATTCAGGATCGGTGACAAGACAGAGGAGGATGCAGGAGTGTCAAGTGAACAGGAAGAGAGCGAGGGAGGCATCGAACCGTACAGATTAGAGCCAGAATTTGACGCACTGTCGCACTGACAGTGCGACTACTGTCGCACTCTACAAGAAGGGACAGCGCAGGCTGTTCCTGCTGAGGAGACTCAGGTCTTTTGGTGTACAAGGGGCGCTGCTGAAGTCATTCTATGACACGGTGGTGGCATCAGCCATCACTTTTGGAGTGGTCTGCTGGGGCAGTGGCATTACTGCAGCCGATAGGAAGAGACTGAACAAACTGATTAAGAAAGCTAGCTCTGTCCTGGGGCAACGCCTTGATCCGATGGAGGAGATAGGAGAGAGAAGGACGGTGGCTAAACTGTCATCTCTGCTGGAGTCCGAGTTCCACCCTATGCAGGACATACTGGATGCACTGAGGAGCTCATTTAGCAGCAGACTACATCATCCCAGGTGCACAACCGAGAGGTTTTTGTAGGTCCTTCCTACCAACGGCTGTCAGACTGTACAACCTAAGCAGGGCTGCTCGCAGAGATAGCAAAAAGACGTAACAAACTAATAGTTTTTTTTTTTTTTTTTTTTTTTTTTTGAATGCAAAAGATGCAATAGACTTACACAATGGTCCTCTCCGGCATACAACTAGGAACATACCGGTCGCTATGGAGGGTGAGAATATGTATGGGCACATAATCATACCATGTAGGATAACTAAATAGACGGTTATGCTGTTTCATCCCACCTAGCAACAATGCTCTGCACTGTGTGTGTTTATATATTTACATATTTATTCCATCTAGCTACAATGCTCTGCACTGGGTGTGTTTATATTTATATATCTATATATTTATTCCATCTAGCTACAATGCTCCGCACTGTGTTTTTATATATCTACATATTATTCCATCTAGCTACATTGCTCCGCACTGTGTGTGTTTATATACTTGCATATTTATTCCACCTAGCTGCAATGCTCCATACTGTGGGTGTTTATATATTTACATATTTATTCCATCTAGCTACAATGCTCTGCACTGTGTGTCTGTGTGTGTGTGTGTGTGTGTGTGTATATATATATTTTATAGTAATATGTACATATGTATATTAGCTGCTCTTGCTTGCTTGTTTTTTCTTGCCTTCTGATTGTTGCTCTGAGTGTTGCTATCCCTGTGCTGTTGCAATCCTGGAATTCCCCCTTTGTGGGACTAATAAAGGCTTATCTTATCTTATCTTATCTTAATTTTCGGGGGATTCCGGCACCGACTCAGACCGCAGCAGTGATGGGGAGGAGAGTCGCTTATTGAATACAGAATGGTGAGTCTTTACTTTGGCATGTTTGGGGTGTCAGGATAAGGAAAATTAACAATAAAAAAGAAAGGGAAAAAAAAACATCAGCATTTTTCCAACTTATTACAGTGATCCCTATGGCTGTGTTGTGAGACATGTATATGTTGGACACTGCATATGTGATTTAACCACGATGAAGGAGAGCCAGCCCCCTGCGGTGCGGAGCCACAGAGCCTGGACCCCCTGCGGAGGACAGGGGACAGAAGACTTCCTGACCACTGAGGCTCGGGAAGAGAGAAGGGGGAGTTATGTAAATAAAAGGCTAATGAATGTGAATAAAGAGACTTTGATATAGATGTGTGATTTCCCCCGCGAGGGAAATGGTTTGATGTGAGAAGGTTTAAATGAGAGAACTTTGGTGTGTTCACTCTCTTTGTTCGCTGCTCAAGAATAAGAGCAGACAGTGGAATGATTTCTTGAATAAACTGAAATGAAAGACAATTCGGTTTCGTTATTCAAGTCTCCCCACATTGGTGACTGACGACATTGAGAATGAACGAAGAAATTCTCAGGGTCCCGGACTCACAGCGCTCAGAGCTGGCGAGCGCAGTGGCCGTTAAGCTGCCTGATTTCTGGCAGGATAACCCACGGTCGTGGTTTCTGCAAGCAGAGTCGCAGTTCGCGCTCGCAGGAGTAACGGTGGATGACACTAAGTTCCACCATGTCATCGCTAAACTGGACAACAGCACAGCTCGGTGCGTGCAAAGCTTGGTGGAGCAGCCACCCGCGACCGACAGGTACAGCAAGCTGAAATCCACCCTCATCAAGTTTTTCACCCCCTCGGCTGAAGTGAGGGCGAGGAGGATCCTGTCTTTGCTAGACCAAGGTGGACACAGGCCGAGCGCCCTGATGGAGGAGATGATACAGCTGAGAGGGTTGGACAACGATGATTTCATTTTTCAGTTCATCTTCCTCTCCAACCTCCCGGCGCATGCGAGAAGCACGCTGGCCGGCAAAAAGTGTCACACCCTGGAGGAGTTCCGGGAGCTGGCCCAGGAGGCAGACGGGATCCTGGACGCCTGCGGCGGGCAAGCAACCACAGCAGCGACCCGAGACAGCGGGGAGCCAGAGGCGGCAGAACCAGACTGGCCGACGATGGCGGCAACACGGCCGCGACGAGGGGGAGCCAATAGCCCGGCGACAGAGGCGCGGGCACGACACAGCGGAGGAGAAGATCTCTGCTTTTACCATCGGAGGTTCGCAGAGAAGGCACGCAGGTGTGTGCCGCCCTGCATCTTCAGGAGTTCGGGAAACGGCAAGACCGGGGGTCGCTAGCAGCTTCGACCCTCGGAGAACGCAACAAGCTGCTCTACATCACGGATGCGCGCTCCGGACGAGTGTTCCTCATTGACACCGGAGCACAAGTGAGCTTCATCACCCCAACATACGCGGACCGGGTAGCTGGACCCCACGGTGACGGAGCTACAGCGGCAAATGGCTCGAACATCAACACCTACGGGAGAAGGACCTTGCCTTTATGCTTACATGGCCGCACTTATGAATGGACTTTTGTAGTAGCGGCGGTGAGTTTCAACATGTTGGGCGCGGATTTTTTGTGTTCACACAATCTGTTAGTTGATCTTGCTAATAGACGGCTGGTAAATGCACTCTCTTTTTACTCTCTCCCCTGTTCAGCTCGAGTGTCCCCGCCACCAGTACAGACCCACGTCGCTACAGCAGGTGGTAAGTTTCACACACTCCTCACCCAATTTCCAGCGCTCACTGTGCCCACTTTTTCAGCGACGGTCGCGAAGCACGGGGTGAAACACTTCATCCCCACTTCTGGTCCTCCCGTGTTTGCAAAAGCTCGGCGCTTGGATGCAGTTAAGCTCGCCATTGCGCGCGAGGAGTTCGCCAGCCTGGAGAGGCTGGGCATCGTTCGTAGGTCGAAGAGCCCGTGGGCTTCGCCGCTGCACATGGTACCGAAAGCCGATGGCTCCTGGAGACCGTGCGGGGATTACCGCAGGCTAAACAACGCTACGGCACACGATCGTTATCCCATCCCGCACATTCAGGATTTTTCGGTGCACCTGGCGGGGGCGCGCATTTTTTCAAAGATTGATCTAGTTCGCGGCTATCACCAAGTCCCGGTCCAACCGGAGGACATTCCTAAAACAGCGGTAATAACCCCGTTCGGACTTTTCGAATTTTTACGCATGCCGTTTGGTCTCAAAGGGGCGGCGCAAACATTTCAGCGGATGATGGATGCCGTGTTACGCGATCTCCCTTTCGTGTTTGTGTACCTCGACGACATTTTGGTCGCGAGTACTTCAGAGGACGAACACGAAACGCACCTCACAGCAGTTTTTAGGAGGCTGGGAGAGCACGGCTTAATAGTTAACCCAGCCAAGTGCCAGTTCGGCGTTGAGCGGATTGATTTTTTGGGTCACCGCGTCTCCCCGGAGGGAGCGGTTCCGTTACCAGAGAAAGTACGCGCGGTAGCGGATTTTCCCCGTCCACAAACGGTCAAATCACTACAGGAATTCTTGGGGATGGTGAATTTTTATAACCGGTTCCTGCCCCACGCAGCTCAAATCATGCAACCGTTATATGCCGCGCTCAAAAAACAAAAGCCGACCCAGGCGGTCGAATGGTCCCCGGAGCGGGAGCGCGCGTTCACAGAGGTTAAAAAAGCCTTGGCTGACGCTGCGCTCCTGGCCCACCCAGACCCTGCAGCACGTATCGCGCTGACGACAGACGCTTCAGATTTAGCCATAGGGGCCGTTATTGAGCAACAGGTAGCCGGAGTTTGGCAGCCTTTGGCTTTCTTTAGCAAATCTTTAAGCGCGGCTGAGCGAAAATACAGCGCGTTTGACAGAGAACTGTTGGCGCTGCATTTGGCTATTCGTCATTTCCAGTTCTGGCTGGAAGGACGGTGCTTCACCGCTTATGTGGACCACAAGCCGCTCACATACGCCATGGCCAAAATTTCAGATCCGTGGTCCGGCAGGCAGCAGAGGCAGCTGGCCGCAATCTCGGAATTTACCACTGACATTAGGCACGTCGCGGGCAAATTCAATGTAGTAGCGGATTGTCTCTCACGCGCGTTCACGACCCCGACACGCGCAGAGGCAGAACGGGCCACCGTGACCGCGCCGCAGGAGAGCGGCACGGTGGCGCGCGCAGCCCCGGTGCACGTGGGTATAGATTACGCAGCCATGGCAGCGGACCAGGGGGCGGACGCAGACGTGCGCGCGCTCCAGTCTGGACCAACAGGGTTGAGGCTGGAGAGCAAGTGTTTACAAACCGGTATGCCCCCCCTGATCTGCGACATGTCGACGGGGCGCCCGCGTCCGGTGGTTCCGGCCACGTGGCGCCGCCGTGTTTTTGACTCGGTCCACTCACTGGCGCACCCGGGGGTGCGCGCGTCGGTGAAACTAGTGGCGGAAAAGTTTGTTTGGCCGTGCCTGCGCAAGCACGTGAAGGAATGGGCAAAAACCTGCATTTCCTGTCAACGGGCCAAAATTCACAGGCACACAAGGGCCCCGTTAGAACCGTTCCGCATTCCGGCCAGAAGGTTCGACCATGTGCACGTCGACCTTGTGGGCCCCCTACCGGCATCACAGGGGTTCACGTATCTTTTGACAATGGTGGACCGCACCACACGTTGGCCGGAAGTGGTCCCACTTGCGACGACCACGGCCGCGGAGGTGGCTCGCGTTTTTTTAACGGCTTGGGTGGCGCGCTTCGGGGTTCCGTCGGACATTACGTCCGATAGAGGACCGCAATTCATCTCTGAGCTGTGGTCAGCGATGGCCAACGGCTTAGGAGCCAAAATTCACCGCACTACGGCTTACCACCCTCAGGCTAATGGTTTATGCGAGCGTTTTCATAGGTCTTTGAAGGCAGCACTCAGAGCGTCGCTCACGGATGCAGATTGGGTAAATAAACTCCCATGGGTTTTATTAGGGTTGCGTTCTGCGCCTAAAGAGGACTTAGACGCCTCCCCAGCGGAGCTGGTATTCGCACAAACTCTGAGGCTGCCGGGCGAGTTTTTACCAGAGCACCCAGAGCCCCCACCTCTCTCTGCTCTGGGACCGTTAGTTGGCACGGGGGCAGACACGCTCCCGGGTCCGGTTCATCACAGACAGTGGAATGATTTCTTGAATAAACTGAAATGAAAGACAATTCGGTTTCGTTATTCAAGTCTCCCCACATTGGTGACTGACGACATTGAGAATGAACGAAGAAATTCTCAGGGTCCCGGACTCACAGCGCTCAGAGCTGGCGAGCGCAGTGGCCGTTAAGCTGCCTGATTTCTGGCAGGATAACCCACGGTCGTGGTTTCTGCAAGCAGAGTCGCAGTTCGCGCTCGCAGGAGTAACGGTGGATGACACTAAGTTCCACCATGTCATCGCTAAACTGGACAACAGCACAGCTCGGTGCGTGCAAAGCTTGGTGGAGCAGCCACCCGCGACCGACAGGTACAGCAAGCTGAAATCCACCCTCATCAAGTTTTTCACCCCCTCGGCTGAAGTGAGGGCGAGGAGGATCCTGTCTTTGCTAGACCAAGGTGGACACAGGCCGAGCGCCCTGATGGAGGAGATGATACAGCTGAGAGGGTTGGACAACGATGATTTCATTTTTCAGTTCATCTTCCTCTCCAACCTCCCGGCGCATGCGAGAAGCACGCTGGCCGGCAAAAAGTGTCACACCCTGGAGGAGTTCCGGGAGCTGGCCCAGGAGGCAGACGGGATCCTGGACGCCTGCGGCGGGCAAGCAACCACAGCAGCGACCCGAGACAGCGGGGAGCCAGAGGCGGCAGAACCAGACTGGCCGACGATGGCGGCAACACGGCCGCGACGAGGGGGAGCCAATAGCCCGGCGACAGAGGCGCGGGCACGACACAGCGGAGGAGAAGATCTCTGCTTTTACCATCGGAGGTTCGCAGAGAAGGCACGCAGGTGTGTGCCGCCCTGCATCTTCAGGAGTTCGGGAAACGGCAAGACCGGGGGTCGCTAGCAGCTTCGACCCTCGGAGAACGCAACAAGCTGCTCTACATCACGGATGCGCGCTCCGGACGAGTGTTCCTCATTGACACCGGAGCACAAGTGAGCTTCATCACCCCAACATACGCGGACCGGGTAGCTGGACCCCACGGTGACGGTTTTATTAGGGTTGCGTTCTGCGCCTAAAGAGGACTTAGACGCCTCCCCAGCGGAGCTGGTATTCGCACAAACTCTGAGGCTGCCGGGCGAGTTTTTACCAGAGCACCCAGAGCCCCCACCTCTCTCTGCTCTGGGACCGTTAGTTGGCACGGGGGCAGACACGCTCCCGGGTCCGGTTCATCACGCTTTTCCACGAGTTTTCGTCCCCAAGGCTTTGAAAAATGCCGATTTCGTTTTTGTCAGGCGCGAAGCCCTTAAAGCAACGCTCAAACCACCTTACGAAGGGCCATTTCGAGTGCTGGAGGCAGGTGATAAGCAATTTGTGCTAGATTTTGGGGACAGAAAAGAGACAGTCAGTATTGACAGACTAAAACCTGCTTTTGTCATGAAGGACGTGTCTGTACCGGTCGCGGTGGCGCCTCGACGAGGCAGGCCCCCGCAGAGGGCAATTAACCACTCTCTTCCTCAGTCAACAGACCCGAAGCAGAACAGCACCGCAGGCAAGACGGGGCCAACGCACAGCAGATTCGGCAGACGGCTGAAGCCCAAGCGGCGCACAGACTGAATGTTGGTGTTGATTATTCAGTAGTGAGTAAGGTGCTATTAAATTTTGGGAATTAGTCTGTTCTTCATCGTTTGGGGGGGGGGTTATATGGCTGTGTTGTGAGACATGTATATGTTGGACACTGCATATGTGATTTAACCACGATGAAGGAGAGCCAGCCCCCTGCGGTGCGGAGCCACAGAGCCTGGACCCCCTGCGGAGGACAGGGGACAGAAGACTTCCTGACCACTGAGGCTCGGGAAGAGAGAAGGGGGAGTTATGTAAATAAAAGGCTAATGAATGTGAATAAAGAGACTTTGATATAGATGTGTGATTTCCCCCGCGAGGGAAATGGTTTGATGTGAGAAGGTTTAAATGAGAGAACTTTGGTGTGTTCACTCTCTTTGTTCGCTGCTCAAGAATAAGAGCAGACAGTGGAATGATTTCTTGAATAAACTGAAATGAAAGACAATTCGGTTTCGTTATTCAAGTCTCCCCACAATCCCTCACTTATCGCGTTTAATGGGGACCAGAACTGACCGCGAAAAGTGAAAAACCGCAAAGTAGCGTCACCCCCCCAAGGGCGTCACAAGCACTATTTTGCACAAAAAGGCACAAGAGAACAGCGAAAAGTGCCACTAAGCAACACGAGCGATAAAGAACAATGAATGTGGTCTTCCTTTGCTGGATATAGGCGCTCGGCAGGGAGCGAAGCTGGGTAAAACGTCTCGGCCAATCAGCTTGCGAGATTCCCGAGCGGTGAAGAGGTGGGCGGAGAGGAGTGGAGCGGTGGTCAGAGAGGTAGATTTTCAGTTGTGCGGGCTCTCCGTGTTGATACCTGATGTTCTAATGTAGAAGGCAGGGAGAAGGCAGGGAGACTACATTAGAACATCAGGTATCAACACGGAGAGCCCGCACAACTCAAAATCCACCTCTCTGACCACCGCTCTACTCCTCTCCGCCCACCTCTTCACTGCTCGGGAATCTCGCAAGCTGATTGGCCGAGACGTTTTACCTCGCAAGCTGATTGGCTGAGACGTTTTACCCAGCGAAGGAAGACCGCATTCATTGTTCTTTATCGCTCGTGTTGCTTAGTGGCACTTTTCGCTGTTCTCTTGTGCCTTTTTGTGCAAAATAGTGCTTGTGACGCCCCTGGGGGGGAGTGACGCTACTTCGCGGTTTTTCACTTTTCGCGGTCGGTTCTGGTCCCCATTAAACACGATAAGTGAGGGATCGCTGTATATCTAGAAACGCATCGCTTCCCGGTCGCTTTTCCTCCCCCTTTCTTTTCTTTCGTCGCCATGACAGCTTTCCTTGGCCACTGAACAGATCTTCCCAGGTGTTGGAAGTGTTTTGTAGTCGACTATCATGACAAAATGCACCAAAAACAACCAGTGTCGACGTGCTCGCAATGGTAAACATGGAGGACTGTGTCACACTCGTGACGTCACGCGGAACTCCGGCTGCACTTCGGCGGATTTGTCTGAATTTTCAGGGCGGGAAATTCAAAATCGCGATTTTCTCCAAGATTCCGGGATTTGTGGAGGGGGTGCCAATGATAAATTATCTTTATAATTGTATGTACTATCACCCAGTGCCGTTCAATGCCGTTCAGTTCAGTTCTACTTTAAGTGGTGAAATGAACAAAGTACCGGCTATTCATTAACTTACCAGGGATTATTAAGCAGACACTCCGTGAAATGAATGGTGGTCTATGGGGAAAACTACATTACTCTGGAACTAATTGCCACTCCATGACCCACGTGACTTCCGCATTCCAAAGTTTCTATTGAAGTCTATCAGAGTGTCACAACTATCATATTATACAGCTATGGTTGTAGGTGGCCCAGATGCCATATTGGTGCTGTTAAGAAACACAAACAAGCCATTGAGCTGCATAGGCATGTACAGCATTTTCTTCATTTTGGCTGAAGAAGTTGAATATTATATGAAATAAATAACATTCGTTGTCATGTACAATGCTTGATCATAGTAGAAAATTAATAAAAATAAAAAATATTCAGTTTTAACAATGTGATTAATTGATTTTAAACACTTTAAACACATCAACTTTTCAAGATTGTCTCCTGTGTATGCAAGTGATTTATGTTTTTCTTTCTTCTTATATTCATATGTGTAGAAGAGCTTGAAATAACGAGGCGATGTGATTTATAAACCAAAGTTTATTATCAGCTCCTCTAACAAGTCTCATCTAGGTGCAGCAGCAGAAGAAGTGAGAGAGCGAACACCTTCGGCTCTACGAACTTATACTCGCACATAACAAAAGACATGCATATCAAAAGCTGACATCCTTCACTATCTTAATCCCCTCTTTTGTCTTCGTACCCCTCCACCTGGCCCTGGGGGGTCAGGGCGACCTATCTGGTCTCCACCGCAGCGCCTCGGATGCTTTTTGATCTTCACTGGCGGTTGAGACCTTTTGTCCTGTTCTGAGGTGTGAAGTCGCTTTACATATGTAATCACCAAACATTCTCACATGCTTATACATATGTAGGTTATGGGATATATGATTAATATAGACCACAATATGGACCTTTTCGCAAATATCGCCATCTTTGACACATGCAAAGCAGTATGGGATTGTTTGGGGGCATCTGAAGTTGACTTGTGCTTATTTATAGTGGATATTTCATTTTTAAACATTACTTGTGAATATTTAGGCATTTCCAGCAGACAAGAAGACTCTAATTGTTGCAGAAAAATAAGAGAAGAAAAAAAAAATAATGTGTGGCAGCCTCAAAAGTCACATTTTAATGCTAAAGAACCATGTTTTCGAGGAAACAGGTGCTGCACAACACCGTTTGACCAGCTGATCACCATCTGAGGATTAATAAAAATAAAGTAGTGTGTGCTAGCACTAAAACTGTCATTAAAGGCAGAACACAGACAGTGGGAATGAAATCCATGATGGGCAACGATGGGGTGAACTCAGGCTGACGGAAATAATTTAAATTTATACAGCCACGATATGCGATGTAAATGAGCTCATCAGTTTGGTTACAGGCATTGGTGAAATAAGTGAATAAAGTGTTTTTAGTGTTAGTTGCCTGGTCATTTTAAAAGTATACATGTCAAACATAAGAATTTATACTTACATTTTAGAAGAGAGGAAATAATATCTCCCCTACTCCTCCCCTTCCCTCAGCTGTGCCCACAGCTGTTCTGCACAGTTCTCCTGTGTAATGTTATTCAGAGAGGGAGTGAAAATGCTTTGATGACTTGCTCTGTCGTATGGCATTCATACAGGTAAAGTTATTTATTTATTTAACCCGATGTAGTAACTGTATACAGTCACTGCAGCTGTGCTGTGAGCGCTGTGCTGCTGAGCCTGATGCATTAGTTTACCATTGGAGTTAACCAGAAAATACATGATGGATACCGGTTATAAATTAGTAACACCAGACTTAGTCAAAGAAATATCTTTTTTAAAATAAGCAAATTTACCACAGTTTATCTTTGTAGAATTAATTTACCACAGTACTGACACTGGATATGGTGACTCTGCATTCTGGTACATCAAAAAAAAAAAAAAAAAAAAAAAGATGAGAATGTGGGGCACATATGTTGGTTTCATATGCTCCACAGATATATTACTGTATGTTTATTGTGTGCTTCACATCTCAAGGGAACAAAGGGACTGAGCCTCCTAGAGGTAACAGGAGGGTGTGAGATTTGGCCTTTTGTTTCAAGGAGATGGCCTTGAGAGATTTCCTGACCACCAGAGACTAGGGGGTGGATGGTGTTAAGATCGGGGGAAGTTACATTGTGACTGGGATTAAGTACCATGTGACTGTATGTTTGATTAACCATCATGTGACTGTAGGTTTGATGTCCTGGGTATAAAAGGACAGATGTGAGAAGATTCATCCTCTTTTTCTGCTTTTGAATGTTGGAGAATGTTATTGTGAATAAAGCTGAACCTGAGGAATAAAACTCAGTCTCGTCCTTCACAAATCTCCACACTGGTGACCTTACGACAAAGCATGAGCAGAAGTAATTCTCCCAAGCCGGACTCGTCAGAAGCCAGCCTGACGAATGCCGCCACGTTCCAGCTGCCGGACTTCTGGCAGAACAATCTGCGCTCCTGGTTTAGCGCGGTCGAGGCGCAGTTCAACCTCCGGAGAATTTCGAGAGACGACACAAAGTTCTACCATGTGGTGGCGAAGCTGGACAACCACACAGTCCAGAGGGTGGAGAACCTGGTCAACCACCCACCGGACAGCGACAAGTACGGCACATTGAAGGCTGCGCTTATCAGCCACTTCACCCCCTCGGTGCAACAGCGAGCAGAGGGGCTCCTGGCGTTGACGGAGTTTGAGAATGACAGACCTGCAGACTTGATGGGGAAGATGCTGAGGTTGAGAGACTCCAATGATGACAGCTTTATCTTCACCCACCTTTTCCTCAGGACCATACCGTCAGCGGTGAGAGTGACCCTGGCCGGTTCACCGCTGTTGGCCCGATGAGACTACCACGAGCTGAGCCAGGAGGCCCAGCGACTCGTCGATGCCCACAAACGGAGCGCAGCTTCGGCCGCAGCAGCAGAACTAGGCGCGACGTCTGGAGACAGCATGGGGCCAGAGGCTGCAGCACCAGACTCACCGACGACGGCAGCAGCATGGGCCAGGCGACACGGAGTGGACGACGTCCTTTGCTTCTACCATCGCCGCTTTGCAGAGAGGGCACGCAAGTGCATTCCACCGTGCCACTTCAAGCGCTCGGGAAACGCCAAGACCGGGGGTCGGTAGCAGCCGTGGCCCTCGGAGAGGAGAACAAGCTGCTCTACCTGAAGGACGCACGCTCGGGGAGGCAATTCCTCGTGGACACAGGGTCCCAGCTGAGCTTCATCACGCCTTCCTACGCGGACCGGCTGGTGCCTTCCAGTGGTCCCCTGGTGACAGCAGCGAACGGCTCAGCGATTAAGACCTTCGGTGAGAGGACTCTGCTTCTGTCTTTGCAGGGCCGTACATTCGAGTGGACTTTTGTCGTAGCGGCAGTCAATTTCAACATGTTAGGGGCTGATTTTTTGTGCTCACATGGTTTATTGGTTGATCTTGCTAACAGATGCCTGGTTAATGCACTCTCCTTTTATTCTATTCCCTGTACAGCTTGAGTGGCCCCGCCAACTGCACAAGCCAACGTCACAGCTGCGGGTGGTAAATTCCACACACTCCTCACTCAGTTCCCAGCACTCACGGTCCCAACGTTTTCGGCGACAGTGGCTAAACATGGGGTGGAACATTTTAGTACTACCACGGGCCCACCCGTTTTTGCAAAAGCTCGGCGCTTGGACTCAGCTAAACTGACCATAGCGCGCGAGGAGTTCGCCAACCTGGAAAGACTGGGCATCATCAGGAGGTCGAAGAGCCCATGGGCTTTGCCGCTCCATATGGTCCCAAAGGCTGATGGCTTGTGGCGACCTTGCGGTGATTTCCGCAGGTTGAATAACGCTACAGCACACGACCGCTACCCGATCCCGCACATCCAAGATTTTTCGGTGCATTTGGCGGGGGCGCGCATTTTTTCTAAAATAGATTTGGTACGCGGTTACCACCAGGTTCCAGTGCGCGCTGAGGACATACCCAAAACAATGGTAATAACTCCTTTCGGGCTTTTCAAGTTTTTGCGCATGCCGTTTGGGCTTAAAGGCGCAGACGTTCCAACGCATGATGGACACGGTTCTGCGCGACCTCCCCTTCGTGTTCGTCTACCTGGAAGACATATTGGTAGCCAGCGCGTCCGAGGATGAACACGAAAACCACCTCACAGCAGTTTTCTGGAGGTTGGCAGAGCACGGGTTAATAATCAACCCAGCAAAGTGTCAGTTCGGGGTGGCGCAGATTGATTTTTTGGGGCATCGCGTCTCTCCAGAAGGAGCAGTTCCTCTGCCCGACAAAGTGCGCGCAATAACAAATTTTCCCCAGCCACAAACAGTCAAAGCGTTACAGGAGTTTTTGGGAATGGTGAATTTTTATAACCGTTTCCTCCCTCACGCAGCGCAGCTCATGCAACCATTGTATGCTGCACTAAAAAAACAAAAACCCACAAACAAAATCGAATGGTCTCCGGAGCGAGAGCGCGCATTTGCGGAAGTCAAAATAGCGCGTTTTTGTGCCTAAAGCTTTAAAAAATGCGGAGTTTGTTTTTGTCAGACATGATGCCCATCGCCCAAACTTACGACCGCCTTATGATGGACCATTTAGAGTGCTGGAAACAGGAGAGAAGCATTTTTTGCTAGATTTGGGAGGCAGAAAGGAAGTGATTGGCATAAACAGGCTCAAACCCGCTTTTGTGATGGCTGACGAAGCTGTGCAGTTGGCGAGGGCCCCCCGGCGTGGCAGACCCCCTAGAGGGCATTCCCCAGAACACCCACAGAGATTGACTAACAGTTCTTCTAACCCACAGACAGCCCCACAGCAGGAGGACACTGCGGAGGCAGTAAAGCCGGCTTACAGCAAATACGGCAGAAGAGTAAGGCCTAAGCGGCATGTGGACTGATATGTAGTGATTTTGTTATGACATGCATCTTTAGTTATGATTGTTCCATCTTAGACGTTTGGGGGGGGGTCATGTGGGGCACATATGTTGGTTTCATATGCTCCACAGATATATTACTGTATGTTTATTGTGTGCTTCACGTCTCAAGGGAACTAAGGGACTGAGCCTCCTAGAGGTAACAGGAGGGTGTGAGATTTGGCCTTTTGTTTCAAGGAGATGGCCTTGAGAGATTTCCTGACCACCGGAGACTAGGGGGTGGATGGTGTTAAGATCGGGGGAAGTGACTGGGATTAAGTACCATGTGACTGTATGTTTGATTAAACACCATGTGACTGTAGGTTTGATGTCCTGGGTATAAAAGGACAGATGTGAGAAGATTCATCCTCTTTTTCTGCTTTTGAATGTTGGAGAATGTTATTGTGAATAAAGCTGAACCTGAGGAATAAAACTCAGTCTCGTCCTTCACAAATCTCCACAAGAACGACATTCTTTAAAAGCTCTGAGCCCAATCACAACTGTATAAAAATTTTAAAATTTCAGAAGCTAAAAGTGTAATTTAAGTTTCTGCATCTGATCAATTAGATTTTAGATTTTCTGCTTAAATCTGCTGTTTTGGCTGCAGTGATATACAGTAAATGCGTATGAAACATTTATAACTACTAAAAGCTGCCTCTTTAATCTTTAGAGTAAATCATTTAAACACTTATCTAAAGCTAACACAAGGCAAACTGATCACTGCTCAATATAACCTGAGGATATATTGCTCAATATAACCTCAATATAAGGATGCACTGCTCGATATAACCTGATACGATCAAATAATTCTGCACTGCATCAGATCTGTCAAAAGATTTGTGCACGCATGATCACGTTCAGATTGATTAATACCGAACTTTGCATTGAATTGGTGAAAGACCCTTTTCTGTGAGGTAAATTAGGACCATTGATTTCAAGTTACAATCTTATAAATCTATATTTATGGTAATGCACAGCTGAGTATATTGCCCACTTAGGTTAAGTGCCAGTGGATACTAGTATATTGTACAATACAATGATCTTTAACCTGCCATCAGAATTTTTTTGGGGGATTTTTTTTTTTTGGGGGGGAGGGGGGGATTTGTGTACTTTATTGATCCCCAGAGGGGAAATTGAGGGCATCCACCTGGATGGATGAAGCAGCCACAGTACGGTGCTATCCCTTCACCATTCACACACACATTCACATCTAGGGTCACTTTAAAGTCTCCAATTAACTAAACCTGCATGTTTTTGGCCTGTGGGAGGAAACCGGAGAAATCCCTGAGTAAACCCACGCAGACACGGGGAGAACATGCAAACTCCACACAGATCACTGCTGGTCAGGGGCTGGGATCGAACCCAGGATCCCATGGCCAAGGGTGAGTTGCTGTGCTGCCAAAGTGCTGACCACTGCTCCACCGCACTGCCCAATTTACATATTAAAGTAAAAAAAAATAAAAAATTCTAGAAATGTATAGCCAGTACATTGATGTGGCCCAGCTTTGCCCACAAGCAATCCCAGGATACTTTTGCCAAACGCGTCACGAGCAGCCGCCATTGTGCATTTGCGAAAAGGTCCATGCTTTTTATAGTGATGCTCATTCACAAAATTGTAATTGTGATGATGCCAAGTCCAAACACATACAGTACGTAATTTGAGAACTTCTTTTTAATAATAATAATAATTTTATTTATTTATTTTTTTATTTTACCTTTATTTAACCAGGAAAAAAACCCGTTGAGATTAAAAACTTCTTTTTCAAGGGAGTCCTGGCCAAGAGGCAGCAAAAAAATCACAAATACACTTACAATGACATACAAATCATATAAAACAGTTACAAATTAGTGAGGCCATCTCAAGTGTTCTCAATCTGGATTTAAAGTCGTTCAATGAAACAAGTTTCGTTAGTTTCCAGTCTTTTTGCAACATGTTCCATGTAGAGGGGGCCGTCCCAGCTCAGTACGGGCAAATGGAACAGAAAGCAACAAATGATCATTAGAACGTAAACCATAAGAATCAACACTTCTCTGTGTGACCAAATTACAAATGTAAGGGGGCAACAGTCCAAGCATGGCCTTGTAAATAAAAATGTACCAGTGAGTCAACCTCCTGGTGGACAAAGAGGGCCATCCCACTCTAGAATACAGTTCACAGTGATGGGTCAAGGCTCTACAGTTTGTAACAAACCTCAAAACAGCATGATATACAGAGTCAATCTTACTCAGACACTAAGCTGAAGCGTTCATATACAAGAGGTCTCCATAATCTAAAATAGATTAAAAAAAGTTGCAGTAACAAGACACTTTTTAACCTCAAAAGAAAAACAACATTTATTTTGAAATAAAAATCCCAGTTTCAGTTTAAGTTTCTTCACAAGATTTTCAACATGGGGCTTAAAAGTCAGTGCGTCATCAAGCAAGATACCAAGATACTTGTACGAGTGAACCACCTCAATTTCATTTCCCTCAAAAGTGGACACTGTGGGAAAAATTTGTGGACTCTTCCTAATATTTGAAAACCACATCAGTTTAGTTTTGTCAGCATTAAGGACTAGTTTTAGCTGCAGAAGTGTGTGCTGCACCACATTAAAAGCTTTCTGCAGAGAAGCAACAGCATTAGCAGGGGAAGAGCCAAAGCAGTAAATAATTGTGTCATCAGCATAAAAATGCAAACTAGCATCAGACACATTTTGTCCTAGCTCATTAATGTACATAATGAATAGGAGGGGTCCTAATACAGAACCCTGTGGAACCCCCTTGTGGACACTGACAATTTCAGAACACAAACCATCATCTTTAATACATTGGGTCCTGTCACTCAAATAATTTGCGAACTAGGAAACTACATGTTCCGACAGTCCAAAACTGATGAGTCTTTGCTTTAAAACTGTGTGGTCCACAGTGTCAAAAGCCTTTGACAGATCAATGAAAAGTGCAGCACAGTGCTGCTTTTTATCAAGAGCAACAAGTATATCATTGACCACTTTTGTAGCAGCAGTAATAGTGCTGTGCTTTTTTCTAAAGCCTGATTGCAGTTTTGAAAGAAGTTCATTTGAGTATAAAAACTCTTTAAGTTGATCACACACGAGAGATTCAAGAATCTTGGACAAGACACACAAATTTGATATTGGTCTGTAGTTAGTTAAAACTGCTGGGTCACCTCCTTTTAAGAGAAGAACCACAAAAGCTGACTTCCATACTACAGGAATCTCTTTGTTTTCAATTGATAAATTAAAAAGTACTGGAAGAGGCTGTGCAATAAAATCGGCAGCCATTTTTAAAAAGTAAGGCTCTATCAAGTCTGGTCCAGGAGGTTTTCTGTGATTCAAAGTTTTGAGAGCCTTATGAACTTGCTGTACAGTAAAAGGTACAAGTCTAAAAGGTTCTCCAAAAAACATTTGGGAATTAGTACAGTGAGGCACAGATGTAGCTCCTGTAGAGTTAAACAGAAAACCAGATGACACAAAATGCTTATTGAAGCAATTTAAAACCTCAGTTCTATCATAAACTGGGACTGAGTCATTTAAAGCAAAAGTAGGAAGAACCTGAGAGCTTTTGTTCACAGATAAACCTTTGATCACTTTCCAAAATTTCTGTGGATTATTAAGAGTCTCAGTTATGACAGATAAATAATATTCAGATTTAGCCTTTTTAATAAAAAAAGTGCATTTATTTCTCAGTTGTCTAAAAATGGACCAATCACTAGCAGTATCAGTTTTCCTGGCTTTGGCCCAAGCCACATTACGCTGATAAATGGCATCAGACAGTTCTGGAGAGAACCAGGGGTTTTCATGCCCCTTTACTCTGAATTTCCCTCTAGGAGCATGTTTATTTACAATTTTCTCAAAGTTTTCTTTAAAGAAAGTCCACGCTAACTCAACGTCTGGCAACAGGTCTATATGTTCCCAATTAACCAAGGACAAATCATGATGATAAGCTTGTTCATTAAATTTCTTCAAATTCCGCTTGAAAATAATGCACAGTTTACATTTGGGGATTTTTGTATCTCTGCACACTGCAACAACACAATGATCACTCAAATCATTGCAGAAAACACCCACAGATGAAAATTTATGTGGAGCATTTGTTAAAATTAAGTCAATCAAAGTGGACTTTTCAGGACTTTTAATATTTGGCCTAGTTGGATAGTTAATCAACTGGCTAAAATTTACAGAGTCACAGAAAGATTTAAATTCTTCAGAAGCTACGTTTAACCAATCCCAATTGAAGTCTCCTGCTATTAAAAGCTCATTGTAGTTTAATTTGGACAAAAGATGCTTTAAGGATGATAATAAGATAAGATAAGATAAGATAAGATAAGCCTTTATTAGTCCCACAACGGGGAAATTCCAGGATTGCAACAGCACAGGGATAGCAACACTCAGAGCAACAATCAGAAGGCAAGAAAAAAAAAACAAAAAAAAACAAGCAAGCAAGAGCAGCTAATATACATATGTACGTATTACTATAAAATATATATATATACACACACACACAGACACACAGTGCAGAGCATTGTAGCTGGATGGAATAAATATATGAATATATGAACACACAGTGCAGAGCATTGTAGCTAGATGGAATAAATATGTAAATATATAAACACCCACAGTACGGAGCATTGCAGCTAGGTGGAATAAATATGCAAGTATATAAACACACACAGTGCGGAGCAATGTAGCTAGATGGAATAATATGTAGATATATAAATATATAAACACACCCAGTGCTGAGCATTGTAGCTAGATGGAATAAATATGTAAATATATAAACACACACAGTGCAGAGCATTGTTGCTAGATGGAATGAAACAGCATAACCGTCTACTTAGTTATCCTACATGGTATGATTATGTGCCCATACATATTCTCACCCTCCATAGCGACCGGTAAGTTCCTAGTTGTATGCCGGAGGGGACCATTGTGTAAGTCTATTGCATCTTTTGCATTCAAAAAACTATTAGTTTGTTACGTCTTTTTGCTATCTCTGCGAGCAGCCCTGCTTAGGTTGTACAGTCTGACAGCCGTTGGTAGGAAGGACCTACGAAACCTCTCGGTTGTGCACCTGGGATGATGTAGTCTGCTGCTAAATGAGCTCCTCAGTGCATTCAGTATGTCCTGCATAGGGTGGAACTCGGACTCCAGCAGAGATGACAGTTTAGCCACCGTCCTTCTCTCTCCTATCTCCTCCATCTAATGCCTCCTTGGTGGCAGATGGAGGTCTATAACAACCAACAACAGTTATGGGAAGGGATTTGGCTATTTCCATATTCAAGGCCAGAAACTCCATCTGCTTAGAAATGGGCTTAGACAAGACAATTGAAGCATCAAATCTTGATTTAACATAGGCGGCTACACCACCACCTTTTTTAGGCCTGTCAGTACGGAAGACATTGTATCCATTTATACTAATATCATCATCTGTGACAGCTTTTGTCAGCCACGTTTCAGAGATGATCACAACATCCGGATCAGTTGATCTAATCCAAATTTTGACCATGTCCATTTTAGGAAGTAAACTGCGCACATTAAGATGAATAATTTTGAGACCAGACATTGATTTAAAATCAGCAGGAGTCTGGATACATTGCAGATCAGGTCCAGGGTTTGGTTGCACATTTCCAGATAATAATAAAAGTAGGACAATCACCAATCTTTGCTTCACATCACATTTTGAAGCAGAATTTTTGTATATTGAAGCCAGGCGATTCTTTTCATTGAGCAAAAATGTGAGGTCATATAAAGTAAGAACATTTTGAAGTTTAAGTAATTCCCTTGGTACCTCTGTCCAGGAATCTATGACCCAGACCAAATGAGTCTGCGATTGCTCATAAACAACATTAAAATAAGTGCCACTATAGTAAGTGTCCCAAAAACACAACACATTGGCATGGGTACTCACCCAGGGAACATTATTTGATCTCGTGTTCCAGGCTGCCAACAAGCATATTAAAGTAATAAAAAATGCAATTGTCCTCCACTTTCTGCACATTAGCAGCTTAAAAGTTCTTATACTAAAAGAAATACTAAAAGAAAGAAATACTGCAAGGAGATGTTGCAGGCCCAAGCTAGATATCTCAGCTCCAGGAGTAATATAGGTCTTCCAACCCAATATCCAGGAAAATATTACAGGCCCAAGCTAGTAAGCTCAGCTCCAGGAGAGATGTAGGCCTCCCAGCCCAGTCTCCAGGGGGATGTTGCAAGCCCAAGCTAGTTAACTCAACTCCAGGAGGAATATAAGCCTTCCAGCCCAGTATCCAGGGAGATGTTGCAGACCCAAGCTGGCTAGCTCAGCTCCAGGAAGAATACAGGCTTTTCAACCCAGTATCCAGGGAGATGATGCAGACCCAAGCTAGTTAGCTCAGCTCCAGGAGGGGTATCGGCCACCCAGTCCAGTCTCCAGGGGGATGTTGCAGGCTCAAGCTAGTAAGCTCAGCTCCAGGAGGAGTATAGGCCTCCCAGCCCAATCTCCAGGGGGATGTTGTGGGCCCAAGCTAGTTAGCTCAGCTCCAGGAGAAGTATCAGCCTCCCAGCCCAGTCTCCAGGGAGGTGTTGCAGTCCTAAGCTAGCCAGTTCAGCCCCCAGGAGGAGCTGAACTGGCTGAGGAGCTTTTTTTTTTTTTTTTTTTTCACTTCCGGCACTCAGAGAGAGCAGACGCCTTTCTTCCTTCTCTCCCACCTGATTCTCTCCCTTCTGATCCCAGCTTGCAATGTTGCGTTTTTGTCTGTGTTTAGTCGCTCTTCTGCTGAATCTTAATCTAAATGGAAATTATGGATCTGGAAAGCGGCTTAACTGTGATTGTCACCACTTTAAAAGAAGAATGGGTCAGGGGGGAACCCAACGAGGAGACTCATGGACATTGGAATTCATGTGTCTGTGGAGATTTGGCAGAAAACATTATTGGATATGATCACAGGACTTCTATTTTGGCTATGAAGTTTCCTGATGTATCAGAAATTGAAGAAGCTGAGAGAGCTGATCAAAGCGGACCCGGGAAAGCTCCTTCATCAAATTCGACCAGTTGGGGAGGGCACGATTAGCGGCAAATGGTGAACTGAATGACAGTGATTCAGCTGGTGGAATTACATCTGGAGCCCTGTGCTCTCCATGGAATGTCTGTTTAAGCCTGTATATGGAAATTATGAAGCACAGAAGCGCATGAGAGAGGAAAATTCTATTCTCCGTGGGCTCTGAGCTGTGTAGATTTGACCATGTTTTGGTGCCCTGTTTACATTCCTCCCGATGAAGATAAGGTAGAAGTGGCAGCTGCTAACCCAAACAATCGACAAACAATTGCTGTTGTTTCAGCAGATTGAACTCCTCAAGGACAGTGCCCATGTGCCTTCATCTGCAAGCGAAGAGATAGACTTCAGACTTGTTTATAAGCCACATGATTATAACATCTATCCACTGCCAGGAGGCGCCCTCTGCTGTTCACTAGCAACTGTCACACCTACACTACACAATGCATACAACATTACACGACTGATACATATATACTGACTCATACACATACACTGCCTCTCTCAACTCTTGTTTTGTGTGATCTATATTGTCTGCTGATGTGCATTGGAGAGTTTTTTTCTATGTAATCACAATTTTGGTCATAAAATGAGCTTTATTTTGATTAACAATGCTTTTTTCTCTCTTCCTATTGTGTCACTTCCCTTCCCCCTCATTCCCTTCTTTACCCTCTACTGCTGACAGGTGCCCTTATGGCTGCCGCGTCATTGAGATGCGCTTATTCAGCGCGCCCATTGTCAAGTCAAATACCTCGTATGTTTATGTTTTTATGTAAACATGCTTGGCAATAAAGCTTTCTGATTCTGATTCTGATTCTGAACACAAGCCTCCCAGCCACCTCTCCAGGGGAATGCCACAAGCCCAGCCAACCAACTCGTCCTGGGCACAGGCCCAGACCTGTTAGCCGCACTCAAGGGTGATAGCAGTATTCTTTAAACTTGTTAAAAGTCATTAAACTCATTAAAAGTCCACAATTTACTTAAAACATATAAAGGGATTTCAATAAAAATATCAACTGCAACTTATAAAAAGAGATTTAAATGCAATAAAATCCATTAAAAACAACTTAATCCAGAGAGACACTGAGCAGACAATACACATGCTGCCATCTTGGATTGAAGTTTTTTCATGAAGTTTTTTCATAATAATAATAATAACAAAATTAATACCACTGCTACTATTACTAATAACAAATAATAATAATTACTACTACCACCACAATTTCATTGTACTATACAACTGTACAATGACAATAAAAGCCTATTCTATTCTATTACTACATTTAATAAAGTTAATAATACTAATACTACAACTAGTATTAATAATACTAAATAATAATTAACAATACTAACTAGAAAAGCACTCAGAGAGCACATACCTCTGCCAAGGCTCCTTCAGTCTCTCATGGATCACCTCCAAAATGTAATGGGTTTGTGTGTAGGCCTAGAGCTACTTGTGGTGAAAATTGCATCAAAGTCTGTCCCTTAGTTTTGGAGTATTGTGGCTGACACACTGTGAAAAGAGCCTTGGCTGAGGTATGCATTCCCAGATCATCACCAAAATATAATGGGTTCCTCTCTAGGCCAAGAGCCACCTCTGGTGAAAATTTCATCCAAATCCATCCAGTAGTTTTTGTGTAATCCTGCTGCACAAATACAAACAAAGCCCTTGGTGGAGGTATGCACTCTCAGATCATCACCAAAATGTAATCATCTGTTCCCCGTGCCATTACACACCTTTCCTGAAAATTTCGTCAAAATCCATTCATAACTTTTTGAGTTATGTTGGTAACAGACAGACAAACAGACAAACAAACCCCGGTAAAAACATAACCTCCTTGGTGGAGGTAATAAATAATAACAACTATTACTACTGATAGTAGTAATAGTTATAGATAGATAATAGATAGTAGTAGTAACACTCATCACAACTCCCAGCTGGTCTGGGAACACCTTGGTATCCTCTCTGAAGAGCTGGAGCAGGTGGCTGGGGAGAGGGAAGTCTGGGCTTCTCTGCTTGAACTGCTGCCTCCGCGACCTGGACCTCCGGAAAAGCTGTAGAAGATGGATGGATGGATGGACTACTGATAATGATAATACTGTACTAATATTAATAATAATAAAAACAATATTAATAATAAAAACAATAAAAATACTACTACTACTACTACTAATATTAATAATAATAATAATAATAGTTAATATTACTGATACTGAGATGGTGACATCTTACAAGTATCTGGGTGTTCACCTGAACAATAAACTGGACTGGTCAAACAACACCAACGCGCTCTACAAGAAGGGGCAGCGTAGGCTGTTCCTCCTGAGGAGACTCAGGTCTTTTGGAGTGCGAGGGACAATCCTGAAGACCTTCTACTATTCAGTGGTGGCATCAGCCATCACATTTGGAGTGGTCTGCTGGGGCAGCGGCAACATGGCAGCCTACAGGAAGAGACGGAACAGACTGATCAAAAAAGCCAGCTCTGTTCTGGGGTGATGCCTTGACCCAGTAGAGGAGATAGCAGACAGGAGGATGGTGGCTAAGCTGTCATCTCTGCTGGAGTCCGAGTCCCACCCCATGCAGGACACGCTGAATGCACTGAGGAGCTCATTTAGCGGTAGGCTGTGCCATCCTAAGTGCTCGAGGGAGAGGTTCTGCAGGTCCTTCCTACCTACGGCTGTCAGACTTTATAATCTAACAGGTGCTGCTCATAGAGGCCGTATTAAACATCACAACTTTGCACAATAGAGATCGTCCCCTCCAATACACAACTAAGACAATTTCCCAGGATTTACACTGACTCCTCATGCAGTACGTTGCAGATGCAGTGTGGATGGAGCCTTGCAACTGTCCCTACCACATCTATTTGTGTTTTGCAGCGGTATGGATGAGAACAGAGTTTGAAATACAAGATCACGCGAGAATTAGACAAAATAACGCGAGATCTCAAGAAATACCTGAGAGTGACTGAGATGAACTGATCGTGATCATGTAATAACAACAAGGAAGTGTGATGTAGCGGCAGCTCCCCACCTAGATTTTTGGCTTTAAATAAAACATAAGTATCAATTTTAATTCTATGAAGTGTTTGTATGTTATGTCAAGTTTTTACCTTCTCTGACACAGTGGTGGAGGAGTAGACCTCAGAAAATAACAAACGATCCTTAAATCCTTTTTAATGATCAAACAGCTATTAAATACCATGAGATACCGTGGGATTTCCTTGTGGATTATATCCAGCATTCATCAAAAATAGACTTGTTGTGTTTCATTAGTGAACTGAATCTGATGAGCTGGATTCATTCTGCAATGGTCTGGACCACGTGGGGATTAGAAAACTGACGAAAATAGGAACTATTTGCTGCGGAGGCCAGATCACAGCCGTAATGTACTGCATCTGTAATCAGTGTAGATCCAGGGTTGCAATTACTGAGGGTGTCAACAACACTGTTCATTCAAATGTGAAATATACTGTCTGGGTATATTTTTATATTTTGCCAGCTAATTTAACTAACTAAAGCTGCTGATACCATCTAGCTGCAATGCTCCTGTACTGTGTATATAACTGTGTACATACGTATCTATTTACTGCTTGGGCTAACCAACTTTTATTATCTTATTTACTATTGATCTGAGTGCTGCTATCCCTGTGCTGCTGCAATCCTGGAATTTCCCCATTGGGACTAATAAAGGCTTATCTTATCTTAATTCATTCTCGTTAATTCATTCATTCATCTTCTACCACTTAATCATTTTCAGGTCGGGGAGTTGGAGCCTATCACAGCATCTTTGGGCGAGAAGCAGAGTATACCCTGAACAGATCACCAGTCCATTGCAGGGCCAAAGAGACAGACAACCATTCACTCTCTCACCGAAGGACAAATTTGTCATGATGCTGAGCACGGTGGGAGAACCGTGCTCACGCTTTCAGTCATTTCCAGTGATTTTCTGTTCCTTTCCCACTTTAGTTTTATTATTGTATTTGAGTATGGCTATCTGTATTATGTTAGTTTGGTTATTATAGTCTTGTTTTTTTTAGTTTATATATTTATGAAACATCTTGTATTTCAAATTACATTGTCCTGTGTTTGTTTATGAGCCTTTGCCCTCACCTTCTTTCCCTCTTTGAAGTGTACATTAATTAGTATTGTTATTTACTGTTATTTACTGTTATTTGGTCCGTGCCTTGGTGGGTTATCATCATTCTTTGTTCTTTACCTGTATCTTGATTTATCATTTATTTCGGTCTGTGTTTTTACTTTGACAGCTTGCTTTATTTACTTCCTCTTCTAGCCAGTTTCACAGTTCATCACAGGTGTCATGATTTTGGACTAATTATTCCTTGCTCTTGTGATCACCTGTTCTTCATTTGTTTATTCTCTGTGTCCTATTTAAGAGACACCGTCTCACAGCTCGGGGAGGCATCCTTCATTCTGTTTCCAGATGTGAGTCCCACGTCTAGTCATTATATTCTGCATGTGTCTCACACTTCTCTCGTAGTAATCTTGTGTGTGTCCCACGCTAGAGCCTTCTCATCTCAAGCCTAGTAAGTTTATGTTCTCTTGGATTTATGTTTTTTCATTAAACATTTGCAACTCGGACTTACAGTCTGGACACCATGGTGATAGCAGCTTAACGCTGAAGCTCCAAGACCCCATCCTTGAAAATACCTTGAAAATCAGATTTAATGGATTTTTGGAAGAGTGAAAATCAAAAGACAAAGTCATTATGCCTAAAGGAAAACAGAAGAGATTGACATTTCCCAGGCCAAGACGCGCATCGGCCGGAGAATCTGACCTGGAGGACATCCACTCGGAAGCAGAGGAGCTGAATGAGGCTAGCAACACGGTTAGCTTAAAAACGATAATTCTAGAATTAAGAGAATTTCGCCGAGAATGTTGGGCCGAATTTCGTGACATTAAAGACAAAATAAAAAGGACAAACAACAGAGTGGACCAGGCTGAGGACCGAATCATGGAAGCAGAGGAAAGAATAAAAGGGGTGAAAGAAACCGTGCTGGAATTACTCAAACGACAGACAAGACTGGAGGCTAAGCTAACCGACCAAGAAGGAAGACTAAGAAGGGACAACAGAAGAATTCATGGTCTGAAAGAAGGAGTCGAGGACGGTTTCTCCACAATGGCTGCATGCGTGGAATCCATACTGAGAGAGAAGTTGGAAATTCCCCAATCCACCGACTTGAAGATAGAAAGGGCGCACCGTTCATTAGCCCCAAGGCCGTCGGCGGAAGCACCACCACGATCGGTGGTGGTGAAGTTTTCCAACTTCAGAACAAAAGAAGAGGTTTTGAGACTGGCTTGGCAGAAAAAAGGATTTATGCAGCAAGAAAGAAAAGTTTTTGTGGAGCACGACTACGCCCCAGAGGTCCTTAAAAAGCGTCAGGAATACAACAACGCTAAAAAGGTATTAAGAGAGAAGAAACTGTGCTTTCAAACTCCATTTCTGGTGAAGCTGAGGGTTTTTTATGGGGAAGAGATGTGTCTCTACAACTCGGCGGAAGAAGCAACCACGGATATGGCGAGAAGAGGGCTCCCAGTAACGGTGTATAAACCCGCAGCAGACCCGATTGAAAGAATCAATGCTCAAACGTGGTGCACACAGAAACCCTCAAAATCCACGGGCCAGCAGCGGGAAACCCAGCGCCAGGGCTATAAGGAAAAACTGAGCGCTTTCAGGATGGAATAACGATATTTTTAGTCAATCTGCGCATCCAAACCTCCTCCTTCAAGGTAACAAACATTAAAGGAGATGCGGAACCAGCAAGTGGTAAAACATTTCATGGAACAGTCATAATATTAGAAACAAGTAAGTCTTTAAAAAAAATACTTGTTAAAATAGAAATGTGACAATGAACCACATGAACTCTCCACACTAACAAATACTGTATTAACGTGATTGTTTGCTGTGATGGTGGTGGGAGGTTGCGTACAATTTCATAGGGTATAGGCATAAAAAAAAAATCATTACAAGTTCGGATTGGGATCTGAAATTCACATTAAAAACATGGGACAACTTACAGGGGTAAGAGAGGGCCCTCAACACGTAACAGAGTTTGAGGAATTTCCCTCAGAGCCGACGCACCATCAAGGCTCTTCTAAGGTCGCTAAAAAGATCTCAGCTCAGGAAGATCTTTTGACAGTTTTTTGTTTTAAAGTTTTATATACTATGTTCTTAATGTTTTTTATGTTCTTAATGTTCTTTCAGTTTCTGAGTAGCATAAAAGAGGGCCACTACACTGTTTTACTAAATAAGACAACACAATGGAGAAACAGGGTGTAACCAAAATAATCTCATACAATGTAAAAGGGATCCTGAATCCAGTTAAAAGATCCAAGATTCTAGGCAAAATGAAAAAAGACAAAGCAGGAATAATATTTTTACAGGAAACCCACCTAACAGACTTGGAGCACACCAAACTTAATAGACAAGGGTTTAAACTGATCTCTTCATCTTCATATAAGACCCTATTCCTACCAGGTTATTTAAAGAAGTCTTCCCACTTATTGGTAGCTTTATTCTTCATATAATCAATTCTTCATTAACTTTAGGCCATGTACCGCAGGCTTTTAAAACGGCTGTAACCCTTACTCAAAAAGCCAACGCTAGATCCAGGAGCTTTAGCTAACTATAGACCAATCTCTAATCTCCCTTTCATTTCAAAAATCTTAGAAAGAGTTGTTGCTACGCAATTATTTGACCACCTGCAGGGAAATGGTTTACTTGAAGAGTTTCAATCTGGGTTTAGAATCCATCATAGTACTGAAACAGCCTTAGCGAAGGTCACTAACGACCTCCTCATTGCATCTGATAATGGACTAGTTTCTGTACTTGTCCTTTTAGATCTTAGTGCAGCTTTTGATACTATTGATCATAATATTCTACTTGATAGATTAGAACACTATGTTGGACTTAATGGAACTTCGTTGCAGTGGTTTAGATCTTATTTATCTGATAGGTTCCAGTTTGTTCATGTAAATGATGAGTTTTCTTTCAGCTCAAAGCTTAGTCATGGAGTTCCACAGGGATCTGTGCTAGGCCCTACTCTTTTTAGTTTATATATGCTTCCGTTAGGCAACATTATTAGAAAGCACTGTATACATTTTCACTGTTATGCAGATGACACACAATTATACCTGTCAATGAAGCCAGATGATACTAATCAATTAGCCAAGTTAGAAGCCTGTCTTAAGGAAATCAAAGCTTGGATGACTTGTAATTTCCTGCTATTAAATTCAGATAAGACTGAAGTCATTCTTGTTGGTCCAAAAAACCTTAGAAATTCCTTTCCAAATCAAACTTTCAGTTTGGATGCAGTTACTCTTTCTCTTAATAGCTCTGTGAGGAACCTTGGAGTTATTTTTGATCAGGATTTGTCCTTCAATTCACATATTAAATTTGTTTCTAAGACTGCCTTCTATCATTTGCGTAATATTGCCAAGATTAGGAGCATCTTGTCTCAGAGTGATGCTGAGAAGCTGATCCACGCTTTTGTTAGCTCGAGATTAGATTATTGTAATTCTTTATTATCAGGCTGTCCTAAAACATCTTTAAAAAGTCTTCAGCTGATCCAAAATGCTGCAGCAAGAGTTTTAACAGGTACTAGAAAGAGAGATCATATCTGTCCGGTTCTGGCGTCCCTTCATTGGCTTCCCATAGAGTTTAGAATTAAGTTTAAAATCCTTCTTCTTACTTACAAAGCTCTAAACAATCAGGCTCCTTTTTATTTAAAAGATCTGATACTACCGTATCATCCTAACAGAGCACTACGCTCCCAAAATGCAGGATTACTTGTAATACCTAGAATCTCCAAAAGTACAATGGGAGGCAGAGCCTTCAGTTATCAAGCTCCTTTCCTGTGGAATCAGCTGCCAATCTGGATTCGGGAGTCAGACTCGATCTCTGTTTTTAAGAATAGGGCTAAAACCTACCTTTTTGATATAGCCTACAATTAGGGAGGGATCATGTGTTTCTGAACCCTCCCTTAGTTATGCTGCTAATAGGTTTAGTCAGCCGGGGGACCTCCAGTAATGCACTGGGCCTCACTCCTTTCCTCACTCTCTATGAAATATTTTTTTTTTTTTGCTGGTCATTAACATTTGTTTGTTCTCTCCCATAGATTGAGTCCCCATCGTGCTGTTTGCTCTCTACATGTCTGTTCTTTTCTTCTTCTCTATCCCCTCACCCCCCAGCCAGTCGCAGCAGATGACTGCCCCTCCCTGAGCCTGGTTCTGCTGGAGGTTTCTTCCTGTTAAAAGGGAGTTTTTCCTCTCCACCGTCGCCAAGTGCTTGCTCACAGGGGATCGCCTGATTGCTGGGGTCTTTCTGCAACTGTGGGGGTCCCCCCTACAGTTGATAGTGCTATGAGATGACTGTTGTTGTGAAATGGCGCTATATAAATAAAGTTGAATTGAATTGAATTGAATATAAGTCAGGGAGGAGGAGGGGGGTAGCAACATTGATCTCAACCAAAATTATGTTTGAAAAAAATTCAGAACACAAAGATAAAGAAGGGAGATTTAGCATGGTACTTGGTCGGCTAGAGGGAGAAGATATCACCCTGCTGAATGTATATGCACCTCCAGGGGCTAACTGGAAATTTTATAAAAATGTATTTGACCTAATGATAACTAAAACCAAAGGTTTAATGATATGTGGGGGAGACTTCAATCTAAGACTAAATCCATACTGGAATGCATCAGGTAATTCTCCACATCAAAATAACACTCAAAGTAGAAAAACTCAAATGCTACTAAAAGAAATGGGAATCTGTGACGTGTGGAGGGAACTCAACCCCAGTGTAAAAGATTATACATTTTACTCAGCACCACATTCATCATACTTAAGGATTGACAATTTTTTTTATGTTTAATAGAGACATTGGAAGAGTAAAAACATGTAAAATAGGACTGATGGATCTCTCTGACCACAGTCCGATCTATATGGACTTAAATATCCAAAAATACACAAATAATACATTTTCTTTGAGGTTAAATTCAAATGTGCTGAAAGGACCACTGAAAGATGAATTGGAATCAGATATTCTCTGATATTTGGAAGAAAATGATAATGGAGAAGTATCCCCTTTAATACTGTGGGACACATGCAAAGCTGTAATAAGGGGAAAGATTATCGCAAAACTGGCAACCCAAAAGAAACTGAGACAAGAAAAACTAACCACATTAGAGTCAGAACTTAAGAAACTAGAAAAAGAGCACAAAGGCAACATTCTAATGACTCGCTCAAAATTAAGGAAATTAAAAAACAAATAAACAAGATCTACACAATCGAAATCCAGAAGAAACTTACATTTCTGAAACAAAAATACTATGAAACAGGTAGCAAATTGGCAAAATTACTAGCCTACAAATTGAGGAAACAACAAACGGAAAGAGCAATCTACAAAATCAGAGACCCAGTATCAAAGGAAATAAAATTTAGAATTCAGGAAATTCTTAAAAGCTTCAAGAATTACTACAAGAACTTATACTCCCTCAAAAAACACAAAATCACATCCGAAGCCTTCCTAAATACATTAAATCTTCCCCAACTTACTGAATCACAAAATAAAACACTACTGTCAGAAATACAACCTAAAGAATTAGAAAAATCAATTACAAAACTTAAAGCTAGCAAATCCCCAGGAGCAGATGGCTATACAGCAGAGTGGTACAAAACCTTTAAACAGCAACTATCTCCTCTCCTCCTGAAAACATTTAACTATGTCCTCCACACAGGGGAAATCCCCCCCTCCTGGAGAGAAGGGGTCATTGCAGTCATACCTAAACCTGAAAAGGATAAACTAGACTGCTCCAACTACAGACCAATCAGTGTGTTGAATCAGGACTATAAACTTTTTACCGCTATCCTTGCCAAAAGGTTAGAAAATATACTGACAGACTTAATTCATTTAGACCAAACAGGTTTTATAAGACAAAGACAGACACAAGATAACATTAGACGCACTTTACACATAATTCATCATATAAAAAAATGTAATTTTAATGCAGCCATATTGGGATTAGATGCTGAAAAAGCATTTGATTCGGTTGACTGGTCTTTCCTATATAGAATTTTATCCAGTTTCAATTTCCATAATAACTTCATTAGAGCTATCCAGGCATTATATAAAAAAACCAACAGCTAAAATAAGGATTAACGGTAAATTATCATCATCTTTTGAACTGGAAAGAGGATGTCATCAGGGCTGCCCCTTGTCTCCACTGCTCTTTGCAATCTTCATAGAACCTCTGAGCCAATGGATAAGACAGAATCAAAAAATTCAAGGTATTACACTTGGTCAGAAAGAACATAAAATAGCACTCTTTGCTGATGACATTTTAATATACCTGGGGCAGCCGGACACCTCTTTTCCAGAACTAATCTCAGTTTTTTCAGAGTATGGAGAGTTATCGGGGTACGAATTAAACATGCATAAAACCCAAATTTTAACATTCAACTATGACCCAAATCAATATTTACTAAGCAAACTCAAAACCAACTGGGAGATGGAATCTATGAAATATCTGGGGATCAATATCCCGAAACAACTCAACAAAATTATAACACTAAACTATGATCCACTGATGGCAAAAATAAAATCTGATCTAGCAAGATGGAATATGATACCATTCTTGGGTACTGCACAAAGAATTGAATCAGTCAAAATGAATATACTTCCACATCTTCTATACCTTTTCCAAACAATACCGGTAGAACCTCCCAAAAAAACATGGCAAGAACTGGACAGAAGGATCTCAAGATTCATATGGCAGGGCAAGAGACCTAGAATCAGATATAGAACCCTACAGCTAAACAAAGACAAAGGTGGGCTCGCACTGCCAAATATCAGGGACTATTTTAAAGCCGTACAAATTAAAACTTTGGATGGAAAAGTTGACATTTGCACTGAGACAGGACATGGATGGGTTCTTGAACTTTTGGCAACCCTGGAAACATATGTGTCCTCCATCAGATCTAATCTTTGACAAATACCATTTCAATAATGGCACCTCTCTTTGCTCCAAAGCTACTCAGATTCTCTTTTATTTTTCTGCTCTTTTGTTTTTGTTTTTTGTTTTTGTTTGTTTTGTTTGTTTTGTTTTGTTTTTTGTTCTTCTTTTAATTTCTTTTTTTCTTTCACTTAAAAAAAAGGGTGTTGTAATATTTTTTTTCCAATGTCAAAAAACAAAAAAAGGGGGAATATGTGATGAAAATGTAAACAATGCAATGCTGTAATGACATGTATACCCTTTACAAAAACTTAAATAAAAAAAACAAAACAAAAAAAACATTTGCAACTCACAGCCAGTATTTGGGTCTTCGTTCCACCCCTTTTGAGCAATTCCTGACAGACGGATGCCACCAGTTTGGACCCGGCGGCTGTGAGTTTGCCTTTTTCCATCTCTTTTTTTTTGTGTTGCTAGAGGGAGAGAGGACTGAATTATGCCAGCATACCGGAGCTCAGCCAACAGAAGACGGTTGGCAGCCGGTGGCCCCAGTGTGAATGAACTTTGGGCGGTTCAGTTCATCCAGGAGTTTGTCACGGAAGCTCTCACCTCCCGCACTTCAGCGGAAGTCCTGGAGAATGTGGAGGCAGCACCTGGGATAGTGGAGGCGCATCCCAGGCTGAGGAATTACTCTGAGTACACGGAGCTTCTGACAACCGTCTCCACCCTCCATATACATTCCGGGCGCTGGTAAAAAACTCACCACCATCAGTACCTGTGCCAATGAGAAAGCGTCCCCTGATACAGATGTCTTCAGCCTTTCGCTGTTTGCCAGCCGTGAGATGCCACCCTCCAGCATCAACCTCCACTCTTCGCTGAATCCTGTCTGTACCTGAGCTGGAAAAAGAATGTCCCCTGGTGCAGACACCTCCAGCTTCTCGCCGCCACTCAGCTGCATCCCACCAGAAGAACTTTTCTGCTTCACAAGCAGCAGTCCTTACACCACTCCAGAGCACCGTAGCAACAGCCTCCTCCTCTCTCCAGAGTTTCTCATTGGTGGCTGTTCCGTCAGCTCCTTCCTCCTCGTCTGTTGCTGCTGTTTCCTTCTCCTCCACGGCATCAGCGCCCGCTGCTGAGCATCCTGCTGCCTTGTCCCCAGCTTCACCCGTCATCATGCCTGCAGTGCCGGCTTTTCCATCTTCTACATTGGTGCCCACATCCACTGCAGCCATCGAGAGGGATTCACCTGGGCATTCAGCAACAGCAACCACAACAGCACAGGAATTAAGGCAAGTAACCTTTTCATTCTCTAACACTAATAAATGAATTGTCTTGCCTTATTCCTGGTGTGTGTGTGTGTGGGGGGGGGAAGGGCTCAGCAGCAGCCATACACTTTGGCTGAGCTCTCACCACCTGCTGGTGCATCCATCCATGCATCTTCACCTGCTTCTCCTGTGTCCTCCTCTGTTTTTTCTGTGTGTCCGCCTGTCCTGGGAGGGAGCCGTCCAACGATGGAGGAGCCTGCCATTCTGGAGAATCCTGTTCCGGCCCTGCAGCCACATTTCAGATGGAAGAGGGACACCCTTTGGACTCCGAAACCTGTGCCGACAACTGAGTGTCCTCTGGTTTCAGCATCGCGGGACCCGGTGCCATCAGTGAGATGTTTCCTGGCTCCGTTACACATGGCTAGGGTTCTGCCAGCTTCAGCCGTCACGTCTGGGGTTTCGCCAGTGCCAGCCACCATGTCTGGAGTTTCACCAGCTTCAGCCACCGTGCCAGAAGTTCTGCCAGTTCCTGTCGTCATGGTTGAAGTTTCACATGTCATCATGCCTGCTGCTTTGGCTGCAGCAGTAGACTCACTGGGGTCATGGTCGGCGGTGGAGCTTGAGTTAAGGCAAGTCCTCTTTTTTGTCTTCACAACATCAGTATTTGAGAGATCTTGCTTGGCTCTTGGCAGGGAGAACCAGTTGCAGCTGCCATCTGCTCCTGAGTTTTCCCCGTCGGGCTCCACTGCTGCCAATGATAGTGGCCCAGTGTTTGATTCTTCTTCCCCTTCTGAGTCTTCGTCTGGTGTCGCTGATGGTCATCAGTCCACTTCATCTGGTTTTGCCGATGGTCATCAATCCTCTTCGTCCGGTTTTGCCGATGGTCAGCTGTCCTCTTCGTCTGGTTAAGATAAGATAAGCCTTTATTAGTCCCACAATGGGGAAATTCCAGGATTGCAACAGCACAGGGATAGCAACACTCAGAGCAACAATCAGAAGGCAAGAAAAAACAAGAGCAGCTAGTATACATACGTACACATTACTATAAATATATATATATATATATATAGACACACAGTGCGGAGCATTGTGGTTGGTGGATGTGCAGCAGAAAGTCTAAGCTCTCTCTCCGCGGATGCGGCGGGCCAGCTGGATGTCTTTGGGCATGATGGTGACCCTCTTGGCGTGGATGGCGCACAGGTTGGTGTCCTCGAAGAGACCCACCAGGTAGGCCTCGCTGGCCTCCTGCAGAGCCATGACGGCGGAGCTCTGGAAGCGCAGGTCGGTCTTGAAGTCCTGAGCAATCTCCCTCACCAGGCGCTGGAAGGGCAGCTTACGGATGAGCAGCTCCGTGGATTTCTGGTAGCGACGGATCTCTCTCAGAGCCACGGTACCGGGCCTGTAATGGTGAGGCTTCTTCACTCCGCCGGTGGCCGGAGCGCTTTTCCGAGCAGCCTTGGTGGCCAGCTGCTTCCTGGGGGCTTTTCCTCCAGTAGATTTACGGGCGGTCTGCTTGGTTCTTGCCATCGCTCTTTATTATTCTGTTTTGCCAAGGGTCAGCAGTCCTCATCGTCTGGCTTCGCCGAGCTTCAGCAATCCTCTTCGCCTGGCTTCGTCACTGGTCAGCCGTCTTTGTCATCTTGTTTCCTCGCTGGTCAGCCGTCATCGTCGTCTGTTTCCCCGCTGATCAGCCATCTTCGTCATCTGGTTTCCTCGCTGGTCAGCCATCTTCGTCATCTGATTTCCTTGCTGGTCAGCCATCTTCATCGTCTGGTTTCCTTGCTGGTCAGCCATCATCGTCGTCTGGTCTCCTCGCTGGTCAGCCACCATTGCCGTCTGGGTTCGCCGCTGGTCAGCAGTTATCATCAGGTGTCAACGCTCCTCAGCTTCTGGCCCGCTGGATCCATGCTTCAGCCCCTGCGGTCCGCAAAGGGCATGTTTTCCAGCTGCCGTCTCCAGGAGGAGACGCATCGTGTTCCATGATCCGATGGCTCAGGGATGCTGGGAGTCCACCTGACAGATCGCGTTCTCTGGTTTGTTGGGTTTGGAATGCTGGGAGACCATCTGCTTGGGTGGCTCAGGGACTCTGGAAGGCCACCTGACACATTTCAGCTCGTGATCTGGTGGTCTTGGGACTCCAGCAGACCACCTGAACTGCCTTATTTTCTCGCCTGGTGGTCCTGGGGTTTCTATGGGCCACCTGATCTGTCTTGTCTTGGTTCTCTGTTGAGAAATTTGTTTTGACCCACCTGCCCTTTTTTATCCCACTGCCCTCCCTGGTACAGTGATTCTTCTGTTCTTGTTGGGGGGGGGGGGTCTTTTTTGTGACGTTACGTTGGGGTGTCTGGATCCACCCATTGAGGGAGGGGCTCTGTCATGATGCTGAGAACTGTGGGAGAACCGTGCTCACGTTTTCAATCATTTCTAGTCATTTTCTGTTCCTTTCCCACTTTAGTTTTATTATTGTACTTGAGTATGGTTATCTGTATTATATTATCTTTGTTTGGTTATTATAGTCTTGTTTATATATTTATGAATCATCTTGTATTTCAAATTACATTGTCCTGTGTTTGTTTATGAGCCTTCTTTGCCCTCACCTTAGTTCCCTCTTTGAAGTGTATATTAATTAGTATTGTCATTTACTGTTAGCTGGTCTGTGCTTTGGTGAGTTATCATCATTCTTTGTTCTTTACCTGTATCTTGATTTATCATTTATTTTGGTCTGTGCTTTTACTTTGACAGCATGCCTTATTTACTTCCTCTTCTAGCCAATTTCGCGGTTCATCACAAGTGTCATGATTTTGGACTAATTAATCCTCGCTCTTGTGATCACCTGTTCCACATTTGTTTATTCTCTGTGTCCTATTTAAGGGACGCCGTCTTGCAGCTCAGGGCAGCGTCCTTCATTCTGTCTCCAGACGTGAGTCCCACGTCTAGTCATTATATCCTGATTGTGTCCCACGCCAGATCGTTCTCGTCTCAAGCCCTGTAAGTTTATGTTGTTTTTTTTTAATTTGTGTTTTTTCATTATACATTTATAACTCACAGCCAGCATTTGGGTCTTCGTTCCGCCCCGCCTGGGCGATTCCTGACAAATTTAGAATCCCCATGAGGCCAATTAACTCAACATGCATGTCTTTGGCCTGTGGGAGGAAACCAGAGTACCCGGAGAAAACCCACACAGACACAAACACAGGAAGAGCATACAAACTCCACACATAAGGGTCACCAATGGTCAGCGGTGAGAATGAACCCACAATGGTCAAGGGTGGAATCGAACCCATGACCTTCTTGCTGTGCTGCCACAGTGTTAACCACTGCTCCACCGAGCTCCCAATAGTTAATAATACTAATATTAATAATAACAATAATAAAATCTACTACTACTACTAATAATAATAATAAGTTAATAATACAAATATCAGTTATAATAAGAAGTACTACTGCTACTAATAATAATAATGGTGATGATAATAATAACAAATAATATTGCAACTTTTCAAGATTGTCTCCTGTATATATCTGTGCGATTCTTTTGTTGATCTGTTGTCTTCTCATTCTTTGCCAAAAGAAAAAGACAAAGAATACTGAACTGACAGTGTTTTAAACCATAACAGATACTGAAAATTTCTATACTCAATATTTGTCTTGCATACTGAAAGTACCAATATAAACAACTACCTTCGAGAACTTGATGAAAAGGTTAAAAAGAACATTTTCAGTTCATGTGCTTTTTTCATGATGTTTATTCATTCAGTACAGTCAAACAGCGCAATATGTACAGTTATGACAACATTTAGCAGAAACCAGCTTTATCTGTGTAACTTCACATTATTAAGCATCTACAACACAATATATTCTTACTGAAATGTCTCCAAACACAATGAAGGAAGTAAATCCTATCTGCGTGTTATGCACTTATAACACATTTAATCCATTTTATTCCTTGGGGTGCCACTGTAGGAACGATTATGGGCGGAGCTTCTCGTTTTGGCTGAAGTAGTGTTAAATCAATCAGCAAGAGTGGAGTAGGGAGGCATTTAAAATAGCGTTTTTAAAAGTTTTTCAAATTCTTTTTAATGTATAGTCCACATACGTGTTTTGCACTCAAGTGGCAGCTTGTCATAATTCAGGACAAGAGTGAGGCTCAAACGCAGAGCTACTACACCAAATGAACACTCAGACTCAGATGTAAAAGTTTCACCAGTTTATTGCAAAAACAAAACCTAACACACAAATCTAAATAAAGGACCACGCTTAAAGAAAAGAGTAAAATAAAAACGCATTTAAATTTAAACACAAAAACTGGTGCCCACTGGAGCACACGCAGCCTACGGGAAAGAGCAGAAAGAGGTGATTAAGGACAGAATCTCCACAAGAGGAGAAAAAGATTAGGAGAACATTTACTGCTGAGAGCAGAGGAGCCCAGTGGGGAACTCCTGCATGGGACCAGGGAAACAGGGGAAAGACGGTTGACCTGGGTGGACGTCCAGTGTCTTCGGGTCAGGGGAGCGTGATCAGCCCCGGAGTACACACCGCTCAGGTGGCAGCAAACCTGAAGGGAGAGAAGGACACGGGAGTGAGAACACAGATCAACAGAGGAAAATAACTTAATGTGGTGTAGACTCAAGTAGCAAACCTATTGATCCAGCTGTGAGCTCTTCACACGCTGGCTCTTAAAATGCTGGACAATCAGGAAGCGGCAGGTGTGTCAATCAGGCAGGCGTTGGTAATATTCCGGAGCCGGGAAGACAGGAACAGGAGGGGAGGGGGAGCACGCTCGCCTGATCATCATAGTGCCTCCCCCTCAAGGGGCACCTCCTGGCGTCCCACTGGGCTTGTGCGAGTGCGTCCGATGGAATGCCCATATCATTCGCTTATCCAAGATATAAGACCCCGGAATCCAGGACCTCTCCTCTGGACTGTACCCTTTCCAATGGACCAAATACTGGCACCCACGACCCCGTCGATGGACATCCAGGATCTTCTCTACCGTGTAGGTGGTCTGACCGTCGATGACCCGGGGAAGAGGTGGGGGAACCGGAGGAGGGTAGAGAGGGCTGGCAGAGAGGGGCTTGATGTGGGAGATGAGGAACGTCGGATAGCTCCACATGGAAGGTGGCAGGTCAAACCGAACAGTGACGTCATTGATGATCCGCTTGATGGGGAATGGGCCCAGATAGCACAGGGAAAGCTTCTGGGACTCTGTCTTCAGCGGGATCTGTTTGGCGGACAGCCAGACCTTCTGTCCCACCGTGTACTTCGGCGCTGGTGCACGTCTGCGGTTAGCATACAGTTGGTTCTGCTCCGCAGAGCAGAGAAGGGCAGCTCTTGTGACCCTTCACAGACGACGACAACTGCACACGTGGACCTCCACGAATGGAACGGGGAGACCCCTGTCCGCCATGGACAGCAGAGGTGGAGTGTAGCCCATCGAGGCCTCGAACGGAGTAAGCCCAATAGAGGAGGAGACAGCAGAGTTGTGCAAATATTCCACCCAGGTCAGGTGGGACCTCCAGGTGGTGGGGTTTCAGGATGCTATGCACCTCAGGGTGGCCTCCAAGGACTAATTGGCACACTCAGCCTCACCGTTGCTTTGCAGATGGTATCCAGACGTCAGGCTGGCTGTAGCACCCAAGAAGTGGCAAAATGCCTTCCACACCTGGGATGTAAACTGTGGACCCCAGTCCAAGAAAATGTCTATAGGAATCCAATGCAAATGGATCACGTGTTGCGTTACCATATCGGCCATCTCCGTGGCAGATGGTAGCTTGGGGAGAGGGACAAGGTGGATGGCCTTGGAGAAATGGTTGATGATGGTAAGGACAACGGTGTTGCCTTGGGATGGAGGGAGGCCCATAACAAAGTCCAAAGCGATGTGGGACCACGGACGACTCGGCACAGGGAGGGGATGGAGGAGGCCAGCTGGCGGAGAAGAGTCCGACTTGTTCGCAGCACAGGTGTGACAGGCCTTGACATACTCCCACACATCCCTCCCGAGTGTGGGCCACCAAAACCTTCTCCTGAGCAGCTCAATAGTTCGGAAGATGCCGGGATGACAGGCGAAGAAGCTAGTGTGCCCCCACTTAATCACCTCGCTGCATAGCGTGGAGGGCACATATAGCTGGTTAGGCGGGCCTCCCTCCGGGATGGGTTCAGATGACTGGGCCTTCCGAACCCTCTTCTCAATCTCCCATGAGAGTGTCCTGAGAAAGCAAGAGGAGGGGAGAATAGTCTTCGAGGGAGATGCAGCAGCTGCGGAGGAGGAGGTGGAGGAGGAGGAGTCCGAGGAAAACTGGCGTGAGAGGTAAGATAAGATAAGCCTTTATTAGTCCCACAATGGGGAAATTCCAGGATTGCGACAGCACAGGGATAGCAACACTCAGAGCAATAATTTAGTAGATAAGAAAATAAGAGCAGTGACTATACATATGTACACATAAATATATAAATATATGTACACAGTGCGGAGCATTGTAGCTAGATGGACTAAACAGCATAACCGTCTATTTAGTTACCCTGCATGGTATGAATATGTACCCATACATATTGTCACCCTCCATAGCGACTGATATTGTCCTAGTTGTATACTGGAGGGGACCATTTGTGTAAGTCTGTTGCGTCTTTTGCATTCAATACTATTAGGTTGTCACGTTTTTTTTTTTGCCATCTCTGCGAGCAGCCCTGCTTAGGTTATACAGTCTGACAGCCGTAGATAGGAAGGACCTGCAAAACCTCTCGGTCACGCACCTAGGATGATGTAGTCTGCTGCTAAATGAGCTCCTCAGTGCGTTCAGTATGTCCTGCATAGGGTGGGACTCGGACTCCAGCAGAGATGACAGTTTAGCCACCATCCTTCTCTCCCCTATCTCCTCCACTGGGTCAAGACGCTGCCCCAGGACAGAGCTAGCTTTCTTGATTAGTTTGTTCAGTCTCTTCCTATCGGCTGCTGTAATGCCGTTGCCCCAGCAGACCACTCCAAAAGTGATGGCTGATGCCACCACTGTGTTGTAGAATGTCTTCAAGAGCACCCCTTATACACCAAAAGACCTGAGCCTCCTCAGTAGGAACAGCCTGCGCTGTCCCTTCTTGTAGAGTGCGTCGGTATTGTGTGACCAGTCTAGTTTATTGTTCAGATGAACACGCAGGTACTTGTAGGATGTCACCATCTCAATGTCTGTTCCCTGGATGTTTACTGGTGCTGTGAGGGGTTGTCCTTGCCTGTGGCAGTCCACCACCAGCAACTTAGTTTTCCTCGCGTTAATCTGGAGGCAATTCCGATGGCACCAGTTCACGAAGTCCTGGATAAGTCCCCTGTACTCAGCTTCATCTCCATTGGAGATGAGGCCGACGATTGCAGAGTTGTCAGAGAACTTCTGTAGATGGCAGTGTGTTGTGTTGTGTGAGAAGTCCGCAGTATAAAGGGTGAACAGGAAGGGAGCCAAAACTGTTCCCTGGGGGGCCCCCATGCTGCCGATGATCGTGTCAGACACACAATCCCGGGTTCTCACAAACTGTGGCCGGTTAGTGAGGTAGTCCAGGATCCATGATGACAGGTGCTGGTCCACCCCTGCGCACAGCAGCTTGTCCTTCAGGATCATCGGTTGGATGGTGTTGAAAGCACTGGAGAAGTCAAAGAACATGATCCTCACCGCGTTCCCGGGCTTCTCCAGGTGGGACAGGGAATGGTGAAGGAGGAAGATCACTGCATCCTCCACCCCAATGCCATGCTGGTAGGCAAACTGGAGTGGATCCATCGCTGGTCCCACCAGGGGGCGGAGGTGAGCAAGGAGCAGTCTCTCCAGGGTCTTCATCATGTGAGACATCAGGGCCACCGGTCTGTAGCTGTTCAGGTGTCTGGGGTGGGAAGTCTTTGGTACAGGTACCACACAAGATGTTTTCCACAACTGTGGCACCCTCCCCAGCTTCAGGTTCCGGTTGAAGATGTGCTCCACAATCCCACACAGCTGGTCTGCACAGGACTTGAGGAGCTTTGTGCTGATGTTGTCCGGTCCCGAGGCCTTCCTCGTCTTGATCTTCCTCAGCTCCGTCCTCACCTGGGTCTTAGTGAGGGTCAGGTTGGGGGGCTGTGTGCTGGGAGTGGGGGGTGATGGTGGGGTGGGGTGTGGACAGCAGGTTTCGATGACTTTAGAGGCAACAGTGGTTGGTGTGCAGTCGGGGGGGAGGGCGGTTGGTTAAACCTATTAAAAAACAGGTTCCGATTGTTCGCCCACTCCCTGCCCCCCGTGGCCTGGGAGGAGGTATTCTGGAGCCCAGAGATGGTTTTAAGGTTTCTCCAGACCCCACTGATGTTGCTCTGTTGCAGCTTGTCCTCCATCTTCTTCCTGAAGCTGTCCTTGCCTTCTCTGATCTTCCTCCTCAGCTCCCTCTGTTCGGACTTCAGCATCTCCCTGTTCCCCAACCTGAAGATCCTCTTCTTCTCTCTCAGAAGTGTTTTTATCTCAGGGTTGATCCAGGGTTTGTTGTTTGAGCAACACCATATGGTCTTGGTGGGTATGGTGTTGTCCACACAAAAGTTGATGTAGTCCATGATGGTGTGAGTGAGGCCATCGATGTTCTCACCATGTGGATCGCAGAGCTGCTCCCAGGCAGTGGTTTCAAGACAGTCCTTTAGAGCGTCCATTGCCTCCACAGACCATATCTTCACCGTGCGCATGACTGAAGGTTGTCTGTGTACTAGGGGTTTGTACACCGGCAGGAGATGAACCAAGTTGTGATCCGATCTCCCGAGTGGGGGGAGTGGTGATGAGGTGTACACCTCCTTAGTGTTTGCGTAGAATAAGTCCAGTGTTTTATTCTCTAGTGTGGCATGTGACATACTGGGTGAACATGGGCAGAATGGGGGACAGTGAAATATGGTTCAAATCACCTGAGATGAGAAGAGCATCTGGGTGTTCTGTCAGCAGCCTGCCAGTTACTGAGTGAATGGCGTCACGCGCTGTCCCCGCGTTCGCCGTCGGATTTGCATAAATAACAATGCAGATCACGTGTGAGTATTCCCTCGGGAGACAGGTAGGCCACATGCTAACAGCTAGCAACTCCATGTCTTTGCTGCAGTGTTGTTGTTTAACCATGATATGTCCCGGTCTGAACCAGCTGTTATTGATATACATTATCACTCCTCCGCCCCTTGCCTTCCCACTGTCTGGTGTCCGGTCTGCCCGTATTGCGTGGAAACCCTCCAATTTGATGTTAGCATCTGTTGCTAGTTGGGCTAGCACGGTGGCGCAGTGGTTAGCACTGCGGCAGCACAGTTTACCCTTGGCCGGGGGATTGTGGGGATCGTGGGATCGTGGGTTCGATCCCAGCCCCCGACCAACAGTGATCTGTGTGGAGTTTGCATGTTCTCCCCGTGTTGCGTGGGTTTACTCCGGGATTTCTCCGGTTTCCTCCCACATGCCAAAAACATGCATGTTAGGTTAATTGGCTGTTCTAAATTGTCCCTAGATATTTGTTTCCTATAGGCCCTTAGAATAGAGGGTTAGTATTAATGAAAGCGCTTTGAGTGGTCTTTGTGACTAGAAAAGCGCTATATAAGTGCAGGTTAGTTAGTTAGTTAGTTAGTTCTGTTAGCCACGTCTCAGTAAACAACATCATGCTAATCTCTCTGAAGACGCTCTAGTAATGAGCCATAGCCGCTAGCTCATCTGTCTTATTGAGTAGCGATCGTACATTCCCTATAATAACAGATGGAAGGATGGGGTCTATACCTTATATTTCTTGCCCGCCTTATATTTCTCGCTCACCGAGAGCATCAGCATTGGCATTACGGGACCCTGGTCGGTACAAGATGGAAACATTGAACCTATTAAAGAACAGGGCCCACCCAGCCTGCCGTGAATTCAACCGTCTGGCCGATCGAAGATATTCAAAATTTTTATGATCAGTCCAGACAGTGACCGGTTGGCTAGCTCCCTCCAGCCAGTGTCTCCACTCCTCCAATGCCAGCTTAATGGCCAACAGTTCGAGGTCCCCAACATCATAATTCCTCTCAACTGGCATTAGCTGCCGGGAGAAATATGCGCACGGATGAAGCTTCTGGTTGGAAGTGGAACGCTGGGAGAGGACAGCGCCCTCCCCCGAATCGGAAGCATCCACCTCGACCACAAACTGCGCAGAAGAATCCACCTGTGCCAGAACACACGCATTGGAGGAGGCCTTTCAGGGTCACAAAAGATCGTTCAGCGGCCTCGGACCACCTGAACAGGCTTTTGGTCAACGTCAACGGCGTAAGCAATTGTGCCACCTTGCTATAGTCCTGGATAAATCAGCGGTACAAGTTGCCAAAGCCTAGGAAGCATTGGAGGCATTTCCTGGACTGGGGGGATGGCCAGTCTACTACCACCTTGATTTTTTTCTGGATCGGCCTTTAACACACCCTCGGCGATGACGAACCCCAGGAATGAAGTTGAGTGAGTGAAAAATTCTCACTTCTCCGCTTTCATAAAAAGCTGGTTCTCCAGCAGTTGCTGCAGGATGGACCGAACGTGAACTAAGTGCTCCTCCAGTGTGCAAGGAAAAAAAAAAATCAAAATATCGTCCAAATACACAAAAACAAACTGTTCCGTAAGACGTCATTAATTAACCGTTGGAAGACGGCAGGGGCATTGGTCAGCCCGAATGGCATAACCAAATATTCAAAATGGCCCAGCGGTGTTTTAAACGCCGTCTTCCACTTGTCTTCCTCACGAATGCGAACCAGGTGGTAAACATTACAGAGGTCAAGCTTGGTGAAGTAATGCACCCATTGAAGTAGCTCAAACGCAGAGTTAATAAGGGGCAAAGAAAATGTATCCTTACGGGTAATCGCGTTAAGTTTCCAGTAATCAATACACGGCTGCAATGTCCCATCCCTTTTCCCTACAAAAAAGAACCCAGCGCCGAAAGGGGCAGATGACGGGCGCATAGTGCTGGCACTGAGGGAGCCTTTTATGTAGGTCTCCATCACCTCCCTTTCCGGCCCAGATAAACTGTAGAGCCAGCTGGATGGCAGCTGCGCGCCTGGAAGGAGGTCGATAGCACAGTCGTAGGCCCAATGAGGTGGTAAGGATAGGGTCCTGGACTTGCTAAAGACTGCCCCTTAGTTATGATAGACCTCAGGAACGGAGCTGAGATCTGCTGGCTCAGCTGGAGGGGAGGAGATCGAGAGACAGGGCAAGCATGCGGCCAAACAGAGACACGATGAGAGGCAAAAAGAGCTCCAGGATGAAATGGAGCCCTGACTCCAGTTCATTATTGGGTTGTGAATACAGAGCCACAGATACTCCAGAATAATGGAGGTGGTAGATTGAGGCAGGACATAAAATTGTACAGTCGCGCGGTGATTACCAGACAAAATGACCGAAATGGGCTCAGTCTGTTTGGTAACCGCCACGATACTGCTGCTTGAAACCGCCGAGACACTCAAGGGCACTGGGACATTCTTGGATATTCTGAAATTTTCTGACCAATGCCTGTTGAATGAAATTTTGCTCCGCTCCTGAATCAATCAGGGCGGAGGTTTTGAACTCGGCCCCCAGTAACTGAATGAGGGATGGGAGTTCAAAATGGTTGGGAGAATTTTGTGAGGACCCTCCCGCCAGACCCCCCATGGCGACTAGCAGGCCAGATCTTTCGGGCCGAATTGGGCATTTCAATATTGCATGGCCAGGGCCACCACAATATATACACACACCCGCCCTCTTGCGAAGCCGGCGATCCCTCAGAGTCAGACGGACCCTACCGAGATCCATCAGCTCCAGGGGCGACGCCGGTAGAGCAGCATCAGAGGCTGGGGGTCCGGCCGTGGAGCGAACAGGGAAGCAGCTGCCTTCTGCTCCCTCGCATGCTCCCTAAACCAGTTATCCAGAGCCACTGCCTGTGCAATAATCTCATCCAGAGAGGAGGGGGAAACGCGGATAGCCAGCTCGTCGCGGAGGTGCATGTTGAGGTCCCAGAGGAAGCCGCTGGGCAGGGCAGCGTCGTTCCATCTGGAGTCTGCCGCAGCAACCCGGAACTCAACGGAGAAATCGGCTACAGACCAGTCTCCCTGTCGGAGTCCCATCAGCTGGCTAACAATGTTTCTCTCACTCTGTTTGGTGACTGGCGCCTAGCGGCTGCCCCGGCCTTGGATGCGCTCTGCAGAGCGTGCCCAAATGCCAAGTCACGTTTCGTTACCTTGTATTATACATGTGTAATGACAATAAAGTTGAATCTCATCTCATCATCTCAAAAGCCTCAGAGAATTCCTGCGCAAACTGCTCGTAAGTGCCTGGTCCTGCAGCAACAAGGTCATGAAGTGGACTTTGGCTGAATCATCCCTATACTCCCCGCCCACCTGCTGGAAATAAAGCTGGCAGTGGAACAGGAACCCTTTGCATTCCCCCCCCCCACCATAGGGGGCAGGCAAAGGAACAGAAATGTTCCTGCGGATGGCAGAAGAGATGCCGCACCAGGAAGCCAACACAAGTGCTTGGTGATGGTGGCCAATTGCTAGGTGACAGTTTCAAACTGGTCAAATAGAAACATGACCCAGCGTTCCGTGGCCTCCAAGTGCCAGAGTGCTGACTGTTTGCCTGGCGAAGCGCCCGCTAAGCCCCAATCTTAGCTGGATCGTTCTGTCATAATTCAGGACAGGCGTGAGGCTCAAACGTAGAGCTACTACACCAAATGAACAATCAGACTCGGATGTAAAAGTTTCACCAGTTTATTGCAAAAACAAAACCAAACACACAGATCTAAATAGAGGTGCACGCTTAAAGAAAAGTGCAAAACAAAAACACACATTTAAATTTAAACACAAAAACTGGTGCCCGCTGGCGCGCACGCAGCCTGTGGGAAAGAACAGAAAGAGGTGATTAGGGATAGAATCTCCACAAGAGGAGAATAAGATTAGGAGAACACTCTTACTGCTGAGAGCAGAGGAGCCCAGCGGGGAACTCCTGCATGGGACCAGGGAAACAGGGGAAAGACGGTTGACCTGGGTGGACGTCCGGTGTCTTCGGATCAGGCAAGCGTGATCAGCCCTAGAGTACACACTGCTTAGGTGGCAGCAAACCTGAAGGGAGAGAAGGACACGGAAGTGAGAACACAGATTAACAAGAAAATAACTTAATGTGGCGTAGACTCAGGTAGCAAACCGCTTCACACGCTGGCTCTTAAATATGCTGGGCAATCAGGAAGCGGCAGGTGTGCCAATCACCCAGGTGTAGGTAATACTCCGGAGCCGGGAAGACAGGAATAGGAGGGGAGGGGGAGCACGCTTGCCTGATCATCACACAGCTAATTTCAGCACTTGTAGTTTTTGTATTTTTTGAATTTTTTTTGGCGTAGTTCTGGTACTTGTTGCTGGTGTTCGTGGTTGTGCCATAGACTATATAAATGGAGGCTTCTCACCTGCAATGCATAGATGATGCACTGAAAACTAAAAAGGACTGTTCGTGTGATTGGTGGTACAGACGCAAGAGCATCAGGTATGTTTTCACTTTCATGAATGTCACAGATCCGACATTTATGTGTCATATATGTCGCCAGATGCAAGACTGCATGAAGTAAAATAATAAAAAAATAGTAACAGTTTGTTTCCTAAGGCTTAATGATTTAAGAAAGATATCCTGTGGGGGACCCATGCTGTAGAGTTCAGTAGTTTTCCTCTCAGACTGAGAGAGCATGGAGATCAAAGGGCTGGGGGGTAAGGGGAATTGTCTGGGGAGAGTGAATGGTGAATGCAGGGCCTCAGGTAGCAGGGAGGTGTGAGTTTTGGGACATAAAAGAGAGAGTCCCTGCTTCATGAGTTTAATGTTCATTCCAGGGGAATTTCTTCCCGATAACCCGGCGCCAGAGCGTCCCCCTGCTCAGCGGTCACTGAACGACACGGGAGCGGACATGCTTCCGGGCCCCGTTCATCACACTTTTCCGCGTGTTTTTGTACCTAAATCTTTAAAAAACGCCGAGTTTGTTTTTGTCAGGCACGAGGCTCAGCGCCCAACCCTGCGACCACCTTATGACGGCCCATATAGAGTGCTGGAAACAGGTGATAAGCATTTTTTGCTAGATTTAGGGGACAGGAGGAGTGTGGAGAGCGTGAAATGAAGAGGCTGAATTTATTTCTCAATTCAGGTTTATTAACAATCACGTGTCTCCAACATCTTCTCAAACAGAAAGAGAACTAACTTCCCACATCTCCCCTTTTTATACCTGGGACATCAGAGTACAGAATCACATTGTCATTCACTCCCCAGAGACAATACATCACCCCCCCCCAGGTCCTCTCTTCTCCACCTAAACCCTGGTGGTCAGGAAGTCTTCTCAGAGCCATTTCTAAAGACACATTTCACACCCTCCTGTCATCCTCAGGAGGTCCAGACTTATTGTTCCTTCTAAGACGTGAGGTAACAGTGATATACATATGCAGCCTAAGCATCTCAAAAGTAATATACATATGCAGCTTAAGCATCTCAAATATGTGTGCCACAGGTGGCACCACAGTCCAGTCAGCAGCTGCGGTTTTTTGATGATAGCTAGTTTATGCAGGCGCGGTTGTAAATATTACATTGATCATTGACAATGACTTTTGGGTTTACACAACATCCTAAAAAATGTCAAAATCGTGTCATTAGCCCTTTAATGTATTTGTATCCAACTTTAGGGCTCATTACACCCACCTACTGGAATGCAGTTATTTCTATACTCGTCATTGATGTGTACAGTAATGGGAAATGTATAAGTGTTTCAGCATCTCAAATATCATAAACCATTCAAACAACCAACCTACTCTGCTTAAAACCAACCATTCCTAGAATTTAAAAGTGTTTAATACAATGCAATATATTGCTCTAAACGCCAAGAACTATATTTTCAGGAAAAAAAAAAAGTTCAGCATCACAAATAATAATAAGTAGATCTCCTTTGAATAATGCATTATTTTTGTTTTACTGTCACGGATCCATATTACTGATTAACTTGCAAACTACTGTTGTATAACCAAGCTGGTGCAAGGTGTAATCCGATTACGTTATGTAGCACAGTTTGGCCTGTATGCTAATTTTGTAAACTATGAGCTACAGTGTACGTGTAAAATTGATGGTGCTGTCATAAATGTTGTACCGTTTTAATAAAACATGTAGGAAAGTACAACTATCAGGTAACATAACATTTTCTAATAGTGGGAATCATCATAGGCCCCATGATATATGATTTGGATAATTTTGCCACAATATGCTGTTCTCACATTATTAATGATAATAATGGATTAGATTTACAGTGGGGCAAAAAAGTATTTAGTCAGCCACCAATTGTGCAAGTTCTCCCACTTAAAAGATGAGAGAGGTCTCCAATTTTCATCATAGGTATACCTCAACTATGAGAGACAAAATGAGAAAAAAAATCCAGAAAATCACATTGAAGGATTTTTAATGAATTAATTGGTAAATTCCTCCGTAAAATAAGTATCTGGTCACCTACAAACAAGCAAGATTTCTGGCTCTCACAGACCTGTAACTTCTTCTTTAAGAGGCTCCTCTGTCCTCCACTCATTACCTGTATTAATGGCACCTGTTTGAACTCGTTATCAGTATAAAAGACACCTGTCCACAACCTCAAACAGTCAGACTCCAAACTCCACTATGGCCAAGACCAAAGAGCTGTCAAAGGACACCAGAAACAAAATTGTAGACCTGCACCAGGCTGGGAAGACTGAATCTGCAATAGGTAAGCAGCTTGGTGTGAAGAAATCAACTGTGGGAGCAATTATTAGAAAATGGAAGACATACAAGACCACTGATAATCTCCCTCGATCTGGGGCTCCACGCAAGATCTCACCCCGTGAGGTCAAAATTATCACGAGAACGGTAAGCAAAAATCCCAGAACCACATGGGGGGACCTAGTGAATGACCTGCAGAGAGCTGGGACCAAAGTAACAAAGGCTACATCAGAAACACACTATGCCGCCAGGGACTCAAATCCTGCAGTGCAAGACGTGTCCCCCTGCTTAAGCCAGTACATGTCCAGGCCCGTCTGAAGTTTGCGAGAGAGCATTTGGATGATCCAGAAGAGGACTGAGAGAATGTCATATGGTCAGATGAAACCAAAATAGAACTTTTTGGTAAAAACTCAACTTGTTGTGTTTGGAGGAGAAAGAACACCATACCTACTGTGAAGCATGGGGGTGGAAACATCATACTTTGAGGATGTTTTTCTGCAAAGGGACCAGGACGACTGATCCGTGTAAAGGAAAGAATGAATGGGGCCATGTATCGTGAGATTTTGAGTGAAAACCTCCTTCCACCAGCAAGGGCATTGAAGATGAAACGTGGCTGGGTCTTTCAGCATGACAATGATCCCAAACACACCGCCCGGGCAACGAAGGAGTGGCTTCGTAAGAAGCATCTCAAGGTCCTGGAGTGGCCTAGCCAGTCTCCAGATGTCAACCCCATAGAAAATCTTTGGAGGGAGTTGAAAGTCTGTGTTGCCCAGCGACAGCCCCAAAACATCACTGCTCTAGAGGAGATCTGCATGGAGGAATGGGCCAAAATACCAGCAACAGTGTGTGAAAACCTTGTGAAGACTTACAGAAAACGTTTGACCTCTGTCATTGCCAACAAAGGGTATATAACAAAGTATTGAGATGAACTTTTGTTATTGACCAAATACTTATTTTACCGAGGTATTTACCAATTAATTAATTAAAAATCCTTCAGTGTGATTTTCTGGATTTTTTTTTTCTCATTTTGTCTCTCATAGTTGAGGTATACCTATGATGAAAATTGGAGACCTCTCTCATCTTTTAAGTGGGAGAACTTGCACAATTGGTGGCTGACTAAATACTTTTTTACCCCACAGTATATGGCGCTTTACATGTGAAGTGACATCTCAAAGCGCTTACAGTGAGTCCATTATTCATTCACAACAGACAGACGCTGATAGTGGTAAGCTACTACTGTAACCACAGCTACCCTGGGGCAGACTAACGGAAACATGGCTGCCAATTCATGCCAACGGCCTCTCCGACCACTTCCAAACATTTATACACCTTCATACCCAGTGTCATGGACACTGGAAGCAAGGTGGCTAAAGTGTCTTGCCCAGGGACACAACGGCAAGATAGCTGGGGAGAGCAAGATTTGAACCACCAATCCTCTGGTTATTGGACGACCTGCTCTACCTCCTGGGCCACTGCTGCCCACATTTCCCTCCTCTGTTCCATTTTTGCCCAGCTCCATGCTGGACGACAGGAAGTTCCATTTTTATATGGTCTTTGGCATGGCCCGGCCGTTATCACATTCTTTGTTGTGCTGACCTAACCAGACAATGATCACTTAGTGCCATCCAGTGCATTGAAAAGTCAATTGATCACTCAACTACCTAAAAAACTTGATTTTGTGTTTGCAACATTTATTAATACTTTTATTGAAATATCACAATAGTTGTGTCTCTGAATCGATACAATATTGTCAACACATCTTATTGCAACACTACACTGTATCCCCCCTCCCAACATACACACACACACACACACCAAACATTTACTATCAATCAATAAGGTGAATATCAGCTGATACCAATGTTAGGCCAATATACAGTATCTGTGCATAGGCCATTAATGTACCTTCATCTCTTTTATAGCTACAGTTTGTTCAGACAATAGCTTTTTAAAAATGTTGTTATATATCGATAAGGTACTGGAGAGGAGAGTCCGGCCGCTGGTCAAACTTCAGATTCATGAGGAGCAATGTGGTTTTTGGCTTGGTCATGGCTCATCAGACCAGCTCTTTACCCTCTCGAGAATCCTCGAGGGTTCGTGGGAGTTTGCCCAACCAATTTACATGTGTTTTGTCGACTTGGAGAAGGCATTCCACTGCGTCCCTTGTGCTTTTTTTTGGGGGGGGGGTACTTCGGGAGTATGGGGTATTGGGCTTGTTGTTACGAGCTATCCAGTCTCTATACAACCGTTGTGAGAGTTTGGTTCGTATTGCCAACACTCGGTCGGACTCATTCCCAGTGAGAGTTGGACTCTGCCCGGGCTGCCCTTTGTCACTGATCCTGTTCATAATTTTTATGGACAAGATTTCTAGGCGCAGCCAGGGAATGGAGGGTGTCATGCTTGGTGACCACAGGATCTCACCTCTGCTGTTTGCAGATGATATTGTCCTGTTGGCCTCATTCAGCAATGACTTACAGGTCTTACTGTAATGGTTTGCCACTGAGTGTGAAGCGGCTGGGATGAGAATCAGCACCTCCAAGTCCGAGTCCATGGTCCTCAGCTGGAAAAAGGTGGATTGTCCTTTCCAGGTTGGGGACAAGCTCCTGCCCCAAGGGGAGGAGTTTAAGTATCTCGGGGTCTTATTCACAAGTGAGGGGAGAATGGAGCGAGAGATTGACAGACAGATCGGAGCAGCATCTGCAATGATGCGGACGTTGTACCAGTCTGTCGTGGTGAAGAGGAAGCTAAGCTCTAAGGCAAAGCTGTCAAATTACCAGTCAATCTACGTTCCTACCCTTACCTATGGTCATGAGCTTTGAGTAATGACCGAAAGAATGATATCGCGGATACAAGCAGCTGAAATGAGCTTTCTCCACAGGATTGTTGGACTCACCCTCAGAGATAGGGTGAGGAGCTCAGTTATCCGGGAGAGGCTCAGAGTAGAACCACTGCTCCTCCACATTGAAAGGAGCCAGTTGAAGTGGTTTGGGGATCAGGATGCCTCCTGGACACCTCCCACTTAAGGTGTTTCGGGCACGTCCCACTGGGAGGAGACGCTAGGGCAGACCCAGGACTCGCTGGAGAGACTATGTCTACCAGCTGGTCTGGGAACGCCTTGTCATCCTCTCTGAAGAGCTGGAACAGGTGGCTGGGGAGATGGAAGTCTGCGCATCTCTGCTTGAACTGCTGCCTCCGTGACCCGGACCTCTGGAAAAGCAATAGAAGATGGATGGATGGATGCCATATTAAACCTGAAGCTTTCATCCATCCATCCATCTTCTACCGCTTAATCCTTTTTGTGTCGCGGGGGGGGGGGGGGCTGGAGCCTATCCCAGCATCTTTGGGAGAGAGGCAGGGTACACCCTGAACAGATCGCCAGCCCATCGCAGGGCCAACACAGAGAGACAGACAACCATTCACTCTCACAGTCATACCTAAGGACAATTTAGAATCCCCAGTTGATGCCAGTTAACGTAACCTGCATGTCTTTGGCCTGTGGGAGGAAACTGGAGTACCCAGAGTAAGCCCACGCAGACATGGGTAGAAACATGCAAACTCCACACAAAAGGGTCACTGAGTGGGATCAAACCCATGATGGTCGGGGTGGAATTGATTCTGTGACCTTCTTACTGTGCTGACATGGTGCTAGCCACTGCACCGCCGTGCTGCCCAACCTGAAGCTTATTATTCAAATTATCTTGACCAGCATTGTTTGAAACACAGGTGGTTTGAAACAGCCAGTGGTTATTCCTGTTCCAAGGTTCAATTTTATAACCACTATGGTGGTTCAGCAAAAAAAGTCTTGACACTGCACACATAATCCAGGTCCACAAAAAATGAAGAGAGATTTATTTACAACTTTAGTATAACAAAATACTCAAAATGCCACAGCTTGGATAGAAAACAGGATTGTAACAATGAGCTAAGGAGTCTCGAGCACAAATGGACAGTCTGTGGCTGTCAGGACTCAGGAAGTGAGGTCAAAAGACTGTCTTCCTGCTCTAACAACACCCTCCATGTAGTGTCCTTGGCCTTATATCAGCTTCCATTCCACCCACAGTCACTAGATGGGGATAACTCAGAGAACGCAAATATTAGAATTCGTTCATCTAAATAAAACCTCAGACTTTGGCTCCTGCACATCCGGCCTCTAAATGGTTTAGGCTTAACCTAAAGCATTTATTTATTCTAAATAGAGTAATTATGGAGCCATTAAAAAAAAAAAAAAAAACATACATTACATGGTTTCTGATTCAGTAGTCAGTATTCTTCAAGCAGTTGGCAAAACTTTGCAATTGGCCTCTTGATGATGCCCATCTTAGGGGCAGATTTACTAACGTGCTGTGTCATTGCAAAACCCTGTTTTGGCATTAAAAAACTACTGTTGAGATTTACTAAAGGGTGCAGGGTGTGGCTTATATTAATCATATATTCCATACCTACATATGTATAGACATATTAGAATGTTTAGTGATTACATATGTGGAATGACCTCACGCCTCAGAACAGGACAAGAGGTCTCAACCGCCAGCGAGGATCAAAGAACAGACGGAGTTGTAGCGGTGGAGACCGGATCGAACTTCCTGACCACCCAGGGTCAGGTGGAGGAGACGGAGGACAATGGAGAGGGGATTATGTTAATGCGGGATGTCGGCTTTGATATGCAATGTCTTTTGTTGAATGTGGGTATAAGTATGAAGGTCTGACTGCGCTCAACCTCTTATTCTGCTTCTGCACCGAGATGAGACTTGTTAGGGAGGTGAAGCTGATATTAAACTTTGATTTATAAAATCACATCGCTTCTTCATTCCAAGCTCCCTACACTGGTGACCAGACGTGAGGATGGAACAGAAACATTCTCCCGCGATGAACTCATCGGAGGCGACCTAGGCAAGCGCCGGCACCCATGCAGACAGGGGAACGGATGGAAGACGTTCCCCCACGGCAGAATCCACAGAGAGGGCTCAATCGAGCACCATCCCCAGCTCTGCCGTGAGGGCAGAAGAAAGGCGCTCTCACCCGGCGGACACATCAGGGACGGCCCACACAAGTGCCGTCACCGTCAAGCTGCCAGAATTCTGGCAAAACGACCCAAGCTCGTGGTTCCAGCAAGCTGAGGCTCAGTTTGCACTGGCGGGCATAACGGCGGATGAGATGAAATTTTATCACATCGTCGCCAAACTCGACGCTGCCACGTCAAGATGCGCGCGGAGCATAATTCAACAACCGCCCGCCCAGGACAAATACAGAGAACTTAAGGCGACCATCATTGAGAACTTCATCCCCTCAGCCGAGGAGAGAGCAGAGAAGATCCTGGCGATCTACGGCTACAGAGGATGCAGACCCAAGGCCCTCATGGAGGACATGCTGCAGCTTAAGGAAGAGGACAACGACAACTTCCTCTTCCAACATATCTTCCTCAGCACTCTGCCGCCACACATGAGAGGGACACTGGTCAACATGCGGTGCAGCTCCCAGCAGGACTTCCGCGCGCTGGCCCGAGAAGCGCAGCGGCTCATCAACGCCTGCGGCGAACAGATGGCCACAGCAGCATCTGCAGATCTCAGCGCGGAAGCCCAGAGCAGCGGAGAACCACAGACAACGGAGCAGAGCCCGCCCACCATGGCAGCGACACGACCAAGGCGCAGCAGGCGGAACAACCTCTGCTATTACCACCACCATTTCGCCGAGAGGGCGTACAAATGCGTCCCCCCCTGCAAATTCAAAAATTCGGGAAACGCCAAAGCCAAGAACCGTTAACAGCTGCAGCTCTCGGCGAGACGAATAAGCTGCTTTATGTGACTGACGGACACACCAGGAGACAGTTCCTTATCGACACCGGAGCTCAGCTGAGCTTTATCACCCCTTCCCATGCAGACCGGGCCATGGGTCCCCAGGGAAATGGAGCGATGGTAGCCAACGGCTCGATCATCGACACTTTCGGTGAAAGGAACCTGCCTCTTTGCATCCACGGCTGCAACTATAGATGGACATTTATTATAGCGGCGGTGAGTTTTAACTTGTTGGGCGCTGATTTTTTGTGTGCACATGGGTTGTTAGTCGATCTAGCAAATAGACGCTTGGTTAATGCACTGTCATTTTCTTCTATCCCCTGCTCAGCTCGAGTTTCTCCACCACCCGTGCAGGCCAGCGTCACAACAGCAGGAGGTAAGTTTGACCAACTCCTCACCCAATTTCCAGCACTCACAGTTCCCAAATTTTCAGCAACAGTAGCGAAACACGGGGTTGAACACTTCATCCCCACAGCAGGCCCACCCGTGTTTGCCAAAGCTCGGCGCTTAGACGCGACCAAGCTCGCCATGGCACGTGACGAGTTTACCACCCTGGAAAAATTAGGCATTATTAGGCGCTCGAAAATCCCTTGGGCATCACCACTACACATGGTCCCAAAAACCGACGGTTCTTGGAGACCTTGCGGCAATTACCGCAGATTAAACAATGCGACAGCACATGACCGCTACCCAATTCCTCACATCCAAGATTTTTCACTACATCTGGCGGGTGCGTGCATTTTTTCTAAAATAGACCTGGTCCGCGGCTATCACCAAGTCCCCGTTCGAGCGGAAGACATTCCTAAAACGGCTGTAATAACCCCTTTCGGTCTTTTTGAATTTTTGCGAATGCCATTCGGCCTCAAAGGCGCTGCTCAAACCTTTCAGCGTGTGATGGACGCGATATTACGCGACCTCCCCTTCGTGTTCGTCTACCTCAACGATATGCTGGTAGCCAGCCAGTCAGAGGAAGAACACGAACAACACCTCACTACAGTTTTTCAGAGACTAGAAGAGCACGGGTTAACAATCAACCCAGCCAAATGCAAATTCGGCGTGTCACAAATTGATTTTTTGGGACACAGAGTTTCACCAAAGGGGGCAGTCCCATTGCCAGACAAAGTCCGCGCGGTAAAAAATTTTCCACGACCACAAACGGTCAGATCGCTGCAAGAATTTTTGGGAATGGTGAACTTTTACAACCGTTTCCTCCCCTGCGCAGCTCAACTCATGCAACCCCCATATGCCGCGCTCAGAAAACAAAAGCCTTCCAACGCGGTCGAATGGGCCCCGGAGCACGAAAGCGCCTTCGCGGAAGTAAAGAGTGCTCTAGCGAATGCCACATTGTTGGTTCACCCCGATCCCTCGGCCCGCATAGCGCTAACCCCATACGCTTCAGACGTGGCCATAGGGGCAGTTGTGGAACAACACGTTGGCGGAACCTGGCAACCGTTAGCATTCTTTAGCAAATCCTTAAACCAAACCGAGCGCAAATACAGCACTTTTGACAGAGAGCTGCTAGCGCTTCATTTATCCATCCGCCACTTCCAGTTCTGGCTGGAAGGGCGGCGTTTCACAGCTTTTGTAGACCATAAACCACTCACTTTTGCAATGGCTAAAATTTCAGAACCATGGTCAGGCAGGCAACAAAGACAGCTAGCTGCAATTTCAGAGTTCACCACAGACATTCGACACGTGGCAGGCAAACTTAACGTAGTAGCAGACTGCCTCTCTCGCGCTGTGACATCGCCAGAGTACGAGGAGGCAGATTATACCACCTCAGCCGCAGAACTCTTCGCCAACGCGGACGCATACGCGGCCCCAATTCACGTAGGGATAGATTACGCAGCCATGGCAGAGGAACAAAGCAGTGACGCGGACGTGCGCGCGCTCCTGTCTGGACCAACAGGGTTAAGACTGGAGGAAAGGGGTTTACGTGACGGTGTACCCCCCCTAATCTGCGACGTGTCAACCGGCCGACCTCGCCCGGTAGTCCCAGCTGCATGGCGCCGCCGCATTTTTGACTCGGTTCACTCCCTCGCGCACCCAGGGGTGCGCGCCTCGGTTAAAATGGTCGCGGAAAAGTTTGTTTGGCCGGGCCTGCGCAAAAATGTAAAGGAATGGGCAAAGACTTGCATGTCTTGCCAACGCGCCAAAATACACAAACACACAAAAGCCCCTTTAGAGCCTTTTCGAATCCCAGCCAGGAGGTTTGACCACGTTCATGTCGACCTCGTGGGACCACTACCTTCGTCTCAAGGTTTCACACACCTGTTAACAATGATAGACCGTACTACACGCTGGCCCGAAGCGGTCCCTTTGGCGTCAACCACAGCCGTGGAAGTCGCCCGCGTTTTTTTAACGAACTGGGTGGCACGTTTCGGCGTCCCATCGGACATCACGTCCGATAGGGGCCTCAATTTGTCTCTGAACTGTGGTCAGCTATGGCCAGCAGCTTGGGAGCGACAATTCACCGCACCACCGCGTATCACCCTCAGGCTAATGGGTTATGCGAGCGTTTTCACAGATCTTTAAAGGCCGCCCTCAGGGCCTCACTAATGGATACAGATTGGGTGAATAAACTTCCCTGGGTTTTATTAGGGTTGCGTTCTGCGCCTAAAGAGGATCTAGATGCCTCCCCAGCAGAATTAGCTTTTGCACAACCTCTCAGACTCCCAGGTGAGTTTTTACCAGAGCATCCAGAGCCTGGGCATCTTCCAGCCCTGAGGCCCTTAGGCAGCACCGGACCGGACACGCTCCCCGGACCGGCACATCACTCTTTTCCACGGGTTTTTGTCCCCCAAGCTTTAAAAAACGTCAAGTTCGTTTTTGTTAGACACGAAGCTTTAAAATCAACCCTCCGTCCACCATACAACGGACCATTCAGAGTGCTGGAACCTGGTGATTAGCATTTTGTGCTTGATTTAGGGGACAGAAAAGAAACAGTCAGCATTGACAGACTTAAACCTGCCTTCTTGTTGAGTGACGAACCTGCACGGGTGGCGAGAGCACCTCGGAGGGGTAGACCCCCCAAGAAAAAAAACTCAGCCCCCCTGCAGGGAACAAATAACCACTCTCCTCCCCAAGCTGCAGATTCCTTACAGGAGGGTCCCACCAGGACGCCAAAGCGGACCCACAGCAGATTCGGGAGAAGATTAAAACCCAGACGGCACAGGGACTGATGCAAATTGACAAAGAGTTGTTAACTATATTATCAGATTGTGCCGTGACAGTTTTGAGGCTGATTTATGATATTACTACAGTATACTGTGCTTTGAGTGGTCTTTGTGACTAGAAAAGTGCTATATAAGTGCAGGTTAGTTAGTTAGTTAGTTAGTTGTTGTTACCACTGAATTTTCTACAGGATCATGACTGCTGGAAAGATTTTTCCTTGTTTTCCCTGTCAAGATGTTTAACAGTATAATATGTCATAGAGATTATCTTAAACTGTAAACTTAATTTGATTGTCCTTTTCTTAGTCGTTTGGGGGGGGCTGTGGCTTATATTAATCCTATATTCCATACCTACATATGTATAGACATATTAGAATGTTTAGTGATTACATATGTGGAATGACCTCACGCCTCAGAACAGGACAAGAGGTCTCAACCGCCAGCGAGGATCAAAGAACAGACGGAGTCGCAGCGGTGGAGACCGGATCGAACTTCCTGACCACCCAGGGTCAGGTGGAGGAGATGGAGGACAATGGAGAGGGGATTATGTTAATGCGGGATGTCGGCTTTGATATGCAATGTCATTTGTTGAGTGTGGGTATAAGTATGAAGGTCTGACTGCGCTCAACCTCTTATTCTGCTTCTGCACCGAGATGAGACTTGTTAGGGAGGTGAAGCTGATATTAAACTTTGATTTATAAAATCACATCGCTTCTTCATTCCAAGCTCCCTACACAGGGCAAAATTTGTGGTGGAAAGGCATGGACTATGTTAATTTTGCGCCTGGCCTCCTTGCATATGTAGCTGTGGGAGTTGTCATGTCAACACATAAATCTGAGGGAGGTGAGTATCTAAATGACTGGCGCAAAGTGATTTATTAAGGTTTGCGGTTGTCAATCTGCTGCTAAATGCGCCAGGATTTCACACCCCAAAAAAGCTTGTCTTAATTCACCTGCGCCTGACATGATAGCGATCATTAGTGCCAGGAGACACTGGCGAGAACCGAGGGCGCTTGGCAGAAACTTCTCTCTGCCCGTGACTTTATTTGGTATGAGAAAAGAACAGATTATATGAATATCAATGGTCTCACAGAGATCGCTGTTATGCTGAACTGCACATCAGCCTGCAGTTGTTTTTTTTTAATTTCATTTTTTTCATACTGTATATAGCCTACTACATGAATTTGCATCCATAAAATAGGATACAATAGGAGCCCTTATACCCGCAGTGGACATACAGATGGTGTCAGCTGATGGTGACTTTTTTCTTTTCTTTGGAGGTTAAACTGGGATCTGGAGTTTTCCTATCAGCTCTCCCTTGCTCTCGAAGCAAAATCTTCTACATTGCCAATTTTCTTCATTTTTTTCCTCTATCCATATTTCTATATTTACAGTATTTCTTTTTGCTATGCATAAAACGGTAATTCAGTTCCCTCTTCTCTCTATTTCTCTCTCCCAGTTCAGGATACACAATATAGGAAAAATTGCATCACCATAACACAATGGCATTTATAAAAATAATAAAACCCCAGAGTCTCCATCAGACCATCTTGATGGTTCTAGTGTTAATAAAATAAACATGTTGGTTAAATAATCAATTTATTCATGAGTAGTTCTTAATTAAGTTAGATACAAATGCTTTATTTATACATATTAAACAAAAAAGTCTGTCATGTTAAATGAAAATCTAAATGTTGAAATATAATGAACAAAAATAAGCTATTTTAGTGGGGTTTGCACTTAAACAAAATCTTTAAAAAAAGCTTTATATATTATGCTTCACCGAACTGGCTAGGCCTGTGCTCAATTTTGCGGTGCTCTGGGTGGATGTATGGTCATTATTGAAATGAAGTGACTGCGTCTGTGTTCATAATTTTGCGTGTTGTTAGTAGATCACTGGCAAAAATTGGCCACTCCCTGAGGCACTGTGTCTAATTTGCGCACTTGCTAATTTGCACTGACTTAGTAAATCTGCCCCTTAGACTTCAGCTTAACTGACCTTATGAGTCCATCTGAACCAGGCATCGTGTCCATGATTGTTGCAAGAGGCCATGAAGATCTTGGTGATGAAGGATCAACAATCACCACTATATCTCCAACTTTGAAGTTTTTCTTCACTTTGGACCACTTCTGTCTTTCCTGCATAAGTGTTAGGTATTCTTGAGTCCATCTCCTCCAGAACAAGTCAGTAAGGTACTGCATTTGTTTCCATCGGTGAGTGTGGGGGGTTGAGGCGGCGTAGGGGGTGGAACCCTCACAGCTGGGGAGGCTTGTCCTCGGACCTTCCTCTCATGGTGCTCCTCTTCGACCCGGCGGTTGCGCGTGGCGAGCAGAGCTGACCACTCCTCGTCCATCGGTGCACCCAGGGATGGATCAGGCACTGACCCAGAAGAAGAAGGTGGGGACTCCACAGGCATGGTCGCCCTGAAGCACCTTGGTGCTGGCTCCTCCCCAGCTGGCAAGGTGGTGCTAGCAGTCCCGTTGTCCTCCTGCAGTAGCTCCAACGCTGGGGATTCCGCTGGCATGGCCGCAGGGAAACGCCTCTGTGCAGGCCGCTGGGCAGGATCATCCAAGGCCTCAGCCTCCTCCATTGTCTGGCGGCTTGGTTCTTGGACCGGCAGGCTCTCAGGAATTAAGGGAGGAGACACGGAGAGGGGAAGGAAACAATCATTATTTGCAGCTGGAGGAGAGGACCCAGTGGACTGCTGATACTGGGCCTCTCCCTCGGGATACAGGCAAGATTCAATGTTAAAGAATGGTTTGGAATGAAAAAATACTTACCTGTCATCCCGGTAAATGATTTCCACAGCTGCAGGCAGCAGACACTCATCCCTCCCCGTGCCAGCGGTGACGTGAACCCCTCCGCAGACTAGTGGAGGAGCCGTCTCCCTGACGATGGAGGTAGGCATGGCCAGGGTGAATTCAGTGGACCTCATAGCAGCTGAAACAATGATGGCCGTTGCTAAAGAGGAGGGCTTCTCCTGGCGTTTCCTTGCGGGATGACGTTGTTTTGTGTTCTCTGGTGCAGACCGTGCTGGAGTCTCAACATCGTGGGGAATGCCAGACTGGGGAAAGAACGCTGGAGCGAGCAGACTGTGGAGAGCAGGTCGGTGAACTGTGGGTAGCTCCATAGCCCGGGAAGCGCCTCCAAGATCCCTACTGCTCCATCCAAGCTTTCCAGCATCTCCTTAGATCCCCGGGCAGCGAGGGCTTCATTCATGAAGTTCTGGATGGACTCAGCAGCCCATTCCTCCTCCACCATGGGAAACCTCACTGCCGTTCCTCTTCTTTGGCGAGACCGGGGCATGACACTCTCCAAAACAGGTTAGTCCAGAAAAAACAGTTTACTATGAAAAAGTGATGTGTTGGTGTAACCCGCTAAATCCTTTTAAAAGGCTGGACCATTCTGTCATAAACTTCCCAGTGCGCTTCTCATAGCACACAGAGGAAGAGAAGGAAGAAGGAGGATTTAAATGCAGGGTTCACCAAACACACATTTATTGAACACAGATTAATTAACTGTACAAAATGGCTAGGCAGCTCGGGTTAACTGAGAGTCCTCCAAGACGCTCGGCAGAACGGGGAGAAAGCGTAGCAGTAGTGCCGCAAAAGGAAATGCTATCAGCGTAGCAGCACAACCGCAAACAGAAATGTTAAAGTTACTCACGGTGCCAGAGCAGTCCAAATCCTCCCAGTTTCACAGCGAGCACAAACCTTCAGTGACAAGATGGTCACACGACGGAGAACGACTGTGTGACTCGTGCAATGGTCCAGCGGTGTTTGACTAGTAAAGAGCTGCTTAAGTACAAACACCGCTGGCCTAACAAACAGGGAACATCTGGACGAGGCGTGGGAAAGATAATTACTGGGACACACAGCTGACTGTCAGAGAGAGGAGGGCGTGGTCGGACCGGCGAATGTTAGACAGTGCCCACCAGAAAGTGGGTCAAACAGCTGCCTAACAATCGCCAGCCAGAGCAGCGGCCAAGCATAGAAATAACGACACACAGAACAGAAATCAAAACATAACATAAGACCAAGAACGATCAGAACTGAGCCCGCAGGACAACACAGGCTCGGTTCATGACAGTCTTGGTTTTTTTTTTTTTGTAACTTAGATTTTTATTCATTTTTCATCATATATAATGCATTCAGATCACATTCTACATTTAAAAAACAAAGGGGTTAGGGTAGGGAAAAAAAAAAAAATAAAAAAAAAATAAATAAATAAAAAATAAAAAAAATAAAAGGGGGGGGGGCAAATGTTGGAGCATCAAGTTTTTAGTTTCCATCTCTTAATTCTTCTGGTTTTTTCAGTGTCTTTGGTTATTCTTTCAATTTCTGCCTCGTTGTTGCACTTTGTAGTGTGTCCATTTCCGCCATTTTTTCTCCCATATTCCTTCTTGCATTCTTCGTCGATATGTTAGTTTTTCCATCATACGTATGTCCTCAACAATGTCAGTCCATTGTTCTTGGTCAGGAAGAACTTCTGATCGCCATTTTTTTGTGATAGTTTTTTTACATGCAATCAACAAGATTTTAACTAGATATCTGTCCTCAGCCTGTATAACATTGTCTTTTTTAAGATCACATAAGTACATCAGGTTACAGTTCATTGGTATATTATATCCTAATATCCTCTGTATTGTCACATGCATAGATTTCCAAAATGATGATATTTTGTAGCATTTCCAAAACATATGTGAGTGGTCTGCATTTTGAGCCCCACATCCCCTCCAGCATAAAGATTGGGTATTTGTATATTTTCCTTGAATCTGTGGTGTAATGAAAAAGCGAATCAGGTTTTTCCATCCAAATTCCCTCCATGCCCTTGAATTTGTTGATGTGTGTTGTGTTTTCCATATTTCCTGCCAGCTTTCTTCTGTTATGTTTAAATTGAGCTCTTTCTCCCATTTCTCCTTTATATAGTTACTTGTATGATTGTTTGTCATAAGTTTCTGATATAGTTTTGAAATAATTCTTATTTTATTTCCTGCATATGAGCTTAAAATAAGTTGTATAATCTCGTTCACATCTGTTTGGAGGTTATGCCTAATCTTCTTCATATAGTAATCTCTCATCTGCAGATATCTGAAAAATTCCGATCTTTCTAATTTAAATTTTCTCCTGATATTTACAAAGCTCCCGAGATCTTTTTTTCCGATATTGCCCCATGCTGTGATTCCCTTGTTCACCAGATTTTTGTATCCCCTATCTTGTTTTGCCGGTTCAAACTGACTGTCAAATGCTACCCATTTCAATAGTTTTATGTCTTCCCTTATATTATATTTTTGTACTATTTTATACCACAGTTCTAAAGTAAATTTAGTGATTGGGTCTATTTGTTTGATTTGCTTATATGCATCTTTATCCCCTATTATGCTTTGTACTGGGAGTCCCTCAATTTCCTTTTCCATTTCTTTCCATTTTGCCTCATATCCCTCGTCGCACCAACATATGATATATCTTATTTGTGCTGAGTAGTAATATTCCTTTAGACTCGGTAGGCCCATGCCTCCTTTCTCTTTTGGTAATTGGAGGGTTTTATATTTCACTCTTGGTTTTTTACCTCCCCAAACAAATCTCGATATCATCCTGTCCCACTTTGAGAATTGGGCATCTGGAATCTCTGTTGGTATAGCCTGGAAGAGGTAAAGTAATCTAGGTTGTATGCTGATTTTGACTGTCTCAATTTTTGAATTCAGATCCATATTTAAGATTGACCATCTATCAATATCTTTTTTTATTTCTTGTTCCAACCTATCATAGTTTGCTTTATATATTTTGCTTAGGTCTTTAGGTATGTTCACTCCAAGGTATTTTATTTCTTTTTGCTTCCAGTTTAGTTTGATCTTATCAGTTATCTGGTTTAGAGGGTTATAGTGGAATGTCAGTATTTGTGTTTTTGTTATGTTTATCTTGTATCCTGATAATTTTCCAAAATTTTCTATCAAGTTCATCATTTCCATTATTGATTTATCTGGTTGTTCAAGGTAAACTATAATATCGTCTGCAAATAGCCCAATCTTGTGTTCCGCCCCCTTTATTGTTACACCTTTTAATTTCTTATTTTGTCGTATCGCTTGAGCCAATGGTTCTATGAACAGAGCAAACAAGGTGGGCGATAAGCAGCACCCTGCCTAGTTGATCTTTGTATATTTACTTTGTCTGTTAAGCTACCGTTTATCTTGATTCTTGCCACAGGTTCTTGATATAGCGTCCTTATGCATTGTACTGATTTTTCGTTAAATCCAAAGCGCTCCAGTACACTATATAGGAATTTCCAGTTAACCCTGTCAAATGCTTTTTCTGCGTCTAAACTCATTATTACTGCGCTTTTCTTTTCTTTATGTATTTGGTTAATTATATGTATTGTTCTCCTGATATTGTCATGTGTTTGGCGTCCCTCTATGAATCCAGTTTGATCATCTTCTATCAATTCCGTCAAGAATGTCTTTATTCGTTTACATATAATTGTTGTGTATATTTTATAATCTACATTTAATAAAGAGATTGGTCTATAGTTTCCGCATTGTTCTTTATCTTTCCCTGGTTTTAAAATAACTGAAATGATTGCTTCGTTCCATGATGGAGGTATTTTGTTGTTGTTCAGCGTCCAATTAAATGACTTTAGGAGTTGTGGCGTGAGTTCTTCTATAAACAGTTTATAAAACTCAGATGGGTATCCATCACTACCTGGTGATTTACCGTTTTTAAGTGACTTAATCACATCTCTGATCTCTTGTGTTGTTATTTCTGCTGTTAGTTTTTCATTTTGTTGATTTCCTATTGATGGCAAGTCCAATGTGTCTAGAAATTTTTTGATATCTTTAGTATTTGTTTCTTCAGGTTGCGAGTATAGTTCTTGGTAGAAATTATGGAAAATTTCTTCGATGTTTTCTGGGTTAACTGTGGTTTTATTTGTGGTGGGGTCTTTAATCTTGTATACATTATTCATTGTTTGTTGTTTTCTTAACCGTTTTGCCAGCAGTTTTGTGGCTTTTGGCCCCGTTTCATAATATTTTTGCTTTAGATATCTATTTTTCCTTTCAATTTCATCCATTTGTGTTTCTTTTATCTTTGTTTTTTCTTCTTTAATTTCTTGATATATTTTTGGGTCATTTGTGCTTTGATGTTTACGTTCTAGTTCCCTCAGTCTCTCACATCTTTGTTCATACGCTTCCAGTTTAGTCTTATTTGCTTTTCCTGTTTCAACAATTAATTTACCCATTAACACGGCTTTTAGTGTGTCCCATAGTATTGTTGGGTCCACTTCTTCATTGTCATTCTCTTGGATATATTCGTTTATGTTTATTTTTATTCTTTCTTTCATTTTCTCATCATTTAACAGTCCTACGTTAAGTTTCCATGTTGTTTGTCGTTTTCTATTGTTCAAATATATTTCCATGTATATAGGATTATGATCTGATATTTCTGCCCCTCCAATCCAACAATTTCTCACCCTGTGTCTGTCACCTTCATTCATAAGGAAGTAATCTATTCTAGAGTGTACTTTATGGACTGCTGAATAATGTGTATAGTCTTTTTCGAGTGGGTGCAGGTCCCTCCATATGTCTACCATACCCATTTCTGCCAGTGAGGTTCTTATGAACTTTGTTACATGTTTTTTTGTCTTCTTAACACTTGTTGTGTCAACTTCATGATCCATGACAGCATTTAAGTCTCCTCCACAAATTAGGACTCCTTCACTGTGTGTTGCTATGAGATCAAACAGATGTTGAAAAAAACCCTTGTCACTTTCTGGTGGGGCATAGATGTTCACTAATGTAATCTGCATACCATCTATTCTTCCCTTTATTATTACATACCTGCCTTCTTTATCCTGGATTTCCTGTTCACTTTCAAATTGTATTTTGTTTGAGATTAGTATCATAACCCCCCTTTTTGCTCCTCCCTTAAATGAACTGTAGTAGGAGTTCTTATAGCCAAATCTCTTTAGTTTCACATGTTCTGTCTTGCTCAAATGTGTCTCTTGCATAAATATAATTTCAGCTTTTTCCTTCTTGAATTTTCTTATTATTCTTTCCCTTTTAACAGGTGAGTTCAGACCATTCACGTTTAATGTCATTATCTTAAGATTTTTACCCATATTCATGTTTTTCCATTTTTTTAACTTGTGCTCCTAGCCCCTTTAACAACAAAAATAACACATATTTATATAAAAACACATTAAAAAATCTCGACCTCCGTACTTTGGGCCTTTCTTCTGCCCACTGGTCCCTGTTGGTGGGTGGGGGGTTTGTCTTCACAGAGTGAAGGGCCCTCCCTAGACTTCTAATTACTATCAAAGTAATAGTCATAAGTCTAGAAATGTCCAACAAATATCACTTAAACCTCTCCTAGCCGTCTGTTTCTCTTTTACCTTGTCTTCTTGGCCTTCATTTCTTCTGTGCCTTTCTTAATCTTTGTTATGATCTAGGCTTTCAGTTGAAAGCCTTGTAGCTTGTCCTGGGCCCGCTGCTCTACGTCTCTCCCCCTTCTTCCGCCGTTCACTCGCCTCCACTCCGTCTGTCGTGGTGCGTTCAGGGCCGCCGCTGCTCCAGCCGTCTCCTTCGGCACGCTCACCTCAAGGCCCCGCTCCATCATATCCCGCGCTGCCTCTTCGGCCGTGTTGTAGGTTCTTGTGCCTTCCTCCCAATGAATCCTCATTTTCGTTAGCGGCGTTTGGAATCTAATTTTTTTCTCTTTCAGCGTTTTTTTAATATTGGCATATTTCTTCCGCTGCTGCACGATTTCTGTCGGGTAGTCATGGTCAAAAAATACCTGTTTGTCGCCGATTCGTATCTTTTTTTTCCATGCTTGCGTCAGGATTCTTTCCTTTATGTCATATTTCACAAAGTTTACCACAACTGACCTGGGTGGAGAGTTTGTTTTCGGGTTCTGTGCCGGTGCTCTGTGCGCCCGTTGAATCTGCAGATCCGTTTCTCCGGGTATTTCCAGTTCTTTTTTTAAGAACTGATCCATGAATTTTGTCATCGAGTTGCCTTCAATGCCCTCCGGAATTCCAAAGATGCGCATATTGCTTCGTCGGGATCTGCTCTCCAAGTCGTTTATTTTCTCCTGCATCCTCTGCGTTTGCGTCGTCAGGGTCTGTAGTTGTTCGTTTGCCTCGCTTTTCCAATCTTCTAGTTCCGAAATTCGGGTCTGCGCTTCTGTCATACACGCCCGCTGGGAGCGCAGCTCCTCCATGTTTTCCGTTAATTTACGCTCCATTTCTCTTCGGAGGTCCATGATTTCCTCCTTAATTTCTTTTTTCAGTTCCTCCTTAAGAGCCGCTAAATCCTGTTGTAGCTGTCGCTTGAATTCTCTTAACTCTTCACCCAAACTGGCGATGGCAGCGTTCATGTTGTCGAGTCTGGTGTCTTCCATTTTCTCTGCTGTAGACACCTCGTTTTTTTGGGCTTTGCGTACAGCGGTTTTTCCTGCGTTGTTGGAGAGGAATTCTTCAATTTTACCCTGTTTTTGTCCTTGTGCCCGGTTCCTTCGTGTTTTCATCCCTTAGTTTATTGATTCGTTTATGTCGAGTTGGCCATTTACCGATGATTTTTAATCCGGCTAGGGAGAGCTCTTTGTTTAAGTGTTATGTCTCTCCGCCATCTTCCCGGAAGTCCGACAGTCTTGGTTTTAAATGTGTGCTTGGCACATGACAAAGGCACACCAAAAGTGCATAAAAACACAATAACAGTGCTGGGGTTGAGCAGAACTTGAAGTAGTAGAAATATTTTTTCCTCTTGAACAATAAATAAATAGAATGAAAATAATAAAATTCTGTAAATAACCATTTTGGTGAAATCTTACTCAGGCATATCGCAAAGTGCATACAAATTCAATGTGCACTGTTAGTAGTAGCATTAACATTTGTTTCCCTTTTGAAATAAAATATACTACATCCTGGTCATAACTGACCTTGGCACATCACAAAGTGCATTTACCTGAATAAAAAGTGAACTGTCAAACCAGTGCACAAACCCCCCCAAGAAAAGATTGATAACATTAACAAACATTGCATATCCACTATTGTGGTTTGTTTTGTTTTAAATCACCACATGTGTGTGTAGGAACCTCTTTTTATGACTACACATTCCATTACACACACATATCGGGCAACCAAAAATTTCTAGTCGAGTTAAGGTTGAAAACAGTACCCATTTTAAAACTTGAGGAATGACTTTAGTCTTGAAGGTTTGAGGTTTTTCTCCAAAATTTATAATAATTTTCTTATCCACCTTATTCCTGGGGGTGCCGCTGTAGGAATGATTATGGGCGGAGCTTCCAGTTTCGGCTGACCTAGTGTTAAATCAGTCAGTAAGAGTGGAGTGGCAGGGGCATTTGAAATAGCATTTTTAAAAGTTTTTCAAATTCATTTTAATGTATCGTTCACATATGTGTTCTGCACTCAAGTGGCAGCCAATTTCAGCTCCTCTAGTTTTTGTATTTTTTGAATGTTTTTGCATAGTTCTGGTATTTGCTGGTGTTTGTGGTTGTGCCAGACTGGATAAATGGAGGCTTCTCACCACACGGTAACAGACGACATCCAAGCACAGTGTTGTGGCGTACGTCTGCTCTAAGGTAAATTTGATTATGTCCAACATATTTTAACAAAATGCAGCCGGCTTTATTGCGGTGGAGACGTGCTAGTTGGAATGCCCACCGCGTCATTATGAGTACAGGCAACAAGAAGTCATAAATCATGACTCTCTTTGTTTGGTAGGGCAAGTCCCGGGAAAACCCCATGAGGGCCTAGTATCATTGGAAAGCTTAGAAAATGTACTTTCTAAAAATACCTGTGTTTTTGTGGAAGACGTAACTCCCGACCGATCGAACGCGTGTTTTCAACCTAGCTAAAATATAAACATATTGTCTTCTTCTGGGTCAGTTTTTGCACACTACCTACAAATTAAATATCATTTTGAAGGTCTTTCAATACAGAATATGGAAATAGCATTACATCAGTTTTGAAAATGTCCTCAGAGGGACTCATTATGCCAGCACGGTGTAATGCATGAAAAGCGTGGCACAATAATGAGGCGAGTGGTGAACTGAACAGGAGTTTATTATATGACTCACTTTATCCAGACAGACGCTCCCACTAGGCAGAGAGGTGGTCAAAGAGGCTGTGCCTCTTCCACGTCAGCCTTTTATACCCCGGGTGGTGGCGGAACCAGAAAGGTGGAGCCACCACCCATATCATCTTCTCACCCACGCCACTGCTGATGGAAAACCCCATCCCATAGAAGAGATTGCAGCCCATCACATTTTTGTCCATGCCAGTTACCAAAAACTTCAGGCTACCAACCACCGATGATTTGTAACGGGCCGTCAGCTCCACCAAACCCACGATGGGCAGCCTCCGTCTTCCATAGCCGCACACAGGCTTCAAATGACCGCTCAACTGATGATATGGGAAGAAACTCCTCACGGTTGGCCAACTCAACGCTGATCACACTGTGCCCGTGTTCACCAATAATGGTACCTCCACACCGTCCAATTCCACCATACAATATGTACGGCTGTCGGTGTCTGGGGAAACTGTGTGGATAACTGTGGGAGTTGGAGGAGGGGTATCTGCTTTGTGTCGCCGTTCCCCTTGCTTGAACCTATTACAGGCCCTGGAAAAGTGATGCAGGAGTCCACACTTGCCACAGCGTTTACCTCTTGCCAGACACTCTCTAGCCTTGTACCGGTGCTTAGTGGACCCACAACCTGAACATTTGGGTGATCCCGGGGCGAACCTTATCTTTACAGCTGCAGCACATTCCTCTTGCTCGCTGTCTTCGCTGTCTGGATCCACAGTCTGAGTTGTCGATTGTGAGTCATGGCGGCATAGCGTAGCTCTCTCACCAAGGTCATGTGATAACTTGTCCGCCGCTTCATGCTGTTGGGCTATCTCCACAGCCATGGCTAAAGTTAATTCACCAGAGTGTGTAAGCAATCTCGCACGAGCTGACAAACACTGTGTGTGCGTCATCAGCTGGTCGCGGACAATTTCTTCCTCCAGCTCCCCAAACTGGCAGTCTCCAGCCAGCTGCCGTAGGTCTACAACGTAGCGCTGCACCAACTCCCTGGCCCGCTGGAGGTGCTGCTGAAACTGGACCCTCTTGATGATGACGTTTGTAGGAGCACGAAAATATTGCACCATTCGCTCAACCACATCATCAAAGCTATCGCTAGCTCCCAAAGTAGAAAGGATACGTTGTCCTTCCATACTCAAATTATGAACCAAAACTGCCTTTGCTCGTACCTTCTTCAGTTCACCAATGTTTAGTGCCACCAGATAATTCTGAAAGGCAGTGAACCACCTCGTCCAAGGCACCGGAGGCTCCCCTGGAGTCTCCAAAAATGTCCGAAAAGACGACACGCCTGTATCCATACTTTTTCCTTGTCGCCAAATGTTATGTATGAAAAACATGGCACAATAATGAGGCGAGTAGTGAACTGAACAGGACTTTATTATATGACTCACTATATCCAGACAGATGCTCCCACTAGGCAGAGAGGTGGTCAAAGAGGCTGTGCCTCTTCCGCATCAGTCTTTTATACCCTGGGTGATGGCGGAACCAGAAAGGCGGAGCCACCACCCATATCATATAACAATACAACATATTAATGTAATAAACAACACCACACATGGGTCATTTGTTTACACTGTTAGCATCTTAGCAGTGGTGCTAACTAACAGAGCTACTGTGTACAAGGCCACTTTTGAAGGTCATCTTTCCATCCCTCGATAGTCGTGGGAAGTGGTATGATTATATTACTGTTTTGAGGAGCAAGAGGTCGTGTTCCCGCATTTCTGATGCCGAAGTCATTGTTTTTTAACAAGGAAAAGTGTCCCGTTTCAGTGACAACCATATATTCGAAACTAGTAACGGAAGTTGCTACCATAATTCAGTGTTTCCTCTGGCTTTAAGATCTTGGCGCGGTGGCAACATATTTTTCCAGCGGGGGGGGCAGAAAACACATGACACGATTGTAACCACAATATGTTAGTTTTACACTATTTTTATTTTTAAAAATTTTGCACAGTAATATTGCATAATGGAACTTACCATTTGGAGTATTGTACAACCAAGGCTTGAATATTGGAATATTGGGCCAGCTGGGGTCCCACCCAGATGTTCTGTGTTTAGACTTTTTCCTGTGGTGTTATCCTTCACCCCTTCCTCTGCTCACACCTCTCCTGGACCCTCTGCCTGAACACTTTCCTCTCCTTGGCTCCTCTCTTCTATCTCATCTTGCCCTCTCTGAGCTCTGTCTAATTCAGGTTCTCTCTCTGTCTATGGTGGTATACAAACAGGTTAGAAAATATCAAGTGTCATGTTTTGTCCTGCACAATTTTTTTTCATGGTTTACATAAATAGCCAAAATGTGTATTTTTGTATTTTTATTCTAGTGTTTATTTTTTCCACTGACGAAGAGTAGGAAAGGGAAGGGAAAAAAACATTCATAATAGTAATTTACTCATTCATACTTAAATTATATGATCAGAGGTGGGTATGGTAGCCAGAAATTCTACTTATGTAAAAGCAGTACTATGAAATTAATAATTAAAAGTAGACAACCAAAAATTTCTAGTTGAGTTAAGGGTACAAAGAGCACCCACTTAAAAACTTGAGTAATGACTTCAGTCTTGAAGGTTTGAGGTTTTCTCCAAAATTTATAACAATTTTCTTATAGTTTTCTACTTTTCTCTGTAAATTTATCTAAATTTGTAACTTCCTCCAATTTGTAACTTTCTCATAAAATTATGACTTTTCTTGTACATTTGAGACTGTTATAAATGTGGATTATTTTATGGCTAATTTTTTTTAAACAGTTGACACAAAGTGCTGTACATCAAGGGACGCATCACAGGGACTCCACTTCCAGTTATAGAGGACGTCTACAGGAAAAGATGTCTGCGCCGGGCACGCAGCATTCTTAGGGACTCCAACCATCCTGCTCATGGACTGTTCCAGCTTCTCCCCTCCGGAAGGCGTTTCAGAAGCCTTTGGACTAGAACCAGCAGGTTTAGGAACAGTTTCTTTCCAACAGCTGTCACGTTATTGAACTTAGTTCCCCACTGAACCTCCACTTCTCTCCCCTTTAACACCCCCCTCCCCCCCGTGCTTCCTCAAACTGTATACACACATATCATATCTGCATATTGTCATTATATATTGATACATACTGCTCTTCTGTATATTATCATCACATATTTAACTACATACTGTTTTTCTGCATATTGCCACTCTGTATAGTTAGTCTACTACTTACCTCACTTCACCTGTACTTTGCTCTTCTGTAATTTATGCTAACTTATTCCCATCTCTTACCATCCTCACCTGTACATAACTGCCCACCTAACTTATTGTACATTATTTGCGCATAATGGTACTCTAACTTTCTACACTGACCTATCTGCATATATTTGCTTAAATTGTACATACTGTCAATTACTGTATATACTGCACTGCTGTCCTCTGCACTTCTGATTGGATGCTAAACTGTGTTTCCTTACCTTGTATTCATACATGTGTAATGACAATAAAGTTGAATCTAATCTAATCAATGATAAATAAAATATAAAATCAATAAAATACAGCTAAAATACAAAACAGCACAAATAAAACAATAGTCATACAATAGAGGCAATAAGAACAAATAAAATCAATGTCTCAAACTGGGTCAAAAACCACAGAATAAAAATGGGTTTTAAGAGTTTTAAAACTGGACAGTGAAGAGGCCTGTCTGATGGACAAAGGCAGATTATTATAAAATTACTGTTTTTCTAATAAATTTGAAACAGAATGTGGCAATTTTTTTCCTTTTTTCCTCATGCAATTTAAACTTTTGACCATAATTTTGTAGAGCCAGAACAGAACAATAACTTTAACTCTGAATTCAAAGAAATATAATTATTAAAATTAAAAATTTAATATTTAAAATTAAATAATTTTAATATTTAAAATTTAAAATTAAAATTATATTTAAAGAAATAAATCAACTTAAATGACCAAGGATGCAGTTATTTCTGTTATAATATTTCTATATATTTATAGTTTTTTTTTTTTTTTTTTTTTTTTTTAGAAGTCTCACCACCACCCAGACAGCAAGAAAACCTCCCTTATTTTGAAATCCAAATGTTGGCACATTTAGTTTGTCTAAAGGCTACTGACGGATTAAAGTCACTGACTTGGTGAATTTCGGTCATCTTAACTTGCCAGGTACATAATAGGGAACATAACTTAATATTGTAGTGGCTGGTGAAATATATCTTCAACAATTCATCAGCCCCCCTTGCCTTTTCCTTCATATGAAGCCGGCTGCAATATGAATTCTAACCACATCTCTTAGCTAAGCATTCTCGCTTCCGTTTCCAGCGGGTTAAAACCATGATAAATAAATTTTTTCCGCTTTTAAAGTACTTTAATAAATGTTACATATGAGAATTGTACTTTGGGGTTTGTCGTAGCTCAGCCGGGGTTGGGGGTGAGTGACGTCAGGTGGGCTATGGCTAGGAGTATATATTGAGCTGTAGAGCTAAATAAAGTGTATTCTATGAACAGCAGAACAAGCTCTCCATTTTCCGTTATTCAGAGAATGGAGTCTAACGGACTCGTTAGACATCACAATAAACTCATGTTTCTCTCGGACAGTCACGCTAGCGAGAGACTCTGCCTGACTGGAAAGCTCGCGTGGGCAGGTGCTTCTAAACTTCACGTGGATAATGGCCATGTGCGTTGTTTGTGTGCACACTTGAGGAAAGTCATTGCTTCATATATTTTTCTTAAATTCATATCTCCTCATTAGCACAGCAATAATTTTTCTGGCAAGGTGGCCTGCCACCCAGAAATGTTACCAGAGGAAACCCTGATAATTTACGAAAGGCATCATGAGGCCTAGGAATAAGGTGGATAGTTTTCTACTTTTCTCTGTAAATTTATCTAAATTTGAAACAATTTTCCTCAAATTTGTGATTTCCTCTTGTAAAATTGACTTTTCTTGTACATTTGAGACTTTATTATAAATTTGTGGATTATTTTTATGGCTAATTGTTGTCATTTTTTAATAAAATGACTTTTTGCTATAAATTTGAAACATTGTGGTAAAATTTTTATTCTTTTTCCTTATACAGTTTACACTTTTGACCATAATTTTGCAGAGGCAGAACAGAATAATTTAACTCTGATTTCAAAGAAAAGATATTAATAAAATTATATTTAATGAAATGAATTAACAAATTACCAAAGATGCAGTTATTTCTGTTAAAATATTTCAATTTATTTATAGTTTTTTAGAACTCTCCTCACCAACCAGACATCAGGAAAAACCTCCCTTATTTTGTAATCCAAATGTTGGCAGTTTAGTTTGTCTGAAGGCTGCTGACGGATTAAAGTCATTGACTTCATGAATTTCAGTCATCTTAACTTGCCAGGTACATAATAATGAACATAAATTATTAGTTAATATTGTCTAAGCCTAACCACACCTGTTTGCTAAGCGACTCTTCATTATTGTTCCCGTTACCAGTGGGTTAAAACTATGATAAATGCCTCCACTCCTTACATACCTCTTCTGATTTTTTTCCATGTTTAAAGTACTTTAATAAGCTCATGCTTCTCTTGGACAGTGATGCTAGTGAGACACTCTGCCTGCTGACTGGAATGGTCACGTGGGCAGGGCGCTTCTACACTTCACGCGGATGACGGTCACACATGTTGTTCCTGTGCCCGCTTGTGGACCATGATTCCTTCATATTTTTTTCTTAAATGTATATTTCCTTGGCGTCATCTGGGCCTGGGCCACTCAGAGGTTGGTTCTGGGCCGCATGTGGCCCGCAGGCTGCTAATTGAATAGGCCTGCCTTTTGACATGAATACAGGATAAACGGGTAAAGAGCACACCATATCTTTTCACCAAGCTTCTCCCGCTCTTGGTTTCGACTGGGCCAAAGTAGTCCATACCGACATTAGTGAATGGTGGGAGATCTGGTAGGGTTCGTTCTGGTGGTAAATTTGCCATTTTTTGTTCTCCTGTCTTTGCTTTAAAACGTCTACATTTTACACATTTTGCAATGATTCTTCTTGCTGTACTATTACCACTGATGAGCCAATATTTCTTTCGCAGTTGAGCAAGAATGTAGCTTCTGCCACAGTGGTCATACCTTTGTATATGTTGTAGCAATAGATGAGAGATGTGAGCCTGTTTTGTAAGGATGATAGGATGTCTTATAGGATGTGAGAGACATGTATCTCACCTCTGGTATTGCTCATCCTCAAATATCTTACTGTCCCATATCCAGTTTCACTTGCATCAGCAAAATGGTGCAGCTGAATAGATTATGCCTTTCCAAAGTCATTAAGGCTTAATGCATCATGAAATACTAAAGTCTGACAATTTGGGAAGGTCTTGAGTCCAATTAAGCCATAATGCATCATGAAATACTAAAGTCTGACAATTTGGGAAGGTCTTGAGTCCAATTAAGCCATTGTGTAGGCTGAACCCTGGGTATTGGCTCATCCCATCCATAGCCCTGTTTACAGAGCTCAAGTAATAGCTGCTTGACTGGGAATGTGAGGGGTGCAAGAATGCCAAGTGGATCATAAGTGGAGCTTACCAGTAATAAGATTTCCCTCCTTGCGTGTGGTTTTTCAGGGACTGCAATGTCAAATCGAAAGGTGTCTGCTTCGATACACCACTGTAGTCCCAGTGCATGATCTGCAGGCAGCTGATCCTTTTCCAAGTCCAGAGATCTGAGATTTTTCCCTCTTTCTTATTCCCCTATTGCAGAGCGTACAGCTTTGCTATTGCTCACCCACTTGGTGAGATGGAATCCCCCTTTACTGCACAGCTCCACTAGGTCAGCTCTTAGTTGCACTGCTTCCTGAACTGTGGACACAGACGTTAAATTGTCATCAACATAGAAATTTTTCATTATGATGTTAGTTAACTTGTGATCTGATATTAGAATGGTCCTCAGCAGTTTTTCCACAGGGCAAAATTGACACAGGTTGGAGAGGGCATGTCTCCAAATAAGTTCACCAGCATGCGGTAGTCAAGAGGATCTTTTTCAATGTCTCCTTCTGGCCACCACAAAAAGCACAGAAAGTCGATGTCTGATTTGGAGACTCTTACTTGATGGAACATAGACTTGACATCTTCCATTAGTGCCATGGGCTCCAGTCGAAACCTGAGTAGGACTCCGATCAATGAATTGGTAAGATCAGGGCCGTGCAAAGGTTTAGAGTTCAGTGACATACCTCGGTATACTGTACCATAATCAAACACCACCCTGAGTGTTTTCTTCTTGGAGTGGTAGACTCCATGATGTGGGATATACCAAGTTCTTCCTATGGCTTGATGCGTTGTTTCTTGTGGGACAACTTCAGCATATTCTTTGTTTAAGACATCATTCTCAAATTCTGTATATAGACTCATTTTTCCTAAACTTTCTTTTCAGGCTCAGCAGACTTTGCATTGCAATAGGAGGATTGTTAAGCATTTGTACATCATCTTTCCTAAAGGATAAATTAAGAGTATAGTGCCCATTGTTATGGCCCCACTCCTTCTGGAGTAGGTCTTGTTCCCCCCCCCCCCTTTTTTCCTTGTGTTGTAGGTGGAGCTGTGAGGACTGCCCCTGGCCAAGGTGTCCCCCTATACTATAAGCCGCACCTGCACACTTGTCAGCAGCTTTTGGCTCCTGCTGAGGCCAGTTGCCTTCCTACTGTGTTAGCACTCTGTCCACTGGTTCGGTTTCTGTGGCTGCCCCTGTACCTGTGCGCTTGTTCTGGGCTGGGCCGGGTGCTTCTGTTTGTGCTGCCTGGGGCTTGCGGTTCCTGTTCGGGCTTACTGCTGCTGCTCGGGCTCCAGTTGAAGGTGTGCAGTCACTGGGTCGGCTAGTGGCTGCCTGTTGTTGTCCTATGCAGCCAACACACACGCACCACTGAGACGTAAAGACGTATTTATGTCTTTTATAATAAACTTTGGTTAATTGGTACCTCAGGCAGCATAGTGGTGGAGTGGTTAGCACTGTGGCAGCACAGCAACTCACCCTTGGCCGGGGGATCCTGAGTTTGATCCCAGCCCCCAAACAACAGTAATCTGCGTGGAGTTTGCATGTTCTCCCCGTGTCTGCGTGCATCAAATTGGCATCAAACTGGGGATTCTAAATTGTCCTTAGGTATGACTGTGAGAGTGAATGGTTGTCTCTCTGTGTTGGCCCTGCGATGGACTGGCGATCTGTCCAGGGTGTACCCTGCCTCTCGCCCAAAGATGCTGGGATAGGCTCCAGCGCCCCCGCGACCCAAAAAGGATTAAGCAGAAGAAGATGAATAAATAATTGGCACCTCCTTGTGGTCTCCTTTTTTGATCTGGGTTGTGACAAAATGGGGGATCATCTGGCCATTTGAACCCAGACCCATTCTTTCATCCCTTCATTTGAGAGTAGACCCATTTGTGACAAAATGGGGGCTCGTCCGTCCGTTTAACTGCAAACCCATTTGTGACAAAAGGGAGTTTGTCAGGCTGTTTTTGTGGGTTTGTTCATCTGTTTGGTAATTTGGTAAGTTTATTTGGTAAGTTTATTATTTTGGGCAAGTGTTTTCCTTGTGTTTTGTCTCTTGCGTTTTGATATCACTGGAAATTTCTCCTGCTAGGCTTAACAGTGAATCTCACTGGGGGATCTACTGTCTGTAGTTTAGTGTAGTGGTGAAAGCGGCCTGGGGCCACGTTCATGGGCACCTGCAAGTTGCTGCGTAGCAGCTGCTTAGCAGTCCCAGTGGGTTTTGTGAGAAAAGATCCTCCCGCCGGTAGCTGCACGAAGACTAGAGTCTAGTTTAGGTAGATAGTCTTCTGTGCTAGCTAGTCAGGGTGGGGAGTCTCCAGTGTGTCATTTTGCAACTGTTTTGGAAAGACTTTCTTCTGTTTATTTTTGTTTGCTCAGTTCAGTTTTTGATATGGTTGCGCAATCTACTGTTAGAAAAATACCCGATTCTTTGATTGAAAGATCCAAGAACAAGCCAGAGATTTCTTCAATTTTAAGATGAAGCATTTATTTAGAAGCCTCAAGTAAAGCAAGCAGCGCTGGGTGCAGCGTGACGCAGCTCCCTCTGGAGCGTCGCCACACTGACCAAGACTTCCGGGTGCACGTTACAATTATCTTCTCGGGTGGGGGCGACCCAGTACAATAGGATGGACTTATACACGACTATCTGATTGGCTAATCTGCCTATAGCAGGAACAGGCCATCCACTGAACGCCACTTTGTTCTAGAATGTGCGATCAACAGTGTGCGTGGGTGTTGAGACTGGGTGTGTATCTAATGTGAAAGACCTGACCTGAGAGAGAGAGAGAGATTGATTTTTAAAGGATCTTTAATAAACACACTTGTCCATCAGTCAATACAATTTCTATATCATGCTATGTTACACAGAAAATTAATCCCCCAAAAAACGCCCAAAAAAAAGCTGTCCATCATGAACTGAACAGAGGACAGTCTCCAGGGACCAGAGGGTCCTGAAGCCTTCCACATCCCCATTCCCCATAAAAAACTGAAAGTCCAGCCTGATTCTGGCTTTAAGTAGCCTCACAAATAAAATTTTGACATCAACATCATTCTCAACATTTTCAAGTTTTCTTCTCCGGCTTACATAGATAGCCAACTTTGCCTGCCCTAAAACAAAGTTCAGTAGTTGACACTTCTGCTTAAAACGACGATTGTACATAAAACCACAAATGAAAACCTGCTTAGAGAAAACTTCCTTAAAAATATGAAAAAGTTTTGTAAGAAGTTCAAAGAGGCCACTCAGGCGCTGACATTCAATAAAACAATGAAAAACTGTCTCCCTAGAGGAACAAAAAACACACTGATCACTGACACTGCTGTTAATCACAGAAACAAAAGCATTGACAGCTATAATACCATGCAGGACCCTCCACTGTAAGTCTCCATGCCTCTTAGGGAGAGGGGCTTTGTAAAGAGCCCTCCAGGCAGGCCGATGCCCTTTTCCTAGTTTAAAATAGGCTCTCCAAGGAGTGTCCACACAGGTGTTCAATCGGTCCTTGTTGAGTGCCATCACCACCAGTCTGTAGAGTGCCTTACCACTGGCTCCTCCAAAGTCCACACCAGTGGGAGCACAGAATGCCAGTAAGGAGCAAGGAGCGACGTCAAAGTCCATATAGAGCGTGAGAGAGGGAAAGGGGTCAGTGCTTTCTGGCTGCAGCGTGCCATTGCAAAAGTCCAAGAGTAGGGAGTGCTCAAGTCCATGAAGCTCCTGTTTCCAGTGTGCAAGAAGACCATCGATGAAACGATTCGACCTGACACCAAGATGAGCTGCTAAAGCTGAGGCGTTGTTGAGGCCAGGACCAGCCAGTTCCACCACTTGCTTCAGAGTGAGAATGTTCCTGGAACACAGCCTATCAAGGAAGGTCCTTCCAACTCCCGGCAGGACACCAAGGCGACCACCAAAAACCAGTGGCTCCTTCAACAACCAGTAGAGGGAATCGCATGGCCCTCTTTGTTTTTTAAAAAGAGTCCACACTGAAAAGAGACTGCGGTAAAAACTGGGTAAAGACAGTGCATTAGAGTTCTTAAAATCCATTAAAAACACAGGGAGGTCTAGCCCAAGCCCAAGGACTCTCTGTAAAATAACACAGGCCAAAGGCCTCCATACCAGGTCCTGGGGGCCCGTCAGCAGTCTCTGTATGAAAGTCAGTCTAAAAGCAGCACCTCTACTAGCTAAATGAATCACTCCTTGCCCCCCCTCCTCTTTGGGAAGAAATAACAGGGCTTGAGGAACCCAGTGGAGTCCACCCCCCCAAAAAAAGTCCACCAAAACAGACTGAATTTTGGACAACAAACCAGCAGGGGGGTCCATGCACATGAGGCGGTGCCACAGGGATGAGGAAACAAGATTATTTAAAATGAGCACTCTTCCTCTAAAAGATATTCTTGGCATAAGCCACTTCCACTTGTTTAGTCTCCCGTTAATTTTCTCTATGACCCCATCCCAATTTTTTTGCTCAAACTGCTGATTTCCAATAAAGACACCAAGATACTTAAAACCTCCTTTTTTCCAAATCAACCCACCCGGCAGCGTAAGCTGATTTTCTAGTTTCTCCCCCACCATCAGAGCCTCGCTTTTTCCCCAGTTTATCTTTGCAGAGGAAAGTTGGCCAAAAAGATTGACACTCCTAACCAGAACGTCAATGTCACTCTGCTTGTTTAGCAGAATGACTACATCATCTGCATAGGCCGACAGCTTGAACGTGGTGTCACAGCCAGGAAAAGTAACTCCTGATAGATCCCTTCTCAGGCAGTGAAGCAAAGGCTCTATGGCGAGGGAGTACAGCATCCCTGAGAGAGGGCAGCCCTGCCGAACCCCCCTCTGGACTTTTAAAGGGGCAGACAGGCCCCCATTTATCTTCAGCACACTCTCAATGTCACTGTACAAGACCCGTATCCTGGCTATGAAGCCTGGGCTGAACCCAAAAGCTGTTAAAACTGTCCATAAATATTGGTGTTCAACCCGATCAAACGCCTTTTCCTGGTCAATTGAAATCAAACCAGTTTCTACCGCCAATGAACCAGAGACCTCCAAAATATCCCGAATTAAAGTGACGTTGTCACTAATCAGCCTGCCAGGCACACAGTAAGTCTGGTCTACATGAATGAGCTCGCTCATCACCTTTCTCAGTCTTCGGGCCAGAGCTTTTGAGAGAATCTTGTAGTCTGTGCAGAGCAGAGAGACTGGCCTCCAGTTCTTTAGGCTCTGGAGGTCCCCCTTTTTCAGCAACAGTGTGATGATGGCCCTCCTGCAGGTCGTGGGTAGGGTCCCCCTTTCCAAGCTATCTTGGAGAACCTCCAGCAGGTCTGGACCAAGCAGGGGCCAGAATTCCTTAAAAAAGTCCACAGAGAGACCATCTATGCCTGGTGATTTTCCATTCTGGAGGCTCATTAGCGCCGTATGCAGCTCAGACAGAGACAGTGGAGCATCCAAGCCAGCAACAAGGTCCTCTGAGAGCACTGGAAGACCATCAAGGAAAACCTGGCCCAGTGACGTGTCCTCCCTCCACTCTGCTCTAAACAATTCACTGTAAAAGCTAGCAGCGTGTTTCCTGATCTCTGCTGCTGTGGAGATTGTTCTCCCGTCATCGCCCAACAAGGAGTGAATGAGCTTTCTCTGTCCATTTTTCCCCTCCAGTCCAAAAAAGTACTGGGAGGGCGAGTCCATCAGAGCTACATCCATGTAGCGTGAGCGGACCAGAGCACCCTGTGCGGTGACCCCTAGCAAGCTAGCCAAGGCTGACCTTTTTGACTTGAGAGCTTCTAAGTGCTCCTGTTTTCCTGTAGAACTGAGCAACTCCTCTAGTTCTACCACCTCAGTCTCCAGAACTTTCAAGGATTGGGTCAAGCTACGAGTGACATTTTGAGTGTACTGTTGGCAGAGTTGTTTTATCTGGGCCTTACCAAAATCCCACCACAATTGGAGAGAACTAAAAGAGGGTTTTTGTTCCCTGTGTGACTTCCATACATCATGAAAAACTCCCTTAAAAAACACATCATTTAAAAGTGTATTATTAAAATGCCAAAAAGCACTCTTACACTTTACATTTTCAATGAAAACAGAACAAATCAGCAGGCAGTGATCAGTGAAACCAACAGGACAGATACAACTATTTTTAAAAACACTCATTTGGTGTTTAAAACCATAGAAACGGTCTAACCTAGCCATAGATAAGAGGTTATCTTTAGCATGGCTCCAGGTGTACTGCCTCTGGTCCCCATGATGTGATCTCCACACATCGGCCATTTCATGCGCCTTCACTAGTTCCCTCAGCCTATTGGCAGAAGCAGGGTGAGGTTCCTGATGGTTCCTGTCCAGTCTGTGGTTTAATGTACAGTTAAAATCACCCCCCAGAAATAAAAAACTATTTGGATTACAGGATCTAACCGTATCTGATAGCATATTAAAGACCCTGATCCTTTCTGCTCTCTGGGTTGGCACATACACGTTTATAAGAACCAAGTTTACATTTTCAAGCTGTACCTTTAGCAAGAGTACATGTCCTTTCACCACCTCTTCTACCTCATAAGAGACAGGCACACAACCCCGAGAGAAAAGTACAGCCACCCCTCCACTATTATTGGATTTGTGGCTAAAAAAAATGCAGCCATCCCACTCTTTTCTCCACTGGCACTCAATGTCTACAGTGCTGTGAGTCTCCTGGACCATCAGCACGTCAAGTGCCTTTAAATTAAAAAGCTTGTATAAAGAGGCCCTTTTTACATCATCCCTGGCCCCGTTTATATTAAGAGTGCCAATTCTAAGGTGGGGCATTAAAAAGGATAAAAATAAGGTACAGTAAAAAAACACACACATAGCATAAAAGGGAAGAAACAAACTAAGAGTCAACATGACTGTTAGTAATTTGTGATTTCAGTTTGACAACCAGTTTCTTTAAACGAAAAATTTCCTGATCAGTAAAAGTCTCATTCCCATCATTCGGTTTCATCAGCTTGCGAGCTGATGCCACAAATAACTCCAGATCTGGAAAGTAATTTTCCACTTTCACAGCTCTGCTCCCCTTAGTCACCTGGAGAAATTGTCTAATTTTAGCAAAACAATAGGAGCTTTGCTCCTCCTGCGTCTGCGTCTGCATCAGTTCAGACTCATCTCCACTTTCGTCAGAAGCGCTCTCATTCAGTAAATCTAAATTCCCAACCCTACTAGATTTAGCAGAGCTCTGCAAGTTTTCCGCACTTTTCCTTTTTTGTGCAGCTTTAAAAGGATCCTCTTCAACAAAACTACATTCCTGCATTTCTTCATGAAACGCAACGTTTGTCATGCAGTGTTTGCTCTGTGTGTCCGCTACAGCCTCAAACCGCTCCTCCCCCGCCTGCAAAGTCTGTTCATTCACGTTCCTTCGTTTAACTGCACTTTTACTTACACCCTCCACCTGTCTACCCCGGGCGACAGGCTCGTCACAATGATCAGAGCTGCCGCCAGACAGAAATTCCCCACCATCACTGTTTGGGGGGACAACTACCGCGCCCGCCGCGGCCACCCCAGCAGAGGCGGCCGCGGCCGCCCCAGCACAAGCGGACGCGGACGCGGACGCGGACGCGGATGCGGACGCCCCCGCAGAAGTAGAAGCGGACGCGGATGCGGCCGCAGTCGCGGCCACGACCGCCCCAGCATAAGCGGGCGCCGCAGCGGCATCCGCCGCACCACATGTAGCGCTACCCTCCGGACCACCAGAAACAGCGGCGTCACCTTTCTTACCGCCAGTGCTCTTTGTGTTCGCCTTTTCAGGACATGACCTAATAAGATGGCCTTCTCCGCCACACGCAAAACACTTCATGGTTTCAGATGTTGCAAACACCAAGTAGCTAAAGCCATCAATCCTGAAATTAAAAGACGCGTTCAGTTCAGCAGAGCTGTCTTTCAACACCATGAAACACTGCCTCCTATGACATACAACATGCTTCAGCAGGGGTGATTTACTACCTAGAGAGACCATTCTGATAGGGGACACAACCTGGCCAAAACGGGACAACTCTCTAATCAGCTGATCATTTTTAACGAAAGGAGGAGCGTTTGAGATGGTGATCCTCCTAGACGGATTCGCCAGCGGTAAAACGGGAGTAAAAGTGTCACCTATGACCACTCCCTGTGCCACCACCTGATCAGCTTTCTCAGTCGAATCCAGAAAGATCACAATTGCGCTGTTCATCCTCGATGCTGATTTTATGCTGCCATGCCCAACCACCTGTCCTACAGCGAGGCTGGCCTCCTCCACAGAACAGGGAACTGTCGGGAGGATTCTCACACCATGACGCCGGGTTAAGCGCTCAAACTCCACACCACCATCAATCACCGGCATGATGCCGGCTGGGAAAAACCGGCAGCAGAAGCTACCGTTCCCCAACACACTCACTCCAACACTCACACCCCAGCACACACACACTCAACCCACTATATTAAACACACACACCTCAAACACACAAGATAGAGAAAAAGTTAGAAAATACAAAGTTTAAAGTACTCACTCGACACCACTCCACACCCCTGCTCCCACAAACGCCCACGCATGCGCACGAGAGAGAGAGAGAGAGAGAGAGAGAGAGAGAGAGAGAGATTTGATTGATTTTTAAAAGATCTTTAATAAACACACTTGTCCATCAGTCAATACAATTTCTATATCATGCTATGTTACACAGAAAATTAATCCCCCAAAAAACGCCCAAAAAAAGCTGTCCATCATGAACTGAACAGAGGACATTCTCCAGGGACCAGAGGGTCCTGAAGCCTTCCACATCCCCATTCCCCATAAAAAACTGAAAGTCCAGCCTGATTCTGGCTTTAAGTAGCCTCACAAATAAAATTTTGACATCAACATCATTCTCAACATTTTCAAGTTTTCTTCTCCGGCTTACATAGATAGCCAACTTTGCCTGTCCTAAAACAAAGTTCAGTAGTTGACACTTCTGCTTAAAACGACGATTGTACATAAAACCACAAATGAAAACCTGCTTAGAGAAAACTTCCTTAAAAATATGAAAAAGTTTTGTGAGAAGTTCAAAGAGGCCACTCAGGCGCTGACATTCAATAAAACAATGAAAAACAGTCTCCCTAGAGGAACAAAAAACACACTGATCACTGACACTGCTGTTAATCACAGAAACAAAAGCATTGACAGCTATAATACCATGCAGGACCCTCCACTGTAAGTCTCCATGCCTCTTAGGGAGAGGGGCTTTGTAAAGAGCCCTCCAGGCAGGCCGATGCCCTTTTCCTAGTTTAAAATAGGCTCTCCAAGGAGTGTCCACACAGGTGTTCAATCGGTCCTTGTTGAGTGCCATCACCACCAGTCTGTAGAGTGCCTTACCACTGGCTCCTCCAAAGTCCACACCAGTGGGAGCACAGAATGCCAGTAAGGAGCAAGGAGCGACGTCAAAGTCCATATAGAGCGTGAGAGAGGGAAAGGGGTCAGTGCTTTCTGGCTGCAGCGTGCCATTGCTAAAGTCCAAGAGTAGGGAGTGCTCAAGTCCATGAAGCTCCTGTTTCCAGTGTGCAAGAAGACCATCGATGAAACGATTCGACCTGACACCAAGATGAGCTGCTAAAGCTGAGGCGTTGTTGAGGCCAGGACCAGCCAGTTCCACCACTTGCTTCAGAGTGAGAATGTTCCTGGAACACAGCCTATCAAGGAAGGTCCTTCCAACTCCCGGCAGGACACCAAGGCGACCACCAAAAACCAGCGGCTCCCTCAACAACCAGTAGAGGGAATCGCATGGCCCTCTTTGTTTTTTAAAAAGAGTCCACACTGAAAAGAGACTGCGGTAAAAACTGGGTAAAGACAGTGCATTAGAGTTCTTAAAATCCATTAAAAACACAGGGAGGTCTAGCCCAAGCCCAAGGACTCTCTGTAAAATAACACAGGCCAAAGGCCTCCATACCAGGTCCTGGGGGCCCGTCAGCAGTCTCTGTATGAAAGTCAGTCTAAAAGCAGCACCTCTACTAGCTAAATGAATCACTCCTTGCCCCCCCTCCTCTTTGGGAAGAAATAACAGGGCTTGAGGAACCCAGTGGAGTCCACCCCCCCCAAAAAAGTCCACCAAAACAGACTGAATTTTGGACAACAAACCAGCAGGGGGGTCCATGCACATGAGGCGGTGCCACAGGGATGAGGAAACAAGATTATTTAAAATGAGCACTCTTCCTCTAAAAGATATTCTTGACATTAGCCACTTCCACTTGTTTAGTCTCCCGTTAATCTTCTCTATGACCCCATCCCAATTTTTTTGCTCAAACTGCTGATTTCCAATAAAGACACCAAGATACTTAAAACCTCCTTTTTTCCAAATCAACCCACCCGGCAGCGTAAGCTGATTTTCTAGTTTCTCCCCCACCATCAGAGCCTCGCTTTTTCCCCAGTTTATCTTTGCAGAGGAAAGTTGGCCAAAAAGATTGACACTCCTAACCAGAACGTCAATGTCACTCTGCTTGTTTAGCAGAATGACTACATCATCTGCATAGGCCGACAGCTTGAACGTGGTGTCGCAGCCAGGAAAAGTAACTCCTGATAGATCCCTTCTCAGGCAGTGAAGCAAAGGCTCTATGGCGAGGGAGTACAGCATCCCTGAGAGAGGGCAGCCCTGCCGAACCCCCCTCTGGACTTTTAAAGGGGCAGACAGGCCCCCATTTATCTTCAGCACACTCTCAATGTCACTGTACAAGACCCGTATCCTGGCTATGAAGCCTGGGCTGAACCCAAAAGCTGTTAAAACTGTCCATAAATATTGGTGTTCAACCCGATCAAACGCCTTTTCCTGGTCAATTGAAATCAAACCAGTTTCTACCGCCAATGAACCAGAGACCTCCAAAATATCCCGAATTAAAGTGACGTTGTCACTAATCAGCCTGCCAGGCACACAGTAAGTCTGGTCTACATGAATGAGCTCGCTCATCACCTTTCTCAGTCTTCGGGCCAGAGCTTTTGAGAGAATCTTGTAGTCTGTGCAGAGCAGAGAGACTGGCCTCCAGTTCTTTAGGCTCTGGAGGTCCCCCTTTTTCGGCAACAGTGTGATGATGGCCCTCCTGCAGGTCGTGGGTAGGGTCCCCCTTTCCAAGCTATCTTGGAGAACCTCCAGCAGGTCTGGACCAAGCAGGGGCCAGAATTCCTTAAAAAAGTCCACAGAGAGACCATCTATGCCTGGTGATTTTCCATTCTGGAGGCTCATTAGCGCCGCATGCAGCTCAGACAGAGACAGTGGAGCATCCAAGCCAGCAACAAGGTCCTCTGAGAGCACTGGAAGACCATCAAGGAAAACCTGGCCCAGTGACGTGTCCTCCCTCCACTCTGCTCTAAACAATTCACTGTAAAAGCTAGCAGCGTGTTTCCTGATCTCTGCTGCTGTGGAGATTGTTCTCCCGTCATCGCCCAACAAGGAGTGAATGAGCTTTCTCTGTCCATTTTTCCCCTCCAGTCCAAAAAAGTACTGGGAGGGCGAGTCCATCAGAGCTACATCCATGTAGCGTGAGCGGACCAGAGCACCCTGTGCGGTGACCCCTAGCAAGCTAGCCAAGGCTGACCTTTTTGACTTGAGAGCCTCTAAGTGCTCCTGTTTTCCTGTAGAACTGAGCAACTCCTCTAGTTCTACCACCTCAGTCTCCAGAACTTTCAAGGATTGGGTCAAGCTACGAGTGACATTTTGAGTGTACTGTTGGCAGAGTTGTTTTATCTGGGCCTTACCAAAATCCCACCACAATTGGAGAGAACTAAAAGAGGGTTTTTGTTCCCTGTGTGACTTCCAAACATCATGAAAAACCTCTTTAAAAAACACATCATTTAAAAGTGTATTGTTAAAATGCCAAAAAGCACTCTTACACTTTACATTTTCAATAAACACAGAACAAAACAGCAGGCAGTGATCAGTGAAACCAACAGGACAGATACAACTATTTTTAAAAACACTCATTTGATGTTTAAAACCATAAAAACGGTCTAACCTAGCCATAGATAAAAGGTTATCTTTGACATGGCTCCAGGTGTACTGCCTCTGGTCCCCATGATGTGATCTCCACACATCGGCCATTTCATGTGTTTTCACCAGTTCTCTCAGCCTATTGGCAGAAGCAGGGTGAGGCTCCTGATGGTTCCTGTCTAGTCTGTGGTTTAATGTACAGTTAAAATCACCCCCCAGAAATAAAAAACTATTTGGATCACAGGACTTAACCGTATCCGAAAGCACGTCAAAGACCCTGATCCTCTCTGCTCTCTGTGTTGGCACATACACGTTTATAAAAACGAAGTTCACGTTTTCAAACTGTACCTTTAATAAGAGGAAATGACCTCTCACCACCTCTTCTACCTCATAAGAGACAGGCACACAACCCCTAGAGAAAAGTACAGCCACCCCCCCACTGCTACTGGATTTGTGGCTAAAAAAAAATGCAGCCATCCCACTCTTTTCTCCAATGGCTCTCAATGTCCACAGTGCTGTGAGTCTCCTGGACCATCAGCACGTCAAGTTTCTTTAAATTAAAAAGCTTGTATAAAGAGGCCCTTTTTACATCATCCCTGGCCCCATTAATATTGAGAGTGCCAATTCTAAGGTGGGGCATTAAAAAGGATAAAAATAGGGTACAGTAAAAAAACACACACATAGCATAAAAGGGAAGAAGCAAACTAAGAGTCAACATGACTGTTAGTAATCTGCAATTTCAGTTTAGCAACCAGTTTCTTTAAACGATAAATTTCCTGATCAGTGAAAGTCTCATTCCCATCATTCAGTTTCATAAATTTGCGAGCTGATGCCACGAATAACTCCAGATCTGGAAAGTAATTTTCCACTTTCACAGCTCTGCTCCCCTTAGTCACCTGGAGAAATTGCCTAATTTTAGTAAAACAATAGGAGCTTTGCTCCTCCTGCGTCTGCATCTGCATCAGTTCAGACTCATCTCCACTTTCGTCAGAAGCGCTCTCATTCAGTAAATCTAAATTCCCAACCCTACTAGATTTAGCAGAGCTCTGCAAGTTTTCAGCACTTTTCCTTTTTTGTGCAGCTTTAAAAGGATCCTCTTCAACAAAACTACATTCCTGCATTTCTTCATGAAACGCAACGTTTGTCATGCAGTGTTTGCTCTGTGTGTCCGCTACAGCCTCAAACCGCTCCTCCCCCGCCTGCAAAGTCTGTTCATTCACGTTCCTTCGTTTAACTGCACTTTTACTTACACCCTCCACCTGTTTACCCCGGGCGACAGGCTCGTCACAATGATCAGAGCTGCCTCCAGACAGAAATTCCCCACCATCACTGTTTGGGGGGACAACTACCGCGCCCGCCGCGGCCACCCCAGCAGAGGCGGCCGCGGCCGCCCCAGCACAAGCGGACGCGGACGCGGACGCCCCGCAGAAGTAGAAGCGGACGCGGACGCGGATGCGGCCGCGACCGCCCCAGCAGAAGCGGGCGCCGCAGCGGCATCCCCCGCACCACATGTAGCGCTACCCTCCGGACCACCAGAAACAGCGGCGTCACCTTTCTTACCGCCAGTGCTCTTTGTGTTCGCCTTTTCAGGACATGACCTAATAAGATGGCCTTCTGCGCCACACGCAAAACACTTCATGGTTTCAGATGTTGCAAACACTAAGTAGCTAAAGCCATCAATCCTGAAATTAAAAGACGCGTTCAGTTCAGCAGAGCTGTCTTTCAACACCATGAAACACTGCCTCCTATGACACACAACATGCTTCAGCAGGGGTGATTTACTACCCAGAGAGACCATTCTGATAGGGGACACAACCTGGCCAAAACGGGACAACTCTCTAATCAGCTGATCATTTTTAACGAAAGGAGGAGCGTTTGAGATGGTGATCCTCCTAGACGGATTCGCCAGCGGTAAAACGGGAGTAAAAGTGTCACCTATGACCACTCCCTGTGCCACCACCTGATCAGCTTTCTCAGTCGAATCCAGAAAGATCACAATTGCGCTGTTCATCCTCGATGCTGATTTTATGCTGCCATGCCCAACCACCTGTCCTACAGCGAGGCTGGCCTCCTCCACAGAACAGGGAACTGTCGGGAGGATTCTCACACCATGACGCCGGGTTAAGCGCTCAAACTCCACACCACCATCAATCACCGGCATGATGCCGGCCGGGAAAAACCGGCAGCAGAAGCTACCGTTCCCCAACACACTCACTCCAACACTCACACCCCAACACACCCACACTCAACCCACTATATTAAACACACACACCTCAAACACACAAGATAGAGAAAAAGTTAGAAAATACAAAGTTTAAAGTACTCACTCGACACCACTCCACACCCCTGCTCCCACAAACGCCCACGCATGTGCACGAGAGAGAGAGAGAGAGAGAGAGAGAGAGAGAGAGAGAGAGCTCTATAGCTTTGTCTCATTCCTGTTTTATCAGTTTACCATAACATAATTGTTCATAAGCATGCAAACAGAATTTGTATGGAATATGTGTAGAGCATAATGGGAGATTACCTACAGAGTTATTGTTTTGTAACTTTGATTTTTATTCATTTTTCATCATACATATTACATTCAGATCACAGTCTCTATATTTAAAAAAAGGAGCTAGAGACTTCCGGTCTGGACGCCATGGTGATAGCAACTTAACGCTGAACCTCCCAGATCCAATCCAAGGAAAACATCGTCAAAATCAGACTTAACGGATTTTTGGAAGAATAAAAATCAAAAGACAAAAACACCATGCCTAACCAAAAACAGAAGAAACTGGCATTCCCCAGGTCAGGACGCGCGGCTGCCGCAGAATCTGATCCCGAGGACCTCCATTCAGGAGACGAAGAGCTGGGCCTAGCTAACAAAAAGGTTAGCCTGAAATCGCTATATGACGAATTACGACGATTTTGGGCCGAATTTCACGAATTCAGAGAGGAACTAATAAGGACGAACAGCAGAATGGACCAGGCCGAAAACCGAATCTTGGAAGCTGAAGAAAGAGTAAAAGTGCTTGAAGATTCTATGCTGGATTTACACAGAAAACAGTCAAGGCTGGAGGCTAAGCTAGCTGACCAAGAAGGAAGACAGAGACGAGATAACATCAGAATTCACGGTCTGAAAGAAGGAGCTGAAGATGGTTTCAACACAGTGGCGGAATGCGTGGAATCCTTATTGAGAGAGAAGTTGGATATTCCACAAACTACCGATTTGAAAATAGAAAAGGCCCATCGTACATTAGCCGCAAAGCCAGCGGCAGAAGCACACCCGCGTTCAGTGTTGGTAAGATTCTCCGATTTCAAAATAAAACAAGAGGTTGTAAGGCGGGCTTGGCAGAAAAAAGGATTTATGCATCAAGAAAGAAAAGTCTTCGTGGAGCACGATTACGCCCCTGAGGTTCTTAAAAAGCGACGGGAATATAACGACGCCAAAAAGGTTTTACGGGAAAAGAATCTACGCTTTGAGACGCCATTTCCGGTGAAGTTAAGGGTCTTTTACGGTGAAGAGTCATGTCTCTACAATTCAGCGGAAGAAGCAACAACTGACATGGCGAGAAGAGGACTCCCGGTAACGGTGTTTAAACCCGCAGCGAATCTGAGCGAGAAAATCAGAGCTCAAACGTGGTCCACTCAAAGACCTTCTAAATCCACGGGCCAGCAGCGGGAAACCCAGCCCCAGAGCTACAAAGATAAGCTTTCCAGTTCCAGGAAGGAATAGCGACCTTTTTGTTTTTTTCTCTCTTTTCAGTCATTCTGCACTTCCACCACCCCCCCCCGCCTACAAGGTAACAAACATTAAAGGAGATGCAGAATCAGCATGTGGTAAAACCTTTCATGGAGCAGTTATAGAATTAGAAACAAATGTCTTCTTAATTTAAAGGGAAAAAAAAAATCTTGTTAAAATAGAAATGTAACAATGACCCACATGTTCTCCCCACACTAACAAATATTGTACTAGAGTGAAGGTTTGCTGTGATGGGGGTGGGAGGGTGCACACAATCTCATAGGGTATAGGCATAAAAAAAAAAAAATCATTACAAATTCGGATTGGGATCTGAAATTCATGTTAAAAACATGGGACAACTTACAGGGGTAAGAGAGGGCCCTCAACACGTAACAGAGTTTAAGGAATTTCCCTCAGAGCCTACACTCCATCAGGGCTCTTACAGGGTCTTTAAAGAGACCCCAGCTCAGGAAGTTTTTTTGACAGTTTTTTGTTTTAAAGTTTCGTACACAATGTTCTTAATGTTTTTTATGTTCTTAATGTTCTTTCAGTTTCTGAGTAGCAAAAAAGAGGGCCACCACACTGTTATACTAAATAAGAAAATACAATGGAGAAACAGGGTGTAACCAAAATAGCCTCATATAATGTAAAAGGGATCCTGAATCCAGTTAAAAGATCCAAGATTCTACGCAAAATGAAAAAAGACAAAGCAGAAATAATATTTTTACAAGAAACCCACCTAACAGACGTGGAACACACTAAACTCAATAGACAAGGGTTTAAAATGATCTCTTCATCTTCATATAAATCAGGGAGGAGGAGGGGCGTAGCGACATTGATATCAACCAAAATTACATTTGAAAAAAAATCAGAACACAAAGATAAAGAAGGGAGGTACAGTTTGGTAATTGGGCGGCTAGAGGGAGAAGATATCACCCTGCTGAATGTATATGCACCACCAGGGGCTAAATGGAAATTTTATAAAAATGTATTTGAACTAATGATAACTAAAGCCCAAGGTTTAGTGATATGTGGTGGAGACTTCAATCTAAGACTGAATCCATACTGGGATGCAACAGGTAATTCTTCACATCAAAATAACACTCAAAATAGGAAAACTCGGATGCTACTAAAAGAAATGGGAATCTGTGACGTATGGAGGGAATTCAACCCCAATGTAAAAGATTATACTTTTTATTCAACGCCACATTCATCTTACTCAAGGACTGATTACTTTCTTATGTTTAATAGAGACATTGGAAGAGTAAAAACATGTAAAATAGGACTGATGGATCTCTCTGACCACAGTCCGATCTATATGGACTTAAACATCCAAAAATACACAAATAATACATTTTCCTGGAGGTTGAATTCAAATGTCCTGAAAGAACCACTGAAAGATGAATTGGAATCAGACATTTTCAAATATTTGGAAGAAAACGATAATGGAGAAGTATCCCCTTTAATACTGTGGGATGCGTGCAAAGCTGTAATAAGGGGAAAAATTATTGCAAAACTGGCAACCCAAAAGAAACTGAGACAAGAAAAACTAATCACACTAGAGTCAGAACTCAAGAACCTAGAAAAAGAACACAAAGACAACACTCATTCTAATGGCTCACTTAAGATTAAAGAAATTAAAAATCAAATAAATGAGATCTACACAATAGAAATCCAGCAGAAACTTACATTTCTGAAACAAAAACACTATGAAGCAGGCAGTAAATCGGCAAAATTACTAGCCTATAAATTGAGGAAACAACAAACAGAAAGAGCAATCTACAAAATCAGAGACCCAGTATCAAAGGAAATAAAATTCAGAATTCAGGATATTCTTAAAAGCTTCGAGAATTACTACAAGAACTTATACTCCCACAAAAAACATAAAAACGCATCCGAGATATTCCTAAACACATTACACCTTCCCCAACTTACGGAATCACAAAATAAAACACTACTGTCAGAAATACAACTTAAAGAATTGGAAAAAGCAATTACGAAACTTAAAATCCCCAGGAGCAGATGGCTAGGGAGGAAAAACAAATCCCCAGGAGCAGATGGCTATACAGCAGAATGGTACAAAACCTTTAAACAGCAACTATCTCCTCTCCTCTTGAAAACATTTAACTATGTCCTCCACACAGGGGAAATCTCCCCCTCCTGGAGAGAAGGGGTCATTGCAGTTATACCGAAACCTGAAAAGGATAAACTAGAATGCTCCAACTACAGACCAATCAGTGTATTAAATCAGGACTATAAGCTTTTTACCATTATCTTTGCCAAAAGGTTAGAAAACATACTGACAGACTTAATTCACCTAGACCAAACAGGTTTTATAAGACAAAGACAGACACAAGACAACATTCGACGCACTTTACACATAATTCATCATATAAAAAAATATAACTTAAATGCAGTCATATTGGGATTAGATGCTGAAAAAGCATTTGATTCGGTTGACTGGTCTTTTCTATATAGAATCTTATCCAGTTTCAATTTTCATAACAACTTCATTAGAACTATACAGGCATTATATAAAAAACCAACAGCTAAAATAAGGATTAACGGTAATTTATCATCATCTTTTGAGCTGGAAAGAGGATGTCGTCAAGGCTGCCCCCTGTCTCCACTGCTCTTTGCAATCTTCATAGAACCTCTGAACCAATGGATAAGACAAAATCAAAAAATTCAAGGTATTACACTTGGTCAGAAGGAACATAAAATAGCACTCTTTGCTGATGACATTTTAATATACCTAGGGCAACCAGACACTTCTTTACCAGAACTAATCTCAGTTTTTTCAGTCTATGGAGATTTATCGGGGTACAAATTAAACATGCATAAAACCCAAGTTTTAACATTCAACTATGACCCAAATCATTATTCACTAAGTGAACTCAAAACTAACTGGGAGCTGGAATCTATGAAATATCTGGGGATCAATATCTAATTCGGGTAGATGGTGGCTCGTCAACCTGGGAAGGTAGCCCATCTAGGGGAAGGTAAACCCTGATTTCAAACCTCCGCTGCCTTGCGGCACACCCGGTCACGGGAAAGACTTCGGGAGTCAACCCTGAGGAAAAATCCGGAGTCGGAGCCCCTAAGGCAGCTCTCTGTTGTGCTCAACATCGTTCTGGCAGCTCCTGCGACGGCGCTGGTGCCAAACTATAGCAGCCCTGCTGTTCCTTTGGATTCATCAGTGACGTGGAGAGGGGGGACATGCTGCATGGGTAACATCTTGTCCTCCATATCTTCCTGCCCAGGCTTGAATCCTACCAACGCCCAGCGCTGGAAGGTAGAACACCAGTGCGCATCGGCCTGTTCAGCCACAGGCGGTGCTGTTTAGGATTCTCTTCCATGGTCATCATAGACCGACGGAGGATGACGAATATCCCGAAACAACTCAACAAAATTATAACACTAAACTATGATCCACTGGTGACAAAAATAAAATCTGACCTAGCAAGATGGAATATGATACCATTCTTAGGTACTGCACAAAGAATTGAAGCAGTCAAAATGAATATACTCCCACGTCTTCTATACCTTTTCCAAACAATACCGGTAGAACCCCCCAAAAAACATGGCAGGAGCTAGACAGAAGGATCTCAAGATTCATATGGCAGGGCAAGAGACCTAGAATCAGATATAGAACCCTACAGCTAAACAAAGACAAAGGTGGGCTCGCGCTGCCAAATATCAGGGACTATTTTATAGCTGCACAAATTAAAACTTTAGTAGAGATATGTAACCCAGTCTACACTGCACAATGGAAGGAGATGGAATGCCAAATAACAAGTGACATCCCCCTACAGGCGATAATAGGGAACAATGCCTTACCTAAACTCTTGAATAACACTAACCCGTGGATAGAGACCCCGCTAAAAATTTGGTTTAAGATAGACAGAGAGAATCAAGCTAAAGAGCCCTATCGACTTCTGCAATGGATTGCCTATGATCAAGACTTTACCCCCAATAAAACAGACACTAGATTTAAAGAGTGGAAAGAGAAAGGGCTGATAAAATATTACGATTTCTTTAAGGGGCAAACTTTAAGAAGTTTTGAAGATTTGAAAAAACAAGGTCTAATAAATCAAGACCTTTACAGGTTCTTTCAGCTTAGACACCACATAAACAATATACTTAAAAAGGAGGATTTGGAAAGGGCCCAGTCAGGTGTTCTGAAGGTCTTCTTAATGACATATAAAGGGATCCCAGGGATCAGATACATTTCTAAAATATACCAAGGTCTTCAAGACTTAAAAGGAGACAACACATCATATATAAAAGAGAGATGGGAAAAAGAGGGGAATTTCACTTTACAATTGGAAATATGGGAAAAGCTAAATGGACAGCAATGGAAAAGTACCTCATCCCTGCAGTGGAGAGAATTTGGATGGAAAAATTTGGTAAGATTTTTCAGAACACCTGCACAAAACAAATTTACCCATAAGGGGTTGAACTGTTGGCGCTTGTGTGGTGAAAAGACTGCAAATCATTTTCATGTGTTTTGGTCATGCCCAGTTATCCACCAATATTGGACCAATGTACAGACAATATTGGGGAAAATATTCAAAATAACAGTTCCCTTTTCTTTATAACTTTGTATTTGGGTTTACTACCGGACTCACTGGAAAGACGAGGAGATAAATACTTATTCAATGTTTTAATATTGGAAAGTAAAAAAGCCCCAACTAAAAAATGGATGCTGAAGGACTGTCCTACACCTGAAGATTGGATTAACGTGATTCAAGACATTTACTCGATGGAAAAGTTGACATTCGCACTGAGACAGGACATGGATGAGTTCATGAGCTTTTGGCAACCCTGGATCGCATATGTGTCTTCCATTAGATCTAATCTTTGACAAATACCATTTCAATGATGGTCCTGCTCTTTGTTCCAACTCTACTCAGATGGTCTTTTACTTTTAATTACTTAATTTTCTGTTTGTTTGTTTTTTGCTGTTCTGTTTGTTTATTTGGTTTTTGTTTGTTTGTTTGTTTAATTTAATTCTCTTTAATTTCACTTTTTCTCTCACTTTAAAAAAAAAAGGGGGGTGTTGTAATAACTATTCTACCAATGTTGTCAAATAGCAAAATATATGGGAACGTACGATGAAAATGTTAACAATGCAATGCTGTAATGACCTGTATACCCTTTACAAAAACTTAAATTAAAAAAAAAAAAAAAAAAGGAGCTAGAGAAAGAAAAAAAAAAGAAAAGGGGGGGGGGGGGCAAATGTTGGAGCATCAAGTTTTTAGTTTCCATCTCTTAATTCTTCTGGTTTTTCCAGTGTCTTTGGTTATTCTTTCAATTTCTGTCTCGTTGCACTTTGTAGTGTGTCCATTTCCACCATTTTTTTTCATATTGTCCTTCTTGCATTCTTTGTCGATATGTTAGTTTTTCCATTAAACGTATATCCTCAACAATGTCAGTCCATTGCTCTTGGTCAGGAAGAACTTCTGATCACCATTTTCTTGTGATCGTTTTTTGACATGCAATCAGCAAGATTTTAACTAGATATCTGTCCTCAGCCTGTATTACATTGTCTCTTTTAAGATCACATAAATACATCAAGTTACAGTTCATTGGTATTTTATATCCTAATATCCTCTGTATTGTCACATGTATAGATTTCCAGAATGATGAGATTTTGCAGCATTTCCAAAACATATGTGAGTGGTCTGCATTTTGAGCCCCACAGCCCCTCCAGCATATAGATTGGGTATTTGTATATTTTCTTTGAATCTGTGGTGTAATGAAATAGCGAATCAGGTTTTTCCATCCAAATTCCCTCCATGTCCTTGAACTTGTTGATGCGTGTTGTGTTTTCCATATTTCTTGCCAGTTTTCTTCTGTTATGTTTAAATTTAGCTCTTTCTCCCATTTCTCCTTTATATAGTTACTTGAATGTTTGTTTGCCGTAAGTTTCTGATATAGCTTTGAAATAATTCTTATTTTATTTCCTGCATACGAGCTTAAAATGAATTGTATAATCTCGCTCACATCTGTGTGGAGGTCATGCCTAATCTTCCTCATATAATAATCTCTCATCTGCAGATATCTGAAGAATTCAGATTTTTCAAGTTTAAATTTTCTTTTCATGCTTACAAAACTCCCAAAATCTTTTTTTCCGATATTGCCCCATGCTATGATTCCCTTGTTCACCAGATTTTTGTATCCTCTATCTTGCTTTGCCGGTTCAAACTGACTGTCAAATGCTACCCATTTCAATAGTTTTATGTCCTCCTTTATATTATACTTTTGTACTATTTCATACCACAGTTCCAAAGTAAATTTAGTGATTGGGTCTATTTGTTTGATTTGCTTATATGTATCCTTATCTCCTATTATGCTTTGTACTGGGAGTCCCTCAATTTCCTTTTCCCTTTCTTTCCATTTTGCCTCATATCCTCCGTCGCACCAACATATGATATATCTTATTTGTGCTGAGTAGTAACCGTGTTCCGCATCATGACAGAGCCCCCCCCCCCCCCCGTCCAAGGGGTGAAATCCAGACACCCCAAGGTAACATCAAAAAAGAAGAAGAAAACACAAGAAAAACCCAACAGGAATAGAACAAAAACCCAACCTGGGAGGGCAGTGGGGGAATCCAGGCTTGGAGGGACCAAACAAAAACACTTACTCATGACCCACAAAACAGAACAGATCAGATGGCTTACAGAAACCCTAGGACCACCGAGCGAAAAAGTAAGGTAGTTCAGGTGTCCTACAGGAGTCCCGGGACCACCAGATCACACGGTGGAGTAAGTCAGGAGCAGCTGGCAGCTGCAACTGGTTCTCCCCGCCAAGAGCAAAGCAAGATTTCTCTAATACTGCCATTGTGATGAGAAAAAAAGAGAACTTGCCTTAACTCGAGATCTATCATTGTCCAGGACTCCGGCGAATCAGGCTGGGGCGTCTTGAGCCCATCCATCTGGGACTTCCTTCCTGACACAGCCACCTCAGACAGGGAGGAAGAGAAAAGCACCGGATCACTGTTACTGTGAGCAGTGGAGCCGGCGAAGAAAACTCAGGAGCAGAGGGCAGCTGCACCTGGTTCTCCCCACCACGAGCAAGACAAGATCTCTCTAAAACTGATAATGTGGAGACAGAATAGAGTACTTGCCTTTACTCGAGCTCCACTGCCATCCAAGACTCTGTTGACTGCTGTGGCGGCCCAAGCTGCAGGCATTATGGCACGTAAAGCTGGCGGAACCCCAGACGTGGTGGCTGACGCTGGTGAAACTCCAGACATTGTGGTTGAAGCAGGTGGAACCCCAGACAGAGCAGCTGATGCTGGTGGACCTCCAGATGTGGCGGCTGAAGCTGGGGATCATCTCACCGATGATGACAGGTCCTGCAATGCTAAAACCAGGGGACACTCTGTTGTCGGCTCAGGCTCCGGGATGCAGGGGGCACTCCTCTTCTGTCTAGGATGTGGCTGCGGGACCAGAACAGGACTCTCCGGAACTGCAGGCCCCTCCATCATCCGGTGGCTCCCTCCCAGGACACACAGGTAACGCAGAGGGGGACATAAAAGAAGCAGGTAAGGATAGGAGGTTAAATGCAGCAGCTGGTGGTCAGAGCTCAGCCAACGTGAATGACTGGTGCTGAACTCCCCCACCGGGAATAAGGCAAGGCAATTCATCATTAAACATAACAGGATGAAAAGGAACTTGCCTTAATTCCCACGCTGTGGTGGTTGCTGCTGCAGGAGGTCCAGATAAGTCCCTGTCCATCAGTGCATTGGGCGAGGGCACCCATGGCGACTCTGGAGGAGCCTGCACTGCAGGCACGTCACCGGTTGAAACAGCTGCTGTGGCGGAGGAGTTTCTCTGATGTGATGCAGCTGGGTGGCGGTGAGAGGCTGGGCACTTCTGTACCCCGGGACACTTCTTCATTGGCACAGGTACAGGTGGAGGAGAGGTTTTCTCCATCCCACGGAGCATGGGTTGGGGATTAGTGACTGAGGCAAGGAGACCCATGAGTTCTGGATAGCTCCACAGGCTGGGGTATGTCTTTATTACCTGTGCTGCGCTATCCAAATATTGCAGAGCCTCCTCAGGATAGTGGGAAGTGCGAGCGTCCAACATTATGTACTCTAATAAATCCACAGCTCAACACTCCACCTTGTCCAGTCTGAAAACATTGAAGTCTGTGTGGGCTGACATCCCAGCAAAACAGACAAAAAAAAAAAAAAATAGGTGGGAGGGAAAAAAACAAACAAAGCAAACTCACAGTTCGCTGGGTCCACACTGGCAGCGTCCTGTCACGAGTGCCCCTCAGGGCAGGACGAAGACCCAAACACTGGAGCTGTGAGTTTGAAGGGAGTTTAATTTAAACACAAAAATATAACAAGAATAAAAACTTACAGGACAGGATAACGAGGAAGTGGTTGAATAGTGAACGGCTAAGGCATATGGAAACGCTGGAGTAACCAAGTAGATAATGAAGAGAATAACTAGACGTGGGACTCACGCGTGTAGACTGAGTGAGATAAGACGTGGGAAACACATCTGAACACTGAGAAGGACGCTGCACCGAATTGCGGTGCAGCGGCCCTTAAATAAGACAAAGGGGATTGATAACAAATGATAACAGGTATAGGTCACAGGAGTGAGGATAATCAAACCAAACCAATGACAGCTGTGACAGCCCGCAAACTTGAGCTAGAGGAGGAAGTAAACACAACACGCTGTCAAAATAAGAGCACGTAAAAATATAGCAAAATGTAACTGACTATAAATATGAAATGATTACAAAATGAGAAACAGACCAGAGAATACAAAAAGGAGAAAATAACCATCAAGGCGAGGACAAGCTAAATACAAAAAACAAGAGATGCAAATACAGAAATACCACTAAATACCATATTAAAATAAGAGAACTAAAGGCAACGGTAAAGGGTAGGCTCATGTCTAAAAAGGCAGATGATATTCATGATACAACACTGGATAGTTACAGATGCATAATATTAAAGACAAGATAATAGTAACTAAACCAAAAACAGATACTTTCATAAACAGAAACAAATGGCAAACTCAACTAACATAACACATCCAACCAACCAGATTCAATACTAACCTAAAGTAGGGAAATTACAGAAAATAATCACAGTAACAAAAACCGTGAGCATGGTTCCCCAACCGTGTTCCGTATCATGGCAATTTCAATAAATTTGACCTCCTAATGCTGCAAATTCAATAAATGACCATTTTCAGTTCTTTATAACCAAGAAAATGTTTTGAAACTCCACTGTACATAATTTGGAACAGTGCATTTTGAGTATTTTTTTTATTTTTGCAAAAAAAAAAATAGTTATCATTGGGAGGTTTGTTCAATAAAATTTGAATTATGCTCACAGTTAATGATTTGAAAATTATACTGATCGTCATTTGCATTGATCATTTAGGAAAATCAGAGACAAATATCATTTGCATAATAATTTGGAATGCGGTGTAGATCTGCATTTGTAATATTTTGTATATAGAGAACTGTAAATAACATCCATCCATCCATCCATCCATCCATCTTCTACCGCTTTTCCGGAGGTCCGGGTCGGGGAGGCAGCAGTTCAAGCAGAGAAGCCCAGACTTCCCTCTCCCCAGCCACCTGCTCCAGCTCTTCAGAGGGGATACCAAGGCGTTCCCAGACCAGCTGGGAGACATAGTCTCTCCACCGAGTCCTGGATCTGCCCTGGGGTCTCCTCCCAGTGGGATGTACCTGAAACACCTCAAGTGTGAGGCGTCCAGGAGGCATCCTAATCAGATGCCCATACCACCTCAACTGACTCCTTTCAATGTGGAGGAGCAGCGGTTCTACTCTGAGCCTCTCCCGGATAACTGAGCTCCTCACCCTACCTCTGAGGGTGAGTCCAGCAATCCTACGGAGAAAGCTCATTTCAGCTGCTTGTATCCGCGATCTCGTTCTTTCAGTCATTACCCAAAGCTCGTGACCATAGGTGAGAGTAGGAACGTAGATTGACTGGTAAATCGACAGCTTTGCCTTAGAACTAAGCTCTCTCTTCACCACAACAGACTGGTACAACGTCCGCATCACTGCAGATGCTGCTCCAATCCGTCTGTCGATCTCTCGCTCCATTTTCCCCTCACTCGTGAACAAGACCCCAAGATACTTAAACTCCTCCACTTGGGGCAGGAGCCTGTCCCCAACCCGGAGAGGACAATCCACCTTTTTCCGGCTGAGGACCATGGGCTCGGACTTGGAGGTGCTGATTCTCATCCCAGCCGCTTCACACTCAGCGGCAAACCATCCCAGCAAGAGCTGTAGGTCATTGCTGGATGAAGCCAACAGGACAACATCATCTGCAAACAACAGAGATGAGATCCTGTGGTCACCAAGCATGACACCCTCCATTCCCTGGCTGCACCTAGAAATCCTGTCCATAAAAATTATGAACAGGATCGGTGACAAAGGGCAGCCCTGGCGGAATCCAGCTCTCACTGGGAATGACTCCGACCGAGTGTTGGCAATACGAACCAAACTCTCACAACGGTCGTACAGAGACCGAATAGCTCGTAACAACAAGCCCGATACCCTATACTCCCGAAGCACCCCCCACAAAAATCCACGAGGGACGTGGTCAAATGCCTTCTCCAAGTCCACAAAACACATGTAAACTGGTTGGGCAAACTCCCACGAACCCTCAAGAATTCTCGAGAGGGTAAAGAGCTGGTCCGATGTGCCACGGCCAGGACGAAAACCACATTGCTCCTCCTGAATCCGAGGTTCGACCAACGGCCGGACTCTCCTCTCCAGTACCTTGGCATAGACCTTCCCAGGGAGGCTGAGGAGTGTGATCCCTCTAAAGTTGGAGCACACCCTCCGGTCCCCTTTTTTGAAGAGAGGAACCACCACCCCGGTTTGCCATGCCAAAGGCACTGCCCCCGACCTCCACGCAATGTTGCAGAGGCGTGTCAACCATGACAACCCAACAACATCCAGGGCCTTGAGGTACTCAGGGCGAATCTCGTCCACCCCCGGGGCCCGGCCACCAAGGAGATTTTTAACCACCTTGGCGACCTCAGCCCCTGTGATAGGCGAGTCATCCCCCTCGTCCCCAAACCCTGCTTCCTCTGTGGAAGGCGTATCAGTGGGATTGAGGAGATCCTCGAAGTATTCCTTCCACCGTCCGACGATATCCCCAGTTGAAGTCAACAGTGTCCTATCCGCACCATACACAGTGTGGACGGGGAGCTGCTTTCCCCTCCTGAGCCGCCAAATAGTTTGCCAGAATCTCTTTGAAGCCGACCGAAAGTCTTGTTCCATGGCCTCACCGAACTCCTCCCATACCCGCGTTTTTGCTTCAGCAACCACCCGAGCTGCACTCCGCTTGGCCTGCCGGTACACCTCAGCTGCTTCGGGAGTCCCACAAGCCAACCAAGCTTGATAGGACTCCTTCAGCTTAATAGCCCCCCTCACCACTGGTGTCCACCACTTGGTTTGGGGGTTGCCACCACGAGATGCACTGACCACCTTGCGGCCGCGGCTCTGGGCCGCCGCTTCAACAACAGAGGTGGAGAACATGGCCCATTCAGACTCCATGTCTCCAGACTCCCTTGGAATGTGGTTGAAGTTCTTCCGGAGGTGGGAGTTGAAGACCTCCCGGACCTCCCCCCCTGTAAATAATGAAAAAAAATTAGAAATATTTATTATTGGATGATAAATACTTGTATTATTACTTTTGTTTACAGGTCAGTCTGTGATGGCCTTCCTAGTAGGAAGAGCATTCTCTGTGTGGTGAGGTGTTACGGCCCAACTCCTTCTGGAGTAGGTCCTGGAGGTTTTTACCTTTTTTCCTTGTGTTGTAGGTGGAGCTCTGCCCCTGGCCAAGGTGTTCCCCTATACAGTATAAGCCACACCTGCACACTTGTCAGCAGCTTTTGGCTCCTGTTGAGGCTGGTTGCCTTCTTGCTGTGTTAGCGCTCTGCCCGCTGGTTCTGTTTCTGTGGCTGCTCTTGTGCTTGTTCTGGGCTGGGCCAGCTGCTTCTGTTTGTGTTGTCTGGGGCTTGTGGTTCCTATTCGGGCTTGCTGCTGCCCCTGCTGCTGCTCGGGCTCCAGTCGAAGGTGTGCAGTGACTGCCTGTTGTTGTCCCATGCATCCAGCACACACACGCACACACACACACACACACACACACACACACACACACACCATTGACACGTACAGACTTATATTTTTTATAATAAACTTTGGTTAACTGGCACCTCCGTGTGGTCTCCCTTTTGTCCAGCCTTGAGCCGGGTTGTGACACTATCAGTAAAGGAGACTGAATCATTTGCAATCTGTCATGTAAGGGGCTGGTGTTTCCTGCCCCGTTTCATGACCTGTGGCTTCAGCCTTTGACTATTTTTTTCAGCTGGCAGATTATTGGTTCATCTGTCAGCCTTCAGCCACAGCCCTCCTCACCTCTCTCTGCTAGACACCTATCAGCCTATTGCCATCACCTGGGGTTCCACACATACACACACCAGACACTCATGCATACTGATTCATCCAGTCTGTTTGCCACGCACCTGTTTCCACTTGCCCCTTGTTAGTATCGGGGGGTATTTCTGGCCGGCAGTGGAAACAGTCAGTGCATTGGCATCAGTCAGTCTACATGGATGATCTGGCTCGCTCTCCCCTGGACTACTAGTGCTATGTTTCCAGAGCCTTGTGGCTCCGACATGATGTGAGTCTCCTGTTCTTATTTTTTTGCCCTCTCCTCTCCGCTGCCCAGTTCTGCCCTGGGAGTGCGTGGGGCTTGCCAATTGAGCTTGTAGCCAGTCATCTTCACCATACTACTCATCATTTGAACAGTTGTTATGGACACTTTGTACCTCATTTTTCCTTTGTTAATAAACACATTAAACTTCACCTGCGTTTGGGCTCGCATCAATTCATATGTTTGCTGCGCTATTACACAGCGGACATGACACAATCTTAAGGAACTTTATCTCTCATTGACATTTCACACTTTTCTTCTGATGCGTTTTCATTAAAGTCATGATTGTACTGACTAATCAGCAGCTTTTCCAAATTAGCTACAGAGATTTTGTTTACTGTGGCAGAATAGTCATAGGTACTGGATTCTTTACCTCTTAAAGGACTCTTGATTATCCAGCCTATTCGTACTGTTACTGCATACGGTCCCTCACCCTGGCTGTTTATTATTTCCCAGTGTTCTATGATCTTGGGAGCATTTGTTCCTCTTAGCAGCTCAACACTGGCACATTGGCACCTATCTCTGGAATGTCATCTGTTTGCAAATATGGCCATTTAGCAAGATCTTCCTTTCTTGCTATATTGTCAGCAGTTACAGGCATTTCTTTTTGTGTAGACATATCAGATAATGGAAAAAAGTGTTTTCTGTTAAGGTTCTTGCCCAGGCTGGGCAAAAAGTTGGACTTAGTCACAAAGCGAGCGCTTCACACTTTATTGAAAACAGAAATTAAACACAGCTCAAGGGCTGGAAATAAATAACTGCTTGGCAAGACAGAACAAAAGTCACAGGCAGGATAACTTGGACAGGGCAGGCAGAAGCATGTAATCACGTGAAACAAACTGTAACCCCTGCACACAGTCTAAAACAAAGAACATGGTTCGTGAGCCAAATACACATCTGGACAAAATTGTTGGTACCCCTCTATTAATGAAAGAAAAACCTACAATGGTCACAGAAATAACTTGAATCTGACAAAAGTGGTAATAAATAAAAACTCTATGAAAATTACAATGAAAATCACACAATGCTTTTGAATTGTGGTTCAACAGAATTACTTTAAAAAACAAACTCGGCCTATTTAAAGGGTGACAAGTAGTCACTGTGCTGTTTGGTGACATGGTGTGTACCACACTAAACATAGACCAGAGGAAGCAGAGGAGAGAGTTGTCTCAGGAGATTAGAAAGAAAATTATAGACAAGCATGTTAAAGGTAAAGGCTATAAGACCATCTCCAAGCACCTTGATGTTCCTGTGACTACAGTTACACATATTATTCAGAAATTTAAGATCCACGGGACTGTAGCCAACCTCCCTGGACGTGGCCACAGGAGGAAACTTGATGAAAAATGGAAGAGACGGATAATACGAATGGTAACAAAAGAGCCCAGAACAACCTCTAAACACATTCATGGTGAACTCCAAGGTCAAGGTACATCAGTGTCAGATCGCACCATCCGTCACTGTTTGAGCCAAAGTGGACTTCATGGGAGACGACAAAGGAGGACACCACTGTTGAAAACAAATCATAAAAAAGCCAGACTGGAATTTGCCTAACTGCATGTTGACAAGCCACAAAGCTTCTGGGAGAATGTCCTATGGACAGACAAGACAGAACTGGAACTTTTTGGCAAGGCACATCAGCTCTATGTTCACAGACGCAAAAATGAAGCATACCAAGAAAAGAACACTGTCCCTACTGTGAAACATGGAGGAGGTTCTGCTATGTTCTGGGGCTGTTTTACTGCATCTGGCACAGGGTGTCTTGAATCTGTGCAGGGTACAATGAAATCTCAAGACTATCAAGGTATTCTAGAGAGAAATGTGCTGCCCAGTGTCAGACAGCTTGGTCTCAGTTGCAGGTCATGGGTCTCACAACAGGATAATGACCCAAAACACACAGCTAAAAACACCCAAGAATGGCTAAGAGCAAAACATTGGACTATTCTAAAGTGGCCTATGAGCCCTGATCTAAATCCTATTGAACATCTGTGGAAGGAGCTGAAACATGCCATCTGGAGAAGGCACCCTTCAAACCTGAGACAACTGGAGCAGTTTGCTCATGAGGAGTGGGCCAAAATACCTGGTGAGAGGTGCAGAAGTCTCATTGACAGTTACAGAAATCGTTTGATTGCAGTGATTGCCTCAAAAGGTTGTGCAACAAAATATTAAGTTAAGGGTACCATCATTTTTGTCCAGGCCTGTTTCATGAGTTTGTTTTTTAAAATAATTCTGTTGAACCACAATTCAAAAGCATTGTCTGATTTTCACTGGTTAATTTTCATGTTATTTCTGTGACCATTGTGGGTTTTGCTTTCATTAACAGAGGGGTACCAACGATTTTGTCCACATGTGTAAAGTCCAAAGCCCCCAAACCCAAAACAAAGCGGGTCGGGTGGTCTACCCAAGTTCATGGGCCACCGGACCGAAGAACAGTGTAGATCTGGCAGCCTCCCAGAGTCCCTGGGCCACCAGATCATAGGACAAAATTGCTGATTGCTGATTACTGATTGCACGAGTCGGTTAAAAGAGGAGGTCCGTGGGTCACAGTAGGGGGACTCGCGGACGCTTCTCAGTCAAAACCCCTCACTTGTTGTCTCGTGCCTATTCGTCTGATTTACAAGCACACAGAACATTCCACGCATGCACTGATTGACTCGGGAGCTGAGCAGAGCTTCATATCAAGAGACCTGGCAACCCAGCTGGGGCTCCCGTGCCAAGCTCTCCAGCCCCCGCTCAAGCTCATCGCCTTATCCAAAGCCCCTCTGACTGCCATCTCCCAACAGACGGTGCCGGTGTCAGTGATTGTTTCTGGGAATCATCGGGAGGACCTGTGTTTCCTGGTGCTGCCTTCGTCCACTTCCCCGATCATCCTGGGTTACCCCTTGTTACGGCTGCACAACCCTTCTTTTGATTGGCAGACAGGGAGCATTGCTTTGTGGAGTATGTTCTGTCTCAGTGCGTGTCTGCAGTCCGCAGCCTGCGCTCCATCTGTGCCTATGGCCCCGCCCACGTCCCCGCCCCCGGATCTGTCCAAGGTACCAGTGGAGTATCATGACCTAGGGAGGGTTTTTAGTAAGTCACGGGCCCTGTCTCTCCCCACCACCACCACCACCGCCCCTACGACTGTGCAATTAATCTCTGGGCTGGTGCTCTGCTCCCGGCGAGCCGTTTATATAGCCTGTCGGCCCCGGAGCGGGAAGCGATGGACACTTACATCAAGGAGTCGCTCAGCTCGGGGATCATCCGTCCATCGTCTTCGGCAGTGGGGGCAGGATTCTTCTTCATGGGAAAGAAGGGCGGCTCCCTGCGACCCTGCATCAACTTCAGGGGGTTTAATGACATTACTATTAAAGACAAATATACCCTACCCCTTATGGACACAGCCTTCGACTCCCTCCAGGGGGCCTTGTGGTTCACCAAACTGGACCTTTGCAATGCATACCATCTCGTGCAGATCAGGGAAGGAGATGAGTGGAAGATGGGCTTCCAGACCCCAAGCGGCCACTTTGAATACCTGGTAATGCCGTTTGGGCTGACCAACGCTCCGGCCGTCTTCCAACGTCTGATCAACGACGTTATCCGGGACTTCCTGGGGGCCTTCGTGTTTGTGTATCTAGATGACATCCTCATCTTCTCCCGCTCGCTTGAGGAGCACTGGGTGCACGTGAGGCGGGTCCTCCAGCGGCTTCTGGAGAATCAATTGTTCGTGAAAGCGGAAAAATGTGAGTTCCACACTCAGATGACATCTTTCCTCGGGTTCATAGTTGCTCACAACCAGATTCTCCCCGACCCGACCAAGGTCAAGGCAGTGGTGGAGTGGCCCACCCCCTCGTCCAGGAAGCAAGTGCAGCAATTCATAGGGTTTGCCAATTTCTACCGCCGCTTCGTGCCTAAATACAGCTGGGTGGTCCGCCCGCTGACCAATCTCACTTCCCCGAAGACCCTTTTCTGCTGGACGGAGGAGGCTGCGGCAGCATTCGACACCCTCAAGAGGGAATTCGCGTCATCCTGCATCCTGACGCAGGTGGATCCGGCTCTCCAATGTCTGGTCGAGGTGGACGCATCGGACTCCGGGGTGGGGGCAGTACTTTCCCAGCGCTCCCCAACGGATGGGGTGATCCACCCCTGTGCCTTCTTTTCACGTCGCCTGTCCCCAGCTGAGAGGAATTATGGCATCGGTGACAGGGAGCTGTTGGTGGTGAAACTTGCGTTGGAGGAGTGGCGCCATTGGCTGGAGGGTGCTGCCCAGCCGTTCATGGTTTGGACCGACCACAAGAATCTGGAGTATTTGAGAACAGTGAAGCAGTTGAACTCACGTCAGGCCTGCTGGTCTCTCTTCTTTGGTCGGTTCAATTTTACCATCACCTACCGCCCCGGAGAGAAGAACACCAAACCGGACGCCCTCTCCAGGCAGTTCTCAGCGGAGACCTCTGAGGATCAGGAGCAGACAATCCTCCCCCCGTCCTGCATCGTGGGCGCCCTCCGATGGGACATTTGGGAGAAAGTGGTGAAGGCACAGGAGGCTGAGCCCGACCCAGGAGACGGCCCCCCGGGTCGTTTGTTCGTCCCCACGTCGGTCCAGGGTGAGGTCATCCACTGGGCTCACGCCTCGAAGTTGGCATGCCACCCAGGGATTTCGCGCACAGTTGGGCTCCTCCAAAGGGCGTTTTGGTGGCCGGGTCTGCGGAAGGACATTGGCGATTACATCCGGGCCTGTGCTCAGTTCGCCACCAGGAAGTCTTCCTCCTCTCCTCCGGCTGAACTGCTCCACCCCCTCCCGGTTCCGGGTCGTCCCTGGTCACACATCGCGCTTGACTTTGTGACTGGCCTCCCACCATCTAACCAGTGCACTATGATCCTAACCGTGGTCGATCGTTTCTCCAAGGCTACCCGTTTTGTTCCTCTCCGGGGGTTGCCGACGGCACGTGAGACAGCAGACTTGCTGATCCAGCACGTCATTCGCCTCCATGGAATCCCCGCTGCAGTTCATTTCTCAGGTGTGGAGGGGGTTCTGCCAAGCGTTAGGGACGATGGTGAGCCTATCTTCTGGTTACCAACCGCAAAGTAATGGGCAGTGCGAGCGGACGAACCAGGAGCTGGAAGCCGCCCTGCGGTGCGTCATTTCGTCCAGTCCTTCTTCATAGAGTAACCACCTGCCCTGGATTGAATACGCCCATAATTGCACGGTCTCATCGGCGATTGGGATGTCCCCCTTCAGGGCGTCTTTGGGGTATGACCCCCCCCCCCCCCCCAGTTTCCGGAAGAGGAGAGGGAGGTGGCAGTGCCTTCTGTCCTCACTCATGTCAGGTGCTGCCGCTGGCTCTGGACCATCACCCGCCGGGCCCTCCTCCAGACCATGGAGTGTAATATGAAGACTGCAAACCGTCATAGGAGACCGGCCCCCAGGTACGAGGAGGATCAACAGGTATGGCTCTCTACCTGCAATATTAATCTGAAGGCGGAGAAGCGCAAATTGTCCAAGCGCTTCATTGGGCCTTATACCATTGACCGCATTATTAACCCTGCTGCTGTTCGCCAGCGCTCCCCCCTCCCTCCGCATCTGTCCCACCTTTCATGTTTCTCAGATCAAGCCCTTCATCTCCAGTCCCCTCTGCCTGCCTCCCGCGGCTCCCCCCCCCCGAGGATGATCGACGGCCACCCGGCATGGGGGGGGGGGGGGTCACTGCCATCTTGGATGTCCGTCGGCGGGGTCGGGGTCTCCAGTACTTGATGGATTGGGAGGGTTTCGACCCTGAAGATAGATCCTGGGTGCATCCGTCACTGATCTTGGATAAACAACTCATCCGCGACTTTCACCGGACGCACCCAGGTAGAATAGGACAGGTGCCAGGAGACACCTCTAGAGGGGGAAGTACTGTTATGGTGCCCGTAGGGCCTGCACCTGTTTCAGCTGTGCGCACGCCTGTTGCTGATCATCAGCGGCCTTTAAAAGCCAGCCTCGCCTGCGACTCAGCATGGAGACATCTGCCACACTCAGGAAGGCACATCGCCCATCCTCAGTCTCGTCCTGTACCTACAGCCACGGAAGAGCAACATGGCAATGCACGTAAGCGCTCCTCACCTTTACCTTGTCAAGCTTGTATCCCCTATGCACAGGTGGACCCCTCAGGTGGCAGACCCTCTCTCCCTGGCGACAGCTCAGCATCTCCCCAGCGTCAGAGCCTCCTCCCAGCTTCACAACACTGAGCAGGATGCTCACTCCCTGGCAGCCGCCAGTCAGGCAAGCAGAAGCCCTGCATCCCCTCCTGCAAAGTAAGCAGCAGTTCCTTGTTACATCTCCCACACTGGTGCAGCACTAATACTTCTGCTCTGTGTTCATAGGGTTGCCAGGCGAAGCTAAGATCTGCTCAGTTCCAGCACGAGTCCAGCACTACACCACACACTACACATTCACACACGCATACACCTTCCACTGGGCAATAAAAGGTTAATTATATCTCCTCGAGTCTCTTCTGTCCCCTGGGTCCAGCAAACATGTCAGTTTGTGGAGGAAATGGAGGCGGGTTTGAGCCTTCTTGGCCAGTGATGTGGTGTTGCTGGACCAGGAGAGGTCCTCAGAGATGTGCACCTCCAGGAACTTGGTGCTGCTCACCCTCTCCACAGCTGCACCATTGATGATTAGAAGGGAATGCTGTGTGTGTCCCCTTCTGAAGTCGACCACAATCTCCTTGAGATCTCCTCTTCTTCCGGCTTTCAGAGAGAGCAGACGCTTTTTCTCTCCTCTCCTCTTCTATCCTCCTCCCTGAGACTGATTCCCTGCTTGCGATGTACTGTCTGTGTCTCGTTCTTCTTCTGCTGCATCGACCCAAATGGAAATTATGGAATTGGAGTTGTGGCTTAATGCTATTGACACTACTTTAATAGGAGATCGGGCCAGGGGGGAGCCCGAGAATTGGAACTCGCGTGATTCGACTGAAGATTGGCATGATCACAGGATTTTCTGTTTGGCCCTGGAGTTTTCCTGGTGTATCGAAATTATAGTTGGATGAGCTAATCAAAATGCGGTCCCGACGTAGCTCCCCCATCAAATTCGTCCAGCTGGCAGGGAGCATTGATAGCGGCAAATGTGATTAACATGGAATTTACCATCTGGCATGCATTGAAGAGAGATGGACTCTCTTGGGAGAGAGATGGACTCTCTTGGACATGTTACCTATGTTTCGGTAGGTGGATAACATCTGGAGTCGCTGAGTGCTCTACAGGGAATGATTCTAAAGCCTGTAAATTGTGATGCACAGAATCGCATGAGAGGTGAAATTTTTTTTCTCTAAGTGAACTGTGCCTATTGACATTGACCTTGATTCGGCGCCCTGAAGACATCCATTCCTCCTGGGAAGATAAGGCTGGAAGGAGTTTTGGCTTCTCTTTAACCCAAACAATCAACATCAATTGCTGTTGTTCAGCAGACCGGAGTCTTCAAGGACAGCGCTATCATGTGTCTAATACAGAACTTTATCTGTGTTTTGAAAACATGATCATAACAACTATCCATTGCCAGGGGGCGTCTCTCTCTGTTGGACATCAACAAATGATACATTCAACACTGCACTCACACTGATTATATATGCATATACACACACACTGCCTCTCTCAATTTGTTGTTTGTTAATGTGTGATCTATTGTCTGCTAATTGTGCATAGAGGGGTTTTTTCTGTGTAATCATAATTTGGCTCATTTGAGCTTATATGAGCTTATACGAGCGTTATTTTGATAACTATGTTTTTTCTCTCTGCCTATTGTGTTTTCCCTGACCCTTGCCCTCTTTACCCTCCTGTATGACAGGCGCCTCGTCATGGCTGCCACGTCATTGGGACGCGCCTATCGTGCGCGCCCAATGTCAAGTCAAATTCCTCGTATGTTTACTTGTAAATGTGCTTGGCAATAAAGTTCATTCTGATTCTGATTCTGATTCCTTGGTTTTTCCCACGTTCAGGAAGAGATTATTGTCTTTACACCACTGGACCAGTTGGCTCACCCTATTTCTGTAGTTGGCCTTCTCGTTGTTGGTGATGAGGCCCACCACCATTGTGTCATCCGCAAACTTGATGATGTGGTTGGTGCTGTAGGCTGGTACACAGTCATGAGTCAGCAGAGTGAAGAGCAGCGGGCTAAGCATGCACCCTTGTGGGGCCCCTGTGCTCAGTGTGATTGTCTGGGAGGTGTTGCTGCCAACCCGCCCATTCTGTGGTGTCCCTGTGAGGAAGTCCAGAACCCAGTTACAGAGAGAGGTTTTGAGTCCCAGGTGTCTGAGTTTTGTATTAGATGCTGGGGGATGATTGTGTTGAATTCTGAACTGAAGTCCAAGAACAGCATTCGCACGTAGGAGTTCTTTGCGTCCAAGTGGGTGAGGGCTTTATGGAGAGCAGCACAGATGACATCTTCTGTGGATCTGTTTGACCTGTATACAAATTGAGATGGGTCATGGGAGGGAAGGAGGATGGACTTGATGTTCTGCATGACCAGCCATCGAAGCACTTCATTATGATGGTTTCAATGCTATGGGCCGATAATCGTTGTAGCTGGATGGGACAGGTTTTGTTTGGGACTGGTATTATGATAGCAGTTTTGAAACATGTGGGAACAACAGCTTGACTCAAGGAGATGTTGAAGATATTGGCCAGGACATTCTTGAGCTCCTCTGCACAGTCCTTTAGAATGTGACCCAGTATGTTGTCTGGTCCAGCTGCCTTGTGTGGGTTGATCCTGCAGAGGGTCCTCTTCACGCTAGCCAGATCCAGACTTATGACCTGCTTGTCTGGAGGAGGAGTGGTCTTCTGTGCTGATGTGCTGTTTTGTGCTTCAAAGCAGCCAAAGAAGTCATTTAGGTTGTTAAGCAGTGTGATGTCACTCGCACAGGTCTGAGGTGGAGGTATGTACTTGCTGAGGGTCTGTATGCCATGTCAGAGGGAATGTGCATCTCTGGTGTTGCTGAAGTGGCCAGATATTTTCTTGCTGTACTGTCGTTTTGCCTCTTTGATGCCACAGGTGTTTCTCTGCAGTTCTTGCTGATATGGCCCTGCAACAGACAACCAAAGCAGATTCCCTTTTCTTTTAAGAACTTTATTTTATCTTTGTGTTTCATAATTTTAAATGAGCTGCAATGTTCTAATGAGTGATGGTTGTTGCATAAAGCACAAGTGACTTGCATGTTAGAATCTTGAGATTGTCTGGTGGGGTGAAAAACAGCAGAAGAAACTTCAATAGCATAACTGCTTCCATTTGACTAACCACAGTTTTTTTCCTTAACTTTGGTGGGTTTATCCTGAATGTCTCCATATACAGGGTCAGAAAGGATTCTTACTTGCTTCTCAAGAAATGCCACAAGATCTGCAAATTGGGCCCTGCTGTTTTGTCTTTCCTGAAATTCAGACACATATGACCACCATCTTTCCCTTAATTTGCAGGCAAGTTTAAGTTTGAAGACAAATTGATTTTGCTTGAGTATTTAATTTCCTCCATTGCATTACAGCAAGGTACTACTATGTGGTCGCTGCGCTGGACGTGCGCGTCACGCAACAGGTGGCAAGCTTGCTCCAGGAGACGCCAGCCCAGGAGAAATACGAAGCGCTCAAGAGAATGTTTCTCCAGTGCTATACCCTTTTGGACAGCGAAAGGGCAGAGAGACTCCTAACACCTTCAGAATTGGGGGACAGATCAGCTGTAGAGTTGATGGAGAGCATGTTGGCACTGATGGGTAAAAACGACGAGTCTTTCCTGTTCGCCCAGCTGTTCCTCAGAAACCTACCGGCTGCAGCGAGGGTAATCCTGGCCAACTCACTATTGCTGGTGGCAAAGGACTATCGCGCGCTGGCGCAGGAAGCGGATCGCATCATTTTAGCGACTAGAACGTTCAACGTGAATGCAGCAACACCAACGTCCAGGAGGGATTCCAATGTCGAGGAGCCATTTGTGGTTGCCGGAGCAGACGCCAAGAGATGCAGGAACCTGGGGCGAAACATTTTGTATTAGACTAGTACTTTTTTGTTGGAGAAAGAATAAAGCCTTGTGTTGTTCAGCTCATTTTCTCGTCTGCATCCTTTTTCCATATTATATCATTTTGATGCTGGAGGATATTTGTCAGTCTATCATAGGTAAAACTGCTCTGTGAAGTAATTATTGGCTGTTCAGAGGGATTTGGGGGTACATTAGAAGTTGATGATTGACTTATTTTCATATTGTCTGACTGTATAAAGATTGGCTGAAAGTGAACACCCTCCTAAGGGCCAACACTTGGAGTTCATACCACAGACTGGGCTTTACATTATTTGTCTAAGGAAAGAAATTCACTCTCTGCTGTATCACTTTGAGCAGACATTTTAGCAATGTATTCATACGTTCCATCTTTACTTTGACTTGGTGGGTTTTCAGGTACTTGGTCTTGCTGATTTTCCTGAAAAGGCAGCTTGGATGTTTGATGGCTCTCATCTGATGTGAGGATTGCAATTTTAGATGTTGAGACTTCTAGCTATGTTTTCACCTCCAGGGCTTCACGTTGATACTTCAGTACTTCCATGGCTTTAATCAGCTCTTCCTCCTTTTTCTCCAGGTCATGTCTTTCTTTCAGTGCTGCCATCTTAATCAGGATGGCTGCTCTTTCTGCTTCTGCACATATCCTGACAGTTGCAACAGGAGGAGGCTCTGAAACTGGAACCACAAATGGATGATTTGTGATACGCTGTCTCTAGGACAGGCATTGGCTTGCTTGCTACCGGATAACCATGAAAACTGATACTACCTGTCTCATGGGTCGGGCCATCATCCCCGCCCTTCCAAGGGCGTGGAGGGTGAAACAGGACATCCTGGCAGAACTAAAAACAATATCTGTCGCAGGTCTGTGGTGGACCACTCCCAGTTACACAGGGTGAGACTGGACATCCTGGCAGATCACCACATCTGTCACAAGGTCTGTGGTGGACTGTGCCAGTCGGTGCATTGTGACATGCACAACACAAAGAGCAGAGATAAACAAACCTATCATCTGGTCAGTCACTGCAACAGATACTGGAGTCAGTTTGTCTTGGCTTGTCCTTGGCACTGATGTTACCTTTATCTGCCAAGAATGTGTTGCTAGTCCAGCAAAAGCTTGTAGTATTCAAATACTTTGCAAGCAGTTTCATGACATGGTCAATCAGAAAGCAACTCATACCGGCTCGGACGCCGCCCGGGCTTACAAGGTCCGCGCTGATCTGTTCACACTCCGACAGGCAGCAAAAAGTAAGCTAGGAGCAGGAAGACAAAAGAAGAAGAAAACAGCAACCTTGTGTGTAGCAGAATGGAATGTACGCACTCTGTTGGACAGAACTGTTAGCTGTTGGACAGAACTGTTGGTTTACTCCGGGATTTCTCCGGTTTCCTCCCGCACACCAAAAACATGTAGGTTTAGGGCGCTCGCGCACGCAGCGACCAGCAGCCGGTGGCTTGTCACCAGACTGCAAACCAAGTCTACCTACGGGTACAAATAAGTAACAAAAAAAAAAAAAAAAGAACAACATCACCGCGCCCACAAAGACAGACCAGGAAAGGATGGAATTCCAGCAGAAGTGTGGAAATTTGGTGGTGTTCAGCTGACCAACTGCCTGCACAATCTCATCCAAGAGATATGGGATGCCCAGAAAGTACCTCAAGACTGGAAGGATGCAAGTATTGTGCCTTTGTTCAAGAAAGGTGACAGGAAGGATTGTGGAAAGTACAGAGGTATATCACTACTAGCCACTGTTGGTAAGATTCTCTCATGTGTACTACTCAACAGACTCGGTGAACACATCTCGCAGAATGTACTACCGGAAACCCAGTGTGGCTTTAGAAGTGGAAGAAGCACAATGGACATGATTTTCTGCTTGAAACAGGTTCAAGAAAAGTGTATCGAACAGAGCATGCCGCTTTATGTAGTCTTCATAGACTTCAGTAAAGCCTTCGATACTGTTTCGCAACAAGGACTTTGGCAGGTACTCAAGAAATATGGTTGTACAGAGAAGTTTGTCAGCCTGATCGAGGTACTCCATACAGGTATGCAAGATAACGTGGCAATGAGTGCTTCAGTATCTAAAGATTTTTCAGTAAGCAATGGGGTGAAACAAGGGTGTGTGCTGGCACCTACACTCTTCTTGCTATATCTGGCAGCCATGCTTGAGGTGGCCTTCAATGACACTTCAGAAGGAGTATACATTCAAACAAGGAAAGAAGCAGACTTGTTCAATGTGGCACAGTTTAAAGCCAAGAGTAAGACATCGATAAAGATAGTAAGAGAAATGCTCTTTGCCAACGACAGTGCTCTAGTTGCACACAGCATGGAAGATATGCAATCTTTAGTGGAGAAATTTGCAAGAGCAGCTAGCCAATTCAGCCTCCAAATCAACATCAAGAAGACAGAGTTCCTTTATCAACCACCAAAGTTCCAATTATCAACATCACTATCAGAAGAGATCAGCATTGGTACAGAGCCACTAGTCAAGTGCAAGACTTTCAAGTACGTAGGAAGTACTGTTTCAGAGAATGCTAGGCTGAAGGATGAACTATCTCTCAGAATGGGAAGAGCGAGCGCTGTGTTTGGAAACTTGAGGGAGAGACTGTGGAACAATCAACATGTGTCTATCCGTGTGAAATGCAAAGTGTACAGAGTGACAGTACTGGCTACTCTATTGTATGATGCTGAAACTTGGACTGTCTACAGAGTGCAGGTGAAGAAACTCCACGCATACATGATGAGACACCTTCGAGCCATAATGAACGTCTCGTGGAAAGACAAGATAACGAACAAAGAAGTGTTGAAACGAGCTGGTCTACCATCAATGGAGGACATGCTAATACAGATGAACCTGAGATGGCTCGGACATGTTGAGAGGATGGACCACCAGCGTCTCCCTTGGCAGTTACTCTACTCACAGTTATGCCCTGGATAGCCCCAACAGCCTCTCAGAAACAGATGAAAGAAAAATGTTAATTTCTGCCATTTTAGGCTCAAACCACTTACCATCAATCAATCAATCAATCAATCAATCAAAGACTTTATTCCAGACTCAAGGTCCATCAAAAAAAGTAAAAAAAACAAGACAGTTGAAACAATCAAAAAGTTACAAAAAACACTAAGACACAACTGCTAAGAGAAGTACAAAGACAGTACAGACTTTAAAAAGACTTAAAAAGACAACTGTACCAGTGTCTTCTAAACTGTGACTGACAGCGAATAGAACTGAGCTTAATGCTAGACATGACTTGAATGATTTCATTTCTAGATACATCAAGCCGACAGATGAATTTATACATAAGATTCCTTATTACTGCATGCAGAGTATTTACATCATCTTCAATTGCCTCTTCTTTTGTCAACAGATCTTGTCAGGCTTTAAAATTGTTCAACAATTGTTCATACTTGAAAAGGTTTTCTTTAAGCTCCTGTACACATGATGCATCTTCCATAAGTTGAATCGTTATGTTTTTCCTTCTAGTGAGATGTGCAAGCCTTCCTTTTCTAATGGCTTTTAGTTTGGCTACACCTTGACTTTTATGCATTTCTGTGCCTGTGTTTGAAGTACTGGTCATTTCTTCCTCTTCACCTTCCGTCATAGAATGAGCTATGTTTATCAGCTTCTGTTCTAGAAATTATCCAGACATTTCAATAATCCACCCCTATAGCAAACTCTATAAGTCCGAACAATTTCACAGTTCCAAAAGCAGATTTTCTATCTTCTATTGCTCAGTTCCAGAAATATAAGAAGAGGAGTGCATACCATGCTTTCAATCAATCAATCAATAATTTCAACTAGAAAAGCACTCGGAGAGCGCAGACCTCCGCCAAGCGGCACAGTTCCCCCCATAGAGTGTTTGTGTGTACGTTTTCAGATTCCCTGAGCATGAAAAGATATGAGTAGCAATTGGATTCACAATGATTATTTGTTTATTTGACATGGACAGTGCAATAAACACAATTAATGAATGACAATCAATGTGATAGTGATAGGATTAGTGGTTCAGTAGTGTAAAATGGGGCTATAAGGGACGGCGGGTTAATAAGGGACACTTTTGTGGGAAATGTTTTAAATGTAATTCTGCTTTTTTTATTTTGAGCAGGACGCTGAGTTGTGTTGTTATTGTCAAATATCCATGAATCCTTCATCAAATCTAGGCGGAAGCAAAATTAAAAAAGCAGAATTACATTTAGAAAAGTGTCCCATATTACCCCGCCGTCCCTTATAGCCCCGTTTTACGGTTGTAAAAGCATTGCCTCCTTGGCGGAGGTAATAAACTGAAGTGTTGGTGTGTCCATCTCCTCCACTGACGGATGCAGATTGGTTAGACAGGTTGCCGTGGGTTTTATATTATATTGGGGTTGCGCTCCGCGGCAAAACAGAATTTAGAGTCTTCCCCGGCAGAGAGGAAGATTCCACGCAGCGCTGGGCGGGGAATTTGTGGCAAATAATGGGGCAGCGGACAGGTGTCCGTGTCAGGTTTTGCAGCGTGGCGCAAAAGCAGGCACGCTGGCGGGCCCAGGGCAGCAGTGTTTTCCGCGTGCTTTTGTGCCTAAAACGTTGAAGAACGCGGAGTTTGTGTTGGTCAGACACGACGACCAGCGCAATGTGCGCAGCGCCTATGGCTGGCACAGGCACGCTGGGGGTCCGAGGCCAGCAGTGTTTTCCGCATGCTTTTGTGGCTAAAACGTTGAAGAAGGCGGAGTTTGTGTTGGTCAGACACGACGCCCAGCGGCCTCCATTGCGCCTGCGCACATGTTGAAAATGGCCCTATGTCACAGTGTTGAAAAATGCTTTAAAAAAATTCCTGTATCCAGACGGTGAACCGGATCACCCCCAAAATTTAATCAGTTCTTCCTTGTACCATTTCCAACAACGCCTGAAAGTTTCATGCAAATCCGTCCAAGACTTTTTGAGTTATCTTGCTAACCAACAGACAAACAGACAGACAAACAGACAAACACACAAACCCTGGCAAAAACATAACCTCCTCCTGGCCTTTTCGGCCTGGCGGAGGTAATAATCCACCCCTATAGCAAACTCTATAAGTCCGAACAATTTCACAGTTCCAAAAGCAGATTTTCTTTTTCTATCTTCTATTGCTCAGTTCCAGAAATATAAGAAGAGGAGTGCATACCATGCTTTCAATCAATCAATCAATCAATCAATCAATCATGCCAGGTGTTCATCACTGAGCTCACAATTATCATGCAGGTCCACTTCCAATCGTTTGAGGTTTGGGATCCTTCTTTGTTTGCTGGATGTCCTGAAGTCTTTCAGCCTTTGCAAGAAGTCTTGAAAGAAGTCTTTTGACTTGTTGTAGTGGTTATTCCCGTTCCATGATTCAATTTTATGACCGCTATGGTGGTTGAGCAAAAAAGTCTTGACGCTGCACAGATAAAATAATCCAGGTCCACAAAAATGTCTCAAAAAATTAAGAGATATTTATTTACAACTTTAAGATAATGAAATACTCAAAATGCCACAGCCTGGATAGAAAATAGGATTGTAAAAATGAACTGAGGAGTCTCTAGTACAAATGGACAGTCTGTGGCTGCCAAGACTCAGGAAGTGAGATCAAAAGACTGTCTTCTTGCTCTAACCACACCCTCCATGTAGTGTCCTTGGCCTTATATCAGCTTCTATTCCACCCGCAGTCACTAGATGGGGATAACTCAAGAGAAAGCAAATATTAGAGTTCATTCATGTAAATAAAACCTCAGACTCTGGTTCCTACAGGTAAAGAAGAAGAAAAGCACTATATTCTGAGGAGAAAATGTTAATTTTGTTGGAAAAACAAAATCAACAACTTAGACTCAAAATTTCCCTTCACAACATGTGGGTGAAACATTATTTTAATGTTAGTTATTTTACATTTTTTTTTATAAATTAGGCATGCAACAGTTTGGGTGGAAAGTATAATCACAAAGATGATATGCATTGAGCTTATCATTTTCTATACTTTTATTTCACTATAGATACATTCACTAATTGAAATGAGTGTCTGCAGTTTTTGTAGGTGTCTGAATGATGACTGATGCATAAACCACTTCAGCCTCGTCTTCCACCTGTAGTAAGAAATAAAAATATTTACGTACCTAAATGGAACAATATCCTTATATGGTCCTTTTATTTTAAGCTCTGGTTATAATTAATCGCTTACTCTGTTTTTTAAGCTACAAGTGCTAAACTGAAAACAAAATCCTTTGGAGAGATGAAAGAGAATCAGAATCAATCATATTCTGTATAGACCTCAAAGCAGACCACCAAACAAAAATGAAAACTAACAAAGAGTCAGTAACAAAAGCTGCACAGCTTACCTGCGCATGATCTCAGTATGAAGAAAAACAAAAGTGCCAGTAAAAGGAAACATGATAGTAATATGACAAAAATAACTGGCACCAAATGTTCAGGTTGCTCAGCTACATCTGTGAAACCAAAACACCAATAAATATGTGTTAGACTTGTGTCACAAACCTGTAATTGATATATAATAAATAAGGAAAAAACATACCTTTTGTTTTGGTAAATCCAGATGATTGTGTGTGACTGCTTGTTGCTGTTGTGTAGCCATCAAACATTGACTGTACAGTGAAGGACTCATGTGAATGTACAGCCACTGATATTTTGGCTTCTGTCTCTACATTTGAAATGCTGTTTGCATTGTTGTATTCAGCATCACCAGTCACAGCATGAGAAATTGAGGAATTTTTCCCTTTATATACTATAATGCAGAAAAAAATGGGAAAAAAATAGGTTTTTGTTTAAAAAAAAAAATTGTGTCAACTTCTTACCAGTAACACACAAATTGTTATTGAGTAGTCTGTGAATGCAGCCATCACAACTTCTGGTCCAGAAGGTGAAATTCCCGGAATTTTCTCTTCTGACATTTACAATATGTAAGGTCTTGTTGGAAGGTACAGCTGTTTCTGCTCTTTGTACCAATTTCCTGAGAGCATTTGCTGCTCTAAATGTCCATTTTACATTATTAAATTCACCTGGACATGCATATACAAAATTGCCAGTAAGATAGAATGTCCAGTTTATCGAATGAATAACAAAATAACTATGAGATGTTATCTCAAGAAAGTCAGAAAAAAATTTCAGAAGTTAAGACCTTTCTTCACTCTGATGTCTGACTGTTCCTGTTGACATTTTCTCTGATAACAGCATTCACACCAGTACATTCCTTGATCATTCTCAGAAAATTATTTGATGACCAGTGAAAGTTTATCCACAATTTGAAAGTGTTGAAAGGCATAATGGCGTGGCAAACCGCTTTTATATCTGAAAAATGTCTTCACTTGTTTGCTGTGCTCATTTTTCTTGAAAAACCATGTGAATGTGTCAAAGTCTTGGCTGTAATGCTGACATGGTATTACAGCTGTATATCCCAGTGAGATGTGAAGGATATTTGTGGATGCTAAAAAAGGAAAACATAAAAAAGTTCAAACAAATATTTTATGCGTATGTATTGAAATGTCAAGATACTTACCACTGAGCACAGAAGTAGATAAGTTCCACATAATCAATAAATTAATCAAAATAAAGCCTGTTTGCACTCTGGCTGTGAAAGACAAATTTCTGGAGAAATTCAGGTAATAAAAACCTCAAATGTACACATGATTACTGCTCACCCAAAACAATCAGAGCTGCTGCACCACATTGTAAGGTTTTAGGTTCAGCACAAGTTGAAGGTGACACATTGGAAGTGGTGCAACAGTAATGGAAATTCATCCACACTGTTCATGTGATGACAAGGAGTATAACCTTGTGATGGTTCCAAGGTTGTCATAGCCAGGAGCGGCACTGGGGTTAAGCTCCCAGTGCTCATAAAATGCTCCTTACGGCGTGCGTCTCGAAAAGCCTCTGACAACTAAGTCCAACTCCTAGCCTGCCCGTGTGGTTTAGTCTCTAAGCCCGGCGGAACTGCTTTTACTAATAGGAGAAGGGGTGAGGGCGTATCTCTGGCGCCTTAAAACCAGATGCTTCGGGTAGATGGTGGCTCGTCAACCTGGGAAGGTAGCCCATCTAGGGGAAGGTAAACCCTGATTTCAAACCTCCGCTGCCTTGCGGCACACCTGGTCACGGGAAAGGCTTCGGGAGTCAACCCTGAGGAAAAATCCGGAGTCGGAGTCCCTAAGGCAGTTCTCTGTTGTGCTCAACATTATTCTGGCAGCTCCTGCGATGGCGCTGGTGCCAAACTGTAACAGCCCTGCTGTTCCTTTGGATTCATCAGTGACGTGGAGAGGGGGGACATGCTGCATGGGCAACATCTTGTCCTCCATATCTTCCTGCCCAGGCTTGAATCCTACCAACGCCCAACGCTGGAAGGTAGAATACCGGATCACTGGAGAGGACACTCCAGCTTCGCCTTTGGCGTAGACAAAACACGGGGAATGACAGTTACCGGTTGTAAGCCACCGCTCAATTGGCGTAGAGCGCGGCGCCAGGGGTTGTTCCCGACGGTGGGAGGGATCATCGGATCTCACTGGACAGCTACCGCCCGCCTCAAGCTGGGCAGCCCCCAGCCAATAAGGTGTTGTCCCGCCACAGCTTGCTTTCCTCATTGGGTGCATGGGGATGAGGAGAAGTCCGAACGGCAGGCTGAGAATCTTCGCACCAGGCAAGACAAAAAAACAAAAGAGACCAACTCTAAAACTGGGAACTTGGAACGTCCGCACTATGATGACAGGACTCGCTGCTAACCTCAAGGACATCAACGACACCAGGAAGACTGCCATCATCAATAATGAGCTGAAGAGACTGGAAGTGGATATCGCCACTCTCCAGGAAACGCAGTTGGCTGACGCAGGCACACTGAGAGAGAAGGACTACACGTTCTACTGGCAGGGAAAGGGCAGTGACGAACACAGGGAACACGGAGTGGGCTTCGCAGTGAAGATCACCTTGCTGAAGATGGTGGAACCGGGCAGCAATGGCTCTGCACGACTCCTCACCCTCCGCCTCAACACCACTCAAGGCCCAGTCACCCTCGTCAGTGTGTATGTCCCAACACTGACAGCCACACCAGAGGCAAAAGACGAGTTCTACGAGAATCTCGCAACAACTGTCAGGATCATCCCCAACTCTGAGCAACTCATTCTCCTTGGAGACTTCAATGCCAGAGTGGGTGCTGACCACGACTTCTGGCCCTCCTGTCTTGGACCATTTGGCGTGGGCAGAATGAACGACAACAGACAGCGGCTGCTCGAGTTCTGCACTTATCACGATCTGTGCATCACAAACTCGTTCTTCAAGACCAAGCCCCAACACAAGGTTTCCTGGCGACATCCACGCTCAAAGCACTGGCACCAGCTGGACTTGATCCTGACCAGGTGCACCTCACTGAAGAACGTGCTAATCACCCGTTTGTTCCAGAGTGCAGATTGCGACACAGACCATTCATTGGTGTGTTGCAAGGTCAAGCTGCAGCTGAAGAAATTCCATCATGCCAGACAGCCTGGAAAGGCACGGATTGACACCAGCAAGATGGCCCAGCCAGAACTTGTTGAGCAGTTTGCCTCCACCTTTGAGAAGGAACTTGGTGTACCACAAGAAGGAGAATCTGCAAAGCAGAAGTGGGAAGAGCTGTGAAACACCATCCACCGCACAGCCTTGGCTACCTTTGGGAGGAAGACCTCGAAGTCACAGGACTGGTTTGATGCCAAGTTGACCGAGATGACCCCCGTCATTGAAGCCAAGCGCTCAGCACTTGCTGAGTACAAGAAGTACCCAAATGAGAAGAATCTCCAGATTCTCAGGGCTGCGAGAAGCAAAGTTCAGCAGACTGCTCGGCGCTGTGCCAACGAGTACTGGACTCAGCTCAGCCAAGACATTCAAACCACTGCCATAACAGGGAACATCCGTGGTATGTACGATGGCATCAAGAAAGCACTTGGTCCGGCTCAGAGCAAGACAACCCCCCTCAAATCCTCCCCTGGGGAGATGATCACAGAAAAGAACAAGAAGATGGAGAGATGGGTGGAACACTACTCCGACCTCTACTCCAGACAGAACACCGTGACACCGTCAGCCCTTGATGCCATCGTCTGCCTGCCATCCATGGACGAACTTGACGCCGAGCCAACCATCGACGAACTCAGCAAGGCCATTGATAGCTTGGCCGCTGGCAAGGCACCCGGCAACGACGGCATACCCCCTGACCTGATCAAGCACTGCAAGACCGCCCTACTGCTGCCATTGCATGACGTCCTCTGCCAGTGCTGGAAGGAAGGTGCCGTACCACAGGACATGAGGGACGCCAAGATCATCACCCTCTACAAAAACAAAGGGGAGAGAAGCGACTGCAACAACTACAGGGGCATCTCCCTCCTCAGCATTGTTGGCAAAGTCTACGCACGAGTTGTTCTCATTCGTCTACAGAAGCTTGCCGAACGTGTCTACCCCAAGTCTCAGTGTGGCTTCCGCGCTGAGTGATCGACGGTAGACATGATATTCTCCATCCGCCAACTCCAGGAGAAATGCAGAGAACAGAACATGCCCCTGTACGTCGCCTTCATCAACCTTACCAAAGCGTTTGATCTGGTCAGCAGAGAGGGCCTTTTCAAGATCCTGCCAAAGATAGGATGCCCACCAAAGTTGCAAAGCCTCATCGAATCGTTTCACACCAACATGCAGGGGATAGTGCAGCATGACGGCAACGTCTCAGAGCCATTCAACATACGCAGCAGAGTGAAACAGGGCTGTGTACTTGTGCCAACCCTCTCTGGGATTTTCTTTGCTATGCTCCTGAGGCATGCCTTCAGCACAGCAACAGAGGGAATCTACCTGCACACAAGATCTGACGGCAGGCTTTTTAACCTCGCCCACCTGAAAGCCAGAACCAAAGTATGCAAGGCTCTAATCAGAGACATGCTGTTCGCAGACGACGCTGCAGTCGCAACCCACACACAGCAGGAGCTTCAGACCCTGATGGACCGCTTCTCCCAGGCATGCAAGGACTTCGGGCTTACCATCAGCCTGAAGAAGACTAACGTCTTTGCGCAAGGCACGGAAGCACCACCAACCATCACCATCGACGACTACGAGCTGGAGGTCATGAATCAGTTCACGTACCTGGGGTCCACGATCAGCAACGACCTCTCCCTTGATACAGAGATCGACAAGAGGATTGGAAAATCAGCCTTCACACTCGCTCGCCTCACCACACGAGTGTGGGAGAATCCCAAACTCTCTGTCAAGACGAAGATGGCAGTGTACAACGCCTGCGTCATCAGCACACTGCTCTATGGGAGCGAGACGTGGACAACATACGCCCGGCAGGAAAAGAGACTGAACTCCTTCCACTTGCGCTGCATTCGCCACATCCTGGACATATCCTGGCAGGACAAAGTGCCCAACACAGAAGTTCTGTCCCATGCCGGCCTTCCCTCCATGTTCACTCTACTCAGGCAGCGCAGGCTCCGCTGGCTAGGCCACGTTCACCGTATGGAGGATGGCAGAATCTCCAAAGACATCCTCTACGGAGAACTGGCGACTGGCAGGAGAGATGTTGGCCACCCACAGCTGCACTTTAGAGACGTCTGCAAGAGAGACATGAAGGCCCTGGAGATCAACACAGAGCACTGGGAGGACCTTGCAATGGACCGGTCCAAATGGAGAGGCACCCTGACCAGACAGCTCAAGGCGGGTGAAAAGAGACTGGCTGCTGCAGCAGATGAAAATAGGACCCGCAGGAAGAACTGCCACAGACCTAGCAGCATGGAGACCACCCACAAGTGCGACCTGTGTGACAGGGACTGCCATTTGCGCATCGGCCTGTTCAGCCACAGGCGGTGCTGTTCCAGCAGAGTAGACGTTTAGGATTCTCTTCCATGGTCATCATAGACCGACGGAGGCCGACAGTTCATGTGATGGCATCAGGTTTTGTTTCCCCTATAGTATGTGCATCAAATCACATTTTATATATCGTCGTCAGCCTCCGTCGGTCTATGATGACCATGGAAGAGAATCCTAAACGTCTACTCTGCTGGAACAGCACCGCCTGTGGCTGAACAGGCCGATGCGCACCGGTGTTCTACCTTCCAGCGTTGGGCGTTGGTAGGATTCAAGCCTGGGCAGGAAGATATGGAGGACAAGATGTTACCCATGCAGCATGTCCCTCCTCTCCACGTCACTGATGAATCCAAAGAAACAGCAGGGCTGCTATAGTTTGGCACCAGCGCCGTCGCAGGAGCTGCCAGAACGATGTTGAGCACAACAGAGAACTGCCTTAGGGGCTCTAACTCCGGATTTTTCCTCAGGGTTGACTCCCGAAGCCTTTTCCGTGACCGGGTGTGCCGCAAGGCAGCGGAGGTTTGAAATCAGGGTTTACCTTCCCCTAGATGGGCTACCTTCCCAGGTTGACGAGCCACCATCTACCCGAAGCATCTGGTTTTAAGGCGCCAGAGATACGCCCTCACCCCTTCTCCTATTAGTAAAAGCAGTTCCGCCGGGCTTAGAGACTAAACCACACGGGCAGGCTAGGAGTTGGACTTAGTTGTCAGAGGCTTTTCGAGACGCACGCCGTAAGGAGCATTTTATGAGCACTGGGAGCTTAACCCCAGTGCCGCTCCTGGCTATGACAACCTTGGAACCCATTTTATATATAAAGCATTGCATTTAAGATTTTATGCAGTATACTCTTGTCTTATACAGTAGTTTGCTTTGCAGTAATAATTTAATTGTACAATGATATAATTACAACATCCTGCAACTTCAATTAAAGGAAAGCATGTCATTAGAACAATGTCTGGAGGAAGACATGATGACGAGTCAGAAAAGTACAATATTCTCAATAATGTTATATAATTATATACATTTACACACTTTTACATCATCATCCTAAAAAACTTTTAAACATCTCATTCATTACAAATGTTTTGACAATAGGTTTTTAGCCCTATCTGGCAAAGCCAAAAGGAGCTGATGCGATGACACAGTGTCTGTCCGTCTGCCTGCCCATCTGTCCACATTTCATGGGAATTGCTCCTAGGCATTTTCCCCAATGGTCACCAAACTTGCACACAATAATTCTCAGGTGAGTCTGCATCCAGGTTGTGCTCAAGGTCAGGGACAAAGATCAGAACATCTGAGCATGTATGATTTTTTGAAAAAGCGTTACTCCTCCTAGGCCACTGACCATGACTTTAACCACGTCCTAGATGGGTCTGCATCTAGGCTGTACTTAAGGTCAAGGTCAATGGTCAGGAGATCTCAGTTTCTCTATTTTTGTAGCAGTAGTTGGGGCTCATTTGTTTACAACATTTGTTATACAGTTTGGAAAATGTTTTTAAAAACTGGCGGATATGTTATTTAATGGTTTATTTAAAATATAACTCAAATCACGAATGTACAGATTATTTTCCTCCTACAGATTAACATCAGAGTTACACTCTAGTGTTAAACACTGACTTATCTTAGCCTGTGAGGAAAGTTAGAAGACTGAATGTGTTCTGAGTTTTGTATATGAACAGCATCTGACAAGACAGCCAAGAGATAAAGGACTGAGTTAAATTCACAACTTTTAAGGTCAGCCTCATAAAATAAGAAAAGGGGGATAAAAAACAGCATCATGTAAGATAAGAAAAGTCATTTGCAGAGTATTTGGTTTCAAAATGCAATTCACTCACAGCCAATTTAAAAAAAAAAAATTTGTCAAATGCACTCTCACTCCTTTCGAAAGATTATGACACACTAAAGGGAAAAAAAGCTAACCCAAAAAATACACGAGGGAGACAGGGTTGGTGCATTAGAGAGTAAGTAAGTAATTAAGCTTTTATTTACAAACTCAAGGTCCATAAACTGGGCCATAGACTCACTAGGCCATAGCAAGGCACAGCTGGGAACATGGAGTGAGAGGACCCAAATGCAGGATGTAGACAGCTTCACAAAGATTCCATAGAGACTTAAAATGTATGTGTGAAAGGGAGTGTTTGCATGCAAAAGAGAAAGTATCACAGGATTGTTGCAAAACAATACTATGAAATATACACCAATATCCCGCGACCCGAAAAGGATTAAGCGGAAGAAGATGGATGGATGGATTAAGACATAAGAATTGTGTAAAACTGCATAAATAATTAACTAGTTTATAAGCTGCAGTTTTATTCCATGATCAACTTTGTAATTGCCATAATTTGTTAATACCATGAAAAGTATGTCTGTTGTGGTATATATTACTCATATATTTCATACCTACATATGTTAGAGCATGTGGAAATGTTTGGTGACAGCATATGTAAGGAACTTCACACCTCGGAAAGGACAAAGGAATCTCACCCGCCGTGTGAAGATCAAAGACGTCCCAGGACGCGGCGGCGGAGACGGACTAGACACCTTCGCCCCCCAAGGCGAGGAGAGGAATTCCCATCACCTCCCAAGACGAAGAGAGGAGATAACAGAACAATGGGGGGATTAAGATAACGGGGGATGTCAGCTTGTGTAATGCATGTCTTTGATGTGTGCCTGTATTTAACCAGCGAGCTGGGCAGAAATCTCTCTCTTTGCCTTCTGCCAAGCTCTGCACCAGATGAGACAAGATAGAAGAGCTGTTCATTAAAGACTCTGTTTTTAATACAAAATCGCCTCATTATTTCCAGCTCCTCTAAACTGGTGACCTTGACGCAAGTATGGACCGGAGGCGTTCTTCAAGCGACTCATCCGTGGCGACTCTGGCATACGCCAGCGACGACGCAGACGAGGGAACAAGCGGACAGCTGTTTCCCCCGGCAGAGGGTACCGAGAGAGCTCAACCGAGTTCCAGCACCGCCGTGAGAGCCGAGGCAAGGCACTCTCACCTGGCGGGCACAACAGTGATGATGTGCATGAACGCTGTCGCTGTCAAACTGCCAGATTTCTGGCGAGAAGACTCGGCCTCTTGGTTTCAACAAGCTGAAGCCCAGTTCATACTGGCGGGCATCATGGCAGACGATACTAAATTCTACCATATCGTCTCCAAACTCGACTCCACCACTTCGAGGTGTGTGCGGAGCTTGATCCGGCGACCACCGGCCCGGGACAAGTATGAGACACTCAAGGCGACCATCGTGGCGAATTACGTCCCGTCAGCGGAGGAAAGAGCCGAGAAGATCCTGGCGGTCTACGGCCACAGAGGGGGCAATCCAAAGACCCTCATGGAGGATTTGCTGCAGCTCAAGGAGGAGGACAATGATAATTTCCTCTTCCAATTTATTTTCCTCAGCACGCTACCACCACACATGAGAGGGACACTCACCAGTATGAAGTGCAACAATCATCAGGACTTCCGCACACTAGCCAACGAGGCTTATCGGCTCGTCAACGCCTGCAGGGAACTGACACCCACAGCGGCATCCGCAGACCTCAAAACTGACGCCCCGAGCCTTGGAGAGCCACAACCCACGGAGCAGACTCAACCCACGGTGACAGCGGCGCGGCCCAAGTGCAACAAACAGAATGACGTCTGTTATTATCACCACCACTTCGCCGAGAAAGCCCGAAAATGTGTTCCCCCCTGCAAGTTTACGATGTCGGGAAACGCCAAAGCCGAGGGCCATTAACAGCAGCGGTTCTCGGCGAGAAAAATAAGCTGTTATACGTGACGGATGGACACACAGGCAAGCAGTTCCTCATCGACACGGGAGCTCAGCTGAGTTTCGTTATGCCCTCCCACGCAGATCGAGCCATGGGCACCCGGGGCAACGGAGCAGTGGCAGCCAACGGCTCTGACATCGACACGTTCGGGGAAAAGAGCCTGCACCTCCTCATTCACGGCCGCAGCTACAGATGGACATTTGTTGTAGCGGCGGTGAGTTTTAACTTGTTAGGTGCAGATTTTCTGTGTGCACACGGGTTATTAGTGGATCTAGCAAATAGGCGCCTGGTTAATGGTTAATCTTTTGCTTCTATTCCATGCTCAGCTCGAGTCTCTCCACCACTTGTGCAGGCCAACGTCACCACGGCAGGAGGTAAGTTTGAGCAACTCCTCACCCAATCTCCAGCACTCACAACCCCCAAATTCTCAGCCACTGTAGCCAAACACGGGGTTAAACACTTCATTCCAACAACGGGACCTCCCGTTTTTGCCAAAGCTCACCGCTTAGACGCGGCCAAGCTCAACATAGCAAGGGACGAGTTTGCAGCTCTTGAAAAATTGGGCATTGTTAGACGCTCGAAGAGCCCTTGGGCTTCACCACTTCACATGGTTCCGAAATCCGACGGTTCTTGGAGACCGTGCGGAGATTACCGCAGATTAAACAACGCTACAGCGCATGACCGCTACCCCATCCCTCACATAGAGGACTTTTCACTGCATTTAGCGGGTGTGCGCATTTTTTCAAAGATAGACTTAGTCCGCGGTTATCACCAAGTCCCAGTCCGAGCTGAAGACATTCCTAAAACAGCGGTTATAACCCCTTTCGGCCTTTTTGAATTCCTGCGAATGCCGTTCGGCCTCAAAGGCGCTGCTCAAACTTTTCAACGTATGATGGACGCAGTCCTACGCGACCTCCCCTTTGTTTTCGTCTACCTCGACGACATGCTGGTAGCCAGCTCATCCGAGGAAGAGCACGAGCAGCACCTCACTACCGTTTTTCAGAGGCTAGAAGAGCACGGACTAATAATTAATCCAGCCAAATGCAAATTTGGCGTATCGCAAATTGATTTTTTGGGACATAGAGTCTCCCCGAAAGGGGCAGTTCCGCTTCCAGACAAAGTTCATGCGATAGAAGGTTTTCCACGGCCCCAAACGGTCAAATCGCTACAGGAATTTTTGGGGATGGTTAATTTTTATAACCATTTCCTCCCCCATGCAGCTCAGCTCATGCAGCCCCTGTATGACGCGCTCAGAAAAAAGAAAGCTTCCAACGCGGTCGAATGGACCCCGGAGCGCGAACGTGCTTTCGCGGAAGTAAAAAACGCCCTAGCTAACGCCACAATGTTAGTCCACCCAGATCCCTCGGCCCGCATTGCTCTAGCCACAGATGCTTCAGACCTGGCCATAGGGGCAGTTGTAGAACAACTTGTCAGGGGGTCTGGCAACCTTTAGCATTCTTTAGCAAATCGCTAAACCCGACGGAACGCAAATACAGCACTTTTGACAGGGAGCTGCTAGCGCTCCATTTGTCCATCCGCCACTTCCAGTTTTGGTTAGAAGGGCGGAGTTTCATGGCTTTTGTGGACCATAAACCGCTCACTTTTGCTATGGCTAAAATTTCAGAACCATGGTCGGGCAGACAACAAAGACAGCTAGCTGCGATTTCAGAGTTCACCACAGACATTCGACATGTAGCGGGCAAACTTAACGTAGTAGCGGACTGTCTCTCTCGCGCTGTGGCACCACCAGAGCACGAGGAGACAGATTACATTGCCTCAGCAGCGGAACTCTTCACTAACGCAGACACATACGCAGCACCTATCCATGAAGGGATAGATTATGCAGCCATGGCGGAAGAACAAGGCAGTGATGCGGACGTGCGCGCGCTCCTGTCTGGACCAACAGGGTTAAGGCTGGAGAAAAAAGGGTTGCGCGACGGTGTGCCCCCCCTAATATGCGATGTTTCAACCGGCCAACCTCGCCCGTTAGTACCAGCTGCTTGGCGCCGCCGCATTTTCGACACAATTCACTCCCTCGTGCACCCAGGTGTGCGCGCCTCGGTTAAAATGGTCGCCGAAAAGTTTGTGTGGCCAGGCCTGCGCAAAAACGTAAAAGAATGGGCAAAAACTTGCATTCCTTGTCAACGCGCCAAAATACACAGACACACAAAAGCCCCTCTGGAGCCTTTTCCAATCCCTGCTAGAAGGTTCGACCACATTCATGTCAACCTCGTGGGGCCACTACCTTCCTCCCAAGGTTTCACACACCTGCTAACATGATAGACCGCACCACGCGCTGGCCAGAGGCAGTCCCTCTAGCGGCAACTACAGCGGAGGAAGTCGCTCGCGTTTTTCTAACAAATTGGGTGGCACGTTTCGGCGTCCCATCAGACATCACGTCAGATAGGGGGCCTCAATTTGTCTCAGAGCTCTGGTCAGCCATGTCCAACAGTTTAGGGGCAACAATTCATCGCACCACCGCTTATCACCCTCAGGCTAATGGGTTATGCGAGCGTTTTCACAAGTCCTTAAAGGCCGCCCTCAGAGCCTCATTAACGGACACAAATTGGGTAAATAAACTTCCCTGGGTTTTATTGGGGTTGCGTGCGGCACCTAAAGAGGATTTAGACACTTCCCCTGCAGAATTAGTCTTTGCTCAGCCTATCAGACTCCCAGGTGAATTTTTACCGGAGAACCCGGAACCAGGGCACCTCCCAGTCCCAAGGTTTTTAGGCAGTAACGGACCGGACTCTCTCCACGGTCCAGCTCGTCGCTCCTTTCCACGAGTTTTTGTTCCTCAAACTTTAAAAAACGCTGAGTTTGTTTTTGTTAAGCATGAAGCTCTAAAACCAACGTTATGCCCAGTATACAATGGCCCGTACAGAGTGCTGGAAAATGGTGACAAACACTTTGTGCTTGATTATGGGGATAGAAATGAAACGGTCAGCATTGACAGACTCAAACCTGCCTTCTTGTTGAGAGACGAACCTGCACAGTTGGCACGAGCACCTCGACGAGGTAGACCCCCCAAGGGAAAAGTCTCAGCCCCCAGGCAGGGAACAAATAATCTCTCTCCTTCCCACACTGCAGATTTCTCACAAGAAGGTCCCAGCAGGACGCCTAAACCAACCTACAGCAGTTTTGGGAGAAGATTAAAACCCAGACAGCACAGGGACTGATACCAACCACTCCGCAATTATTCACCAATTGTGCTGCAACAGTTTAGGACTGACTTATGATTGTACTATGCTGTTATGTTTACCACTGAACTCTCTTAGGAGCATGGCTGCTTGAAAGTTTCTTCTGTGGCAACAGCTGTAACACGTAGTATGTCGTAGTAATTACCCTAGACTGTGAATCTTTCTGTGTCCTTTCCTAGTTGTTTGGGGGGCCTGTGGTATATATTACTCATATATTCCATACCTACATATGTTAGAGCATGTGGAAATGTTTGGTGACAGCATATGTAAGGAACTTCACACCTCGGAAAGGACAAAGGAATCTCACCCGCCGTGTGAAGATCAAAGACGTCCCAGGACGCGGCGGCGGAGACGGACTAGATACCTTCGCCCCCCAAGGCGAGGAGAGGAATTCCCATCACCTCCCAAGACGAAGAGAGGAGATAACAGAACAATGGGGGGGGATTAAGATAACGGGGGATGTCAGCTTGTGTAATGCATGTCTTTGATGTGTGCCTGTATTTAACCAGCGAGCTGGGCAGAAATCTCTCTCTTTGCTTTCTGCCAAGCTCTGCACCAGATGAGACAAGATAGAAGAGCTGTTCATTAAAGACTCTGTTTTTAATACAAAATCGCCTCATCATTTCCAGCTCCTCTACATCTGTAATAAATCCTGCTGTTGGTATTTAAAAAATATTGAGAAAAAAATAGTCAAAAATGGTGATATGCAAAATTTTGGTTATGCCTTGAAATATATTAAAGAACTGAGAAAAATCTGTAGGATTAAAATTAATAAATGAATAAAAGTATTGTCTACAAACATCGTTGCATACTTTGTTTTTAATTCATAAATTGAACAATGAATAAATAAATGTTGTGGCATGTGCAGAAGGCTGGACACCCTACACACTTAACTGAATGCACCATTAAAAAAATAAATAAATATGTAATTTGTCAAGGGGTGATCAAATTTATAGCTCTTGAAATATCAGTTGTAATTCTATACTGAAGGAATAATATTTTACTCTTCAAAATATCTATACTACAAAATTAGAAGCCTCTGGAGTTCTAAAGAGCTATATAATTATCTCGTTTCCACAAGTTAATATCATATGCAAACAAGGTACAGAATGATTCTTCAGCAGCTCTCTGTCTGTCACAGCTGGGAAAACAGAGTGAGAGGACCCAAATGAAGGAAGCAAGCAGCTTCACAAGGATTTATTAAACTTGAAAATAAAGCATGGCAAAGGGGGCCAAAAAACCTACAATAATACATCTGAACACAAGGAAAATAAACTAAGGAATAGGAAACATGGATAACTAAATGTACAAACCCTAAAGGAGCCAGGAATCACGGGGAAGAAAAAAAAAACATGTTAGTAGCTACACAACTTAACAACAATAAATCCAAGATCACAGAAACAATTCAAAGGGTGGGGTATAATCCTTATCATGTCCCCTATGACTATCTCTCTCGCATGTGGTTTCTGGGTCAGCTTTTGCCCACTGTGGCGCCTCACATGGCACATTTAAGGCATGCCTACACTCTTATTTCACTGTAAATACTATTGTCACAAGTCAAATGGGTGTCTGTTGTTCTTGTAGGTGCCCTAATGACAACTGATGAATAAACCACTGGAGGCTCCTCGTCCACCTGCAGTAAGAAATAAAAATATGCAATCACCTGAATAAAACAACACATGGTAAATAGTTCTATATCAAGCTTTGGCTGTCATTACCATCACTGAGCACTTACTCTGCTGTTTAAGCCACAGGAAGTGCACCAAAAAGGAAATGCTTCAAAGAGGTGAAAGAGAATCTAAATCAGTACTGTACAGACCTCAAAGCAAACCACACAAAAAACAACAGCACAACAAACAGGAAGTGTCAGTTACAAAGAGCTGCACAGCTTACCTGCATAAAGTCTTGATCTGAAATACAACAATAAAAATGCCAGTAGAATGGGACATGATATTGATGTGACGACAATAACTGGCACCAAATATTCAGGTTGGTCAGCTACATCTGTCAAACCAAAACCAAAACTATTTGTTTCACTTAATTCACAAATTTATAATTAAAAGTTAAATATGAAACAAATCATTAAAAAACAAACAAACAAACAAACAAAAAACACATACTTCTTGTTTTGGTAAATCCAGTTGATTGTGTGTGACTGCTTGTTGGTCTTGTGTAGCCATCAAACATCAGCTCTGCAGTACAATTTAAGGACGCATATGTATCTGGCACTGATATTATTCTGGTGCCTGTCCCTACATTCGAAGAGTTAATCAGATTGTCTATTTAAGCATCACAAGCCACAGCACAAGAAATAGATGACTGTTTCCCTCTTTGTAATGTAATGAATTAAAAAAAGATTAGTGGTCAGCTTTTGTATTTAAACAAAAAAGGGTCCGTTTTCTACCTTTCATAACACACAAGTTGATAGTGAGTAGTCTGCGATTGCGTCCATCACAACTTCTGGTCCAGCAGGTATACTTTCCTGCATTTTCTCCTCTGACATTTCCAATATGTATTGTCTTGTTGGAAGTTACATCTGTTTCTGCTCTTTGTAGCGATTTCCTCAGAGCATTTGCTGCTCTAAATGTCCATTTTATGTTATCAGATTCACCTGGACATCCATACACAAAATTGGCACCTACAGTAATGTGGCATGTCATATGGATTTCATTCAAAATTTCTGGAAAAAAAAGGGAAGGTAAAAAAAACAATTACGGTGTGCAGAATAGAATAACTAATACATTATCTCAAGTAAAGAAACAAAGAAATCACAAATCTTCAAACCTTCCTTGACTCTGATGTCTGACTGTTCACGTTGACAGGTTCTCTGATAACACCATTCACAAAAGTATATTCCTTGATGTTCCTCAGAAAAACGTTTGATGACCAATGAAAGATTATCCCCAATTTCAAAGTAACGAAAGCCACTATAGTGTGGTAAACCCTGTTTATCTTTGAAAAATATCTTGACTTGATTACTTTGTTCATTCTTCCTGTAAAACCATCTGAATGTGTCAAAGTCATGGCTGTAATGCTGACATGGTATTACAGCTGGACATCCTAATGAGATGTGAATGATATTTAAGGATGCTGGAAGAAAAACATGAAAAAATAAGTTTGAAACATATAGTATCTTATGTTCCTAGTGAAATATAAAGATAGGCTACTTACTCTCAAGTGAAGAAGTTGATGAATTCCATATAAGAAATAAATTAGTCAAAAGGAACCCTATCTGCATCCTGGCCAGGAATGGCATTTTTATGGAGACAAAGAAAGACTGGAAATAGACCCTTAAGTTGCACCGTTGCAGCTCGCCAAACCAATTCAGAGCTGCTGCAATGGACTGGAAGATTTTATATGACGCTCGGAAGTAGTCAACGAACCATTGCAGTGGAAATTCACCCACACTTTTTTTCTGATGGTATCACTTTTTATTTTACAAGTTATAAATGTGGCTATCAAGATACATTTCTGGTGAAGGTTTAAAGTTTGTACCCACACTCCATTTATACTATGACATAGTTTGTGTATTATTATATGATGTAAATAGTAAAAGGGAACTAACTGAGTTTGAGCTGTTTGTGCAGTTTACTCATAGCAAACAAAATTATTGTGATACTGGTCTTGATATGTTAATATAGTTGACAGTAATATCTTATTTGTACAACTACAGCAGGATGCAAATTATCATAAGGGACTGAAAGAAAAATTCCATATTTGTCTTATACAGTGGTGTGAAAAAGTGTTTGCCCCCTCCTGATTTCTTATTTTTTGTATGTTTGTCACACTTAAATGTTTCAGATCATCAAACAAATTTAAATATTAGACAAAGATAACACAAGCAAACACAAAATGCAGTTTTTAAATGAAGGTGTTTATTATTTAGGGGAAAAAAAATCCAAACCTTCATGGCCCTGTGTGAAAAAGTGATTGCCCCCTAAACCTAATAACTAGTTGGGCCACGCTTAGCAGCAACAACTGCAATCAAGCATTTGTGATAACTGGCAATGAGTCTTTTACAGCACTGTGGAGGAATTTTGGCCCACTCATCTTTGCAGAATTGTTGTAATTCAGCCACACTGGAGGGTTTTCAAGCATGAACTGCCTTTTTAGGTCATGCCACAGCATCTCAATCGGATTCAGGTCAGGACTTTGACTAGGCCACTCCAAAGTCTTCATTTTGTTTTTCTTAAGCCATTCAGAGATGGACTTGCTGGTGTGTTTTTTGGATCATTGTCCTGCTGCAGAATCCAAGTGCGCTTCAGTTTGAGGTCATGAACAGATGGCTGGATATTCTCCTTCAGGATTTTTTGGTAGACAGCAGAATTCATGGTTCCATTTACCACAGCAAGTCTTACAGGGTCCGAAGCAGCAAAACAGCCCCAGACCATCACACTACCACCACCATATTTTATTGCTGGTGTGATATTCTTTTTCTGATATGCTGTGTTACTTTTACGCCGTATATAATGGGACACATACCTTCCAAAAAGTTCAGCTTTTGTCTTGTCAGTCCACAGAGTATTTTCCAAAAGTCTTGGGGATCATCAAGATGTTTTCTGGTAAAACTGAGACAAGCCTTTATGTTGTTTTTGCTCAGCAATGGCTTTCGTCTTGGAACTCTACCATGCAGGCCATTTTCGCCCAGTCTCCTTATGGTGAAGTAACAAACACTGACCTTAACTGAAGCAAGTGAGGCCTGTAATTCTTTGGATGTTGTTGTGGGGTCTTTTGTGACCTCTTGGATGAGTCGTCATTGCACTCTTGGGGTAATTTTGGTCAGCCAGCCATTCATGGGAAGGTTCTCCACTGTTCCATGTTTTCGCCATTTGTGGATAATGGCTCTCACTGTGGTTCGCTGGAGTCCCACAGCTTTAGAAATGGTTTTATAACCTTTTCCAGACTCATAGATCTCAATTACTTTTTTTTTTCATTTGTTCCTGAATTTCCTTGGATTGTAGCATGATGTCTAGCTTTTGTCTAGCTTTTGAGCTTTTTCTGTTGGTCTACTTCACTTTGTCAGGCAGGTCCTATTTAAGTGATTGATTGAGAACAGGTGTGGCAGTAATCAGGCCTGGGTGTGGCTAGAGAAATTGAACTCAGCTTTTCAAAAATGTGATAAACCACAGTTAATTTATGTTTTAACAGGGGGGCAATCACTTTTTCACACAGGGCCATGTAAGTTTGGATTTTTTTTTTTTACCCTTAATCATAAACACCTTCATTTAAAAACTGCATTTTGTGTTTACTTGTGTTATCTTTGTCTAATGTTTAAATTTGTTAGTCTATGTGGGTTTACTCCGGGATTTCTCCGGTTTCCCCCCACATGCCAAAAACATGCAAGTTAGGTTAATTGGCTTCAAACTGGGGACTCTAAATTGTCTTTAGGTATGAATGTGAGAGTGAATGGTTGTCTGTCTCTCTGTGTTGGCCCTGCGATGGACTGGCGATGTGTCCGGGGTGTACCCTGCCTCTCGCCCAAAGATGCTGGGATAGGCTCCAGCCCCCCCGCGACCCAAAAAAGGATTAAGCGAAAGAAAATGGATGGATGGATGGATGATGACCTGAAACATTTAAGTGTGACAAACATACAAAAAAATGAGAAATCAGGAAGGGGGCAAACACTTTTTCACACCACTGTATTTGTCTTTGCTTGGTCTCAGAGTCTAACTAGAGTTTGTGTGAAAGTATCAAGGCTACAGCTGCACTAGTTATCATCTTGTTTGCCTGCGTGGCTCCTGTGTGACTGGGACAGAGTGACCTGAGAAAAGATAATCTGTACACCAAGTTTTGACCAGATGTACTGGATGCACAATTTGCTCCCCCATTTCCCAGATAACGGAGAGCTTAAAGAACTGAGTGATGTGTGTTTGAGTCAGAATGATACGGGAATAGGCTCTGAGACCGTTCTTATATTCTTCTCCACTGCACAGTGTAATTAAATTTGCTGAAACTCTGATTCAGCCTGGTTTTTGACTGAAGGTCTTCAAGGATTTTTCTAATGTACTTGGTGCCCGAACAGGGACTCCATATACCTCTCTTTTTCTTCCGATGTTTTTGGACCATGGACAGCTGTGCATGGCTGTAGGGAAAGCCCTCCCCCGACCGGGACCAATGGCCCGATTTTTGTGGAAGTGAAGGCATGGTCTTGAGGTGCTGGGAGCAGGTGAGTGACGGAGTTAACCCGCAGGCGGATCACAGTGAGTAAATCATAAAAAATAGACACCCGGTTTGAGTCTGTGGTGGGTTTGGGAATACTCAGAAAAAGAGTTGCAAACCAAGTGTCATGGTCCGAGCGCCAATCTCATCCGCGCTCGGGCCATACATCTTCTCCACCAGGTTTGACAGCAGTGTTTACCTTCTGGCTCCCCGAGCTCTTATTATGACAGTGCTCGGAGGGGTTTCCTGCTGTCAAAGCCTGCCAGCTGTGCTGCATTTGCGGCTCATCAGTGGCCCGGCATTTAAGCGGTCGCTGAGAGCGACATAATGCAGCAGTCTCGTCGATTATCCCCTCATCAGACGCTGAGTGAGCGTTCCTCATCTCAGATGTCAACATTCCTTAACAATTCCTCATCTACGATCATCCCTCGTCCTTATCCTGAATCGTAAGTGAGCTTCATCAGCCTTACGGTCTCTGTATCTAGTGTAGTGTGTTTTGCCCATCGTGGCTCATTACTTTCTGTTACTTTGTGTTATCTTCTGTTCTTAATAAACATCATGCAAACCTCACTGGCGACTTTTGACGTCTTATGGTGGCTCGTGAGGGCCACCGCGTGACACCAAGTGTTTGATACAACAAAGTCCAAATCGGGTTTTGGTTGAGGTAGAGGCTTGGGGGTCCCGGTTTGAGTCCGCAACGGGAATGCACATTTCCACTGAGTAAGTGGACCAAAAAATAGACGCGCGGAAAAATCAGTGTGAGATCTTCATTACATCACAGTGAGCATTGATTAAGAAATATCAATGTGAGACCTTACATCACAAGTGAGCATTGATTAAGAAATATTGTGAGAGCTTATTAACATCATAAGTGAGCATCGATACAGTGAGGGTTAATCTTTTAAAGAGAAAAACAGGCAAATAGCGCTAATATCACAAGGATAAACTCTAACGTGGTAATAAGAATCAAAATACCTTAAGACATAATTCAAAACAGGTCTAAAATAAAGTAAAATAATCCCTTATAATGCATACATGATGAAATAACCCCAAATTATAATGAAATAAAATAAATACATCAAATAAATAACTGCAGTTTGTTTGTCTGGTCGTTCACATGCTTGCTTGTGTGTCTTTAATGTTTTACGGATTTACTTTGTGAGAAAAAGAGAGAAAAAAATTTGTGTTTTCAGAGCGGCAGAAGATGATTGACGATGAGAACCTTGGGTTGCCAGATCTGCTTATTATAAGGGGCTTTGGGATTGCTTACTAATGTGTGTGTTCATTTGAGCTTGCTATTGTATGTGCGTGTGTGTGTGTGTGTGTGAAAGGACTAACTTGTTTTGTGCTGAAGCTGTAATAAGGTCACACTGAACTGGGGATTTTGAAAGGTATTAGATGCTTGCTTTTTATCTCAAGATAGTTTGACAGTAATTTCTTTTTGTTGTGCAGTTTCTGTGGGATTTTTCTTGCTTTATGATAGTTTTTACTTGTGTTAAGCAATTTAATCTTGATTGGCTTTTTATTTTTAACTAGCATTACTGATTGTCAAAAATTTTTGCTTATTTTATGTAAAATTACCTTCCAGCAGAGCAAGAACATTTGATTTTTCTTTTGTTTCAGATGCCTGAAGGCAGAGGCAATAGTGGCTTCAGATTGAAAGGAAAAAAGGGGGCAACAGGCTGACTTGAAGCTTGTGACGAGATGGAATATGGGAAAAATTTCAAAGTAAGAGTGTGAGCCCTTACAGCAATTCCTATATATATACTGTATATATATATGAAGAAAAAATATGGTGATGAAAGTGTCTGGCTGGGGCCTATTTGGTCTGAAATGGGTTTTCCAGATGGAGGATCATTTAGTCTCCATCAATTACATTGTCTGAAAGAAAAGTTAGATGAGAAAAAGCAGAAAATAAGAATGTATGATAAATAAAAGAGAGCTCCTTCCATCTAAATAAATTATGATGTTATATACATGAAAAGTAAATTAGTTTCATAGGACATTGTGTGAGAATGTGTTTGTATGGAAATGTGTGACAACTTGTACACAAGAAGATATAAAAGTGAAAACAAAAGCCTATTGACATAGTGCACCGCTCAGGAGACACACACGCAGGCTCAGGGTAGATCTAATAGCTTTATTAACAACAAGTGTGTATGAATGTGTGTCTGCGGGATGTGAATGTATTGGTGGTGGCGTCTGCGTCGGGCACGGAGGCAGGAGGCCGTACAGCCGGACAACCCTATGGGAGAAGCAAAGGGAGAAGGGTGACGGGCACCACACCAACACAGGAGATATGAGAATGGTGACTGGCTTACTTGGAATTAGCAGGTGGCTGGCACAGCAAGAATGAGGCCCGGTAGACAGCGACCTGGAGCGCCCGGTGCAGCAGCGAGGGAATGGAGGCGGAGAGGAGTGGTCCGCCGCCGGGAAATCCACCTGTGCACAGGGGAGCAGACTGGGAGAAGAATGAGGTAAGAGCTTCTTACCAGAATGTTGCTGAGCGGTTGAGATTCCTTACAGCAATTGTAGCGAGTGAAGACTGACGGCTTCAGGCCGAAGCCCAGGGTGAGGCGGCTTAAATCCCTCGCCGCTGATGAGGTGCAGGTGTGCGTGCAGCTGGCGCCGCAGATGAGCGGCGAGGCGTGACAGTACTCCCCCCTCTAGCAGCGCCTCCTGGCGATGGTTTCTCCGGGTGCGCTCGGTGGAACTCAGAAATGAGGGACGGGTCCAACACAAATGACGAGGGTACCCATTGCCGATGTTCAGGCCCATAACCCTCCCAGTCCACCAAGTACTGCAACCCGCGACCCCGGCGCCGGGAGTCCAGGATAGAGGAGACAGGCCAGGCCGGATGGCCATCAATCATCCGGGGCGCGGGCTGCGCAGCAGGAGGAGGGCAAAGGGGATCGGAGACTGCCGGCTTCACCTTGGAAACGTGGAAGGTGGAGTGGATGCGGAGGGAGGGGGGAATAGCTACACGCACAGCCACCGGGTTGATAATCCTGGTGATGGGGTATGGGCCCATAAAACGCTGTGCCAGCTTCCTCCTCTCACCCTTTAAAATGACGTCCTGGGTTGACACATAGACACGCTGACCCACCCGGTATGCTGGGGCAGGTCTTCTGTGCCGGTCCGCCGTGGTTCTGTTGCGCTCCGCCGTGCGTAAAAGCGCATTGCGCGCCGACGCCCAGATGGAGCGGAACTGCCTGAGGTGCGCCCGAACTGAGGGAACAGTTACCTCACTCTCCTGCGCTGGGAAAAGAGGGGGGTCATAGCCCAGGGACGCCTTAAAGGGAGACATCCCTGTGGCAGAAGAGCGGGCGGTGTTGTGGGCATACTCAACCCAGGCGAGATGGTTACTCCAGGATGCAGGCTTGGACGCAGTGACGCAGCGGAGCGCAGCCTCCAGCTCCTGGTTGGTCCGCTCACACTGCCCGTTGGTTTGGGGGTGATGGCCGGAGGAGAGGCTTACCTTGGCTCCCAGGGCGTTGCAAAATGACCTCCGAACCTCTGAGGAAAATTGGGGCCCCCGGTCCGAGACCACGTCCACCGGAATCCCGTGCAGCCTGACCACGTGTTGGACTAGGAGGTCCGCCGTCTCCAGGGCAGATGGAAGACCTCGTAGCGGGATGAAGTGCGCCGCCTTGGAGAAACGGTCTACGATGGTCAGGACGGTGTCGAAGGTGTTAGAGACTGGGAGTCCGGTGACGAAATCCAGGGCGATATGCGACCAGGGCCTGCCAGGGACGGGCAGAGGCTGGAGCAAACCCACTGGAGGGGCATTACCTGACTTACTGGTGGCACATACAGGGCAGGCCCGGACGTAGCGGGCAGCGTCCTTCCGCAGGCCTGGCCACCAGAAGGACCGTTGAAGAAGGTTGATCATCCGGGAGGAACCAGGGTGGCAGGTGAGCTTAGATGTATGTAGCCAGTGGATGACCTCCCCCCGAACCGTGGATGGCACGAAAAGCCTCCCCTCCGGTCCGCCGCCAGGGTCAGGTTCCACTTCCTGCGCCTTCCGGATCTTGCTTTCTATATCCCAAGTGACGGCTCCCACGATGCACGACCTGGGCAGGATGGTGTGGACCGTGTCCTCAGACGCCTCAGGGGCAAATTGCCTAGAGAGGGCGTCGGGCAGGCCGTTCTTGGAGCCAGGCCTGAAGGTGATGTTAAAGCGGAACCTGGCAAAGAACAAGGACCAACGCGCCTGGCGGGCGTTCAGACACTTGGCAGATCTCAAGTATTCCAAGTTCTTGTGGTCAGTCAGGACCACGAACGGCAGGTCCGCCCCCTCTAGCCAGTGACGCCACTCCTGCAGCGCGAGCTTGATGGCGAGGAGCTCTCTGTCCCCCACGTCATAGTTCCGTTCCGCCGGGGACAAGCGCCGAGAGAAGAAAGCGCAGGGCCGTTTGACTCCGTCATCTGGCGACCGCTGAGATAGAACCGCCCCCACTCCCGTGTCCGAAGCATCCACTTCCACGATGCATTGCAGCGACGGGTCGACTTGGCTAAGGACCCGGGAGGAGGAGAACTCTGCCTTCAGCGCCTGGAAAGCAGCCGCGGCCTCTTCGGTCCACCGGAACGGGACCTTAGGGGACGTGAGGCGGGTCAGAGGGCCGACGATGGTGCCAAAATTCGGGACGAAGCGGCGGTAGAAGTTTGCAAACCCAATGAATTGTTGCACCTGTTTTCTCGATGTAGGTGTAGGCCATTCCACCACCGCCTTCACCTTCACTGGGTCCAGAAGCACCTGGTCGTGGGAGATGACGAACCCGAGGAAGGACGTTGTCTTAGCGTAGAATTCACATTTTTCTGCCTTCACATACAACCGGTTCTCCAGCAGCCTTTGGAGGACCCGCCTCACATGGACCCGGTGCTCGTCCCTGGATTTGGAGAAGATGAGGATATCATCCAGGTAGACGAACACAAATAGGCCGATGAAATCCCGGAGGACGTCATTTATTAGGCGCTGAAAGACGGCTGGAGCATTGGTCAACCCGAACGGCATACTCGAAGTGGCCATTTGGGGTACGGAAGGCTGTCTTCCACTCATCTCCCTCCCGGATCCGGACGAGGTGGTATGCGCTGCTGATGATCCAGCTTGGTGAACCAAGTCGCCCCCTGGAGGGAGTGGAAGGCGGTGTCCATAAGTGGCAGGGTGTAGCGATCCTTCTCCGTGATATCATTCAGGGCGCGGTAGTCGATACAAGGACGGAGGGAACCGTCCTTCTTGCCCACGAAGAAGAATCCTGCGCCTAATGGTGATGACGAGGGACGGATAATTCCAGCACTCAGCGATTCCTTGAGGTAGGAATTCATGGTCTCCTTCTCCAGCGCCGACAGGCTGTAGAGTCACCCAGAGGGTAAGGGTGCCCCTGGCGGATGTTTATCGCACAGTCGTAGGGCCTGTGTGGAGGAAGAGACATCGCCTTGGACTTGCTGAAAACCATACCCAGGTCGTGAAATTCTGATGGCACCAGGGAGAGATCCGGGGGCGCAGCGTCCATAGGAGTTGGAGAAGAGGACGGAGAGCAGGCAGCGGATTGCAGGCAGGTGCTCATGCAGAAGGTACTCCATGCCAATACGCTGGCGGACTTCCAATCCAGGACGGGGTTATGGAGGCGAAGCCAGGGGTACCCCAGGATGACGGGCGACACAGAGTTGGGGAGGACGTAGAAGGTGATTTCCTCCCGGTGGTTCCCAGAGATGATCAAAGGGACAGGGACGGTCTGATGTGTAACTCTCCCCAGGGAGACATGGGAGAGGTTGACTAGGGCGAGAGGAGATTTGAGGGCTTGGCAACGGATGCCCAATCGGGTTGCCAGGCTTTGTGAAATAAAGCTGCCCTCCGTGCCCGAATCCACCAGTGCGTGAGTGAGGTGCCCAGTGGAGTTGTGACAAAATCGGATGGGCAGCTTCAATTGGGAGAGGGAATTTAACCGATTGACGTCCGCGAGGCCCCCTACAGTGACTCGCGGACCCCGCCGTTTGGCTTCTGTGGGCAAAGCTCCACCGTGTGTTGGCTGTCTCTACAATACATGCAGAGACCCAACTCACGGCGGCGTTGTTTCTCCGCAGGAGGGAGCTTTGTCCAGCCCGTCACCATCGGCTCCGACTCCTCGGGGCGCGATGGTGGCGGCGACGCCAGGGGGCGAGCTTGGGACAGGCGCGACGAGGCACCACGAGAGCGAGAAGAAGACGACTTCCGCTCCGAGGTGCGCTCGCGCAACCTGTTATCCAGGCTGATGGCTAGGGACGTTAGCTCCGCTCAAGTCTCCGGGATGTCCCGCCCAGCCAGTTCGTCGCTCAGACTGTCATTGAGACTGCGGAGGAAGAGGCCACAGAATGAACGTTCATCCCAGCCTACCTCCTCCGCCGCTACCCAGAAGTCGATCGCGTAGTCAGCTGCCGACCGGCTTCCCTGCTGGAGGCTGAGAAGCCGATCGACCTGAATGCTTTCAGTACGAGAATGATCAAAGACTTCCAGGAATTGTCTCACAAATTGGCCATAGGTGAGGGTGGCGTAACTGGGCCTCGCCATTACGGCATAAGCCCAAGTTAGCGCTCGCCCCTCCAGGAGATTCCCTATGTAGCCAATTCGGCTATGGTCTGAGGGAAAATCTCCGGGCACACGGTGGAACACGGACTCACACTGCATTATAAACCCCTGTGCTCCGCCGAGCTTACCGCTAAAGCGGGCGGGGGTCGGGATGGGTGTGAGCCGAACCGGTGCTACCGGAGCAGGCTGGACGGCCGCTGGAGCAGCAGGAGCCGCGCCGCCCTGACGAGCCGGGGGGAACGGCTGTTGGGGGTCCAAGCGGTCCAATCGGTTAGTAATGATGGTTAATTGATTAAGAATCACCTGTTGCTGGTGGGCTATTAGGTCCACTCGAGCCTCGAGGGTGGAAAGTCGGCGTGTGAGCCCGCCGTCTGCCGAGCCGCTCTGCTGAAGCCGTACTGACATAGTGCACGGCTCAGGAGACACACACGCAGGCTCAGGGTAGATCTAATAGCTTTATTAACAACAAGTGTGTATGAATGTGTGTCTGCGGGATGTGAATGTATTGGTGGTGGCGTCTGCGTTGGGCACGGAGGCAGGAGGCCATACAGCCAGACAACCCTATGGGAGAAGCAAAGGGAGAAGGGTGACGGGCACCACACCAACACAGGAGATATGAGAATGGTGACTGGCTTTCTTGGAATTAGCAGGTGGCTGGCACAGCAAGGATGAGGCCCGGTAGACAGCGACCTGGAGCGCCCGGTGCAGCAGCGAGGGAATGGAGGCAGAGAGGAGTGGTCCGCCGCCGGGAAATCCACCTGTGCACAGGGGAGCAGACTGGGAGAAGAATGAGGTAAGAGCTTCTTACCAGAATGTTGCTGAGCGGTTGAGATTCCTTACAGCAATTGTAGCGAGTGAAGACTGACGGCTTCAGGCCGAAGCCCAGGGCGAGGCGGCTTAAATCCCTCGCCGCTGATGAGGTGCAGGTGTGCGTGCAGCTGGCGCTGCAGATGAGCGGCGAGGCATGACACCTATTTACCAACTATATAGTTATTTATTTTCCCAACAGTATCTGGTTTCAATCAATTAGAGGTGTGAGCTAATAAAATTCTTGTTTGACCCCAAGTATTAGAGCAAAGTCAGAAGGAATTTAAATAAATAAATATTAGAGGGAAAAAAATGAAACTTTGGCCCTATTGATGCATTTTTCTTTAAATTAATGCATTTTCTTCTTTTGATTTTATTTTTCTCTTCTCGACGTACCTTTTTGCCAGTTTTGAATTTTTAGTAATAATTCTGTGGCTTACATTTTAAGTTTTATTTCCACTTTTATTCAATCAATCAATCAATCAATCAAAGACTTTATTCCAGACTCAAGGTCCATCAAGAGAAAAGTAAACAAGTAAAGTAAAAAACAAGACAGTTGAAACAATCAAAAAGTTACAAGAAACACTAAGACATAACTGCTTAAAGAAGTACAAAGACAGTACAGACTTTAAAAAGACTTAAAAAGACTACTGTACCAGTGCCTTCTAAACTGTGACTGACAGCGAATAGAACTGAGCTTAATGCTAGACATGACTTGAATGATTTCATTTCTAGATACATCAAGCCGACAGATGAATTTATACATAAAATTCCTTATTACTGCATGCAGAGTATTTACACGTGATGAGACAAATAACTCGGAAGCACTGCACCATCGAGGCTTTTTAAGTAAAATTCTTAAGGCATCATTGTAGGCAACCTGTAATTTCTGCATACTTAGTTTCCTATAATTTATCCATAAATGAGCAGTGTATAAAGGTGTACAATAGGTTTTAAAAAGAACCAGTTTCACCTCATCTGAACAAAAACCAAATCTGCGTGCAAGAGTATTTGCTTGCATGTAGATTTTGCAGCGTTGTCTGAAAATATCATCATCATCAGTCATTCTATCATTAATAACATGTCCCAGATATTTAATTGTTGAACTTGTGACTTTATTTAAAGTCCAAGGATGCAGAAATTCATATGGCCCTATGAATCTGAGCAGAAAACATGCAGAACATGCAGAACATGCAGAAAACATGCTTTATTTTATTTTGGTTTATTTTGTTTTATTTTAGGTTCATTGTGGTTCATAATTAGTAGCTCTAAATGAGGCTTATAAATTAGGCCAGGGAAAAGCATTCTCAGTCAATATGCTTGATTTGCTTTTTGCACAAGATCACACAGGAAATCACACCTCAAGTGTCATGTGCACCTCTATGCAGCGCACAGAGATTGAGATGAACCCACACGCTGGATGATATTTTGCAACATTTATTGTCTAAAGAAACTGAAGTCCAACAGTGCAAAACTCAAAATACAAACACGAAAAAACTTACAGGAAGAAGCGCTCCTGAGCAGACTGCTCAGGAGGAGACGAGGCAGGCAGGAAGAGAATTAATGTCCCGAGGAACACTCAATGGAAGGACATTGATTCCAACACATTTGAGGTAGTGGCAACAATGAAGTGAACTGACAGTGCTTAAATAGTGAATGCGCTGACAACAGAAGTAATCACAGGTGTAGGCTGGCCTGAACAGGAGAAATGAGCAAAAACTAATCATTGGATTCAGGTGGTGGAAATGACAGGTGAGGGAGGGGCAGCTGGCAGCTTGACAGGCGACAGGGCATGCCCACGTGAGGCTGACAAACCCTGACAGCTGTCAACAGAGAAGGAAACATTGGAAACAAATGACATCCTCAACGATACATATCAAAAACTGCAGAAATAAAACACAACAGGGAAAATGGCCAACAGAACCTAAATACATGCGACAGATAATGATCAACACAGGGAGAGGCCACGAGGCTGGGTCTGGCCGGACCTCCAGAACCCAGCTAGTGACATCAGCATCTCTTCTATTGACATTAACAGAACAACTATCACATGGCATGCTCACTGACGCCCAGGAAACATCACCACAAGCTGCAATTTACCCCTGGATAAAAAGGGGTGGGGCAGCATTTGACGGCATAATAGTATCATTTATCAAGGTATATATTATAACCGAATTTATGCTTTTCATTGTACTTAATCTTATAATTCTACACATTTTTTTAATCAATTTCAAGGAATCACATATTCTAACTGTATTAAGTCAGTAACCTCACAGACTGACACTCAAAACAGAGAAACAGTGGCATTTTATTTAAGTCCTAGTTTTAATTTCGATGTGGATGTTATATGAACAGAATGTATGTCTCAGGAATCTTTTTCTCGTTTGTACTTTTTTTTGGGGGGGGGGGGCGCAGACTGAACTGTGGCAGACCAGTGCTATCTTTATTGTCTCATTGCTTCCCTCACCTCAGCATCATCACCCAGTGTCGATACCGACATCATCACCAAATCCATCCATCAACCAGCACTACCGCATGCAAACTTCCTGAATGAGTGGCTCTCTGGCACAAGAGACTAAGAACGCTCTTGCTAAGTCACCAGCGGGTGGCTGAAGACAACAACAGGCCAGTATTGCTTTGCTTGTGGCAATTGCCTGTAACCAAGAACTGCTGAGCAACAAACATAACTCCACCTCTGTGTGCTTTGTTTGTGGCAATCGTCTCCAGCAACTGCTGAGGAGCATCACCCCACCTCTGTAAGTGGGTCATGAACATTCTCTGCTCTATGTGTGCGTGCCAAAGATGAGCTGAGAGCCAAAGAATGGACAAAAACAATGATAAGATGGATATTCTCTGGGTGCTGAAGAGAAGGATGAATGGACACTGTTTGCCATAGTTTACTAGCCCAACAGATTAAAAAAAAAGAAACAAACCTGTGGTAAAACACACCTAAACCAACAATTTTTTTTGTTTGCTTGTTCGTTTTGTTGTTTGTTTTACCTGTCAACATGATATATTTATATATGTAGGACAAGAGTCAAAGTACATACACATTTGAGATATAGTTCACAGTTTTGAGTATGCAAATGTACTAGCACATCGTAATAAGTATTTCTTAAGTAATCACACCTTTACTAGTACAAAAGAATAATAATGAAAATAATAATGTCCTCACGCCTAACTGATTACACACCAGACAGATTACAGACCAGAACTGGAGTAGACAGATGAGTGAATTTGTGAATGAGTGAACCAATGCTTGATGAGCTGCAAACCAGAGAGAGAAAACTGTTTAAACCACCGGTGTTGATAAATTTCAATCAAAAGTTATGTGCAACATTATTTATAATGGCAGCCATCGAGTTTGAGATAATGGTTAAACTTTTAACATCTAAATATACTTCGGAAGTGTAAAAGTGTAAAAGTATGTTCTTATATTTGAATTTCCAAAAATGACAATTACTAAAAGTTTTATCTAAACCATGCATGGAATTAATATACATATTTTGAGATCAAAATAACAAAAATAGAAACTGAAGAGCTCTTCCATTGCTTGAAAATTAAGAATCTTACTCATACCCTTCTGAGATTTCTGCCTCCAAGGGTGACTACAAAATAAATTTGTAAAATGACTGTTTTTCCCATGACAGGACAAACTTGAGCATGGACTATGGAGAAAATTTTGAAAATTAGCATCCAGAGGAGGCAGTCCTGTGAACTGTATGATTAACTGATTTCATAAAATGTTGATCAACAAAATAGAAACTGAAAAGCCAAACAAGTAATTAGAGTATTTTGACTGCATGGTCATAAATTGAAATGAGTAAATTATAATTTGGTTTGTAAAGCAAAGATTAATCTGAACTATGTGACCACATACAAAAATTTAAAATGATTATTAAATGACTCTGTTTTAAATTTTGAAGATAGATAAAATTATGTCACAATAACAATAAGTATGATACTTGTATACAATAATGCTTTTTTTTTCTTTTTGAGACACTGAGACCTTAGTTTTATTAGAATTCATGTCCTAAGTGATATTCAGTGTTTCACAAGATATTTTGACACTGTGGGAAACCCACTCAGTAGTTTTCCCTCAGACTGAAGAGATGGCAGATCAAAGGTGCTGGGGGACAAGGGGAATTGTCATGGGGGGTTGATATGTAAATACAGCACCTCAGGTAGCGGAGGAGGGTTAATATAAAAGAGAGTGCCTGCAACCTGTGTTGCTACTGTTTCGGATTCTGGTGGATGTGAGAGGAAGTGAATAAAGCTTCATCTGCTCTGAATTCTCCACACTGGTGACCCTTGATGGACAATGGAACTCGAGGCGAACACCCCAGAGACGACCCGGACGGGAAGTGCCAGCAACGTGTACGCCGTTTCGGTCAAACTCTCAGACTTTTGGCTACACGACCCAAAGTCTTGGTTCCTTCACACCAAGGCCCAGTTCGCACTCCGGGGAATAACGGCAGATGACACCAGATACTACTACATGGTTGCAGCACTGGACGCACGCACAACCCAGCAGGTGGCGAGTGTTAGAAAAATACCCGATTCTTTGATTGAACGGTCCAAGAACAAACCGGAGATTTCTTCAATTTAAAGGATGGTACATTTATTTAGAAGTCACATGTAAAGCAAGCAGCGCTGGGTGCAGCGTGACGCAGCTCCCTCTGGAGCGTGGTCAGACTGAACCCCGACTTCCGGGTGCAGGTTACAATTATCCCCTCGGGTTGGGCGAGCCAGTACAATGGGATGGGCTTGTACGCGACTATCTGATTGGCTAATCTACCTATGGCGGGAACAGGCCATCCACTGAACACGCCTCTTCATTCTAGAATGTGCTATCAACAGTGTGCGTGGGTGTTGGGTTTGGGTGTGTATCTAATGTTAAAGACCTGACTTAAAAGAGAGAGAGAAAAGACAGAGAGGGCTCTATACCTTTGTCTCATTCCTGTTATCAATATACCATAACATACTTGTTCATAAGCATGCAAACAGAATTTGTATGGAATATGTGTAGAGCATAATGGGAGATCACCTACAGAATTATTATTCTGGCACTAACTATACATTAACCCTTTCAATCCCCCCTTTGACATGATTTTATCATGTCAACCATTTATGGTGTGAGAGACTCTAGCAATTAACAGATGGTGAATAAGGCAGGTCCCTGCATTGTGTGTCAACCCAAGAGGCTTGCACCATTGGTTCTGCTACCCGTGCCTCCCCCCTTGTGGACACCTTAGCACGGTGCAGCGATGTCTAAGAGGTGAACTGTCACCAGGTCCTGTACCCTCCTCGAGGTCTCCTCATGATCATTGTTCTTTGTCCAGTGGAGTGGACCATGTAGGGGTCATAGGGTCGAATAGAATCGGTCCACAAAACCTTTGTCCACCGGTTAACCCTTGCCAGGGCTCACATCATTCAGCTGCACTCATCACACGGTTGCAACAGAGGTTCGACCTTCCTCTGTGTCTGCTTCCCGTATCTGCAGCTGTGGAGCACAGTTCCATCTTGGTGACACAGGAACGAAACAACTGTGTCCCCGCTCTCAGAGGCACACCTCATCCCATGAGGTCTACAGGACAGTCTGGTGGGTGCAGCAGAGGGTATGTAACATCCAGTCCAGCCAGTGAACAGCTCAGTGATGCTGTCCCAGGGATGCCACCCCCCTGTCGCTGGAAAGAGGTGAACATGCTGGTGTTGGTAAGTCTCGAGCTCCTGGCTCCACCCTGGATGCTGGAGGTGCGGTGGACACGTTCGGGTACCAGTCCATTCTTCTGCTGGGGACTGAAGTCATACAGTCACTCGCCCTACGACCTTTTCTATGTCGCAGGCACACGTCATGATGGTCTGGTGCTCTCCAGCATGCATCTTCCCTGTACCCTACACCTTTGATCAAGTGCCGATACAAAGGGCTCAGCTGGGGCAGGGCCAATAATGGTCTGAGGGGTTGCCATCACAATGCATGGAGCTTGTAAAGTTTTATCCTTATTCACTACATCTGTAGTTATCTATGTGTTGTTGTAAGTTATCTCCCAGTAGCCTTGAGTGTGTGATTGCTGACTATATGAAATCTGCATGTGGTGTTTGTGTTGTGATGTGTGTTGGGTGATGGGACCTATATGTTCAGTGGGTAGGTAGTAAACAATATTGTTCAACATTAGGAGACATCCATATCCATGCATTGTTGTATTCAGAGCTTCTAACCTTCTCGCTTATTCAGATTACCTAACCGTAATTAGCATGATGGAGATAAATAACGCAAGAACCCTATAAGTCTCACACCCCTACATCCGTGTGGTGAGCTATGTATGATTTATGTATTATCATTAGCACACTGTGTTTACAAATAATCTGTGATGGCAGAATGGTCTTCCTCATCATCATCTTTCGTCTTGGGGTCCTCAGCTCTTCCTCTCGACCCAGCAGTTGGTCTAAGACTTGCTGACGACTCCCACTGTGGAAAATTGCATTTGTTAACGCCCTTCTGGGCTTCTGAATATATGGCCTATAGTGTCGTACTCTGCATTTGGTTATCCCTTTACCAAAACCAATTTGGAATTTGATTCAAATTTTCCTCATCCCCTCATTTGTTAATGTTAAGATTGGTCATATAGGAGATTTCTGGGCATCTTTGTGCCGCCTTTTGTGCTGATGCTTATGGTTTTATTTTGGGAGAATATTCTATGTCAAGGTCAGGTATTGGTTTTCCATGGATGGCTCTATTCTGCACTAGAGATGACAATATGTCCAACATTTTCCAATCCATGTGTTTGGGTCTAACCAGCGGGATGTGTGGAACCCCCCATTGGTTGAAATGTCTCTTATCCTCTTCAGTTAGGACAATGGATGCTTCCACACATTTCCTTGTTTATCAGTCTAATTTTATGACCAATCTAGAGGATGGATTTACAAATGATGGTAGTTCACAATTTGGATCAGATCCATTCAATTGCCTATAGTACATTGGGTACAATGCTAATTTTACAGATGTTGATAGGTGTTCTACTGGTAGCTTGTCATTTGCAGAATTTGATCGTTATTTTTCTGACTCAGAGTCCTGTACGTCATTACCCAGAATTCTTACTTTACATGCAATAATTTAATTTTTGCTAATTTTCTGCATACGTGTAGAAGTGAGTCTACTTATCTGTTCTAGTCTTTAAGTATGCAGTCCAGTTTTCAGTGGTGGAGGTGGACCCCTCTCCTGCCAGCAGCGGCCATTGTGGGGCGTGCTCTCTCCTCCTCCTCCCCGCTGTCCTCCCCTCGTCCTCTTGGCTTCCTTTTATAAGAGAAACAGATTCATGGGGAGCCTCAGACTCCCTTTGTGTCAGCCATTCCATAAATAAGTTCAGTTTTTCTCCAAATTTTCTTTTCCCTTCTTATCTAGATTTCCAACATTGAGTCAAGAAAGGAACTGCTTCAAAGTCTACATTTAATTTTCCTAATTAATACAAGATGGGATAAGATTAACTCTCCACCATGCCAACAGATATTGTCTGCACTACTGTAATTGAACCTTGTGGACCTTTGTCTTCCAAGAGTTCTGTTCAATAAGGTTTCAATAGTCACAGCTTAACTAGTTTACAAATTTCATTTAAGAAAAACAAAATAACCCCCTGTGCATTTTGATATGCTTCAGCATTGATAAATAAGATCAGTTTGTCCAGTTGAATTTAAATAAATGATTAAAAGTTGTGTCACACTTTCAGTCAAGCGAAAGGTGGACGTTTTGCCTAATTAGAATTTGATTTAAATTTTCTTGAATGCCTCATTTTATATATTCCTTGGTAAAGTGTGGAGTGAATGTAGTTTACCCTGACCCAGCTTGGCCACCGCCGAATCAGGAAAAATCACATTCCTCATTACTGTCATATTCCTGAAATATGATGTATCATATATCACATATCACACCATTATGTGGTGAGTAACATCAAATGCATACCCTCTGTTGGGGAGGAACATAACTAATGTTAATATTCACAATTAAGGAAATGCACTGAAAGAATGGACACCTAATGTCTCATTGCTGCTTTAAGTACTTGGAAACATCTAAGATGGTTGCCTGCATTTGTGCCTTCTTCCTGACACTCTTAGCCAAAAATTTAATTTATTTATTGTTGGTTTTCTGTTTGTTTGGTTTTTAAAGCTACAGCTGCAAATCTTACGTGGATCTTTATTTTCTTTGGTTAGACATGCTCTGCTTTAATTTCTTTTTCCATTTCCATCTCAACATCAGAAATATTTTCTACACTTGCTAAATCCACCGTTCTTCTTCTCTTCCCCCAAGTACTTTTTCCCATCAGAAACACTCACTCAATTCTTTTCCAACCACTATCCATCTGTGTACAAGACTTCACCTTTCCCTGGACTAGCTGATGAAACATCTCACATCTATAATCTCTTTCAGTATTGGAACTTCCTTCTGTTCACTGTCCCGTCGTTCATACTCCTGACTACTGTCCACAGCTAATGCTCCATGCAAGATCCTGCACATAAAAGTGATCGGTTTCATTCTGAAAAGTCAGCTTTATAAATAAACCAACATGGCTCAATTCAAAATTCTGTTTTGTGACAACACACATCTCTTGATTTATACCCTGGCCTTGGATGCCTTTTAATTACTGACCTTTTGAATTTGTTTTGGAATTAAATAATGCCGCTGGGTCTGAACATCTGCCTTTCAAGGAATGTATTACACTAAGACGTCTGCTTATTATTATGAAAACTTAAGTTTAACAGAGTCATCTGTATCTTGGTGTGGTGGAGTCTTCTGTCTTTTTCTTCTGAACAGATAACCTCCAGATGAACTAACACTATGCCTACAAAACTATAACAATTTTAGATACAAAAATATAGAGCTTTCATTAGCCTCCAAAAACAATTCTAAATAACATTTAAATCAGGACTTAACCATGTGACACACAGACCATGCGGGTGTGAACCGCTGGTTTGTTTGTCAAGCTACACTGGTTGTCTTGTGTGTGCCAGAGCTGCAGATCTATGTGCACAGGACATTAAAGCCTTGTTCATGCTCCACCTCCGCTCTGTGCGTGCTCTATGATGATCCCTTGGATAAGGCTGGTGTGCACACAGCTATATGTATGTATATGCTTCATTCTTGAGTCTATTCGGCCGAGTGTTTGCTGTTTTTACCCCAAATTATCTTGTTTCTCTAGTCTACTCTGGTTGTGTTTGTTTTAATTCATCGTCTTCTATAATGCTTTTTACTCATCTCTGGATGATCCCAAACCATAACCCTTGTTACGCTGCCATCCCCCATCTCCATACAAAGTGTAAGGAAATCTGTAATGCTCCGCACCGTGTATTTATATTTATGTGTACATATGTATATTCACTCCTCTTATTTTCTTATCTTTTAAATTATTGCTCTAAGTGTTGTTATCCCTGTGCCATTGCAATCCTAGAATCTCCCCCATTGTGGGACCAATAAAGGCTCATCTTATTTTAATGTGGCTTTCATGTAAGCTTACAGCTTTTCTCAAATTTAAACACTTCCCTTCTAACTTTGCAACCTTTTCTCTTAATAGTTATTTTCTCCTAACAAATTTTAGATCTTTTCCTTGTAAATTTGCAAGTTCCTTTTCAGGAATTTGTGACATTTTGTAATATTTGGCAAACTTCCTCAATTGTGCAATTTCCCCCAAACCTTGCAGCTTTACCCTTATACCTTTTTGCATAAATTTTCAACCCTTGTCTTAACTTGTGATTGCAAATCAGCATTTTTTATCATATTTTGCACCTCCATGCTCATACCTTATGTTAAGTTAAAATGTCTATTGCAAGTCTTTAACAATGTTATTAGATTTCACCAGATTTGTAGAGATGTGCAAAAAATACAGTTAGGAGGGTCTGGGAACCTCCAAATATGTATTGGCCCTTAAATATTAAGGAGCCCTAAACCTGCCTCATTTCTCTTGGTCACTAGGTGGCTAGTTTTCTTGTAGCAAAAGTTCCCACTGCCTGATATTCTGTGGAATAATGACCTTTCAAGCGTCAAGAAATTTTCAGATTTTGGTCTTAGTTGCTAGCCTTTTTTTATTAGATGTTTCTTAGATGGAGAATGGGTGAGCAATATAAGCTGCAGCTTCAGCCATCACGCTTTTGGGATAACTTATGTTGAATTGTGCAATCAGAGGAGCCATTGTTTAATTTGACCCCGTTGGATTCCTCTTCCTTGATACATTGTTCTATTCCTTTAATGGAGCCTTCAAACCTTAGTGGACTAGTAACTTTTCTATCTGTTCCTGTCTTGACCTCTCATCTTGACCTCTCCCCCCTTGAAACAGAACGGCTTAATATCAAAGCCGGTTCTTTTTCAACATCCTGTAGGGAAGGATACCTGTTGTGTCGCTAATTTTGGGGGACCCCTTGGGGGCCCTTGTGGGTGTTTGAGCTCAGTGGCCAAATTGCTTAACATAGGAAGTATTAGTCCCACGGGGGCCTCTGACTATTCTGACCTCCTGTGGTCATGCAGCCGATACTGACAGGTCAACTTAGATGGGGCATGGGTATGGCTTTTTTGAAGATTGGTCATGTATTGTGTCTGCTCAGTATGTGGTCTTGGCACATCTCTGATATGGAAGGCAACAATACTGTATAGCTAGGTCTCCCTGGTGGGGGGGCTGTTTTCACATCCTGCGAACATTCCTCTGTCCTGCATTTGTTTGACCCACCTGGCAAATTTCTCCCTTCCTTTCTTTTGATCTGTGATTGGGACCTTTGTCAACCATCTAGCCCTTGTCTAGGATAGTGCCGAACCCAGGGAGCCGGGCTTACAGGCTAGAGACATTTCATATAGGTGTTAATCAGTGTCAACTGGTTACACAGGAATACTATACAATATCAGATGTGTGAGGACTCACTCTGCTGGTGTGCTCAATTGTTCCTCTTTTGATCCATTGTGTTGCTTTCTTGACTGCTGGAGTGGGACAGCGAAGTGGAAGGAGGAGGGGGGTCACTGATGGCGTGAAGGAGGAGGCAGCTGCTGGGGGAGGGGTCGTCCACAGCCAACACTGTCTCAAATTTAATGGAGAGAAACAAGCTATTAAACAGCGTGTTTTTGTCCTTCTCTGTTATATCGTGTTTATTGATTATTTTGCATTTGTTCTCACCGTTGCAGCATAAGTCTCTCATTCTTACATTTTTTCTTCCTCCAATCGTTTCTCCATATTTTTTGTCTTGCGTCCTGCACAAAACTTCAACATTTCATCAGTTTTCAATTTTCTTCAAAAACAAATTTCCGTTTCCATATTCTGCCCACTCTCATCTCCACAACAAAAACTCCTATTTATTTTATTCATTCATATTTTCGTTTGTTGTATTTAATTATTTTTGTATTTATAATTTAATTCATTTATATATTTACTTATCTATACCAACCTGCAATTTTTCATTTAAATTCTCTCACCTTTATATAGTGTCCACCTAGGATTTCCTAGTTTTGTTGAGGAATAAATCTCCTTATTCTCCAGTTTTATTGTAAACCTCCTTCTGCCTAATTTAAAGTTAAACCTTTCATCTCTCCAAGCCGAACGGGTACGCTTTGCCTCATTATGGGCAAACCTGCATTCTAGCAGGTCCCTGAGGTCTTTTGTTTTTTCACCATGCATGGAATTTTTAAAGCCTTCCTTTCAACCAGAGAGATAAAGTTCCAGATTTATTCTTAAGATTTTAAGTTTTTGTTGGCAGTAATTTTGTGAAATAGTGCACTTCCTATATTTGGCCACATGATGGAGGCACTGTGCCCCAGCTTGAAGGTGATTCAAAATGGCGCCCTCGCATGCGCAGTAAATGGGACACGTGCAAAATGGCCCCTGAGCCTATTGTTCACAAACCATGTGCTTTTTTTTTTTTTTTTTTTTAAGTTTAAGAAAAATGGAGCACTGCCTCCTTAATCCCAGCTTTAATTTCGCGCTTCATTTTAATGCTGTTACCTCAAACAATTCTCCTCTCAGTAACCTGTTTTACCAATTTCACCTCCACTCGGTGGGGGGGGGGGGGGCATTACTTTTCTTTGTTCTTGACCACGCGGTCCGGAGCCCGCGTTCAGTGGTGGGGGTGCATACTTTTCCTTTGTTCTGACCACACGGTCTGGAGCCCGCCATTGGTTAAATCATTGTGGGGAAAAAATTTTACTAAATATTCTCGGCTCCCGGTATTTCCTAACCCACACTCTTATCCCCTAAGGACACAAAATTTTACAGAGATCAGCTTGCACGATGTGGAGAGTTTGCCGCAGATTTGCATGTACTCATTTACTCATTACCTATAGCTTAACTTATATGTAGAGGATACTTTCATCGGAACCTCGTCAGGTAATCGATACAAGAGGTATCTTATCATAAAGATCAGTCTTATACTGATTTTAACAAGCTATTTTATTGTTTTATACTTATGAATGCACTCACTATTGTTGGAATAAGAGATTCTTATGCAATTCTGTAAGTTATTATTTTTATACTTATGAATGGTCACTCACTAAGGATGGAGAAAAGGTTCTTGTACCATTCTGCAAGTTATTTTTATGAGCAGACCCTCACTAAAGGTGGAAAAAAGATTCTTGCAGCTGCTTGCTACGTTACTCACTCATGATGTAGTCTGAGGTTCTTATAACGTATTAAGAGTACCTTAGTTATTTTTTATACTTATGAGCAGACCCTCACTAAAGGTGGGAAAAAGATTCTTGCGGCTGCTTGCTACGTTACTCACTCATGATGTAGTCTGAGGTTCTTATAACGTATTAAGAGTACCTTAGTTATTTTTTATACTTATGAGCAGACCCTCACTAAAGGTGGGAAAAAGATTCTTGCGGCTGCTTGCTACGTTACTCACTCATGATGTAGTCTGAGGTTCTTATAACGTATTAAGAGTACCTTTATATATGCTCACTATTGATCTAAAAAAGATTCTTGCATTGCAAATCTTCCTTATTCGTAAAAAAGCGGCTACTTGATCCTAGGACATTACCACTCTCCCTCGTGCAAGACCACGTGGTTCATGCTTTACATGTGACCGCAGACTTCCATCCCGCAAACAGGTTAAAATTTAGAAATCGGATATACCCCTTAATCAGACGACTGTAAATTTAGAATGGCCAAACTGCAGAAATTTGCGTAAAAAGGCTTTCTGCTTACCTTTTTGTTTCATTCAGGCGTCGCCACAGTCGACTAAAAAGGGTCCTTCCGATGTAGTTTTTGGGTCCTTTCTATGTAGTTTTTTCGGCTCGTCTCGAAACACTTCAATCCGGGTCACGGCACCAATTGTTAGAAAAATACCCGATTCTTTGATTGAACGGTCCAAGAACAAACCGGAGATTTCTTCAATTTAAAGGATGGTACATTTATTTAGAAGTCACATGTAAAGCAAGCAGCGCTGGGTGCAGCGTGACGCAGCTCCCTCTGGAGCGTGGTCAGACTGAACCCCGACTTCCGGGTGCAGGTTACAATTATCCCCTCGGGTTGGGCGAGCCAGTACAATGGGATGGGCTTGTACGCGACTATCTGATTGGCTAATCTACCTATGGCGGGAACAGGCCATCCACTGAACACGCCTCTTCATTCTAGAATGTGCTATCAACAGTGTGCGTGGGTGTTGGGTTTGGGTGTGTATCTAATGTTAAAGACCTGACTTAAAAGAGAGAGAGAAAAGACAGAGAGGGCTCTATACCTTTGTCTCATTCCTGTTATCAATATACCATAACATACTTGTTCATAAGCATGCAAACAGAATTTGTATGGAATATGTGTAGAGCATAATGGGAGATCACCTACAGAATTATTATTCTGGCACTAACTATACATTAACCCTTTCACGAGCCTGCTCCAACAGCCCCCAGCCCACGACAAATACGGTGCTCTCAAAACCGCGCTGACCCGGCGCTACACGCTCTCAGACTGTGAGAGAGCAGAGAGGCTCCTGACGCGCTCCGACGTGGGAGACGGGTCGGGGGTCGAATTGATGGAGAAGATGTTGGCGTTGATGGGCACAGATGGCGGGCATTTCCTCTTTGCCCACCTTTTCCTCCGGAACCTCCCGACAGCGGCCAGGGCAGTCCTTGCTAATTCGCCGCTGCTGGCCGTGCACAACCACCAGGCTCTAGCCCAAGAGGCAGATTGGATCATCCTCACCACCAGAGCCTTTGCTGTGAATGCAGCGGCGTCTGAACCCAGCGAGACGGCCAGCGGAAGTGAGGAGCCAGTGACGGTGGCTGCAGCAGAGACCAAGAAGCACCGGAGAGACACGCTCTGTTCCTACCACCACCGTTTTGGAGAGGACGCACGCCGATGCGTGCCACCGTGCCAATTCAAGCACTCGGGAAACGCCAGGGCCGGCAGTCGGTAGCAGCTGCGACCGCCGGTGAAGCAAGCAAGCTGCTCTATGTGACAGACTCCCGCTCGGGGAGACGGTTCCTGGTGGACTCCGGCTCCCAAAAGAGCCCCATCCTGCCATCCTACTCCGACCGGCTGGCGAGAACTAGCGGCCCCGAACTGACGGCCGCAAACAGCTCAGACATTAAGACTTTTGGTGAGAGGACACTGACTATATCCTTGCACAGCCGTATATACCAATGGACATTCGTCATAGCGGCATGCAGCTTCCCCATTTTAGACGCTGATTTTTTTGTATGCACATGGACTACTAGCTGATGTTGCTAACAGATGTCTGATGAACGCAATGTCTTTTGATTCTATTCCCTGTACAGCTAGAGGAGCCGGGCCCACAACACTAGACAATGTCACAGCTCCAGGGGGTAAGTTCCACACACTACTCACCCAGTTCCCAGCACTCCCGGTTCCGACGTTTTCAGCGACCGTTACTAAACACGGGGTGGAGCACTTCATTACCACCACGGGGCTGCCCGTTTTTGCACGACCTCAGCGCCTGGACGCAGCTAAACTGGCCATAGCGTGTGAGGAGTTTGCCAACTTGGAAAAGTTGGGCATCATCAGACGCTCAAACAGCCCATGGGCATCCCCGCTACATATGGTTCCTAAGGCCGAGGGATCGTGGCGACCTTGCGGTGATTTCCGCAGATTAAATAACGCTACAGTGCATGACCGCTACCACATCCCGCATATTCAGGACTTTTCCATTCACCTCACCGGGGCGCACATTTTTTCCAAGATAGACCTGGTCCGCAGTTACCACCAGGTCCCAGTGCGCACTGAGGACACACACTACCGTTGAAAAGTTTGGGGTCACCCAGACAATTTTGTGTTTTCCATGAAAAGTCACACTTTTATTTACCACCATGAGTTGTAAAATGAATAGAAAATATAATCAAGACATTGACAAGGTTAGAAATAATGATTTGTATTTGAAATAATAATTTTTTTCCTTCAAACTTTGCTTTCGTCAAAGAATCCTCCATTTGCAGCAATTACAGCATTGCAGACCTTTGGCATTCTAGCTGTTAATTTGTTGAGGTAATCTGGAGAATTCTGACGCAATGAGCAAACACATTGTACCATTTGAACACTGGAGTGATAGTTGCTGGAAATGGGCCTCTATACACCTATGTAGATATTGCACCAAAAACCAGACATTTGCAGCTAGAATAGTCATTTACCACATTAGCAATGTATAGCGTGTATTTCTGATTAGTTTAAAGTTATCTTCATTGAAAAAAACAGTGCTTTTCTTTCAAAAATAAGGAAATTTCTAAGTGACCCCAAACTTTTGAACGGTAGTGTACCTAAAATGACAGTAAGGATCCTTTCTATCGGCATGCTTAATTAAAATACAAGCACCCCTGATGACACACTGTCAGTGGGAGAAGGCCTCAAGACAATCTGAATGAAATATAGTTTGATTCTAAAATTCTGACTATTGACATTTTGAAGTTTGATATTTAGAGACTGGACTTAGATGACCTGATTATTATGTTTAGAATGACTTCAGATGGCACTGATAATCTACCTCCTGCTACCTCTTCTGTTTGATGTTTGTTTGTTTTGTCCTGAATTGTTTATGTTTGTCTACCTCCCCTTGGGGTGATGTAGGGAAAAAAAGGAAAGGGGGTGGGGCAATATCTGGAATATACTGTACTTTAGGAACAGCTTTCTTATTTGTTGGCAGTTTTTTTCTCTCATTTTTCCATATATGTTCACTTTGAGACAGTATAAGTTTGACAAATCTTATTAATTTAGAGACAAAACTGATTAAATTTTGATTGGTTCAAGATACATTGTTATAAAAGAAGACACTTAATGTTTGAAGAATAAAAGATATTGGAAATTAACAGTTATTGATATAGGTTAAATTATTTGGCAAGCAAACAAATCAAATTATATCTAATTTAACTTGGATAGCTACACTCAAAAGTTTGGGGTCACTTAGAAATTTCCTTATTTTTGAAAGAAAAGCACTGTTTTTTTCAATGACGATAACTTTAAACTAATCAGAAATACACTCTAATATCTAATATACATTGCTAATGTGGTAAATGACTATTCTAGCTGCAAATGTCTGGTTTTTGGTGCAATACCTACATAGGTGTATAGAGGCCCATTTCCAGCAACTATCACTCCACATCTCTACCGTCGAAACATAACATTGTTTGCATAATAACACATTTCAAATGAATTGGGTTTAGATTGTATACAGGTAAGTGGTAAGTATTTGGAGATATGGTTGTTTTTGTTCCGCTTTCTCCATAGGTAAAAGCTGTAAACTAAATAAAACTAAGAAGATGCTTCTTCTATTGGTGAGTTAAATTTTAATTTCTACAAGATTAAAGTGAGAGCAGACAGAAAATGAAAGAAATGTGATTTAAAAACGTTAAATGCTCTTCTTAATCCCAATGATCTGTTATCTATTATGCACTCTGAGTTAGTTTTTGTAAAAAAAAAAGTGCTATACAAATATAGCTTTATTGAGTGATTCTAATAATACATTTGCAAATCTGGTCAAGTTTGGAGTAAAGCCTGGTTATCGGCTGAATGAATGTGTGTGTCAAGAGGAGTGACCTTAGTACACTATACAGGAAACTGAGTAACTAGCCAATGTGCAGATCACTTTGTTATATATTGCACTGATGCACCATCTATTTAAAACTAAGAGAATAAAAGCAGTCCTGTCTGCTACTGCTTTAATCAATTTGAAATATTACAATTGTAAGAAAAATAAAAACAAAACACCATTGTGTCATGGGGTTCTTTTCCAACTTCTTCAAATCACAAAAACGATGATGACAAAGTCGCACAGATGGTAATTAGCTTTTTTTATTTTGCCGGCCTCCCAAGTGCAAATTACAAATAGGTGAGGTGAAACCAAACAGTGGAGACAAATGGAGAATAACCCAAATAGTCTCTTTGCCCAATTGTCTGTTTAAAATGGAGTCCTCTCTTAACTCCTTTTCCAGAATGGGAGAAAACAAGTCACTCAGTTACTTACAGTCCATGTTGCTCTCTCTGCAACAAACCTCCACCTGCAGAATGCATGTGGAATGTGTGTTGTCTCTCCTGCAACAAACTTCCAGACTGCAGAGAACCTGTTGCCTTCACTGTAACAAACTTCAGACTGAAGAATACATGTTACCTGCTCTGCAACAACATTCAGACTCAGACTCAGACTGAAGATTCAGACTCAGACTGAAGACTCAGACTCAGGCTGACATTCAGCCCACAACCGGTTCCGGTTCCGCCGGACCGGTGGCGCCACACGAGTAGGCTGCCCGTTGCAACAGCCTTTTTTTTTAATCTTCCTTCTTCTTTCTACACCTTTCACTCTGTATATATATCACGGACGCACGGATCGCCCCGGGGGTCTCCCGGGTCGGCGGACGGAGCCACGGTTTGCAGCGGGAGACGTTACAGCGGGGAGGAGCTAGTGCTAGCTAGCACTTGGCCGCCGCCCGGTGCTAATGGGAAACTCGACATACCGGGAGAGCTGTAGCGAAAACGACGCGGGTGCCGGGCTGGAGTTTAGGCGGCGTGCAAGAAATATAAGACAGAATAATAAAGAGCGATGGCAAGAACCAAGCAGACCGCCCGTAAAATCTACTGGAGGAAGAAGCCCCCCAGGAGACAGCTAGCCACCAGGGCTGCTCGGAGAGGCGCTCCGGCCACCGGCAGAGTGAAGAGGCCTCGCCGTCACAGGCCCGTGGCTCTGAGAGAGATCCGTCGCTACCAGAAATCCACGGAGCTGCTCATCCGTAAGCTGCCCGTCCAGCGCCTGGTGAGGGAGATCGCTCAGGACTTCAAGACCGTCCTGCGTTTCCTGAGCTTCGCCGTCATGGCTCTGCAGGAGACCAGCGAGGCCCACCTGGTGGTCTCTTCTTCTCTAAGGGGGTCACCATCATGCCCAAAGACTTCCAGCTGGCCCGCCGCATCCGCGGAGAGAGAGCTTAGACTTTCTGCTGCACATTCACCAACCAACCATAATGCTCTGCACTGTGTGTCTATATATATACATTTATAGTAATATGGACATATGTTTACTAGATGTTGTTTTTTCTTGCCTTCTGATTGTTGCTCTGAGTGTTGCTATCCCTGTGCTGTTGCAATCCTGGAATTTCCCCATTGTGGGACTAATAAAGGCTTATCTTATCTTAACAGCCCCATCTTAAAGACCAAGTCCCTCCCACCGGGTGTATCATTCATAAAGAAAGGTACTTCAGTAAATATTCCTATAAAAACAGTTTACAATACCCCATCTTCCAATATATTAATATTCAAATACAGAACACATTTTACACATAAATATTTAAATGCAAGAAGAAGTTTCTTCCCCACACAAAGTCAATTTACAACAGAAACATTCATCCCTGGGTCACCTGACTAAACAGGCATAAGCAAAACCCCACTTAATCTACTCAGTTAATTCATTCTGGCTAGCTTCTTGTCTAAATCATCAATGGAGACAGCTGAGCAGACGTGCAACCAAACAAACAAACAATAAATTTAAATGGTATAGAAATGCAAGTATATGTTTTCCAGTGAAGCAGAACAACCAAGTGTGCACCCCTGGCTGCACTACAAAACAGGAAAGAGAAAAAAGATAAACATTAGATTCTTTAAGATAATCTACAAAAAAAGAAGTAAATGAAAAAATGTAAAGAAGGTGTGTGCATGTGTATGTGTGTGTATGCGTCACTTAAGCTGGCAAGTCACCCACAGGACATAATTATGTGCTGCTGAGTGTGCCTATAGTCCTCCATATGAGTGTCTGTGTGCCTGCAGTCAGTGTTGAGGCCACTCCGTCACACACTGGATTTTACAAGCGAGACTTATATCTTTTTTTCCTTCCTTTCAGGCGGAGTGTAGAAGGAGACTGAGGCAGATAAGGAGGGGCCCAGATTGCCATTGTGGGGACATTGTTAAGATGCAGACGGCTTCATTTCAACAAGCAATAATTCATATGTGACTATACAACAGAAAGAAGATCATCTGTCTGGAATCATGCCACAAAGGTCCTGAATCCAGGACTCATCAGCAGTGCCCACCAACCACTAATAAACTCTTTTGCTGGTCACCTGGTGAGGTGATTGAAGCGGTGGAACAAAGAATGGTTAAATGCACGATTTTAGAGGCCATAACTTGTTATCATTTTTCATTTATGATGCCTTTTATGACATCAAAGGGGGAAATTAAAGAAAAATTCCATATTTGTCTTATATTTTTCTTTGTTTGGTCTCAGAGTCTAACTAGAGTTTGTGTGAAAGTGTCAAGGCTACAGCTGCACTAGTTATCATCTTGTTTTCCTGCGTGGCTCCTGTGTGACTGGGACAGAGTGACCTGAGAAAAGATAATCTGTACACCAAGTTTTGACCAGGTGTACTGGATGGACAATTTGCTCCCCCACTCCCAGATAACGGAGAGCTTAAAGAACTGAGTGATGTGCGTTTGAATCAGAATGATACGTGAATAGGCTCTGAGATCGTTCTTGTATTGTTTGCCACTGCCCAGTGTAATTAAATTTGCTGAAACTCTGATCCAGCCTGGATTTTGACTGAAGGTCTTCAAGGATTTTTCTAACAGGGACCTCCGGTAGAACAGGGGAAATGGACCCAGATGTGGCTGGCTTCAGTGCTAAACAAGGTTTATTAACAAAAAAACTCAAAGAAACAAAACACAGCGTGAGGGCTGAAGAACAACTATTGACACGATTAATTAAACTAGGACTCAGGGTACCGGCAGGGAGAACACTATAATGACGCCACACCAGAACACAAATTCAGACTGACATAAGTAGGGTAACTGATACAAACATGAGACAGTGGGGGCAACAATCAAGGGCTGAACGGTAACACGCATGAGAGACAGTGGCTAAAGGTATGGAAAACATGAGCAGCTGGGAACAACAGGAAAACCAATATGCACACGAAACCTGGCAATGAACATACAGAACCCATGGAAACACGTAAGGAAAATAATGCAGGAAAGTATTCACAAGTACAGGGAAGGAACCAAAACTACAGAACATAATTTGAGGCATGATAATGAAAATTAACACAATAATCAAACTAAGGCTGAGTTAGGAAAACACAGAACAGCTGGGATTGTTATGATCTGGTGAGCGCATTCTCCTTCGCCTGTCCAGTTCAACTTTCACCTATTCTGCAAGCAATCATCTCCACCTGTGTGATGAGATGCACCTGTTACTTCTGACTCGCCAGCACATACATAGACCTTCTCTTCAACACCTCGGCACTGGCTCATTGGGTATACTACCTGCTTCAGCAGAAAGTCTTATTTTCCTCTAAACTCGAAAAACCTTCTAACCTTTTGCTTACCTCTCCACAGGTTGCTACCTGCTTCGTGGTGCATCTCCAGGGTAGTTGTGTGCTCACCTGCCTCTTCACCATCACCATGTCAGCGACCATCATCACCCGGTCAGACATCTCACCCAACTTCACTCTTGCCTTCCAGTATCATCACTTGGTTCGCTGTCATTGCTGGGTTCTTCTGCCGGGCTCTCTGATACTCCCACGTGAGTGTTGTCCTATTTTCCCTTATCTGAGTCTCCCTCTTAATCTACTGCTCTCGTCTGTCTCTCCTCAGGCTGAGTGTTCCCTTGGTGAGTGGCATTTTTCTCTTGTGGAGCGTTCCTTTTGCAATAATAAAATTCATATTAAATTTGCTTCTCTGTGTCGTAGTGTGCTTTCTCTGTTGTCACTCCCTGCATGTGAGCTGTCAATAAATACCAATCATGACAGACCGAGCCAGCCACGGTGCAAGCTCAGCAGGAGTGGCATCAGCGGAACATTCCGCTTTAGATCGTTTAGATGACACAGACAGGCAGGCGGCTGTGCTTACTCAACAGCTGCAAACCATTATGCAGCAGCTGGGCATGGTCACCGAACATTTGGGCCATTTGTCTCAGCCGGTTCCTGTCCCTCCGCCTGTTTCCCCAGTTTCTTCCACTGTGCGCCGAAACACCTCCATTCCCTTGCCTGCCCCATACGCAGGGGAGGTGGGGAAATGTAGAGGGTTTTTGTGGCATGTTCAACTGTATTTGAGCCAGGTTGGGTGGGAGTACCCAGATGACACAGCTAAAATTCATTTTATGACCCTCCTGCTGCAGGATAGGGTCCTCAGTTGGGCCCAAGCCATTCTCGACAGTCTGGAGGGCCCCACTTATTCATTTGACAGATTTGTGGCCAAATTCACCTGCGCGTTTGACCATACAGAAAGTGAAGGGAACATCATGAGCTGCTTAATGTCACTCCGCCAGGGTAGCCGGTCTGCTGCCACTATGCTGTGGAGTTTTGGGTCATCGTGGCGAACTCAGAATGGAATGACGTTTCGTTACTAAACGTCTTCCTCCAGGGTTTAAAAGAACACCACTGAGACGACCTAGTGGTTCATGCCATCCCCTCCTCCTTGGACGGTTTAATTGATCAGGCTGTCAGTCTCAACAACCGATTCCGCGAGTGTGCGAAGGAGCGCAAAGCCTCCTCCTACCTGTCCAGTACGCGCGCATCCCTCTCGGCTATGGACACAGCTGGAGCCAATTCCTCTGAGCCTATAGAGTTCGGCTGGGTCCATTTGACTCCGGAAGAGCACCAGAGGCGAAGGAGAATTGGCGCTTGCATGTATTGTGGCTCTCTCAAGCACACACTGCAGGGGTGCCAACTGAGGTCAAAAAGATGCGGCCCGTCAGTAGCTGTGGGGGGTCTGACGGGCTGGAAATCCCTGATAAACTCCGCGTTTGAGCTCCTTCAGTGTGCACGAGTATATACTAAATTGAACTTGTGGAATGCGTATCATCTGGTTGGCATTTCAAATCAAATCAAATCAAATCAAATCAAATTTTATTGTCATATTGCTGTACATACAACTGTAGTGCAGGCAAGATGAAATTGCGTTTCTCTCGGCATCCATATAAGAAGCAGCATGATTAAGACACACTCCCACATAGCTCCCACCCCCCCATCCATTCACACATCCCTGAGACATACTTGGGGAAAAAGAATAACTAACTATAATATACAAAATGTCCATAGGTGCAGTAGTGTGTATGTGAGATTCCGGGTCGGCTGTTCAGCATCCTGACAGCTTGTGGGAGGAAGCTGTTGATCAGTCTGGTGGTTCTGCCTCTGATGCTCCGGAATCGTTTACCAGATGGAAGAAGTTCAAAGTGTTTATGCAGAGGGTGAGAACGGTCCTTGACAATGTTCAGTGCCCTGCTCCTACAACGGTTCTGAAAAAGTTCTTGGACAGAGGGGAGGGAGACTCCAATTACCCTCTCCGCCCCCTTGACTATCCTCTGCAGGGCTTTTTTGTCTGACATACTGCAGCTGGAGTACCATGTAGCAATGCAGTATGTCAGAACACTCTCCACCACACATTTGTAGAAGGTCCTGAGGATGCAGATGGGGAGAGAGGCCTGTTTGAGTTTCCTCAAGAAGTGTAGTCTCTGCTGAGCTCGCTTCCTGATCTCCAAGGAATTCTTGCTCCAGGTCAGGTCCTGCGAGATCTGCACTCCGAGGAACTTGATGTTCTCTACTCTCTCCACTAAACGGCCGCCGATGCTGAGGGGGACGTGCTCAGGCTGTGACCGCCGGAAGTCGATAATCATCTCCTTTGTTTTGTCCACGTTGAGCACCAGATTGTTCTCCCTGCACCAGCCCTCCTGGTCTCTCACTTCTTCCCTGTACATTGATTCCTCATCCCTCTGAATAAGTCCCACCACCGTGGTGTCATCTGCAAACTTAATAATCTGGTTCCCCTCGTGTTTGGATACACAGTCATATGTTAGAAGTGTAAACAACAGTGGACTGAGTACACAGCCTTGAGGGGTTCCGGTACTCAGCGTGACAGAGTTGGAGATGTTGTTTCCAACCCGGACAGACTGAGGTCTCTCAGTCAGGAAATCCAGGATCCAGAGACATGTGGCGGTGTTCAGACCGAGAAGGGGACAAATGGAAGACAGCCTTTAAAACACACTTGGGGCAATTTGAATATCTGGTGATGCCATTCGGGCTCACCAATGCCCCCACCGTCTTCCAACGTATGATCAGTGACATCCTTTGCAATATGGTCAATCAAATTGTTTTTGTTTATCTTGATAACATTTTGATTTTTTCACACACGCCAGAGGAACACGCAGTCCATGTCAGGGCTGTTCTACAACGGCTACTGGAGAATCAGCTTTACATTAAAGCCGAGAAGTGTGAGTTTTCCACCTGCTGTACTTCTTTTCTGGGCTTTATCGTGGCTGAGGAAGAGCTGGGGGCCGACCTGGCCAAGGTGGAAGCTGTGCTAAATTGGCCTACACCCCACTCCCGCAAGGAGCTTCAATGCTTCTTAGGGTTTGTGAATTTCTATCGCCGTTTCATTAGAAACTAGAAAAGCACTCGGAGAGCGCAGACCTCCACCAAGCGCCACAATTCCCCCCATACAGTGTTTGTGTGTACGTTTTCAGATTCCTTGAGCATGTAAACATATGACTAGCAATTGGATTCACAATGATTATTTGTTTATTTGACAGGGACAGTGCAATAAACACACAATTAATCAATGACAATCAATCTGATAGTGATAGGATTAGTGGTTCAGTATTAAAAGCATTGCCTCCTTGGCGGAGGTAATAAACTGAAGTGTTGCTGTTGTGTCCATCTCCTCCACTGACGGATGCAAATTGGGTAGACAGGTTGCCGTGGGTTTTATATTATATTGTAACGTGCTGCTCGACATGGCGACGTCCCACCGGGAGGTTCGAACTCACGCCTCCCGCTCCGGAGTCCCGCACTCTACCTGTGTTGCCAATAGGGTCAACCCACTTGGCAAGCCAAGTAGGGTGCTCATATTGAGTTCGCTACAATATTATTTTTTGGGGGGTTGCGCTCCGCGGCAAACGAGAATTTAGAAGCTTCGCCGGCAGAGAGCTCGTTTTTGCGCAGCGCCTATGGCTGTCCGGTGAATTTCTGCCAAATGCGCAGCTCCTATGGCTGGCCAGGGAATTTCTGCCGAAGAATCCGTTGGCGGACAGCTGCCCGTGTGAGGTTTTGCAGTTGCGCGCAAACACAGGCACGCTGGCGGGCCCAGGCCAGCAGTGTTTTCCGCGTCCTTTTGTGCCTAAAACGTTGAAGAACGCAGAGTTTGTGTTGCAGACACGACGACCAGCGCCCTCCATTGCGCCTGCGCACATGTTGAAAATGGCTGTATGTCACAGTGTTGAATGAAAAATGCTTTAAAAAATTCCTGTATCCAGACGGTGAACCGGATCACCCCCAAAATTTAATCAGTTCTTCCTTGTACCATTTCCAACAACGCCTGAAAGTTTCATGGAAATCCGTCCAAGATTTTTTGAGTTATCTTGCTAACCAACAGACAAACAGACAGACAGACAGACAAACAAACACACAGACAAACCCTGGCAAAAACATAACCTCCTCCTGGCCTTTTCAGCCTGGCGGAGGTAACTATAGTGGGGTAGTACAGCCTTTGACCCAGCTGACCTCGGTAAAAGTATCCTTTAGTTGGTCCAAGGCAGCTGAACAGGCCTTTCACAAACTGAAGGGTTTGTTCTCCAACACTCCTATCTTGGCCCAGATCAACCCCCAGCCCCAGTTTATTTTAGAGGTGGATGCTTCTGACTCAGGGGTGGGCGCTGTTCTATCGCAGCATTCAGCCTCAGATCAGAAGCTCCATCCTTGCACGTATTTCTCTCGTGGCTCATGCGTTCTGAGAGGAACTACAACATAGGAGACTGAGAACTTATTTATCTTTTGTTTATATAAAAGACAAAAAATAAAATAGAAAGGAGATGTCTTTACCTTCTTAACATGTTTCGACTGTACACTGCAGCTTTCAGAAGAGTCAACTGATTGCTGCCAGGTGACATTTATCAGCTGATTTTCGTAGGCGGGGCCAGCTCAGCAGATCTGTCAGATCCACCGAACTGGCCCCGCCTCCCGCCGTCAGATGGGTCTCTGGAGAATGTGAGGCGGGGCCGGCTCGGTGGATCTGACAGATCTGCTGAGCTGGCCCCGCCTACGAAAATCAGCTGATAAATATCACCTGGCAGCAATCAGCTGACTCTTCTGACGAAGGCTGCAGTGTACAGTCGAAACATGTTAAGAAGGTAAAGACATCTCCTTTCTATTTTATTTTTTGTCTTTTATATGAACAAAAGATAAATAATTTAAAGAAGACAAAATGAACCTATTTGACCTATTACATGGAAGTTATGGACAAGATTGCATCAAAGACTTCCGCCGGCTGGAGAAATTGGAAAAAACACGAGCACGCATCAGAAACCACCTGCGATTTAACCTCCGTTGCAGAGATGAGGATGTCACACCAGTAAGCCTCAATATAAGAAATCCAATTCCAACCAAAAACGCAGAGAAAATTATCAATAAAGCACGGAAAGACCTGATCAAGGAACGGATAAGAATTACGGCAAACAAAGTGGACCAAATCAAGGAGGAAATGGACACTTTCAAGAAACACTACCCGACAGACCAGGAAACGCAGGAGCAGATAAAAGCACAATTAAAACATGCACACGAACAAGAATTCATTATAACGAAAAACCACCAATTGAAAAAACTAAAAAAACTCACAGAAAGGAAGAACGGACGAAGACAAACTCACACGGAAATGAACGCTAAGTGGGTCAAAAACTTATCAAAACGCACACTCACGGACACGGAGAAAACAGTGCTGAGCAGAGGACTGAATTTCACCATCACACCAGCCAGAATACCCCATGAAGAATACATCCTCGCAACAGAACTGGCATGTGAAAAAATCCAGGACCAAGGAGAAAAAGCATCACTCCGGAACACAGTCGCAGGAATCCTCAAAACGGCCAAATTACCACAAAGCAACGTCACAAAAGAAGAAGAAAAAGCATTAAACTCACTCAAGACAGATAAAACAATCACAATCCTCCCATCAGACAAAGGCAGAGCAACAGTAATATTGGACACGGAAACATATGAAAAACAGATGGAAACCACGTTGGCAGACAGTAGCACATATGAAATCATAAAAACAAATCCCACAGAAGAAAAGAAAAAAAATGCTAAAAGCCCTTCTTAAACCTCTATTAGAAAGCAAAAAAATCACAAAGGACACATACGATCACCTGATACCCACAGCCAGCATCACCCCCCGGATCTATGGAACTCCAAAAATACATAAAAAGGATATCCCACTGCAGCCAATAATAGACAGTATTGGCTCAGTTACGTACAGTTTATCAAAAGCCCTGGTTGAAATCATCAAACCCCTCCTTGGACTATCAGATTTCCACTGCAAAAACTCAAAAGAGCTGGCACAAAAACTCAAAGATATGAAAATAGAATCAGACGAGATCCTCATTTCACATGACGTCATTTCATTATTCACAAAGACTCCTGTTGACGTCACACTACATATAGTGCAAGAACGCCTCAACAATGACAGTACCCTAAAAAGACGCACCAATCTCACAGTTCACGGCATATCCAAATTATTACAGTTTGTTGCAAAATCCACCTACTTTCAATTCAGAGGTAAAATTTACAGACAAAAAGAAGGATTTGCAATGGGAGACCCACTATCTGCCATCAAGAGCAGTTTTTTCATGGAGGATCTGGAAAACAAAGCCATTAACACAGCACCTACACAGTGCAAACCCACCCTTTGGAAGAGATACGTGGATGACATTCTGGAAAAAATAAGGAAAGGACACACACAAGAACTCACTGACCATCTGAACAGCACGGACAGCACTGGGAACATAAAATTCACACACGAAGAGGAGGAAAATGGCACCATAGCCTTTCTGGACATGAAAATCCACCACAACGATGACAGCAGCATAAAAATCACAGTCTACAGGAAACCAACCCACACAGATCAATACCTACTATGGACATCGGAATACCCCACAGCACACAAGCTATCAGTCGTCAGGATGTTATATGAACGAGCCACCACCATTACAGACCAAGAAGACAGGCAGGAGGAGGAAAACCACATAAAATATGCTCTTATATGCTGCCAATATCCAGTATGGGCCATAAACAAAGGGAAACAGCAAGTCAAAAACAAAGAAAATAAACAGGAAATAAGACAGAACAAAAGCCGAAATCAAAAACAAGGACACCATAACTATACCATACATACGAGGGATCACGGAACCAATTCAAAGGATCATGAAAAAATACAAAATAAACACAGCAGTCAAACCACACAAAAAATTAAGACAGTTATTAGTACACCCCAAGGACAGAATAGAACAAGACAAAAAATGCAATGTAATATATGAAATATCATGCAGATCATGCAATAAAACCTACATTGGAGAAACTGGAAGATCATTCACCACAAGAAAAAAAGAACACCAGAAGGAATGTGAGAAGGAAACACAAGGACGACTCACAAAATCACAGAAAGAAAAGGCAGAACAAGAAACATTAAAATCAGCAATATCAGATCACTGCAAAAGAAATAATCACATCATGGACTGGGACAACGCAAAGATTATTGGATCTGAGAGCAATAGAGATCAGGAAGCGGGGAAAAGACACCATGAACCGAGATGAGGGGGCCTTTATGCTTTCCCACACCTGGGACCACATTCTCCAGAGACCATCTGACGGCGGGAGGCGGGGCCGGCTCGGTGGATCTGACAGATCCGCTGAGCTGGCCCTGCCTACGAAAATCAGCTGATAAATGTCACCTGGCAGCAATCAGCTGACTGTTCTGACGAAGGCTGCAGTGTACAGTCGAAACATGTTAAGAAGGTAAAGACATCTTTCTATTTTACTTTTTGTCTTTTATATGAACAAAAGATAAATAATTTAAAGAAGACATAATGAACCTATTTGACCTGAGACTGAGAGCTGTTGGCCATTAAGTTGGCTCTTGATGAGTGGAGACATTAGTTGGAGGGAGTGGCCCAGCCCATAATTGTGTGGACCGACCATAAAAATTTAGAATATCTTCGGTCGGCCCACAGGCTGAATGCCAGGCAGGCCTGCTGGGCCTTATTCTTTGCTAGATTTAATCTTACCATCACCTACAGGCCTGGCTCCTGCAATGTTAAACCGGATGCTCTCTCCTGCCAGTTCTGCCCCGACTCTCCTACCCCTCCCTCCCTCCCTTCCCCAGCCCATTGTCCCACCCTCCTGCTTCCTCGAAGCGCTCACGTGGGACATTGAGTGGAGGGTCCGACAGGCTCTATCCACAAAACCCATACCAGAAGGGGGCCCTGACGGTCGACTGTTTGACCCGGCTGCTCTCTGCAGCAACATCATCAAGTGGGGCCACACCAGCTTCTTTGCATGTCATCCTGGGATCACTTGGACTATTAATATCATTCGTCAGGTGTTCTGGTGGCGCACTCTGCAGACTGACGTCTGGGATTATGTCAGCGCTTGTCAAGTCTGTTGCCGCAACAAATCGGACTCTTCACCCCGTTCTGGCCTTCTCTATTAACTCCTCATCTCTCACTGACCCTGGTCCCACATTGCCTTGGACTTCATTTCTGGACTTCCTCCTTCTCAAGGTAACACCGTTATCCTCACCAGCGTGGATCTTTTTTCTAAGGCAATCCACCTGGTGCCCCTTCCCAAACTCCCCTCTGCTTTTGAAACAGCAAACCTCCTCACTAACCACGTCATCCACTTACACAGTATCCCTATGGACATTGTGTCTGACCAGGGCCCTCAATTCATCTCCCAAATCTGGAATGCCTTTTGCCGCTCCTTAGGAACTACCGTCAGTCTCACATTGGGCTACCATCCACAAAGCAACGACCAGGTTGAGCGCACCAACCAATCCTTGGAGGCCACCCTTAGGTGCGTAGCAGCCTGCAACCCAAATTTATGGGGTACTCATCTGGCTTGGGTGGAGTACTCCCACAATACTGCGAACTCAACAGCCATTGGGTTAACCCCATTCGAGGCATCCATGGAGTACACCCCCCCATTGTTACCAATGGCGGAGAGGGAAGTGGCAGTTCCATCGGTGGGGGCCCACACACGCCGCTGTCGCCAGCTATGGAGAGCCACTTTTGCTGCCCTCACCTGGTCAGCTGAACTCAATCGCCAGTACGCTGACTGCAGGTGGACTCCAACTCCAAACTATACCATCGGACAGCAGGTGTGGTTGGCAGTGGACCAGATGCCATTAAGAACAGGGTGCAGGAAGCTTTCTCCTCGGTTCCTTGGTCCATTTCGCATTTCAGGAATCATCAATGATGTCACGGTCCGCTAAAAGCTCCCACCGGCAATGCGGATACACCCCACCTTTCACGTCTCTAAGATCAAGCCCTTCTCTGCCAGTCCTCTCTGCCCTCCCCCAAAGCCGCCTCCTCCCCCTTGGATCATTGACAGCCAAACCACTTATATGGTCCAGAGGATTCTGGACGTTCACCGTCGGGGCCGGGGGCTTCAATATCTCATCCACTGGAAGGGCTATGGACCAGAAGAAAGGTTGTGGATTCCTAGGTCCAACTTCCATGACAAGGGGATGGTCTGGGCCTTCCATAAAGCTCATCCCACCAAGCCCAGTGAACCACCAGGAGGTATTCCTTGGTGGGGGGCACTGTTATGATCTGGTGAGTGCACTCTCCCCCACCTGTCCGGTTCAACTTTCACCTACTCTGCGGGCAATCATCTCCACCTGTGTGATGAGACACACCTGTTACCTCTGACTCACCAGAACTTAAAAAGACCTTCTCTTCAACATCTCGGCGTCGACTCGACAAGTATACTACCTGCTTCAGCAGAAAGTCTTATTTTCCCCTAAACTCAAAAAAACCTTCTAACCTTTCGCTTACCTCTCCACAGGTTGCTACCTCCTTCGTGGTGCATCTCTAGGGTAGTTGTGCGCTCACCTGCCTCTTCACCATCACCACGTCAGCAACCATCATCACCCGGTCAGACACCTCACCCAGCTCCACTCCTGCCGTCCAATATCATCACTTGGTTTGACGTAAGTGCTGGGTTCTTCTGCTGGGCTCTCTGATACTCCCACATGAGTGTTGTCCTATTTTCCCTTATCTGAGTCTCCCTCCTAATCTACTGCTCTCGTCTCTCTCTCCTAAGGCTGAGTGTTCCCTTGGCGATTGGTGCTTTTTTCTTGTGGAGCGTTCTTTTTGCATTAATAAAATTCAAATTAAATTTGGTTCTCTATGTCCTAGTGTGCTTTCTCTGTTGTCACTCCCTACACGTGAGCTGTCAATAAATAGACATGGATAACAATCAGGGGCTAAACAGGAGTGCACTTGAGGAAATGGCTATGGATATGGAAACATGAGGAGCTGAGGACAATAGTGAGACAAATATACACACAAGTCAACCAAAATGACAATAAAGAAACAGGGAATGAGCACAGCGGACCAGGGGAAACTCAGGAGACACATAATGCAAATAATAATAATTGCAGCAGGGAAAATACGAAGACATCACTACTGACGCTCAGGACAAACGGGGAAGAGCACAGCGGACCAAGGGAAGCACTGGAGATACATAATACAAATAATAATAATTATCAGCTTACAAAAGATTAAATTCAATTCAGCTTTATTTACAGTTAGGCCCAGAAATATTTTGACAGTGACACAATCTTCATGATTTGGGCTCTGCATGCCACCACATTGGATTTGAAATGAAACAACTACAACGGAATTAAAGTGCGGACTTTAAAGTTTAATTCAAGGGGATGAACAAAAATATATGATTAAACATGTAGGAATTGTAGCTATTTTTATACAAACACTCCTCATTTCAGGGGCTCAAAAGTAATTGGACAAATAAACATAACCTTAAGTAAAATGTTACTTTTCAATATTTTGTTGAGAATCCTTTGCAGGCAATGACTGCCTGAAGTCTGGAACCCATGGACATCACCAAACGCTGGGTTTCCTCCTTTGTGATGCTTTGCCAGGCCTTTACTGCAGCTGTCTTCAGTTGTTGCTTGTTTGTGGGTCTTTCTGCCTTAAATTTTGTCTTGAGCAAGTGAAATGCATGCTCGATTGGGTTGAGATCTGGTGATTGACTCGGCTATTGCAGAATATTCCACTTCTGTCTTGTCTGGAGTGGTGGCTAGTGATACGGGAGCGCCACAGGGGACTGTGCTCTCTCCTTTTCTTTTTACCTTATACACCACGGACTTTCAGTACAACACTGAGTCATGCCACCTGCAAAAATTCTCTGATGACTCAGCTGTTGTGGGGTGTATAAGTGGAGGAGAGGAGGGGGAGTACAGGGCACTGGTAGACAGATTTGTGGAGTGGACGGAGCAGAATCACCTGAGGTTGAATGTCAGCAAGACCAGGGAGATGGTGATTGACTTCAGGAAGAGGAAGGCTCCTTTTCAGCCACTGCAGATTAGGGGGGAGGATGTGGGAGTGGTTGAGGACTACAAATATCTGGGTGTCAGGATCAGCAGCGGGTTGGACTGGAAATCCAACGTCGATGCTGCGCACAAGAAGGGGATGAGCAGACTCTACTTCCTGAGAAAGCTGAGATCCTTCAACGTGTGCAGCAGGATGCTGGAGCTTTTCTATCAGACTGTTGTCACCAGCACCATCTTCTTTGCTGCGGTCTGTTGGGGTAGCAGTATCAGGGCCAGAGATACCAACAGACTTGACAAGATTATCAAGAGGGCTGGCTCTGTAAATGGTCTCAGACCAGAGACCTTTGAGACAGTAGTGGAGAGGAGAACACTAAATACTGCGATCCATCATGGACAATCCTGATCACCCCCTCCACCACACATTAGATAGACAGCGAAGCACTTTCTCCAGTAGACTACTACAGCTTCGTTGTCGAACGGCCAGGTACAGGAAATCTTTCCTGCCATATGCAGTTTCACTGTACAATAACTCACTGTGATGTTGTATTCTGGTCATAGCTATGCTGCCACACTGCATCTTACAGACTAACTGGTACATCACTTTTCTCTCTGCTGCTGATAGTCCTTCTTTGTGCAATGGGATGATTCATGTGTTTATACGGGTCATCATATATTAAGCTGTGATGTATATAGGTTCTATAGTCGTGTTGGTTTTTTACTTTCCATGGGTAATCCCTTTGTCTGTTGTGTGTGTTTCTGTTGTTTGGCTGTCAACTGTCATGCTGCTGTTACACTGTAATTTCCCAGTTTGGGATCAATAAAGTATATCTATCTATCTATCTATCTCTCTATCTCTCTATCTCTCTCTCTAAAAAACTCCTGGGTTGCTTTTGCAGTATGTTTTGGATCATTGTCCATCTGTACTGTGAAGCGCCATCCAATCAACTTTGCTGCATTTGGCTGAATCTGAGCAGAAAGTATATCCCTATACACTTCAGAATTCATCCGGCTGCTTCTGTCTTTTGTCACATCATCAATAAACACAAGTGACCCAGTGCCAATGGAAGCCATGCACGCCCATGCCATCACACTGCCTCCACCATGTTTTACAGAAGATGTGGTGTGCTTTGGATCATGAGCTGTTCCAATTCTTCTCCAAGCTTTCTTCTTCCCATCATTCTGGTACAGGTTGATCTTAGTCTCATCTGTCCAAAGAATGCTGTTCCAGAACTGGGCTGGCTTCTTCAGGTGTTTTCTGGCAAAGTCAATTCTGGCCTTTCTATTTTTGAGGCTGATTCATGGTTTTTACCTTGTGGTGAATCCTTTGTATTTACTCTCATGAAGTCTTCTCTTTATGGTAGACTTAGATACTGATACACCTACTTCCTGGAGAGTGTTCTTCACTTAAGTGGATGTTGTGAAGGGTTGTTCTTCACCATGGAAAGGATTCTGTGATTATCCACCGCTGTTGTCTTCCGTGGACTTCCAGGCCTTTTTGAGTTCCCAAGCTCACCAGTGCACTCTTTTTTTCTCAGAATGTACCAAACTGTTGATCTGGCCACTCCTAACATTTCTGCTATGTCTCTGATGGATTTCTTCTTCTTTTTTCAGCCTCAGGATGGTCTGTTTCACCTCCATTGAGAGCTCCTTTGACAGCATGTTGTGTGTTCACAGCAACAGCTTCCAAATGCAAACGCCACACCTGGAATCAACTCCAGACCTTTTAACTGTTTAATTGATGACAGATTAACGAGGGAAGAGCCCATGCAGCCTTGTTATTTTTTTTTTGCAGCCTTCTGAGTCAATTGTCCAATTACTTTTGGCCCCTTGAAAAAGAGGCAGCTACGTATTAAAGAGCTGTAATTCCTAAACCCTTGCTCCAATTTGGATGTGAATACTCTCAAATTACAGCTGAGAGTCTGCACTCATTTCATAGCACTTTCAGCTGTAGAGGAAACCCCCACAACTGCAGAAAGACCCCAGCAATCAGGGAATCCCCTGTGAGCAAACATTTGGCAACAGTAGAGAGGAAAAACTCCCTTTTAGCAGGAAGAAACCTCCAGCAGAACCAGGCTCAGGGAGGGGCAGTCATCTGCTACAATTGGCGGGGGGGGGGGGGGGATATAGAAGAAGAAGAAAAGAACAGACATGTAGAGAGCAAACAGCATGACGGGGACTCAATCTATGGGAGAGAACAGATGTTAATTACCAGCAAAAATATTTCATTGAGAATGAAGAAAGGAGTGAAGCCAGTGCATTGTTGGAGGTCCCCCGGCTGTCTAAACCTATTAGCAGCATAACTAATGGAGGGTTCAGGAGCACCTGATCCCACCCTAATTATAGGCTATATCAAAAAGGAAGGTTTAAACCCTATTCTTAAAAACAGAGATCGAGACTTCTGGTCTGGACACCATGGTGGTAGCAGCTTAACGCTGAAGCTCCCAGATCCCATCCGTGAAAATACCATGAAAATCGGATTTGGCGGATTTGTGGAAGAGTGAAAATCAAAAGACAAAGTCATTATGCCTAAAGGAAAACAGAAGAGGTCGACATTTACCAGGCCAAGACATGCATCGGCCGGAGAAACTGACCTCGAAGACAATGGCCACTGGGAAATAGAGGAGGAAAATGAGGCTAGCAACACGGCTAGCTTAAAAACAATACTTCAAGAATTAAGAGAATTTCGCCAAGAGTGTTGGGCTGAATTTCGTGAACTTAAAGACGAAATAAAAAGGACAAACAACAGAGTGGACCAGGCTGAGGACCAAATCATGGAAGCAGAGGAAAGAATAAAAGGGCTGGAAGAAACCACGCTGGAATTACTTAAACAACAGACAAGACTGGAGGCTAAGCTAATCGACCTGGAAGGAAGACTAAGAAGGGACAACATAAGAATTCATGGTCTGAAAGAAGGAGTCGAGGATGGTTTCACCACAATGGCTGCATGCGTGGAAACCATACTGAGAGAGAAGTTGGAAATTCCCCAATTCACCGACTTGAAGATAGAATTCATTAGCCCCAAGGCTGTCAGCGGAAGCTCCCCTGCGATCGGTGGTGGTGAAGTTTTCCAACTTCAGAACAAAAGAGGTTTTGAGACTGGCTTGGCAGAAAAAAGGATTTATGCACCAAGAAAGAAAAGTTTTTGTGGAGCATGACTATGCCCCGGAGGTCCTTAAAAAACCTTGGGAATACAATACCGCTAAAAAGGTACTAAGAGAGAAGAAACTGTGCTTTCAAACTCCATTTCCGGTGAAGCTGAGGGTTTTTTACAGGGAAGAGACGTGCCTCTACAACTCGGCGGAAGAAGCAACCAGGGATATGGTGAGAAGAGGGCTCCCGGTAAAGGGGTATAAACCCGCAGCAGACCCAATCAAAAGAATCAAGGCTCAAACGTGGTGCACACAGAGACCCTCAAAATCCACGGGCCAGCAGCGGGAAACCCAGCGCCAGGGCTATAAGGAAAAACTGGACGCTTTCAGGAGGGAATAACAATATTTTTAGTCAATCTGGGCATCCAACCCTCCTCCCACAACATAACAAACATTAAAGGAGATGCAGAATCAGCATATATGAAGTGGTAAAATATTTCATGGAACGGTCATAATATTAGAAACAAATAAGTCTTAAAAAAAAAAAATTGTTAAAATAGAAATGTGACAATGAACCACCGGGTGGCGCGGTGGAGGAGTGGTTAACACTGCGGCAGCACAGCAACTCACCCTTGGCCTGGGGATCCTGAGTTCTATCCCAGCCCCCGACCAACAGTGATCTGCATGGGTTTACTCCGGGATTTCTCCGGTTTCCTCCCACATGCCAAAAACATGCAAGCTAGGTTAATTGGCATCAAACTGGGGATTCTAAATTGTCCTTAGGTATGACTGTGAGAGTGAATGGTTGTCTGTCTCTCTGTGTTGGCCCTGCGATGGACTGGTGATCTGTCCAGGGTGTACCCTGCCTCTCGCCCAAAGATGCTGGGATAGGCTCCAGCACCCCCTGCGACCCGAAAAGGATTAAGCGGTAGAAGATGAATGAATGAATGAATGAACAATGAACCACATGAACTCTTCACACTAACAAATACTGTATTACCATGATTGTTTGCTGTGATGGTTTGTGGTGGGAGGTTGCACATAATTTCATAGGGTATAGGCATAAAAAAAAAAAAATCTATACAAGTTCAGATTGGGATCTGAAAATCACATTAAAAACATGGGACAACTTACAGGGGTAAGAGAGGGCCCTCAACACGTAACAAAGGTTGAGGAATTTCCCTCAGAGCCAACGCACCATCAAGGCTCCTCTAAGGTCGCTAAAAAGACCTCAGTTCAGGAAGATCTTTTGACAGTTTTTGTTTTAAAGTTTTATATATTATGTTCTTAATGCTTTTTATGTTCTTAATGTTCTTTCAGTTTTTGAGTAGCATAGAAGAGGGCCACTATACTATTATACTAAATAAGACAATACAATGGAGAAACGGGGTTCAACCAAAATAATCTCATATAATGTAAAAGGGATCCTGAATCCAGTTAAAAGATCCAAGATTCTAGGCAAAATGAAAAAAGACAAAGCAGGAATAATATTTTTACAGGAGACCCACCTAACAGACTTGGAACACACTAACCTTAATAGACAAGGGTTTAAACTGATCTCTTCATCTTCATATAAGTCAGAGAGGAGGAGGGGGGTAGCAACATTGATTGCAACCAAAATTATATTTGAAAAAAAATCAGAACACAAAGATAAAGAAGAGAGATTTAGCATGGTACTTGGTCAGCTAGAGGGAGAAGATATCACCCTGCTGAATTTATATGCACCTACAGGGGCTAACTGGAAATTTTATGAAAATGTATTTTTTTTTTTTTTTTTTTTTTTTTTTTGTTACTTATTTGTACCCGTAGGTAGACTTGGTTTGCAGTCTGGTGACAAGCCACTGGCTGCTGGTCGCTGCGTGCGCAAGCGCCCTAAACCTACATGTTTTTGGTATGCGGGAGGAAACCGGAGAAATCCCGGAGTAAACCCGCGCAACACGGGGAGAACATGCAAACTCCACACAGCTCACTGTTGGTCGGGGGCTGGGATCGAACCCACGATCTCATGATCCCCGCGATCCCCCGGCCGAGGGTAAAACTGTGCTGCCACAGTGCTAAACCACTGCGCCACCGTGCAGCCATTTGACCTAATGATAACTAAAGCCCAAGGTTTAGTGATATGTGGTGGAGACTTCAGTCTAAGACTGAATCCGTACTGGGATTCATCAGGTAATTCTCCACATCAAAATAACACTCAAAGAAGAAAAACTAGGATACTACTAAATGAAATGGGAATCTGTGACGTGTGGAGGGAATTCAACCCCAGTGTAAAAGATTATACATTTTACTCAGCACCACACTCATCATATTCAAGGACTGACTATTTTTTTATGTTTAATAGAGACATTGGAAGAGTAAAAGCATGTAAAATAGGACTGATGGATCTCTCTGACCACAGTCGGATCTACATGAACTTAAATATCCAAAAATACACAAATAATACATTTTCTTGGAGGTTAAATTCAAATATGCTGAAAGGACCACTGAAAGATGAATTGGAGTCAGATATCCTCAGATATTTGGAAGAAAATGATAATGGAGAAGTATCCCCTTTAATACTATGGGACGCATGCAAAGCTGTAATAAGGGGAAAGATTATTGCAAAACTGGCACTCCAGAAGAAACTGAGACAAGAAAAACTAATCACATTAGAGTCAGAACTTAAGAAACTAGAAAAAGAGCACAAAGACAACACTCATTCTAATGACTTGCTCAAAATTAAGGAAATAAAAAAACAAATAAACGAGATCTACACAACAGAAATCCAGAAGAAACTTACATTTCTGAAACAAAAATATTATGAAACGGGTAGCAAATCGGCAAAATTACTAGCCTATAAATTGAGGAAACAACAAACGGAGAGAGCAGTCTACAAAATCAGAGACCCAGTATCAAAGGAAATAAAAATTAGAACTCAGGAAATTCATAAAAGCTTCGAGAATTACTACAAGAACTTGTACTCCCTCAAAAAACACAGACACATCCGAAGCCTTCCTAAATGCATTAAATCTTCCCCAACTTACTGAGTCACAAAATAAAAAACTATTGGCAGAAATACAACCTAAAGAATTAGAAAAAGCAATTATGAAACTTAAAGCTAGCAAATTCCCAGGAGCAGATGGCTATACAGCAGAGTGGTACAAAACTTTTAAACAGCAACTATCTCCTCTCCTCCTGAAAACATTTAACTATGTCCTCCACACAGGGGAACCCCCCCCCCCCCCCCGCTCCTGAAGAGAAGGGGTCATTGCAGTCATACCTAAACCTGAAAAGGATAAACTCGACTGCTCCAACAACAGACCAATCAGTGTGTTAAATCAGGACTATAAACTTTTTACCGCTATCCTTGCCAAAAGGTTAGAAAATATACTGACAGACTTAATTCATTTAGACCAAACAGGTTTTATAAGACAAAGACAGACACAAGATAACATTAGACGCACTTTACACATAATTCATCATATAAAAAAATATAATTTAAATGCAGCCATACTGGGATTAGACGCTGAAAAAGCATTTGATTCGGTTGATTGGTCTTTCCTATATAGAATCTTGTCCAGTTTCAGTTTTCATAACAACTTCATCAGAACTGTCCAGGCATTATATAAAAAACCAACAGCTAAAATAAGTATTAACGGTAAATTATCATCATCTTTTGAACTGGAAAGAGGATGTCATCAGGGCTGCCCCTTGTCTCCACTGCTCTTTGCAATCTTCATAGAACCTCTGAGCCAATGGATAAGACAGAATCAAAAAATTCAAGGTATTACACTTGGTCAGAAGGAACATAAAATAGCACTCTTTGCTGATGACATTTTAATGTACCTGGGGCAGCCGGACACCTCTTTTCCAGAACTAATCTCAGTTTTTTCAGAGTATGGAGAGTTATCGGAGTACGAATTGAACATGCATAAAACCCAAATTTTAACATTCAACTATAACTCAAATCAATATTTACTAAGCAAATTCAAAACTAACCGGGAGATGGAATCTATGAAATATCTGGGGATCAATATCCCGAAACAACTCAACAAAATTATAACACTAAACTATGATCCACTGATGGCAAAAATAAAATCTGATCTAGCAAGATGGAATATGATACCATTCTTGGGTACTGCACAAAGAATTGAAGCAGTCAAAATGAATATACTTCCACGTCTTCTATACCTTTTCCAAACAATACCGGTAGAACCTCCCAGAAAAACATGGCAAGAACTGGATAGAAGGATCTCAAGATTTATATGGCAGGGCAAGAGACCAAGAATCAGGTATAGAACCCTACAGCTAAACAAAGACAAAGGTGGGCTCACGTTGCCAAATATCAGGGACTATTTTAAAGCCACGCAAATTAAAACTTTAGTAGAGATATGTAACCCATTCTACACTGCACGATGGAAGGAGATAGAATGCCAAATAACAAGTGACATTCCCCTACAGGCGATAATAGGGAATAATGACTTACCTAAACTTTTGAATAACACTAACCCATGGATAGAGACCCCGCTAAAAATTTGGTTTAAGATAGTCAGAGAGAATCAAACTAAAGAACCCTATCGATTATTGCAATGGATTTCCTATGATCAGGATTTTACTCCTAATAAAACAGACACTAGATTTAAAAAGTGGAAAGATAATGGACTGATAAAATATTACGATTTTTTTAAAGGGCAAACTTTAAAAAGTTTTGAAGATTTGAAAAAACAAGGTCTAATAAATTAAGACCTTTATAGGTTCTTTCAGCTTAGACACCACATAAACAAAATACTTAAAAAGGAGGATTTGGAAAGGGCCCAGTCAGGTGTTCTGAAGGTTTTCCTAATGGCATATAAAGGGATCCCAGGGATCAGATACATCTCTAAAATATACCATGATCTTCAAGATTTAAAAGGAGACAACACATCATATATAAAAGAGAAATGGGAAAAAGAGGGGAATTTCACTTTACAACTGGAATTATGGGAAAAACTAAACAACAGTGGAAAAGTACCTCATCCCTGCAGTGGAGAGAATTTGGATGGAAAAATTTGGTAAGATTTTTCAGAACACCTGCACAAAACAAATTTACTCGTAAAGGGTTGAATTGCTGGCACTTGTGTGGTGAAAAGACTGCAAATCATTTTCATGTGTTTTGGTCATGCCCAGTTATCCACCAATATTGGACTAATATACAGACAATATTGGGGAAAATATTCAAAGTAACAGTTCCCTTTTCTTTTGTAAGTTTGTATTTGGATTTACTACTGGAATCACTGGAAAGACGAGGAGAAAAATACTTATTCAGTGTTTTAATATTGGCAAGTAAAAAAGCACTCGACATCCAAAAAAAATGGATGTCGAGAGACTGCCCTGCACCTGAAGATTGGATTAACGTGATTCAGGACATTTATTCGATGGAAAAGTTGGCATTTGCACTGAGACAGGACATGGATGGGTTCTTGAACTTTTGGCAACCCTGGAACGCATATGTGTCTTCCATCAGATCTAATCTTTGACAAACACCATTTCAATAATGGCTCCTCCCTTTGTTCCAATGCTACTCAGATGTTCCTTTATTTTTCTTCTCTTTTTTTTCTTTTCTTTCACTTAAAAAAAGGGGGGTGTTGTAATAATTTTTTTTTCAATCTTGTCAAAAAACAAAAAAAAGGGAATATGTGATGAAAATGTAATCAACGCAATGCTGTAATGACATGTATACCCTTTACAAAAACTTAAAAAAAAAAAAAAAACAGAGATCAAGTCTGACTCCCGAATCCAGATTGGCAGCTGGTTCCACAGGAGAGGAGCTTGATAACTGAAGGCTCTGCCTCCCATTGTACTTTTGGAGATTCTCGGTCAGGGGTGTCCAATCATGTGCCATGGACAAGACCCTGCAGGTTTTTTCCTTTTACCCAGTCTCTTCAGCAGGTGTTTTCACTGATCAGCAATCAGTGGGAAGAAGTTCAGTGAAATCTGCTGTTGAAGGCACTGGTTGGAGGTAAAGCCTGTGGGGTTTTGGCCTTCCATGGCACATGATTGGACACCCCTTTTCTAGGTATTACAAGTAATCCTGCATTGTGGGAGCGTGGTACTCTGTTAGGATAATAGGGTTGTATCAGATCTTTTAAATAAAAAGGGGCCTGATTATTTAGAGCTTTGTAAGTGAGAAGGATTTTAAACTTAATTCTATACTCTATGGGAAGCCAATGAAGGGAGGCCAGAACCGGAGAGATATGATCTCTCTTTCTAGTACCTGCTAAAACTCTTGCTGCAGCATTTTGGATCAGCTGAAGACGTTTTAAAGATGTTTTAGGACAGGCTGATAATAAAGAGTTACCATAATCTAATCTAGAGCTAACAAAAGTGTGGATTAGTTTCTCAGCATCACTCTGAGACAAAATGCTCCTAATCTTGGCAATATTATGCAAATGATAGAAGGCAGTCTTAGAAACAAGTTTAATATGTGAATTAAAAAACAGATCTTGATCAAAAATAACTGCAAGGTTCTTTACAGAACTATTAAGAGAAAGAGTAACCGCATCCAAAATAAGAGCTTGATTTGGAAAGGTATTTCTAAGGTTTTTTGGACCAACTAGAACAACTTCAGTCTTATCTGAATTTAATAGCAGGAAATTAAGATGACCACAAAATAACAACAGGGGATGACGACAGACCAGGGGGACACAGAGGGCAAATGATGGAAATAATTATAAAAAAACAAATCAGGGGAACACAGAGAGGACACAAATGAACATAAAGTGTGGGCATGATCCTAGGATCATGCCCAGATTATGACACAAGTTCAAGAAAAGGCAAAAAAAAAAAAAAAAAAAAAGCCAGAACAATGTCTGGAGAGAGAAACGGTGGAAAAAAGAGATGCAAGAAGTATGAAGGTAAGTTACATAAGCACAGTATTCTCACTAACACTTATTTTACACCTAGGCCTCCAGTGGTAACCACTGGAGCCACAACAACTGACTGACATACAGTATGTATGGGCTGCTTGGCAAAACATGCAAGTGTCATGCTGAATATCATGCTGTGTTTTGGACATACTGTATTGTTTAATCTTATCTGTATGTTGATTGTTATACTTTTGGATATTTTGTGGAAATGTGAAAGGACGAGGCAGAGTTTATCTCATAAGTCAGGTTTATTCACATTCTCCAACATCAACAATACAGAAAGAGGAAGAAACCAGACCTTCATCCCTTTTTTATACCCCAGGAGCTTCAAAGCTCCAGTCACAATGCATTTAATCCCCAGTAACAATGCATCCCTTTCAGATCTTATCACCCCCACCCTAAAGTCACTGGCAGCCAGGAAATCCCCCACGGCCATCTCTTTGCATACCATAGACCACATTTCACATCCTCCTGTTATCTCCGAGGAAGCTCAGTCCTTTGTTCATCTGAGACGTGGAGCATACAGTAAGCATACATATGAAGCATAAGGTGATATACATTTGTGCATATGAAACCCACATATGTGTCCCACATGACCCCCCCCCCCCCAAACGTCTAAAATGTAACAACAGAATAACAGTCAGCCTGTCATGATAAAATCATTACACATCAGCCCACGTGTTGCTTGGGCCTCAGTCTCCTCCCGTATCTGCTGTAAGCAGGCTTCAATACTTCCGTGGCGCCATCCTGCTGGGGGGCTGCTTTCTGAGGGTGAGAATTGTTAGTCAATCCCTGTGGGTGTTCTGGGGGACGTTCTCTAGGGGGTCTGCCACACCGAGGAGCTCTAGCCAACAGCACATCGTCGTCCGCCACCACAAAGGCGGGTTTGAGCCTGTTAATGCCAATCTTCTCCTTCCTGCCCCCCAAATCTAGCAAAAAATGCTTATCCCCTGTTTCCAGCACTCTAAATGGCCCATGATAAGGTGGTTGTAGCGGCGGGCGATGGGCATCGTGTCTGACAAAAACAAACTCCGCATTTTTTAAAGCCTTAGGTATAAAAACGCGTGGAAAACTGTGGTGAATGGGGCCAGGCAGCGCGCCCGATTCCATGCCACGCTGCAACCGCTGAGTCGGGGAACATTCTGGCGCAGGATTATCTGGGAGAAACTCCCCGGGCAGCCAAAGTGGCTGCGCAAAAACTAGCTCTGCCGGGGAGGCTTCTAAATCCTCTTTAGGTGCAGAACGCAACCCCAATAAAACCCATGGTAGCCTGTCCACCCAATTTGCATCCGTAACCGACGCTCTAATAGCCGCTTTCAATGACCTGTGAAACGGTTATAAAAATTCACCATTCCCAAAAACTCCTGTAACGCTTTGACCGTTTGTGGCTGGGGAAAATTTGTTACCGCACGCACTTTGTCAGGCAGAGGAACCACTCCTTCTGGAGAGACGCGATGCCCCAAAAAATCAATCTGCGTCACCTCGAACTGACACTTCGCTGGGTTGATTACTAACCCGTGCTCTCCCAACCTCCGGAAAACTGCCGTGAGGTGGTTTTCGTGTTCGTCTTTGGACACGCTGGCTACCAAAATATCGTCCAGGTAGACAAACACGAAGGGGAGATCGCGCAACACCGCGTCCATCATGCGTTGGAACGTCTGCGCCGTGCCTTTAAGCCCAAACGGCATGCGCAAAAACTCGAATAGACCGAACGGAGTTATTACCGCTGTTTTGGGTATGTCTTCAGCGCGTACTGGGACCTGGTCCGCGTACCAAGTCTATCTTAGAAAAAACGTGCGCCCCCGCCAAATGAACTGAAAAATCTTGGATATGCGGGATTGGGTAGCGGTCGTGCGCTGTAGCGTTGTTCAACCTGCGGAAATCTCTGCAAGGTCGCCACGAGCCATGTGCTTTCGGGACCATGTGAAGCGGTGAAGCCCATGGGCTTTTCGAACGCCTGATGATGCCCAACTTTTCCAGGTTGGCGAACTCCTCGCGCGCTATGGTCAGTTTAGCTGAATCCAAGCGCCGAGCTTTTGCAAAAACGGGCGGTCCAGTGGTAGTAATAAAATGTTCCACCCTGTGTTTAGCCACGGCCGCCGAAAATGTTGGGACCGTGAGTGCTGGGAACTGAGTGAGCAGTGTGTGGAACTTACCACTTGCAGCTGTGACGTTGGCTTGTGCTGTTGGCGGGGCCACTCGAGCTGTACAGGGAATAGAATAAAAAGAGAGTGCATTAACCAGGCGCCTGTTAGCAAGATCAACCAACAAACCATGTGAGCACAGAAAATCAGCCCCTAACATATTGAAATTCACTGCAGCTATGACGAAAGTCCACTCAAATGTGCGACCGTGTAGGGACAGAAGCAAAGCCCTCTCACCAAAGGTCTTAATCGCCGAGCCGTTCGCTGCTGACACCCCGGGACCACTGGAAAGTGCCAGCCGGTCAGCGGAGGAAGGTGTGATGAAACTCAACTGGGAGCTTGTTCTCCTCCCCGAGGGCTGCAGCTGCTACCGACCCCCGGTCTTGGCGTTTCCCGAGCACTTGAAATGGCACGGTGGTATACATTTGTGTGCCTTCTCTTCAAAGCGGCGATGATAGAAACAGAGGGTGTCTCCTCCGCGATCCTTGGCCCCCGCCGCCGCTGTCATCGGTGGGTCTGCTACCGCCGTCTCTGGCCCCTCGCCGTCTCCGGCCGTTGCGCCGCACTCCGTCGCTGCTGCGGTGGCCGCACGCTGATTGCTGGCGTTGACAATCTGGTGCGCCTCCTGGGCCAGCGCACGGAAGTCCCGCTGGGCCAACAAGGGTGAACCGGCCAGGGTCGCTCTCGTGGCCAACGGTAGGGTTCTCAGGAAAATGTGGGTGAAGAGGAAGTCGTCGCCGTCTGAGCCCCTCAACCTCAGCATGTCCTCCATCAGGTCAACGGGCGTGCCATCTCCCAAGTCGTTCAGAGCCAGGAGTCTCTCCGCTCTCTCCTGGACTGAGAGAGTGAAGCGCTGGATGAGCGCAGCCTTCAATGCGCCGTATTTGTCGTCGGCCGGTGGCTTCACCAAAAGGCTCTGCACATGCCGAGCCGTGCGGTTGTCGAGCTTGGCAATTACATGGTAGAATTTCGTCTCATCTACCGTTATTCCCCGGAGGGTGAACTGTGCTTCGACCAAGAGGAACCAGGAGCATGGGTTGTCTCGCCAAAAGTCCGGTAGCTGGACGGTAGTGGCATACGCCTGGCTGGGAGCTCCTGACCCGGCTGGTTCGGGGGAATTTCTTTCACTCATCGTCTTAGGGTCACCAGTGTGGAAATGTGAAAGGACGAGGCAGAGTTTATCTCACGAGTCAGGTTTATTCACATTCTCCAACATCAACAATACAGAAAGAGGAAGAAACCAGACCTTCATCCCTTTTTTTATACCCCAGGAGCTTCAAAGCTCCAGTCACAATGCATTTAATCCCCAGTAACAATGCATCCCTTTCAGATCTTATCACCCCCACCCCAAAGTCACTGGCAGCCAGGAAATCCCCCACGGCCATCTCTTTGCATACCATGGACCACATTTCACATCCTCCTGTTATCTCCGAGGAGTCACAGTCCTTTGTTCATCTGAGACGTGGAGCATACAGTCAGCATACATATGAAGCATAAGGTGATATACATTTGTGCATATGAAACCCACATATGTGTCCCACAATTTATACTTTTGTTGTTGTTGATAATTATGATTATTTAGAGTGTTGTGTTTTTTGTTTCTTTTTATAATGTATGCTTTTGAATGATTGAACACAGCTGGACACAATTAGTGGGGAAACTCAGGCATTGACTGACAGCCTGAACCGGCCATCTATTATAAACAATGAGGCAATCGATAGGATGTCCCAGGTCGAGATCAGCGATGCCATGGATGAACTTCCTACTGTTGCTGAAGTCCAAAAGGCTGTTGGCCAACTATCAAGTGGAAAAGCACCAGGGTCAGATGCCATTCCAGCTGAGATATACAAGACAGGTGGCCCAGCACTCCTTGAGAAGCTGACTGAACTGTTCTGGTCCTTCTGGACCCAAGGCACCATTCCTCAGGAACTCAGGGATGCGTCAATTGTCCACTTGTACAAGAGAAAGGGCAACAGACAAGTATGCAACAACCACTGAGGTATCTCGCTACTCTCCATAGCTGGTAAGGCCCTAGCAAGACTCTTGCTAAATCATCTGATCACTCACCTAGAACAAGGCCTGCTGCCAGAATCACAATGTGGTTTCCGTAAGGGTAGAGGGACAGTGGACATGATCTTTGCGGCTCGTCAACTCCAGGAGAAGTGTCTAGAACAGAACCGCGAGCTCTACACCACATTTGTTGACCTCACCAAAGCGTTTGACACTGTCAGTCACCAGGGACTATGGAGGATAATGTCAAAGTTTGGCTGTCCAGACAAATTCATCCTGATGGTGCGCCAGTTACACGATGGCATGAACGCATGCGTCCTAGACAACGGTGAGGCATCAGAGGCTTTTCCAGTCACTAATGGCGTTAAACAAGGCTGCGTGCTTGCACCCACCTTGTTCAGTATGATGTTCTCAGCCATGCTCACTGATGCCTTTCAGAATAGAACCACTGGGATAAGCCTCAGGTACAGGCAGGATGGAAGGCTTATCAACCCAAGAAGACTCCAGGCTATCACCAAGGTAAAAGAGACTGTACTGACTTCCTCCTTGCCGATGACTGTGCCTTAAATGACAGCTCAGAGTGTGAGATGGAGTCAAGCATGGACAAATTCTCCATGGCATGTGACAACTTCGGCCTCACCATCAGCACCAAGAAGACTGAAGTTATGCACCAGCCAGCTCCAAATGGCCAATAGGCAGAACCAACTATTACAGTGAAGGGGCAGAGACTGCAAGTTGTAGGCCAATTCACATACGTAGGTAACACCCTCTCCCAGTCTGCAACAATAGATACCGAAGTCAACCACAGAATAGCCAAGGCCAGCATTGCATTTGGCAGACTCCACAAAATTGCATGGGAAAGACGGGGCATTAGCCTAGAAACAAAGCTAAAGGTCTACCGTGCTGTTGTGCTCCCTACACTCTTTTATGTCTGTGAAACATGGACGGTGTATGCAAGGCATGCCAGACAGCTCAACCGTTTCCACCTCACCTGTCTTCGAACGATCTTCAGCATCAAAAGGCAGGACAAGGTACCCGATACAGAAGTCCTTGAGCAAGCTAAAATGGAAATGGTCTACACCATGCTAATAAGAGCGCATGCCAAATAAAGATAAAAGCTTAATTTCAGGTTTATATAAAGGTCTTATAAACCTGAAAAGACACTCAACCCTATATGTTAAAACAAAATGGGAAAAAGAAGGCGGTGTGGCAACCTGGGGAGAGCCTAATTGTATACCATCTTAGACAGGAACAAAGAGCGGGGGTTCCCTAGTAAGATAACAGGGAGGTGTTAAGGATGAGTGGGTTGATTGCGATTGGACGAGAAGATCATCTTTTGTGTGTGAGAAGATTCTAGAAGAATGTCATGGTATTTAAGAAAAGAGCTTCTACTTGAATGTCATTCTTACTATGCTTGAGAATGTGAGAGTGTGTAATAAAGCGTATGAAACAAATCTGCCTCTTCATTTACACGCTCCACACTGGTGACCCAAGACGTATCATGGAACACGGTTCTAGATCCCCGGAACCGACCTCAACGGGAACCTCCAGCCACGCATGTGCGGTCGCAGTCAAGCTACCGGATTTCTGGCAGAACAATCCGCGCTCTTGGTTCCACCTCGTTGAGGCACAGTTCGCCCTCCGGGGAATAACGGCAGATGACACCAAGTTCCACTATGTGGTCGCAGTGCTTGACGCCCGCACAGCTCAGCACGTAGCGAGCCTGCTCGATCGGCCACCAACTGGCAACAAGTACGAGGTGCTAAAGGCTGCGCTCATCCAGCACTTCACTCTCTCGGATGGTGAGAGAGCAGAGAGGCTCCTGACGCGGACCGAGTTGGGAGATGGGTCGGCAATAGACCTTATGGAGAAGATGCTGACGTTGAGGGGCACGGACGACGACCACTTTCTTTTTACCCACCTCTTCCTCCGGAAACTTCCAACAGCGGTGAGAGCGGCCCTGGCCAATTTGCCGTTGCTGGCCGAGCGGGACTTTCGTGCACTAGCCCGGGAGGCAGACCTGATCATCATCGCCACCAGGTCGTTTACGACCATCGTGGCAGCGACGGAGCTCAGCGAGACGACCAGAGGAGGCAAGGAGCCACCGACGGCAGCAGCAGCGGGGGCCAAGGAGCGCGAGGGAGACACGCTTTGTTTCTACCACCGCCGCTTCGGAGAGAAGGCACGCAGATGTACACCACCTTGCCAGTTCAAGCGCTCGGGAAACGCCAAGACCGGGGGTCAGTAGCAGCCGCGACCCTCGGGGAGGAGAACAAGCTGCTCTACCTGACGGACGCACACTCGGGGAGGTATTTCCTCGTGGACACCGGCGCCCAGGAGAGTTTCATCCGGCCGACCTACGCTGACCAGCTGGCAGGATCTAACGGCCCTGAGATGGCGGCAGCGAACGGCTCGGAGATTAAGACCTTTGGTGAGAAGACTCTACTCTTGTCTCTACACGGCCGTACATATGAGTGGACTTTTGTCATAGCAGCATTGGATTATCATATACTGGGGGCTGATTTTCTGTGTGCACATAATTTACTGGTTGATCTTGCTAACAGGCGCCTAGTTAATGCACTGTCTTTCGACTCTCTCCCTTGTATAGCTCGAGTGGCCCGGCCGACAGCACAAGCCAATGTCACAGCAGCAGGCGATAAGTTCCACACACTGCTCACCCAGTTCCCAGCACTCACAGTCCCGACATTTTGGGCAGCCATCGCTAAACACGGGGTGGAGCATTTTATTACCACCACCGGGCCGCCCGTTTTTGCACGACCTCGGCGCTTGGACGCAGCTAAATTGGCCACAGCGCGGGAGGAGTTCGCCAATCTGGAAAGGTTGGGCATCATCAGGCGCTCAAACAGCCCATGGGCATCCCCGCTACACATGGTCCCTAAAGCTGAGGGCTCGTGGCGACCGTGCGGGGATTTCCACAGGTTGAACAACGCCACAGCGCACGATCGCTACCCAATTCCCCACATACAGGATTTTTCCGTTTACCTCGCCCAAAGATGCTGGGATAGGCTCCAGCCCTCCTGCGACCTGAAAGGATTAAGCGGTAGAAGATGGATGGATGGACCTCGCCGGGGCGCGCATTTTTTCCAAGATAGATCTGGTCCGCGGTTACCACCAAGTCCCAGTGCGCGCTGAGGACATACCCAATACAGCGGTAATAACTCCGTTTGGTTTATTCGAGTTTTTGCACATGCCATTCGGGTTGAAAGGAGCGGCACAGACGTTCCAGCGCATGATGGATGCAGTGCTGCACGATCTCTCGTTCGTGTTCGTCTACCTGGACGATATCCTGGTAGCCAGCGAGTCCGAAGATGAACACGAAACCCACCTCATGACAGTTTTCCGGAGGTTGGAAGAGCACGGGTTAATAATCAACCCAGCAAAATGTCAGTTCGGAGTGACGGATATTGATTTTTTGGGGCACCGCGTCTCTCCCGAAGGAGTGATCCCGCTGCCTGACAAGGTGCGTGCAGTGGCGGATTTTCCCCGGCCGCAAACGGTCAGGGCGCTACAAGAATTTTGGGGAATGGTAAACTTTTATAACCGTTTCCTTCCCCGCGCAGCGCAGCTCATGCAACCATTGTACGCCGTGCTCAAAAAACAGAAACCCGTGGATAGGGTCGAATGGACCTCGGAGCGAGAGTGGGCGTTCTCGGAAGTCAAAGCAGCCTTGGCAAACGCTGCATTGCTGGCACATCCAGACCCAACGGCCCGCATAGCGCTCACCACTGACGCTTCAGATGTGGCCATAGGGGCGGTCGTGGAGCAGCGCGTAGCCGGGGCTTGGCAGCCGCTCGCCTTTTTCAGCAGGACTTTGCACGACAGTGAACGTAAATACAACGCGTTCGACAGGGAGTTGCTGGCTCTCCCCCTGGCCATTCGCCACTTCCAGTTCTGGCTGGAAGGGCGCAGTTTCACCGCGTTCGTGGACCACAAGCCGCTAACATTCGCGATGGCCAAGGTTTCAGAACCGTGGTCGGGCCGGCAGCAGAGACAGCTGGCTGCGACCTCAGAGTTTACTACCGATATTCAGCATGTGTCGGGTAAACTGAATGTAGTGGCAGACTGCCTCTCGCGCGCCGTGGCGGCCCCGGTCTGCGTGGGGATAGATTACGCAGCCACGGCCGCGGAGCACGTTAGTGACGCGGACGTGCGCATGCTCCAGTCTGGACCAACAGGGTTAAGGCTGGAAAGCAGGGTGCTGCAAGATGGCATGCCCCCCCTAATCTGCGATGTCTCCACGGGTCGTCCGCGTCCCGTGGTGCCGGCCGCGTGGCACCGCCGCGTGTTTGACTCGATTCATTCTTTGGTGCACCCAGGAGTGCGCGCATCGGTCAAAATGGTAGGGGAGAAATTCGTGTGGCCGAGCCTTCACAAACAAGTGAAAGAGTGGGCAGCAGCCTGCGTGGCGTGCCAACGGGCCAAAGTACACAGACACACGAAGGCTCCCTTGGAGCCGTTTCGTATTCCGGCTAAGAGGTTCGACCATGTTCGCGTGGACCTCGTGGGCCCCCTCCCGCCATCACAGGGGTGCACGCACCTCCTGACAATGGTGGACCGCACCACGCGCTGGCCAGAAGCGGTTCCACTGGCGGCAACCACATCTGAGGAAGTGGCGCGCGCTTTTTTAACAGCATGGGTGGCGCGTTTTGGAGTCCCGTCGGATATTACATCTGATAGAGGCCCTCAATTTGTTTCTGAACTCTGGTCAGCGATGGCTCGCAGCCTGGGTATTACAATTCACCGCGCAACCGCGTACAACCCACAGGCTAATGGGTTATGCGAACGTTTTCATAGATCATTGAAAGCGGCTCTCAGGGCTTCATTGACGGATGCAAATTGGGTAGACAGGCTACCGTGGGTTTTATTGGGGTTGCGCTGCGCGCCTAAAGAGGATCTGGAAGCTTCCCCGACAGAACTCGTTTTTGCACAACCACTCTGGCTGCCCGGGGAGTTTCTGCCAGATAATCCCGCACCGGGCAGCTGCCCGTCTCAGCTTTTGCAGCATAGCGCAGACACAGGCATGCTGTCGGGCCCTGCCCACCACAATTTTCCACGCATTTTTGTGCCTAAAACTTTGAAGAACGCGGAGTTTGTTTTTGTCAGACACGACGCCCACCACCCTCCATTGCGCCCACCCTATGATGGACCGTTCAGAGTGCTGGAAACAGGGGATAAAGCATTTTTTGCTAGACTTGGGGGGTAGGAGGGAAAAAATTGGCATAGACAGACTCAAACCTGCTTTCGTTGTGGCGGACGAGCAAGTGCTGTTGGCGAGGGCCCCTCGGCGTGGAAGACCCCCACGGGGAGCTCCCCAGAGAGACAACTCCTCAGAGCACCCACACGGACAGACTGAAAGGTTTCCCCCCAAACAACAGCCCCCCAAAGGCAGGGCAGCGCCACGGAGGCGGCGAATTCTGGTTACAGCAGATACAGGAGAAGACTGAAGCCCAAGCAGCATGTGGACTGATGTTAATGGTTCTGTCACAGCATGTGGACTGTTATCCTTTTGTCCTATCTAAGTTGCTGGGGGGGGGTGGCAACCTGGGGAGAGCCTAATTGTATACCATCTTAGACAGGAACAAAGAGCGGGGGTTCCCTAGTAAGATAACAGGGAGGTGTTAAGGATGAGTGGGTTGATTGCGATTGGACGAGAAGATCATCTTTTGTGTGTGAGAAGATTCTAGAAGAATGTTATGGTATTTAAGAAAAGAGCTTCTACTTGAATGTCATTCTTACTATGCTTGAGAATGTGAGAGTGTGTAATAAAGCATCTGAAACAAATCTGCCTCTTCATTTACACGCTCCACAGCGGAATAGAAATATCGTAAGATGAATGGACATTAATATGGTCAAATCAATGGAAATGCAGTAGTTCACAGAGCTGGAGGGAGTTTGGCTGGAAAAGCCTAATTAGATACTTTATCACACCTTCCCAGAAGGCTCAGTACAAAGGGAACTCCCCAACTTGTTGGAGAAAATGTGGCAGTGCAAATGCAAATCATTATCATATATTTTGGCTCTGTCATGTTATTCAAAATTATTGGAAGGAAATTCATAAAGCTATACAATATATTTTTGGATGTCAGTTACCTCTGGAAAGCAAAACTCTATTCTTTGGGCTTGTCCCCGCAGAGTGGTCAAAGAGGGACAAATACTTATTATGTATTCTGCTGACTGCAGGCAGAAAGGCAATTACAAAAAAATGGCTTTCACAGGAGAGCCCATCTCTTGATTTGTGGATGGACATTACAATGGACATTTATAAGATGGAGAAAATAACAGCTTGTGTCAATTACAAAAAAGATTTGTTTATGTCACAATGGGAAAAATGGACTAAATATGTAACACACTCAGGCCGGACTTTCAATTTGCAGAATTGATATAGCAGACTTTGTTAATATATATACAAGAGTGTGTACATTAGCAGTTACTCCCTATATGCAGATGTTTAAGCTGACCCTCCCCCTTTTTTTCTTTTTTTTTCTTTTCTTATTTCTTTTTCATCTCTAAAAAAAAAAGAATATTCAAATGTAATTATCAAATGAAATGATGGCTTAAGCATACTTTCCAAAGAATGTCAATAAAGAGAAAATTACAAAAAAAAAAAAAGAGCGCAAGCCAGGTGGGCAGGTCATGTTGTCAGGATGCCTGATAAACGCATTCCAAAGCAGCTGTTCTACGGGGAACTCTCAGAAGGAAAAAGGTCGAGAGGGGGACTAAAGAAACGCTACAAGGACACCCCGAAGGCCTCTCTGAAATCCCTCAATATAGACATGGCCTCCTGGGAAGCTTTAGCACAAGACCGCTTGGCCTAGCATATGAGCATTAAGGATGGCTGCAGAGGTCTCGAAGCCAGACGTATTGATGGAGCTAAAGCCAAGCGCGAACTGTGCAAGACTAGACAGCCCAGCACATCAGCTAACGTGATGATGCATGCCTGCCCCACATGTGCCAGGACATTCCGTGCCAAAATTGGATTGATCAGTCATCTCAGGACTCACCGTCAACCGTCAACTGATCAATAGGATTACAAAGTCATCATCGACAACGATGGACGAACAACAACATCTGTATGCTGATTGTTATACTTTTGCATATTTATACTTTTGTTGCTGTTGATAATTATGATTATTTGGAGTGTTGTGTTTTTTGTTTCTTTTTATATGCATGCTTTTGAATGATTGAACACAACTGGACACAATTAGTGGAGAAACTCAAGTATTGACTGACAGCCTGAACCAGCCAATTGACTGCTACAGGCTGCCCCCAATGGGAATACAGGGGCGGGTTTTCCCATTTCCTATATAAACAGGGAGAACCCTGCATTTGAGGAGTCTTTTGGCTCCTGAATTGAGGCCCACAATCTTCCCAGGTGGCTGGAGAGTCTACAGCAGCTTCCAGGCAGTTCCAGTATGATTTTTTTTTTTTTTTGATTTTGTATACTTTATTGATCCCCAGAGGGGAAATTGAGGGCATCCACCTGGATGGATGAAGCAGCCACAGTACAGCGCTATCCCTTAACCATTCACACACACATTCACACCTAGGGCCACTTTAGAGTCTCCAATTAACCTAACCTGCATGTTTTTGTCCTGTGGGAGGAAACCGGAGAAATCCCGGAGTAAACCCATGCAGATACGGGGAAAACATGCAAACTCCACACAAATCACTGTTGGTCAGGGGCTGGGATCGAACCAGGGATCCCATGGCCAAGGGTGAGTTGCTGTGCTGGTGCACCGCACCACATTCCAGTGGTGATGGGGTCAGAAGTGTATTGGAGGCCTTGGGGGGGAGGGAAACTCCTGCTTCTGTCCAAAACTGTGAGGTTTTTCAATCCAGTGCACTAATTGTTAGCAATATCAGAAATGGAACGTTCGAGAGGTCGAATCATTTGGAACAATTGATTCAGAAAAAGAATCGATCTTTTGGAACATTTGAAACATCCCCACAGTGACATCTGGTGGCCAAATGTTATAATACCACACTCGAACAGTCAAGTGTTTTTGTGTGTTTCTGGATGGAAGGATGTAATTGGGGTCAAGTTTATTGACAAAGTGCCTGAAACCCTCATCCTCCACAACTGAAAAAGGTTGTGAGTCCTTCACAATAAGGTCAACTAGTGCCTCGTCTAATTCTTTTTGCCTTCCTGTCAAGGAACAACAAAAAGACTGATTCAGGAGGGATGCTGTCATGCAATTTGATGTATTGTATGGTAAATATTGTAAATATATGTAACTATATGTAAAATATGTAAATATATGTAAAATATGTAACTATATGTTAATGTACAACGATATGGCTTCTTTTAGTGATCAAATGCATAATTATATTTATTGTAAATAATAATAAAGGTGTATAAATAATAAATGTATACTCGTATGTCTAGTACGAGTATACTAGTACGAGTATTGATATGTCTATCAATTGTTCCACAGTATCTGCTGCTGGCTAATATATATTTTAACTGTTGACCAGTATCACTTAATCTTATCCTACACTTTATTACATGTATAGTTTATTTCTCTTATCTTATCATGTTTAATGTTGCAGCATTGTACCGAGACAAATTCCTAGTTTGTGTACTACATGAACAATGGCAATAAACCTGATTCTGATTCTGATTCTGATTCTATTAAAAGACCATGAATACATACCATAAACACTGCTGGCCATGGATTGATTCAGCACTCGGTTGTGTTTTGCTAAGAATTTATGCGTCAGGAAAAGGATTAAGCGGTAGAAGATGGATGGATGGATGGATGGATAGATGTTTTGTCCGTAGGTGTCTCCACATATAGTCATGTGAAAAAATTAGGATACCCTGTATAAGCCTGTGTGGTTTTTTTTTTTTTTTTAACATAATTGGATATTGGATATTTAATATCAGTGTTTAAAGTAATGGGAGATTCATGTAATAAGACTAAACAATTAAAAATTAATTAAACACTTTTTTTTTCAAATTTTCTGTAAAATATAGTGAGGAATAATTGAGGACACCCCCCATCTTTTTAAGACACCCCCACATTCATTCCCACTTAAAATGGCTAAAATAAATGTTAAAAAATGCAAATAAAAACAAAAGCAAGGTTTAGACATAGATATGTGAACATTTCTTAATAAAGAACTGAATAAACTGGCCCGAGAAATACCCACTACGGCGCCTACAGGTGATACAATATGCAATAACACTGCTGTAAAAGACACCATCTTCATAAAGAACACAGACGAAAGAGAGGTCATTGAAATTGTTAAATCGTTCAAAAGTAAAACATCTACTGACTGCGATGGTATTGACATGCTACTAGTCAAAACTGTTATCGAATGCATAGTGAAACCACTGACGTATATCTGTAACCTGTCTCTCCAATCAGGTATATTTCCTAATGCAATGAAAATAGCTAAAGTAATTCCGATTTACAAGACAGGCGACAGAGGGGAACCCTCCAACTACAGACCAATTTCACTATTACCGCAATTTTCCAAGGTACTTGAAAAAATATTCTATGAGAGAATTGACAACTTCATACTGAAGAATGATTTATTGTGTGAGCAGCAATATGCGTTCAGACACAAAAGGACAACAGCATATGCCTTAATGGAATTTACAGAAAAAATATCAACAGCCATTGAAAATAAAGAGTATTCAGTTGGAGTATTCCTGGATCTTAAAAAAGCATTTGATACAGTAGATCACAATCTATTATTAAAGAAACTACAAAATTGTGGTATTAGAGGGGTAGCACTGTCCTGGTTAAGTAGTTACTTAAAGAATAGACATCAGTTTGCATGTGTTAACAGCAAAAACTCAGAGTTACTGAAGGTCACCTGTGGAGTCCCACAGGGTTCAGTTTTGGGACCATTATTATTCAATATGTATATAAATGATATATGTAAAGTTTCAGAAAAAATGGACTTAATATTGTTTGCTGATGACACTAATCTGCTATGCAGTGGAAACAATTTGGAACAACTTCTGGATACACTCGGAAAGGAATTAGGAAAGCTGAAACTGTGGTTTGATTCAAACAAATTAACACTCAATTTAAGCAAGACAAAATTTATAGTCTTTAACAACCATCACAACTACCCAGTACCCAAACTCAGTGTAAATGGTGTAGAGATTGAAAGGGTATCCGAAACTAAATTCCTTGGAGTAATAATTGATAACAAACTGTGTTGGAAGCCACATATTAATTATATAAAAGGTAAAGTATCCAAATCAATTGCAATATTACACAGAGTGAAAAATTTGCTCAATCAACCCACACTATACACCTTGTACCATTCATTAATACTCCCATACATGACATATTGTAATGAAGTATGGGGAAATACATATAAAACAAACATATATCCACTCTTTATGCTTCAAAAGAGAGCTATTAGAATAATCAACAAAGCAGCTTACAGGGAACCAACAAACCCACTTTTTCTTAAACAAAAAACTCTCAAGTTGAAAGATCTGATTGACTTTAAAACCGCAATAATAATGTTCAAAGTGAAGAATCTATCACTGCCCGCAAATATCCAAAAGTTGTTCCAAACAAGGGAGAAACGATATCACTTCAGAGGAACATGTATATTTCAAAAGCCTACAGTGAGAACAACCACCAAGCAACACTATATTTCAGTGCAAGGAGTCAGATTATGGAACGATTTTGGACCTGAATTAAAATCATGTACAACGCTTGGACAATTTAAACAAAAACTAAAGGAAGAAATACTCCAAACATATTTACAAGACGACATGTAAACTCACATAAGGATTGACATTTCCAGCCTGTGTTGTGTTGTAGCTTAGTTTTTTCTTTTTTCTTTTTTTCTCTGTGACACTATGTCTTAGATTTGTTTTTGAATAGTAACCGCTTAACTTAGACTAGCTCAGTTTTCTTTTTCTCTCAGTCACATTTTGTCTTAGCCTTGTTTTAAATTGTAATCGCTCTTGTCTTGTTTTCTCTTTTTTCTCCTTTGAATTCTTGGATGGAATATGGGTGGGCAATATAAGCTGCGGCTTCAGCCATCACCCATTTCGGATAACTCACGTGGAATTGTATAGTAGAAGGAGTCTTTGTCTAATTTGACCTTGTTGTTATATTATACAGTTTCTTTTAACCTGTAATGTACTATCCGAAATAAATAAAATTCATTCATTCATTCATTCATTCATTCATTCATTCAGTATTTAATGGGATATTGTGGAGAGTGCAATAACAGACCAGACTTGCACAGCAGACAAACTTTATTCACTCTCTCACTTCATTCAGACTCAGAAAAATGGCCTCCTGCCCCAGGGTCTCTCCTTTTACATCACCCGACTCATTCCCCCTGCTGCCTGAGGTCTTGCATTACAATACATTTAACACATCACCACTCCTATTGTCCCCGCAGCTGCTCCTTCCTGCTGCCTGGGGTCTTACATCATCATACCTTCTCCCATCACAATTCCTATTGTCCTCATCTGTTTAATCCCCCATGCTCTTCCAGCAGAGGGACTATTTGCCTCTCCTCTGCATCCAGTCTGAGATGAATATCCCAGCGTGGGTTCCCCACAATATCCTATTTTTTTCACACAACTGTAGTTGTTGTATTATTACAAAATGCAAGATGCTGCATATAATGCATACATTTAACTTTTTTTCCCTCAAGAAGGTCAAAGTGATCCCAGACATCTGACCTGGGATGCTTTCTACCCCCATCCATTTCCAAATAGTGTTAATCCAAAAGCACGCTCAGTACAAGACACTCAGAGAGGCAAGACTTCGCAAACAAACTGCACTTTAGAGGAGTTTTTAAATGTTTTAGGCATGTGGGGTGATGAATCAGCAGCCAGCCAGGCAAGGACATGAGAAATTATTATTTTACCTATAATTATATGATACATACAGTATATTGTGCATAGAATCGGCATTTTCATATTGTGTAATGGTAGTATTTTATTTATCATTCCATTTTAGAAATGGGAAAACAAAATCACCGCATAAAACAACGGTGATGTTTCAAAACAGTCGGTGACATAATGGAACGCGACATAAAACAGTCACATGACATCCTCTTTCTGATACAGACCTCGGAACAGTGGTTCGATTCAGCAGTTCCACCTAGGTTTCGGTACATACTAAAACACTGTTTTGACTTTGCCATCACTACTAATTGTTGTTGGAGGTTTGAGTAGAACTGACCTCTTTGTGTGAAGAATAGACTGCTGGCCACTTTCCTTTCTTCTAGGTGTGGGTGAGGAAGGCTCCTGGATGTGAGCCTGTTTGGTGTGGACTCAATTGAGGATATAGAAGAACAAGGCCTGGAGTGTGACAGCGAGCCTCTGGGACTGATAAGAACATTTAAATGACTTTTGCCTTTTTAAAGACTGCCTCATTTTTCAGGTCACATTGGCAATATTTGTGATTTTTATCTTATTATGCTTTGTATAATGTTTGTACTTACAGCTTTGGTGTCTGATGGTTACTAAGTGCTGCTCACCCTCGTAGCAGGAACTTAAGAGGGATGTTTTATTGGAGGTTAATGAGAGAGTCAATTAATTATGTTCAAAAGTAAAGAGTGAAACATGTTTCTGAAAACAGCTGAGGTGAGAAATAGTGTCGTTGTTGAAAATGTGTTTTCTTTTTACTAATGCTATTTTAAAAGCCCAGCATGAGGTTCATGAAGTGGTTGCCTCCACACACTCGCAATGCTACCAGACTACATTGCAAGGCATCCTACATACACTGGAGGTCAAAAGTAGAGAACAATGTATTTGTCATAGGCTGCCTCCGGCAGACAGAATAATGACTCCTCAAGGCAGGCATGGTGTAGTACAAATGAGGATTTATTCCAAGACACAGGAAGACAGTCTGGGGCTGTCAAACACACAAACTGGGTGGCGACCTGGTGCCAGAGGTACAACCCGTGAAACAATCTGCATTACGACTCACACCATGTTCCAGCAACAGAAGAGGATGGTTAATAAAGGAAACTGATTACCAAAAACAGAACAGGTGAGATTAATTAGGGGCCAACAGAGAACAGGGGATCAGCTACAGGTGAGGAAAACAGGATGGGTGGGGCTGTGCAGACAATGGACACGGGGAGCTAGAGAATGATAAACATACACACACACGGGAACCAAAACTACAGAACATAATTAGAGACATGATAATGAGATATAGGCACAAGGCTGAGGTTGGGAACACAGGAGAAACATTCAAAAGTAACAGCTGGCACTGGGCACAGGGAACTTGAATAATATAAATGATAATAGAAAGCCAATAATGGTGCAAATGGTTCAGAACACAACAGAAAGCATGGACAGATATGACATCCCCCCTCCCCCCACTTTAAAGGTGGATTCCAGACACCCTCCAAAAAAAACAAAGAACATTCTAATTGGGTGGGAGGAGGGGGACATAGGTACAGCAGGACAAAACAAGAATACAAACACAAAGGGAAAAAATGTTCATCAGGTGGTCGGCCAAAGTCCCAAGACCACCAACAGGAAAAACATGGTGCATCTGGTGGCCTACCAAAGTCCATGGCCCACCAGACGGATAAACATAATGTCAGGTGGCCTACCAGAGTCCAAGGGCCACCAGACAGATGAACACGGCACGTTGGGTGGCCTACCAAAGTCCAAGGGCCACCAGATGGATGAACATGGTGCCGTGGGAGCAATGAGCTCAGGAGCTTTTAACACGGGAGCTAACATAGAAGCTCCTTGCTCTGGAGATAACATCATAGGAATTTTAACCTCAGGAGATAATGACATAGGAACTTTAACCTCAGGAAATGATGTAGAAGCTTTAAACTTGGGAGATAGCAACATAAGAACTTTTTGCACGGGAGACAACATAGGAGCCGTAACCTCAGGAAATAACACAGGGGCTTTTTGTTCTAGGGATAACACAGAGACTTTAAACTCAGGAGATAATGACAACATGAAAATTTTGAACTCAGGAGCTGACAACATGAAATCTTTAAACTCAGGAGATGATGACATGGAACCCTTAAACTCAGGAGAAGATAACATGGAAACTTTAAACTCTGGAGATGACAACATGGACACTTTAACCTCAGGAAAAGATAACACAGAACCTCCAAACTTAGGAGATGATAACAAAGAACCTCCTAATTTAGGAGAGGAGTTTCACTCTGATGAAAACATAGGAGCTTTTTGCTCTGGATACCACAAAGGAGCCTTTTGTCCTGAAGACCACAAAGAAGCTTTTTGCTCCGGGGACAACATAGGAGTTCTAAACTCAGGAGATAACATAGGAGCTTTAAACATCATAAGAGCTTCTGGCTCTGGAGGCAACATAGGAGCTTTATGCACTGGAAACAACAGAAACTTTAAGCTCAGGGGATAACGGCAAAGAAACTTCAAACTCAAGAGATGACATGGGAGCTTTATCCTCAGGGGAAAACAAGGAAGCTCCTTACTCTGGAAAAAACAGTGAAGCATTGATCACAGTGAGAGCTGGACCAATGTACTAGTTAGTTTTTAAACCAGTACTATGTAACTTTCTTGTTCCTTGTAGGAACACTGAAAAGGCCACAACCACAGCGACCATGACCCCAGTCACAGCAGCCCACCACAGGGCTTTTTGTTGTTTGTGGCTAAAGTCGTGCCCTGTGATTCACTGCTGGGACCGAGGCCACAAACTGAGTCCACATCTACTCTCTGATCAGTAATCACACCAAAAAAAAAAAAAAAAGAGCTGTTGAAGGCAATGTGGGTACACTCAGGCTATGATGAAGTGAAATCACTTGGTCAAATCTTGGTGTACCATCAAAATAATTTTGTAAACATTTTCTTGAGGAGAAAATCTAGCATAATGCTGCCTTAAGAGAAAAGCCATGATTTGCTTCAGTTTGGCAGAGCAAGACCTCTTTGGCAAGATTTGTAACCATGACCTCCTGCTTTCCAAGCACTCACCATAACCACAACACCGCTTAAGTTTTCATTCTTTCTCAAATGATAAATGTGACCTGTGCTGGCAAAATGAGTCGGAATGCGCACAGAATCATTACGAGCTGCAGGCAGGAGAAGTCATAAATCATGACTCTTTCTTTGTTTGCTAGCGGCAAGTCCCAGGGGGGAAAAAACATGAGTGCCTGGTATCATAGAAAAGCTTAGAAAACGTACTTTCTAAAAATACATATGTTTTTGCGGAAGATGTAACTCACGACCAATCAAACGCGACTTTTTATCCTAGCTAAAATACAATCATCTTTTTCCGGTGTCCGTTTTTGCGCACTTCCTCCAAATTAAATATCATTTTGAAGGTCTTTCAATACAGAATATGGAAAAAACATTACCTCAGTTTTGATAATTTCCTCAAAGTGACTCATTTTGCCAGCACAGGTCACAAATGTTCAAGTGGAAGGATTCCCAGCAGTACAGCATAATGCACATTATTTTCAAATGCACAGAAGAGGTATGTTACACTTTAGAGGAATGATAGGTTACCAGAAGGATTTGAATCCAGACAGTCTACATGATAGACAATGATCTTAACCCCTACACCACACACACTTTTCATCAGCAATGTCTGTAGATGATCTCTGCTTAATTTCGAGCAATTTGGATGAATGGCCTAGGAGGAGTTCATTTTGAGTTCACTTGCACATTTTTTAAAATATGGTGTAGAAAACTTCATTTTCAGAGTTTGCCACAGTTGACAAAAAAGTTGCAGAAAGTTTTAGTGAATAGAATGATAAAATAATTTTTTAGTCTAGGCCAGCAGTTCTCAAGATACAGTGGGGAAAACAAGTAATGAAGTCATTCAGTGTGTTCTCAGCCAAGCTGCACACCTTAGGGTCCAATCTTCATGGTCTAGCATACAGGGGGCAAGCTCGCCAGTGGTGGCTGCCCCAGTGTCTCCCTTCAGAGTGTCCGCAAATGATGTTAATGTCCATCCTGGGCAGCAAAAGCCATGCTTCACATGCATTGAACATGTCAACATTTTTCTCATTAAACATATTTCTGATGGAGCCATTGACCTGAGATTTTCATCAGATTTTAGGGGTGTAAAATCACAGTTCCGTACGTACCTTGGCTTTAAGGCCACAGTTTGGTTCATTTTTGGTACAGTTAGGAAACAAAATGCAAAACATAAAACTGCTTATCTTTTGTATAAGTGGGAACAGCTTTGACAAAAAACCCAAAAAAACTGTAAACTGCCAGCAGCCAATTCTCAAATAAATAAAATGTATATAATAAAACAAACAAATTCTCTTTTTAGCAAATGAATGATGCAGACAAGTGCAACAATAGAAATTTGAAGAGTCTGAATTATTCTTGTATTTTTAGGAAATTAAAGTTCCTTATTGCCTAAAGCAGTGTTTTTAACCAGGGTGCTCTGGTATGTTCAGGTTTCTGTGGGAAATTAATCATTAAATTCCATTTGTTAATTGGTCAAAAAAATTGCAAATAATTTGTTATTGTTGTGTATAGATCTGAAGGCACCCATACACAACAACAGCAAATTATTTCCAATTTTTTGGACAATTAAGAAATTGAATTAAATAATGTCCCACGAAACCCTGAACATACCAGTGCACCCTTGAAAAACAATGGCCTAAAGTGCAGCATTAACAGATTTACGTAGCTTTTTCTTAAAAGGATGGTAATATTCTCTGGCTGAAGTGGGCACAACAAGGAACTTCATACTGGGGCCAGTTACCTTCAGCATGTGTTTACAGCCGGCGTTATCAACTAAATATGGCCTTAGATCCACTGTTATAAAAACACCAGTGGCCTTTGTTATTGCTTTGGCTCGATCTGAAAAGCCCTGGAAAGGCTATCTAAATGCTGCTGGAAGCTGCACTTGCACCGAGTTAGTCTTTTTTTATCTTTCGTGGTGCTGTTTCAAACGAGTTAAAAAGTTCAACATACTGCCAAAAGCATATCTGATGCTGTTTTAGTCTCATTCACTTGCCATCGTCCGTCTCCAAGCTCTGGCTTCTCTGTACAGCAAGCCATGACGTTCCCTAGGCTGAACTGTTTGTTTACATGTCCGGCGAGAGGCAGTTACACTTCATGTCTGCCACTCAACATGGTCCGTGTGGAACTTCGGTATGCCTCTGTACCAAACCGAAGGTACCATACCGAAAAATCAGAATATGAATACAATACTGTTACACCCCTACCAGATATCGGTAACAACCCAAGGAATCCATACATACAAAGAAGTCAAGGCAACTGTGTTCACAAAACAAGTTATATTTAATAAAGTGGAATGACACAGGGAATAAGTTTTGAACACATGAAGAAAACGAGGTGCAAGAAGGCATAGAAAGCCAAAACACCAGATGAAATCCTTCAGAATTTAGGAAGCCATCTCTTCCCCCATCAGTGCAAATTAATTTCAGCTGGTTGAGTCCTGACTGATAGCCTTTTAAAAGGTATCTGAATATCAGATTGTCACACCACAAAGAACTCATGATGGGTAGAAGAAAAGAGCTCTCTTTAGACCTTCACAGCCCTATTGTTGCAAAACATAATGATGGCATTGGTTACAGGCACATTTCTAAACTGCTGAATGTTCCGGCGTGCTCTGTTGGAGTCATCATTTGGAAGTGGAAAGAACATCATTTTACCATAAACCGGTCATGACCAGGAGCGCATCACAAGATTTCTGACAGGGGAATCAAAAGAATTATCAGAAGAGTTATTCAAGAACCAAAGAGCACTCGTGGAGAGTTCCAGAAAGACCTGGAGTTGGCAGGTACTGCTGTTTCAAAGAAAACCCACCTGTCTCAATCGGAAGGAAATTTTAATCCGAATGAGTGTGATCGGGTCAGAATATTCAGATTGACATGTTTACATGAAGCATTTTTATTCCGATCAGGCTTTTAATCCGGTTACCTGTGTCCATGTAAACATGGCTATTGAGACAGGTGGGTTATGCCAGTTGTTAATCCGATTAGTGCGCAAATAAACACTTATTCCAAAGTCTGGGTAGAAAATATGTTTACTGCACGTCTGTACGTCAGCCACACGTTGACATGACGTATTTCTGCCTTTACAGCAGCTAGCAGAAGACATAGCGAGAGTAAAACAAAACTGGTCTGTATTGTCCTGCTGTCTCCCTCTGTTCGTCATATGCAGAAGTATGTACCGCTGGACTTGTTCATTACGGAGACCTGCAGAAGCAAAAATACAGTCTGAATAACACAATACAGGTCCATTTCAAAAAAGACAAAGACACAAAGCGGGGTTTGTTTACATCAGAAGTTGCTTCTTCTTCTACTGTTTCTGGAATGTTAGATACTGTAATTCTGCGCATATCAAAATGATTTAGTCCATTCAAATGTGTGACACATGTAAATGCACATCCTCATCGGATCAGCTTTTTCAGGATCCATGAAAACAGTAAAGTTCTGATCTGAATTGTAATCAGATTGAAGAAATTTTGCACATGTAACTGTGGCTACTGATGGAAGAAGTGTGTTGACCAAAAGGGAGACTGTTGTAAAATAAACCACATTTGGTCAAATCTGACCACTATGAACCACCCCCACCACAACCCCTTCCTCCTATAGTCCTTAAAACGGGCTTGCCACTGTGGGAACATTAATGTCATGGTCTGGTGAGCGCATTCCCCCTCCTTCCCGTTCTCCCTGCTCCTGGTAATCTACACACCTGAGAGATTGGACGCACCTGCCGCCTCTGCTCTGCCAGCGCTTATTAGGACCACCTCATCAGTGCCTCAGTGCTGGCTCGTCTGGGTATACTGTCTTGCGGTAGTCAAGTAACTAGATTTGTTCTCAGTGTTTGGCTAAGACAGACACGGGGGAGAACATGCAAACTCCACACGTGGGTTTATTCCAGGATTTCTCCGGTTTCCTCCCACATGCCAAAAACATGCAAGTTAGGTTAATTGGCATCAAACTGGGCATTCTAAATTGTCCTTAGGTATGACAGTGAGAGTGAATGGTTGTCTGTCTCTCTGTGTTGGCCCTGCGATGGATTGGCGATCTGTCCAGGGTGTACCCTGCCTCTTGCCCAAAGATGCTGGTATAGGCTCCAGCCCCCCCCCCCCCCAAAAAAAAAAAACCTGAAAAGAATTAAGCGGAAGAAGATGGATGGATGGATGTTTGGTGAAGTTTTGTACTCACCTGTGTTGTGCTTTTTTGTCCTCAGGTTACTGCCATCGGTGCGGGTGTGTTTTCGAGGACTGCGTGTGCTCACCTGCCCCTCCATCCACACCAAATGGCAACAGTTCTCCACCCGGTCAGGCACCACAGGTTCCATCTCTTCCACGACCTGCTATATCCTGCTAGTTTGTCTCTCCCCGCTGGGGTCCCTGTCGGTTCTCTTGTTCAGCCCACATAAGTGGTAATTTGGCTAACCATCTCCCTGTTCTCCGTTCCTCCTCCCACTGCTCTTGTGTCTCTCTCTCCCACAGGCCACTTCCTCTGGCGAGTGTCATTTTCTGTAGCAGTGTTTGAGTTCTCCTGAAATTTAATAAACATTTTCCAGCGTGTACTCTGGTGTGGTTGTTCCATTGTTGTTGCACTCTGCACGTGAGCTGTAAACTAATAAATCATGACAGAACAAACCAGCCATGACCTTGGCTCAGCGAGTGCAGCGGCGGCGGAGCATTCCGCTCTGGATCGTTTAGATGCTACCAAAAGACAGGTGGCCATGCTATACCCAGCAGCTGCAGATCTTTTCACAGCAGCTGGGCACAGTTACCAATCATTTGGCTAATCTGGCTCCCTCAGGTCCTCCCGTTCTTCCTGCTCCTCTTGTTCAAACCACTATTCGCCGTACTACGTCCGTTCCCACACCTGCCCCGTACGCGGGGGAGGTGGGGAAATGTAAAGAAATTTTGTGCTAGGTACGGCTATATTTGGGGCAGGTGGGGTGGGGGTGTACCCGAGCAATTCCGCAAAAATTCACTTCATGACCCTTAAACTTTGGGACCGGGCCCTTAGTTGGGCACAGTCCATTCTCGACAGCCCGGAGGGGGCTGCGTACACGTTTGAGCAATTTGTGGTCGAGTTTACCCATGCTTTTGACCATACAGAGAGTCAGGGTAACATCATGAGCCACCTTTTGTCTCTCCACCAGGGAACACGGACAGTGGCCGAGTTCTCTGTGGAGTTTTGGGTTGAAGCGGCGGACTCGGGGTGGAACAAGGTTACGTTACGCAATGCGTTCCTCCACAGTTTAAACTCTCACCTCTGCGACGACCTGGTGGTTTATGTGGTTCCCGACTCTCTGGACTGTCTCATTGATCAGGCTGTTGGGTTAGATAACCGCTACCGCGAGCGCGAGAAGGAGCAACAATCCTCCTTTCGCCCACCCACCGTGCGTGCACCCACTCCAGCTACTGACACAGGGGGCGCTAACTCTTCTTCCAAGCCGATGGAGCTCAGTTGGTTCCGTCTGATCAATGAGGAGCTTGATACAATTTGGGGAAAAGGGAGACTGTTTTATTTTGGTGGGGAAAAAAGCTGAACTGAACTGCTGCATCAGCAACCGCCGACAGATTATGGCATGAGCCCTTGGGCGCTCTCCTGCTGTAGACAGAGGAAGACTTGGAGCGGCTGAGATTGTAATTAAAATATCATTTGTTTGTTTTAACATTTGTGTCAAAAATTAATAATTTATCAGGCATGATGGTGTTTTCTTTTACAAACTATGGACACAGTAGTTAACTGTTGGTTAAACTCTGTGAATAAATACAGAATAAGGGCATATTTTATGAGATTATGGACTTCTAGCACTTAAGTGAGAGATTCGAAGATAATGATAAATCACAATAAAATGAAAATGACAGAATTAATAAAGGCGGCAGCACAAGCCATTTTTACTCAATAGAACTAAACTGAAACGAACAAATTTTCCCAGGAAATGATTTGAAACCCTTTTCAAAAATTGAAAGTTAATTTTTAGTTAAAATATAAACAACACAAAATAAAACAAACTAAATTATTAAACTTTACTGTGGTGTGGGGATTTAAAAATATGATTATTAATTTTGCTGTGAAATCTATTCTCCTTTTCATCTCCCCTTCAGATGTGTGAAGACTGGGTTTCCACTCCAAGGTCCATCCTGCACGTCTCAGTGCTTGAGCCATGTGTGTCATTCATTTCCAATCTTTTCATGCAAGTGGACATAACATGCACTGCTGAGCAACTAAATGCAACATTCAACTTGGATGCTGGACAGCTGGAGAATGAAATTGTAACACTGCAAAACGACCTCAAAGCCTAGCAGGCTGCATCAAACTTTTGGTGCCTTTTGGGCACAGAAAAGTACAATGGTGTAAGCACAGCAGCTATGAAGGTTGCCGGCCTGTTTGGTTCAACCCATCTCTGTGAATCAGCCTTTCCTGACATGAACTTCACCAAAAACAAACAGAACACGCCTCACTGATGCACGTCTGCAAGACTCACTCAGAGTTGCAGTGTCAAGCTACACTCCAGTTTACAGCATACCAGTGAACAGCATGTAATGCCAGGCTTCTCACTAACTGACAGATTCCAGATGATGTAAGTGGCAACATGGTAGTCTCATGGCAAGATTAAATATAAATATTAAAAAGTCGTTTCAAATGTTTTCACAAAGTGTTAGAAATATGATTTTGTTAAAATGCTGTAGATTTGGTGATTATTACAAAATGTGATAACATTTTAAAAAAAATCTGAAAGTTTATTTTTGTAGTCTTGCATAATTGATAACTTGCACAAACATGGTTCACAATTTGTTAAAAATGGGACATGAAGAGTTCCTACGAAACGTTGTAGAAGTGATCATTTGAAAATAAAAGACATTTACGGAGATTAGAAATAAAGTGTTGTATGTTAAAATGTATCTGTTTCCTACCTTGTTAAATCATTTTAATAATTATTGTGGGAATTTATTAATGTGATCAGTGTCTTCCTATAGATGAATATCAGGATTCTAAATTGTCCTTAGGTATGACTGTGAGAGTGAATGGTTGTCTGTCTCTCTGTGTTGGCCCTGTGATGGACTGGCGATCTGTCCAGGGTGTACCCTGCCTCTTACCCAAAGACGCTGGGATAGGCTCCAGCCCCCCCGCGACCCAAAAAGGTAATCATTAATAATAATATCTAAACTTAAATGGTGAAACTTTTTTCATGTGTATAAAACCGGTAGCTCTTCGTAGTACTCAGTACCCTTGAAGTAGCTCTCAGTTTCAAAAAGGTTTGTGACCCCTGCTCTAATCAATCACAGTTTGTCTTTTGACAACGTTCCCCTATGGCACATTTCAATGCGTTGAATACAACAGGTCTTCATATCGAGCAGTATTTACTTGCTACAAGTTTAGGAAACTTCAATTTGAACACCAACCTCAGATAAAAAAACAGTCCAAGGCCTTCCCCTAAACTGGACATTATAAATGGTAAATGGCATTCACTTATATAGCACTTTTTCTCATCTTTAGATGACCAAAGCGCTTTACAGGATCCTGCTATCCCCCCATTCACAGACTGATGGCGGCAGAGCTGCCATGCACCGGTGCTGGACTGACCCACCAGGAGCAACTGGGGGTTCAGTGTCTTGTTCAAGGACACTTTGACATGCAGACAGCAGACAGAGCAGGATTCGAACCCCTGACTCTCCGATCAGTAGTTAGCCACACTACAGGGAGAAGTCAGGATGCAGCTGGAAGGCGCTCAGGGTACCTGGACGAGTGGAGCTAGCCCGCTTTGCAACACTAGCCTTTGCATTTTGCAGCCACTGAATTAAAACTGGTTCTTTTTCAACATTCGTCTCGATATCTCACTATGGGACACGCTCCCCCCGCGATGTCCCCAAATGCCCTATAACACTATGCCAGAGTCTGACTGGCAGGCAGCGTGATGTCTGCACCATGGAGAAAGAGCCACCTCCTCCTATAACAGTCTGACCGTGATCCAAGCCCCCAGTCTTCTCACTCTTCTCGCTTCCAGAGGTTTGCTTTCAGAAGGTAGGACCAGCTAACGGGATAGCTAAACAGTCCGCAGAACGAGCTAATCACTCGGTTGCTGGGCACTACCTGTTGTTGCATTTTACTGTCTGAGCTATAGCTAGGCTGCCTCCAAACAGTGGCTATATGTGGCTAGGCACCAGACTAGTGTATGCTTCCTTAAGTGAACATTCTTTTTCCACCGGAGCACAGCCGTTCCTCAACCACGGAGCAGGCTAAGCAACCGGTCACAATGTGCATGTGTGGTAACAAAATAGCTGTAGCAGCCACCCACGCTGCACATGCTGCGTGCTCAGGGATGCAACATGTCCGGGACACATTCACATTACCGGTTAAATGTGAACATTTTGCACGCTCTCTGTCAAAACTTGCCACTATCAACTAGCGCACCAAGCTAGCCCGTCAGCTGAGGATCCCATGCTGGGGGAATCCTCTCCTCCATCACAGGACTTGGTGGGAAGCACCAGGAGAGACACCATTCTCCCCAGAACCAGCTGGGGTGATCACATGGATGAGGTATTCCCACTTTCTCAACCTGTCGAGCTACGAGGCCGACCTGTGGGCGGACAAGTGTGAACTCGTAGGGAATTACTCAGACTTGGATGACCAATCCATAAGCCTCAGCTCTGATGAGGACGAGCAGGACGTCAGACCGCTTTACATCCCATAGACTGCAAAACCAATGGAGATGAGTTGAGCCAGCAGCGGGTCACAATCCCATCTGCTGGCTCAGACCTGCATGAAGTGTGTAGGAGAGCAGCTGCAAACCTTGGCATCTCGTGGCCAGAAGCCCTCACCGAGACCACCACATCTCGTTATGAGAGAAAGCAGCTCCCGAGGGCCAAAACCTCCACCAGACAATTTCTGCCGGTTTTTCTTGAATGCCTAGAATAGGTGACCCGTTCATGGAGCAATCCTCTATCCACTAAGAACCTCGTCCAGGGAGGGTCAGCGCTAGACTGGGTTGAAATGGAAGGGAACGGCTTCTCCCACCTCCCTCCAGTGGAACCTCTCGTGACTTCTCACCTCCACCCAGCCCAGAAGTCCACCATGACCTCTGTGAGCACTGCCCTGCCCTCCAAAAATGACTGTTTCCAGTCCTCCGTAATGGAAAAAGCTATAAAGCAGTGGCCATGTTGGTGAGAGCACTAAATGCATCGTCTCTACTGCTTGCCTACCAGGCTGAGCTACAAGACGACATTTCTTCCTCACCCACAACAGAGCTGTGGGATGAGCTGTGCATGGTCACGGACCTCAGCCTCCATCTACACAGGTGTGCCGTGCAGTCAGCTGGCAGAGCCATGGTACTGATGGTTGCTCAGGAGAGAGCCAGGTGGTCGAACCTGTTCAGCTTGCCTCCAAGAGAGCAGACCCAGCTCCTCAACATCCCCATGGACCCAAGACGCCTATTTGGCCCAGTGGTTACTACTATGTAAAAGTGGTGTGAGGAGAAAAAGAGAGAAGGGGAAGCACTTCAACTGTGTCTACCAGGAAGGTGCCCCCTCCTCCCCCCACTGCACCACAGCAGATGTTTGTCCAGGCAGTTTTCCGTGCAACACACTGCATTTACAAATACCAACCACTGCTCAAACTGCCGGTGAATGACCACGGTCTGAAGCCACAGGAGCTCACAGGTGCATGGGCAAAGAAACCCTTCACCACCAGTGTGATGCCAGGGGACCAAGCCACTCCTCCTGCCACCCTGGGGGCTAAGAAAAAGAGACGTGCTCCCTAGGACACTATCTGTGGGGAGAGAACACAGGCCCAGCCAGACACCTGCTCTTCCCCACCTAAAAGATGCTTTGTTCTGGGTGTGTTCCAAACCCCAGAAAAGGTGTGCAGAAGTCATGTTGGCATTCACAGTTCACGGCCACAACAAAAAGAGGAGGATCAGGCCTGCAGAGAGCTCTGTAGAGCCCCAGCTGAGTCTCACAAAAACACAGGTAACGAGTGGAGGACAGAGGAGCCTCTTAAAGAAGAAGTTACAGGTCTGTGAGAGCCAGAAATCTTGCTTGTTTGTAGGTGACCAAATACTTATTTTCCACCATAATTTGCAAATAAATTCTTTAAAAATCAGACAATGTAATTTTCTGGATTTTTTTTTCTCATTTTGTCTCTCATAGCTGAGGTATACCTATGATGAAAATTGGAGACCTCTCTCATCTTTTAAGTGGGAGAACTTGCACAATTGGTGGCTGACTAAATACTTTTTTGCCCCACTGTATTCGATCTGCAAGGTCTGAACAGACACTTGAGACAGTTCAAATTCAGAATGCTCACACATTTGGCACTAACACGCTTTGTGTGTCACCGGGATTGGATGGTCTGCATAGATTTAAAAAACGCATACTTCCACGTTCCTATTTATCCTCCTCATAGAAAATAATTCGCCTTTCAAGGAAAGGTGTATCAATATGCGGTGCTCCCGTTCGGCCTCTCTCTGAGCCCACGAGTGTCACGGTGCTCCCTTCGGGGGGAAGGACAGGACCCACTCGCCAGGTAAAAAGCAAACATTATTTATTATAAAGAAACACAAAATGCAGCTCGAGGCTGGAAAAAATAACATGAACTGCACGGCAGGATAAATGTGGAAAACAAACCTAAACCATCAGCAGCTATGTGTGAAAAAAGGTAAAAAAAAAACAACCAACTAATAAGATGAGCCTTTATTAGTCCCACAATGGGAAAATTCCAGATTGACTTCTTGCAGTTAGAACTAAACAGTAGATTGCCAGAATGATTGTGAGACGAGTGCAGCAATAAACAGGCAGGCAGTGACAGTTAACACAATCAGTAACAGTTGCGAATAACTAACAACACAAAGGGCAACTAATGAGGAGCAGAAGTAACTGAAAGTGCTGTCACTACAGATAAACCTGAAATAATAATAATCAAGTCAGTGGCGGTAATGCACCTGTGAGCTGGTTGCCAACCTCCAATCAAATCTAAAAAAAAAAGAAGAAGAAGAGAAACAGGATAATAATAATAATAATACTGACAATGATAATAATAATGAGTCCAAAAGGGAACAAAAAGTGTGGACAGAGGCTACAGCCCTATTCAGACCACTACGCAAGAGGATTGCGCTTAGCAACCTACATAGACGATTGGCTGCTAGCAGCACAATCGCTGGAGCAGATTTGGTTGCATACCAGGCTGCTTATCACACAACTGACAGAGCTAGGTTTTACTATAAATGAAGAAAAAAGTGTACTGACTGCAACACAAAACATCATGTTTATAGACCTGTCCCTAGACTCAGTTGCCCTGAAGGCATGTCTAACAATGGAAAGGTTGGAAGCCTTCCAGGCTTGTCTGGCACCTTTTTGCAGAGGGGCTCTGCTAAAATTCAAACTGCGTCTCAGGTTGCTGGGCCTTATGGCATCAGCACTGGTAGTGACAAGGTTAGGCCTTCTTTATATGAGGACCTTTCAGAGGTGGGTTGTGTCGCTCAGGCTGGACCCAATGTGTCACGGTCACAGCAAAGTTTTAATCACTTCAGCCTGCACTCGCACCCTGAATCCATGGAGACGCTCACCTTTTTTGCTAGCCAGTATCACCATGGGAACAGTGTCGGTGAGAAAGGTGATTACAACAGATGTCTCTCGTCTGGACTGGAGATCCACACATGAAGGCAGAACAGTGAACGGCACATGGAGCACACAAATGCAGTCAGTTGTCTGGAACTCATGGCCATTTTTATGGCTTTAAAACAATTCATGCCCCATCTATAGGGACACCATGTTTTGGTCAGAACAGACGACGACGGTGGTGTCATACATCAACAGGCAGGAAGGGCTGTGCTCTGCTCATCTGCACACGTTGGCACACAGACTGATTATGTGGAGCAGCATTCAACTGCCCACTCACGTACCAGGTGTTCTGAATCGGGGGGCCGATCTGTTGTCAAGGGGCAACCCCCGCTACAAGGACTGGGAACTCCACAGTAGGTAGTAGCCCAAATTGGAGCGATACGGCCAGGCCGAGGTTGATCTCTTTGCAGCGACAGAGAATGCTTGGTGCCCGCTGCTTTTATTCCCTGACAGATCGGCGTGCTCCGCTGGGGTTGGACACGTTAGCACACGAATGGCCACACGTCCTCTTGTACGCCTTTCCCCCGTTAGAGCTGATCACTCCTACTCTCGCCAGACTGTGGTAGAGGGGTTGATCTCTGATCCTAAAAGCTCCCCGCTGGCTATGGAAAGCCTGGCTAGCAGAGATATTTCAGCTGCTGTACGATCAGCCATGGGTCTTGTCGTTGTGGAGGGATCTCCCGTCACAGGCACAGGGCGAGATTTTTCATCTTCACCCAGCGCAAATGTGGCCTGTGAGAGGATGAACATGACCACTAGTGGACTCTCACCTAGTGTCATCGCCACTATTCAGAATGCAATGGCATCCTCTACACGCTTTGCATTTGACTGCAAATGCGTGCATTTGAGAACTGGTGTAGAAAGGCAGGCGTGGTGGCTTTTCAGAGCCTCATTCCTGTCATTCTGACATTCCTGCAGAAGTTGCTGGATAAAGGCCTGGCCTCCTCCTCAGTCAAGGTGTATTTAGCTGCTATTTCAGCATGCCACATTGGCTTTGGAAACAAAACTGCAAGACACCACCCATTTGTTTGCCAGTTTATGAGAAAAGTGTGGCGTCTGCGACCAGTCACGAGGAGTCTAACGACTGCGTGGTACCTCTTTATCCTTTTTTTTTTTTTTTTTTCCTTTGAAAGACAAAAGTAAAATAGAAAGATGTCTTTACCTTCTTTACATGTTTCAACTGCACTGCAGCCTTCATCAGAAGAGTCAGCTGATTGCTGCCAGGTGACATTTATCAGCTGATTTTCGTAGGCGGGGCCAGCTCAGCAGATCTGTCAGATCCGCTGAGCCGGCCCCGCCTCCCGCCGTCAGATGGTCTCTGGAGAATGTGGTCCCAGGTGTGAGAAAGCATAAAGGCCCCCTCATCTCGGTTCATGGTGTCTTTTCCCCGCTTTCTGATCTCTATTGCCTCCTTGATCCAACGTTTGTGTCTGTTGCCTATCTATCTATCTATCTATCTATCTATCTACCTATCACAACGCACACTCACGGACACGGAGAAAACAGTGCTGAACAGAGGACTGAACTTCGCCATCACACCAGCCAGAATCCCCCATGAAGAATACATCCTCGCAACAGAACTGGCATGTGAAAAAATCCAGGACCAAGGAGAAAAAGCATCACTCCGGAACGCAGTCGCAGGAATCCTCAAAACGGCCAAATTACCACAAAGCAACGTTACAAGAAAAGAAGAAAAAGCATTAAACTCACTCAAGACAGATAAAACGATCACAATACTCCCAGCAGATAAAGGCAGAACAACAGTAATTTTGGACACGGAAACATACGAAAAACAGATGGAAACCATGTTGGCAGACAGTAACACATACGAAATCATTAAAACAAACCCGACAGAAGAAAAGAAAAAAATGCTCAAAGCCCTTCTAAAACCTCTATTAGAAAGCAATAAAATCACAAAGGACGCATATGATCACCTGATCCCCACAGCCAGCATCACCCCTCGGATTTATGGAACACCGAAAATACATAAAAAGGATATCCCACTGCGGCCAATAATAGACAGCATTGGATCAGTCACATACAACTTATCAAAAGCCCTAGCTGAAATCATCAAACCCCTCCTTGGACTATCAGACTTTCACTGTAAAAATTCAAAAGAGCTGGCACAAGAACTCAAAGACATAAAAATAGAATCAGACGAGATCCTCATCTCACATGACGTCATCTCTTTATTCACAAAGACTCCTATTGACGTCACACTACATATAGTGCAAGAACGCCTCAACAAGGACAGTACCCTAAAAAGACGCACCAACCTCACAGTCCATGACATATCCAAATTACTACAGTTTGTTGCAAAATCCACTTATTTTCAATTCAGAGGAAAAATCTACAAACAAAAAGAAGGATTTGCAATGGGAGACCCACTATCAGCCATCATGAGCAGTTTTTTTATGGAGGATCTGGAAAATAAAGCCATCAACACAGCACCCACAATATGCAAACCCACCCTTTGGAAGAGATACGTAGATGACATTCTGGAAAAAATAAGGAAAGGACATACACAAGAACTCACTGACCATCTGAACAGTACAGACAGTACGGGGAACATAAAATTCACACACGAAGAGGAGGAAAATGGCACCATAGCCTTTCTGGACATGAAAATCCACCACAACGAGGATGGCAGCATAAAAATCACAGTCTACAGGAAACCAACCCACACAGATCAATACCTACTTTGGACATCGGAACACCCCACAGCACACAAGCTATCAGTCGTCAGGACATTATATGAAAGAGCCACCATCATCACGGAACAAGAAGACAGACAGGAAGAGGAAAACCACATAAAACATGCACTTATACGCTGCCAATATCCAGTATGGGCCATAAACAAAGGGAAACAGCAAGTCAAAAACAAAGAAAATAAACAGGACACAAGACACAGAACAAAAGCTGAAATCAAAAACAAGGAAACCATAACTATACCATACATACGAGGGATCACGGAACCAATTCAAAGGATCATGAAAAAATACAAAATAAACACAGCAGTCAAACCACACAAAAAATTAAGACAGTTATTAGTACACCCCAAGGACAGAATAGAACAAGACAATAAATGCAATGTATTATATGAAATATCATGCAGATCATGTAACAAAACCTACATTGGAGAAACCGGAAGATTATTCACCACAAGAAAAAAAGAACACCAAAAGGAATGTGAGAAGGAAACGCAAGGACGACTCACAAGATCACAAAAAGAAAAAGCAGAACAAGAAACATTAAAATCAGCTATATCGGACCACTGCAAAAGAAATAATCACATCATGGACTGGGACAACACAAAAATTATTGGATCGGAGAGCAACAGACACAAACGTTGGATCAAGGAGGCAATAGAGATCAGAAAGCGGGGAAAAGACACCATGAACCGAGATGAGGGGGCCTTTATGCTTTCTCACACCTGGGACCACATTCTCCAGAGACCATCTGACGGCGGGAGGCGGGGCCGGCTCAGCGGATCTGACAGATCTGCTGAGCTGGCCCCGCCTACGAAAATCAGCTGATAAATGTCACCTGGCAGCAATCAGCTGACTCTTCTGATGAAGGCTGCAGTGCAGTTGAAACATATAAAGAAGGTAAAGACATCTTTCTATTTTACTTTTGTCTTTCAAAGGAAAAAAAAAAAGGATAAATAATTGAAAGAAGACAAAATGAACCTGTTTGACGTATTGCGTGGTACCTCACTGTTGTGCTGGACAGTTTATCATGCCTACCTTTTCAGCCCCTCCACCAGGTTGACCTCAAAGCATTCTCCTTAAAAACTGTGATACTGCTAGCGTTGGCTTCTGCTAAGCGCGTGAGTGACATTCATGCATTGTCGGTGAACCCATCATGTATGCAGTTCTGGGCAGGAGTCTCTAAGGTTGTACTCAAACCTAGCCCTGCTTTTGTGCCAAAGATTTTCAGTCCTGTGGTTTCTTTCCACCCGATTGAACTGTTGGCCTTCTGTCATCCTCCCTTTTCTGGTGAGGAGCATGAGAGGCTTAATGCACTCTACCCTGTCCATGCACTACGTGCATATGTGGTCAGGACAGCTGGGTTTAGAAAATCTGATCAGCTGTTTGTGTCATGGGCCGCATCCATTCTGGGAAAACCCATCACGAAGCAGCGTCTAGTGCACTGGATTGTGGAGGCTATTGTCAAAGCATATGAGTGCAGAGGCCTACAGCCCCCACCAGGTCTGCGTGCTTACTCCACACGCGGTATGGCAGCATCGTGGGCACTCTTTCGTGGTGTCTCTGTGAAAGAAGGTTGTGCAGCCGCCAGCTGGGCGACTCCACACACCTTCACAAGATTCTACAGGTTAGCTGTTACTACACCGTTGCTGTCGCACAGTGTTGGAAGTGTAGGATCAGCATGTCACAGGTCGTAATGGTACTTGGTCTGAGAGTAAGCTGGTCTAGCAATACGGAAGCTGGCACATCCCATACTGAGATACTGAGATGAATGTTGAAAGAGAATGACAGGTTAAAGGGTTAACCAGGTTCTCTGAAACATGAGTGAGGTATCTTACCAGACCCCCCTCCTTGCCTGGAGCAAGGAAGAGGTGAGGTTACAAGACTAGGGGCTTGCGTCACGGTCAGACTCTTATATGAAGAGGTGGCTCCTCCTCCAGCGAGGAGACGTCATGCTGTCTGCCAGTCAGAGACTGGCATAATGTTATAGGGCTTCTGGGGACATCGTGTGGAAGCGTGTCCCATAATGAAATACCTCACTCATGTTTCAGAGAACCTGGTTAACCCTTTAACCTGTCAATTTGATGACAGGAAGATTTATCCAGATCCATATAAAGACACGGTAACCGGTGGGTTAAAATCAGTTTCTCTCCTGTATGCTGTTTTATTTTCAACTCTTTAAATGATCGTGGGAAATATTGTTCATTGGTGTTCAGTTTGGCTAACAAACAGGACCTAGGGACCATTAATGAATGAAATCATTTTTATTGGACACCAAAAGCCCACCAAGCACTCCCCCCCCAAAAAAATCAAATCATTTTTATGTTAATATTTAACAATAAATAGCCATTCTTGTAGTAACTAAAAAGACACACAACTCCTAAATAACACATTTAATCACATTGTATCTAACAGGACTAAGTGCCATCAAGTCAACAAACGAGACACTTTTACAAATACTTGTGACACTTTTATAAATACAAGGGGGGGCTGAAAAGTTCATAGTGGTCAAATTTGACCAAATGTGGTTTACTTTTCAACCGCAGGGATCCAAGCACTGCCACACTGATGGAAGAAGTGTGTGGACCGAAGGGGAGGCCATGTTGAAAAGTAAACCATATTTGGTCATAGTGGTCAAATTTGACCACTATGAGCTTTTCAGCCTATGGACTTTTCAGCCCCGCTCATACTTGCAATCCATTCCTTTTAATTTGATGTCATTATTTTGGCTTTTTTGTGTCCTATTTGATGCCATTTGTTGTTGATGCTGGGGTCAGGATGTGTCGTCATCTTTTCTTGGTTAGATTTCATCATGCTGAATGAGGCTGGTGTTGTGTTGTCTTGAATAAGGTGTTGGTCAGCATAGTGATGCTTTCTTGGGGCTTTGCAAGAGCTGCATTTAATATCCATGGTGCTGAAGACTCGGGGTCCTTGCAAGTATAGGTGTGTGTCTCTTCATGATAAATTGCCTCCTCGGTGGGATCACCCATGAGCCGCTACTACTAAACCATTGCTAGGACATTGAGCCTTGGTGGAGGTATGCATTCATGGATCACCTCCAAAATGCAATGGGTTCGTGTAGTCCAAGTGCCACCTGTGGTGAAAATTTCATCAAACTCTATCTAGAAGTTTTGGAGTAATGTTGCTAACACATTGTGAAAAGATAGAGCCTTGGTAGAGGTATGTGCTCTTGGATCATCAGCAAAGTGTAATAATCTCTAGCCCAAGGACCACCTCTGGTGAAAATTTTATCTAAATCCATCCAGTATGTTTTGTGTAATCCTGCTGCACAAATACAAACAAGGTCCTTGGTGGAGGTATGCACTCTCAGATTACCACCAAAATCTAATCATCAGTTCCCCATGCCATTACACACCTTTCCTGAAAATTTAATCAAAATGTGTCCATAACTTTTTGAGTAATGTTGCTAACAGACAGACAGGCAAACCGACACAGGCAAAAATATCAAGTCCTTGGCAGGGGTAACAATAGGTTTCCCACAGCACAGATGCTTGGAACCCTAATTAAACACAGCCAACTGTTGGTTATGCAGTAATGGACATTGAGATTGAAGGGTTCAAGATGGACAATTGTGGAATTTTTATTGTAATCGATGAATTTTCATCTAACCTTCTAATTGCTGGCGTGAATGTGATTAGGGCATGTTGGGACACTGTTTTATAAAGACGCACAGAAGCCACTCTCCTTTTCTTGCAATAACTCAAAGTCTCAGCAGGTGTGGAAAGAAGCTTTCACAGTGTGTCAAAGAACAGCCATCACCATGGAAGATGGTTTCTGAGACTATGTCTGGCCAGCCAGGAAACAAGGATTCACTGTCCCAATCCACAGTGAGATTACTGCCTGGGGTTGGGCTGGCCCTGTGGGAAAGAGCTACTATGCCCTGGTCGAAACCTTGGAGGAACCCAACTCAGTTTCGGTGGCCTGGACTCTGGCTGTAGTTAAAGACGGTAGAGTACCAATAAGCATTTGTAATCTGAATAACTTTGGTGTCCCTATAGGCCATTTCCAGAAGATTGGGAAGCTGTATCAGGTGGACGACACTGATGTTCATGGGGCCCGTGACTTCATCCTAACCCCTGATGCTGATGGTGTGGTAGAGGTGGATCTGGTAGAGATGACTGAACCTCAGATGAGCCCAAGTAGTGCTGTACAGAGGCTCGGGGAAAGGCCTGATTTGGCCAAAGAGCAGCAGGGTAAGCTTGTAGTGCTGCTAAATAAATGGGACAAAGTTTTTTTTCAAGCATGAAGAAGACTATGGTAGAACAGATGCTGTGAGGTACGCCATACCCACAGGTGATGCCTGCCCTATAAGGGAAAAGTTCCACTCTTTGCCCCCCTTAGTGTATAAAAAAATGAGATCACTGTTGGCTGACATGCTAGAAGGGGGAATTATAGTAACTGAAAGCTCCAGCCCATGGGCAGCACCCATTGCAATGGTAAAGAAGAAATATGGGAGCTGGAGGTTCTATGTGGACTATAGAAAGCTAAATGCAATTATTCACAAAGACGCTTTCCCCCTTCCCAGGATTGAAGAGACATTGACATCCCTCTCGATAGCTGATTGGTTCTCCACGCTGGATCTGGCCAATGGGTATTGGCAAGTGGACGCTCAAGTAGGTTCATTTTGTCTTCTTTTAATTATTAACCCTTTGTTCTTATTAAAGACAAAAATAGAAAGGAGATGTCTTTACCTTCTTAACATGTTTCGACTGTGCACTGCAGCCTTCGTCAGAAGAGTCAGCTGATTGCTGCCAGGTGTCATTTTATCAGCTGACTTTCATAGGCGGGGCCAGCCAAGCAGACCTGTCAGATCCACCGAGCCGGTCCCGCTTTCGCCGTCAATCTTCCTATGTCCATAGCCAAACATTTTCACAGTGCCCGCTACAATAGGCTTTTTTGGAAAAAGTTTTCTTTACCATGGACACACTTAGTATGGATTTTGCAGCTCCTGAGTCCACCATGAGTGGCACGTCAATTCCATCTAGCTGCACCGCATACCATTGTAGCGGCCAATTCTTTGCACCTGCTACACACATCAAGGCTACACCCACGAGTCCCAAATCCATTGTCTTCTTGGTGGTGGTGCAAACCCTAGCCAGGTGATTAGCTCGACCGCAGTTGTAACACTTTTTTCCTTAGCAGGGCAGCCGGACTAGCCTGTCCGATGATGAGAAGAGCCACAGCCACCACACAGTCACCACAATGGCAGGTTTCCATTCCTGCCCGTGCCACAGTCCGCCACCATGTGGGAGTCTGCCCTGAGTAGAAAACTGGGTTGCTATCGGCCTGACGAGGAGAGGGAACTTGGATGGCTAGGTCTTCATTAGCCAGTACTTGCATTCCTAGATGGGTAGTGGACTCGATTTGGCTAGCCATTTGCATCACTTGACTTAGCGCAAAATCATCCTTTGTTAGCAGTAGCTTCTCCTTTAGCCACTTGTTGCTCATGCTATATGCTAGCTTGTCACAAATTAGCTTTTCTTCCAATGGCCTGAAGGGGTACGTATTCTCTAGGTTACGGCGCTCCATAAGATAATGATGCATGGACTCACCCGCTTGCTGACAGCAGTCGAAGAATCTGTATCTTTGTGCCATGATGTTACACTTGTCAACAAAAAATTCATCCATCATGCACAAACACTTGTCCAAAGAGTCCGTGCTACCCAGCGCGCGAACGACTCGCTGTCCTTCTTTGCCGAGGAAATAAATCAGGATGCTCTTCTGTCTATCTTCGTCAGCGCCACCCAGGCCAGCCGCGACGATATAGGCATCAAACTCCTCCAACCAGTGGTGCCACAGTATGGCTGGCACACCCGGTGACTCCAAGAACGGAGGTAGTGGTCTTGCGCATGCCCCCATGGTTTAATCCTCAGTCGCCAAATGTTATATATCAACAGAGCGAGATGTGAGCCATTGTATGTCGCGTAACGAACTGAACTTTATTGACATAAGTGACACTTATATACAGTGGCCGTAGCCCACCTGACCTCACCACATTGTGTGCCCGGTGCCGGCTACAGCAAGCCTCAAAGGCCAAATTCCCACACAACATTACAGACATGTTAACAAGAAAAAAAAAACTTGATTTTTGGCAGAATGTCACTTTAAATTTTGGCCACTGAATATCACAGTTCATCATGACTTGTGTAGTATCTAAAGGGCCTATATCATGCTATGTTAAGCCTTTCAGAGTAAACTATATGCATGTATGTGATAGTATATTACCTTTGGTACACTGGAGAATGAATTTCTTATGAAATATGAGTTATTTTCGCGAGCCCGGAAGGAAGATGCCTCGATCTCTGAGGCTCTGCGTCTCCTTCTTGTGGCTGCCGCCCATTTCATGACGTAACCCCTGAGCCGGTTGCTGCAGCGTGTCGGTGGGTTCCGCCCACGAAAACAACATCTACAGTAAACTTTAGAAAAGATGGATGAGCATGTTGAACTCTTTAGCCTACTGTTATTATTTTAGCCTATAATATTATTCTTATGTAGTGTATGGTTAATCACGTTTAATATTATGATTTTAGCCTCTGCATTCTGGTCTATTTTGACCATTTCTGACGAGTAGGCTCTTCTTTAGGAAGGCTGAACAAACTCCTAAATCTCTCACAGCCAAAGACACATTTATGCCACTTAGAAGTCATTGTCTTATGTAAAAAAGCAAATAGTTGTTGTCACTGAGCAGATTAGGTGCGAGAGGAACTACTTCTTCACAGCGTCAATGCTAAAGTGAAAGAGTTTTGCCGATCACCACTCCGTTTGCTGCACGGAGAAAGTGGGTGTGTGCGTTAGCCTGGAGGCGGTGCTAGCAGCACAGGCACTTCCTGGAGTGGGCGGCTCACCCACATTCATACGTATGAACGTGGGGACCCAGTCATTATCAGGGACAGGGCGGAGCAGCAGCTCAGAGAGCAGGGTTGAGGAGGAATACTCAGAGATGTGTGAATGGAGCAAAATACCACTTTGGGGGTGTTTTTGGTGAGGAATTAACATTATAACATGCTTAAAAGCTCAAAAAAAAAGTCAATTTTGCATGATATAGGCCCTTTAAATAATCAAATGTGGACTCTAGACAGGATGCCTGGGAAGATTAACTCTTAGTTTGGCAAGATTTCCTGGAGAGATTGCGCCCCTAGTGGCACAGTGCAGCACTGCGCCGGTCAAGTGATGTTATACAACGTGCCAAGCACTCAGTACACTCCCGTTGTACTGAGAATGCCACTTCACAAGGTGGCAGACACGTATAACTTACTGATCTTGCCTTGGATGAATTATGGCCGACATAGAACCATCCATATTTACACTAGAGAGGAAGAAATTTTTCTTCTTCTACTTTTTTTTAGGTTAGACAAACACATATGGACGTTCCTGATCGCTCTGTGCACGTACTTCGTCGTGGACAGAGGAGAATTTGCTCCCAAATTTGCCAACTATGATTCAAAAAAGAGATTATTTAGCTTATGAAGGAAGGTAAATGTTTATATTTTGTTATAACAGAGGGTGCGCGAAGCTGTTTGATTTCACCTGCCATCAGCCACAGAGCCATGTGACCAGGGAAAACAATCACTCCGATGATTCCGACTTTTGTGTCGTTTTATAACATAAATAGCGGCAGAATAAAAGTGAAATTGAGGTGGAATAATCCTAACAGTTTCTGGATGTGGTAGAGAAAGCTAAAATGACCGACAGAAGAGGAAACATCGACCAGAATGGATGAAAATGGACGCAGTGAGAGCCGCCTTCACCAGCGGTAAGTGAGGAATATGGCTTGTTTTGTTTACATTGTAGTGCATTGTACTAATTTTCTGGTTCATATACTTTGAAGATAAGATAACAAAATTCCCGAAACAAGAAACAGTGACCAAAAGCAGAACCATTCTTTGTGTAAATATGTCCAAAGTCCACTTTTGACTGATTTATGTAATTCGATATGGCTGCCGCAGCATTATGCACATTAGATGTATAAATTCACTCCTATCTCAAACTTTGGATCATATTCTACATCTTTCTAATTGACAGTAAGCCATTATCTCTTACCACTTTCAAGTTATAGCCTTGGAAATCTCTGACATCTGATCTGAATATTTTCTTGAAAAAATCTTGACCACTCTTAACCACTAGGGGGTTGTGTCATAATTTGGTGCCTGTGACAGTTAAAAGGTTTGAAGACACTCTCTCAACTACAAATAGGACAAAAATTTGGTTATGAGATTAATTTTGCTCAAAGCTAAAGATGGTCACACAGAAATAAGCTTATAGGTGTGGACTGATTTGTGTCCTTAGGATTCTCGGACCTTTGTTATCATGAATCAGAGTCACTATCAGAAAATTTGTCAGAAAAAACTACCAGCCCATATTTTGGGCTTACACTGTTTTAAGTGTAATGAATAACACTGTATGGAGATGTGACTTGTTCTACATTTTGAGATTTAAAGAAATTAAGATAACAGACAATTGAGAATAATTTAATACATTCTCATGGAATGAATATAAGAATGTAGGGTGTAACTGTAGGTCAGTGATTCAGATAGTGTTTAGACCAGCAGAGAAGGGGCCCTGATGGCCCACCTCTGCTTTAACATTACCATCTTAACATAAAAACCTGCTAGCCTTCTCAAACTGCAACTTTTTTGACAGATTTTTGCCCCAGTCACTCAACCCTATCTGTGTCACTCATAAATCAATTGTGCAAAATTGTCTGCTCGATCTTTAAAGTTTACAGTGGTGTGAAAATGTGTTTGCCCCCTTCCCAATTTCTCTTTTTTTTTGTATGTTTGTCACTCTTAAATGTTTTAGATCATCAAACAAATTTAAATATTAGACAAAGATAACACAAGTAAACACAAAATGCAGTTCTTAAATAAAGGTGTTTATTATTAAGGCAAAAAAAAAAAAATCCAAATCTACATGGCCCTGTGTGAAAAAGTGATTGCCCTCTAAACCTAATAACTGGTTGGGCCACCATTAGCAGCAACAACTGCAATCAAGCATTTGCGATAACTAGTAATGAGTCTTTTACAGCACTGTGGAGGAATTTTTACCCACTCATCTTTGCAGAATTGTTGTAATTCAGCCACATTGGAGGGTTTTCGAGCATGAACCGCCTTTTTAAGGTTATGCCACAGCATCTCAATTGCATTCAGGTCAGGGCTTTGACTAGGCCACTCCAAAGTCTTCATTTTGTTTTTCTTAAGCCATTCAGAGGTGGACTTGCTGGTGTGTTTTGGATCATTGTCCTGCTGCAGAACCCAAGTGCGATTCAGCATGAGGTCACGAACAGATGGCTGGACATTCTCCTTCAGGATTTTTTGGTAGACAGTAAAATCCATGGTTCTATTTACCATAGCAAGTCTTCCATGTCCTGAAGTAGCAAAACAGCCCCAGACCATCACACTACCACCACCATATTTTACTGTTGGTATGATGTTCCTTTTCTGAAATGCTGTGTTACTTTGACGACAGATATAATGGAAGACACACATTCCAAAAAGTTCAACTTTTGTCTCGTCAGTCCACAGAGTATTTTCCCAAAAGTCTTGGGGATCATCAAGATGTTTTCTGGCAAAACTGAGAGGAGCCGTTATCTTCTTTTTGCTCAGCAGTGGTTTTCGTCTTGGAGCTCTACCATGCAGGCCATTTTTGCCCAGTCTCTTTCTTACGGTGGAGTCATGAACACTGACCTTAACTGAAGCAAGTGAAGCCTGCAGTTCTTTGGATGTTGTTGTGGGTTTTTTTGTGACCTGTTGGATGAGTCATCGCTGTGCTCTTGGGGTGATTTTGGTCAGCCGGCCACTCGTGGGAAGGTTCACCACTGTTCCATGTTTCCACCATTTGTAGATAATGGCTCTCACTGTGGTTCACTGGAATCCCAAAGCTTCAGAAATGGCTTTATAACCTTTTCCAGACTGATAGATCTCAATTACTTTGTTTCTCATTTATGCCTGAATTTCTTTAGATCGCAGCTTGATGTGTAGCTTTTGAGGATCTTTTGGTCTACTTCACTTTGTCAGTCTGGTCCTATTTAAGTGATTTCTTGATTGAGAACAGGTGTGGCAGTAATCAGGTCTGGGTGTGGGTAGAGAAATTCAACTCAGCTTTCCAAAGATGTGATAAACCACACTTAATTGATGTTTTAACAGGGAACGCAATCACTTTTTCACACAGGGCCATGTAGGTTTGGATTTATTTTTTTTTACCTTTAATAATAAACACCTTCATTTAAAAACTGCATTTTGTGTTTACTTGTGTTATCTTTGTCTAATATTTAAATTTGTTTGATGATCTGAAACATTTAAGTGTGACAAACATACAAAAAAAAGAGAAATCAGGAAGGGAGCAAACACTTTTTCACACCACTGTATATGTGACTAACATCTGCTTCTACAGTCAACAGACAAAACAACATGGAGTTAAGTAATACTTGCATAAAACCCCATTAAGAAAACATGCAAAGATGTGTAATATTCAGAACACATGTTGGTTTAGTCTTTACTCATAAATCAACTGCTCCCATATTATCTTAAAATCATAGAGCAGGCCTATTCAATTAGCGACCTGCGGGCCACATGGGGCCCAAAACCAACCTCGGAGTGGCCCAGGCAACGCCAAGGAAATATAGATTTAAGAAAAAAATATGAAGGAATGACGGTCTGCAAGCGCGCACACAAACAACACGTGTGACCGTCATCCATGCGGATTTCAGAAGCACCCCGCCCACGTGAGTGTTCCAGTTGGCAGGTAGGGTGGTTTTCTAGCGTTGCTGTCCGAGAGAAGCCTGAGCTTATTAAAGTACTTTAAATGCGGAAAAAAGCTGAAGAGATATGTAAGTGTGGAGGCATTTATGGTGGTTTTAACCTGCTGGAAATTGGAGCAATAATGAAAAGTCACTTAGCAAACGTGTGGTGAGGCTTCATACTGTATGTAGGGAAAGGCAAGAGTAACTGAATCGCTTAGGATTGACATCACCAGCTACTACAATATCCATCCATCCATCCATGGATGGATGGATGGATATTGTAGTAGATATATTGTATGATATTATGTACCTGGCAAGTTGAGATGACTGAAATTCACGAAGTCAATGATTTTAATCCATCAACAGCCTTCAGACAAACTAAACGTGCCAACATTTGGATTTCAAAATAAGGGAGGTTTTTCCTGCTGTCTGGGTGGTGAGGAGAATTCTAAAAAACTATCTACCTTACTCCTAGCCCCCATAATGCCTTGCGTGAATTATGGATGCAACTTCCAGTATTAGTTTAGAACGTATGGCTGTCACTGAAACGGGACACTTTTCCTCGTTAAAAAACAATGACTTTGGCATCAAAAATATGGGAACACAGCCTTTTGCACCTCAAAAAGAGTAATATACTCATATCACTTCCCACGACTATCGAGGGATGAGAAGATGACCTTAAAAAGTGGCCTTGTAGACAGTAGCTCTGTTAGTTATCTACACTGCTAAGATGCTAACGCTGTAAACAAGTAAAAGCTCTGAGATATATCAACATCTCCACAGCAATAAAGTCAGATGCATTTTGTTAAAAGATGTTGGACATAATCAAATTTACCTTGAAGTAGATATAGAATATAGTCAGAGCCACAAAGAACCACAACACTGTGCTTGGGTGTTTTAATGCCGGGGTAAATACAGACAGCTGCAGCCGTTTGTTTTACCCCGAAATTAAAATGCTCATGCTGCTGTCATGCCACAAATGCTTGTTATTTAATTTAACACGTACAGACATTTTCTGACAATTGTTAAAATTTTTATTGATCTATATTTTGTGATAATTTAAAAATTAATGCATGCTGAAGCTGCTAATTATCAAGTTCATATTGGTCCAAGGCAGTGCAACGAATGCACCCCCCCCAAACTATTTGATATTGTGACATTGCAAGGGTTCACACAATAAGGAGAGATGGCTTTGACGAAACAGGCTTTATTTATACACACTCACAACACAGAATGGAGGGGAAGTCATTTACACAGGCCCTCGTTTTGCTCATGGTTGCACAGACACATGATTTAGCACATATAGGGACAACAATGCTATCACAACTGGTCTTGTTACACAGTTATAATGGCACACACGAATAACGCTTAGAACACACAGATACAGTATTTAAATCCTCCGCTGTGCAAGCATGCCGAGAGACTCCCGCCCCCTTATCACAGCTCTGACGTTACACTGTCCCCCCAGGACTGGTTTCTGTCCCCAGAATAATAACGTCCAACTCAAAAGTCCAACACAAATCCGTCCAGGTGTCGGAGCGGTCGCCGTTGTCGGTGACCAGCACGCACAGGCCTGTTGTTGTCCATTCGCGCCTCGGCCCGGGTATCCGGTCGGGATGAAGCCTCCAGCTCAACTACCCACGGGGCAGATAGCTGGTACAGGGTGAGACGGTCACGGTGAAGCACCATGACCCGGTTCCTTTTCTGCAGCCTCACCCTGTACACTACATCTGGCAGTCTCTGTAGGACCACGCACGGTCCCGACCAATGGCTCGCCAGTTTTGGTGACAGTCCCTTTTTGCGCTATAGGCAGAAAACCCAGACTCAATCCCCTGGTCCAAAGTCCCTTCCCTGGCAGCGGGAGTGGTATGCCCACTTCTGCTGACTCCCCTTCGCTACCAGGGCCTCCTGAGCCAGTTCATGCACCGTGTGGAGACGTTCTCTCAAGCAAAACAAATAATCTAACCTTGGTTTGCCCTCCACCTCCGGCTCCGGGGGGAGGGAGCGAGCACCAAATCCTTCGGTGTGCGCAGCTCGCGTCCAAACATCAGCACTGCAGGAGTGCACCGGGCAGATTACTGAGCTGCCGTCCGATACGCCCACAGGACAAAGGGCAGATGCAGGTCCCAGTCTCACTGTCGCTGGTCCACTAGGATGGCGAGTTGGGTGGTTAGGGTCCGATTGAAACATTCGACCAGGCCATCGCTCTGTGGATGCAGCGGGGTGGTCCGGGTCTTCCGGATGCCCAGCCACCTGCAGACCTCCCTAAACACCTCGGCCTCGAAGTTCCATCCCTGATCACTGTGCAGCTCCTCAGGTTCGCCAAACCAACAAAACATCTCGTTCACCAGCTTTGATGCTGTGGTGGCGGCACTCTGATCAGGGACCACATACACCTCTGGCCATTTGGTGAAGTAATCCATTGTGACCAGCACGTAGCGGTTCCCCTGATCCGTGGTCGGGACAGGGCCCAGAATGTCCACTCCTACCCGCTCCATGGCTGCTCCCACCCGGTACTGCTGCAAGGGGGCGTGGGATTGTTGAGTCGGCTCTTTCTGAGCCGTGCAGGTATCGCAGCGGTGGACGTGGAGCTCTACATCCTGGCAACATCTGGGCCAGTAGAACCAGGACCAAAGATGCTGCAGAGCCTTCCTCACCCTAAAGTGACCCACCCCCATCGCTCTGTGGACCAACCGGAGCACGTTAGGGCAGAGCCACCCAAGAACCAGCAGCTGCCAGACATGACGCTGCCCAGCTGGAGCCTGCCACTGCCGATACACAACACCCTCGTGACAGCAGAGATTGGCCCACTGGGAATGTAGGGCCTTGGTCTCTGGGTCCAGCGTGGACACAGCCTCCCAGGCGGGCTGCTGGCACTCATCCAGCCACTGCCGAACCCGGGAGACAACCGGATCTCTATCCTGCTTGCTCTGTAGCTGCCGCGCACCGAGGGCCTCTGTGACGTCATCGCTGGGGAGAGCTGACTGATTATGAGAGAAGGAGCTGTGCGCTGCTGTATTATTCCTGCTCACAGCGGTCCGGAGAGCAGCAGCCCTTGGGACAGCTTGGTCTCGGTCCTCTGCTCACTGGCAGTGCCGACAGTCCTCCACAGCACAGGGACACCGAGACAGCGCGTCAGCGTTGGCATGGAGGTGGCCTGCCCGATGCACAATCTGAAAATCATAATCCTGCAGTGCTTCCAGCCATCTCGCCAACTGTCCATCCGGCTCTTTAAAATTCAGTAGCCAGGTCAGGGAAGCATGATCCGTCCTGAGCTGAAACCTTCCCCATACACACACAGGCAAAAATGACAAAGCCCCTGGATGACAGCCAACAGCTTTCGGCAAGTAACACAACAATTCCTTTTGGCTCTGCTGAGAGTGCGGCGGAAAAAAGCAACTGCCTGCTCTCCATGTTCTCCCTCCTGAGATAACACCGCCCCAATGTCCTGGTTGCTGGCGTCTGTGTCCACGATGAAATGGGGGTTCGGGTTGGGATACTGCAGGACGGAGGCTCCGATGAGCACCAAGCAAAGCCAGGAAAAAGCAGCAGCATAGTTCTCACTCCACTCAAATGTGCGGCCCTTCTGTGTCAGCTGATGCAGCAGGCTGGGGATGGTGGCGAAATTCTTCACAAACCTCCTATAATAGGAGGCCAGTCCGAGAAAACTCTGTAACTCTCCCATGTCCCACGGCACTGGCCAGTTTTTCACCGCTGCCACTTTTTCCGGATCGGTGGCGGCTCCCGCTGCGCTGACAATGTGGTCCAGGAAGGTGGTTTCTCACCGAAATAAGTGTCATTTCCATGGGTGCAGCCGCAGCCCGGCCTGTTGGATGGTGTCCAATACTTCCTGGAGGTTGGACAGGGCGCCATCAAAGTCAGCTGCGTGAACCAGCAGGTCATCCAGGTAAACGATGCAGTGGCTCCGGGGCACGTGAGCCAACACTCGCTCCATCAGATGTTCAAAGGTGGCCGGGGCATTGCAAAGTCCAAACGGCATCACCTTCAACTGCCACAGTCCCTGCCCGATGGAGAAGGCTGTTTTGTGGTGGGCCTCCGGTGACAGCTTTACCTGCCAATAGCCGCTGCAGAGGTCTCGTGAGCTGAACCAGCTGGAGCGGGCGATGTAATCCAACGCGTCATTGATGTGGGGCAGAGGGTAGGAATCCTTGCGGGTGACATCATTCAGGCGCCAGTAACCCACACAGAACCGCCACGAACCGTCCTTCTTCTTAACCAGAACCACCGGCACCAACCAGGACCTGCTGGAGGGCTCCATAACATCCACCTCCAGCATTTCCCAGATTTTTTTGTTCTGCCGCTGCCCGCCTTGAAAAAGACAGACGGCGGGGGCAAAGCCGGATCGGCCTGGTCTCACCGTTGTCGATCTGGTGTTTCACCAAGCTGGTTCAGGTGCACTCCTCATCCTTGGCAGCGAAGACATCAATGTAGCAGTCCAACAGTTCCCGCAGCTGGTGTCTCTGTCCCGATTCTGTTCCGCTGCAGCTCTGCTGGAACAATTCCTCGACGCCTGCTGTGTTTCTGCTGACACGTTGACCCGCTCCGCTGTCAGCACCCCCCCCCCCCACCCTGCTGTCTCTGTCGGCGATTGCACTCCCTCTGCTAGTGCTGGTGGTGCTGCTGTGTTCAGTTCTGGCAGCAACCCACCCGGTTTGGTCTGTTCTGGCAGCCTGTCGATCACGCAGGCCCCCGGGTTCGTCCTCTGGGTCCCGCTGCAGAGCGTGATGGTCCGAGCCCCCAGCAGGAGAGACTATCTGGCGGTGTCAATAATTCCACCCCATGCTGTGAGCAGATCGAGTCCAATAATGCAGGGGTCTTGAACGTCAGCCAGCCAGAACAGGTGGTTTGTATTCTGGCTGGCCACCCCCACCACAAAAACTCTTCGCCCTCCCAGTCTGGCGTGCTCACTGGTGGCTATGGTGATGCAGTGCCCAGTGGGTTCCCACCCCTGTGGTTCTGCCTCATCCGTACCGGGCAGCACTCCGGGTTGGACCAGGGAGATGGTAGAACCGGTGTCAATCAAGGCCCAGACTGGCGTGCTGTCCAAGCTGCACTGTAGGTACTGTACATCCCTAGCAAGTGTCCAATTCGGCCCAAACGTGGTGACAGTATATCAGGGAAATTGTCTGTTGGAGGCGGCAGGTCCCCGTCTATACCACCTCGCTCTAGTTTAAAGTCAGCGAGGGAGCAGTTTGTCTCAGGGTGGGTGTCGGGCAGTACCGCGTGATGTGTCCTGGCTCACCACAGCAGAAGCACCCTTCCTCGTGCTGCTGTTGTCGTCTTCTCACTGGCCGTGCTCTCCTCCTCGCTCTCAGCTGTGGCCTGGAAAGCTCTCTGCCTCGACGACGACACATCAGCTGCATAATATATAAACGGTCCCACCCGCTCTGCTTCTGCCACAGCTGTCTCCCAGCTGCTCGTGCCGTGAATCTGGATGTGGTCCTGGAGCCGGATGAAGTGCTGCAGGGTGAGCTTCTCCACCACCCCCAGCTCGAAGTCCGAGTAGCCACGCCGTGTCAGCAGCCGTATGTCCGCTGTGTAGGCTCCCAGGCTCTCTCGGCTGCCTTGCTGGCGGTTGACCAGCTGTTCCTGGGCGTGCTCAGCATTGGCTGCTCTCCCAAACTGCCTCCAGAGCGCTCCTTGTAGTGCTGGCCAGCTGTGACGTTCCTCAGGCCGAAGGTTAGACAATGTGCGGAGAGCCCCACCCTCCAGGGCCAGCGCAACCTATACGGCGGTCTCTTCGGGTGTCCAGCCGTTCAGCTCGGCAGCCAGCTCGACCTGGACCAGATAGTCGTCCAGCAGGGTTTCGCCGCCAAAGCGAGGGAGTTTGGCCCTTTGGTGGATTGGTGGGACGGTCGCCTCCTGGTCGATCGCTGCCCCTAGTCGCAGTGGAATCGCTGGCCTGTCCTGCCCTGAAGTGGGGCCGGTTTGCTCTGCTTGGCCCGCTCTGCCTTGAGAAAGGCAGAAGGCGGGGTATGCTGGCCCCTTTGGGTCCGCTGCTCCATTCATCCCAGCGAGCAGCTCCGGGGGTCGGTGTGTCAGCTCTGTTGTCCATCTCCAGCTGAGTGATGAGCCGCTCGAGCTGCCGAATCTCTGTCCTAATTCTGACTTCCATCTTCTCCGTGATCCCACTTCTGACACCATTGTGACGTTGCAAGGGTTCACACAATAAGAAGAGATGGCTTTGACGAAACAAGCTTTATTTATACACACACTCACAACACAGAATGGAGGGGGGGGTCATTTACACAGGCCCTTGTTTCGCTCATGGTGGCACAGACACATGATTTGGCACATATAGGGAAACAACATTATCACAACTGGTCTTATTACACAGTTATAATGGCACACACGAATAACCCTTAGAACACACAGATACAGTATTTGAATCCTCCACGGCGCAAGCATGCTAGGAGACTCCAGCCCCCTTATCACAGCCTTGACGTTACAATATTTTTCTTCAATCGTTAAGCCTTAGGAAGCAAACTGTTACTATTTTTTATTTACTATTTTACTTCATGCAGCCTTGCATCTGGCGACATATATGACGCATAAACATCAGATCTGTGACATTCATACAAGTGAAAACATACCTGGTGTGCTCTTGTGTCTGTACCACCGATCACACCAACAGTCCTCTTTAGTTTTCATTGTATGATCTACACATTGCTGGTGAGAAGTCTCCATTTATACAGTCTTTGGCACAACTACGAACACCAGCAACAAGTACCAGAACTACCCCAAAACATTCAAAAAATACAAAACTACAAGTGCTGAAATTAGCTGCCACTTGAGTGCAAAACACGTATGTGGACTATACATTAAAATAAATTGGAAAAACTTTTAAAAACGCTATTTTAAATGCCCCCCTACTTCACTCTTGCTGACTGATTTAACACTACTTCAGCCGAAACCGTAAGTTCCGCCCATAATCGTTCCTACAGCGGCACCCCCAGGAATAAGGTGGATAAATATATAGATATATTTTAACAGAAATAACTGCATCTTTGGTCATTTTAGTTAATTTATTCATCCATCCATCCATCTTCTACCGCTGGGGGGGGGGGGGGGGGGCTCGAGCCTATCCCAGCATCTTTGGGCAAGAGGCAGGGTACACCCTGGACAGATCGGCAGTCCATCGTAGGGCCAACACAGCGAGACACACAACCTTTCACTCTCACATTCATACCTAAGGACAATTTTTAAAATCCCCATTTGAGTTAATTAATTTCATTAAATACAATTTTATTAATTTTTTTCTTTGAAATCAGAGTTAAATTACTGTTCTGTTCTGGCTCTGCAAACTTATGGTCAAAAGTATAAATTGTATAAGGAAAAAAGTCAAAATTTTACCACTGCCTGTTTCAAATTTATTAAAAAAACAGTAATTTTATTTAAAAAAACAAAACAAAATTAGCCATAAAATAATCCACAAATTTATAATAAAGTCTCAAATGTACAAGAAAGGTCAATTTTACAAGAGGAAATTATAAATTTGAGGAAAATGGTTTCAAATTTAGATAAATTTACAGAGAAAAGTAGAAAACTATCAGAAATTTTTTATAAATTTTGGAGAAAAACCTCAAACCTTCAAGACTGAAGTCATTACTCAAGTTTTTAAGTGGGTGCTTTTTGCATCCTTAGTTGTACTAGAAATTTTTGGTTGACTGATATGTGTGTGTAATGGAATGTGTAGTTCTAATAAGAGGTTCCTACTCACATGAGGTGATTTAAAACGAATCAAACCACAATGGTGGATGTGGATGGGGGGGGGGTGCACTGAAGTGTTTGACAGTTCATTTTTTATTTAGCTAAATGCACTTTGTGACGTGCTAAGGTCAGTTATGACTAGGATGTAGTATATTTTATTTCAAAAGGAAAACAAATGTTAATGCTACTAACAGCTACGCCGCCATCAGTGTGTGAATGTGTGTGTGAATGGGTGGATAGCAGGATCTGTAAAGCATCATCTGTGGCGACATGGAATAATAAGCGGCGAACTGAGGAGTTTAAAGTGCCTTTATTAAGTCACATCGCCAACACGAGCTCATTCTGGTGCTGTGCAGAGCAGCCCAGAGTGAGCCCTGAAGGGCTCTCAGTAGCGTGGAGACAAATGCAGTCAGTTGAGCAGTAGCAGAGAGGGTGAGTTACAGGATATGTGCGGTATTTATACCAGTTACAGACAATGCATGAAAGAGCATGGGCATTTGCACATGAGAGAGACATACATATCAAATAGGCAGATTGCCAGCACCTGCTCCAGCTTGCAGGACAAAGAGGTGACAAGTCACATCTACATATTGATCTGTCTCTAGGTCACAGTGAGGACAGGACGTGTGAACACAAAGCATGAATGGCACATTAACATCACACTAGTGCTGCGGAAAATAACCAGGAGTAGCGAGCTGTCTGTCCTTAGTCTGTGGGGGTTGTCCCACACTGCTCCCCCCCAGAGGGCTCGGCTGGGGGCCGAGACCTCGATAGTGCAGCATGGCAGCGAGCAGGGAAGGCTCTGTGCCGGTGAAGGTGGAGGGGGGTGGGGGTTGCCGGGGACGGTGAAATCGTCCAGGCCGCGCAAAAATTGCTTGTTGATCCGCGATGTCGAGGGGCTGTCCCGTTGAGTGTGCAGAGATAACAAGAAGAAAAATTAGTCTCTGGCTCCTCTCGTGGCCATGAAGAAAAGCAGGGGCGGCTGTGAGGGAAAAAACAACAGCAGAGGGGCGTGGTGTGTTACCTTAGGTGCGGGCGCAGCCCTAAAGTCCTCGGGAATCGCAAAACAGCTGAATTCCCTATGTGTGCCATGGCTGAGACCATTAACAAATCCTTCGAGCATGCTGCATGCGTGCCTCAGGTGAGTGAGCAACCCTGAAGGGCAGCGGCGAAGGAGGATGCCAGTCTGTGGAGCCGTATGTGTCCCGTGCGTGGTGCGCCGTCCCCGTGACTCCCCGGTGCGTGTGCCGGGGTCCCGTGGGTGGGTGGGCCGCTGGAGAGGAGAACCAGGGTCAGGGAGCTTGCTGGAGATCATCCCTGTTGTCTGTTGCGTCGTTTGGTCGTGGTGCGTTGGAGCGGTGCGAGGAAGTAGACGATCTCTGTCCCTCGGGCTCGTGGAGATGCGTTGGAGCGGTGCGAGGAAGTAGACGATCTCTGTCCCTCGGGCTCGTGCAGCTGCGTTGGAGCGGTGAGAGGGAGGAGACGATCGTTGTCGCTCGTGCGGCCATGGTGCGTTCAGGTCCACGCGCTGCGCTCTCCGTCGGCCCTGGAGGTTGCCGTCGTGGAGTGAGGACGAGGTGCGTGCGCTCTCGTGTGGAGGAGCTGTGAGAGCGGCCGGTCCAGCGTGGATGTGCAGATCTCAGGCGTGCAGATCTCACCGTGAAGCGGTCACCAGTGTTGCCAGAAGGTTGCTTTGCACAAAACATGTGCATGTTCGGGGTCACCAGTGTGGCGACATGGAATAATAAGCGGCGAACTGAGGAGTTTAAAGTGCCTTTATTAAATCACATCGCCAACACGAGCTCGAGAGTCTGTTGGCGATGAATTGTATTGAATTGTATATCAAGGATTCAGTGTACCCCGCCCGGTATGGGGTTACCGGGGCCCCACCCTGGAGCCAGGCCTGGGGGAGGGGCTCGAAGGCTAGCGTCTGGTGGCCGGGTTTCCACCCATGGGACCCGGCCGGGCTCAGCCCGAAGGAGTTACATGGGTCCGCCCTCCAGTGGGCTCACCACCTGCAGGAGGGATCATGGGGGTCCGGTGCTATGTGGATCAGGTGGTGGTCAAAGGCGGAGACCTTGGCGGACTGATCCCAAGCTTTCTAAACTGGCTTTTGGTACGTGGAATGTCACCTCTCTGGTGGGGAAGGAGCCTGAGCTGGTGTACGAGGTTGAGAGATACCGGCTAGATATAGTCGGCCTCACCTCAACACACAGCTCTGGTTCCGGAACCAGTCTCCTGGAGAGGGGCTGGAGCTTGGCCTTTTCTGGAGTTGCCCCAGGCGAGAGGCGACGAGCAGGGGTGGGTATTCTTGTATCGCCCCACCTTGCTGCCTCTATATTGGAGTTTTCCCCGGTGGACGAAAGGGTTGCTTCCCTGCGCCTTCGGGTTGGGAAACGGGTCCTGACCATCATTTGTGCCTATGCACCAAATGATGTTTCAGAGTACCCACCCTTTTTGGAGTCTGTGACTGGGGTGCTGGAGGGTGCTCCTCTTGGAGACTCCATTGTCCTACTGGGGGACTTCAATGCGCACGTGGGCAACGACAGTGAAACCTGGAGGGGGGTGATTGGGAGGAACGGCCTGCCCGATCTGAACCTGAATGGTGTTCAGTTATTGGACTTCTGTGCTAACCACAGTCTGTCCATAACGAACACCATGTTCAAGCATAAGGGTGTCCATATGTGCACCTGGCACCAGGACACCCTAGGTCGCAGGTCGATGATCGATTTTGTTATCGTGTCATCAGACCTGCGACTGTATGTCTTGGACACCCGAGTAAAGAGAGGTGCAGAGCTGTCAACTGATCACCACCTGGTGGTGAGTTGGATCCGATGGCAGGGGAGGAAGCCATTCAGACCTGGTAGACCCAAACGTATAGTGAGGGTGTGCTGGGAGCGTCTGGCTGAGGCCCCTGTCCGGGAGGTCTTCAACTCCCACCTCCAGAAGAACTTCAACCACATTCCGAGGGAGTCTGGAGACATGGAGTCTGAATGGGCCATGTTCTCCACCTCTGTTGTTGAAGCAGCTGCCCAGAGCTGCGGCCGCAAGGTGGTCGGTGCATCTCGTGGTGGCAACCCCCGAACCAAGTGGTGGACACCAGTGGTGAGGGGGGCCATTAAGCTGAAGAAGGAGTCCTATCAAGCTTGGTTGGCTTGTGGGACTCCCGAAGCAGCTGAGGTGTACCGGCAGGCCAAGCGGAGTGCAGTTCGGGTGGTTGCTGAAGCAAAAACCCGGGTATGGGAGGAGTTTGGTGAGGCCATGGAACAAGACTTTCGGTCGGCCTCAAAGAGATTCTGGCAAACTGTCCGGCGGCTCAGGAGGGGAAAGCAGCTCCCCGTCCACACTGTGTATGGTGCGGATGGGATACTGTTGACTTCGACTGGGGACATCGTCGGGCGGTGGAAGGAATACTTCGAGGATCTCCTCAATCCCACTGATATGCCTTCCACAGAGGAAGCAGGGTTTGGGGACGAGGGGGATGACTCGCCTATCACAGGGGCTGAGGTCGCCAAGGTGGTTAAAAATCTCCTTGGTGGCCGGGCCCCAGGGGTGGACGAGATTCGCCCTGAGTACCTCAAGGCCCTGGATGTTGTTGGGTTGTCATGGTTGACACGCCTCTGCAACATTGCGTGGAGGTCGGGGGCAGTGCCTTTGGCATGGCAAACCGGGGTGGTCGTTCCTCTCTTTAAAAAAGGGGACCGGAGGGTGTGCTCCAACTTTAGAGGGATCACACTCCTCAGCCTCCCTGGGAAGGTCTATGCCAAGGTACTGGAGAGGAGAGTCCGGCCGTTGGTCGAACCTCGGATTCAGGAGGAGCAATGTGGTTTTCGTCCTGGCCGTGGCACATCGGACCAGCTCTTTACCCTCTCGAGAATTCTCCAGGGTTCGTGGGAGTTTGCCCAACCAGTTTACATGTGTTTTGTGGACTTGGAGAAGGCATTTGACCGCGTCCCTCGTGGATTTTTGTGGGGGGTGCTTCGGGAGTATGGGGTATCGGGCTTGTTGTTACGAGCTATTCGGTCTCTGTATGACCGTTGTGAGAGTTTGGTTCGTATTGCCAACACTCGGTCGGAGTCATTCCCAGTGAGAGTTGGACTCCGCCAGGGCTGCCCTTTGTCACCGATCCTGTTCATAATTTTTATGGATAGGATTTCTAGGCGCAGCCAGGGAATGGAGGGTGTCATGCTTGGTGACAACAGGATCTCATCTCTGTTGTTTGCAGATGATGTTGTCCTGTTGGCTTCATCCAGCAATGACCTACAGCTCTTGCTGGGACGGTTTGCCGCTGAGTGTGAAGCGGCTGGGATGAGAATCAGCACCTCCAAGTCCGAGTCCATGGTCCTCAGCCGGAAAAAGGTGGATTGTCCTCTCTGGGTTGGGGACAGGCTCCTGCCCCAAGTGGAGGAGTTTAAGTATCTTGGGGTCTTGTTCACGAGTGAGGGGAGAATGGAGCGAGAGATCGACAGACGGATTGGAGCAGCATCTGCAGTGATGCGGACGTTGTACCGGTCTGTTGTGGTGAAGAGGGAGCTTAGTTCTAAGACAAAGCTGTCGATTTATCAGTCAATCTACATTCCTACTCTCACCTATGGTCACGAGCTTTGGGTAATGACCGAAAGAACGAGATCGCAGATACAAGCGGCTGAAATGAGCTTTCTCCGTAGGATTGCTGGACTCACCCTGAGAGATAGGGTGAGGAGCTCAGTCATCCGGGAGAGGCTCAGAGTAGAACCGCTGCTCCTCCACATTGAAAGGAGTCAGTTGAGGTGGTATGGGCATCTGATTAGGATGCCTCCTGGACGCCTCCCACTTGAGGTGTTTCAGGCACGTCCCACTGGGAGGAGACCCCGGGGCAGACCCAGGACTCGGTGGAGAGACTATGTCTCCCAGCTGGTCTGGGAACGCCTTGGTATCCCCTCTGAAGAGCTGGAGCAGGTGGCTGGGGAGAGGGAAGTCTGGGCTTCTCTGCTTGAACTGCTGCCTCCGCGACCCGGACCTCCGGAAAAGTGGTAGAAGATGGATGGATGGATGGATGAACACGAGCTCACTCCAGTGCTGTGCAGAGCGGCCCAGAGTGAGCCCTGAAGTGGCTCTCAGTAGCGTGGAGACAAATGCAGTCAGTTGAGCAGTAGCAGAGAGGGTGAATTACAGGATATGTGCGGTATTTATACCAGTTACAGACAATGCATGAAAGAGCATGGGCATTTGCATATGAGAGAGACATAACATATCAAATAGGCAGACTGCCAGCCCCTGCTCCAGCTTGCAGGACAAAGAGGTGACAAGTCACATCTACATATTGATCTGTCTCTAGGTCACAGTGAGGACAGGACGTGTGAACACAAAGCATGAATGGCACATTAACATCACACTAGCGCTGTGGAAAATAACCAGGAGTAGCGAGCTGTCTGTCCTTAGTCTGTGGGGGTTGTCCCACACATCTAGAGATAATAAAAAAGCACTATATAAGTGAATGTGCTATATAAGTGAATATCATTCACCATTTAACAGTGCACACTGAGTTTTTATGTACTTTGAGATATGCCTGAATAAGATGTGGCCAAAATGGTTATATTGTGGAGTGTGTAAATATACAGAAATTTTTTATTCTATTTATTTAATTGTTCAAGAGGAAAAAATATTTCTACCACTTCGAGTTTTGCTTAACCCCAGCACTGTTATTGTGTTTTTATGCACTTTTGATGTGCCTTTGTCATGTGCCAAGCGCACATTTAAAACCGAGACAATGAATAAAAAGAGCATATTTTTCGTCATATTGATCTGTGATGGTTTGAAATTTGTCATATTCAACAGATCGCTGAACATGTGCGGCCCAGTTACACGTCTTGATTTCAAATTGTGGCCCAGCTGATTTTGTAATTGAATAGCCCCGTCATAGAGTTTTACTTTTGGGTTTGCACGCCACATAAGTTTCCGTTGGTGCGTGAACTCACCATTTCTCCACCCACCAAATAAACAAGATTTGCTGCGTACAACGGGATCTAGAGACCTAGGCAACCCTACGGTGATTCGAGAGCTTTTATTTCAGTTAGAAGTTCTTGCATCGTCGGTATGGACCTAACAGAAGCGTCCGTGAACTCGTTGCTAGGCTGGTTTCGTGTGCATCACTTGTTTGCACTCTTGTGTCTTGCTGCGACTGTGTATAAATTAACACTTGCACTCCGCAAAAGAAGGAATGTCATTGAAAACATCAAAGATTTTCCTGGACCACCGACGCACTGGCTGTTTGGAAATGTGTTGGAGGTAAATTGAAATGTTTGCACTAAATGCGTCTGTGTGATGTATTGTCTTGCATGCATAATGTTAGAGTATTATGTAGTTATTAGTAGGAATGCCTTAATTAGCCTTTTTTTATTTAATACTCCTTTAGTAATCACATGCAGTTTTATGAGCATTTTTTGTTCTGCATAATTATTTATCTGTACTGGTCCGGATATAACTTGAACTTTAATGACTTGAATTTGCAGTGGGTGCTGCCAACTTCAGGGCAGTTAACCCTGTAAACACTTGGTAAAGACAGCAGTTTCTGTTGTTTGCTTTAGTTTAAACAAGATGGGACAGACTTGGACTTGACTGTGAAATGGGGAAAAGAGCACCAGTGTGCCATGCCAATCTGGTTTGGTCCTTTTATCTGTGTCATGAGCATTCACCATCCAGAATTTATAAAAGCCGTCCTGGCAACATCAGGTATGAAGGCAATTTATTTACCAGCTGAAGCATTGTAACAGTGTTGTCATATTGCCTAAAGATCGATGTAGGAAAATGATCACGCTTATATTTCCTAACAGAGCCAAAAGATGACTTTGGCTATAGGTTTATTGAATCTTGGATTGGTAAGACTATTTTAACTTTCTCCCTCAACATTGTCTTATATTGTTTGTTTAGCTGCTTTCTTTACTCATTGACTGCTGCTTTCTTTAATCATTGACTTCTCTGTGACGCTGTCTCTAGGAAACGGGTTGTTGGTGTCACAAGGTCAGAAGTGGTTTCGTCACAGAAGACTCCTGACACCTGGTTTCCATTATGATGTTCTTAAACCATATGTAAAACTGATGTCTGACTCTGCTAGAGTTATGTTGGTATGTTCCGTAATTGATAGTTCCAAATCTGTGTTTTAATAAAATCATCTCTTCATGCTGGCCTAGTCTAGATAATACCCAGTATTTAGCATCAGAGTTGGGCAGGTTAAGCACATTGTTTTTGTATCCTGCAGATATATCACATCTGTGCTGTTATTGTTGCCAGGACAAGTGGGAACGTTATGCGGTCACCAAAGAGTCCTTTGAGTTGTTTGAACATGTCAGCCTTATGACTCTGGACAGCATTTTGAAGTGTGCCTTCAGCTGTAACAGCAACTGTCAGACAGCAGGGTGAGCATATGAAGATTATCTTCATGATCAGCTCAGTTTTATTTATTTATTTTTGGTTTTCTCTTTTCAGCGGAACAAATGCATACATCAAAGCAGTGTATGACCTCAGCTATTTGATTGACTTGCGTATCAGGACGTTTCCATACCACAGCGACCTAATTTTTCACCTCAGCCCACATGGCTTCAGATATAGGAAAGCATGTAGGGTGGCTCACAGTCATACAGGTAAGCTGTAATGAGTTAGTAGTATGAACAAATGCAATAAATTAATCACACTGGATTCATTCTTTTACAATAAGACATGTCTGTTTCTTAAAGAGGTAAGTGTAGTATAATGAACAATTATCTTTGTTTTGAAGAGGAGGTTATAAGAAAGAGGAAAGCAGCATTAAAAGAAGAGGGGGAGCTTGGCCTTATACCGTCTAAGAGATACTTGGATTTTCTGGACATCCTTCTCTCTGCAAGGGTATGGTATTAGTAATTTTCAATTATTATCGATTATGGCAGCACTCCCATTCACTACTGACAGTGACAGGCAAATCAAATTAGAAAAAAAATAGATGTTTTTATCCTAATCATGCCTGCTGTGACTTTAAAACAACTTTAAACAAGAACCCATTAAATTTAAAACTGTAAATTATTACACAGTTGACAGGTTTAGGCATTTGACCTTTTGACAGCAGGTAAACCATTAAACACAATATGATTGTGTCAACGTGGGATTGATGACGATAGATTAAGCAGAGTACTCAGTAAAGATAGTGGAGGTGAGTGTAGGTCTGTTTTTATTACCACCATCTACTGACACAAAGGCAACAGTCATTTTTTGTCCCCTTAAATAGCAATCTGAATGCAGAAACTATTGTGCATGTTTAACGTTAATAGTGCTTTGTATCAGTTGGCTAGAGAGAGCGATCAAGCTGGAAAGGATGTGCAGCAATTTAGGTTGATTAAAGACAGAAATGGTAATGTACTAACAAGTGACGAGAGTGTGTTGAGAAAGTGGAAGGAGTACTTTGAGGGACTGATGAATGGGGAAAAAAATGAGAGAACAGGATGGATGAAGGAAAGATGATGAATAAGGAAGTACTAAGGATTAGCAAGGCGGAAGTCAGGGCAGCTTTGAAGAGGATAAAGAATGGAAAGGTGATTGGTCCAGATGACATACCTGTGAAGGTATAGTGATGTTTAGGCGAGATGGCAGTGGACTTTTTAACCAGATTGTTTAACACAATCTTGGAGAGTGAGAAGATGCCTGAAGAGTGGAGAAGAAGTGTTTTGGTACCAATTTTCAAGAATAAGGGTGACAAACATCCCGGCTGAAGGGAACGGAGTTCCGCTTTCAGTCTTGGCCAGTCGATGAGCCTGATTTTTCCTCTCCGTTGAGATTTTTTCTTCCTGGTCAGTGGTGGTTTCGGCTACAGTGCTCCAAATGAGCAGTTGTAACTCTGTGAACTTTTGCATCACAAAAACTGTAAGGTAAAGAAACATGAAATTTTACAGACTTATCAGAAATTCTCCTCACCACTCAGAGCCCTAAAACCAAGGTACTGTGCACATGGAGCTATAATAATCTGTTTTGCATTTTCACAATTCTCTCAAGAACGGCTGCGCTTGGTTTCAAAATTCTTTCATCATTCTAATCTCTGAAATCTTCCGCATCATTGCTCAATTGGCCTTGTGCTCTGAAGATTAAAATTTCTGCAGTATATATTAACAAGAGCACTCTGAGGTAAGTGCAGTATCCCCCGCCTCTGTTTTCTTTGACGATCTCAATACTTACTGACAGAGAGCAGTATTCAACTTTTCAATATAATTACTGTAGCAGAACCAAATTATGATAAGTCCATCATCCACAAATTTACAACAAACTATACAACCCATAGTTGTAGGTCAGGATCCTGAGATTAACCTGTGTAGCCAGTTTGGTGATCCGAGAGAGCTTTACACATGCTATAGTAAGAGAGCATAGGGAGTGTCACCATTGACCTTTTGACCCCAAACCTGTAGTCAGAGGTCATAGTCTCAGAGTGAACCTGTGTACCAGGTTTGGTGACCCTAACTTTGTGTTTTTGTGATATAGTTTATAAGCCATTTCAGTGTTGACCTTTGACCTAGCAATCCCAAAACCATAATCACACTCCAGGGTCACAGGGTGAACCTGTGTACCAAGTGTGGTGATCCTAACTTTACTCGTTATACAGCAATAAGGCATAGGGAATGTTAACCTTGACCATTGACCTTTTGACCCCAAACCCATAGTCAGAGGTCAGGATCCCAAGATGACCCTGTGTAGCAAGTTTGGTGACCCTAGCTTTCTTTGTTGTTGATATATATTTTATAAGCCATTTTGATGTTGACCTTTGACCTTGCAATCCCAAAACCATAGTCACACTTCAAGGTCACAGGGTGAACCTGTGTATCAAGTTTGGTGACACTAACTTTACTCACAGTAATGAGGTATAGGGAATGTTATTAACCCTGACCTTTGACCTTTTGACCCCAAATCCATAATCAGAAGTCAGGATCCCAAGGGGACCCTGTGTACTAGGGTTGGTGGCCTTAGCTTTACTCGTTGTACAGTAATAAGGCATAGGGAATGTTAACTTTGACCTTTCACCTTTTGACCCCAAACCCATAGTCAGAGATCAGGATGCCAAGGTGAACCTGTGTAGCAAGTTTGATGACCCAAGCTCTCTTTATTGTTGAGATATAGTTTATAAGCCATTTTGATGTTGACCTTTGACCTTGCAATTTCAAAACCATAGTCACACTTCAGGGTCACAGGGTGAACCTGTGTACCAAGTTTAGTGGCCCCAACTTTACCCCTTGTACAGTAATAAGGCATAGGGGATGTTAATATTGACCTTTGACCCCAAACCCATAGTCAGAGGTCAGGATTCCAACGTGAACCTGTGTACCAGGTTTGGTGGCCCTAGCTTTACTTGTTTTATAGTAATAGTAAATTTAGCATTTACCATAGTGCAACTGGAATGTTAACTTTGACCTTTGACTCCTTGACCCCAAACCCATAGTCAGATCAGGGTGTAAGCCGTGCAAGATTTTCTGTTAGATACAATTACTGTCTGGATTTGAAAAGCCTCCATCATTTCTTTCAGCAGTTATTGTGTTTAGAAGATTTAGGGAAAATCTGACCTCTGACCTTTGACCTCAAGGTCATCCGATTAGTTGAATTTCTCTACCCACACCCAGACCTGATTACTGCTACACCTGTTCTCAATCAAGAAATCACTTAAATAGGACCTGCCTGACAAAGTGAAGTAGACCAAGAGATCCTCAAAGGCATCATGCTGCAATCCAAAGAAATTCAGGAACAAATGAGAAACAAAGTAATTGAGATCTATCAGTCTGGAAAAGGTTATAAAGCCATTTCTACAGCTTTGGGACTCCAGTGAACCACAGTGAGAGCCATTATCCACAAATGGCGAAAACATGTAATAGTGGTGAACCTTCCCAGGAGGGGCCAGCCGACCAAAATTACCCCAAGAGCGCAGCAACAACTCATCCAAGAGGTCACAAAAGACCCCACAACAACATCCAAAGAACTGCAGGCCTCACTTGCCTCAGTTAAGGTTAGTGTTTATGACTCCACCATAAGAAAGAGACTGGGCAAAAATGGCCTGCATGGCAGAGTTCCAAGATGAAAACCATTGCTGAGCAAAAAGAACATAAAGGCTTGTCTCAGTTTTGCTAGAAAACATCTTGATGATCCCCAAGACTTTGGGGAAAATACTGTGGACTGATGAGACAAAAGTTGAACTTTTTGGAAGGTGTGTGGTCCCATTACATCTGCCGTAAAAGTAACACAGCATTTCAGAAAAGGAACATCATACCAACAGTAAAATATGGTGGTGGTAGTGTGATGGTCTGGGGCCGTTTTGCTGCTTCAGGACCTGGAAGACTTGCTGTGGTAAATGGAACCATGAATTCTGCCGTCTACCAAAAGATCCTGAAGGAGAATGTCTGGCCATCTGTTCGTGACCTTAAGCTGAAGCGCTAGTTAGTTGGCGTTTCTTAAGAAAAACAAAATCAAGACTTTGGAGTGGCCTAGTCAAAGTCCTGACCTGAATCCGATTGAGTTGCTGTGGCATTACCTTAAAAAGGTGGTTGATGCTTTAAAACTCTCCAGTGTGGTTGAATTACATCAATTCTGCAAAGATGAGTGGGCCAAATTTCCTCCACAGTGCTATAAAAGACTCATTGTCAGTTATCGCAAACGCTTGATTGCAGTTGTTGCTGCTACGGGTTTCCCAACCAGTTATTAGGTTTTTTTTTTTTTTGTTTTGTTTTTTTTTTGTTACTTATTTGTACCCGTAGGTAGATTTGGTTTGCAGTCTGGTGACAAGCCACCGGCTGCTGGTCGCTGCGTGCGCGAGCGCCCTAAGCCTACATGTTTTTGGTATGCGGGAGGAAACCGGAGAAATCCCGGAGTAAACCCATGCAACACGGGAAGAACATGCAAACTCCACGCAGCTCACTGTTGGTCGGGGGCTGGAATCGAACCCACGATCTCATGATCCCCGCAATCCCCCGGCCAAGGGTAAAACTGTGCTGCCACAGTGCTAAACCACTGCGCCACCGTGCAGCCAGTTATTAGGTTTAGGGGGCAATCACTTTTTCACACAGGGCCATGTAGGTTTAGATTTTTTTTTACCCTTAATAATAAACACCTTCATATAAAAACTGCATTTTGCGTTTACTTGTGTTATCTTTGTCTAATATTTAAATTTGCTTGATGATGTGAAACATTTGTGACCCGTGCTGGCCAAAAAAGTCAGAATGCGCATCGCGTCATTATGAGTTACAGGCATGAGAAGTCAAAAATCATGACTCTTTCTTTGTTTGCTAGCGGCAAGTCCTGGGAAAATCCCCATGAGTGCCTGGTATCATTGTTAAGCTTAGAAATCGTACTTTCTAAAAGTACATATGTTTTGGCGGAAGATGTAACTCCCGACCGATCGAACGCGAGTTTTTCAACATAGCCAAAATATAAACAAATCAGCTTTTTCCGTGTCCGTTTTTGCCCACTTCCTAGAAAGTAAATATCATTTTGAAGGTCTTTCAATACAGAATATGGAAAACCGTTACCTCAGTTTTGATGATTTCATCAAAGTGACTCATTTTGTCAGCACAGGTCACATTTAAGTGTGACAAACATACAAAAAATGAGAAACCAGGAAGGGAGCAAACACTTTTTCACACCACTATGGGTCAGGGGATACAACTCCTGCAAAAATCATCTGATCATAACCAAATTGCAATATGCGTGTCCTCAGTGTATATCAAACCATGGTACCAAGTTTCAAAACAATCAGAACAAAACTGTAGGAGAAGTTGATTTTAAAAAAAAAGTGGGACAGACGGACAACATAATCCCTGTCGGTTGAAGTCCAAAGGGGATAAAAAATGTTCAAGTAAACTTAAAATGAACTCCTAAAAGATCATTTAATAAAACTGCTTAAAATTAAGCATGCTTCATCTATATATATTGCTAATGTTTAGTTTAATGTATTGGTTTATTTGGCAGGGATATTGTACAGAAAAAAAACGTTAAACACAGGGTAAAGATGCTCTGTACCAGCTTATAGCATTCTCACTAATTTCCATCTGCAGTCCCTGAGGCAGGCAGGAAGATATTAAAAGAAAAACTGCACATATACAGGCAATTCAAGTCGGGTTTCAGAAACTGTTGACCCTGAAACAAGCAGGGAGTAAGTTTAAATGGTAATAAGACAAGAGAGACGGCAGACATAAAAACAATTTAAGAGTTCAATTTCAAATCCCATTTAAGGGGGAGAGTCAATTGCTGGCAGGCTTGATTACTTAAAGTCCATTTTTTAGTCTCTGTAGAAAAGTCTCTGTAATTTGTTCTGGTCTTCAAAGCAGTGGGAAGCTTGTTCCATTCCATTATAGCTTTGTATGAGAAGGCTGATTGTCCAAAAGCAGTTTTACTTAGAGGGATGAAACAATGTCACCTAGAGGATTATAAAAGAGGATTATTAAAAGTTGTTGAAATCATTTTTTAAAAAAAGGTCAGTTTTGATTGTACAAGCAGGCCAATGATTTGTACGGTTTCTTTGTGCCGTGTATTTTCTGATGTAGTGATCCAAACTTAATGAAATTTCACACTCGCAATCACAACTCCAGTCTTTAGAATTATACCAGAGTTCATGCAATTCTAATCCAAAAGGGTTCATACTGTCTTCTAAAGTAATTATAAAAATATTTTCTTTTCGATCAGACAGTGAAAAAGGTTGTTTTTCCCTTAACATGTTTCGACCCTTCTTGCAGCCTTCATCAGAAGGGTTACGTGTATGGAGCTATTATTGTTGCAAAACTATTTGTAAGTGCATGCACAGATCCACAAATATGCAAAGAATATTTGCAAATGTGTGCACAGATCCACAAATGTGTAAAAAAATATTTTCAAATGCGTGCACTGATCCACAAATATGTAAAAAATATTTGCAATGTGTACACAGATTCACAAATATGTAAAAAAAATATGTGGTTACACTCACAGATCCTGGCCAACAACGTAGTGATACCTGGCTTTAAGACTCTCCAGTCGGACAGGGACATTGTAAGTAGCGGTAAAAAAAAGGGAGGAGGGCTGCCACTTTTTGCGAATGAGAGGTGGTGTAATCCCAGACACATTTATGTGAAAGAACGGCGCTGCAGCCCAGACATTGAACTGCTTGCTGTGAGTATGCAACCTTATTATATGCCGCGAGAGTTCACTTGTGCCATTGTGATTACTGTTTATGTCCCTCCGTCAACTGATGATCAGCTCCACTACTGCCACTTTACTAGCGCAGCACCCTGACACATTTATGGCCATCATGGGTGATTTTAACCATGTCTTACTGGGCAAAACACAACCAAACTTCCACCAGTTTGTTGACTGTCCCGCCAGAGAAAATAAAACGCTGAATCTACTGTATGCCAATGTCAGAGATGCATACAGTGCCACAGTTCTATCCCCACTTTACAGATCAGATCACAACCTGGTTCTGTTATCCCCCAAGTACGTTCCCCTTGTACAAAGGCAGTCTCCTTACCCACAGACTGTGAGGAGGTGGACAGAGGAGGCTGCTGATGCACTACAGGACTGCTTCGAGACAACGGACTGAGGTGTACTCCGCGAAACACATGGGGTGGACATAGTCAATATAACTGACTGCATCACAGAATACATCAGATTCTGTGAAAACACAACCATGCCAGCTCAGACCATGCACTTTTTCCCCAACAACAAACCATGGATCACCAGTGACCTGAAAGCCGTTCCTAACAAGAAGAAGAGGGCTTTTAGGTCTGGAGACAGGGAAGAACTGAGGAGAGTGCAGTGTGAACTGAGAGAGATGTAAGGTTGAGTAAGGACAATTACAGGAGGAAGTTGGAGGATAAACCCCAGCAAAAATGTGAAGGATGTGTGGACTGGAATGAAACACATCACTAGGTGTAAGGGGAGGGACAGATAGACATCAGGGAACCTCGAGAGAGCTGATGAGCTGAATCTGTTTTTAATAGGTTCAACTCACCATCTGTCACCCCCACAACACAGCCAGACCCCCACACACCCCTCCCCCCTCACCCTTCTGTGCAGCACCTCTCACTCTCTCCCCCTCACCCCCTCACCCTCCTCTGAGGACATCAGCATCAACCCCCACACCACTGTGACTACAGACCAAGTTAAGAAACAGCTGGAGAGACTCAGTCAGCAGAAGGCTGCGGGCCCTGATGGCATTTTCGCCAGGATCCTGAGGACCTGTGCCAACCAGCTATCTCCTGTACTGAAACACCTGTACAAACTGAGCCTGAGTCTGGAGAGAGTACCGGCACTGTGGAAGATGTCATGCCTGGTTTCTGTCCCCAAGAAATCATCTCCATCGGACCTGAACGACTATCGACCAGTTGCCCTCACATCTTATGTGATGAAGGTCCTGGAGAGATTGGTCTTAGCCCACCTGACGCCGCAGGTGAAGATGTGGCTGGACCCTCTGCAGTTTACATATCAGCCCCATTTAGTTGTTGAAGACGCTGTCAGCTACCTGCTTCAATGAGCCCATTTGCACCTGGATGACAGAGGAGACACTGAGAGAATCACATTATTTGATTTCTCCAGTGCGTTTAACACTATCCAGCCACTGCTGCTGGGTGAGAAGCTGCAGGTGATGGGGGTCAACAGCTCTGTAGCCTCCTGGATTACTGACTACGTGACAGGCAGGCCACAGTTTGTCCATCTGGGCAGTGTGTTGTCTGATGTGGTGGTTAGTGATGTGGAAGCTCCACAGGGGATTGTGCTTTCTCCTTTTCTCTTCACCTTATACATTACCAACTTTCAGTACAACTTCGAGTCATGCCACCTGCAGAAATTCTCTGATGACTCGGCTGTTGTTGGATGTATAAGAGGGGGAGAAGAGATGGAATGCAGTTCACTGGTAAACAGATTTGTGGACTGGACCGAGCAGAATCACCTGAGGCTGAACATCAGCAAGAGCAGAGATTGTGGTTGACTTCAGGAAGAAGAGGATGCCTTCACAGCCATTGCAGATTAGAGGAGAGGATGTGGAGGACTACAAATACATGGGTGTCGTGATCAGCAATAGACTGGACTGGAAATCTAACACCGATGCTGCGTACAAGAAGGGGATGAACAGACTACTTTTTGAAGAAGCTGAGATCCTTCAACGTGTGCAACAAGATACTGGAGCTTTTCTACCAGGCCGTTGTTGCCACCGCCATCTTTGCTGCTGTCTGTTGGGGTAGCAGTATCCGAGCCGTCGACACCAACAGATTTGACAAGATTATCAAGAATGCTGGTTCTGTGATTGGTCTCAGGCTGGAGGCTTTTGAGAATGTGGTGGAGAGGAGAACACTAAACAAACTGTTATCCATCATGGACAATCCTGTTTACTCCCTCCACCAAACGCTGGACAGAAAGCGGAGCACTTTCTCCAGCAGACTGCTACAGCTTCACTGCCAAACGGTCAAGAGCAAGAAATCTTTTCTGCCATATGCAATTTCACTGTACAATAACTCACTCTAATGTTGAATTCTGGTCATAACAATGCTGCCATACTGCACTTTACAGTCTAATTGGTACTTCACATTTCACCCTGCACCTGATAGTCCTGCATTGTACAGCGAGTACGATTCATGTATCCACACGGGTCATCATCTGCGATGTGTATGAAGTTGTCTAGGCAGTTTTACTTTCCCTGGGTAATTCGTTTTTCTATTATGCTGTGTGTGTTTTTGTCATTTTGGTTGTCTACTGTCATGCTGCTGTTACACTGTAATTTCCCAGTTTGGGATCAATAAAGTCTATCTATCTATCTATCTATCTATCGTACTTCGTTAGAAATGGCTTGAAAAGACCACAGCTGTATCTCAATTGGCTGTCAAAAGTACACATGACTTTTGAAACACTTCTGGCATGTCTGATCCTTAAATGCTTAGACAGATCCACAAATGCCAGTAAGCTGGGGTTTTTGTTACCCTAAGCTCAGGCTGACAGGCTTCCTGCAGGGCTTTGTTCCGTTTTGCTTAGAATGTGCTCAGGAGCTATTGCTATCCTTTACCACTAGTCCGCAGTAGCACTCTTCATCTATACAGGACACTGCTCAGGCAGGTAGCGGCAGTGTTTTTTGTTTTCACTCTTTTCAACAGCAGTGTGTCCTCTTACCATGCAGTAGAAATGAAGATGGAGCATCCGTCACCTGCAGTAAGTACAAGTTTGTGTTTTTGAGTTTGATTCCTTGAGTTGTCTTGCCTGTCTTTATAGATAGAAATGATAACGTGGACAATAATAGTAATAACGGTAGGAAAAACGTCACCTTTACCGGGTTTATGCAGCACGTAACTTGGCTGTAAAATGTTACTAGCAAAGTAACTGGGCTAACAGTATTGTAAATTTAGTTGTTGTTACCTCCTCATATTGCTGTCTAAGAGTAAGGCTGGGGTAACTAACTGGTAGCAGGATATTAAAACTTTTATCCAACATTGAGACATTGTCAGCCTGAGCTTACTGGCATTTGTGGATCTGTCTAGCATTTGCGGATCAGACACGCCAGAAGTGTTGCAAAAGTCACGTGTGCTTTGATAGCTAATTGAGACACAGCTGTGGTCTGTTCAAGCCATTTTTAACTAAGTACACAAATACAAAATCTTCTTACACATTTCTGGATCTTTTTACATATTTGTGAATCTGTGAAGACATTTGCAAATATTTGTTACAGATTTGTGGATCAGTGCATACACTTGTGGATCTGTGCACGCATTTGTGGATCTGTGCACACATTTGCAAATATTTTTTATACATTTGTGGATCTGTGCACACATTTGTGGATCTGTGCATATGCTTATGAATGGTTTTGCAATAATAAGAGCTCTATACGCGTGATGTTGTTGTGACAATCATCTGTTTCAGTGCTGTTTTATCCAGGTTTGCCAGACAGCAGAAGACGACTACGCCCCCTGCTGTCTGATATCCTGTGGAGTACAGCATCCCACGTGTGGGACAGGCTATAGGATCCCAAGGGATCCAGACAGCAGGGGGCATGTACAACAACATCATGTGACCCTTCTGACAAAGGTTGCATGAAGTGGCCGAAACATGTTAAGGTAAAAAACAACCTTTATCACTGTCTGATAGAAAAGGAAATATTTTTTATAATCCATGCAGTTCTGTTTATACTGAGTGCCACACATCATCTTTATGAAATTTCTATCAGCCTTTGTGCCTTGTCATTGGAAGAGTTTGTGTTGAGGAAATAAGACAGTGACCTAAAGGAATCCTGCAGTGTAGTAAGTTAAGGTGTTGGTATAGTATGCTAGGGGAACCAGGATTGAATTCCACGGAGGTCTTATTCTTCTGACGTGTAACATGCCTCTCATCTGTATTTTATAAAGATGTAGCACACCTTAGGTTTTAAATGTTGTTGGTAAACTGTATAAAACCTTGGAAGTCTACAGCTGCACGGAACCCGATGATTACTGCTTAGGGCTATATTTGTTCTTGCTAAGATTCCTGAGCTGTCAGGACCTGGCCTATCTCAGCTTTTACAGCCAGGCATGTCATTGCCATTTCATGTTAATGTCTTCTTACCAGAAGGGAAAAAAATGATGAGACAGTCATCCTCAACAGCAGAACAAACATTGAAGATCACTTTTTCCAGAAAGAAAATAAGTCAGTGCCTTTGTTTCAGTTGGTGACATTTTTGAATAAGTCTTTGCTTTAAAGTTTTGTTGTTGGTAATGATTTTTTTTCTCTAATATTCAATTATGTAAATGAAGTTTTTGATGTATGCTGCATCTTCATCCAGTGTAATTACAAATATATCTTTTGAAATATGGCAAAGAAATCACAGTGTTGCTCCATATCATTTTTGTTTGTTTTAGAGCTCAGAGACAGATCACCCAATGACAGATGACCCAATCAGGGCATGAACCCACGACCTCCAAGTTGTGGAGCAGATGCTCTACCTCTAGGCCACCACTGTGATGGTGTTTCAACTTAAATATCATAATAAATACAGTGGTAATAGTTGTTAAATTCATGTATGCTTGTATATTATTTACTTTTCTAATCTGACGTTTGTTTCATCAGGATGAGAACCAGCAGGGTCTGTCAGATGAAGATCTGCGTGCAGAAGTGGACACTTTCATGTTTGAGGGCCATGACACCACATCCAGCGGCATCTCTTTCATCCTCTACTGTCTGGCCTGCCACCCAGAACACCAGAAGATTTGCAGGGATGAAGTCATTGCAGCCCTGGATGGGAAAGACACTATGGAATGGTAAGCTTCCACAAATGGAAGCATCCTCTGTCATAAAAATCTTAAATGCTTACCTATTGATTGCTAACGGTGCATGTCTGACTCATTTTAAGGGAGGATCTCAGTAGAATCCCATACACCACAATGTGTATTAAAGAGTCAATTCGTCTTTACCCTCCTGTACCAGGAATTGGCAGAATAATCACAAAACCCATAACCTTTCCTGATGGAAGGACTTTGCCAGCAGGTCAGTGATGTGCATTTGTGACATCATCATCATCATAGCAGTCTGTCGTGGGTGACAATGACTGTTTCATTTAGGTCTGATTAGATTCCTCCACACAGCTCTGTTCTTAGCCTTCCGCTGCCAGGAACTCCTGTCTGTATCCAACTTCTTCAAGTTTCTTTTTACAGTGTATTTAAATCTGAGCCTTGGTCTACCCTGATTGCATTTGCCCTCGCATAACTGTGAGTAGAGTATTTGTCGAGGGAGATGCTGGTGGTCCATCCACTAAACATGTCCAAACCATCTCAGGTTCATCTGTATTAGCATGTTCTCCATTGGTGGTAGACCAGCTCGTTTCAACACTTCTATGTTGGTAATCTTCTCTTTCCATGAGATGTTCATTATGACCCAAAGGCGTCTCATCATGTACGTGTGGAGTTTCTTTACCTGCACTCTGTAGCCAGTCCAAGTTTCAGCACCGTACAATAGAGTAGCCAGTACTGTCGCTCTGTACACTTTGCATTTCACACGGATAGACACATGTCGATTGTTCCACAGTCTCTCCCTCAAGTTTCCAAACACAGCGCTTGCTCTTCCAATTCTGAGAGATAGTTCATCCTCCAGCCTAGCATTCTCTGAAACCATATTCCCGAAATACTTGAAAGTCTTACACTTGACTAGTGGCTCTGTACCAATGCTGATCTCTTCGGTACTGATGTTGATAACTGGAGCTTTGGTGGTTGATAAAGGAACTCTGTCTTCTTGATGTTGATTCTGAGGCTGAAATGGCTAGCTGCTCTTACAAATTTCTCCACTAAAGCTTGTATATCTTCTGCACTGTGTGCAACTAAAGCACTGTTATTGGCAAAGAGTATTTCTCTTACTACCTTTATCGATGTCTTACTCTTGGCTTTAAACTGTGCCACATTGAACAAGTCTGCTTCTTTCGTTGTTTGGATGTATACTCCTTCTGAAGTGTCTTTGAAGGCCACCTCAAGCATGGCTGCCAGATATAGCGAGAAGAGTGTAGGCGCCAGCACACACCCTTGTTTCACCCCGTTGCTTATTGAAAAGTCTTTAGACACTGAAGCACTCATTGCCACGTTTGCTTGCATACCTGTATGGAGTGCCTCGATCAGGCTGACAAACTTCTCTGTACAGCCATATTTCTTGAGTACCTGCCAAAGTTCTCGTCGTGATACAGTATCGAAGGCTTTACTGAAGTCAATGAAGACTACATAAAGCGGCATGTTCTGTTCGATACACTTTTCTTGAACCTGTTTCAAGCAGAAAATCATGTTCGTTGTGCTTTTTCCACTTCTAAAGCTGCACTGGGTTTCCGGTAGTACATTCTGCGAGATGTGTTTGAGTCTGTTCAGTAATACACGTGAGAGAATCTTACCGACAGTGGCTAGCAGTGATATACGTACCTCAGTAATTTCCACAATCTTTCCTGTCACCTTTCTTGAACAAAGGCACAATATTTGCATCCTTTCAGTCTTGGGGTGCTTTCTGTGCATCCCATATCTCTTGGTTGCGCTTGTGTAAGCACTTGGTCAGTTGAACACCACCAAATGTCCACACTTCTGCTAGAATTCCATGCCTTCCTGGAGCTTTACCATCCTGTGTTGTCCTGATAGCTGCTATTAGTTCATCAAGATTTGGTGGTTCATCCAGACTTGATACAGCTGGTTGTTGCACCAGAGCTTCTTTAGCCTCTTCAGTGAGATCTCCAGGGTTGTTCAGTAGTTGGTCAAAGTGGTCTGCAAATTTGTCCAGGATCTTGTCTTTCTCCTGCAAAACCGTTTCACCATCCATAGCCTTTAGTTGGATCAATCCTCTTGGTTTAGGGTCGTAGATTTCTCTCAAACCTGTGAAGAATGTTTTCATGTTCTTCCTGTCTGCTGCAGTTTGAAGTTCCTCCGCTTTTTCATCCTACCAGTTGGACTTCACCTCTATGGTGTACTTTTGTAGCTCACTCTGAGCCTTTGAGTATTTCTTCTTCTTCGACCTTGTGTTACACTGTAGATTTTCCTGCCTAGCTGTATTCCTTGCTGCGAATAGTTTCTTCAGATGTTCATCATGCTCATCAAACCAATCTTGATGTTTCCTCTCAAGGTGGCCTAAAACATCACTCGCAGTCTGATACACCATATCCTTCAGTGTTCCCCATTTCTCTTCTATGTCATTCTCTGAGTTGCTGCTGGCCCAGTCTTTCAAGTTTTCATCTTCCTGTTTCTTTTGGCCTTTCAGTGCACTAGTGTTTAGCTTCCGTGGTGGCTTCACACCCGTCCTGCAGTGCTGTTTTCATCTGCAAATCCTTAATCTAGATCTCAGCATAACATGATCAGTACCACAGTCCGCACCTCTCATTGCTCTGGTGTCCAATATATCCCTCATGTCTCTCTGCCTTACTATGATGTAGTCTAACAAGTGCCAGTGCTTGGATCTTGGGTGCATCCATGTCTTCTTGTGTGTGCCCTTGTGCTTAAATAGAGTGTTATCACAAGGTTGTACTCTGAACATAGTGCAAGTAGTTCTTCATTAGCATTGCACTTGCCTACTCCATGACTGCCTAACACTCCTTTCCATTTCTCAGTGTCTGAACCAACTCTAGCATTAAAATCTCCAATGAGTATCAGCCTGTCATCAGTCAGTACATGCCTGATAGTCTCACTTAACTCACTGTAGAACTTTTCCTTCGCCCCCTCTGTGTTGGTCATTGTTGGGGCATACACACTGATGAGTGTGGCATACATCTTCCGCTGTAGTGGGAGTGTCATAGTCATTATCCTGTCGTTGATTGGCACCAGTTCCTCATCAAGCATTGCTGCTATCTCTTTTCTAACTGCAAAGCCAACTCCTGCTTCTCTCCTTTCTTGAGTTGATTTCCCACTCCAAAAGAAGATGTACCCATGGTTTTCCAAGCTGTCATATCCAGGCAATCTTGTTTCACTAAGTGCAGCTATGTCTACATTGTATCTGTTCATTTCCAGGGCCACAAGCACGGTCTGTCTTTCTGGGCGCTGTGATGTTCATCTGTCCAACAGAGTGCGTACATTCCATTCTGCTACACACAAGGCTGCTGTTTTTCTTTTCTTTTCTTTTCTCTTCTCACTCCTAACTTACTTTTCACTGCCTGTCAGAGTGTGAACAGATCAGCACGGACCTTGTTGACCCGGGCGACGTCCGAGCCGGTATGAGCTGCTTTCTGTCTGACCATTTCATGAAACTGCTTGCAAAGTATTTGAGTACCACTAGCTTTTGCTGGACTAGCAGCACATTCTTGGCAGATAGAGGTATCATCAGTGGCAAGGACAAGCCAAGACAAACTGACTCCAGTATCTGTTGCAGTGACTGACCAGATGATAGGTTTGTTTATCTCTGCTCTTTGTGTAGTGCATGTCACGATGCACTGATTGGCACAGTCCACCACAGACCTTGTGACAGATGTGTTTATCTGCCAGGATGTCCAGTCTTACCCCATGTAACTGGGAGTGGTCCATCACAGACCTGTGGCAGATATTGTTTTTAGCTCTGCCAGGATGCCCCGTTTTACCCTCCATGCCCTTGGAAGGGCGGGGTTGCTGGTTGAGTTGCTGACGGCCCGACCCATGAGACAGGTCGTACCGGTTTTCATGGTTATCCGGTAGCAAGCAGACCAATGCCTGACCTGACATCTGTGCATTTGCATTTGTGCATTTGTGACAATGGTATCTAATATCAAAAATTTTAAGACAGTGGAAAGAAAATATGTCTGAGGCATCATTCTGAGTCTTTACCTTTAGTTCTGCTTTGTTGTATTAAAAAAAAAAAACAAGCAGAGAAGCCATGAAAACCAGGCCCTGAATGGTAAAGGTCCTCTCTGCAAGTAACCCCATTTTTCCAGTGAACGTGGTTGCAATCCGTTATAGCTGTGATGCGGCTGCCGCAGCAAATAGTTCCCATTCTAGTCATTCAGATTAGAATGGGAATTATTTGCTTCTCCACATACAGTGTGCTGCAACACAGATCCAGCTTGTCACAACGGATCACTAAAAATACAAAAGTCTATTTTTGATGACTGCGCATCCAGTACACAGAAAATGGCATGATGTCTACTATTTTTAATAACTGGTGATTAAAAAACCATTTTATTTATTTACTGTTTATTTGTTTAGGGACAAGCATGTACAGTAGCATAGATTATTGCTACAGACCAAAGCATTTGTAGCCTAGGCAAATTTGCAATGTCAGTCCCTAGCTGGGCTTTTAAAATACAAAAAAACACAATATAAAACTACACAAAATACAAACACAGTCCCAAGAGTATACAATACGTACCAATAAGAAAAGATACAACAAAATTAAAAGCAAGTTATTCATGACAACATGACTGTTCCCTCTTTAAAAACTGTTTCAAGTTCAATTTAAAATGAATTTACATGATTTGTGCTGTCATATACAGACCACCAAAATATAATAAGGACTTTTTAAATGACTTTGCCATTTTCTTGGCTGGTATTGTTACAAATTATGATCGTGTTCTTATCGTGGGAGATTTTAACATGCATGTGTGTTGTCCTGATAAGCCGCTGGTGACAGACTTTTTAAATATCATTGATTCTCTAAATCTGGTGCAGTCCGTGACTGGTGGTGCTACTCACGAGCACGGACACACGTTAGATCTTGTCCTTTCATATGGCCTGTCTGTTTTTAATTTAGAAATCTGTGACACTGTATTGTCCGACCATATGCCTGTATTATTTGAGGCTGATCTGTCACGCACTGCAGCTAAAACTCACGCTCCTGCTCAGCGCTGCCGGATTTTTAACCCTTCCTCTGCCGGTCGGTTCTCCGCTGCCTTTGACCAGCTCTGTGTCCCTCCTGGTTCCATCTCATCTGTGGAGGAACTCAGCTCCTGGTTTCACTCCTCCTGCCAAACCATCTTGGACTCTGTGGCTCCACTGAAAACCAAGCAGCCTCGATCCAATCCTGAGCCGTGGTTCAGTGACAGAACTCGTGCAGTCAGACAGGAGTGGCGCAGAGCTGAACACACAGGGAAGAAAGACAAACTGCAGGTGTCACTGCAGATTTTAAAAGACTGCTGGCATCAGTATCAAAATACTGTCAAGCAGGAAAAAAGCATATTTTGCTAATATTGTTTTATCTCATTGTCATAATCAACGTGTTTTATTTAACACTATTGACTCTGTTCTTAATACCCCACAGACTGACTGTTTGGAGGCCTCCTCTGAGTTATGCAATGATTTTATGAACTTTTTTATTACCTCCGCCAGGCCGAAAAGGCCAGGAGGAGGTTATGTTTTTGCCGGGGTTTGTCTGTCTGTCTGTCTGTTTGTCTGTTGGTTAGCAAGATAACTCAAAAAGTCTTGGACGGATTTCCATGAAACTTTCAGGCGTTGTTGGAAATGGTACAAGGAAGAACTGATTAAATTTTGGGGGTGATCCGGTTCACCCTCTGGATACAGGAATTTTTTAAAGCATTTTTCAACACTGTGACATACAGCCATTTTCAACATGTGCGCAGGCGCAATAGAGGGCGCTGGTCGTCATGTCTGATGAACACAAACTCCGCCTTCTTCAAAGTTTTAGGCACAAAAGCACACAGAAAACAGGGCTCGCCAGAGTGCCTGTGTTTGCACTATGCTGCAAAAGCTGACACGGGCAGCTGTCCGGCGCCGGATTATTTGGCAGAAATTCCCCGGCCAGCCATAGGGGCTGCGCAAAAACCAGCTCTCTGCCGGGGGAGGCTTCCAAATCCTCTTTTTTCCGCGGACCGCAAACCCAATAAAACCCACGGCAACCATTGGCGCTGCGCATTTGGCAGAAATTCACCGGCCAGCCATAGGCGCTGCGCATTTGGCACAAATTCCCCGGCCAGCCATAGGAGCTGCGCATTTGGCAGAAATTCACCGGCCAGCCATAGGAGCTGCGCATTTGGCAGAAATTCACCGGCCAGCCATAGGCGCTGCGCATTTGGCAGAAATTCAGCGGCCAGCCATAGGAGCTGCGCATTTGGCAGAAATTCCCCGGCCAGCCATAGGAGCTGCGCATTTGGCAGAAATTCCCCGGCCAGCCATAGGAGCTGCGCATTTGGCAGAAATTCCCCAGCCAGCCATAGGAGCTGCGCATTTGGCAGAAATTCACCGGCCAGCCATACGCGCTGCGCAATAACGAGCTCTCTGCCGGCGAAGCTTCTAAATTCTTGTTTGCCGCGGAGCGAAACCCCAAAATAATATAATATAAAACCCACGGCAACCTGTCTACCCAATTTGCATCCGTCAGTGGAGGAGATGGACACAACAGCAACACTTCAGTTTATTACCTCCGCCAAGGAGGCAATGCTTTTACTACTGAACCACTAATCCTATCACTATCAGATTGATTGTCATTGATTAATTGTGTGTTTATTGCACTGTCCCTGTCAAATAAACAAATAATCATTGTGAATCCAATTGCTACTCATATGTTTACATGCTCAAGGAATCTGAAAACGTACACACAAACACTGTATGGGGGGAATTGTGGCACTTGTCGGAGGTCTGCGCTCTCCGAGTGCTTTTCTAGTTGATAAGGTGGCCACCACCAGGGCTCTCATCTCAGCTCCTGCCTCTGATCCCTCTGTCTCTGTCCCTTGTTCTGCTGTTTTTAATCAGTTTGAACCTGTGACTCTGTCATTTTTAGAGGACGTGGTTGGCCACATTAAGCCCTCAGGGTCTCCCTGTGATGCTGTCCCTCCTAGACTTTTTAAAGAGGTGCTTCCCAGTATAGGCCAGTCAGTTCTCACCATCTTGAACAGCAGCCTGTCATCTGGTGCGGTTCCTGCAAATTTTAAACATGCAGTAGTACAGCCCTTGATTAAGAAACCTGGTCTCAATCATACCATGTTGGCAAATTTTAGGCCTATTTCCAAGCTGCCATTTCTCTCAAAAATTTTAGAGAAAATTGTCTATATGCAGCTGAAATGTTCTCTGGATGAACACGGTATTTTGGAGATTTTTCAATCTGGTTTCAAAGCTCTTCATAGCACAGAGATAGCCTTCTTAAGAGTTTTTAACGATATTCTCTTAGCATGTGATTCAGGTGAATATGCTGTTCTTGTGCTGCTTGATTTAACTGCTGCCTTTGACACAGTGGACCATCATGTTTTAATTTCCCGTTTGCAGCACCTAGTGGGCATTTGTGGCACTGCTCTTAACTGGTTTAGGTCCTATCTGGCAGACAGGACTTTTAAAGTTAGCATATCTGGGTTTGAATCTTCTTCTGCTCCTCTGCCATACGGGGTCCCACAGGGGTCAATTCTAGGGCCCATGCTTTTTTCTCTGTACATACTTCCACTGGGTTCCATTTTTAAAAAGCATGGTATCTCTTTCCACCTGTATGCTGATGAGTGTCAGATTTATGTCCCTCTAAAACAAAAGGCTGCCTCATCGGTAAACTCACTCCTGGCATGCATTGAAGACATAAAGTCTTGGATGGCCCTAAACTTCCTAAATTTTAATGATAAGAAGACCGAAGTGATGGTGTTTGGACCTAGTCGCCCCTGTGAGTCCCCTCCTGTATACTTGGGCCCCCTTACTCCTTATGTTAAATCCACAGCTAGGAACCTTGGTTTTATCATGACCAATGATTTTAAATTAGACACGCAGATTCATTCTGTGGTAAAATCCAGCTTCTTTCATCTAAGGCGTTTAGCAAAAGTAAAACCCATTCTCTCTAGACCACACCTGGAAACAGTAATCCATGTTTTTATTTCATCTTGGCTGGATTACTGTAACGCACTTTACGCCGGTGTCAGCCAGTCATCTCTTTCCCGTCTGCAGCTGGTTCAAAACGCCGCTGCACTCCACTGGCTGCCCATGTATTTTAGAGTTCATTTGAAAATTTTTTTATTTGTTTTTAAATCCTTGAACGGTCTTGCTCCGCCTTATCTCTCTGAGCTTCTGCATCCCTACGCTCACGCCCGGTCCCTTAGGTCAGCTGAACAGCTGCTTTTGGAGGTACCAAAGGCTAGGCGCAAGCTCAGAGAGGACAGAGCCTTTTCGATCATGGCCCCCAGGTTATGGAATGATTTACCCCTGGACATTAGACAAGCACCTTCACTGTCCATTTTTAAAACACGTCTTAAAACACATTTTTACTCCCTGGCCTTCGACCCAGTATGAGACATTGATTTTATTGAATGAATGAATTTATTTTTTTTTTTACTGTGGTTCTTGTGTTAGCGCTCGTTGTGTTAGTGCCCTGCTTTTATGTTCTCTTGCTGTACAGCACTTTGTGTAGCGAGTGTTGCTTTTAAAGTGCTTTATAAATAAAGTTGATTGATTGATTGATTGAACTTTAAAATTAATTTAAAAATTTAAGGATAGCCTGTTATTTTCTGAGGTCTATTCCACCACTGTGTCAAAGGAGATAAAAATGTTGACATAACATACAAACACTTCACAGAGTTAAAATTGCCAGGCTACTTACCAGGCTATTTATGTGGGCAGTGGTGGCCTAATGGTTAGAGATGTGGACTGGTGAGTGGAGGGTCGCAGGTTTGATCCCTGGATAGGCAGAATTTGGTCTTGGTGGGACAGATAACATAGCAGTGTTTACCTCACCCTCCTTAACCCCACTGTGGTGCCCTTGAGCAAGGCCCTTAAACCCCAACTGCTCCAGTGGAGCTGCTCAGTGGCCACAGGTCAGTCTGTGGTTGTACTGGGCAGCTTCCTGGTGTGATTGTGAACAGGGTGTCCTTGAAAAAAAGACATTGCCTCTCAGAGGAATTACCCTGTATAAATAAAGGTTAAATATTAAAGCACACAAGAATCCAGATTCACATGACCATGTCTTGCTTCCTTCATGTGATCACGATCGGTCTCACAGTCAGTGGAAATTGGAGGTCACAACTCACTTGAAGCCTTTTAGTTTAGCCAGGAGTCACACAGCCTCCAGTATGTATTGTCTGAAAATATTCAGACTTGGTAACTGGGGTGAAGTGACACTGTGTAGGTGTATCTAAAAAAATTACAATACCATCATGTCCAACTTCTGCACTTTTTTTGCCACACTTTTTTCCCCCAGTCATCTTTCTATTATTATGCTTTGATACAGCACTCTGAACAGCCAGGCTTTTCATGAATGCCATTCAATTGCTAACCCTCCTTGTGGAGTGTGTTGATGATTGCATTCTGGACAACTGTCCAGTCAGTAGTCTTTCTCATGGTTGTGACTGTGTGTAATGAACTGATCAAGGAGCTACATGGTATTTATATTATTTATATTGTTTGAATGGAAATTCAGTCAAACTCAAAATCAAATATTCCTCATCTTCTTATTTAAAATAAAATATTTATGCAATGTTTGGGTATTAACTGCAATTACTGTCAGCCTTAATACAAAGCCATGCAAATCTATGACGTCCACGAGCATTTTGACTTTAAAAACAAGCACCTTCTTACCCAGCACAAAACTGATCTTCCCTCCAAGGTCAATGTAATAATAGAGGCCCACCTTAGATCAGGCACCCATGTCCATTAAAGGGGAGGATAGGAGCCATTCTCATTGGGTTATTGCATGTTACACTCAAAACACACCTCTGAATAATTAAGAGAGCTAGGACAACACTTTTGTGCTTTTAACTGGTGCAAAGTCTTTTTTTTCCACCACCGTAATAGCAAAATGGACTTGAACAGTCTCATAAATAAGTTTTGCACCTTTGACAATGCCCTTTTGACTGGATCATCCTAATAGGGCCAATAGGGACACTCCTGATGGATGTTGTAACTCCAAGGACAAATAATGGGTAACATAATACTCTAACAAATTATGTTTTAGGAGCAGTAACCCTGTAATGTAACAAGATACTTCTAAAGAGCTACTTATAGAGGTCATGGATTGGGCAAGAATGGAATTTAACCCTGCCAAAACCTAGGAGCGTAGTACTGAAAAAAGGACGTGTCCAGGACTGCATCCCCTTTAACATCAAATAAGTCACCATTCCAACAGTCAGCGAGAAGCCGGTGAAGAGCTTGAGAAAGTGGTACAAGGCAGACCTCAATGACAAGCAGAGTGTGAAGGAGATGCTTATTCAAACAGAAACCTGGATGACGTACCTGGATAAGAGTGGCTTACCTGGCAAATAGAAGGCCTGGGGATTCCAACATGGTGTTCTTCCACGAGTGCTTTGGCCACTGCTTGTTTATGAGGTACCTGTGACCACTGTGAAAAAATTGGAAAAGAAGATCAACACCTGCCTTAGTAGGTGGCTGGGCATCCCAAGACATTTCTGCTCAATTGGACTTTACAGCAAGTTGCAGTTGCCAGTAACATCTGTGGTGGAGGAGTTCAAAGCTCAATTGGCTGCAGCTGTGGAACAGGCAAGGAAGAAGCCAAAACAACTCTCTAGAGGCCCCCAGTTCATCACCTTTTGCAAAACAGGAGAGACTGGTGTGATAGAGAAAAGATCTCAAAGGACACTGGCCACAGCTAATGACTGGAAGATGTGGGCGGACCTGAAAAGGCAGCTCAAGTTCCCGGAGGAAATAACTATCATGAGCTGAAGACCTGATATCATCCTCTGGTCAAAAGGTACCAAACAGGTCATACTACTTAGCTAACCATACCCTGAGAGGAGCAGGTGGAGGAGTGGATGGAAGAGTTTAAGTGTAACAAATGCCAAGCCCTCATTCATGACTGCCGACAGAGAGGGTGGAAGGTCTGGAACCTACCAGTGGAAGTTGGTTGCCAAGCCTTCCCTGGGAAGTCACTCTGGTGAAGCCTTGGGCAGATAAGCATTGAAGGTGTGGATAGGAGGCAGCTGATACCCAGCATTACAAGGAAGGCAGAGACTGCATCCAGGTGGATTTGGCTAAACCATAACAAACAGTGGCAGAACAGATGGTCACTCAGAGAAGTGACCATCAGAAGGATTCAGCGTGTTGAGAGATCACTGAGGTGAGTGGTGGAAAGTGAGGGTAGTTTCTGGATGCTGGTTCTGCTACAGAGCCCCTTAGGGTGTCATGGGCTTAATTCGGTGAAACACCTATGAATGGGGGTGCCCATTTGACAATCCACAGATATCATTCGGCTCAGATCCAGGTGCCTTGAGGGGGTGAGAAAGTAAGAAAGATGGAGATAGCGATGCCGCTGGCTCAGGTTGGCACAGGATCAAGTGCCTGTAAAGTTGACCCAGGTGCAATGACTATCAATCATATTTGCATATTATAAAAGTAACTTAACCCAACACTACTCCCCATAGAGCTCTTCTCGTCCGTGTTCTGTCACTGCTGACTCCTTGTACAAATAAACTTCCTCAATTTTTTTTTCTGAATCCTCCAGAGCAAAAAAATCTAACTGTTGAATTTGGATTAATGCCTTTTGCTTTCAAGAGACACGTCAAAAAAATATTTACATATGCACTTTATTTTGTATATTATAATTGATTACATTTGTACAGGACTTTTCACAACACCCAAAGACACTTTGTAATGAGTCCATTTGTAGAAGAGCTTGGAAGAACGAGGCGATGTGATATATAAACCAAAGTTTATTATCAGCTCCTCTAACAAGTCTCATCTAAGTACAGCAGCAGAAGAAGGAAAAAGAGAACGAACACTTTCGGCTCTATGAACTTATACTTGCACATAACAAAAGACATGCATATCAAAAGCTGACATCCCTCATTATCTTAATCCCCCCCATTGTCTTCGTACTCCTCCTCATGGCCCTGGGGGGTCAGGGCAGCTCCTCCGATCTCCACCGCAGTGTCTGGGAAAGTCTTTGTTCTTCACTGGCGGTTGAGAGTCTTTGTCCTGTTCTGAGGTGTGAAGTCGCCTTACATATGTAATCACCAAACATTCCCACATGCTTCAACATATGTAGGTTATGGAATATATGATTAATATAGCCCACAGCCCCCCCCCCCAAACGACTAAGAAAAGGACAATAGAAAAATTCACAGTTTAAGATAATTACTATGACATACTAACTGCTACACCTCTTGCCACAGAAGAAACTTTCCAGCAGCCATGCTCCTAAGAGAGTTCAGTGGTAATCGTAACAGCATAGTAAAATCACAAGTCAGTCCTAAACTGTTACAGCACAATTAGTGAACAACTGTTGAGTAGTTTGCATCAGTCCCTGTGTCGTCTGGGTTTTAATCTTCTCCCGAATCTGCTGTGGGTCCGCTTGGGCGTCCTGCTGGGACCTTCCTGTAAGGAATCTGCAGCTTGGGGAGGAGAGTGATTAATTGTTCCCTGCAGGGGGGCTGAGTCTTTTCTCTTGGGGGGTCTACCCCGCCGAGGTGCTCTCGCCAACCGTGCAGGCTCGTCTCTCAACAAGAAGGCAGGTTTAAGTCTGTCAATGCTGACTGTTTCTTTTCTATCCCCAAAATCAAGCACAAAGTGTTTATCACCAGGTTCCAGCACTCTGAATGGCCCATCGTATGGTGGGCGTAAAGTTGGTTTTAAAGCTTCATGCCTAACAAAAACGAATTCAGCGTTCTTTAAAGCTTGTGGGACAAAAACTCGTGGAAAAGAGTGATGTGCCGGTCCGGGGAGAGAGTCCGGTCCGTTGCTGCCTAAAAACCTCGGGGCTGGAAAATGCCCTGGCTCTGGGTTCTCTGGTAAAAATTCACCTGGGAGCCTGAGAGGTTGTGCAAAAACTAATTCTGCTGGGGAGGCGTCTAGATCCTCTTTGGGCGCAGCACGCAACCCCAATAAAATCCAGGGAAGTTTATTTACCCAATTTGTATCCGTTAGTGAGGCTCTGAGGGCGGCCTTTAAAGATCTGTGAAAACGCTCGCATAACCCATTAGCCTGAGGGTGATAAGCGGTGGTGCGGTGAATTGTTGCCCCTAAGCTGCTGGACATGGCTGACCAAAGCTCCGAGACAAATTGAGGCCCCCTATCGAACGTGATGTCCGATGGGACGCCGAAACGTGCCACCCAGTTTGTCAAAAAAACGCGAGCGACTTCCTCCGCTGTGGTTGCCGCCAGAGGGACTGCCTCTGGCCAGCGCGTGGTGCGGTCTATCATTGTTAACAGGTGTGTGAAACCTTGGGAGGAAGGTAGTGGTCCCACGAGGTCGACATGAACGTGGTCGAACCTTCAAGCAGGGATTGGAAAAGGCTCCAGAGGGGCTTTTGTGTGTTTGTGTATTTTGGCGCGCTGACAAGAAATGCAAGTTTTTGCCCATTCTTTTACTTTTTTGCGCAGGCCAGGCCACACAAACTTTTCGGCGACTGTTTTAACCGAGGCGCGCACACCTGGGTGCGCGAGGGAGTGAATTGAGTCGAAAATTACATGTGTAATGACAATAAAGTTGAATCTCATCTCATCTCAAATATGGCGGCGCCATGTAGCTGGGACTAACGGGCGAGGTCGGCCGGTTGAGATATCGCATATTGGGGGGGCACGCCGTCGCGTAAACCCCTTTCCTCCAGCCTTAACCCTGTTGGTCCAGACAAGAGTGCGCGCACGTCCGCGTCACTGCTTTGTTCCTCTGCCATGGCTGCATAATCTATCCCTGCATGGATTGGGGCCACGTATGTGTCCGCGTTGATGAAGAGTTCCGCGGCTGAGGTAGTATAATCTGTCTCCTCGCGCTTTGACGATGTCACAGCGCGAGAGAGGCAGTCTGCTACCACGTTAAGTTTGCCTGCCACATGTCGAATGTCTGTGGTGAACTCTGAAATCGCAGCCAGCTGTCTTTGTTGCCTGCCTGACCACGGTTCTGAAATTTTAGCCATAGCAAAGGTGAGCGGTTTGTGGTCTACAAAAGCTGTGAAACTCCGCCCTTCTAACGAGAACTGGAAGTGGCGGATGGATAAATGAAGCGCTAGCAGCTCCCTGTCAAAAGTGCTGTATTTACGCTCGGTTTGGTTTAGCGATTTGCTGAAGAATGCCAAAGGTTGCCAGATTCCGCTGACATGTTGTTCTACAACTGCCCTTATAGCTAGGTCCGAAGCATCTGTGGTTAGCGCAATGCGGGCCGAGGGATTGGGGTGAACCAACAATGTGGCATTAGCTAGGGCGCATTTTACTTCCGCGAAGGCGCGTTCGCGCTCCGGGGTCCATTCGACCGCGTTGGAAGCTTTCTGTTTTCTGAGCGCGTCATATAGGGGCTGCATGAGCTGAGCTGCGTGGAGGAGGAAACGGTTGTAAAAATTAACCATTCCTAAAAATTCTTGCAGCGATTTGACCGTTTGTGGCCGTGGGAAACTTTTTATCGCGTGAACTTTGTCTGGAAGTGGGACTGCCCCCTTCGGAGAAACTCTGTGTCCTAAAAAATCAATTTGTGACACACCGAATTTGCATTTGGCTGGATTGATTATTAACCCGTGCTCTTCTAGCCTCTGAAAAACCATAGTGAGATGCTGCTCGTGTTCTTCCTCAGATGGGCTGGCTACCAGCATATCGTCGAGGTAGACGAAAACAAAAGGGAGGTTGCGTAATACTGCGTCCATCATCCGCTGAAAGGTTTGAGCCGCGCCTTTGAGGCCGAAAGGCATTCGCAAAAATTCAAAAAGGCCGAAAGGGGTTATTACAGCTGTTTTAAGAATGTCCTCTGCTCGAACTGGGACTTGATGATAACCGCGGACCAGGTCTATTTTTGAAAAAATGCGCGCACCCGCCAGATGCAGTGAAAAATCCTGAATGTGAGGAATTGGGTAGCGGTCATGCGCTGTCGCATTGTTTAATCTGCGGTAATCGCCGCACGGCCTCCAAGAACCGTCGGATTTCGGAACCATGTGAAGTGGTGAGGCCCAGGGGCTTTTCGAGCGTCTAATAATGCCTAATTTTTCAAGGGTGGTAAACTCATCCCGAGCTATGGCGAGCTTGGCCGCGTCTAAGCGCCGAGCTTTGGCAAATACGGATGGGCCCGTTGTGGGAATAAAATGTTCAACCCCGTGTTTAGCCACTGTGGCTGAGAATTTGGGAATTGTGAGTGCTGGAAATTGGGTGAGGAGTTGATCAAACTTACCTCCTGCTGTGGTGACGCTGGCCTGCACGGGTGGTGGAGAAAGTCGGGCTGAGCAGGGAATAGAAGCAAAGGACAGTGCATTAACCAAGCGTCTGTTCGCTAGATCAACTAATAACCCATGTGCACACAAAAAATCTGCGCCCAACAAGTTAAAACTCACCGCAGCTACAACAAATGTCCATCTGTAGTTGCGGCCGTGGATGCAGAGGTGCAGGCTCTTTTCACCAAAAGTGTCGATGATGGAGCCGTTGGCTGCCACCGCTCCATTGCCCCGGGGGCCCATGGCCCGGTCTGCATGGGAGGGCATGACAAAACTTAGTTGAGCTCCCGTGTCGATAAGGAACCGCTTGCCGGTGTGTCCGTCCGTCACATATAAAAGCTTGCTTTTTTCGCCGACAACCGCCGCTGTTAACGGCTCTCGGCTTCGGCGTTTTCCGGAAATTGTGAATTTGCAGGGGGGAACGCATTTGTAAGCCTTCTCGGCGAAGCGGTGGTGGTAATAACAAACGTTGCTCCGTCTGTTGCGTCCTGGCCGTGTCGCTGTCACCGCGGGCTGGCTCTGCTCAGTGATTTGTGGCTCCCTGTGGCTCCGGACATCAGTGTTGAGGTCTGCGGATGCTGCTGTGGGTGTCTGCTCCTTGCAGGCGTTGACGAGCCGTTGAGCTTCGTGAGCTAGCGTGCGGAAGTCTTGCTGGGTGTTGCATCGCATGTTGGCCAGCGTCCCTCTCATGTGTGGCGGCAGCGTACTGAGGAATATGAAATGGAAGAGGAAGTTGTCATTGTCCTCTTCTTTAAGTTGCAGCAAGTCCTCCATGAGGGCCTTGGGTCTGCATCCTCTGTGGCCGTAGACCGCCAGGATCCTCTCGGCTCTCTCCTCGGCTGAGGGGACGTAATTTGCCACGATGGTCGCTTTCAGTTCTTCATATTTGTCCTGGGCCGGCGGCCGCTGGATTATGCTCCGTGCACATCTCGAAGTGGCGGCGTTGAGTTTGGCGACGATGTGATAGAACTTTGTATCGTCAGCCGTGATGCCCGCAAGTGCAAACTGGGCTTCAGCTTGCTGAAACCACGAGGCGGGGTCTTCCTGCCAGAAGTCCGGCAGGTTGACGGTGACGGCATTTGTGTAGACCGTCACTGATGTGTCCGCAGGGTGAGAGTGCCTTGCTTCGGCTCTCTCAGCGGCGCTGGTGCTCGGTTGAGCCCCCTCTATCACTTCTGCCGTGGGGGAACGTCGTCCATCTGTTCCCCTGTCTGCATGGGCGCCGGCGTCTGCCTGGGTTGCCACAGATGAGTCGATCGCGGGGGAACGCCTCTGGTCCATTCTCGCGTAAGGGTCACCAGTGTAGAAGAGCTTGGAAGAACGAGGCGATGTGATATATAAACCAAAGTTTATTATCAGCTCCTCTAACAAGTCTCATCTAAGTGCAGCAGCAGAAGAAGGAAAAAGAGACCGAACACTTTCGGCTCTATGAACTTATACTTGCACATAACAAAAGACATGCATATCAAAAGCTGACATCCCTCATTATCTTAATCCCCCCCATTGTCTTCGTACTCCTCCTCATGGCCCTGGGGGGTCAGGGCAGCTCCTCCGGTCTCCACCGCAGTGTCTGGGAAAGTCTTTGTTCTTCACTGGCGGTTGAGAGTCTTTGTCCTGTTCTGAGGTGTGAAGTCGCCTTACATATGTAATCACCAAACATTCCCACATGCTTCAACATATGTAGGTTATGGAATATATGATTAATATAGCCCACACCATTATTCATTCATTCCATAGACAATGGTAGTAGTAAGCTACTTCTGTAGCCACAGCTGCCCAAGGGCAGACTGACAGAAATGTAGCTGCCAATCCATGCTAACAGCCTCTCCGACCACTACCGAACATTTACAGTGCATCCGGAAAGTATTCACAGCGCTTCACTTTTTCCACATTTTGTTATGTTACAGCCTTATTCCAAAAGGGATTAAATTAATTTTTTCCCTCAAAATTCTCCACACAATACCACAACCATACATGGTTATGAGTGGTGGTGCTTGGTTTCCTCTAAACATGACACTTGGCATTCACACCAAAGAGTTCAAGCTTTGTTTTATCAGACCAGAGAATTTTGTTTCTCATGGTCTGAGAGTCCTTCAGGTGCCTTTTGACAAACTCCAGGCAGGCTGCCATGTGCCTATTGTTAAGGAGTGGCTTCCGTCAGGCCACTCTATCATACAGGCCTGATTGGTGGATTGCTGCAGAGATGGTTGTCCTTCTGAAAGGTTCTCCTCTTGCCACTGAGGAACACTGGAGCTCTGACAGAGTGACCATTGGGTTCTTGGTCACCTCCCTGACTAAGGCCCTTCTCCCCTGATTGCTCAGTTTAGACAGCCGGCCAGCTCTAGGAAGAGTCCTAGTGGTTCCGAACTTCTTCCATTTACAGATGATGGAGGCCACTGTGCTCATTGGGACCTTCAAAGCAGCAGAAATTTTTCTGTACCCTTCCATAGATTTGTGCCTTGAGACAAGCCTGTCTCAGATGTCTACAGGCAGTTCCTTTGACTTCATGCATGGTTTGTGCTCTGACATGCACTGTCAACTGTGGGGCCTTATATAGACAGGTGTGTGCCTTTCCAAATCATGTCCGATCAACTGAATTTACCACAGGTGGACTCCAATTACGCTGCAGAAACATCTCAAGGATGATCAGTGGAAACAGGATGCACCTGAGCTCAATTTTGAGCTTCATGGCAAAGGCTGTGAATACTTATGTACATGTGATTTCTTAGTTTTTTATTTTTAATAAATTTGCAAAAATCTCAAAAAACTTTTTTCACATTGTCGTTATGGGGTATTGTGTGTAGAATTTTAAGGGAAAAATTGAATTTTATCCATTTTGGAATAAGGCTGTAACATAACAAAATGTGAAGCGTTGTGAATACTTTACGGATGCACTGTACACGCATTCATACACCAGTGTCGTGGACACTGGAGGCAAGGTGGGTTAAGTGTCTTGCCCAAGGACACAACAGCAGGGTGGGGGAGCAGGATTTGAATCCCCAACCCTGCTATTATTGGACGACCTATCTACCGCCTGAGCCACTACTACCCCAAACAGCAACAAAACACATTGCCGAAGATTTACTAAGGCAGTACAAATTAGCGAGTGTGCAATTTAGACAGAGCACCTAAGGGAGTGACCAGTTTTTCCATCTACTAACAACATGCACAATTTTGAACACAGATGCAGACACTTCATTTCAACAATGACCACCCATCCACCAAGAGCACCACAAAATTGCTCACAGGCACAGCTGGTGAGGAAGCAGGTCATCATAATATAAATGTAAATATAAATATAAAGCTTTTTTTAAGCTTTTGCTTAAGTACAACCCCTCTAAAATAGTTTATTTTTGTTCATTGTATTTCAAAATCTAGATTTTTATTTAACATGGCATACTTTTTTGTTTAATATGTATAAATGAAGCATTTGTATCAAATTTAAAAAAGGACTACTCGTGAATAAATTGATTATTTGACCAATGTATTTATTTTATTAACACTAGAACCTATCATGGTCTGATGGAGACTCTGGGGTTTTATTATGTGAATAACTTTGTTTTAACAAAATCTGCAGGTCTCCCAGTTCACAACTTTTTATAAATGCCATTGAGTTATGGTGTTGCAATTTCGGGGGACATTTCTATGGATCTGCGCTCTTTTTGTTAATAATCTCATTGTTGTTTTCCTCATATGTTGTATATCCTGAACTGGGAGAGAGAAATAGAGGGAAGAGGGAACTGAATTACCATTTTATGTACAGCAAAAAGATATACTGTAAATATAGAAATATGGATAGAGGGGAAAAAAAACCCCCAAAGAAAATTAGCAATGTGGAAGCTTTTGCTTCAAGAGCAAAGGGGAGCTGAGGAAAACTCCAGAGTCCGAGTCACCATCAGCTGACACCATCTGTATGTCCACTGCAGGTAGGAAGGGCTCCTATTGTATCCTATTTTATGGATACAAATTCATGTAGTACACTATACACAGTATAAACAAATGAATTTTTTTTAAAAACTGCCAGCTGATGTCCAGTTCAGCATAACACTGATCTCAAAGACCATATAATCCGTTCTTCTGTCATGCCAAATAAAGTCACGCACAGAGAGAAGCTTCTGTTTCTTCAGCCATGCACCCTTGGTTCTTGCCAGTGTCTCCTCCTGGCACCAACGATCGCTATCATGTCAGGCGCAGATGAATTAAGATAAGCTTTTTTTGGACTTTAAGTCCTGGTGCATTTAACAGGAGATTGACAACTGCAAACCTTAGTAAATCACCTTGCGCCAGTCATTTAAATACTCCCCTCCCTCAAATTTGCACGTTGACATGACAACTCCTACAAATACATATGCAATGAGGCCAGGTGCAAAATTAACATAGCCCATGCCTTTCCACTGCTAATTTTGCCCTGCACTCTTTAGTAAATCTCGACAGTAGATTTTTAACACCAAAACAGGGTTTTGCGATGGTGCAGTACATTAGTAAATCTGCACCATAATGTCCTTAACAGAGATTAAAAATAAATGAGAAAGAAAACATCTGCTATCCTCTACTCTTCTGACAAAATGCAAACCACTCTTCCTGCGCCTACCTTTCTAGAAGGTTTCACTGTTAGGGCATTTTTTTTCTTCTAAATTAGGATTTCACATTCAAATCTTTCCAAAAGGATCAGAAATATATTTCAAAATAATACATAAATGTGGTTGTGTTGTATTTCATTTAAATGCTTTAAAATAAATCTTATTTTCATCTTTTCAAATATAGAGGAGCCTCCTCAAATTCCTTCCCCTTCCTGACATATGAAGAATGTCTTTATCAAAATCTTTTAAAGCTAATCAATTTTTAATTATTTTTTGCCTTTTTCAAACTTTAATATGAATCAACTGTTTTGAGTTCAACATTGTAGAAACCATTTACTATAGTTTACTGTACATTGTGGTTTTTAATATCTGTCCATTCAGTCATCACATGTGAATTTTTCCATGTGTAGCCTCCTTACATGTATAGATTCTTCACAATAAAGAGCCCATGTCTGTTTCTCATTTTTAGGTTTTCGTGTTGGACCAAATGTGTATGGAGTTCACCGGAATGCATCTGTGTGGGAAAACCCTGATGTAAGTTAAGATGTTCTCAGTCATACATCTTCTAACATTGTATGTGTTTTCAGTATAATCAAAGTGGAATAAAAACCATGTACATTATCAGCTTTCTGCTCAAAAGCCTTTAAAAACTGTGTCAAAAAAGAGAAGAGACAGTTCTGAAACTGGAGAATTCAATCTTACACTGGAGCTTTAATTGTTCAAAACCGTCAATATTAATCATTTGCTTTAGACGCTATGTGAATGTGCAGTTTCTGCATAAAGGTGAAGAGATGATTTTTAAATGTTTAACATTAATGGCTTTTTGCTTCCTGGTCAAAACAGGTCTTTGACCCTTTGCGTTTCCTCCCAGAGAATGTTGCCAAGAGATCACCACATGCCTTTGTGCCCTTTTCAGCAGGGCCAAGGTTAGTCCACACCTGAAACGGTTTAATGTTCTCAGTTCATAGCCATCTGCTTATTTAGTTTACACCAATCTGATTCTGAAGTACATGCATAACAAGAGTCCTTTTGCTCAGGCACAATAAAAACAGGTTTTATTGTGAGTTCAGTAGGTAAAGGGCCATCTCAGTGTAACTTAAGGTTATTGTTTAGCGCTCGTTTGTTAGGTAACTCAAACAACCCTTTCTTCTAGCTTATCAGCTGCTTTCATGGTTCATGAAATTACAGTATACTCATTCACTCCAACTTCATTCCTCCGATCTTTGAGTTTCTCCTCATATTTCTTTTCTTCACATTGTTATCCCACAGAAACTGCATTGGTCAGAACTTTGCTATGAATGAGTTGAAAGTGGTGATAGCCCTGACTCTGAAGCGATACCAGCTGATAGAAGACCCCACTCTGAAGCCCAAGTTGTTTCCAAAACTTGTTCTGCGCTCAATTAATGGAATCCACATCAAGATCAAACCGGTGGACTGAGAGGGATAAAGGGAAATAACTGCTGGAAAATACTAGTGTAAATTTTCTGTAGAGCCTAATTTGTATGTAATGATTACCTGTGTTTTAGAAATGTTTAAAAATTAGTTTTCTGTGATGTCTGGTGGCCTAGTGGTTACCATGCATAATGCACAAAAGTAAATCTTTTTTTTTTTTTCTAAGAAAAAATTCTGAAGGATTTTGTACTTCTGTTGCTGCTTCTTTGTGAAAAATACTCCTGCTAAATTCTAAAAAATAGGTGACGTTTTTTCATAATTTCTTAAATATTATGTAAATGCAGTACATTCCATTAAAAATATTACATGTGATTTCTGTACTTGTCTGATTTGACATGAAGCACTAATAGTGTCATTTTGGGTTGACTAAAACAGCACATGGCATCCACCCAAATAAATAATAAAAAATGGAAATAGTTCATTTTAATGTGTTTTAGTGATTAACTAGAGGACACTCAGAGTGCATACCTCTGCCAAGGTTCCATCCCTCCCTCCCTTTGTCCTCCCCTCCATCCCTTTGTCCGTCCATATTTCCATCCATCTGTACATTGCGAGATAGGGCCTTGGTAGAGGTATGCACTCACGGATCACTTCCAACATCTAATGAGTTCATCTTTGGGCCAAGACCCACCTCTGGTGAAAATTTCATCCAAATCCATTCAGTAGTTTTGGAGTATTGTTGTCAACACTCTGTGAGAAGATAAGAGCCTTGGTGGAGGTATGCATTTTGAGATCATCACCAAAATCTAATCATGTGTTCAGTGTGCCATTACACATCTTTCCTGAAAATTTGAATGAAAGGCACTATATAAATACAATCCATTATTATTAACAGACTGAGAAATGACAGCAAAAACAATATGACTACATTATAATAATAATAGCAAGACTGTCATAATTGTATTGACCATGCACTGGGGCTGGGAAATTCCACCTTAAATCAACATCATGGTTTACTGAATCTTTCACGTCAGTTTTCGTTTTTTTTCTCCTCTGTTCTCCATTACAGTATACTGACAAAGTTCATAATTATTCAGCAATATTACACAACAGTGCGGTATCATACCATTTTTTTTTGCAGTAATCAACTACAAATTCACATAGTATCTGTTCCATATTACAAATACGTATTGCAAATGCTCATCTGGCACGCTGACAGATGCGGACATATTCCTCCAAGCGTTTGTTTTCAAATTTTGATCATGATATCCTTTTATTGTAAGAGCAAAGAGTACTGGGTTGTTTGATGCAGCAAAGTTCAGCCTCTCCACCGTCACCTCCCATTCTCGTCTTCCTGTATTGGCGTCCTATGTCCCACCCTTCCTTAATTCTGATTGGCTGCTTAGAAAGGTCTGACATTGGCGACTGTAACTATACAGTAGTCTGAAAAATTGGACTTTTTTCAGCCCTGAGCACCATGACAAAAAGCTGCCACCGCTCAAAGTGTTTCAGCGCCAAGGGCACTCAGCGTTGTATACACTGGACTACATAGAGAATGAATAGAAAAGAGTCGCCCACAGCAGGAAAAATGAGTTTGGTGGACACACCCCCTAATACTTTTTCTGCAGTGTTTGGCTTCTGGGTTGCCGAGGCATATGGCCCTATGGCGTGACCATGCACGTAACTGAGGAGACGCATCTGAGGGGCAGTACATGAAAAGTGCCAGATTAATATATAAAATAATATTCAAAAAAATTCCTGCATCCACATTATGGTCCAAATCACCACCAAAATCTTATCTGTTCTCCATGCCACTACTGTCAAAAATTGCCTGTTTCACAGGCAGCATAAGACACCAAACGCTGTCTGTGAATTTGCAACATTTATTAAAGTAAAGATGAACATAACAAGCAACACAACACTTATAAATAAGGAGGGAACACACTTGCTGGAGGAGAGCGGCGCTCATGACCAGGGGGAAGCAGAACAGCCCAGGGAAATAACGGCTGAGGCGCTTGGGGATGCCGGGGAACAGAGACAATTGCAGCCGGAGCACACCCGAAGAGCAGCGGGGCTCATGGCTGAGGGAATTAAGGGAAAGAACAAATTGCCTGGTCAGAGATAATGCAATCATCTCAACAGCAATGGCCGACAAAACACTCAAACGAAGGACAATCATCTGAGGACATCTCAGTAAGACATGATAACCTTCCCCCATTGTCGTGCCCTTAAATAGATGCCTGACAGGTGTGAGTACATGAGTGAGGAAATAATCAAAACAACAAGTGACAGCTGTGCAGCCCGCGAACAGTCTGACAGCTGGAAGCTGCACAGCAAAGTCAAAATAAAAGCACAAACCGGAAACTAAATGACAACACAAGAATAAAATAACACAACCCCAACAACTGTAAATAAAATCACTATGAAATGACACACAATAAATAAACAGCTACAAACAGACAGGGACCACATACAGCAGGAAATAGTGAACAAAGAAATAAACAAACATGAAAAGACTGAACTCAAAACTGGAGACTGGGCACAGCCCCCGTCCGTGCCCAGGATCATGACAATTACACACATTTCCTGAAAATTTCATCAAAATCCATAAGTTTTTAAGTTATGTTGGTAACAGACAAACCAACCAACAAACAGATAAACCAACGCTACCAAAAACATTACCTCCGTCCTCCTTTGGTGGATGTAATGATGATCTATCAGATTTACAGATCAACAGATCCACTAACACAGGCAGGGAGCTTCTTTTTTTACTGCAGTGAAGTGACAGGTTAATAAAGCTGAAAGAAAAGCTTCATAAAGAATGATTGTGAATGTTAAACATTAAGCAAGGCAAGTTTATTTATTTTGCATCTTTCATGTACAAGACAATTCAAAGTGCTTTACATAAAACAGAATGATTAAAACATTACAGCAAGTTGCAAAAGACATAGACCGTGTTCCAAATAATTATGCAAATGATTTGTCTCCAATTTTCCTAAATAGTCGATGCAAAATGACAGAATAATTTTCAAGTCATCAACTGTTAGAGCATAATCAAAAATTTATTGAACAAGCCTCCCATTGATAACTTTTTGTTTTTTTGCAAAAATAAAAAAAAAACTCAAAATGTACTGTTCCAAATTATTATGCACAACAGAGTTTCAAAACATTTTATTGGTTGTAAAGAACTGAAAATGGTCATTTGTTGAATTTCCAGCATTAGGAGGTCATATTTACTGAAATCAAAAGCTATTTCAATCAAAAATATCTTAACAGGCCAAGTTACATGTTAACATAGGACCCCTTCTTTGATATAAGATAAGATAAGATAAGCCTTTATTAGTCCCACAACGGGGAAATTCCAGGATTGCAACAGCACAGGGATAGCAACACTCAGAGCAACAATCAGAAGGCAAGAAAAAAAACAAGCAAGCAAGAGCAGCTAATATACATATGTACATATTACTATAAAATATACAGTATATATACACACACAGACACACAGTGTCTGTGTGTCATATAACCTTCACAATTCTTGCATCCATTGAACTTGTGAGTTTTTGGAGAGTTTCTGCTTGAATTTATTTCCAAGATGTCAGAATAGCCTCCCACAGCTGCTGTTTTGATGTGAACTGCCTCCCACCCTCATAGATCTTTTGCTTGAGGATGCTCCAATGGTTCTCAAATAGAGTTGAGGTCGGGGGAGGATGGGGCCACATCATGAGTTTCTCTCCTTTTATGGTCATAGCAGCCAATGACACAGAGGTATTATTTGCAGCATGAGATGGTGTATTGTCATGCAAGAAGATAATTTTGCTACGGAAGGCATGGTTCTTCTTTTTGTACTATGGAAGAAAGTGGTCAGTCAGAAAGTCATTTTTACAACTTCAGGGACCCTAAACCGGAGTGGTGGCCTAGTTGATAGAGCATCCATCCCACAACTGGGAGGTTGACCAACAGTAATCTGTGTGGAGTTTGCATGTTCTCCCCGTGTCTGTGTGGGTTTACTCTGGGAGTTCTCCGGTTTCCTCCCACAGGCCAAAAACATGCAAGTTAGGTTAATTGGAGACTCTAAAAGTGGCCCTAGGTGTGAATGTGTGTGTGAATGGTAAAGGGATAGCACCGTACCGTGGCTGCTTCATCCATCCAGGTGGATGCCCTCAATTTCCCCTCTGGGGATCAATAAAGTATACAAAATGAAAAAAAAAAAAAAGTCCCAGCCGGGTCAAACCAAAAACTATATAAAAATGGTACTTCCTGCATTCTAGCTTGGTGCTCAGTGTAATAGAATGGGGGAAGGAGAAGTTGTTTGTGGCGGCACCTTGCATGGCAGCAACCCCTCTGATTCTAGATGTAATTAACATTGTAGATAGGAGAAACATAATTTTGTTTTACTGTACATGATTGGCTGTATGGACTGAATGACAATAGAGATGGCTTCTTCTTCTTCTTCTTCTTCTTCTTCTAAAGGAGGACAGGATGACAAAGCCCTTTGTCAAAGACTGTCCCAAAACTATGCCCGTTTTGACACCTCGTCAGCTGTGTCCAACTTCCCCCCCCCCCCCCCCCCCCCCCCCCCAGCGCCACTGCCTCCATGGTCCCCACTTCATCGAAGGCGCCCCCCCCTCCTCCCCCACTGCCCTTGCCATCAGTGAGCAGGACGTGCACAGACAGTTCTCCAGACTGAACCCGCGCAAGGCCCCCGGTCCGGACGGCGTGTCTCCCTCCACCCTGAGACACTGTGCGGAGGAGCTGACTCCTGTCTTCACAGACATTTTTAACACCTCCCTGAAGTCATGCCACGTGCCGGCCTGCCTCAAAATCTCTACCATCATCCCTGTCCCCAAGAAGCCACGGATCACTGGACTTAACGACTACAGACCTGTAGCGCTCACCTCTGTAGTCATGAAGTCCTTTGAGCGCCTGGTCCTGCTCCACCTCAAGACCATCACCACTCCCCTCCTGGACCCACTGCAGTTCGCCTACAGAGCCAACAGGTCTGTGGACGACGCAGTCAACCTGGCCCTCCACTCCATCCTGCAGCACCTGGACTCCCCGGGAACCTACGTCAGGATCCTGTTTGTGGACTTCAGTTCTGCATTCAATACCATCTGCCCTGCTCTGCTCCAGGACAAGCTGTCCCTACTCAACGTGCCTGACTCCCTCTGCAGGTGGATCACCGACTTCCTGACAGACCGGAGGCAGCATGTGTGGCTGGGAAAGACTGTCTCGGACTCTGTTAGCATCAGCACCGGATGACCCCAGGGCTGTGTACTTTCCCCCCTGCTCTTCTCCCTGTACACCAACTCCTGCACCTCCAGCCACCAGTCTGTCAAGCTGATCAAGTTTGCGGACGACACCACCCTCATCGGGCTCAATTCCAACGGCGACAAGTCCGTCTACAGGAGAGAGGTGGCCCGGCTGGCGTCCTGGTGCAGCCACAACAACCTGCAGCTGAACACTCTGAAGACAGTGGAGATGATCGTGGACTTCAGAAAAGTCACAGCCCCTCTGCCCCCCCTTACCCTCACAGACTCTCCCCTCACCACTGTGGATTCCTTCCGCTTCCTGGGCACCACCATCACCCGGGACCTCAAGTGGGAGCTGACCATCAGCTCCCTCATCAAAAAGGCCCAGCAGAGGATGTTCTTCCTGCGGCAGCTGAGGAAGCTCAAGCTACCCACCAAGATGTTAGTGCAGTTCTACATGGCCATCATCGAGTCCATCCTCACCACCTCCATCACCGTGTGGTACGCAGGAGCCACCACCAGGGACAGACTAAGACTGCAGCGCGTTGTGCGCGCTGCTGAGAAGGTGATAGGCTGCAAGCTCCCATCCCTCCAGGACCTGTACACCTCCAGGACCCGGAGGCGTGCAGGTCGGATCATAGCTGACCTTTCACACCCTGGACACGCACTGTTTGCCCCCCTCCCCTCAGGCAGAAGACTTCGGTCCATTCAGACTAAAACCTCCCGCTACATGAACTGCTTCTTCCCCTCTGCCATCAGACTGCTGAACACTAAGTGACTTATTAGACTCTCGTGCACTATGTACAGCAGCTCAACCGGACTCATGACAATTATCACTGTTTTCTTTTTGCACTATCGACTGCACTATGTGGAACTCCACAATATCTGCTGCTTGTTAATATATTTAAAAATTGCATAGATTAGTATTACTTATTCATATTCTACCTTTTATTGCATGCATAGTTTTTTATCTTTAGTGCTGCTCCATGTTTAATGTTGCAGCATTGCACTGAGACAAATTCCTAGTTTATGTACTACATGAACAATGGCAATAAATCTCATTCTGATTCTGATTCTGATTCTAAAGAGGCCTCCCAGCTCTCTCCCCATGATTCCGGTCCAAAACATGACTCTGTCACCTCCTTGCTGATGTTGCAGCCTTGTTGGGACATGGTGGCCATCCACCAACCATCCACTACTCCATCCATCTGGTCCATCAAGGGTTGCATGGCACTCATCAGTAAACAAGACTGTTTGAAAATTAGTCTTCATGTATTTCTGGGCCCATTGCAACCGTTTCTGCTTGTGATCATTGGTAAGGGGTGGTCGAATAGAGGTTTATCACAACTGCAAACCTCTGGAGGATCCTGCACCTTGAGGTTCATGGGACTCCACAGGCACCAGCAGCTTCAAATACCTGTTTGCTGCTTTGTAATGGCACTTTAGCAGCTGCTGTCTTAATTCAGTGAATTTGTCTGGCAGAAACCTTCCTCATTATGCCTTTATCTTCACAAACCCATCTGTGCTCTGAATCAGCCACAAATTTCTTCACAGTACGATGATCACACTTAAGTTTTCATGAAATATCTAATGCTTTCATATCTTGTCCAAGGCATTGCACTATTTGATGCTTTTCAGCAGCAGAGAGATCCTTTTTCTTTACCATATTGCTTGAAACCTGTGGCATGCTTAACCTTTTGAGTGTGTCTGTCGCCGAATTGCGACATTACCCCTAGTGGTCAAGAGTGGTAAATATTTTTTGTCATTGAAATAGTTCAGATTTCCAAGGCTATAACTTGAAAGTGGTAAGAGATAATGGCTTACTGTCAATTAGAAAGATGTAAAATATGATCCAAAGTTTCAGATAGGAATAAATTTACGCATCTAATGTGCATAATGTCGCAGCACCTCTTTAAATTCCATAACTCAGTCACAACTGGACTTTGGATGTATTTACACAAAGAATGGTTCAGTCTTTTGACACCGTTTTTTGTACAGAGGTACCTTATCTTATCTTCAAAGTATATGAACAAGAAATCAGTACATTAAAAAAAAACAGAAATTCCTCACTTACTTTTTACAAAGGGGGGGCTGGCTGGCTGGCGTGATCGCTGCGTTTTCACCCATCATGGTCGTTATTTTGCATTCTGTCGGTCATTTAACGTCTCTATCACGTCTACAAAGTCTTATGATTATCCCACATAAATTTTGCTTGTATCTCACAGCTATTTTCCACGTATAAAGTGTCACCACGGGTTGAGATGCCGTCTCGGCACTCAGCCCATGTTTTCCCTTTTCCCATTGAGCAGCGTCTCAGCAGGCTCCCAGCTGGCAGCATTACGGACGGCTGGGGCCAATTAGTCCTCATCAGCTGGGGCGCTGCCAATGAGGATAAATAGGAGCAGCCTCGATGACTCGGGGCTGCGACATAAACACATTGCTAAGCTGAAGCCCCTTCGTCTGGTGTCAGCTTATACTCCTCTTGCAGCATTCCTGTGTTTGTATCCCGCTGTGAGTATGTACGTCTTGTTACCCCCACGTCCGGTACGAGCTGCTTACCTCTGCGCTGTGCAACCTGTGAGTGTACCTCTGCATGAGTATCTGTGCTCTCCTCATCCCTTATCCCTTACCCAAAATAAACCATCACGACTCACTGGCTTGTCCCTGGCTCTGATTGCCCGGCTCCCTAGAGCCGGATATGACAGTATGTCGCAGCCACAAGAGTTGCCGGCGGCCGTGAGTCGCTGTGGAAATGTACCTTTCTGTCCGGGTGTCAGCGCTGCTAGCATGCCGTTTCCCAGGAGTCACTTCCGGCGCCAGGGCGACGAGCTGAGGTCCATCTCGGAGGCTGTCGACGGGACATTCTTCACCCTGCACGACGCCTCCAACGCGAGACGCTGGCATCCGGGCCGTGCTGAGGAACTCCTGGACTGTCACCCTCACTCTCTGTACCATCTGGAGGACAGTGCCAGGATAGACGCTGCAGGTACACAGCGAGAGAAGCTCCACGGGGTGGATGGAAATCCCGGCAGGGAGTCGAAGTGGGCGACGTCTTTCCCTGCTTCGGAGTCCCGTTCCTGCCGCCATTCCAGTCCGGGAGTTCGCGCCAACCAGAGGACTTCCCCCGACCTGCGCCACGTCACTCGGGATTCCCTTCAAGGAGCCGCAGCTGACAGCAGTTATGTCTGGGGTCGAGTGGCTGTCGCGAGCTCCACTGTGTTTCCTGTCACCACCTTCAGGCATGTGGCGGCGGCAGTGAGGTTGATGGGGAGGACTTCAGGGCTCCGAAGCTTTCCCGTGCTCGGCGCCTTCCTCGCCTCGATCTCCAATCTGGAGCGGCGAATCCTGGGTTTCCCCCTCGCTTCGTTCCCCGGGAATAGCCGCCATCACATCGCCGAGTCACCTCTGCACGAACCTCATCCGGATCCAGTTCTGGGCCATCGTCAGGACAGTTCCTCCCACGCAGCTGTCACCTCTTCGCCTCGTCTGTGTGGAGATTCTACAGCCCCGTTCCCTGAGCCTCATTTCCCCGCTGTCATTCCTGGACATTCGGGCTGGCTCACCCCGGCTGTTTTCCCCTCCTCCTCGACGCGCTTTCTGACTGCTGTGTGTGCCTGAAATTCCGGTCTGGTGAGCTCTCTGCTGGAAACAACGCGAGCGATCCTCAGACGAACTCCCGGGGGGTCCTCCGTTATCGCCGGGCGGGGAGAGGAAGAAGCAGAATCCACTACAGCAGGCGATACTCAACCTCCAGGGGGCAGGCAAGTCATTGTTTTTTCACACCTGCTTAATGATTTGCTCTGTCACATCCCTGGAGGAGAAGTTCAGGGTTCGCAGCTCCCTGAACTCTCCCCACCTGCTGTAACCTGTATTCCTAATCCCGCATCCTCTGTGTCTCTCTCCGCCGAGCGGTCCCCAGCTCCGGGTCAACGTGGTGGGATATGGAGAGGGCCTGTGGTTCCGCAGCTACATTGCGGACGGAGGAGGGGGACTGACTGCTGCGTGGAGTCTACGCCGACGACTGAGCGTCCCCGGGTCTCCACGGAGGAGCGGTTCGGTCCAGTGGGACGAGATTCTTCTGGCTTCACGCCGAGTGGATCGTCGGCGGGGTTATCGGAGCTGGAGGAATCTCAAGCTGCGCTGACCATCGTGCTGGCTGCGGGGCCCGACGCGGCTAGATGGGAGCCTGACAACGACCTCCTGACGACGGATCCTGGATCTTCGCAGTCCTGGACGGCGTCAGAACCCGAGATCAGGCGAGTGCTCTCCTTTCTTTTCTCTCTTTTTATCTTTGAGCACTTCAGCCTATCTCCAGGGGAGACGAGCAGGGTGCAGCCGCCCGCTGCGTCTGAGCTCGTCTCGCCGGGTTCTGGCGCTGCCGGTGATCCTGATCCCGGTTCTGTTTTCTCTTCTGAGCCTTCTTCCAGGGTCACCGGCAAGGAGTTGCCATTCCTCGTGGTGCTGGAGGGTCCGGGTTCAACGTTGGAGGTCGGTTCTGGTGCAGTATTCAACGTGGGTTCGCCCGAGACGCAATCGGGGTCCAACGTGGGTTCGCCTGAGGCCCGATCGGGGTCCGACGTGGGTGCTGCCCCAGTGTTGCCCAGGTCCGGTGAGGAGGTGGCCGTTTTCCTGCAGCCTGACGCCCGCCGCCCTCGTCATCGGCTCTCCCCAGAGCCTCTTTCACCGGGATCCGCTCTGACCCTTCGTCCGTCTCAACGGTCCTGGTGGTTGAGTGATGCGGGTCGACGACCGACCCACAAGACTTTCGGTTCGGTGATCTGGTTCCCCCCACTGGTCTGTGTTTGCCTCTGGGCGGCCTGTTTCGGCTGCCTGTGGACTGGATTCCTGGGATCTGGGTCCAGAGTTCGCCGTCCGAACATTTCTCTTCCCCTGATTCGCCAGCTGGACAATGGGCGGGGAGATCTCCGGAGCCATCTCGGCCATTTTTGGACTCTGCCTGCCATTCACCTCGGGTGTCACTTTTTCTTTTGTTATTAAGGTCACTCGGGTGTAATGTTTTGTCCTGTTGGTGGATTCGTTTTTATAGTGCTGTGTTTTCCATCGCTCATGCTCAGCATTTTACTTTTTGTGCCATGTTTTTAGCCTCGTTTTTTCATTGTAGAGTTTTGTTTTGTTTCCTTTCAGACCATGCTCTGCAGTTATCCATTTATTCCAGTCACTTTCATTTCTTTAGGTGACTGTGGGTATTTATATATTCGTGTGTGTGGGTTTTTCTTTGCCTGCACTCAGTATTTCTTTTTTATGTCCTGTTTGTTCATTATAGAGTCATGTGCCTTGTTTTCCGTAACACCATGCTCTGTAATTGTCCATTTGTTCCAGTCACCTTCACTTTTCTTGGTGACTGTGTATGTACTTAGTGGCGCTGTGTATTGTGTTCCCCTTTATTTAACCTTACTCAGCATTTTTACCCTGTACCTTTTTGGTGGTTTTTTTCCTTGCTCTGGGTCACGCATTGTTGGTACTCTCTGAGTAGTGTGTAACCGGCGTGCTGACCCAGTTCTTCTCCCCATTCGAACGTGGGTTGATTATTCCCTGTTTTGTTCAGTATTGTATTTGGGTTTTTTTCCCTGCCACCCTACATTGCCCCATTGGTGTTGTCCTTCCCTTGGCCTCTTCCCCTCCAATCCTGCCTCCCTTCCTCCCACCCTAGGTGGCGGGGGGGGGGGGGGGGCTGGGATGTTCCTGGTCGTTCAGGAGCCCGACCTTGAGGGGGGGGCTCTGTCACCACGGGTTGAGATGCCGTCTCGGCACTCAGCCCATGTTTTCCCTTTTCCCATTGAGCAGCGTCTCAGCAGGCTCCCAGCTGGCAGCATTACGGACGGCTGGGGCCAATTAGTCCTCATCAGCTGGGGCGCTGCCAATGAGGATAAATAGGAGCAGCCTCGATGACTCAGGGCTGCGACATAAACACATTGCTAAGCTGAAGCCCCTTCGTCTGGTGTCAGCTTATACTCCTCTTGCAGCATTCCTGTGTTTGTATCCCGCTGTGAGTATGTACGTCTTGTTACCCCCACGTCCGGTACGAGCTGCTTACCTCTGCGCTGTGCAACCTGTGAGTGTACCTCTGCATGAGTATCTGTGCTCTCCTCATCCATTATCCCTTACCCAAAATAAACCATCACGACTCACTGGCTTGTCCCTGGCTCTGATTGCCCGGCTCCCTAGAGCCGGATATGACATAAAGCAGACAAAGTGACAGTGATGATGACCGATCGCGGCCATATTAGCTTTCTGGGCTAAAATGCTAAAAATAGGAAAAGGAAATGAGGAGTTCTTCATCTTCATCAGCTGATTGCGCTGAGGAGGCCGGAGCCTGGAGCGTTGTGGCTGGCAGTGAAGCCCCTCATCCCGGATGAGCTGAAGAGGAGACACCGCGGGCGAAGGGCTGGAGCGAAGGTGAGGAGGAGGAGGAGGAAGAATAAGCCGGCTGTACCGATGGTCATCAACGGGAATGTGCGATCGCTGGGAAATAAAACACATGAGCTTACAGCGCTGGTCAGGACACAAAAGGAGTATCGTGAGTGTAGTTTCATGTGTTTTACGGAGACGTGGTTACACTCACAGATCCCGAATGTAAACGTAGCGATACCTGGCTTCAAGACTATACGGGGGGACAGAGAAGTGAAAAGCAGCAGGAAAAAGAGAGGAGGAGGAGTGGCACTTCTTGTTAATGAACAATGGTGTCATCCCAGACACATTTATGTGAAGGAAAAGTGCTGCAGCCCGGACATTGAACTGCTGGCTGTTAGTATGAGACCTTATTATATGCCGCGAGAAATGAAGTGCGCTTTAATTGTTATCGCCTACGTCCCTCCGTCAGCTGACGCAGCGGTGGCCTGTGATGTCATCAGCTCCTCTGCGGCCACATTACTGGAGAAGCACCCGGATGCATTCATGGCCATCTCAGGTGATTTTAATCACGTTTCAGTGGGAAAAACTTTACCAAACTTTCACCAGTTTGTTGACTGTCCCACCAGAGAGAATAAAACACTGGATTTACTGTATGCCTCATCATGATGAAGCGAATATGCATGATGCAGAGGTTTGTGGCACCACAGGGGTCCTGCATCTCCGTCTTCAGCCATGGACATTTGTTGGGGGTCCCTCCCCTAGACCAACTGCCTTCCATGGCTGTGCTGTCGAGAGCTTGGTCAACCCTGTAGCAAGGTTGCCTGCCAAGGCTTTCCGAGACCCTTCTTCCCGTGCAACTGTCTGTCCTCCTCTGCCTTCACAGCCATTGGGAGTTCGCTCTCCTCTCCACCTGTTCCGCCGTTGGGACATTTGTTGCTGTAACAAAAACTTGGGTTTTACGTGAGTGATTTGTTACATGCTGCACAACCCCCAACCTGGAGGACCAGGGTGCACTCTTTAGTTTGGCCTCTACCCCACGCGGACCTGTTCGACATGGTTGAACCTTCTGGGAGCACTAGGCTCCCGTCGACATAGCTTCGGGGGTAGCTGAGGCACGTAAGCCGCGGCACCCCGACAAGGTATGTGCACCATTGGCAGCGGACCTACTGTATGCCAATGTCAGAGATGCGTATAGTGCCACAGCTCTACCCCCCATTGGTAAATCAGATCACTGCATGGTCATGTTAACACCCAAGTACGTCCCCCTTGTGCAAAGGCAGCCTGCTTATACATGGCTGTGAGGAGGTGGAGACAGAAGGCTGCTGATGCACTACAGGACTGCTTTGAGACGACGGACTGGAGCGTACTCTGTGAACCACATGGGGTGGACATAGACAATATGACCGACTGCAGCACAGAATACATTAGATTCTGTGAAGACATTACCATGCCAGCTCAGACTGTACACTGCTTCTCCAACAACAGACCATGGGTCACCAGTGACCTGAAAGGACTTCTGAACAAAAAGAAGAGAGCTTTTAGGGCTGGAGACAAGGAGAAGCTGAGTGGAGTGCAGCATGAGCTGAGAGAGATGCTGAGGAGGTGCAAGGACAATTATAGGAGGAAGTTGGAAGAGAAACTCAGGCAAAACAACACTAAAGATGTGTGGGAGGGAATGAAACAAATAACTGGGTGCAAGGGGAGAGTCGGACAGCCATCTGGGAGCTAGGAGAGAGCTGAGGAACTGAATCTGTTTTTTAATAGGTTCAACTCACAGTCTGTCACCTAAGCAACACAACCAGACCCCCACGCACCCCTCCCCACCCACGGTCCCGTGCAGAACCTCTCTCCATCTCCCCCCTCCTCCTCCTCACGGGGCACCAGGACCCTCCCTCACTTCACGGTGACTACAGATCAGGTGGAGAAACAGCTGGATAGACTCCGTCAGCGGAAGGCTTCGGGCCCTGATGGCATCTCCGCAAGGACCCTGAGGACCTGTGCCAACCAACTAGCTCTGGTACTGAAACACCTGTACAACCTGAGCCTGAGTCTGGAGAGAGTACCGGTGCTGTGGAAGACATCCTGCCTGGTTCCTGTCCCCAAGAAGTCATCTCCATTGGATTTGAATGACTACCGACCAGTTGCCCTCACATCTCATGTGATGAAGGTCCTGGAGAGACTGGTCTTAGCCTACCTGAGGCCGCAGGTGAAGACGTGGCTGGACCTTCTGCAGTTTGCATATCAGCCCCATTTAGGAGTTGAAGATGCTGTCATCTACCTGCTGCAACAAGCCCATCTGCACCTGGATGGTGGAGGAGATACTGTGACAATCACTTTTTTTGATTTCTCCAGTGCCTTTAACACCACCCAGCCACTGCTGCTGGGTGACAAGCTGCGGGTGACGGGGGTTGACAGCTCTGTGATCTCCTGGATTACTGACTACCTGACAGGCAGACCACAGTTTGTCCGGCTGGGCAGTGTCTTGTCTGGAGTGGTGGCTAGTGATACGGGAGCTCCACAGGGGACCGTGCTCTCTCTTTTTCTTTTTACCTTAAACACCAGTGACTTTCAGTACAACTTTGAGTCATGCCACCTGCAAAAATTCTCTGATGACTCAGCTGTTGTGGGGTGTATAAGAGGAGGAGAGGAGGGGGAGTACAGGGCACTGGTAGACAGATTTGTGGAGTGGACGGAGCAGAATCACCTGGGGTTGAATGTCAGCAAGACCAGAGAGATGGTGATTGACTTCAGGAAGAGCAAGGCTCCTTCTCAGCCACTGCAGATTAGGGGGGAGGATGTGGGAGTGGTTGAGGACTACAAATATCTGGGTGTCAGGATCAGCAGTGGGTTGGACTGGAGATCCAACACCAATGTTGTGTAAAAGAAGGGGATAAGCAGACTCTGCTTCCTGAGAAAGCTGAGATCCTTCAACGTGTGCAGCAGGATGCTGGAGCTTTTCTATCAGACTGTTATCGCCAGCACCATCTTCTTTGCTGCTGTCTGTTGGGGTAGCAGTATCAGGGCCAGAGATACCAACAGACTTGACAAGATTATCAAGAGGGCTGGCTCTGTAATTGGTCTCAGACCGGAGACCTTTAAGACAGTGATGGAGAGGAGAACACTAAATAAACTGTGATCCATCATGGACAATCCTGATCACCCCCTCCACCACACACTAGATAGACAGCGAAGCACTTTCTCCAGCAGACTACTACAGCTTCGTTGTCGAACGGCCAGGTACAGGAAATCTTTCCTGCCACATGCAATTTCACTGTACAATAACTCACTATGATGTTGTATTCTGGTCATAGCTATGCTGCCACACTGTACCTTACAGACTAACTGGTACATCACATTTTCACTCTGCTCCTGATAGTCCTTCTTTGTGCAATGGGATGATTCATGTGTTTATACGGGTCATCAGATATTAAGCTGTGATGTATATAGGTTCTATAGTCATGTTAGTTTTTACTTTCCATGGGTAATCCCTTTGTCTGTCATGGGTGTGTTTCTGTTGTTTGGTTGTCAACTGTCATGCTGCTGTTACGCTGTAATTTCCCAGTCTGGGATCAATAAAGTACATCTATCTATCTATCTATCTATCTATCTTTGGTGTATTACGTGTCATCCATTGAGTCCTCCAACAGATGTGTGCCGCCTTCTGAACCTGGAAAATCAGTACAAATCAGTACAAATCCCCAATGCAGCCGATCATGTCAGAGTGAGATGACAGGTGCAGCGCCGCGCTCTGCCACTAGGGGCACACAAATTCACACACTCAGAGGGTTAATAATGTGGAGCATCCTTCTTAAGTAGTTTTCCTTTAATTGGGCTCACCTGGCAAACTAATAATGACAGGTTTCTGAGATTGATATCAGTTATCCAAAGAGCCCTGAGACACAATACCATCCATGAGTTTCATTAAAAAACAAAAAATTGAATGTTTATGACATTAAAATCACATTTGCATAATTGGAATGCGGTGAACATCAGAATTTAAAAGCAAACTCAGAATAAGATTAATGAGAAAGAAACAAGCTCAAAAAAAAAGAATAAGACAGGTAAAGTGCAAAAAATAAGAGTTGCAGTGCATTGTGGGAGAATAACAATTGTTCTACTGAAAGGCAGTAGCAAATAGGAAAGTTTGTAATCTCAATTTTCCATATTTGAGGAGCATAAAAACTGAACCCTGCCTGACCATGTTTGGTTCTAACTGTGAACACAGATAGTAGGCCTGACCCTGATGGCCTGAGGGATCTGGGTGATTCATAATGGACCAGAAGATCTGAAATGTATTTTGCCCCTAACCCCCCAAACCATTCAGAGCTTTATAAACCAACAGCAGTATTTTTGAAATCTGTTCTTTGAGAGGCAGGAAGCCAGTGTAAAGATCTGAAGACTGGAGTTATATGATCTACTTTCTTGGTCTTAGTGAGGACTGGAGCAGCAGCGTTCTGAACTAACTGCAGCTGTCTGATAGACTTTTTAGGGAGACCTTTGAGAACAGCATTACAGTAACACAGTTTACTGAAGATAAATGCACGGATAAGTTTTGCTAGATCCTGCTGAGACATTAGTCCTTTAATCCTTGCTGTTTTCTTGAAGTGATAATAGGCTGACTTTACTACTGGCTTAATGTGGCTGTTAAAATTTGGGTCCGAGTCAAGAATCACACCTAGATTTCTGGCTTGGCTGTTGGTTTTTAGCATCACTGATTGAAGCTGAGTGCTAACTTTGAGCCGTTCTTCTTTAGCTCAAAAAAACGTTATTTCAGTTTTTTTTTCCGTTTAACTGAAGAAAATTCTGGCACATCCACTCTTTAATTTGATCAGGATTTGAATTGGACCATAGTCTTCTGAGAAGATGGTTATGTAGATGTGTGTATCATCTGTATAATTATGGTAATATATTTTGTTGTTTTTTATAATTTGAGTGAGTGGGAGCATATAGATGTTGAAAAGCAAAGGTCCCAAAATGGAACCTTGGGGAACTCCACAGGTTATTTTTGTTCACTCAGATTTGTAATTACCTACAGACACAAAATAGTCCCTGTCTTTTTAATAGGACTCAACCCAGCTAACTGCTGTGCCAGAAAGTCCCACACGGTTTTTCAGCAGGTCTAATAAGATATTATGGCCGATGTGGCATATTGATGCACCACCATGCATGTCACAGACGTGGTGACGCAGGCATGGATGATGTCACCACGCCGTGACTATATTAAGGGACTAACGGTGGGAGACGTGGTCTTTGGCACTCCACCTCTTTCCTGCTACACTGCTTGTATCCTGCTATTGTTAGCTTGTTCCCTGTTCCACATGTTGGTAGCTTCTTTATTAAAAGCTAACCTTCAATACCCAGAACGTATCCGCTGGTCCTTGCTTCCAGACATAACAGCTGACTGTGTCGAATGCAGCATTAAGATCCAGTAAGACCTGTTATGTCCGGAAATAATGGGTCTGCAGACAGGTCCATGTGTTGAGGTGAACTTTTATTAAACAGTTAGCAGAACATGGTAGGAGGGAGCGCACAGTGAGGTAACTGGGTGGTGCCTAAGGTGGATTACAAGACAAGCGACCGGCTAGCCCTCGGTAGCCGGCTATTATACCCTGTGGCATAGTGATGTCACGCATGCATATGAGCAAGCACAGCGTGGTGCATCATGCTATTTCCCATACATCACAGGACTGACTAAAATGGTGCCACTATCTGTATTGGAGAAGATGTCTTTAAGGACTGTTAGAATAATTTTGAGCTTAAATTATTCAAAGTCAAAAATCAGACGGAAAGTTGGATTTATGTACATTTATTACAAAAATATAAGAAGTCACCCCAGTGGCCACCTTGGGGGAGAGATTACAAAGCATGACATTCAGACGCACCTAGAATCTCTAAAGGATCCATTCTTCTAAGTCTGATATATATAGGTAGGGGAGGATGGGATGAGAGGAGGAAAGGAGAGGGACAGACAGAAAGTCCTGATAACTGAGCTTATCCAGGTGGACGTCACAGACACTCTGGAGACATGGGGTCATGAAGACATGAGATCCATAAAACTAACAGAATATTCATAAAACACTAATCTATGTAAGATGAGGAGTTCCTGTGCATTCCTGTGACCCAAAACAGGACATGTCAGAGAGATTATAAAAGTGGCTTAGATCATTCCTTACGCATGTAATGACCCTGTACTGATCTCCAGTCTGAACTCTCTGAAATTGCTCACAGAAACATGCCAAGAATATATGAACTTATCCTATATGGAATGCACATATAAACATTAAACATGGCATATGAAAGGTATGATACTTCTCAAATATAATAATACATTATTAATATCAATAATAATGTAGATAATATGGACTTTTTCTATCAAGGACCTTAACTAGAGCTGTCTCAGTGCTGTGGTGAGACTGAAAACCTGATTGGAAGGCATCAAAACAGTTATTTAATGTCAGGAAATTGTACAGTTGTTGAAAGACAGCTTTTTCTATTATTTTACTAAGAAAGGGGAGGTTTGATATGGGTTCACGAGTGAGGTGTCTAGGTTGCTCTTTTTAAAAAGTGGCTTGATAACAGATGTTTTTAGAGACGTAGTTATGATCTGTAGTAGATCTGAGGCCATACAATGTGAAACATTTTTTTAAAAACCCTTTTGGGAGAGCATCAAGGCAGCAGGTAATGGATTTCAGGTGGCATTTTTCCATCCAAGATTTTATGAATGATTATGATTATGATTGTGCCATTGTGTTTATGTCTTCTCTACATGGACACAAAGGCAGCACATGTCCTGCGCCTGGCATAGGGCCACTGACTGATTGTCTAATTTTCTGAATTTTGTCAGTAAAGAAAAGACAAAGTCTTTACTGGCACAGTTGGATAGAAGTTCAGGAGCTACTGACACAGGGGGACTTGTTAGCCCATCAACAGTCGTGAACAAGGTGTGTGAATTATGGTTGTTTTTAGCAATGATGTTAGTAAAATATGATTACTTTGCATCTCTCAGCTCCAAGTTATAAATGCTAAATCACTCATTATAGATTTCATAGTGAACCTGTAATTTAGTTTTTCGGCACCTGTGTTCATCTTTTCAACCTGGGTTCACTTATAAAGGTGTAGTTGGGAGGGCTGCTTCGATAAGAACAGATCTACTGTTATCTTCATCTAACCAGGTTTCTGTTAAAAACATAAAGTCCAGTTTGTGCTTTATAATGAAATCGTTAATTAAAAATGTTTTTCCTGCCAGAGAGCTGATATTTAATAAAGCTAGTTTCAGTGTGCAAGAGCATAATCTACCAAATTTTCATTTGTTTAGACTGTGGCTGGTGAGAAATTAACACAATTGATAAATTTACAGGACGTAGGATGACTCTTGTTTCTCTGTAAGTTTACCATCCTTTTTCTGCTACCTGTTGTGTGTGTGTTTGGCCCTCGGGGCTTTTCGTAGCCGTTCTGCGGGATGACGTCAGGCGAGCTGCGGCCAGTGTATATATTTCTGTGTTCGCTCAATAAAGTTCAGTTGGATGATCGGTACAAGATGACTCCTGTCTCATTGATTACAGACATAACATTTTGGCAACAAGGAGAAACTATGGAGGCGTATGGGCCACCTCCACCACCGTTTTCTACAGTATCCGGGAGAGCCAGCAATCCTGTGGCCTAACTGGTTGGCCATGTTTGAGGGGTACATCGCAGTGTTGGTCCTGAGTTGACTCGACGGAATGTGGAGACAAGCACTTCTGGTTCACCATCTCGGCATAGAAGGTCGTAAAATTTTCCACACATTGGGGGAGACGAACTCTTATACAGATGCTGTTGGATGGATGTCTGAATACTTTACCGGATACACAAGGAGCACAAAGCTGTGGGTGGAAAGGCTGTTGGTGCCAAAAGTAGCTAAGCTAGCTAACTCGGGGAAGCTAACAGCTCAGCCAGTGGTAACGGCGAAGTTAGCCACGGAGCTAGGTGGGCGCCAAACACTAGCTAAAAACTATAAGCTAGTTTTCACGGTGGAGTTGGAGACATGGGAGAGGAAGCCTGCATCCACTGAAGACGACAAGCCAGCTGAAAAGCACAGCATGTTGAGTGACTGCAGTGCTGGAGGTGAACAAAGCGCGGTGAGTGAGGATGGCACGGGGGGAGAGCAGCGACCAGACCCGGCTCAGTTTTCCCCGCAGCTAGGGTCGAAGAAGTGGGGGAGGGGGGACGTGGGGGGGAGTGCGACCATGCTAAGAACTCCGAGAAACAGCAGCGACAGCCGGGCACAGAGATGGACATTGGGAGTGGGCAGTATGAAGATTTGTCGGGCACCACGGAGGTCGAGCAGGACCAGCCTCGCTCAGGGCCGACACAGGAAGACCTCAGTGCCGGAGCCCAAGTTGCCCTGGATGAGGGTACTGGGTGTGACAGCAAGACACCTGCATCATCAAGCAAGGCCAACAAGCTAGCTCCAGTTTCCTCCAGATCTCGGCCACGGGGTGGGGGGTGGGGTGAATCTGGGACTACAATGGCGACAGCTGCAGCAGTTTTGAAAATGGTAGGGGCCAGACTGACAGGCACGGAGAAACCGCTTGCCAAGCAGCAACACTGCAAGCCGAGCAAGACCCCTTTCAGAGTTATGGACTTAGTTCGGGCTCGAGGGGAAGAATGTCCACGGCAGATGTGGGCTGGATGATGGCCAGAGGGGCACCAGGAGTGGCTGTGCATCATGGCTAAGCAGGGAGCAGCTTATTTTCAGCTGTTGGGCGGCTCAAGGAGGCAGGCCAACGAGATGCGGCGTGTCCGGGAGAAGGCTTCGGATGGCAGGTCCGGACAAGAAGGGCAGTTGATGGTGAGGAGAAGAGGCACTCTCGTCTGTGAGTTCAGTTGCGACCCCGGGAGCAGGCTGCTTCCAGGGGCATGCCTACCGAGGAGCTGCCCTGGGCCCCCAGGCCGGTTTTACCATTTTCTGCCTGAGGACAGTGGTGTAACTTGAAAAATTCTAATGTTCATATATATATGTGGTGTTAGAGTAATACAGTAATAATGAGTATGCTTATATGTTTGCACATGTTTTGGGAAAAGTTCTAATATTTATGTTTATGTTGTGATATGGGATTATTTTCTCTATTTTCTGGAATTTCCCCGTTGTGGGACTAATAAAGGCTTATCTTATTTTATGCATTGTTATTTAGTTTAGGAACACGGCAGCACATTTAGTTTATCAATGGACTTTTTTTTAGTTTATCAGTGGCAGAATAATCCACTGTGCAGTGCGGATTGTGTGGCAGTCTATCCACCAACTCTGTTTTAGTTGTTTTTGTGTCAATGTGTTAGGCCATTATAGTACATCATTTTCCGTTATTTTAGTGCATGATTCAGGTCCTAAATTGGGGAGGTTTTCAATTGTGTGTGTGGTTATGGACTTTTCTAAGGGGGGGGGGGGTTGTGTGTGTGTTTGGCCCTCGAGGCTTGCTGTAGCTGCCCTGCGGGATGACGTCAGGCAGGCTACGGCCAGTGCATATATTTCTGTGTTCGCTCAATAAAGTTCAGTTGGATGTTCAGTACAAGACGACTCCCGTCTCATTGATTACAGACATAACACTACCTATTAAAACAGGAACTAGAAAAGCACTCCGAGAGCGCAGACCTCCGCCAAGCGCCACAGTTCCCCCCATACAGTGTTTGTGTGTACGTTTTCAGATTCCTTGACCATGAAAACATATGACAAGCAATTGGATTGACAATGATAGGATTAGTGGTTCAGTAGTTATTCACGAAAACTGCATTTTCCGTAATGGCAGTTTTCTTGTGGACGGTGATCCGGATCACCACCAAAATCTAATCATCTGTAGGATACCCCATTTCTGACAATCTGTGAAAATTTCATGAAAATTCGTCCATAACTTTTTGAGTTATCTTGCTAACAAACAAACAGACAGACAGACAAACCAACGCCGATGAAAACATAACCTCCTTGGCAGAGGTAATTAAGGAAACTACTTCCAAACCGGGCCCCGGCTTGTCTTGGAAAGAGCCATGAGTAGGCATGAGTAGAGCCATGAGGTCCATGGTCGGACCTTTAGCTCAGCGCAATCGTGCTGTGTCTCCCATGCTCAAACTGTGTAGTTGACTGAGAGGTCGCGGGTTCGTGTCCCGTGTGGGGCGAACTGTGCAGGATGATCTCTGTCACACCAGTATACTTATTTTGGGCTGCACGGTGGCGCAGTGGTTTAGCACTGTGGCAGCACAGTTTTACCCTCGGCCGGGGGATCGCGGGGATCATGAGATCGTGGGTTCGATCCCAGCCCCCGACCAACAGTGAGCCGTGTGGAGTTTGCCTGTTCTCCCCGTGTTGCACGGGTTTACTCCGGGATTTCTCCGGTTTCCTCCCGCACACCAAAAACATGTAGGTTTAGGGCGCTCGCGCACGCAGCGACCAGCAGCCGGTGGCTTGTCACCAGACTGCAAACCAAGTCTACCTACGGGTACAAATAAGTAACAAAAAAAAAAAAAAAAAAATGAGTACCAAAGGTATCAGAGCCCAGACCCAGTGCACATCAGTTGAAACTTGTGCTGTTATCAGGTTGTGGATTTGGGTTCGGCCGTGGAGGTGGTGCTGGGTGCTGGAGCTTCGGCAGTTGAGTCAGAGCTCGCTGAGGAATTGCTTGAGGGGGGAGATGGGAGGAGGACGAAGTGGGAGGTTTCATGGTGAAAAAATTGGACTGGGGCATGGGATCATTTTTGTGGCCCCAAGATTACAGTATATGTGTTGAGACATGTTGATTGCCATTACCTCTGAAAAACAGCAAACTGCACTATAAACATTCAGGATAGGTCTAGCTGTCTAAAGACGGTAGTTCAGAGACAAATCAAGTAAGGTCAGTGTGGGTCTCAAACAATATTTTGAGATGAAAATCCAAAAACTACGAAGTAACTGCAACAGCAGGTACAGAAAGGGATAATTAAAAGGATCATGGTGGCATTTACTAGACTTTAAAGAAAATATATACTGTCTGCCCGTTTTCACATAAATATGTGCAAGTGTCATGTTTACCCACCACCAGAAATCAATGGGAAAAGATTTTTTTCCATGTGTACAACACACAAGACAAGAAAAGTAGTGTAAACAGTGCCATCTAGTGGTTGTTAGAATATGTACACTGAAAAGACAGGAGAGACAAGTGTGATGTGATTGTTTTGAAATGAGCTTCTGACCCTCCCACTTTGGTGTGTCTCGTGAAGTGCTGTTTGGATCATTGAATTGAACATCACAGGACACAGCCCAAGAAAGAGATGAATGCTTCAATTACAATTACAGTTTTGTTTTAAAAAATGTGTTTCAGCTTCCCACCTGTAATAGCACACAAGTTGATACTGAGGAGCATGTGAGTGCTTCCATCACATCTGGATCCAGATATTTATTTACCCTGTATTTTCTCTTACGGCATTTGGAATATTTTATAGTCTTGCTTCTGCTCCTTGATTTACTGAGAACATTCACTCTTTTAAAAGTGCATTTTATGTGATCAAATTCATCTGGACATGCATGCACAAAATTGGAGTCTACAGTAATGTAGGATGTCATGGATTTTGTTTCCAGATTTCTGGAAGGAAAAGGGTAATTTGAAAAGTAAATACAATATAGACAACAGAATAGCATGGGGTTTTAAGTAGATTTAGAAAGCAAGAGAGAGAAATCACAAGAGTTCAATTCTGGCTTTACTCTGATGCCTCTTGACTGCTTACAACAGGTTGACTGGAACTTTGCTGGTTTTCTTCAGGCAGCCATCTTTAATTGTTTAATTGAAAAAGCAACAAACAAAAGTTCCGGCCATCCCCCTGCCCAATGCAGATTTATGATCCATCGATGAATATCACTTTCATTCAATCATCCACAGTCCATGATCTTTGTTTTCTTTTGTTTAGGTGTTATGGTGATTTGCATTTACCTTTTCTGTAAGTAACCTAAATCGTAGCCTAAATTTCCATCAGCATACTGTATATCTTACAGTTTGGCCTGGGACAGTTTTAGGATCAGAGCTTTAGGGGTGCTGAACATCCAGTGAGCTTCACCACACACCCACCCTTCACACACACACACACACACACACACACGTTATTTTGTTAGAGTTATCATCTTTCATACATCTCCTCCCCGGCTTTTAGTGAGCATGGTACGTCATGATACATAAAAACAGTGACAGCTTGGATTTAATATTTTGCTTATACCAAAATTACAACAGCTTTTATCTCTCAAATTTAAACAGTGCACAGTGGTTGATTGACAATGCAACCATTAAAGAAAAACGTCTGCTACCAGCCATCATAGCCAGGGCTGGACTGGGACCAAAAAAATTCAGCCCTGGCATTTTTGGTCCAATTTAAGTAGCAACATTCAGCCATCACACTTAATGGTCTAACAGAGGTCAGAATTATCCCATTTTTGCCCTTAACAAGTGAACCCCTGTGGTTTTGAAAGAAAGAAAGAAAGAAAGAAAGTTACTTTATCTATTTTGCATAAATATTTTCTCATAATTTTAAAGCCTCAGAATTTTCCCATGGAGCAAAACTGAGAAAAAGCTGCACAATTACAAAGAAAAAAAAATCACAAACATATATACAATAAAAGCTTCAAATTTACTAGAATAATGTAACAAATCTATAGGGACGAATGTCCATTTATTTAAAATATGTACTAAATTCACGAGAGAAAAAATGCAAAATTACAAGAAAAACAACCTTGAATTTAAAAGATGAAAGTTACAAATTCATGGCAAAAGTTGAAAATTTATGAGGAAAAATTCATATATGTACAATGACAGTCATTGAGAATGTAAAAACCGGAAGTTATTTAAAAGATTTAATAAATTCTTTAATAAAAAGAAAATTAATAAACTGTTGAGACAAAGGTGAGAAAATCTCAAGAGAAATGTAGCTCATTTACAATAATTTAAAAAATTAAGGAAAAAAATCAATGAAAGATGACAGAAAATTATTGATGTCACAACTCGCCACTCCTTGTCATCCACCTCAGCTGCGCGCACACCTGCGCCTCGTCAATCACGGGCTATTTAGCCCACTCGGCCCAGAGCATCGGTCTGGAGCCATCTGTGTTTCTACGCGCTCAAGCCCTCAGCAGGATTGTCTCTTCCCGTCCTGCCGACCTTCTCTACAGCACGTAAGCTGTTTAACCACTTACCTGTCTACCAGCCTCTCCCCTGTGCACAGGTGGATTCCCTGACGGCGGATTCTCCCGTCATCGCCATCTCCTTTCCTCTCCTCTCCACGCCTCGTCGTGTATGCAGCAGAACGCTGTCTTCCAGGCCGAAGATCCTTAGCCAACGCCAGCCACCATCCCACCTGCAAGTAAGCTATACTCAGTATATCTCTCCCGTTTGGTTAAGCCCAGCTCATATTCTTGTCTCTACTCTTCCCATAGGGTTGCCTGGCTGCACGGCGTGCTGCTCTGTTCCCGACTCTCTTCGTCCACCCACAATCCATATACATATCACATACACGCACCCAAACACCCCTTGCTGTTGAATAAAGCTGTTGAATCTTACCTGAGCCTGCGTGCGTGTTTCCTGGGCCGATAATTATGTCAATTGAGGCAAAAATGCAAAGACAGAAGGATAAAAGATGCCAGATTATGATGCCTAATGCACAAATTCAAGAAAAAAATGTTAATCCATGAGTAATTTTTTTTTTCAAATTTCATGAAGTTTCTTAAGTCTATAATTAAAAAAGAATAAAAATAATCATAAGAAAAAGTAAGTAATTTATGAAAACTGTCCAAATTCACATAAAAATGTCTACATTTTCAATCAAAAAAATCTTTATTTTAGGTGTAGCCTGAAACTGTACACAAGTAAAAATAGGTTATCTTTATATATTATCACTCAAATATACATAAGAGTAGTTACCCCCAAAACAGTTAAGAAGTTACTGAGATGTGACTTTAGTCTGGACAGTCTGAGGTTTTTCTCTTGAATTTATGGTAGTATTATTCTAAATTTTGTACTTTTTTCTTGTAAATTTGAAAGATTTTTTTTTCTCACTTAAATCAACTTTTTCTCATGATTTGTGTTTAGTGCTAATTTAGGGCTTTTTTCCTTGTACATTTGAGACTTTACTATCATAAATTTGTAAGGTTTACCTCACAAATTAAAAATCAAAAATAAAATGAGCAAAGATGCAGCATTTTCTGTTATATTATAGGCTATTTATAGCCTATTAATAACCTATTTTCTAACCCCCACCCCATGAAATCCTCACCTACTTTGAAACCTAAATGTTTACAGGTATACTGTTGTGGTATGCATGTGTTGCCGTACCCGCCCCTAACGTGATGTCAGGCGGACACGGTTGTTCTCTATATATAGTTCTGTGTTCTCAATAAAGTTGTTGGTTGGCTGCATGACAAGAGAGACTCCGACTCCTTTTCCATACATAACATTTTCGTGACGAGAGTAAAATTATGGGAACATACGGACTACCCCCATCCCTGCTACCGTTTCTGGAGTACACGGGAGAGCCAGTGATCCTGAGGCCTAAGTGGGTGGCCATGTTCGAGAATTACATCTGGGCTCTGGGCCCAAGTAGACTCGATGGGAGATGAAGACGAGCACTTCTGGGCCACCATCTCGGTTTGGAAGGCCAAAGAATTCTCGGTACATTGGGTGAAACGGAGTGCTATGAGGATGCTGTCGAGCGGCTGGCCGAGTACTTCGCCAAGCAAACAAGGACCACGAAGCTGTGGGTGGCGGGAGTGTTGGAGCTAGCTCCAAATGGAGCTAGGCTAGTTAGCTCGGAGAAGCTAATGGCCCACTCAGTGTCTATGGGCAAGTTAGCCACAAAGCTAACTGAGCACCAAAAGCAAGTTTCAGGCTACCAGCTAGGCATCGAGGTGGGACCAGGGCCGCGAGTGAAGGGGTCCCCGGTCACTGAAGACAGCGGGCCAGCCAAGGACCGCAGCACGGTACAGGACCGTAGCGCTGATGAGTTTGACGGCGCGGTGAGTAACGACAGTGGAGAGGGTGAGCAGCGACAGGAGTCATCCCTGCAGCTGGAGGCTGGGCAGCAGGAGCTGAGAACCCCGGGAGAGATCAGCTTCAGCCGGGCATGGAGACAATGCAGCGGAGTGCCTGGGATGAGGGTGCTGATAGCAGCAACAAAGCACCTGGGTCGGAGAGTGACATAGACAAGACTGATGCTGAGGACCCTGGAAGAGAGCAGCTACAGCCGGGCACAGAGACAGCACAGTGGAGCATTGGGACGAGGGTGCTGGGAGCAGTGGCGAGGTGCCTGGGCCGGTGAACGATGCCGGTGAAAGTGAACTGTGAACCCCAGGAGTGAGCAACAGCAGCCGAGCATGGAGACAGTGCAGCGGAGCACCTCGGACGACAGAGAGGAGGTGCCGGGCACCGTAGAGGTCAGGCAGGGTCTCAGTGCCGGAGCTCAGGCCACCCTGGACGAGGGTGCTGGGCATTACGGCAAGACGCCCCAGGCAGCAAGCGGCATCGACGAGTGAGCTTCGGCTCTCCCTGGAATTCAGCCACATGGGGCCGGAGTGTTTGGGGCCACGACGGCGCTGTTGAAAGTGGTCAGGAGCAGACCGACGGGCACGGAGGGATGGCGTGCCAGACAGCAACACTGCGGGTCCTGAGGAGTGAGGCAGTTGGTGGTGACGAGTGACATTTTCGCAGGAGAGGTCTGTTTTGATCCCGGAGGCAGTCTTGTCTTCCCGGTCTTATCTTCGGCAGCCAGGGGTGTGCATGCTTTGGAGCAGCCCTGGGCTGCCGGGCCGGTTTTACCTCTGGCTGCCGATGGACATAGGTGTTACCTAAATATTGTTGATGTAAATATGTACATATTTTGCTGGTGTGCATGTGATTATGTATGGTATGGGATTATTTTATATAAAGATACATATAATTTTTTCAGAGACATGGTCCAACTTTAGTTTTTTTGGATGATTGTGTTAGGTTATCCTAGTTCCCTGTTCCCCATTATTTCCTTAGTGTATGATTTGGGTCCTAAATTGGGGAGGCTCTCGATTGTGTGTGTGGTCTTACACTTTTGTAAGGGGGAGGTGAATGTTGTGTGGTGTCTGTGTGTTGCCGTCCCCTCCCTTAACATGACGTCAGGCAGGCACAGTCGTTCTGTATATATAGTTCTGTGTTCTCAATAAAGTTGTTGGCTGGCTGCATGACAAGAGAGACTCCGACTCCTTTTCCATACATAACATATACATCATACTCTTACTGAATAAATTCAGACAGACCCAAAAACTATTCATAATGTTACACAATATTCCAGCTGAAGCTGGCGTCGTACAGCATTATGAGTGTATTACCTGTAGAAAAGCTGCAGCAGGCAGCCTCCTGTCCCCTCATTTTTCCCTGCTGTTGGGATAGGGAGGGAGGGACTTCTGTGTGGGTGCGCCAGGCTGCTACAGTGTGTGCAGGTGGAGGGAAGAGAACATGTGTGAAAGGAGGGATCACACAATTTGCGTGGCGGGGTTGTTTTCATTTTCATTTTTAAAAAGTTTAAATAACAAACTACTGAATATGCTTTGGATGTTATTTGGGCAGTGGTTGTCAAGGACCTCCCCGTGCGCTATGCGCACAGTAAGGGGTAAAATGATAAGGATTTACCTGCGAAGGTTACACCACAACACATTTATTAACGAAAAAGACAGTCCCAAGGTGAAGATATACAAAAAATACAAAACACACTTACAGTTGGCATTCGGAAGCTGGCATCGCCCCACGAACGTATGTGTCATGAATGGCTCTCGCGAGCCATAAAGGAGACGCTATAGGCGACCAGTGAGTTTGCGTAACTTTATTAACAAAGGAACAGAATACACACAAATGGCAAAGTAAAGAGCCACGAGGGGCAAAAATACGCACATACACAAGGTAGAACTCCAACTAGGGTGAGAGGCTAAGAAGTGCAGCGGGGAAGAAACCCACGCTGAGCAGTAACACTTACAGGTGGGTGAGGAGCAGAAACACCGAGGAAACTGGAGTTGGACGTAGGAACTCCAGTCGCGGAAACACGATGTACGTCTTTCCTCTGTTTAGGTCGCAGCGAGGAGTGATTCTCAGCTGCTCCCTTAAATGAGGGACAGAACCCAATCAGGAGCGGGGAAGGTAATTGATAATGACAGACAGCTGTCCCGGAGCAGCTGGGCTTGACAGCCGGAAGTCTGAGATGCTGTCAAAGCTACGAGCCTCGGGGGAGGCCGTAAGACCAGGCCCGGAATGGGATGAAGCTGGAGCTAAACTGGACAACCTGAGTGCGGATAGCAATCAGCGCTCAGGCGTGACATGTACTCCCCCCCTCTCCCACAAACAAAAGGCCACCAGGACTGACCCAGGGAGGGTGGTGGGGGAACCGGCCAGGGGGGAGAGAAATGAGAAAGGGGAAAAGGAAAAAAAAAAAAAAACCATAGGGAGAAACCCAGGTACAATGGAATAAACGACATAATAAACATGCTGCCCGACAGGCCACAACAAAAATACAGACATACTCAAGACCAAATAACACTGGGAAAAGGGGAAAAGAAAAATTCAGTATTACAGAGCAAGCAGACAGATCCTTCCAATCAGCAGAGAAAAAAAAAAAAAAAAAGGTGAACCTGGAGGCCTAACTCAGAACATAGTAAAGTATGCCACGTAGACAGTCTTAAACAAAAATAACTATCACCCCCTCTTCTGCAATTACCAAACGGTTGATACAAATAACCACAGAAGGCAGGGCAAAAGGGAAAAAACCACAATAAACTCAGGGTGAGGACAAGACAAAATTCATGTCCCGAAGGTCATAGAAAACAAATTAATTCTGTAAACTTGAGGTTAAAGTAGGTTCCCACTCATGCAAACCTGGCCAAGACAGGTCAGTACACTGAGAAAAACAATCTGGGAGTAACTCCAAGAAATTGAGCCTGGTGTTGCAAATTGACATACTGATACAAAAAAAAAAAAAAAATCAGTTCCTCAATCACATCATATCGGCACTACAGACGTCATAAATCAGTCTGGAGGAGGGTATGAATGCAGATAAGTTAAATTACTCAGAATGAGGCCAGGCAACATGAAGCAAAAATACTACTTTAAGGGCCAACTTAATTAGAATAAATACTGTCCGTCCTATGGGCAAAATAGGACATAGGAAACAGTTCTTCCAAAGAAAATTTAGCTGGACTGATACCACAGCAAAAACGCTTGCAAAAAAAAAAAAAAAAAAACTTCAGTGTTCCGAATAGAAACAAATAAAGGAGGACAATCCAAACACAAAACTACTAAACAGTCAATCCTTCCCGGGATGCCAGCAGGTGGAGAGGGGCAAGAGATGACAGTTCGTCAGGCGGGCGACCCAGACCCGGATTCCACCTGGCCAGGAGCGACATCCATAGTTCGGGCGGCCTACCCGAGTCCCAGGCTTGGGAACACAGTATCTCAGGAGGCCCACCCAGATCACCGAACCAACCAGACGGTTTCACAGGCGGTCGTCCCGCATGCTCAGACCACCGAGAGCAAAGGGAGGAGCTTAGGTGCGGCTTCCTCACTGAGGGGGAAAAGGCAGCTCTGCGGGACAGGAGGAAAGTGACCCGGATGAGGTGAACTCCAACAGCACCCGGAGGAGAGAAGACGGAGGCAAGGGGCAGACTCAGCCCGATGTCCGGGGAAAACGATCCTCCAGTTTCCTCACCGGCCTTTAACCGGACCGGCGCAGCACTCCCGGTGGGCCCCGATTGGACCGGCGCAGCATCAGAGGCGAACTTCGTGCACAGAACCGGAACCTCCATGGCGACAATCAGAGCGGATTCGTCTCTGGTGACCCTGGGGAAAGGCTCAGAGGAACAAAAGGAACCGGGATCAGGATCACCGGAAGCGCCAGAACCCGGCGAGACAAGCTTGGATGCAGTGGACAGCTGCACCCGGCTCGCCCCCCCCCCCCCCAAGAGACAGGCAAAAATGCTCAATAATGGAAAAGACAAAAACAATACTGAGCACTTGCCTGATCTTGGGTTCCGACGCCATCCAGGACTTCGACGATCCAGGTTCAGTATGCAGGAGTTCGTCTTCCGGCTCCCGCTCAACTGCGACGGGCTCCGCAGCCGGCATGATGGTTACCACAGTCTGAAGGTCACCTGGCGCCGAAGTCCCCGTCGAAGGCCCGCATGGCGTGGTGACAGGGGATCTGGGTTCTGCTGGGCCGAACCATTCCTCCGTGGAGACCCGGGGATGCTTTGTCGTCGGCGCAGATTCCAAGTGGCAGTCCGACCTCCTCCTCTGCCCACGACGTGGCTGCGGGGCTGGAATCAGGCTTCCCAGGGCCGCAGGCTCCCTCCTCGTTTGGCGGTGTAGTCCCAGAACCGGGGAGCGCTCGGGGGGAGAGACACAGAAGGCGCAGGTTCATATGTCTGCAGCAGGTGGGGAGAGCTCAGGGGACTGTGAACCCCGAGCTCCACCTCCAGGAATCAAACAAGGCAATTCATCAATTAGAGGAAGAGAATGAAAAGGCACTTGCCTGATTCCCAGAGAAGCGGTGGAACCCGCCGCAGTGGACTTGAGTCTTCCCTTCCCCCGCTGGATGGAAATGGAGGACCCCCTGGGAAGACGAGGAGGAGCCTCTCGCACTGGATCAGGACCGGGGGCATCCAGAGACAGACTCATGCTCCTCACAGCAGCTGGAGTGAGCGTCGAAGAGGAGGGAGAAATGGCCGAGGCGAACCGGGAACCCGAAGCTGACGGAACAGCGGGGAGAGATGACCCGGAAACGGCTGATTTACCTCTTCTGCGAGACATGGAGGCAACAGCTGGCAGGGAGATTGAGTTCGTGCGACTACCCGGAGCTGGATCCGGACGGGGTTCTCGCTGAGGTGTCTGAGAGGGTTGGGAGAGACGTCTTCTGGCCTAGGATGAGGCGAATGTGAGATTAGGGAAACGCCACTCTTGCGCAGAAACTGAAGCGAGCAGGTCAGCGTATTCAGAATAATCATGCAGCTCAGGGTTCTTCTCTACCAGCCTGACCGCCGCCGTCACGTGCTTCATGATCAGAATCAGAATCAGAATCAGAAAGCTTTATTGCCAAGCATGTTTACATAACATATAAACATACGAGGAATTTGACTTGACATTGGGCGCGCTGAATAAGCGCATCTCAATGACGCGGCAGCCACGGAGGCGCCTGTCAGCAGTAGAGGGTAAAGAAGGGAATGAGGGGAAGGGAAGTGACACAATGGGCTGAGAGAAAAAAACATTGTTAATCAAAATAAAGCTCATTTTATGACCAAAATTGTGATTACATAGAAAAAAACTCTCCAATGCACAATTAGCAGACAATATAGATCACACAATAACAAAGCAGCGAGAGAGACAGTGTGTGTAGTCAGCATATGATCAGTATGATGCAGTGTGGGTGTGTCAGTTGCTGGTGAACAGCAGAGGGCACCCCCTGGCAACGGATGGATGTTTTAGTCATGTGTTCTGTAAGCATGTCCAGAGTCTATCTCTCCTCGTGCATGCAGATGGCAGAGTTCTAGACACATGGTAACGCTGTCCTTGAAGAGCTCAGTCTGCTGAAACAACAGCAATTGTTTGTCGATTGTTTGGGTTAGAAGCCAGCCGCCTCTTCTACCTTATCTTCATCGAGGAGGAATGTAAACAGGGCAACAAGGTCAAATCTGCACAGTGCACTCAGAGCATAGAATTTTCCTCTCTCAAGCGATTCTGTGCTTCATAATTTCCATATACAGGCTTAAAAACATTCCCTGGAGAGCACTAGCAACTCGAGATGTATTCCACCATCTGAATCAGTTACCATTCAGTTCACCATGCCGCTATGCGTGCACTCCCCAACTGGTCGAATTTGATGAAGGAGCTTTGCCTGGGTCCGCATTTGAACAGCTCTTCCACCTTCCTCAATTTCTGATACATCAGGAAACTCCAAGCCAAAGTAGAAGTCCTGTGATCATAGCCAATAGATGTCTTCTGCATCTCCAGTCGAATCATACAGACACATGAGTTCCCAATGTCCATGAGTCTCCCCCTTAGGTTCCCCCTGACCCGATCTTCTTTTAAAGTGGTGACAATCGCATTTAAGCCGCTTTCCAGATCCATAATTTCCGTTTGGATTAAGATTCAGCCAGAAGAAGAGCGACAAAAAACACAGACAAAAACGCAACATTGCAAGCTGGGATCAGAAGGGAGTAGGATTAGGAGGGAGAGGAGGGAGAAAAGGGTCTGCTCTCTCTGAATGCCGGAAGATATCCACCGCCCATCCCACGATTGCAGTGGGATGGGCGGTGGAGCGAGCAGCAGCCACTCGGTCCTGAATGCAGATTGCTGTCACCTGTATTCTCTCCGGGGGAATCCCAGCTGACGTCACTGCTTCATGAGGGTGACCCTGGGGTGGTGCGAACTCCTGGGCTGGATTGGAGGCTGGAACGGGATCCCGAAGCGAGGAGCGATGGTGCCTTGTCTTCGGCTTCCTGCCGGGGTTTTCCTCAAGCCCACGGAGTTTCTCCCAGAGCGCAGAGATGTCTGCCATCCTCGCCTTAACTTCGGGATGTTGGAAGTAGCGAGGAAGGCCATTAATAATATCCTCAGCGAGGTCCAGGTGCCGGCGTACATCGCTGGGAGTGTCATAGAGGCCCGCGGTGAAAAGCATCCCATCCACGTAGTCCAGGGCTTCTGTGAGTTCGTAGCCTGGGCGCCGCACGCGCCTCCTGAAGGACGACATACTCCAGCTCGCCAGTACCCAGACAAAGGGTGAAAGACAACAAGTCCAAATTAGCTAAACTCATGGTCTCCGGCGTCTCAGTCTGGCTGCGACCTACTGTCATGAATGGCTCTCGCGAGCCATAAAGGAGACGCTATAGGCGACCAGTGAGTTTGTGTAACTTTATTAACAAAGGAACAGAATACACAAATGGCAAAGTAAATCAATCAGCAAAGCAATCAGCGCTCAGGCGTGACAGTATGGAGAGAAACGTGTTAACCACGATTGCGCCCCAGAGCCGACATCACTACAAGGGTGCATGAGAACCACAGCAACATGGAGTGGCTAACACGTCGTGGATTCCTCACAGCAGATTGTTCTACTAACAGTTCACTGACTATGTACAGACAATACAAAGACCCAGCAATGCGTGACTGGCAAAAAGCTGCTTAAGTACACGCATTGCTGGTGATGGTGAGATTGGGAGCACCTGGGCGAAGCACGAGAAAGACAATCACCAGGGCGGAATCAGCTGGCTGTCAAAAGAGAGAGGGGGCGTGGTCGGACTGGCAAATGTTAGACAATGCCCACACAAAAGTGGGTCAAAGAGGCTGCTGTCAAAGACCTTTTGACCTTGTACCTCAAGATTGAAGTTAGGCTCACCAGCTTGCAGTTCCTAGAGGAATTTTCCTCATAGGGAATTCTGTCACATGTGTGTGTGTGCTTGGTGACTCGAGAGTTAACCCAGCTGCACTGTCTACTATCTACCAGGAGACCTCCGCTACCTGTATACCAGACCTCTGACTGAGTGACCTGTCCAGTCAGACACCTGGATTACCCCCTTGGTATTAACGACAGCCCCTCGAGGTCTTGCTTTGCTTTTTGTAAAATCTGGGTAAATGTTTAAGATCAGGTCTATTTAAAAAAAAAAAAAAACACCTTAAAGAGTAACCTTTAAAAACTCATAATAAAAATGTAACACCTCTTGTAGAAAAATACCTTCTTGAAAAACACCCAGGAAAGATGGACACTGAATCAGTGATCTCACAAACTCCCATACTGTCTTTTAATATGCTGTAGTATTTATTGAAAATCTGCAAAGCTCAGCCAAAACAGGATACACTTGCATGAAAACAGTCAATTAAATCAAAATGATGAAATTCACAATTAAACCAAAAACTGATTGAAAAACCTTGATTCAAAAAGTTGGTAGTTGTAAAATCAGTCATTTGACCAAAAAGTGAAATCATTCAAAAATATAAAAATTCAAAAATCACCAGTATCAGTCCAGAAAATCAAAATTTAAAATCAACCAAAAATATGAAAAATCTGAAAGAGTCCAAAATAAAAGAAACCCTCTGAATCATAAAACCTGGTAAAAACATCTAATCAATTTGTGGATAAATGCCTAAAAAGCCTTGCTGGGGAGATTGGAAAAAAAAGGGATGATTAATTGTTGGTCTTCTCCTTCGAGGCTCCCTTTTCTCGGGGAGAAGGGGAAGAAAAGGTGAGGTAGGGAAGCTGACTCTTAAGGCTCCGTCTTCTGTTGTTCCATCAGCGGGGCCAATGCTCTGTGTAGCCGTGAGCCGAAGAGGGGAATGGGTGCCTCCACTTCCTCTTCTGTCTTTGCCCAAGAGCTATTTTCTCCCTTCTTGCAGCAGAAGATTTAGGGTTGGTAAAAATTGAAGAGTTGAGATGTTGTTTGATTCATTTTCCTGCAGCGGTCTCCCTGTCTTCAATTCTTCTGTCTTGGCATGATGCTGGGGGTCTTGGAGTTTGCCGAAAATGAACATTTTGGGGCTTTTGAACACAGTTTTTATACCTTTTTAACGCTCAACTGTGATTGGCTAGCAATCTACCCATAGGATTTTTGGCTTCTGTGATTGGCTTAATGCTAACTTTTATATAACAATTACTTCATTCTGCACATGTCCCCCCCCCCCCCGAGTTCCAGTAAAGCCATGTGCCACGCACCCTCCCCGCTTCCAGGAATCGGCCACGCGCTGCTCATGCACCACTCACTTCTTCTCTCGTGGCCGTTTGGTTTCGCTTATCTCAGCACTTTCCATTACCAAAACTAGAAAAGCACTCGGAGAGCGCAGACCTCCGCCAAGCGCCACAGTTCCCCCCATACAGTGTTTGTGTGTATGTTTTCAGATTCGTTGACCATGAAAACATATGACTAGCAATTAGATTCACAATGATAGGATTAGTGGTTCAGTAGTTATTCACGAAAATTGCATTTTCCGTAATGGCGGTTTTCTTGTGGACGGTGATCCGGATCACCACCAAAATCTAATCATCTGTAGGATACCCCATTTCTGACAATCTGTGAAAATTTCATGAAAATCCGTCCATAACTTTTTGAGTTATCTTGCTAACAGACAGACAGACAGACAGACAGACAGACAAACCAACGCCGATGAAAACATAACCTCCTTGGCGGAGGTAATAAATCAACTCGCTGTCTCAACCAATTTCAGTTCCTCATTTTGTCACATGCCTTCCCAGTCAACAGATCTTGTAAAACATTTCACAATCTGACCCCACATAAACCTTTCTTTGTGCAGCTAAAATGTACATATGATCACACAGTTTGATTACACTCATTATCTTTGTTGATTACATACTTTTTAATCAATGAGTATACATTTGCTTTACTGATTACACACGATATTACATTTCATGGCATATGCTTTCAACATTGCTTTGCATTCAGTTCTATGATTCACCAGCCATGTCTGTTCCCGTCCTTTCTGACCACAGGAGTATGTGCTCTCTGATGATTTCATGACCCTGGCTGACTTCCCTGTGATGTTTTCTGTATTCTTGGGCCATTTGAAGCAGGATTTTCCATTTTCTTTTTATAGGGGGTAAATCGGTGTGATTGGGAGGGTCTGCTGCTTTCAGCCTTTTTGCAGTTGCTGGGGTCATGTCATGGGGTACTCGAAAACTGCCTAACAGCCGCCGGCCAGAGCAGTGACTACAGGCACAGAAAAGAAACAGAACACAAACATGAACATAACAAGAACTCAAAAGATAACACAATACATAAATCACCTAATGCCCGAGCCACAGAGAGCAGTCAGAACCGAGCCTACAGGAGACACTGGCTCGACTCATGACAGTGGTGGCCTAATGGCTAGGGATGTGGACTGGTGAGTGGAAGGGCTGCGGGTTCCCTGGACAGGCAGGATTACATCTGAGTGGGACAGATAACATAGCAGTGTTTGCCCCACCCGATTTTGACATTTTTTAGGATGTTGGTGTAACCCAGTGTTAAAAACGTGATTAAAATTATGAATGTCGATACCGCTTTAAGAAGAAGGGGGGACATTCATTTCACAATGGGAGTAGATAGTTTAACGTGAATTAAATTATAAATATTGATGCCGCTTTTAGAAAAGAAAAACACCCATTTTACAATGGGAATACATAATTTGAATATGAATATTTAAATAGATATATATTCATAAATAGGAACATCTTCTAGAAGGTTCTGATAAAGTTCCTAGTATTGTGTGTTGATATTTCGAGTAACCAATGGCTGCGCTGTTGCTGGGTCACGCCACCCAATGGGTTAAGCGCCCTCTCCCTGGGCCTGGGATGACTTGCATTTTTGGCTCAGTCACGCCAGACGCAGAAAGACACAGACCAGAGAGAGAGACGGTCCTTGGTGATATGGCGACGCTAGCGTGCTGGTAGCAGCCTTTGCCTGGATAAAACCCTTGAAACTGGTAAGCCTAAAACAAAATGAGACATTGTGGTACTAGCAAATTCTAATACCCTGTTTGTTAAATTTTAAGATTGGGATCCAAAGGCTGTGAACTCACGTTGAGCACGGGAACCCATTGACGCACGAGCCACTTGGCATGGTGAGTGCTATTTATTCATTGTGTATGTGGATGCTAACCGCTAGCTTAAAAACACTAGCCGCCGATGCTAAATTTGGCTAGTTTTTTCATCAGAAAAAGCTATTTTTCAAGGCTGTAACGGTTAGCAAAGGTCCCAGTTCCCTTGCCATCAATTGCTACTTGATGATGAATGATGAATCTGTGGTCTATGTGTGTTTAAAGTGCAAAATTGTGATAAATTGTTGTGCTAGATGTGATGTTAGCTTGGTGCAGCACACTGCACAAATGTCCTGTGATGTCAAGTGTTCCAAATGCACTTTATTCATCGTTGTAGCACCATGTTGATGGGTTTGAATGGTAGATGTTGTGGGAATGTGCAATTGACGAGGCAGGTTTGTCTCAAATCAGCTTTATTACACATTCTCCAGCATCTCAAAGTAGAAAGAGAACATCACAGGAAACTCTCGTCCCTTAAATACCCGGGACTCTCACAGCCACAAGTACTTTGCATCACAAGTCACATTGCATTATAATCACCAGTAACAATGCATCTCCTCTATAATCCCCTAATATCACCCCCACAGTCTCAGGCCCTGCATACCAAAGCTAACACCTTCACAGCTTCCTGTTCGTCGGCCTCCGTCGGTCTATGATGACCATGGAAGAGAATCCTAAACGTCTACTCTGCTGGAACAGCACCACCTGTGGCTGAACAGGCCGATGCGCACCGGAGTTCTACCTTCCAGCGTTGGGCGTTGGTAGGATTCAAGCCTGAGCAGGAAGATATGGAGGACAAGATGTTACCCATGCAGCATGTCCCCCCTCTCCACGTCACTGATGAATCCAAAGGAACAGCAGGGCTGCTATAGTTTGGCACCAGCGCCGTCGCAGAAGCTGCCAGAATGATGTTGAGCACAACAGAGAACTGCCTTAGGGGCTCCGACTCCGGATTTTTCTTCAGGGTTGACTCCCGAAGCCTTTCCTGCGACCGGGTGTGCCGCAAGGCAGTGGAGGTTTGAAATCAGGGTTTACCTTCCCCTAGATGGGCTACCTTCCCAGGTTGACGAGCCACCATCTACCCGAAGCATCTGGTTTTAAGGCGCCAGAGATCCGCCCTCGCCCCTTCTCCTATTAGTAAAAGCAGTTCCGCTGGGCTTAGAGACTAAACCACACGGGCAGGCTAGGAGTTGGACTTAGTTGTCAGAGGCTTTTTGAGATGCACGCCGTAAGGAGCATTTTATGAGCTTAACCCCAGTGCCACTCCTGGCAACTTCCTGTTATCTCCAAGGAAACTCTGTCTTTGTTCTTATCTAAAATGTGAGGCCTTAAATAAGTCACAAAGTAGGTCACATGTGTGCCCACACTACCCCCCCCCAAAAAAAACCCCATTTAGATCGAACAACAGAATAACCGTTTGCATGCTGTAATAACATCATTGCACATCAATCCACATGCTGCTTGGGCCTCAGTCTTCTCCCGTATCTGCTGTAACCAGGTTTCACCACCTCTACGGCGCCGTCATGCTGGGGAGCTGCTGTCTGGGGGTGCAAACCTTTTGTCAGTCTCTGCGGGTGATCTGGGGAAATATTACTCTGGGAAACACCCCGTGGTAGTCTGCCGCGTCGAAGGGCCCTTGCCAACAGCACTTGCTCGTCCGCCACCACAAAAGCGGGTTTGAGTCTGTTTATGCCAACCTTTTCCCTCCTACCCCCCAAATCTAGCAAAAAATGCTTGTCCCCTGTTTCCAACACTCTGAACTGTCACGCCGCGCCATTCATCAGCGGCGCCACCTGCTCACGCACCTGACAATCATCAGCGGCGAGGGATAAAGGCCGTCTCGCCCGGAGGCTCGGCCTGAAGCCGTCAGACTTCGTCCCTCACCGTTGTGAGCATACTTCCCTTCAGCGTCACCATTTTGGTAAGAAGATCGCTTACCTCTTTTCTTCAGTCTTCTCCCCTGTGCACAGGTGGATTCCCCAGCGGCGGACATCTCCACTCCATCGCCCAATCCTCGCTGCTGTACAGAGCTCTCCAGGTGGCTGTCTTCCGGGCTTCGCCCCCTTGTTGTGCCAGCTGTCCTGACCCACCAAGTAAGTCCTTCTCTCGCCATAAATCCCTCCTGTGTTGGTGTATGCCCGTCACCCTGTCCCTGTGCTCTCTCCATAGGGTTGCTCGGCTGAACGGTCACCTGCCTCTGTGCCTGGAGCAGACACCATCACCAACACATTTACATCCCGCAGACACACACTCATTCACTCCTGCTGTTAATAAACTCTTTGAACTACTCTAAGCCTGTGTGTGTGCGTCTCCTGAGCCGTGCGTTATGTCAGTACGGCTTCAGCAGAGCGGCTCGGCGGACGGCGGGCTCGCACACCGGTTTTCCACTCTCGAGGCTAGAGTGGATCAAATAGCTTATCAACAACAGGTGATCTTTAATCAATTATTGAATTTAACTAACCGGTTGGGCCGCTTGGATCCTCAACAGCCGTTCCCCCCGGCTCGTCAGGGTGGCGCGGCTCCTGCTGTTCCAGCGGCCGTCCAGCCGGCTCCGGTGGCACCGGTTCGGCTCACACCGATTCCGACCCCCGCCCGCTTTAGCGGTAAGCTCGGCGGAGCGCGGGGGTTCATTATGCAGTGTGAGTCCGTGTTCCACCGTGTGCCCGGAGATTTTCCCTCGGATCACAGTCGGATTGGTTACATAGGGAATCTTCTGGAGGGGCGTGCGTTAACTTGGACCTACGCCGTAATGGCGAGGCCCAGTTATGCCACCCTCACCTATGACCAGTTCGTGAGGCACTTTCTGGAGGTCTTTGACCATTCTCAAACCGAGACGGTCCAGGTCGATCGGCTCCTCGCTCTCCAGCAGGGAGGCCGGTCGGCAGCGGACTACTCGGTCGACTTCCGGGTAGCGGCGGAGGAATTGGGCTGGGAGGAACGCTCCCTCTGTGGCCTGTTCCTCCGCAGCCTCAATAGTGATCTGAGGGATGAACTGGCTGGACGGGATATCCCTGGGACGCTAGCGGAGCTGACATCCTTAGCGATAAGTTTGGACAACAGGCTGCGCGAGCGCTCCTCGGGGCGGAAGTCTTCTTCTTCTCGCCCTCGTGGAGTCTCGCCGCACCTGTTCCAAGCTCGCCCCCTGGCGGCGCCGCCAGCATTGTGCCCCGAGGAGTCGGAGCCGATGGTGACGGGCTGGACCAAGCTTTCCCCTGCGGAGAAACAACGCCGCCGTGAGTTGGGCCTCTGCATGTATTGCGGAGGTGACCAACACACTGTGGAGCGTTGCCCGCGGAAAGCCAGTCGGCGGGGTCCGCGAATCGCTGTAGGGAGCCTCGCGGATCCCAACCGGTTAGACTCTCTCACTCAATTAAAGCTGCCCATCCGTTTTTGCCACAATCCCACTGGGCACCTCACCCACGCACTGGTGGATTCGGGCGCAGAGGGCAGCTTCATTTCACAAGGCCTGGCAACCCGATTGGGCATCCACTGTCAGGCATTAAAACACCCCATCTCCCTGGTCCATCTCTCCCGTGCCTCCCTTGGGAGAGTTTCTCACCAAACCATGCCTGTCCCAGTCATCATCTCAGGGAACCACCGGGAGGAGATGGTATTTTACGTCCTGCCCAACTCTGTGTCGCCCGTCATCCTGGGGTATCCCTGGCTACGCCTCCACAACCCTGTCCTGGACTGGAGGTCCGCTGGGGTATCGGCATGGAGTACCTTCTGTATGGGCACCTGCCTTCAGTCCGCTGCCTGCTCCCCATCCGCGGCTCCCCCTGTGGCGGATACAGCACCTCCGGACCTGTCACTGGTGCCTCCAGAATTTCACGACCTGGGTATGGTATTTAGCAAATCGAAAGCTATGTCTCTTCCCCCGCATCGACCATATGACTGTGCCATCAACCTCCGCCAGGGGGCTCCCCTGCCATCTGGTCGGCTCTACAGCCTGTCGGCGCCGGAGAAGGAGACCATGAATACATACCTGAAGGAATCTCTGAGCGCTGGGATTATTCGCCCATCGTCGTCACCCGTGGGGGCAGGGTTTTTCTTTGTCGGGAAAAAGGACGGATCCCTCCGTCCCTGCATAGACTACCGAGCGCTGAATGACATCACTGAGAGGGACCGTTACACCCTGCCCCTCATGGACACTGCCTTTCACTCCCTCCAGGGGGCGACCTGGTTTACCAAGCTGGATTTACGCAGCGCTTACCACCTCGTCCGGATCCGGGAGGGAGATGAATGGAAGACAGCCTTCCGTACCCCGAACGGCCACTTTGAGTATCTCGTCATGCCGTTCGGGCTGACCAACGCTCCTGCCGTCTTTCAGCGCCTCATTAATGACGTCCTCCGGGATTTCATCGGCCTTTTTGTGTTCGTCTACCTGGATGACATCCTTATCTTCTCCAGGTCCAGGGACGAGCACCAGGTCCATGTGAGGCGGGTCCTCCAAAGACTGCTGGAGAATCGTCTGTACGTGAAGGCTGAGAAATGCGAATTCTACGCTAGGACCACATCCTTCCTGGGATTCATCATCGCTCAAGATCAGGTGCTCCCAGACCCAGAGAAGGTGAAGGCGGTGGTGGAGTGGCCTACTCCCGCATCCCGGAAGCAGGTGCAACAGTTTGTTGGCTTCGCCAATTTTTACCGCCGCTTTGTCCCAAATTTCAGCTCGATCGTCGGACCGCTGACCCGCCTCACGTCCCCGAAGGTCCCGTTCCGGTGGACTGAAGAGGTCGCTGCTGCCTTTAGGGCGCTGAAGGCGGAGTTCTCCTCCTCCCGGGTCCTTCGCCAGGTCGACCCCGCGCTGCAGTGCATTGTGGAGGTGGACGCATCGGACACGGGAGTGGGAGCAGTGTTATCCCAGCGGTCACCTGACGATGGCGCCAAACGGCCGTGCGCCTTCTTCTCCCGGCGCCTGTCCCCGGCGGAGAGGAACTACGATGTGGGGGACAGAGAGCTCCTGGCCATTAAACTCGCCTTACAGGAGTGGCGCCACTGGCTAGAGGGGGCGGACCTGCCGTTTGTGGTCCTGACGGACCACAAGAACTTAGAGTATTTACGATCTGCCAAGCGCCTGAATGCCCGCCAGGCGCGCTGGTCTTTGTTCTTCGCCAGGTTCCGCTTCTCGATCACCTTCAGGCCGGGCTCCAAAAACGGCCTGCCTGACGCCCTCTCTAGGCAGTTCACCCCCGTGGAGGCTGAGGAGACGCCCCACACTATCCTGCCCAGGTCGTGCGTCCTCGGTGCCATCTCTTGGGACATTGAAGACAAGATCCGGAAGGCGCAGGAGGTGGAACCTGATCCTGGCGGCGGACCGGAGGGAAGACTGTTCGTCCCATCTGCGGTCCGAGGAGAGGTCATCCACTGGCTCCACACCTCCCGGCTCACCTGTCATCCCGGCACCTCTCGGATGATCAGCCTCCTCCAGCGGTCCTTTTGGTGGCCAGGCCTGCGGAGGGATGCAGCCCGCTACGCCCGGGCTTGCCCAATCTGTGCCACCAGCAAGTCGGGAAATGCCCCCCCAGCGGGTCTGCTCCAGCCTCTGCCCGTCCCCGGCAGGCCCTGGTCGCACATCGCACTGGACTTCGTCACCGGACTCCCCGTTTCCAACTCCTTTGACACCATCCTGACCATTGTGGACCGTTTCTCCAAGGCGGCGCACTTCGTTCCCCTGCGAGGTCTCCCTACTGCCCTGGAGACGGCGGGCCTCCTCGTCCAACACGTGGTCAGGCTGCACGGGATTCCGGTGGACGTGGTCTCGGACCGGGGCCCCCAATTTTCATCCGAGGTTTGGAGATCCTTTTGTAACGCCATCGGAGCCAAGGTGAGCCTCTCCTCCGGCCATCACCCCCAGTCTAACGGGCAGTGTGAGAGGACCAATCAGGAGCTGGAGGCTGCGCTCCGCTGTGTTACTAGATCCAAGCCGACGTCCTGGAGCAACCATCTCGCCTGGGTGGAGTATGCCCACAACACCGCCCGCTCTTCTGCAACGGGGATGTCCCCCTTCAAGGCGTCCCTGGGTTACGACCCCCCGCTGTTTCCAGCGCAGGAGAACGAGGTGACTGTCCCCTCTGTTAGGGCGCACCTTAGGCAGTTCCGCTCCACCTGGGCTGCCGCGCGTCATGCGCTTTTACGCACGGCGGAGCGCAACAGGACCGTGGCGGACCGGCACAGAAGACCTGCCCCGGCGTACAGAGTTGGGCAACTCGTGTATGTGTCTACCCAGGACGTCACATTAAAAGGCGAGAGGAGGAAGCTGGCACAGCGATTCATGGGTCCCTTTCCCATCACCCGGATCATCAACCCGGTGGCTGTGCGCGTGGCTATTCCCCCCTCCCTCCGCATCCATTCCACTTTCCATGTGTCGAAGGTGAAACTGGCAGTCACTGACCCCCTTTGCCCTCCTCCTGCAGCGCAACCCGCGCCCCGGATGATTGGTGGCCATCCGGCCTGGTCCGTCTCCTCCATCCTGGACTCCCGGCGCCGAGGTCGTGGGTTGCAATACCTGGTGGACTGGGAGGGCTATGGGCCCGAGCATCGACAATGGGTGCCCCCGTCGTTTGTGTTGGACCCATCGCTCATCGCGGACTTCCACCGAGCGCACCCGGATAAGCCATCGCCAGGAGGCGCTGCTAGAGGGGGGAGTACTGTCACGCCGCGCCATTCATCAGCGGCGCCACCTGCTCACGCACCTGACAATCATCAGCGGCGAGGGATAAAGGCCGTCTCGCCCGGAGGCTCGGCCTGAAGCCGTCAGACTTCGTCCCTCACCGTTGTGAGCATACTTCCCTTCAGCGTCACCATTTTGGTAAGAAGATCGCTTACCTCTTTTCTTCAGTCTTCTCCCCTGTGCACAGGTGGATTCCCCAGCGGCGGACATCTCCACTCCATCGCCCAATCCTCGCTGCTGTACAGAGCTCTCCAGGTGGCTGTCTTCCGGGCTTCGCCCCCTTGTTGTGCCAGCTGTCCTGACCCACCAAGTAAGTCCTTCTCTCGCCATAAATCCCTCCTGTGTTGGTGTATGCCCGTCACCCTCTCCCTGTGCTCTCTCCATAGGGTTGCTCGGCTGAACGGTCACCTGCCTCTGTGCCTGGAGCAGACACCATCACCAACACATTTACATCCCGCAGACACACACTCATTCACTCCTGCTGTTAATAAACTCTTTGAACTACTCTAAGCCTGTGTGTGTGCGTCTCCTGAGCCGTGCGTTATGTCATGAACGGCCCATCATAAGGTGGTCGCAGTGGTGTGCGATGCGCGTCATGTCTGATAAAAACAAACTCCGCGTTTTTCAAAGCTTTAGGAACAAAAACGCGCGGAAAACTGTGATGGACGGGGACTGGCAGTGTGCCTGCATCAACGCTACGCTGCAACAGCTGAGACGGGGAGCTGCTTGGCGCAGGATTATCCGGGAGAAACTCCCCGGGTAGCCGAAGTGGCTGCGCGAAAACGAGTTCCGCTGGGGAAGCCTCTAAGTCTTCTTTAGGCGCAGAATGCAACCCTAATAAAACCCACGGAAGCTTGTCCACCCAGTTTGCATCCGTCAGTGACGCTCTAAGTGCTGCTTTCAATGACCTGTGAAAATGTTCGCACAACCCATTAGCCTGCGGATTGTACGCGGTTGTACGGTGAATTGTGACACCTAGGCTGCGGGCCATTGTTGACCAAAGTTCAGAAACAAATTGCGGACCTCTGTCGGATGTAATGTCCGACGGGACTCCAAAACGCGCCACCCATGCCGTTACAAACGCGCGCGCTACCTCCTCGGCTGTGGTTGACGCCAAAGGGACTGCCTCCGGCCAGCGCATGGTACGGTCCACCATGGCCAGAAGGTGCGTGTACCCCTGTGATGGTGAGAAGGGGACCACGAGGTCCACGTGAACGTGGTCGAACCTCTTGGAAGGAATGAGAAATGGCTCCAATGGAGCCTTCGTGTGCCTGTGTATCTTGGCCCATTGGCACGCCATGCAGGCTGCTGCCCACTCCTTAACTTGTTTGTGAAGGCCGGGCCACACGAATTTTTCCGCTACCATTTTGACCGACGCGCGAACCCCCGGGTGCGCCAGAGAATGAATCGAGTCGAAAACGCGGCGGCGCCACGCTGCCGGCACCACGGGACGCGGTTGTCCCGTGGAGACATCGCAGATTAAGGGGGGCCTGCTGTCTTGCAGCTCCCTGCTCTCCAGCCTTAACCCTGTTGGTCCAGACTGGAGCGCGCGCACATCCGCGCCACTACCTTGCTCCGCGGCCATGGCTGTGTAATCTATCCCCACGCAGACGGGGGCAGCCACGGCGCGCGAGAGGCAGTCTGCCACTACGTTCAGTTTACCCGACACGTGCTGAATATCGGTAGTAAACTCTGAAATCGCGGCTAACTGCCTCTGTTGCCGGCCTGACCACAGCTCTGAAACTTTGGCCATCGCGAATGTTAGTGGCTTGTGGTCAACGAACGCAGTGAAACAGCGCCCTTCTAGCCAGAACTGGAAGTGGCGAATGGCCAAATGGAGAGCCAGCAACTCCCTGTCGAACGCGCTGTATTTACGCTCACTATCGCGCAAGGTCCTGCTGAAAAAGCCTGAAAAAAGGCGAGCGGTTGCCAAGCTCCGGCTACATGCTGCTCCATGACCGCCCCTATGGCCACATCTGACGTGTCAGTAGTGAGCGCTATGCGGGCCGTTGGGTCTGGGTGTGCCAACAACGCAGCATTTGCCAAGGCTGCTTTTACCTCCGAGAACGCTCGCTCCCGCTCCGGGGACCACTCGACCTTATTCGCGGGTTTCTGTTTTTTGAGCGCGGCATAAAGCGGTTGCATTAGTTGCGCTGCGCGGGGGAGGAAACGGTTATAAAAATTCACCATTCCCAAAAACTCCTGTAACGCTCTGACCGTCTGTGGCCGGGGGAAATTTGCTACCACGCACACTTTGTCAGGGAGCAGAACCGCTCCTTCGGGGGAGACGCGGTGTCCTAAAAAATCGATCTGCGCCACCTCGAACTGACACTGCGCTGGGTTGATTATTAACCCGTGATCTCCCAACCTCTGGAAAACTGTCGCTAGGTGGTTTTCGTGTTCGTCTTCGGACGCGCTGGCTACCAAAATATCGTCCAAGTAGACAAACACGAAAGGGAGATCGCGCAGCACCGCGTCCATCATGCGTTGGAACGTCTGTGCAGCCCCTTTCAGCCTGAATGGCATGCGCAAAAACTCGAATAGGCCAAATGAAGTTATTACCGCTGTTTTGGGTATGTCCTCAGCGCGCACTGGGACTTGGTGGTAACCGCGGACCAAATCTATCTTAGAAAAAACATGCGCCCCTGCCAAATGAACGGAAAAATCTTGGATATGCGGGATTCGGTAGCGGTCATGCGCTGTAGCGTTGTTTAACCTGCGGAAATCCCCACAAGGTCGCCACGAGCCGTCAGCCTTCGGGACCATGTGTAGCGGGGAAGCCCATGGGCTGTTCGAACGCCTGATTATGCCCAACCTCTCCAGGTTGGCGAACTCCTCGCGCGCTATGGCCAGTTTAGCTGCGTCCAAGCGCCGAGCTTTTGCAAAAACAGGCGGTCCGGTAGTGGTAATAAAATGTTCCACCCCGTGTTTAGCGACGGTTGCCGAAAATGTGGGGACCATGAGTGCTGGGAACTGAGTGAGCAGTGTGTGGAACTTGCAGCTGTGACGTTGGCTTGTGCTGTTGGCGGGGCCACTCGCGCTGTACAGGGAATAGAATCAAAAGAAAGTGCATTAACCAGGCGCCTGTTAGCGAGATCAACCAACAAACCATGTGAGCACAAAAAATCAGCCCCCAACATATTGAAATTCACTGCTGCTATAACAAAAGTCCACTCAAATGTACGGCCGTGTAGGGACAGAAGTAGAGTCCTCTCACCGAAGGTCTTAATCTCCGAGCCGTTCGCTGCTGCCACCCCGGGACCTCTGGAACCTGCCAGCCTGTCCACGTAGGAAGGTGTGATGAAACTCAACTGGGAGCCTGTGTCCACGAGGAAATGCCTCCCCGAGCGTGTGTCCAACAAGTAGAGCAGCTTGTTCTCCTCCCTGAGGGTCATGGCTGCTACCGACCCCCGGTCTTGGCATTTCCCGAACGCTTGAACTGGCACGGTGGTACACATTTGCGTGCCCTCTCTGTGAAGCGGCGATGGTAGAAACAAAGGGTGTCTCCTCCGCATTCCCTGGCCCCCGCCACCGCCGTTGTCGGTGGTTCTGCTACCGCTGCCCCTGGCCCCCCTGCCATCTCCGGTCGTCACGCTGAGTTCCGCTGCTGCAGCCGTGGTCGCGCGCTGTCTGCTGGCGTTGACAATTCGCTGCGCCTCCCGGGCCAGTGCGCGGTAGTCCCACTGGGCCAACAATGGCGAACTGGCCAGGGTCGCTCTTGTCGCTGACGGTAGGGTCCTGAGGAAGAGGTGGGTAAAGATGAAGTGGTCGTCGTCCGAGCCTTTCAACCTCAACATCTTCTCCATCAGGTCAACGGCCGTGTCATCTCCCAACTCAGTCAGCGCCAGGAGTCTCTCTGCTCTCTCCTCAACTGAGAGGGTGAAGTGCTGGATGAGTGCAGCCTTCAACGCGCCGTATTTGTCGCTGGCCGGCGGCTGCTCCAGAAGGGTCTCCACATGCTGGGACGTGTGGTTATCCAGTTTTGCGACAACATGGTAGAATTTTGTGTCATCTACCGATATCCCCCGGAGGTTGAACTGTGCCTCAACCGAGTGGAACCAGGAGCGCGGATTGTTCTGCCCAAAGTCCGGTAGCTGGACCGTAGCGGCATTCGCTTGGCCGGGGGCTCTGGATGAGGCTGGCCCCGGGGAATTCTCCTCTTGCTGCATGCTACGTCTTGGGTCACCAGTGTGGGAATGTGCAATTGACGAGGCAGGTTTGTCTCAAATCAGCTTTATTACACATTCTCCAACATCTCAAAGTAGAAAGAGAACATCACAGGAAACTCTCGTCCCTTAAATACCCGGGACTCTCACAGCCACAAGTACTTTGCATCACAAGTCACATTGCATTATAATCACCAGTAACAATGCATCTCCTCTATAATCCCCTAATATCACCCCCACAGTCTCAGGCCCTGCGTACCAAAGCTAACACCTTCACAGCTTCCTGTTATCACCAAGGAAACTCTGTCTTTGTTCTTATCTAAAATGTGAGGCCTTAAATAAGTCACAAAGTAGGTCACATGTGTGGCCACAATGTGTTTGTTTTATGCACATTTGTTGATTTGGGGAAATTGACTTAGATTATAGACTAAGCTCTTTGTGTTCTGACCTATTTTATAGGTCAGGTTCTTTTCTTATTTTTTTTTCCCTTGTGGACTGGTTTGACCAGAGCGTGGATCTCTAGATCTGGATGGCGAGCCGAAGCCTGAACCCTAGAGACTGCTAGAGGTGACCCAACTGGTCACCTGGAACTGATACAACAAGAACTGTGAATATTGTAATAAATATAATTTGGAGTATTTTGTTTTTGTATTTTCTTTTATCGCGCTATGTATTTATTTTTGTGTACATAATTGTAAATAATATACATAGTTGCAAGTTCCATATACGGCTGTGTATGTGTCATCTGTTGTTGCACCTCCCAGGCTCCTACGAACGCAGAGTCGGTCTGACCTGGCCCAATTATCCCTTTTCCCTCAAGTAGAAAAGTTAAGATAACTACATTGCCATAACACAATACTACCAAAAAGGGTACTACACCTAAAGTGGGTAGGGTGAGTGGGTGTTAGTAAGAGTTACACACAAAAATCTGGCGAGCACAGGTGTTAGTGAGTGGACCCTGTTATTACCCAGTAGTATTATACCCTGTGTGCTCCTGTGTGTTACAGTGGTATATTATTACTGTGTTACAGTAGGTACATGTTATATTGGGTTTACACAACATCCTAAAAAATGCCTGCATAAACTAGTTATCATCAAAAAACCGCAGCTGCTGACTGGACTGTGGTGCCGCCCACCGAATTAAGGGCGGCACCCCCATGACGTCAGCGACAGAACGGACTCCGGTGTTGTTGACTGGAATGACAGCAGCTTTGTAGCTCACAGTTTCTCTGGTTTCTTGTTTTAATTTTACGGCTATGCCTTTGCGTTGTGTTGCAGGCTTAGATAAACAGCAGGCCGTGATAGATCACATCACACCCTTCAACTCCAACTGTCACAAGCCTCCTCGTGCACTCCTCGTGGGCTTTTACGCAGGAGGAGGCCACGAGGAGGGGAAGGATTAATGGATTTATGCACCGCTTTGACTTACTTTCTGTGATCGCATGCTGACTCTCTCCGGTCCGACCACGTCCCCTCTCTCATTACCATCAGCTGATTCCCCTCCCACTGATCATCTTTCCCAGTCCTCAGCCAGGTGCTTCTCATCACACCATCACCAGCAGTGCATGTACTTCGTGGCCATTTGCCAGTAACGCACTGCTGGTCCATAGTATTGTCATCTTTGCTGTTAGTCTGCCAGTATTTTCAGCACTCTCACAACGTGTTAGTCACTCCATGTTTGCCGTGGTTCTCGTGCGTCCTTGAAGCAATGTCGGCTCTGGGGCGCACCTGTGGCTAACACATCTCCTCTCATTCGTTCTCTGGGCGATGCTGGCCCCTGAACGCCATCAGTAAGTGTGTTTGTGTTTTTTTGTACGTCTTCACCTTTTTGGGAATTGTCTGTCGTTCTATATTAAATGTGCTGTGGTGAACCCTGCACGTAAATCCTCGTTATTTCACCCTCCCTCTCCGTGCCCTGCGTAAGAGCGCACGGAGGGTGATGATGAATGGATTTACGTGCAGGATTCACCACAGCACATACATTGAATATAAAGACTGATCCCAAAATGTGAAGACTTACAAAAATACACAGAAACACAAAGAGTAGGTGTTCGGGGCCGACATTGCCCAGTGAACATGGAGAGGAAATGTGTTAACCACGGTTGCGCCCCAGAGCCGACATCGCTACAAGGGCACAACAGAACCACGGCTGTGTGGAGTGGCTAACACGTCGTGATAATGTTGGCAATATTGGCTGGCTGAAAACACAGCAGATGATGCACACAAAACATGAACAGCTGACTGTCACTGAGTCTGACTCGCTAGGCACGATGCTCACTTGGCATGGCTCAAACCTATACGGTTTGATGCCCCCAGATTCTTCATTGTCATCCCATTCTTCGGAACTATAATCATCTGAAGATTGGACAACACAAACCAATTCCAGACTACATGTGCTGGAACCATCGTCGATGTTTTCTACCTCTTCCATCCTATGTGTACAATGAGCAGCTAAGCGCTGTGTTCTGTCGATGACGTTACAACATGGCCGTGGGGTTTTCCAGCCACTGACGCAATTGGTGACGTGGCGCTCATGAAAACATCGGATATTTGTGTGAAAAAAAGCCTGTTTGACTTAGACCTGCACAGACCAACCTATTTCGTCATATTGTATTATGTGTTGAAAAATTAGATGAAGTCAAAAATGTGTCATCAGCACTTTAACCCCACTGTGGTGCCCTTGAGCAAGGCCTTTAACCCCAACTGCTCCAGCGGAGCTGCTCAGTGCTCATAGGTGGTTGGACTGGGCAGCTTCCTGGTGTGAATGTGAACAGGGCATCCTTGAAAAAGAGAGGTTGCCTCAGTTCGACACCCATGGTTTGAACCTAGATATTAAATCTGATTTCTGTCTGTTTGTTTTTAGTTTATTTTGCCATGAATTTTCTATTTTAAAGCAAATTGCTTCAAATTTTCTCTCCTGAAGCTTTGACGTCATCCCAGGTCTACTGTTTAACAAACTTCCCATTTTGTTTGTACTTGCTCCATTTTAAACACAACTGATTGTGAACAACCAATATATTTTGCAAAACTCCATGTTGAATGAAAGGATTTAAAAAAAAAAAATCCTATCCATTACTTCAACTGGCAGTTCCCTTGTTGGGGCCAGGGTTCCTGTCAGCCAGCTAGGTGTAAAAGCCAGTCTCTTTTAACTGCCAGTTAATTTGAATATGCAGCGGCATGAAAAAATAGGCAGCGATGGAGTTTTTAGTTGGTTTATTGAATCATACCGCTGTCACGAGCTCCGCTCCCGGCGCCATGCATGTGCGCCGGGAGCGAGCCCACGGCTCTCGGAGAAGAGGAGACACACGGTGTGTGTGTCCAGCAGCAGCAGTTGCAGAATCAGAATGAGAGAGGGTTTGAGTTAAAGAGTTGCAGCATACACTCACCGGCCACTTTATTAGGTACACCTGTCCAACTGCTCGTTAACACTTAATTTCTAATCAGCCAATCACATGGCGGCAACTCAGTGCATTTAGGCATGTAGACATGGTCAAGACAATCTCCTGCAGTTCAAACCGAGCATCAGTATGGGGAAGAAAGGTGATTTGAGTGACTTTGAACGTGGCATGGTTGTTGGTGCCAGAAGGGCTGGTCTGAGTATTTCAGAAACTGCTGATCTACTGGGATTTTCACGCACAACCATCTCTAGGGTTTACAGAGAATGGTCCGAAAAAGAAAAAATATCCAGTGAGCGGCAGTTCTGTGGGCGGAAATGCCTTGTTGATGCCAGAGGTCAGAGGAGAATGGCCAGACTGGTTCGAGCTGATAGAAAGGCAACAGTGACTCAAATAACCACCCGTTACAACCAAGGTAGGCAGAAGAGCATCTCTGAACGCACAGTACGTCGAACTTTGAGGCAGATGGGCTACAGCAGCAGAAGACCACGCCGGGTGCCACTCCTTTCAGCTAAGAACAGGAAACTGAGGCTACAATTTGCACAAGCTCATCGAAATTGGACAATAGAAGATTGGAAAAACGTTGCCTGGTCTGATGAGTCTCGATTTCTGCTGCGACATTCGGATGGTAGGGTCAGAATTTGGCGTCAACAACATGAAAGCATGGATCCATCCTGCCTTGTATCAATGGTTCAGGCTGGTGGTGGTGGTGTAATGGTGTGGGGAATATTTTCTTGGCACTCTTTGGGCCCCTTGGTACCAATTGAGCATCGTTGCAACGCTACAGCCTACCTGAGTATTGTTGCTGACCATGTCCATCCCTTTATGACCACAATGTACCCAACTTCTCATGGCTACTTTCAGCAGGATAATGCGCCATGTCATAAAGCTGGAATCATCTCAGACTGGTTTCTTGAACATGACAATGAGTTCACTGTACTCAAATGGCCTCCACAGTCACCAGATCTCAATCCAATAGAGAATGTTTGGGATGTGGTGGAACGGGAGATTCGCATCATGGATGTGCAGCCGACAAATCTGCGCCAACTGTGTGATGCCATCATGTCAATATGGACCAAACTCTCTGAGGAATGCTTCCAGCACCTTGTTGAATCTATGCCACGAAGAATTGAGGCAGTTCTGAAGGCAAAAGGGGGTCCAACCCGTTACTAGCATGGTGTACCTAATAAAGTGGCCGGTGATAACAGAACAGGCATGAGACATTTGAGAGACATATTGATCTCGGTCCCTAGGTCACAGCAAGGACAGGACGCATGAACACAATGCATGAAAGGCAACATTAACATCACAGAAGTGAGCCAGAAGAAGCGGGGCTGCCTGTAGACATTAATACACATTTCACTGTTCTGTTAATTGCTCTAGCCGAGCGCTGTGTCTGTCCAGTCTGTTTGTGGGGGTATACACCAAACCGCCACACGCTCCCTCCCAGAGGGCTCGGCAGGAGGCCGAGGTCTCGATCATTCAGCTTGGGCAGCGAGCAGGAGAAGCTCTCTGCAGGAGGAGGGGGAGGGAGGAGGGGGGTAGCATGTGCCGACCGGGACGGTGAAATCGTCCGAGCCGCGCAAAAATTGCTTGTTGCTCCGCGACGTCGAGGGGCTGTCCCGTTGAGCGTGCGGAGATAACAAGAAGAAAAATTAGTCTCTGACTCCTCTCGTGGCCATGAAGAAAAGCAGGAGCGGCTGTAAGAAAAAAAGGAACAACAGCAGAGGGACTGGCGTGTTGACTTTAGATGCAGGCGCAACCCTAATGCCTCGGGAACCGCAGGCAGCTGAATTCCCCTTGTGTGCCGTGGCTAAGACCATAAAATCCAGTGAGCAAGCTGCGTGCCTCAGGTGAACGAGCAAGCCTGAAGGGCCAGTATGCAGCAGAAGGAAGGTGGTCAGTGTCCCGTACGTGGTGCGCTGTCCTCCTAACTCCCCGGTGCGTGTGCCGGGGTTCCGTGATGGGTGGGACAGCTGGAGAGGAGAACCAGGGTCAGGAAACTTGGTGGAGATCGGCGCAGTCGGCGCCGAAAAACATCTATGATGAGCTGTGGCTGCAGATTAGTCATGGTGCGTTGGAGCGTTGAGGGGAGATAGACGATCTTTGTTCCTCAGGCTCGGGTAGATGAGTAGGATCGCTGAGAGGGAGGAGTAGCGGTGAGAGGGAGAAAACGTTCTGTGTCCCTCGGCCGGTCCAGCGTGGACGTCCCGATCTCAGGCGAGGGTCGCGCCATGACGTTTTCTGCAGTTTTCCTGGTCGTGGGTGATGTCTGGAGAGTAGCTCGCCTGTGTTGGCTCCGCGTCGAGGTCTCCCTGAAGCAGAAGGGAGGGCGGATCGTTTGCGTCAGGCTGCTGTGTTTGCTGGCAGCGTGTTTTTTTTCAGCGTCGAGTCGCCAGCGTGGCCGTCCAGGCCAGAAGGCTGCGTTGCACAAAGCGTGTGCATTCTTGGGGTAACCAGTGCAGCGGCATGAAAAAATAGGCAGCGATGCTGTGGTTTTAAGTAGAGTTTATTAAATCATACCGCCGTCACGAGCTCCGGGAGCAAGCCCACGGCTCTCGGAGAAGAGGAGACACACGGTGTGTGTGTCCAGCAGCAGCAGTTGCAGAATCAGAATGAGAGAGGGTTTGAGTTACAGAGTTGCAGCATATATACCCAACTACAACAATACATCAAAGAGCATTCCCCAGCAGTTGGTATGATCAAAGAGATAACAGAACAGGCATGAGACATTTGCATTTGAGAGACATATTGATCTCGGTCCCTAGGTCACAGCAAGGACAGGATGCATGAACACAATGCATGAAAGGCAACATTAACATCACAGAAGTGTGCCAGAAGAAGCGGGGCTGCCTGTAGACGTTAATACACATTTCACTGTTCTGTTAATTGCTCTAGCCGAGCGCTGTGTCTGTCCAGTCTGTTTGTGGGGGTTTACACCAAACCGCCACAAATATTTAGTTTTGTGTATGCATTTGTTTTATTAATAGAAATCCCAGGATGTTTCCATTATTATTTCTTAAAGACTGAATAATTTCATATTTTCCCTTCTGCTTGAACTAATAAAAACAATGCCACTAATCACAGCGATATCATTTATTTTTTTAAGGTTTGGTAAGATAAGCATTTTAGTCCCGCAATAGGTAAGTCAGTTCTTAGATAAAAATTGTTTTGTGTCAGGTCTGTGATTTTTTTCTTTTTCTTTTTTACAATAAAATAAAACAGCCGAATGGACATCCTCGAAGAGTGGCTAATCCCTAATTTTTGTGGTTTGGAGGGTTTTACCTCAGTTGCAAGGCACTCTGAAAAATCATAGACAAAAACAGAAACTTCCGTGAGTACTTGAACTCATCATTTGACAGACAGTCAGAGTCTCCGCCCACCAAAAAAACCAAAGTTGCTTCATAGCGCAGTAGCAGGAAGCTTGGGATACTGTTACCACAGAGCTTTTTTTCTTCGGCGGAGTAGCTCTTACTTCGCCGACATGGACCGAGCTGGAACTTTCTTTAACTTTCCACTGGGCTGGTTTCGTGTGCATCACTTGTTTGCACTCTTGTGTATTTCTGCGACTGTCTATAAACTAACACTTTTACTCCTCAAGAGAAGGAAAATGATTGGGAACATCAGAGATTTTCCTGGACCACCCACCCACTGGTTGTTTGGACACATGTTAGAGGTGGGTACACATACAGTATTTGCAACTAATGCATATGTGCGATTTATTGTTATGCATGAAAGATGTATAGAAGTATTGTTAGTATGTCTTACTTACATAGTGTAGCGAACTCAATATGAGCACCCTACTTGGCTTGCCAAGTGGGTTGACCCTATTGGCGACACAGGTAGGGTGCTGTTTAGAGTTGTTTTACATATATATGTTTATATACACTACTCACAAAAAGTTAGGGATATTTGGCTTTCGGGTGAAATTTCAGGTTGCAGCTAAAATGCACTATAACTTTTACAGGTGAACTTAATTTGACCTTCTCTAACCTTTTGAATGCACATGTCCAACTGTTCAGTATTTCAGTACTTTTTGCATAACTTGCTGTTCTCTAACAAAGTGCTTAACTGCAAAATTTACAACATGTGTTTGAGCCATTAATTGACCAATACATTTTCTGGTTCAATTAGAATTGGTATTTAAACGGTCCTCTTCATCATGCTGTTCACATTTTTGACATCATGAGACCAAAACAACACCTAACAATTGATCAACAGTACCTCGCCATTGCGAGGCTTCAAACAGGATGTTCTCAGAGGGAAGTGGCCACTGAGCTTAGCGTGTCACAGAGTGTCATCAGCAGGTTGCAACAGAGATACAGAGAGACTGGAAGAGTCACAGAAAGGGATAGAAGTGGACGTCCTTTGGCCACATCCCACGCTGATGACCGCTTCATTGTGAACAGTGCCCTGCGGAACTGGAGGAGGAATGCCACTCAACTCCAGGCACATTTAAAGAAGGTGAGAGGCACCCAAGTGTCACGTCAGACCATTCAGAACTGTTTACATCTGCGTGCTAGATGATCTGCAGGGGTACCTGACCACACCACCAGGCACAGGCGTCATCATTTGCAAGGGTCAGGGAGCATTTACGCTGGACAAGGGACCAGTGGGCTTCAGTGCTGTTCTCTGATGAAAGTCGATTCACGTTGAGCAGAAAAGATGGCCGCCAATGATGCATCAGCCACTGTTGTTACCATGTTACAGTCTGGGCAGGTGTGTCTAGTCAATACAGAACTGCCCCACACCTTATGAATGGTACAGTGACAAGTCAATACTACCTGAATAACATCATTCAGGCTGTGTGTCCACCAAACACGGTTTTTTTTTAAGCTGTGGGTGACTATTTTCTGTTCATTCTCTATGTAATCCAGCATCTACAGCGCTGAGCGCCTTCCTCACTGAAATGCTCTCGCCGGCGACCTCTTTTTGTCGCGGTGCTCAGGGCGCTCAGAGTTGAAGCATTTCAACTTTTCGGACTGCAGCTGAGCTCGTCAATGTCAGACCTTTCTAAGCAGCCAATCAGAATAAGGAAGGGCGGGACATAGGACGCCGGTACAGTCTGTACTCAGACTCCTGTTGTCCATGTCATCATAGTTTGCATCCAGAGCTGCTACCAATGCCAGAATATGTTTCCTGTCCATTGTTATTTAGAGACTGCTGTTAAAAAATAAGTAGAAAGTTGGACCATAGGAAAAGCAGAAGTGCTGAACTGTGAGTGACAAGCTGTTGCTGCAATACAGGGCACAGATTTATTTTTCCAGAATGCAGCGCACAAACGCTGAAAAAAAGACATTCAGGGCAGTCTGGTGACAAAAAACGCGATTGGTGGACATGTAGCCTAATCCAGCCATTGTGCCCCTGCATGAACAACACGGGCCTAATTTCATCTTCATAGCCAACAATGCTCCAGCTCATCGAGGTCGCACCATTTGGGAATGGCTGCTGGAGGCTCATCATCATCATAGCAGTCTGTCGGGGGCAACAATGACTGTTTCATTTTGCTGCTGCCAGGAACTCCTGACCTTGTTAACCCGGGCGACGTCCGAGCCGGTATGAGTTGCTCTCTGACTTACCATTTCATGAAACTGCTTGCAAAGCATTTGAGTACCACTAGCTCTTGCTGGACTAGCGACACATTCTTGGCAGATAGAGGTATTATCAGTGGCAAGGACAGGCCAAGACAAACTGACTCCAGTATCTGTTGGGGTACCTCAAATGAAGTGGCCTACACTTTCTCCAGACCTGAATCCCATAGAAAACCTATGGGATCAGCTGAGTCGCCGTGTAGAGGCTCGTAACCCTGCACCCCACAACCTCAATGACCTGAGGACCGCCCAAGAAGAGTGGAATGCCATGCTTCAGCTGACAATAACTCGACTTGTGAACAGCATGAGATGCTGTTGTAAAGCTGTAATTGAGGCTCAAGGACACATGACAAGTTATTGAGACACTGACATTTTTTGTTGTGGTATACCCACCACTGTTGTTGGTTTTTGTTTCAATAAATTGTCTGAGATGAGGAAATCACCATTGCAAGTTTCTATTTCAATGCCCTACTTTTATGATATCACATCACTATAGCGTGAACTTTTTACATTTTCCATAAATTTCACTCGAAAACCAAATATCCTTAACTTTTTGTGAGTAGTGTATGTATGTATATATATAAATATTATATGTGTGTGTACGTATATAAATGTATATATATGTACGTGTGTGTGTGTGTATACAGTGGACATCAAAATTAGAGAAAAATGTAACATCGTGGCTGTGATAAGGGGCAGGGAGATTCTCTCGGCATGCTTTGCACCGCAGGGTATTCAAAGACTGTTATTAGGGCCTGAGTCACTGAAAATGTCAGTGGGCGAGAGCCCTATTGTATCTGTTAGTATTTTTTTTTCTTCTTCTTTTCCATCGCTGATTTCATTTTTGGGGTAGTCGATGTGCATGAAAACTCACCTTTTTTTTTTTTGCAAGGACCTCAAGACTGGCAAAAAAATTAATATTTTGGAGGAAATATGAATGACCCCACAAAAATGGCTCTACAGTGCCACCTAACATGTGAAGTCAATGGAGAGTGGCACAGGCTTACTTTCCCGTAGAAAGATGAAAATCGGGTGAGATGTTTGTCATGTCAAGACATGCAAAAAAACTCCATAGAAGTGATGATCTACACCCAACAGGAAGTCGGCCATTTTGGCAGGAAGCGGTGGTGATCTGATAGCCATCAAAAGTTTTTGAAAACTTTTCCAAATGCCTGATGGTTTGGCGGAAGGGGCATGGCCAAGTTTGCAGTATTGCCATCACCCTTCCAATGGCTATAACTCTGGCATACATTGATTTCAACTAGTTTTTGTGTGATGAATAGGTGGCCAATACTGATAATTTCTATAATAAAGAATGACACATAGTGGCAGCGCCCCCTACCGCCAATGGACAGGAAGTTGCCATAACTTACATGTAGAATATCAGATTGCTGCTAAACTTTATATATATGATACTAGTCAGACCCAGAAAAGATTTTTGTAAAGATAGCAAGCATAGCTATAGCGCCCCCAAGGAAAAAACAAAGCTTTATAACTCAGGCATACTTTGTCCAAAGTCAACCAAATTTAGCGTATTTGAAAAAGCAGCCAATGGTGAACATCACTCTATAAAAGCAAGAAATCTCTGTGTCTGTCTGTCTGTGTGTGTGTCTGTCACGTTCATAGGACATCATAGGACGGCCTATGATCTCTGCATCATAGGACACGTAGACAAATGTGTCTTTATGGTAAATGGTACTCACTTATATAGCGCTTTTATTCTCATCTCTTGATGACCAAAGCGCTTTACAGATCCTGCTATCCACCCATTTATACACACATTCACACGCTGATGGTGGCATGCTGCCTAACATGGCACTTCCAGACCCACCAGGAGCAATTGGGGTGAAGTGTCTTGCCCAGGGACACAACAGCAGGATATCTGGGGAGAGCGGGATTTGAACCGCCAACCATGTGGTTATTGGACGACCTGCTCTACCTCCTGAGCCACTACCGTTTGTGTCATATAGACCATGTGTCTTTGAACTCAGGCATCATAGGACACATAGACAAATCATAGGCCGTCCTATGAACTCAGGCATCATAGGACACATAGACAAATGTGTCTTTATGATGTCATATAGACATGTGTCTTTGAATTTAGGCATCATAGGACACAAACAAATGTGCAGCATAGGACACATAGACCCACTTCAATGGGAGGGGGGCAGGACACTTGAAATTTTTGATTGGATGATAATTTAGACCTGATTTACCAAGTAATGAATAAAATTTATTTTGTTACATTATTGACCCCTTGGTAAGCTACTGGGAAGGGCCTTGCGAGCTATGTGACGTGTTGGAGATGTCTGCCCTAACCCATGCTCAGCGTCTGGAAAGGCTAGTGAGCTCTTATGTTAGGAAGTGGCTTGGCCTCCCAAAATGTCTCAGCAGCATTGGACTCTCCAGTGATGGAGACCTGTCGCTGCCATTGTCTAGCCTGGTTGAGGAATTCAAATGTGCCGAGGAGAGGCTGGACATGTCGCTCGCCAACTCCCGGGACCCTGTAGTAAGAGGTGCTGCTCCTACCCTGACAACAGGGAAGAAGTGGACCCCAAACATGGCTGTACCTACAGGCCATATCAAGAGCTGGTTGACACAGCCGAGAGGACCACAACATCTTGGCCGTGGCAGTTGCCGCGGCCAAGATGTGTAGGGTGATGATATAGAGTGAAGTACGAGGAGACAAAGAAGAGTGATGTCTGAAGATAGAGTTGAGGTTCGGTTGGACACAGCGGTGATGATGGAGGGATTGCAGCTCCTGACCAGATAGAGTGATGATATAGAGTGAAGTACGTGGTGGTAATGCACCTGTAAGCTGGTTGCCAACCGCCAATCAAATCTAAAAGAAGGTGAAGAAGCCGAGAGGACCAATTTCTGGCTGGGAATGAAAAGGAGTAATACCATATGGCTTTCTAATAATAAATAATAATAATAATAAGAAAAAAAAAACAGAAAAAAAAAAACAAGCAAGCAAGAGCAGCTAATATACATATGTACATATTACTATAAAATATATACAGTATATACACACACAGACACACAGTGCAGAGCATTGTAGCTGGATGGAATAAATATATGAATATATAAACACAGTGCAGAGCATTGTAGCTAGATGGAATAAATATGTAAATATATAAACACCCACAGTACGGAGCATTGCAGCTAGGTGGAATAAATATGTAAGTATATAAACACACACAGTGCGGAGCATTGTAGCTAGATGGAATAAATATATAGATATATAAAAACACAGTGCGGAGCATTGTAGCTAGATGGAATAAATATACAGATATATAAATATGAACACACCCAGTGCTGAGCATTGTAGCTAGATGGAATAAATATGTAAATATATAAACACACACAGTGCAGAGCATTGTTGCTAGATGGGATGAAACAGCATAACCGTCTACTTAGTTATCCTACATGGTATGATTATGTGCCCATACATATTCTCACCCTCCATAGCGACCAGTATTTTCCTAGTTGTATGCCAGAGGGGACCATTGTGTAAGTCTATTGCATCTTTTGCATTTAAAAACTATTAGTTTGTTACGTCTTTTTGCTATCTCTGCGAGCAGCCCTGCTTAGGTTGTACAGTCTGACAGCCGTTGGTAGGAAGGACCTACGAAACCTCTCGGTTGTGCACCTGGGATGATGTAGTCTGCTGCTAAATGAGCTCCTCAGTGCATTCAGTATGTCCTGCATAGGGTGGAACTCGGACTCCAGCAGAGATGACAGTTTAGCCACCGTCCTTCTCTCTCCTATCTCCTCCACCGGATCAAGGTGCTGCCCCAGGACAGAGCTAGCTTTCTTAATCAGTTTGTTCAGTCTCTTCCTATCGGCTGCTGTAATGCCACTGCCCCAGCAGACCACTCCAAAAGTGATGGCTGATGCCACCACCGTGTCATAGAATGTCTTCAGCAGCGCCCCTTGTACACCAAAAGACCTGAGTCTCCTCAGCAGGAACAGCCTGCGCTGTCCCTTCTTGTAGAGTGCGTCAGTATTGTGTGACCAGTCTAGTTTATTGTTCAGATGAACACCCAGGTACTTATAGGATGTCACCATCTCGATGTCTGTTCCCTGTGTATTTACTGGTGCTGTGAGGGGCTGCCCATGCCTGCGGCAGTCCACCACCAGCTCCTTAGTTTTCCTTGCGTTGATCTGGAGGCAGTTCCGATGGCACCAGTCTACGAAGTCCTGGATAAGCCCTCTGTACTCAGCTTCATCTCCATTGGAGATGAGGCCAACGATCGCAGGGTCATCAGAGAACTTCTGTAGATGGCAGTGTGTTGTGTTGTGTGAGAAGTCCGCAGTATAAAGAGTGAACAGGAAGGGAGCCAGCACCGTTCCCTGGGGGGCCCCCGTGCTGCCGATGATCGTGTCGGACACACAATCCCAGGTTCTCACAAACTGTGGCCGGTTTGTGAGGTAGTCCAGGATCCACGATGACAGGTGCTGGTCCACCCCTGCGCACAGCAGTTTGTCCCTCAGGATCATCGGTTGGATGGTGTTGAAAGCACTGGAGAAGTCAAAGAACATGATCCTCACCGTGTTCCCAGGCTTCTCCAGGTGGAACAGGGAATGTTGAAGGAAGAAGATCACTGCATCCTCCACCCCGATGCCATGCTGGTAGGCGAACTGGAGTGGATCCATCGCTGGTCCCACCAGGGGGCGGAGGTGAGCAAGGAGCAGTTTCTCCAGGGTCTTCATCAGGTGAGACGTCGGGGCCACTGGTCTGTAGCTGTTCAGGTCTTTGGGGTGGGAAGTCTTTGGTACAGGTACCACACAAGATGTTTTCCACAACTGTGGTACCCGCCCCAGCTTCAGGCTCAGGTTGAAGATGTGCTCCACAATCCCACACAGCTGGTTTGCGCTGGACTTGAGGAGATTTGCGCTGATGCAGTCCAGACCCGAGGCCTTCCTCGCCTTGATCTTCCTCAGCTCCGCCTACACCTGGGTCTTAGTGAGAGTCAGGTTGGGGGGCTGTGTGCTGGGAGTGGGGGGGGTGTTGGTGGTGGTGGGGGGGTTTGTACAGCAGGTCTCGATGATGGTAGAGGCAGCAGTGGTTGTTGTGCAGGCGGAGGGGAGGGCGGTTGGTCAAACCTATTAAAAAACAGGTTCAGATTGTTCACCCACTCCCTGTTCCCCGTGGCCTGGGAGGAGGTATTCTGGAGCCCAGAGATGGTTTTGAGGTTTCTCCAGACCCCGCCGATGTCGCTCTGTAGCAGCTTGTCCTCCATCTTCTTCTTGAAGCTGTCCTTGCCTTCTCTGATCAGCCTCCTTAGCTCCCTCTGTATGGACTTCAGCATCTCCCTGTTCCCCGACCTGAAGATCCTCTTCTTCTCTCTCAGTAGTGATTTTATCTTAGGGTTGATCCAGAGTTTGTTGTTCGAGCAACACCGTATGATCTTGGTGGGTACGGTGTTGTCCACACAGAAGTTAATGTAGTCCATGATGGTGTGAGTGAGGCCGTCGATGCCCTCACCGTGTGGATCGCAGAGCTGCTCCCAGGCAGTGATTTCAAAACAGTTCTTTCGAGCGTCCATTGCCTCCTCAGACCATATCTTCACTGTGCACATAACCGGAGGTTGTCTGTGTGCTAGGGGTTTGTACACCTGCAGGAGATGAACCAAGTTGTGATCCGATCTCCCGAGTGGGGGAAGTGGTGATGAGGTGTACGCCTCCTTAGTGTTTGCATAGAATAAGTTCAATGTTTTATTGTCTCTGGTGTGGCATGTGACATACTGGGTGAACGTGGGCAGAATGGGGGACAGTGAGATATTGTTAAAATCACCGGAGATGAGGAGTAGAGCATCTGGGTGTTCTGTCAGAAGCCTGCCAGTTACTGAGTGGATGATGTCACGCGCTGCCCCAGTGTTCGTAGTCGGATTTGCATAAATAACAATGCAAATCACATGTGAGTATTCCCTCGGGAGGTAAATAGGCCGCATGCTAATAGCTAGCAACTCCATGTCTTTGCTGCAGTGTTGCTCTTTAACTGTGATATGTCCCGGTTTACACCAGCTGTTAGTGGCATACATTATCACTCCTTCACCCCTTGCCTTCCCACTGTCTGGTGTCCGGTCTGCCCGTATTGTGTGGAAACCCTCCAGTTCAATGTTAGCATCTGTTGCTAGTTCTGTTAGCTACGTCTCAGTAAACAACATCATGCTAATCTCTCTGAAGACGCTCTCATAGCGGGACATAGCCGCTAGCTCATCTGTCTTATTGAGTAGCGATCGAACTTTCCACATAATAATGGATGGGAGGTCGGGTCTGTACCTTCTATTCCTCGCCCACCGTCTTACTCCAGCTCGACATCCACGCCGTTTACGTCTTATTTCTCCCAGTATGTCGAGTTTTTGCGTTAGCACTGTGGGCCGGTTAAGTGCTAACAGCTGGTCCCTGTTGTACCATCTCCTGCTATAAACAGTGGCTCCGTCCGCCGGCTCAGGAGACATTTGGGGCGATCTGTGTGTCTGTGATGGATAAAGGTGTTGCCGGATCAGAAAATTTAGCGAGAGAAGCCAAATAGTAAATAAGAAATAGGAAGAAAAAAAACTTAGAATTGAGCCGCTGTTGCAAAAAGGCAGCCGACTTGTGTGGCGCCAGAAGTAGTATGGACCCAAACCTGATGTACATGGTACTAGTACCACCCAGAACAGATTTATATGACTATAACACATATAGCTATAGTGCCCCCTAGGTAAAAAAAAAACAAAAAAAAACATTTATAGCGATGGCATAGCTTGTCTAAATTCAAACAAATTTCCTAGTGAAATTTTCACCAGAAGTGGCCTTTAGGCTATGGATAAACATATTAGATTTTTGAAGTAATCCACAAGCTTATACAGTGCCTCTGCCGAGGTGCTATCTTGCAGTGTACAAATGGACAGATGGATGGACTGATGATGGATGGGGGTATGGATGGATGGATTGATGGACGAATGGATGGCAGATGGATGGGCGTGTGGTGTTATGGAAGGACAGACGGGCAAAGAGCGGGAGGGAGAGAGTTGTGGAGGGAGGAATGGAGCCTGCGTGGAGTTACGTGCTCTGTGTGGCAAAGCCGAGGTCTAGCAAGGACGCGAGGGCCCGTTTATCGCTGCTTGCAGCTTTAATTATTCTTGTGTTCTGAACGTTATTGTTGTACGTTATAATTGTGTTATAAGTCTGGTTTTTATAGTGTTGTTTTCCCTGTGTGTGAGAGACTGAGTCTGTCACCTTGAGTGAGAGGAGTGTCTGTGTGAATAACCTCCCCTCTGTTCTGTGTAATTTGGGAGTGATGAAATAAATGCCTACTATGTTCCAGTTCCTCTCTCATCATTGTGTGAACCCATGAAACATCAGACTGGTGTCAAGAGTGGGATGATGAGAGATGGAAGTGAGAATCAAGGCAGAGATTCAACAGCTCGAACAGCTCATCGCCCAGATGGAGATGGACAGCAGAGCAAGACACGCCAGTCCCCAGAGCTGCTTGCTGCAAAGGGTGGGGAAGAGGACTGGACGGAGCGAGTGCGTCCCATTTTCTGCCTTTTTCAAGGCAGGATGTGGAGCGCCAGCAGGGGAACTATGAGCCAGCGATCCCACTGCAGCCGAGGGCAGTGATCTGCACGGAGATGACTGTCCCAGTCCCAACCCCAGCAGCGCCGACCCATCAACCGGCCAAGCTACCCCACTTTGGTGGCGAAACCTCACTTAATGACTATCTCATCCAGGTTGAACTGGCCATAATGCTCAATGGTTGGACACCTGAGGAGACAGCTATGCAGGTCGCACTGGCTCTGGAGGGCAGAGCTCTCTGCACGCTGTCTGATCTCCAGCCTGAGAAACGTCACAGCTTGCCAGCGCTACAGGGAGTGCTTCGGAAGTGGTTCAGAAGGACGATCCATGCAGACCATGTCTGGGAACAGCTAGCCAGCCGCTGCCGATGCGATCAAGAAAGTCCTGGGGCCTAGGCAAGAGATGTCCGGCTGCTGATACGGCACGGCTAACTGGACTTAGAACCGGAGGCGGTGAAGAAGCTTGCCCTCCAGGATTTCATCCGAGGGCTCCAAGAACACATCTGGATTTAAGCCGCGAGCAGCTGTAAGACAGCTGTGGCAGAGGCAGAGCATGTAGAGCCGATGCTGGAGCCCCTGGCTGATGTTTTATCACTGAGGGAGAGAGTTTTCCAGGCCATGGCTGAGAGCGAGGACGAGGATGAGCTGTGCCAGGCCACAGCTGTATGGCCAGCAAGAGTACAATGGTGGCACAAGGAGGGATGCTTCCACTGTGGGGAGCCAGGCCACATCACGCACCACTGCTCTGCACCTACCCTGCAACAACCAGCCTCCTCACCAGCTTTAATCCTAGAGTGAGGTGGCACAGAGAGAGACTCGCCACCTCTCACAGACATCAAATTCTCACCACATCTGGGCCGATTTGGACATTGGCTGGGGCTGTACTTGCAGTGCAGTGGGCACGGCACTCCAATCCAGGTCCTGATCGACACCTGTTCCACCATCTCCCTGGTCCAACCTGGGGTGCTACCCGGTACAGATGAACTCAGACTGCAAAGGTGGGAACACACCAAGCACTGCGTCAGCATAGCCACTGGTGAGCGCACCAGATTGGGAGGGTGATGAGGTCTTGTCGTGGGAGTGGCCAGTCAGAACATGAACCACCCCTTCTGGCTGGCTGACATCCAGGACCCCTGCATCATCGGCCTAGATCTGCTCACAGCATGGGGCGTGAAGATCGACACCACCAGCTTTTCTCTCCTTCTGGGGGCCAGGACCATCATGCTCTGCAGCAAGAGCCAGATGGGAAACCAGGGGACCCGCGTGATCGAGGGGCCGGTGCCGTCAGCGTGGGCCAAGGATCGGGACCCAATGGTCTCACGGGCTCTCCAGACTTCTGCGGCCTGGGATAGCACAGCAGCTCACATCTCTTCCTCAGATCATCGGTCAGCTCTCCCCAGCGATGACATCACAGATGCCCTCGGCACGCAGCAGCTTCAGGTCGAGCAGGATAGAGACCCTGTCGTCTCCCGGGTCCGGCAGTGGCTGGACACGGACTAGTGGCCCGCCTGAGAGTCTGTGTCTGCGCTGGACCCAGAGACCAAGGTCCTGCATTCCCAGTAGTCCAACCTCTGCTGTCGTGAAAGTGTCGTCTACCGGTGGTGGCAGGCTCCAGCTGGGCAGCGTCACGTCTGGCAGCTGCTGGTCCTCCGACGGCTCTGCCCCAAGGTGCTCCAGTTGGTCCACAGGTTGGTGGGGGCAGACCACTTCGGAGTGAAAAAGACTTTGCAGCATCTTCGGGCCCGGTTATATTTGCCGGGGTGTCGCCAGGACATGAAGCTCCATGTCCACCGCTGTGATATCTGCACGGCTCAGAAAGGGCTGACTCAGCAATTCCACACCCCCTTGCAGCAGTACGAGGTGGACGGCAAACTGGGGTTGGATTTTTGTTTTGCTTGAGTGAACATCTTCACACGGTACATGAACTGGCTCGGGAGGCCCTGGTAGCGGCGGGGAGTCGACAGAAGCAAGTGTACGACTTCCACTGCCAGGGGAGGGACTTTGCACTCATGGATCAAGTCTGGGTTTTCTGCCTGGAATGGAAAAATGGATTGTCACCAAAGCTGGCGAGCCACTGGTCGGGACCGTGCATGGTCCTACAGAGACTGTCGGATGTAGTGTACAGAGTGAGGCTTTAGAAGAGGAACTGGGTGGTAGTGCTTCACTGTGACTGCCTCGCCCCGTACCAGCCAGCTGCCCCACGGGTGGCTGAGTCAGAGGCCCCATCCCGACCAGGAACCCCGGCCGAGGCTCGGATGGACACTAACGGGCCCGTGCTTGCTAAGTTCTTCTTCTGTTCTTGCCAATTCATCGATGTCATCAGCAAAGCGTAAGTTGGTTAGTGTTCTTCCTCCAATACTGATTGAGCCTTGGTGATTCTCTAGAGCAGCGCTCATGATCTTCTCCAGGAAAATGTTGAGGAGGGTTGGTGATAGTAAACAACCCTACCTGATTCCAACAGTAGTTCTGAAAAAGTCTCCAGTGTTGCCATTGTAGAGTACTGTGCTTGTGGCTTTGTCATACAGGTTCTTGATGATGTTTATGAGATTAGCACTGATGTTGTACTTGTGCATGGTGGTGCACAATGCCTGGTGTCAAACTCTGTCAAAAGCCTTTTTAAAGTCAACAAAGACATGGTACAGGTTTTGTTGATAGGAAGGAAGATGAGGAGACTTGGTGGTGGAGCAAGGAGGTACAAGAAAGTATTCATAGGAAGAGGTTAGCAAAGAAAAAGTGGAATAGTGAGGGAGATGAAGAAAGTTGACAGGAGTAGTTGGAATCTCGGTGCATGGCAAAGAGAGAGGTGGCAAAAGAAAAGGCATATAGTGAATTGTATGAGAGGCTGGACACTAAGGAAGGAGAAAAGGACTTGTATCAATTGGCTAGACAAAGGGATTGAGCTGGAAAGGATGTGCAGCAGGTTAGGCTGATTAAGGACAGAAATGGTAATGTACTAACAAACAACAAGAGTGTGCTGAGAAGGTGGAAGGAGTACTTTGAAGAGCTGATGAATAAAGAAAATGAGAGAGAGGAGGATGAATGAAGCAAAGATGGTGAACAAGGAAGTCCCGAGGATTAGCAAAGCAGAAGTGAGGGCAGCTTTGAAGAGGATGAAGAATGGAAAGGCAGTTGGTCCAGATGACATACCAGTGGAGGTATGGAGATGTTTAGGAGAGATGGTAGTGGATGTTTTAACCAGATTGTTTAACACAATCTTGGAGAATGAGAGGATGCCTGAGGAGTGGAGAATAAGTGTTTTGGTACCAATTTTCAAGAACAAAGGTGATGCTGAGAGCTGTAGTAACTACAGAGGCATAAAGTTGATCAGCCACACTATGAAGATATGGGAAAGAGTTGTTGAAGCCAGGTTAAGAGGAGAGGTGACAATCAGTGAGCAGCAGTACGGTCTCATGCCAAGAAAGAGTAATACAGATGCAATGTTTGCTTTATGAGTGTTGATGGAAAAGTATAGAGAAGGTCAGAAGGAGTTGTACTGTGTCTTTGTGGATCTAGAGAAAGCATATGATAGGTTGCCAAGAGAGAAAGTGTGGTACTGTTTGAGGAAGTCAGGAGAGGCAGAGATGTATGTGAGGATGATGCAGGACATGTGTAAGGACAGTGAGACTGTGGTGAGGTGTGCTATAGGAGTGACAGATGGGTTCAAGGTGGGAGTGGGATTACATCAGGGATCAGCTCTGAGCCCCTTCTTGTTTGCCATGGTGATGGACAGCCTAACAGATGAGGTCAGGCAGGAGTCTCCATGGACCATGATGTTTGCAGACAGCATTGTGATCTGTGATGAGAGTAGGGAACAGGTGGAAGATAACCTTGAGAGGTGGCGGTATGCTCTGAGAAGAGGAATGAAAGTCAATAGAAGCAAGACAGAATACATGAGTGTGAATGAGAGGGAGGCATGTGCAACAGTGAAGATGGAAAGAGTTGCAGTAGTGAAAGTAGATGAGTTTAAATACCTGGGGTCAACCATTCAAAGCAATGGAAAATGCACAAGAGAGGTGAAGAAGAGAGTGCAGGCAGAGTGGAGTGGGTGGAGATGAGTGTCAGGAGTGATTTGTGACAGAAGGGTAGCAGCAAGAGTGAAAGGGAAGTTATCAAAACGGTAGTGAGACCTGCTATGATGTATGGTTTGGAGACAGTGGCACTGACAAAAAGACAGCGGATGGAGCTGGAGGTGGTGGAGTTGAAGATGCTAAGATTTTCATTGCTAGTGAGGAGGAAGGACAAGATTAGAAATGAGTGTATCACAGGGCCAGCTCAGGTTGAGCGGTCTGGAGACAAACTAAGAGAGGCAAGGCTGGGGGCTTCTGGGAAAGATGGCGTCGTGAGCGACTGTAGTTAAGAGCTCGTATCAGTCTTTATATTCAAACGCCATTTAGAACACATAACTCGAGTCATATATATAAAATATTTTAGAAATGAGTGGCGGAAATATACGCAGAGGCCACAAAAGCACTAAGGAGTCACCTACAAAACAACTTGAAGAAGAGGGAGCCACCGAGTGCAGCGAAAGTGATTCTGAGGACACCACAGCGGTGAAAATGGACCACGACCACACCAAGGCCCTACAGGCGGGATTAGCCAGCATTAGCAAAGATATAAAAGAGCTGCAACAAAATCTTCATGAGGAATTGACACATTTTAAAGATGAAATAAAGAAGGAAGTGATACAAGAAATTACATCCCTCAGACAAGATATGGACCATAAATTCACAGAATGCAACAAAGAGGTACAGGACCAAAAGGCGAGTATAGCCGAGGCCCAGGGTCGCATATTTGAGCTGGAAGAGTGGAACACGGAGGCTAATGAGATGCTGCTAAAGATGCTAAAGCAGACAAGCTACATGCAAGATAAAATGGTAGACCTAAAAGCGAGGTCTTGGAGAAATAACGTTCACATCTTTGGCCTACCGGAAAAAACTGAAGGAAGCTCCGTGAAGAACTACCTGGAACAGTTATTAAAAAGAGAGCTGGAGATCTCCGGGGATTTCAGTCTGCAGATCCAACGTGCTCACAGAACCCCGCCGCAGGAACCAAGGGCAGGTGCTCAACCGAGGGCAATAGTGGTTAATTTTCAGACATTCGAAATCAAGGACATGGTGCTAAAAAAAAGCGTGGCAGAAGAAAATTAAAGTGGGTGATGCGCTCATTGAGTTTGACCATGATTATCCTGCTGAAATTGTACAGAAACGCAGAGCATATCATGACATAAAGAAGACGCTAAAAGACAGGAACATACGCTTCCAAACTCCATACACGAAAATACAAATTTATTGGAGTGATGGAGTAAAGAGTTACAACGACGCTGGGGAAGCTGCACGGGACGTAAGAGCGAGGGGATTCCAGCTGGACATGCCGAATAACACAGACGGCAACAGTGAAGGAGAGAACCGCAGAGCGTCGGGATGGCAACGAGTGAGAGGCGGAGAGACGAAGAGAGGCAGCGGGACAGCTGTGTCCCCGAGCCGGGATACAGTGCACCGAGTAAAGGAGAAACTGCATGAATTTCAAAGGAAATAGCAACGAGGAAGACGGAGAACTTCAGGGGTTAAATAACGATCTACAATGGTAAGACTCGTGTGTAAAAGTTGGAGATGAAGAGTCGAAATCTCCAAATGGGGTAAATGAACAGCGTTCTCACCCACTGATATATAGACTCAACTCTACTCATAAAAACAAGGGAATACATTTTTTATGAATATATAATAAGAGTTTTGTAATACTTTATGGCCTTATGCTTATTTTTTTTTTAAATTCATAATAGACTGAGAGTTCATGTGTAAATATTGGACTTAATTAGACTGAGGGGGGATCCATCAGCAGAATGGTTTTCTCAGTCTAGGGATGGGCCCTTATTGAAGAAGAGGATTTCCTATCCACCTACCAACAGGGGCACGGGGGGAAATCGAGAGACCCCCAGGTGGAAGTTACTTATGGTTTATGTTCTTACTGTGATGTTCAAATGTGTGCATAGTTCCGGTTCAAACTGCTCGGGGAAGCACATGAAAACATGGTTTAAGTGTTATGATAAAAAATAGTCTTAAGATTATATCGCTAAATGTAACTGGTCTAAATACACCTGTAAAGATAGCAAAAGTCCTAACAAAAGTGAAGAAGGAAAAGGTGGAAATTACATTTCTGCAAGAGACTCACTTATCTCAAAAAGAGCATGAAAAATTTAAAAGATTAGGATTTAGAAACTCATTTTACGGCTCATGCAAACAGGGGCATAAAAGAGGAGTCCTGATATTAATCTCAAATACAACTAAGTTTGAATTTGGAAAAGAAATCAGGGATAAAGAGGGACGATATATACTGGTGAAAGGGAAGCTGGAAAATGAACCAGTCACCCTGGTAAATGTCTACGCTCCTCCTGAAAGTGATAAACATTTTTTCAAAGTTCTCTTTGATAACACTGCAACAGAAACAGAGGGAATTCTAATTTGTGGAGGTGATTTTAACATAATTATGAATCATAGCCCGGATACAACAAGTTTAAAGAGAAACAAAAAGCGGAGTGGTTAGCACTACGGCAGCACAGCAACTCACCCTTGGCCGGGGGATCCTGGGTTTTTACCCCAGTTCCCGACCAACAGTGATCTGTGTGGAGTTTGCATGTTCTGCCCGTGTCTGCGTGGGTTTACTCCGGGATTTCTCCGGTTTCCTCCCACATGCCAAAAACATGCAAGTTAGGTTAATTGGCATCAAACTGGGGATTCTAACTTGTCCTTAGGTATCACTGTGAGAGTAAATGGTTGTCTGTCTCTCCGTGTTGGCCCTGCGATGGACTGGCGATCTATCTGTCCAGGGTGTACCCTGCCTCTCGCCCAAAAGATGCTGGAATAGGCTCCAGCCCCCCCGCGACCCGAAAAGGATTAAGCGGAAGAAGATGAATGAATGAAAAAACACCTGACAAAATTTTTAAAACTGCAACTAGAAGAGATGGGTATGATTGACATTTGGAGGAGTCTCAATCCATATGAAAAAGATTATACTCATTACTCGGCCACCCACAAGGTCCACTTGAGGATAGATCACTTCTTTATAAATATAGGTGATAGGTACAGGGTAGATGAATGTAAAATAGGAGGAGCTGATATTTCAGACCACAATGCTGTATATTTAAAGATTCAGTTAAATGCCCGAAAGAGACAAATGTGTTGGAGACTCAATGTGGGAATACTGAACAACAAAGAACTGGTAGAGGATATAAAAAAAGAAATCAAACAATACATCGAAGAAAACAATAACGGGGAAGTGGATCCAACCATACTATGGGATGCTTTGAAGGTGGTTATTCGAGGAAAACTAATAGCAAAAATGGCTTTATTGAAAAGAGCAAGATTGGAAACCTATAAGAAATACTTAGAGAAGTTAAGGGACTATGAGAAGAAATATCAAGACACAAACGATCAGGAGACATTTCAACCAAATCAAGGATACCGAAAAGAAAATGGATGATATACTACTGAATGAAATTGAGAAAAGAAACTTATTCTTAAGACAGAATTATTATGAAACAGGCTCGAGATCTACAAAATTATTAGCAAAACGTAGAAGAAAACAACAGGCAATGAATACAATACACAAAATTAAAGACCCACTAACTAAGGAGATAATTGATGATCCAGAAGAGATAGAAAGAATATTCTACCAGTACTATAAAAAAAATTATATACGCAGCCACCTGCTGCAGAGGAGGATGAAATGAGATCCTTTTTAAATGATTTGGATTTGCCGGCAATTGGCACCTCACAAAATAATAGATTAATAGCCAAAATTACAGAAAAAGAGGTAGAAAAAGCAATAAATTCATTAAAAAATAATAAATCTCCAGGGAGTGACAGATATCCAGCAGAATGGTACAAACTGTTTAAAGAAGAACTAATTCCACTGCTCCAGACATCCTTTAATTGGACACTCTCAAAAAATAAAACCCCACCAACATGGTCAGAAGCAATAATAACAGTCATTCCCAAAGTGGATAAAGATAAGAATGAGTGCCACAACTATAGACCAATCTCAGTGTTAAACATAGATTATAAGCTGTATACAAAAATAATAGCCAAAAGATTAAACACATTTCTGGCAGAACTAATAGATGAAGATCAAACAGGATTTATAAAGGGACGTAAAGCCCAGGACAATATTAGGAGAACCTTACATATTATAGAACAGACACAAAAGAAAAAACAAAGTAGAGTCTTGATGAGTATAGATGCCGAAAAGGCATTTGATTGTGTGAATTGGAGATATTTATATTTGGTGCTAGAGCGGTTAGGATTTAATGAAAAATCAATACAGGTGATTAAAACACTTTACAAAGAGCCTACGGCCAGAATAAAACTAAATGGAAGCTTAACTAGTAAAATACATCTGCAAAGATCCACAAGACAAGGATGCTGCCTATCACCGGCTCTCTTTGCCATTTACATTGGACCATTGGCTCAAGCAGTTCAACAAAATGAGAAACTTAAAGGGGTCACAATCAAAGGAATAGAACATAAAATTGGACTTTTTGCTGATGATGTAATGATCTTCCTCAAACAACCAAACACAACACTTCCCATAGCGATGAAGCTCCTTGAAACATATGGCCATTTATCAGGATATAAAATAAATATTTCTAAAACTCAGATACTTACAATTAATTATACACCCTCAATAACAATTCAGAAATCTTATAAACTTAGCTGGAGTATGAGGCAAATTAAATACTTGGGAGTAACATTAACAAAAGACCTCTCTGAACTATTCAATATAAATTCTGAAAAGGCATATCAAGATATACAGAAAGATATAGAAAGATGGGCAACCCTACCACTGGACTTCAATTCAAAAATTGAAATAGTTAAAATGAATATACTACCCAGATTTCTCTATCTATTCCAGTCGTTACCAGTAGAGATCCCTCCAGACCAATTTATAAAGTGGGACAAAACAATGTCCAGGTTCATTTGGGGAGGTAAACGACCCAGAGTTAGATATCAAACTCTCCAGCTTTCCAAAAACCTAGGTGGAATGGCATTACCAAAATTAAAGGAATATTTTTATGCTGCTCAATTAAGACCTTTGTACTGTTGGTGCAATCCAAATTTTGTAGCAAAATGGAAAGATATAGAAAAAGTAATATCAAATATTCCGATTCAAACTGTGATTGGAGATAAAGACTTATATAAGAAACTCAAACATGAAATGGATTAAATCAGCGAGCATACATTAGACACATGGCTTAAAATTTTAAAAAGATACAAGATTAAGGAAGACATAAAAATTCTGAATTGGGTAGGATACGATAAAAACTTTAAACCAAATCAGTATGATCAGAGATTTAAAAGATGGACAGAAAAAGGAGCCACAGCTTGGTGTGTTCTAGAAAAGAAAGGAAAGTTGGAGAGTTATCAGAATTTAAAAGAAAAATATGAATTGGGGATCTCTGATTTTTTCAGATATCTCCAACTAAGAGACTACTACACAAAAGTAATCAGGGTGGATCCCCCCAAAGAAGTGAATGACGTGATAAAAGTCATAATTAAAGCATATAAAGAAAACAAAAAGAAATTTATATCATCAATGTATAAGGCATTAAACCTAAATAATAAACATACAACCGAGTATATAAAAAAAGAAGTGGGAGAAAGAAATTGGCATAGAAATCACAGAAGATGAATGGCAAAATATATGCAAGACTCACCACTCATCCACCAGTTCGTGGATTTGGAGGGAATTTGCCTGAAAAAACTTAGTGCGTTACTTTATCACACCAAAGATGAAAAATAAACAACTCAACCAACCTCAGAAATGTTCGAGAGAATGTGGAGAATACGATGTGGATCACACACATGTTTTTTGGAAGTGTAAGAGAATAACTGTGTTTTGGGAAATGATAAGTGAAATGTTTCAGAGGATAATAGGATACAAGATCCCTATGACCTGTAAGATACTTTATCTGTGTGATCTAACAGAGGCAAACATCTTTGGGAGTGATAGATATCTTGTCAAAGTATTGTTAGTAGCGAGTAAAAAAGCCATAACAAGGAATTGGTTGAAGAAAGAACCACCTACAAAGGAGCAATATTGGGCTATTATAGAAGACATCTACATGGAAATGTAGATGGAAAAACTAACACACAAACTACGACTACAAGAAGGTGAAGTTGACGAGAAGTGGGAAAAATGGACAATTTACAAATTCCGAAATGGCGATAAATAAGTGGACTTCAAAGAAATATTGTGGACTATGGGGAGGAACAAGAGCTAATGTCGGTCTCGAGCAGTGGATGTTATTGATTTGTTTTTCTGTTGCTGTTGCAGGTTTCTTTCTTCTTTTATATATACTTTTTGTGTGTGTGTGTGTGTGTATGATTTAATTTTTTTTGTGTGTGTGTATATGATTTAAGCTGAAAAACTAATAAAAATCTAAGTAACAAAAAAAAGAGAGGCAAGGCTGAGATGGTTTGGACATGTGCAGAGGAGGGATAGTGGATATATTGGACAAAGGATGTTGAAGATGGAGCTGGCAGGCAGGAGGAGAAGAGGAAGACCACATTGAAGGTTCATGGATGTAGTGAAGGAGGACATGGAGAGGGTTGGTGTTACAGAGGAAGATGTGGAGGATAGGGTGAGATGGAGGCAGATGATCCGCTGTGGAGACCCCTAAGATAAGATAAGATAAGATAAGATAAGCCTTTATTAGTCCCACAACGGGGAAATTCCAGGATTGCAACAGCACAGGGATAGCAACACTCAGAGCAACAATCAGAAGGCAAGAAAAAAAACAAGCAAGCAAGAGCAGCTAATAAACATATGTACGTATTACTATAAAATATATATATATACACACACACACAGACACACAGTGCAGAGCATTGTAGCTGGATGGAATAAATATATGAATATATGAACACACAGTGCAGAGCATTGTAGCTAGATGGAATAAATATGTAAATATATAAACACCCACAGTACGGAGCATTGCAGCTAGGTGGAATAAATATGCAAGTATATAAACACACACAGTGCGGAGCAATGTAGCTAGATGGAATAATATGTAGATATATAAATATATAAACACACCCAGTGCTGAGCATTGTAGCTAGATGGAATAAATATGCAAATATATAAACACACACAGTGCAGAGCATTGTTGCTAGATGGAATGAAACAGCATAACCGTCTACTTAGTTATCCTACATGGTATGATTATGTGCCCATACATATTCTCACCCTCCGTAGCGACCGGTATGTTCCTAGTTGTATGCCGGAGGGGACCATTGTGTAAGTCTATTGCATCTTTTGCATTCAAAAAACTATTAGTTTGTTACGTCTTTTTGCTATCTCTGCGAGCAGCCCTGCTTAGGTTGTACAGTCTGACAGCCGTTGGTAGGAAGGACCTACGAAACCTCTCGGTTGTGCACCTGGGATGATGTAGTCTGCTGCTAAATGAGCTCCTCAGTGCATTCAGTATGTCCTGCATAGGGTGGAACTCGGACTCCAGCAGAGATGACAGTTTAGCCACCGTCCTTCTCTCTCCTATCTCCTCCATCGGATCAAGGCGCTGCCCCAGGACAGAGCTAGCTTTCTTAATCAGTTTGTTCAGTCTCTTCCTATCGGCTGCAGTAATGCCACTGCCCCAGCAGACCACTCCAAAAGTGATGGCTGATGCCACCACCGTGTCATAGAATGACTTCAGCAGCGCCCCTTGTACACCAAAAGACCTGAGTCTCCTCAGCAGGAACAGCCTGCGCTGTCCCTTCTTGTAGAGTGCATCAGTATTGTGTGACCAGTCTAGTTTATTGTTCAGATGAATACCCAGGTACTTATAGGATGTCACCATCTCGATGTCTGTTCCCTGTATATTTACTGGTACTGTGAGGGGCTGCCCATGCCTGCGGCAGTCCACCACCAGCTCCTTAGTTTTCCTCGCGTTGATCTGGAGGCAGTTCCGATGGCACCAGTCCACGAAGTCCTGGATAAGCCCTCTGTACTCAGCTTCATCTCCATTGGAGATGAGGCCAACGATCGCAGAGTCATCAGAGAACTTCTGTAGATGGCAGTGTGTTGTGTTGTGTGAGAAGTCCGCAGTATAAAGAGTGAACAGGAAGGGAGCCAGCACCGTTCCCTGGGGGGCCCCCGTGCTACTGATGATCGTGTCGGACACACAGTCCCGGGTTCTCACAAACTGAGGCCGGTTCGTGAGGTAGTCCAGGATCCATGATGACAGGTGCTGGTCCACCCCTGCGCGCAGCAGCTTGTCCTTCAGGATCATCGGTTGGATGGTGTTGAAAGCACTGGAGAAGTCAAAGAACATGATCCTCACCATATTCCCGGGCTTCTCCAGGTGGGACAGAGAACGGTGAAGGAGGAAGATCACCGCATCCTCCACCCCAATGCCATGCTGGTAGGCGAACTGGAGTGGATCCATCGCTGGTTCCACCAGGGGGCGGAGGTGAGCAAGGAGCAGTCTCTCCAGGGTCTTCATCAAGTGGGACGTCAAGGCCACCGGTCTGTAGCTGTTCAGGTCTTTGGGGTGGGAAGTTTTTGGTACAGGTACCACACAAGATGTTTTCCACAGCTGTGGTACCCTCCCCAGTTTCAGGCTCATGTTGAAGATATACGTCACAATCCCACACAGCTGGTCTGCACAGGACTTGAGGAGCTTTGCGCTGATGCCGTCCGGTCCCGGCGCCTTCCTCGCCTTGATCTTCCTCAGCTCCGTCCTCACCTGGGTCCTGGTCAGGGTCAGGATGGGGGGCTGTGTGTTGGGAGTGGGGGGGTGTTGGTGGAGTGGGGAGTGGGCAGCAGGACTTGATTTCTTTAGAGGCAGCAGTGGTTGTTGTGCAGTCAGGGGGGAGGGCGGTTGGTCAAATCTATTGAAAAACAGATTCAGGTTGTTCGCCCACTCCCTGCCCCCTGTGGCCTGGGGGGAGGTATTCTGGAGCCCCGAGATGGTTTTGAGGTTTCTCCAGACCCCGCTGATGTCGCTCTGTTGCAGCTTGTCCTCCATCTTCTTCCTGAAGCTGTCCTTGCCTTCTCTGATCTTTCTCCTCAGCTCCCTCTGTACGGACTTCAGCATCTCCCTGTTCCCTGACCTGAAGATCCTCTTCTTCTCTCTCAGAAGTGTTTTTATCTCAGGGTTGATCCAGGGTTTGTTGTTTGAGTGACGCCGTATGGTCTTGGTGGGAACGGATTTGTCCACACAGAAGCTGAGGTAGCCCGTGAAGGTGTGAATGAGGCCATCGATGTCCTCACCATGTGGATCGCAGAGCTGCTTCCAGGCGGTGGCTTCAAAACAGCCCTTTAGGGTGTCCATTGTCTCCTCAGACCATAACTCCACAGTGTGCATGGCCGGAGGTTGTCTGTGCACTAGGGGTTTGTACACCGGCCGGAGATGAACCAAGTTGTGATCCGATCTCCCGAGTGGGGGGAGTTGTGATGAGGTGTACGCCTCCTTAGTGTTTGCGTAGAATAAATCCAGTGTTTTATTGTCTCTAGTGTGGCATGTGACATACTGGGTGAACGTGGGTAGAATGGGAGACAGTGAAACATGGTTGAAATCGCCTGAGATGAGGAGAAGAGCATCTGGGTGTTCTGTCTGCAGCCTGCTGGTTACTGAATGGATGACGTCACGTGCTGTCCCAGCGTTCGCCGTCGGATTTGCATAAACAACAATGCAGATCACGTGTGAGTGTTCTCTCGGGAGATATGTAGGCCTCATGCTAACAGCTAGCAACTCAATGTCTTTGCTGCAGTGTCGTTGTTTAACAGTGATATGTCCCGGTCTGCACCAGTTGTTGTTAACATACATTATCACTCCACCGCCCCTAGCCTTGCCACTGTCTGGTGTTCGGTCAGCTCGTATCATGTGAAAACCCTCCAGCTCAATGTTAGCATCTGCTGCTAGTTCAGTTAGCCACGTCTCAGTAAACAAAAGGAGAGAGCACTCCCGGTATGTGCTATCATAACGGGAGATAGCCGCTAGCTCATCTAACTTTCCCAGTATCGACCGTACATTTCCCATGACAACAGATGGAAGGGAGGGTCTGTACCTTATATTTTTTGTCCTCCGCCTTACTCCAGCCCGGCAGCCGCGGCGTTTTCGCCTCAGTTCTCTCGGTATGTCGAGTTTTTCCAATGGGACCGGGTGGCGGTTGAATGCTAGCAGCTGTTCTCTGCTGTATCGTATCCTGCTATAGACAGTGGCTCCGTCCACCGGCTCAGGAGACATTTAGGACGATCTGTGTGTCCGTGATATAAGTGGGGTGAAAAAAAAAGACGGATCAAAAGAGAGAGGAAGGGAAAAAGACTCGGAATCGAGCCGCTGTTGCAAAAGGCAGCCGACTCGTGTGGCGCCGAGAGAAAAAGAGCAGCCGAAAGAAGACGCTGATTTAGCTTCGCTGCCATCTGTTAATGCTGCTGCCCGGGATGGTGCCGAGAGAGGTGGTTCCTTATGTTTGTAGTATTCCCACAGTATTTTACTTTTGTGTGACACTCCTTGCAAACTGAATGTGACATATCCAGGTCATCTGTTCCATCTTTGTTATAAAATAAAAAAGTCCAGATATTTGATTTAAACTTTGATGGTGCATTTCTCAGTTTTTTTTCGCGGTGTTGCTGCTCCCTCCGCCATGTTATTGTACACCTGGACTGAGGTTAAATCTCGTGAGACACCTTTGCTGCGATGACTTTGCACCATCTAGTGGACTAAAAACTCCATTGATTAACTGATAACCCAAAAGTATATGTTTGAGTGTGCATTTTTTTTTTAAATAAAAAAATCGATCTGTGCATTTATGGATTGATGCATTGTCGCAAGTACCAAGTATCACATTTTATCACTGAATCAATCTTTTTTCCCACCCCTACAACTGCATATCATATGTGGCCACATATGCATACTTTGACTGAATGATGAACGTGACCAAAGTGGACACAAAAACGCCCAAATAACGAAATAAATCATTTTTATTTAAATATTTACTGACAAATGGGCAACACTGATGCAATGTTTGCAGCCAAACGGGTCCTTCTGCTGTGTATAATAATGTTGGGTGTTTTGTACTTATAATGTTGCTAAAATATAAAAGGATGCTCTACAATGGATCTCAAATATTTGTAAACATGTCCTGTTATAGTACTGCATGAGTCTGTTGATGATACATAGAAGATAAATAAATCTTAGTGCCGTTCAGTCCCTTTTTTCAGTCCAAGTCTAACATGTGTGATTGCCTACATATAGGCTACAGCTCTTTGTATTGTATGAAGATTGTGGGCTTATTGGGAGACCATTGCAGTGAAAGACTTGCATGATGCCAAAGGAGGTTCACATAAACATTTGCATTCACCCTGTCATGTAGCTGTACAAGAGCCCAGTTCCTGCTGCAGAAAACATCCCCCAAACTATGACACTTCCTCCTCCAAATTTAACTGACTTCTTTACACACTTTGGGTTCAGTCTTTCACCAGTTTGATGCCAAACATATTGTTTCCCATCAGACACAAATACATTGAACTTACTCTCATCACTGAAGTGTGCTTTGGACCAATTCTCCTCTGTCCATACAACATGCTCCTCAGTAATGGAAAGTCTAGTCTTGTGGGTAACCCCCACAACATACTGGGACAAGCAGAGCGCTCAGCTGGAGCAATTGGCAGAACAATGGCTGATATCAATAGGCAGCCTCTCTTTGTCTAGTTCAGGCGCCAGTATCCTGCTGTTATGTATGACTTCCTGCTCTGTACTCAAATGCAAATGTCCCATGCCTTCCTGCAGTTTCTTTGATGATAACATGCCTTTCATGTATTGTCTGTAACTGGGTATTTAAGTGACTGAATATCATATGCTCACTCTCTCTCTGACTGCTCATCTGACTACACGCATTGCCTGAGAGCCTGAGGACCCGCTCCAGCCCGCCTGCACAGGGCTGGAGTGAGTTCTATGATGGCGGGATGAATGATAATAAACATCCTTAAAAACTCTCAGTTCGCTCCTTATTATTTCATGCCACTACACTGGTGACCCCGTGAAAGAACACGCTGACTACGAACGACGCAGCCCCGGCGGTGACTCTCCGACGACAAGCGAACGCAGCAGCCTGACGCAAATGATCTGCCCTCCCTTCTGCCACACGGGAGACCTCGACGCAGAGCCAACACCAGGCGAGCTCCCTCGGAGATCATCCACGACCGGGAAAGCTGCATGCAGAAAGCGTCATTCTGCGACCCTCACCTGAGATTCTAGATCTCGACGCTGAGACCTGCCGAGGGACAAAGCTCATCCGCTCCCTCTCATCGCACTGTGGATCCCAGAGACAGAGAATCACCCACATCCTCTGCATCTACACGAGCGCGCACGCACCATGACCCGACACAGCGAACGACGCAACAGCTTACAGGGATGACCATCGGCGCCGATGACGCTGATCTCCAGCAAGCTCCCTGACCCTGACTCGCCTCTACAGCGGACCTGCCATGCACCGAACCCCGCACGCACACCGGGGGGTTATGAGGACAGCGCACCACGCACGGGACAATACCGGCTCCACACAGACCGCCATCGTCCTTCACCGCTGCACACAGAACCTTCAGGGCTGCTCACACACCTGAAGCACGCACACAGCTCGCTCACAGCATTTTGTACGGGTCTCAGCCACGGCGCACAAGGGAATTCAGCCGCCTGCTGTCCCCGAGGGCTTTAGGGCTGCGCGTGCATCTAAAGTCAACACGCCAAGTCCCTCACTGCTGCAGCTCCTTTTTTTCTTCATAGCCACGAGAGGAGTCAGAGACAAATTTTTCTTCTCACAGCCGCTGTGGACCACCGCACGTTCAACGGGACAGCCCCTCAACACTGTGGATCCACATGCAAATTTTGCACGGCCCAGACAATTTTGCCGTCCAGGTCCGGCGCTTGCTACCCCCACCCTCCTCCCTCCCCCTCCTCCGGCACAGACTTTCCCAGCAGCTCGCTCCCAAAGCTGGACGATCGAGGCCTCAGCCCTCTGCTGAGCCCTCTGGTGGGGAGTAGTGTGGGTAACTCCCACAACATACTGGGACAAGCAGAGCGCTCAGCTGGAGCAATTGGCAGAACAATGGCTGATATCAATAGGCAGCCTCTCTTTGTCTAGTTCAGGCGCCAGTATCCTGCTGTTATGTATGACTTCCTGCTCTGTACTCAAATGCAAATGTCCCATGCCTTCCTGCAGTTTCTTTGATGATAACATGCCTTTCGTGTATTGTCTGTAACTGGGTATTTAAGTGACTGAATATCATATGCTCACTCTCTCTCTGACTGCTCATCTGACTACACGCATTGCCTGAGAGCCTGAGGACCCACTCCAGCCCGCCTGCACAGGGCTGGAGTGAGTTCTATGATGGCGGGATGAATGATAATAAACACCCTTAAAAACTCTCAGTTCGCTCCTTATTATTTCATGCCGCCACAAGTCTTTTTATTCTTCCTGCTGATGAGAGGTTTGGTCATTGCAGAGTGAGCTTTGAGTCCATATTGTCTTAAACGGTGAGATACCGTGTGCTGAGACAGATCCTTGCCCTGTTCAGCAGTGAACTAGCAAGCAATTCCAGCTGCAGTGTTGAACCAATTCCTCATTGAGAGTCTTTACATAATCCTGTCCCCCAAACCAGAGCAGTATGAGAAACTAGTGATGTCCTGTAGGTACAGATTTGCTGAAGTCATTCAAAGCAAGGGCCTCTACACTTGCTATTAATTTTTTAATCCTATCCACCTTATTCCTAGGCCCCATGATGCCTTGCATGAATTATGGTAGCAACTTCCGGTACTAGTTTAGAACATATGGTTGTCACTGAAATGGGACACTTTTCCTTGTTAAAAAACAATGGCTTTGGCATCAGAAATGCAGGAACACGACCTCTTGCACCTCAAAACAGTAATATAATCATACCACTTCCCACGACTATCGAGGGATGGAAAGATGGCCGTAAAAAGTGACCTCGTACACAGTAGCTCCGTTAGCGCTGCTGCTAAGATGCTAACGGTGTAAACAAATGACCTGTGCTGGCAAAATGAGTCACTTTGAGGACATTTTCAAAACTGATGTAATGTTATTTCTATATTCTGTATTGAAAGACCTTCAAAATGATATTTAATTTGTAGGTAGCGCACAAAAATTGACCCAGAAAAAGACGATTTGTTTATATTTTAGCTAGGTTGAAAACTCACTTTCGATCGGTCGGGAGTTATATCTTCCGCAAAAACAGGCATTTTTAGAAAATACGATTTCTAAGCTTTCCAATGAGACCAGGCACTTGTAGGAACATTTAATTGGTTATAAGGTGCAAAGATTATTTGATTTAGACTTAGAGGTGTATGTGGAAGCAGAGGCTACTGCGTTACCAACACTCACAAACCAGAGGAAGACACTCATAAGGGGCACCAGTCCAAAAACTTGGACAATTTATTAATAGCTCAAGTAGGTTCGTTTTGTCTTTTAATTATTTACCTTTTGTTCTTATTAAAGACAAAAATAGAAAGGAGATGTTTTTACCTTCTTTACATGTTTTGACTGTTCACTGCAGCCTTCGTCAGAAGTGTTTGGACACTTCTGACAAAGAAAGAACAAAAGGTAAATAATTTATAGATAACTAATCTTTATACCTTCAATCAATCAGTCTCAAATATTCGTGAATTCTACTGGGTGACTTTAGAAACAAACACAGGAAAAGAAGTCAACAGAAACTTCCACATACTGTTTACAGTTTTAATGATCAGACTCAGATTAAATGACATTACATTCAATGGATTTGTTGGTAAAGTGAAATGCTCAAGTATTAAGCATTACGTTCAACTAACAGATTATTGAGCAAAAGAGTATAATAGCATTTGTGGAACCAAGGAAACCATAGTATGAATTTGTAACTGTGATGAAAATGGAGACTGAAATAACTGTAACCAAAAGATGAAGAAAATTGGATGCAAATTTACGAAGAAAATTATAAAAGCTAATTATATGGAAAACAAATTCTGAGTTACTCTAAGAAAGTAAAAACGGAATTTAATGAAAGGAGGAATATTATTTCTCTTTAATTCTATAGCTCAGATCAAAGTTATGAACTAGTTTAAACCTGAGACAAATTATGACATACTTAAGGCAATGGACATTGCATTATTCAGCAGATGAAACAAAGGAATCTTGCTCATGTGACCTTGGTGCATTGGCTTCTAGCTGGATCCAGGAGCTGAAGCTTTATTTGAAGATTACACCAGAGAATATCTGCCAGCATATATTTCTTCCCAGGGACAAACAGTCAGAAACTGAGATCCGGCAGCGATAATGAGGCTGCTGACCACATAGTATGCTATGCGGACAACATGAGAATTTTTCAGTGGCATTCTCGGGTCCAAATAAATAGGATATAGTTCAAAAGACTGATCAAAGTCACAGAATTGGAGAGACAAGATTAAAAAAAATTATTTAAGCCACAAAATCCTAATTCTTTAGATGTCGTGCGGATTGGCCAAAACAGCTTCCAGTGTGAGAAAACGATTGGTCCACTTTAAACCAAGGTGCGTTAAAGAAAATCAATAAGAAAAAGTTTAACAGAATTAAACAGAAAACGTCTGTGAACACGGAGTTTCACTTCATATAAAAGAGAAGTTTGAGCTCAAAAAGGAAGAAAAAGTATATCCCAGACATTTAAAGGAAAAAGAATTTAAGGCAGGACACAGACAAACTGACACAGAAGAACTCTCTCCAAGCAGAACTAGGGCGTTCCTCACTTAAAACCGAGTATTTCCCGGGGAAAAACTTGACTGACATAAAAGGGAACTAATTGTCTCCCATCGAGGGAGGTTTGAATGAACTCTGGTCCAATGAGAAAACAATCCTTTGTCTGTAACCGACCAATAGAATGAAAGGGGGTATTGTCCAACAGAGGCTAGCTGGTGATTGGCTGAGCCAGTCAGATGACTTGAGTAAGCTTTTCCAACAGGATAAACACATCTTGATTAATATAAAAAATCACTTTATGTGTGGAAGCTAAACTTCAGTGATTCATGACTAACTTTCAGTGAGCATGCACTTTTATAAACTTGTCCATTAGCATGCATTAGAATAAAGTTGATTTAAGCATTTAACATGCAACACATTTAAAATCAGTGATTAATGGAACACTTCAAACCAGAATGGTATATCAGAGTCCCACTTGATTTTTCAGGGTGTCCTGAAAAAGAAAATAATCTGAGAATTAAGAGTTTCTGGGGGGGGGGGTTGTTAAAAGGAAGTAATTTCATTCATTAACCCAGTTCAGCTTGTAGAGGCAAAAGCAAACATATTCTGGATTTGTCCACCAGGGGGTAATGTTGAGCTGTGGATAATTCCTAGAAACCGTGGAATGCACTCAAGGGATCTGTGATGTCTCAAACGGTTGTTAAAGCATAAAACTGCCTTGTTGGGGGGAAGTTTAGGGATTTATGATGGCAAAATATTCCGTTCCTTGCACGAAATGGGATCCTTATTGTCCCTTTTACCATGGAATGTGTTTTCAAACTGTGGTCCTTAGGTGAAGGAAACAGTTCTTGACCAGCGTTTTGGGTGAAACAATTTCTTTAAGGTGAAGAGTAATTTTATAGATTAGAGCCAAAGAGAGTTGATGCTACACAATCATGGGGTTTTCCCGGGACTTGCCCTACCAAACAAAGGAGTCATGATTTATGACTTCTTGTTACCTGTACTCATAATGATGCGGTGGGCATTCCAACCAGCATCTCTCCACTGCAATAAAGTTGGCTTCATTTTGTTAAAATATGTTGGACATAATCAAATTTACCTTAGAGCAGACGTACGCCACAACACTGTGCTTGGATGTCGTCTGTGGTGAGAAGCCTCCATTTATCCAGTCTGGCACAACCACGAACACCAGCAAGTACCAGAACTATGCAAAAACATTCAAAAAATGCAAAAACTAGAAGAGCTGAATTAGCTGCCACTTGATTGCAAAACATGTATGGGGACTATACATTAAAATGAATTTGAAAAACTTTTAAAAACGCTATTTTTAAATGCCCCTGCTACTCCACTCTTACTGACTGATTTAACACTAGAACAGCCAAAACCGGACGCTCTAACCATAATTGTTCCTACAGTGGCACCCCTAGGAATAAGGTGGATAGCCCTAAAAAAAAAAAAAAAAAAAAAAAAAAGTTTAAATCTTCTCTTGTGACACAGTAGTCACTGTTCTCTAATTTTGCTCAGTTTTTTTTTTTTTTTCAAAATAAATGTTTGTGTTGAAGTGCCTTGGTTATTTAAAAAAAAAACCCAAACATGCTAGTACAGCAGTGGTATAGCCACATCTGATATTCTGTCAAATTCTGAACAATGAAGAATAACAGTATTTCAGAATAAATCAAGTATTTATACATTGTTCTCCAATTTTGATCTCCACTGTAATCTAAATTTGAATAAAAGATTTTGCATTGTTGGGTTGCTAATTTGAGGGCAGTTCACTTTACAAAATGAGTCACAAAGTGTGTAAACATAACAGTTTTTGTTGTTTAGTTTAAACAGGATGGGAAAGGCTTGGACAAGTTTGTGAAATGGGGAGAGCAGTACCAATATGTCATCCCATTATGGTTTGGACCCTTTGTCTGTGTCATGAACATTCACCATCCAGAATTTGTAAAAACAGTACTGGCAACATCAGGTCTGAAGGCAATTATTTACCAGCTGCAATACTGTAACAGTGTTGTCATATTTCCAAAGAGCAATGTAGTAAAATGTCACTTTTATGTTTCCAAACAGAGCCAAAAGATGACTTTGGATATAGGTTTCTTGAATCTTGGATTGGTAAGATTGCATTGTCTTCTTGCACCACATATTGCCTCATGATGACTGTTTAGCAGCTTTATTTATTTTACCTCACTCTGGCTCTGTTTTAGGGGATGGTCTTTTGGTGTCTCAAGGTCAGAAATGGTTTCGTCACAGAAGACTGTTGACACCTGCTTTCCATTATGATGTTCTTAAACCATATGTAAACTTGATGTCACAATCTGCTGAAATTATGTTGGTATGTTCAGTAATTTATAGTATTCAGTTGGTCAAAAATATATTTAAATGAAATGATCTATGCACACTGGTCTTATCAAGATAATACACTATACTGTACATAGCATCAAAGTGACCCTGTTAATTACTTTTTTTATAATATCGTGAAGACATATCATATCTGTGCTCTTATTCTTGCCAGGACAAATGGGAACGCTATGCGGTCACCAAAGAGTCATTTGAGTTGTTTGAACATGTGAGCCTTATGACGCTGGACAGCATTTTGAAGTGTGCCTTTAGCTGTAACAGCAACTGTCAGACAGAAGGGTGAGCACATGTAGATGATTTTAAAATAATTTTAATTTTTGATCTTATGTTAAAACTTTTATTGATCTCATTTCAGTGGAACAAATGCATACATCAAAGCAGTGTATGAGCTCAGCTATCTGATAAACTTGCGAACCAGGACCTTTCCATACCACAGTGGCCTAATTTTTCACCTCAGCCCGCATGGCTTCAGATATAGAAAAGCACGCAGAGTAGCTCACAATCATACAGGTAAGCTCTAATGTGATTAATCCTGACAAATTATATATATTAATTACACTAAATATAATCTTTTACCAATAAGGCATGCCTGTTTTTAAAGAAGTAAACAATTATCTTTGTTTTGAAGAGGAGGTTATAAGAAAGAGGAAAGCAGCATTAAAGGAAGAGGGGGAGCTTGGCTGCATACAATCCAAGAGATACTTGGACTTTCTGGACATCCTTCTCTCCGCAAGGGTATTTCATTAAATGTCAATTATTATCTAATTATTATAATAAGATGTTATGCATCTAAGGCCCCATTTACATCTGGCATAACGGTGTACTAGATTGTATTTTTATGGAAAAAACATTTGGATCATACATCAACAAAATGTTTAGAAAGGTGCAGAATTTGTCTTTATCTTCTTCAAAAGAATATATGCTATTGATGAAAAAGTATTATTTGCTGGTCCAAAACAAGTATAATATTTACATCTGAGCAGTTGAACAATGAGACTGCCGTGGCCAGTAAGGATATCACAGTCAATACCATACAGTATTTCATAAAAGTGAGTACACCCCTCACATTTTTGTAAATATTTTGTTATATCTTTTCATGGGACAATACTGAAGATATGACACTTTGATACAATGTAAAGTAGTCAGTGTACAGCTTGTATAACAGTGTAAATTTGCTCTCCCCTCAAAATAACTCAACACACAGCCATTAATGTCTAAACCACTGGCAACAAAAGTGAGTACACCCCTAAGTGAAAATGTCCAAATTGTGCCCAAGTGTCAATATTTTGTGTGGCCACCATTATTTTCCAGCACTGCCTTATCTCTCTTGGGCATGGAGTTCACTAGAGCTTCACAGGTTGCCACTGGAATCTTCTTCCACTCCTCCATGACGACATCATGGAGCTGGTGGATTTTAGAGACCTTGCGCTCCTCCGCCTTCCATTTGAGGATGCCCCACAGATGCTCAATAGGGTTTACATCTGGAGACATGCTTGGCCAGTCCATCACTTTTACCCTCAGTTTCTTTAGCAAGGCAGTGGTCGTCTTGGAGGTGTGTTTGGGGTCATAATCATGTTGGAATACTGCCCTGCGGCCCAATTTCTGAAGGGAGGGGATCATGCTCTGCTTCAGTATGTCACAGCACATGCTGGCATTCATGGTTCCCTCAATGAATTGTAGCTCCCCAGTGCCGGCAGCACTCATACAGCCCCAAACCATGACACTCCCACAACCATGCTTGACTGTAGGCAAGGCACACTTGTTCATTCATTCATTCATTCATTCATCATCTTCCGCTTAACCCTTTTCGGGTCGCGGGGGGGCTGGAGCCTATCCCAGTGTCTTTGGGCGAGAAGCAGGGTACACCCTGGACAGATCGCCAGTCCATCGCAGGGCCAACACAGAGAGACAGACAACCATTCACTCTCACAGTCATACCTAAGGACAATTTAGAATCCCCAGGGCAGACATGTTGTCCCATTTACCGGAGTGGTGGCTCAGTTGGTAGAGCATCCGCCCCACACCCGGGAGGCAGGGGTTCAAATCCCGGCCGGGTCATGCCGAAGACCATATAAAAGTGGAACTTCCTGCCATCCAGCTTGGTGCTCAGCAATAAAAGGGAATGGAGGAGGGAACTCTGTGGCGGCGCCTTGCATGGCAGCGGCCCTCTGATTCTGCACTTGGGGTGTGTGTGATTTACACTGTAGATAGGTAAAGCACAATCTCGTTCTCCTGTACATGATTGGTTGTACGGTTGAATGACAATAAGGGTGATTTAATTTAATTTAATTTAATGAAAAAATATAATAAAATATTTACAAAAATGTGAGGGGTGTACTCACTTTTGTGAAATACTGTAACTAGGCTGCTGTCATGTTTCGTCACCTCATATTAAGTTCATGCCACAAAAGAGTCCTCGCTTGACATGTTTCTGGCTTGTACTCACCAGAGAACTGAGACTGTGTCTATGGTGCATGTTGATGTTTGTCTCTACCAACTAGTACAATGTTATATAGTGGGGCAAGAGTAAGTGCAACACCTAGTATTGGCCAGGAGGTCACAGTGTTGTCTCTATCACTTTTAAAAAGTATATTTTGTGATTGGATTGCTGTTGGACATGGAATAGTACAGGTGTGAATACACTCAAAAAGCAATTGGGAAAGATTTGTATTATCTGATCTTGCAAACTACTTCTGAAGATTGTCAGAGACACACGTTGACCACTTGTAACAGAAATGTAAATGCATTTCTACCTCTGAAACTAATACAACAACTCTGACCAGAGGTCCACTTCTTCATAATTGTGTTTATAGTAGGGGTGCCCAACCTGGGGCTCCTGGAATGTTCAGGTTTCTGTGAGAAATTTTCTCATTTCACTTCTTATTTGGTCCAAAGATTTGCAAATAATTTGCTGTTGTTGTGCATGGGTGTAAGGGTGCCTACAGAACACATGCACAACAATGGCAAATTATTTGCAAATCTTTGGACCAATTAAGAAGTGAAATTAGAACATTTCCCACAGAAACCCGAATGCTCCAGGAGCCCCAGGTTGGGCACCCCTGCTGTATAGTTTAAAAAAAAACAAACACTTATACAACAGTTAGTTCTGACTGAGCAATTTGATTGGACAATAGGGATTCCAGGAGTTACTATATTCCATGATAATTGCACTTCGTGTTTTTTTTGTTTTGTTTTGTTTTTTGTATTTTGTATACTTTATTAATCCTAGAGGGAAATTCAGGCCGTGCACGTGGATGAATGAGGCAGCCACAGTACGGCGCCAATCCCTTCACCATTCACACACACATTCATGTCATGAACTGAGCCTGTGTTTTCCGTGGGCTCGGTTCTGATCGTTCCTGGTGGCTCAGGCAGTTGGGTTGTTATGTGGTGTTGTGTTTTGATTTCACGTTGTTTTCATGTCTGTGTTCCGTTTCTGTTCCTGCCTGTAATTGCCGCTCTGGCCTGTCTGGCCACGCCCCCTCTCTCTCTGACAGTCAGCTGTTCGCCCCGGTAATCATCTTTCCCGCGCCTCGGCCAAGCGTTCCCTCTTTGCCACGCCAGCGGCGATTGTACTAAAGCAGCTCTTTGCTGGACAAACGCCACTGGACCATTGTACGTGTTGGATGGTTGTTCTTCCCCGTCTAACCGTCACGTCACTTAAGGACTGTTTCTGTGTGTGCTCGCTGGGAGACTGGGATTTCTCGGACTGCCTCCCCCACTGTGAGTAAACTGTTGTGTGACTTTTCGCCGCTGTGCTGCTTCACTTTTCACAGCATTCCCTCTGTGCAGCACAGCCACTATGCTTTGGCTGATTGCCCAGTTAATTCTCCAGTGTGCGTGTTGGGCATCGTGAAGGACTCTTTAGCGTACCCAAGCTGTCATGTCTTTTGTATGTGCCTTTTGTATTAATAGATGTGTGTTTGGTGTAACCCTGCACTTAAGTCCATTTGTCCTTTTTCTCCTCCTCCGTGCACTTATCAACAGCGCACGGAGAGTTTATGACACATTCATACCTAGGGTCACTTTAGAGTCTCCATTTAACCTAAAGGTGGATTCACACAACATTTGGACAGACTTTTACTCACGTTTTGGCAAACGTCTGGCTCTGCTGGCAAAAATTAATGATAGTTGGTGTTTGTTGGCAAACACTGGCAAAAGTTGTGTTCTTTGAAAATTTTCAGCCTGCTGAAAATTTACCGACGTTTGGAAATAAACGTTGGTGAAAGCTGTGCTCAGTTTATAAAAGTTCTTGAGCGCTGAGCTAAGTTATGCAGAGTTTACCTAAGTCGGCCTAAGGTAAAGCTGGGTTCACAGTATAGCATTTGGACCAACTTGTACAGACATTTTGAAAAATCAGAGAAATAGTCAGTGCAGGTCAGCTGACATCAGCGTCAGGTGACGCTCATATAAAGATCAGCGTGTGTGGAGGCTTCCTGCCGTTCTGCTTTTGGAGTGAACACATCTCCTTTGGGCATACATTTCAGTATTTATTTTCATTTTATATTCCTATGTAGTTACTTCTGCATACCCTTATCCCCTGTTCATTCATCTAAAAAATAATAAAGTAATGCTATAGACTCCACCACTAAGTCCGCAATTAAAATGTGGAATGTGGCTGGAATTAAAAAAAAAAACTGTTTAGTAGTGAATCATCATATAAATAAAATTACGGGTGATTATATTTTGACTGTTACAACTCTCTCCATTAAAATAACATAAAATCCCGTTAAATGTCATTTACTTTTTGACACCACATCAGTGCTGTTGGAGTTCCCACAATGGATGCCGAACCAATAAATCCTGGAGAATGATTATGCACGGAGCAGAAAATTAAGAACAGTAAATTTCTCAATGAGGAGATTTTTTTTTTCTTTTGGCTGTCACATTTCTGGGAGATTATAGCCACCTTATTCCTAGCCCCCATGATGCCTTTCGTGATTTATGGGCGCAACTTCCGGTACTAGTTTAGAAAGTGGGGCTGTCACTAAAACGGGACACTTTTACTTGTTAAAAAACAATGACTGAAGCATCACAAATGCGGGAACATGGCATTTTGCACCTCAAAAAGAGTAATATAATCATACCACTTCACACGACTATGGAGGGATGAAAAGATGACCTTAAAAAATGGCCTGGCAGCCAGTAGCTCCATTAGTTAGCTCCCCTGCTAAAATGCTAACGCTGTAAACAAATAAAAGCTTTGAGATATATCAATGTTTCCACCGCAATAAAGTTGGTTGCATTTCGTTAAAATATGTTGAACATAATCAAATTTACCTTAGAGCAGACGTAGAATCTAGTCAGAGCCACAAAGAACCACAACACCATGCTTGGGTGTTTTAATGTTTGGTTTTACTCAGAAATTAAAATGTTCATGCTGCTGTCATGCCGTGAATGCTTGTTATTTAACTTAACATGTACAGACATTTTCTGACAATTGTTCAAAATTTTATTGATCTATATTTTGTGATAATTTAAAAATGAATGCATGCTGAAGCTGCTGTCCATATCATTCCAGTGCAGTGCAATGAATGCAAAATAAACCCAAACACCTATTTGATATATTTCTTAAATTGTTAAGCCTTAGGAAGCAAACTGTTGCTATTTTTTAATTTATTATTTTACTTCATGCAGCCTTGCATCTGGTGACATATGTGACCCATGCTGGCAAAATAAGTCACTTTGAGGAAATTATCAAAACTGAGGTAACGTTTTTTCCATATTCTGTATTGAAAGACTTTCAACATATTTAACTTGTAGGAAGTGCACAAAAACGGACCCAGAAAAAGCCGATTTGTTTATATTTTGGCTAGGTTGAAAACTTGCGTTTGATTGGCCGGGAGTTACGTCTTCCAGAATCAGAATCAGATTTATTGCCATTGGTCATGTGATACACAAACTAGGAATTTGTCTCGGTGCCATGCTGCAACATTAAAAACATAATGAGAAAAAGGGATAAAATAAAAAACTAAAGGACTAGAAACGTGCAATAAGTGTAGAAAAATAAGTAATAATAAGTAATAATAATAATAATACTAGTAATAATGAGTAGTACTAGTCAAGGCAGTTTAAAAAATTAGCATGTAGCAGATAATGTGAAGTACCACATAGTGCAGTCAATAATGCAACAGAAAAACAGTGGTGATTGACATGAGTCTGGTTGAGCTGCTGTACATAGTGCACGAGAGTCAAAAGTCACTTAGTGTTCAGCAGTCTGATGGCAGAGGGGAAGAAGCTGTTCATGTGCCGGGAGGTTTTAGTCCGAATGGACCGAAGCCTTCTACCTGAGGGGAGGGGGGCAAACAGCACGTGACCAGGATGTGAAGGATCGGCTATGATCCGGCCAGCACGCCTCCGAGTCCTGGAGATGTACAGGTCCTGGAGAGATGGGAGTTTGCAGCTTATCACCTTCTCAGCAGTGCGCACGACGCGCTGCAGCCTTAGTCTGTCCCTGGCAGTGGCTCCTGCGTACCACACAGTTATGGAGGAGGTGAGGATGGACTCGATGATGGCCGTGTAGAACTGCACTAACATCTTGGTGGGTAGCTTGAGCTTCCTCAGCTGCCGCAGAAAGAACATCCTCTGCTGGGCCTTTTTGATGAGGGAGCTGATGGTTGGCTCCCATTTGAGGTCACGGGTGATGGTGGTGCCCAAGAAGCGGAAGGAATCTGCAAAGGTGATGGGAGAGCCTGTGATGGTGAGGGGGGGCAGGGGGAATGTGACTTTCCTGAAGTCCACAATCATCTCTGCTGTCTTCAGAGCATTCAGCTGCAGGTTGTTGTGGCTGCACCAGGACACCAGCTGGGCCACCTCTTCCCTGTAGGCGGACTCGTCGCCGTTGGAGATGAGCCCGATGAGGGTGGTGTCGTCCGCAAACTTAATCAGCTTAACAGACTGGTGGGAGGAGGTGCAGGAGTTGGTATAAAGGGAGAAGAGTAGGGGGGAAAGTACACAGCCCTGGGGTGATCCAATGCTGATGCTAACAGAGTCTGAGACAGACTTCCCCAGGCGCACATGCTGTCTCCGGTCCATCAGGAAGTCGGTGATCCACCTGCAGAGGGAGTCGGGCACGTTGAGCAGGGACAGCTTGTCCTGGAGCAGATCGGGGCGGATGGTGTTGAATGCGGAGCTGAAGTCCACAAACAGAATCCTGGCGTAGGTTCCCGGGGAGTCCAGGTGCTGCAGGATGGAGTGGAGGGCCAGGTTGACTGCGTCGTCCACAGACCTGTTAGCACAGTAGGCAAACTGCAGCGGGTCTAGAAGGGGTGTGGTGATGGACTTGAGGTGAGACAGGACCAGGCGCTCAAAGGACTTCATGACTACAGAGGTGAGCGCTACAGGTCTGTAGTCGTTAAGTCCAGTAATCCGTGGCTTCTTGGGGACAGGGATGATGGTGGAGGATTTGAGGCAGGTCGGCACGTGACACTGCTTAAGGAAGGTGTTAAAAATGTCTGTGAAGACAGGAGCCAGCTCTTTCGCACAGTGTCTCAGGGTGGAGGGAGACACACCGTCTGGCCCGGGGGCCTTGCGCGGGTTCAGTCTGGAGAACTGTCTGTGCACATCCTGCTCACTGATGACAAGGGGAGGGGGGGAGGAGGAGGAGGAGGGGGGGACCGCTTTTGATGAATTAGGGGCTGAGGAGGCAGTGGAGCTGGGTGGAGTGGGTGAGTTGGACACAGCTGACGAGGTGTCAAAACGGGCATAGTGTTGGGACAGTCTTTGACAAAGGGCTTTGTCATCCTGACCCTTAGAAGCCTGAGGCCGATAGTTGGTGATTTGCCTCAGTCCTCTCCACACAGAAGCCGAGTCATTAGCAGTGAACTGCTGCTGGAGTCTCTCAGAGTACACAGATTTAGCTCTCCTCAGCTCTCTGTTAAACCGATATTTGACCTCCCTGTAGCAGTCCCTGTCTCCACTTTTCAGCGCTGCTTCCTTCTCCTTCCTGATCCGTCTGAGCTTAGCTGTGAACCAAGGCTTGTCATTAGAATATCTCACCCTGGTGCGCGATGGGAGAATGCTCTCCTCACAGAAGTTGATATATGAGTTCACAGTGTATGTGTACTCATTAAGATCATGTGTGGCTCTTTTAAACATGCCCCAGTCAGTTATTTCCATGCATGTGTTCAGTTTCTCTCCAGCTTCACTGGTCAATTTCTTTGTGGTGGTCACAACAGGTTTAGTGATTTTCAGTCTTTGTTTGTATGTGGGGATGAGGTGAACCATCACGTGATCAGATAGTCCCAGCGCAGCGCGGGGAACAGCGCGATATGCGTCCTTTACTGAAGTATAACAATGATCCAGCGTGTTATTTCCTCTGGTTGGACATTTAATACACTGTTTGTAGTGGGGGAGCTCGTGACTCAGATTGCTCCGGTTAAAATCGCCCACCACGATAACCAGGGAGTCTGGAAAGTTCCGCTCCGTAAGTTGGATGTGATCTGCGAGCACGCGCTGAGCTTCGCGCGTGTCCGCGTCAGGAGGGGCGTACACAGCGACGAGAATGAATGAGGCAAACTCGCGCGGGGAATAGAATGGCTTGCAGTTAATGAAAAGAAATTCCAGGGCGGGAGAACAGTGTTTGGAAATCACCGTTACATCAGAGCACCAGCTGTTGTTAATATAGAAGCACACTCCTCCTCCAATAGACTTACCGGACAGCTCTGTGACGCGGTCAGCACGAATCAGCTGGAAGCCCTCGAGGCTGATCGCGCTATCTGGAATGGCGCGATCAGCCTTCCGCCAAAACATATGTATTTTTAGAAAGTACGACTTCTCAACTTAACAATGATACCAGGCATTCGTGGGGGTTTTCCTGGGACTTGCCGCTAGCAAACAAAGAAAGAGTCATGATTTATGACTCCTTGTGCCTGCAGCTCATTATGACGTGGTGCGCATTCCAACTCATTTTGCCAGCGCGGGTCACATATATAAGCATAAGATCTGTGACATTCATACAAGTGAAAACATACCTGGTGCTCTTGTGTCTGTACTACCGATCACATGAACAATCCTTTAGTTTTCGGTGCATGACCTACGCATTGCTGTTGAAGCCACAGATTTAGCTGTGCTTGTGAGGAGCCTCATACCACGAACAGCAGCAAGTACCAGAACTATGCAAAAACATTCAAAAATACAAAAACTACAAGTGCTGAAATTATCTGCCACTTGACTGCAAAACATGTATGTCGACTATACAATAAAACGAATTAGAAACACTTTTAAAAACGCTATTTTAAATGCCCCACTACTCCACTCGTGCTGACTGATTTAACACTACTTCAGCTGAAACCAGAAGTTGCACCCATAATCGTTTCTACAGCAGCGCCCTCAGGTATAAGGTTGATATATACAGTATATATACAGTATATATATATATATATATGTATCAGGTAGAGGGTAGACAGAATCTGACTGAAAATTTCATGAAAAAAAAACTTTATTCCACGTACCAAGAAAATGTTTTTTCAGACAGCAAAAACAAAAAAAGATCGGTCTCCACGGCTGTTGTTTCAAAGGCAACCAGTAATCCGTACTGGTAAAAGACACATTTGCACAACAGCACAGCCTAATGGTAGAAAAATAATACTGCAAAGACATGAAACTCCAAACCACACACCAAACCACACCCATAATCAAATATCAAATGCCTGTAATATATATATATATATATATATATATATATATAGTATATATATATATATAGTGGGGAAAAAGTATTTAGTCAGCCACCAATTGTGCAAGTTCTCCCACTTAAAAGATGAGAGAGGTCTCCAATTTTCATCATAGGTATACCTCAACTGTGAGAGACAAAATGAGGAAAAAAAAAAAATCCAGAAAGCCACATTGAAGGATTTTTAATGAATTAATTGGTAAATTCCTCGGTAAAATAAGTATTTGGTCAATAACAAAAGTTCATCTCAATACTTTGTTATATACTGTTTGTTGGCAATGACAGAGGCCAAACGTTTTCTGTAAGTCTTCACAAGGTTTTCACACACTGTTGCTGGTATTTTGGCCCATTCCTCCGTGCAGATCTCCTCTAGAGCAGTGATGTTTTGGGGCTGTCGCTGGGCAACACGGACTTTCAACTCCCTCCAAAGATTTTCTATGGGGTTGAGATCTGGAGACTGGCTAGGCCACTCCAGGACCTTGAAGTGCTTCTTACGAAGCCACTCCTTCATTGCCTGGGCAGTGTGTTTGGGATCATTGTCATGCTGAAAGACCCAGCCACGTTTCATCTTCAGTGCCTTTGCTGATGGAAGGAGGTTTTCACTCAAAATCTCACGATGCATGGCCCCATTCATTCTTTCCTTTACACGGATCAGTCGTCCTGGTCCCTTTGCAGAAAAATAGCCCCAAAGTATAATGTTTTCACCCCCATGCTTCACAGTAGGTATGGTGTTCTTTCTCCTCCAAACACGACAAGTTGAGTTTTTACCAAAAAGTTCTATTTTGGTTTCATCTGACCATATGACATTCTCCCAATCCTCTTCTGGATCATCCAAATGCTCTCTAGCAAACTTCAGATGGGCCTGGACATGTACTGGCTTAAGCAGGGGAACACGTCTGGCACTGCAGGATTTGAGTCCCTGGCGGCGTAGTGTGTTACTGATGTAGCCTTTGTTACTTTGGTCCCAGCTCTCTGCAGGTCATTCACTAGGTCCCCCCATGTGGTTCTGGGATTTTTGCTCACCGTTCTCGTGATCATTTTGACCTCACGGGGTGAGATCTTGCATGGAGCCCCAGATCGAGGGAGATTATCAGTGGTCTTGTATGTCTTCCATTTTCTAATAATTGCTCCCACAGTTGATTTCTTCACACCAAGCTGCTTACCTATTGCAGATTCAGTCTTCCCAGCCTGGTGCAGGTCTACAATTTTGTTTCTGGTGTCCTTTGACAGCTCTTTGGTCTTGGCCATAGTGGAGTTTGGAGTCTGACTGTTTGAGGTTGTGGACAGGTGTCTTTTATACTGATAACGAGTTCAAACAGGTGCCATTAATACAGGTAACAAGTGGAGGACAGAGGAGCCTCTTAAAGAAGAAGTTACAGGTCTGTGAGAGCCAGAAATCTTGCTTGTTTGTAGGTGATCAAATACTTATTTTCCACCATAATTTGCAAATAAATTCTTTAAAAATCCTTCAATGTGATTTTCTGGATTTTTTTTTTTCTCATTTTGTCTCTCATAGTTGAGGTATACCTATGATGAAAATTGGAGACCTTTCTCATCTTTTAAGTGGGAGAACTTGCACAATTGGTGGCTGACTAAATACTGCCCCACTGTATATATATATATAATCCCAGACATTAAAAAAACCATGTCATGCACACCTTGTTATCACCAAACAAATACTGTACAGTGTCCTCTTACATATATATTTTGCTTTTTTTAATTGCCCCTTCTCTATATTTCTTTTTCCTTCGTGCATGTCATCTGTTTTTACCAGCATTTCAGTCAGCATTTGCCAAAGGAGCTTAACTTAGGCTGACTTTGGCAAACTCTGCATAACTTAGCCCAGTGCTCAGGAACTTTTGCAAACAGAGCACAACTTTCACCATTTATTTCCAAATGTTGCCAGATTTTCAGCATGCTCAAAATTCTCAACGAATACAATTTTCGCTTGCGTTTGCCAACAAACACCAACTATCATTAACTTTTATCGGCTTTTGCCAGCAGAGCCAGACGTTTGCCAAAACATCAGTAAAAGTTGGTCCAAACATCGTAGTGTGAATCCACCCAAAAAAGCAAGTCTAGGATGGCAGGAAACCTCCACCACAAACGCTGATCTTTATCTGAGCTTTGCCTGATGCTGATGTCAGCTGAACTGCGTTGAGTATTCTTTGCTTAAGTTAACCTAAGTTGGCAACTGCTAGACATACACTAGCCTAAGTTGGCAAAGTTTAACAACGCTGAATGCAATGCTGGGAAATGCTGGCAAAAGTTTGTAAAAGAAATTTCACCAATGTTTCGACTGATTTCTCTGATTTTTCAAAATGTCAGTAAAAGTCGGTCCAAACATTATAGTGTGAACCCAGCTTAACTTGCATGTTTTTGGCCTATGGGAGGAAACCAGAGTACCCGGGGTAAACCTACACAGACACAGGGAGAACATGCAAACTCCACACAGAAGGGTCTCTGATGTTCAGGGGGTGGGATCAAACCCACGATGGTCAGGGGTGGAATCAATCCCCTGACCTTGCAGTGCTGCCACAGTGCTAAACACTGTTCCACCGAGCTGCCAGTTTCACTGGATATGTATCACTCCGCTTCAAAGGTGTTCATGTAACCATCAATTAATTAACCGTTGTTATTTATTGTCAACTCTGAGTGAAAATTGCAATACTGTGTTGGATACCTTAATTTCCACAGTGAGGCGCTGTTTGAAAAGATTTCTTTCTTGACCCTGAAGCATCTAATAACGCCACGTATCACGCCCTCAGTTACTATATTCATTGATGCCGTACTCCCTCTCATGTAATATTGCTTTATTATAATCATCATGCTCTTTCAACCGACATCTATAAAAGGTGGAGTTTTTTAGGTTTTAAATTAATCTTTACTCCTTTTCCTCCAGCAGAGTGGGGCCATCACTTTTTTCCTTTGGCTGGTTTTAGAACATATTAAAGGTTATTTAGACTTCTGTCTTATTGTAGCCCATGCAACGAAGATGCAGAGGGTATAATGTTTTTGGCCTGTCTGTCCATTCATTTTAAATTTTATGTTGTCATCACAATAACTTTGACATTTCTGATCGGATTCACTTCAGATTTATATAGAAGCTTTACCCCAGCAATACCCTGGATACGTTCGATTTTCAGATACCTCTAATGAGGGGTTCCATTTATTTTGGGGAGGAGTCATTTTTTGTTGTCACCACTATAGCGTCTGCATTTCTGATCGGATTCAAATTTATACATCTTTTGAGAGGGTCTACTTTTTGGGAAAGGGATGTGGTAGATATGTGTGAATGAACTGGACCAAATAATGAGACAAATGAACACGTCCAATATTTACTTAAAGGTCTTTATTAGTAGCCCACACAGATGCGACAGGGCCCCCATACAATTGTACAAGGCAGAGAGTGACATACACAGAAATAGAGCCTTTTTATACCCTCTGACTCCCATTCAAGTCAGTCACCCTCCCCTACTAAAGTCCACAACTCTGGTAAGCTAAGTTTCATAATGTAACCTGATCTGTATGCGCACATCTGGAAACTGTTCTCCCTGTTATTGAACAGGCACTGTTCTCAGCCAGTCTGATTAACCACATGATATAAGGGCATTTGAGGTCAACAGTATTGGTCAACAATGTTATTGCATTGTCAGACAGTCTTCCACTGCTTAATCCTTTTCAGGTCGCTGGGGGGGGGGGGGGGGGCTTGAGCCTATCCCACCATCTTTGGCTGAGAGGCAGGGTACACCCTGGACAGATCGCCAGTCCATCACAGGTCCAACACAGAAAGACAGACAATCATTCACTCTCACATTCATACCTAAGGACAGTTTAGAATCCCCAGTTGATGCCAATTAACCTAGCCTGCATGTCTTTGACCTGTGGGAGGAAACCGGGGTACCCAGAGTAAACCCATGCAGACACAAGGAGAACATCAAACTCCACACAGAAGGGCCACTAATGGTCAGGCGGTGGGATCGAACCCATGATGGTCAGGGGTGGAATCTATCTCGTGACCTTCTTGTTGTGCTGCCACAGTGCTATCCGCTGCTCCACCGAGCTGCCCACATTGTCACACTATTTATGATATGTAATATATAACATTAAAGATTAAATGCCACAACAGGGGGCTTGTACTTCAAGGTAAATATGATAGATAAAGTGGTAGTAGTGATTAGCAGTAGAATTCACATATGCTTATTTACAATTATACTTTTCCAATGTGCTGCCTAATTGTTATGTCAGGATGAGAAGCAACAGGGTCTGTCAGATGAAGATCTGCGAGCAGAAGTGGACACCTTCATGTTTGAAGGCCATGACACCACATCCAGCGGCATCTCTTTCATCCTCTACTGTCTGGCCTGCCACCCAGAACACCAGAAGATTTGCAGGGATGAAGTCATTGCAGCCCTGGATGGGAGAGATACTATGGAATGGTAAGCTTCCACAAATGGAACCATCCTCTGTAATAAAAATCTTCATTACTTCTTTATTGTTTAAGGTGTCTGTTTTGTTTTATTTTAAGGGAGGATCTCAGTAAAATCCCATACACTACAATGTGCATTAAAGAGTCGCTCCGTCTTTACCCGCCAGTACCAGGAATTGGCAGAATAATCACAAAACCCATAATCTTTCCTGATGGAAGGACTTTGCCAGCAGGTCAGTGATATGCATTTGTAACAGTGGTGGCTAGTGCCTTACAAAATTCTGGTGTAAGGAAGAAAAATGTATCTGAAGCATCATTATTCTCTATTAACTACTGTAGTTTTCCCCATCCACCCAGTTATCTCCTATGTGCATTTCGTGTTTGTTTTTTTCATGTGTAAATGACTTAGATGTATAGCTTCTTGGCAATAAAGACCCATGATTTTTTTTCTGCCGTATTTATAGGTTCTTATGTTGGAACAAGTGTGTATGGAGTTCACAGGAATGCTTCTGTGTGGGAAAACCCAAATGTAAGTTAAGGAGGGTTCAGCCACACAGCATGGTGTGTGTTTTTAATATAGTCAGTGAAGATGCAATTATTAAATTGGTGAGCCTGATCTTGAACTTGAGCAATAATTGTTTAGCTGCTGCTGGAGCAATAGAAGCTATATTACTCATTTACTTTAGTCGTTATGTCAATATGTACTTTCTGTGTAAAGGTGAAGAGATGATGTAACATTAATGACTCTTTACTTCCTGGTTAAAACAGGTCTTTGACCCTTTGCGTTTCCTCCCGGAGAACGTAACCAAGAGATCACCCCATGCCTTTGTGCCCTTTTCAGCGGGGCCACGGTTAGTCCACACCTGACAATTTTTGTTGAGTTACAGCTGTTTACTCATTTACTTAACACCAGTTGGAATCTGAAGTGCATGGATGACAGGACACTGAGCCCTTTTGCCCAGTAAGGCTGCGTGTCCACCAAACGCGTTTTTTCATCTCTGGGCAGCTATTTTCCATTCATTCTCTATGTAGTCCAGCGTTTACAGCGCTGAGCGCCCACAGCGCTGAAACGCTGTCAGCGGTGGCCATTTTTTGTCACAGCGCTCAGAGCTGAAAACAGTTCAACTTTTCAGAGACTGCAGCTGAGCTTGTCAATGTCAGACCTTAAGCAGCCAATCAGAACTGCTGCGTGGGCAGGACATAGGACACCAGTACTCAGACTCCTGCTTTCCGTGTCATCATATTTTACATCCAGAGCTGATAGAAAACATTTCCTGTTCATTGTTATTTAGAACAATGAACAGGAAATTTAATTTCTATTAAATTTCTATTAAAGAAATTTCTATTAAAGAAATTTCTATTAATTTCTATTCTATTTTCTATTATTTAATTTCTATTAAAGAAATTGTAGAAAGTTGGACAACAGAAAAAGTGGGAGTGATGAGCTGAGAGTTACAAGCTGTTGCAGGGATACAGGGCACAGACTTTTTTTTTTTCCCCAGTGCGCTGCGCACAAACGCTGAAAAAAAATGCTCAGGGCGGTCAGGCGACAAAAAACCCATTTGGTGGACATGCAGCCTAACAATAAAAACAGGTTAAGTAGGTAAAGGGTCAACTCAGTGTAACTTAAGGATAATGTTTAGTGTTTGTTTGTTGGTAATTTGATCAAACAACCCTGTTTTTTTATTCTGGCCTATCAGCTGCTTGCATGGTTCTTTAAAATGTGCTGTTTTTCTCAGATCTTTAAATTTGTCCTTTTATTTGTGTTTATTATGTTGTTATCCCACAGAAACTGCATTGGTCAGAACTTTGCTATGAATGAGATGAAAGTGGTGACAGCCCTGACTCTGAAGCGATACCAGCTGATAGAAGACCCCACTTTGAAGCCCAAGTTAGTTCCAAGACTTGTTCTCCGCTCACTTAATGGGATCCACATCAAGATCAAACCGATAGACTGAGAGGAATCAAGGGAAATAACTGCTGGATCATGCATTTTTTGAGAATGCAGTAGTTTAGTCATGTTTTAGACTGATTTAGCTTGTAGTGTATGGAGGAAACATTAAATAGAATCTAATGTTTATCTCATTCCGACAAAGTTGAAAGAAGCTATTGGAATGATGTGGCGTCTGTTCGCCCGTCCATCTGTGTCCGTCTTTCCGTCCATCCATCCACATTTTAGGGGAATCGCTACTCCTCCTAGGCTCCCCCAATGCTCACCAAACATCTTCACAGTGATCTTCAGGTGGGTCTGCATCCAGGTTGTGCTATAGGTCAAAGGTCAGGAGATCTGGGCATTTATGATTTCATGAAAAACATTACTTCTCTGAAACCATTGACGTTAATCTTAAGCACAGATGGGTTTGCATCTGAGTTGTGCTTAAAGCCTTTAAGTAACGTTGTTTCATAGGGCAGCTTGGTGGAGCAGTGATTAGCACTGTGGCAGCACAGCAAGAAGGTCCTGGGTTCGATCTCACCCCCTGGCCATCGGTGACCCTTCTGTGTGGAGTTTGCATGTTCTCCCTGTGTCTGTGTCGGTTTTCTCCTGGTACTCCAGTTTCCTCCCACAGTCCAAAAACATGTGCATTAGGTTATTTGGCATCAACTGGGGATTCTAAATTGTCCTTAGGTATGAATATGGGAGTGAATGGTTGTCTGTCTCTCTCTGTGCTGGCCCTGCGATGGGCTAGCGATCTGTCCAGGGTGGTGTATCTTGCCTAAAGGCACGGATAGGCTCCCCCCCCCCCCAAAAAAAAAAAGATTAAGCAGTTGAGGATGAATGAATGTTGTTTTATAATTTGTAGTTGTTTCATAATAGTCCCAACAATTGTGTTTTAGCAACAAATGGTGATCAGTCAGATTTATGGATCAACAGAGATCCACTAAGAGAAATACAGATGTACCTGATTCAGCTGAGAACAGGTAATGTTTTTCAGTGCAGTGAAGCATTAGGCTATTAAAGCTGATAGAAAATAAAGATGACTCTGTTCAACTGGATAAGGTTACCACCCTTGAGGCCTAACACCTGTGTGTTTAGACTGTGGGAAGAAACCTGTGTGCCTGGAGTAAACCCACACAAGAATGGGGTGTGGGAAATGCTAACCCCACACAGAAGGATAATATAAGTACTTGGCAACTGTGCTACCATCTTTAGTTTTTAGGGGTCCTATTACAATGGTCAACAGTGGACTTTTCTTCCACGCTTTTCACTTTGTGCCAGTGTTCTTGGTAGTTTCTGTCATTGCATAGTCTGTTTTTCATGCTTTGTGTCACATCATCTAATTACCTGCAGACTGTGCACCTGCTTTCTTCCTCTGAATGGAAGAGAAAGAGGACAGAGGCGGTGGGATGGAACTGTCAGTCTGAAGGTTTTACAACTACAAACCTTTCTGCTGTGACAAAGTATTACTCTGTCAACATATAATCTATAATACCTGTGTCCTCAGTCAAGTCCTTCAATCGACCTTTTGTTCGTTCGCACACGCGTGTTTCTTGTCTGGGGAGATGAAAAATGCACACTCACCCATTGTTTTTCTGTTAGATGTATTAATTTGATGACCGTTAAATACATATTGTAACGTCGGGGCCATTTTAAGGGGGGCAGGGATTTCACAGCATGCTTTGCCAGTTTGAAAACGTTACTGTGTGTGTGTATTAAATGTGTTATTACTGAGTTATACTGCTGTGTCATTATAACTGCGTTATAATGACCCAGCAGTGTTTAGCAGGATTAGGGCAAGATGTATCATGTGTGTGTAACCATGATTGAAACGGAGGTCTGGGAGGATGACCTCCCCTCCTCTCTGTGCTCAGAAGTAAGTTGGGGGTTGGTGGTGTGTAAATAAAGCCTGTTCATCACTACCACCTTGCTCCTCTTTCTTTGTGTGAATCCCGCAAATGTCACAATATTATCCACTTATACCCTGTAACATAGACTATTCCAAATCATTTGAAGAAACAGCAGTTTTTGAAATGAAAAGAAATTGAAATTAAATTTTGAATTGAGTTGAAAATGTCCAGCAGTTTGTTCTCATTTTCTTAAGTTTCAAACCCATTCATGTCTGCGAGTCGCATCCATGCACACTTGATTAAGCCATTCAGCTCGATTGTTCAGCCAAGTTGTCCATCACCTCTTCCCTATCGTCCTCTCTAAAAAGTGCACACCCTTTGGCCAATGCAAAACCTGTCTTAAACAAGCCATCATGATCACAGTCCACTTCAGATAATGCATCTCTGCGCATTAAAGGAATGTGCAGGAGCACATGGGATTGGATTATCCAAAACACACCTCTGAATAAATAGACCAGCCTCTTTGCACTTTTTGCCCAGCGCAGAGACTTTTCCTGCTGCCATGACAACAAAATGCACTGCACCATACCACAAATGCGCTCTATCCATCTGACAACTGAATAGAATGTCATGATATGGCCCTTTGTATTTCTGTTATCCCATGAGTTTATATTCAATTTTTTGACATACACTCTAGGCTAATGTCACATGCACCAGCCTTTTAAAAGAAAAGTGGTGTCGGAGCTTAAAAAAAAAAAGTGTCACTGTGGTGGTCTTGTGGCTAGGTTGTATAGAGAATGGGCACGTGATGTCACCCGATGGAAAAACCGCAAGGAATTGTGGGAAAAGTGTTCTGCCTCTTTGTTTAGTAGTGAGCAGCGACAGCTGTTAAGCTGAAGTTTTTGAGAGGGTTGCCTCAGTGTGTGATTATTATTCATCTGAATACCACGCAACGTTAGAATGGGGAAGTTTTGCTGCGTTATCAAATACAATAACCACTCTCACAATTGGTGTGGGGAAAGATTGATAACGGCGTTTGCTTTTTTTACTTCCTGACTTGGAAGAAAAGTGGAGAGAATCGGGTCTACGAGCTAACAAAAAGGTGTTGGATGGAATGGATTGCAGCGGTCAGAAGGAAAGACATCAGCTTCGACAATATTCCTGCACATATGGTTGTGTGTTCATGCCATTTTCACAAAGGTAAGTTGTGATTTAAACACAAAGATTACTTGTATGCACGTGGAGATGCTGCAGCTGTAACAGAGGCGCAGGCCTGTGGAGTTGTTGCTAACTTTAAACAAGCTGACTGCACATCTACATACCAAATCAGTCATCTTTTTCTTTTTTGTACAGGCAAACCAGCCTTTGAAATGTTTGCCATCACGATTGGGTGCCATCATTACATCTCAGTTATGAAGTGAAAAAAACGCACACTGCAGTCCGAAATGACTGAAGCTGCTCCACCTTCATTATGCATGGATTTAAAATCAGCTGGGGGATGAAGTCTATAGAATGTTTGGTATTGTTAGATTCAGCAGCTTCTCCTCTTTTGAGTGACTATAAAAACGTCACTCCTGATTTAGTATGTTGTAGTATATTTAGTATGTTTTTATAGCTGCGAATTATACCGGTAATTTTTTCAGTGCGCCAGCAGGAGCCTCAGGCTTATCACATTACTTGATTAGTATTTCATGTCCAGTTGTATAATAATGTGTATGTACAGGTGCATCTCAGTAAGTTAGAATGTCATTAAAAAGTTGATTTATTTCAATAATTCAATTCAAAAATGAAACTCATGTAGATTCATTACACAGAGAGTGATACATTTCAAGTGTTTATTTTTTTTAAGTTTGATGGTTATGGCTTACAGCCCATGAAAACCCCAAATTTAGTTTCTCAAAAAATTAGAATATTACATAAAATTAATTAAAAAAAATGATTTTTAATAGAAATGTTGGCCAACTGGAAAGTATGTCTATGTACACACTCAGTACTTGGTTGGGGCTCCTTTTGCATAATTACTGCATCAATGCAGCACGGCATGGAGGTAGTCAGCCTGTGTTACTGCTAAGGTGTTATGGAAGCCCAGGTTGCTTTGATAGCAGCCTTCTGTTACATGTGGCTGTAGGGAGCCACACAATGAGAGCCGAGGGCGAGCCAGTAAGTTGAGATGTTTTATTATAAATGAGGGTTTAGGACAAGGGATAAGGAACACGGTCGTTGTAGACCCAAGGCACAGCTACTCATATACAGGGTTAAACTCACGAGTAGAACGGCACAGGAGTAGAGGGCTGGCACCGGAGAATAGGATACCAAGGCATAATACTCACAGCGGGGAACACTCACAAGGTTACTGCAAGAAGAGTAAGGGCTGACGCCGGACATCAGGGTTTCAGCCTGTAGTGCTTTAAGTCACAGCCCCGAGTGATCGAGGCTGCTCCTTTTTATCCTCATTAGCAGCGCCCCAGCTGATGAGGTTTAATTGGCCCCAGCCGTCCCGTAATACTGACAGCTGGGAGCCAGCTGAGACGCTGTCTAATGAGAGGCAGGGATGAGGAGACATGGGTTGAGCGCCGAAATGGCGTCTCCTCCCATGGTGACAGAGATGCTGCCTAATGAGAGGCAGGGATGAGGAGACATGGGCTGAGCGCCGAGACGGCGTCTCATCCCATGGTGACAGAGCCCCCCTCAAGGTCGGGCTCCTGAACGACCAGGAACATCCTAGCCCCCCCTCCCCCCCCCCCACACACACACACCTAGGGTGGGCGGAAGGGGGGCAGGACCGGAGGGGGAGATGCCAAGGGAAGGACAAAAAAACCCCCAATGGAACAATGTAGGGTAGCAGGGCAGAGAGAGGAAAAAACCCAAATACAATACTTTACAAAACAGGGAATAATTAACCCAGGGCACAGATGGGGAGAAAACTGAGTCAGAACACTGGTTGCACACTACTCAGATAATACCAACAATGTGTGGCCCAGGGCAAGGAAAAAAACCCACCAAAAAGGTAACAGGACAAAAACGCTGAGTACGAGTGATAAATAACACACACAATACACAACGCTAAATGGAACAGGATGAGGTGATCACAGAGCATGGTTGATAAAGAAACCAAAACACATTACTCCATGAAACAAAAGCGGGCTAAGACCAGGACAAGAATAATAGGAATGACGTGCACCGGTAAGTAAAAAAGATAACAAAATGCACGGCGCCATATGCGAAGGAGGACACCTAGGAAAATAACGGTGACAGAGTAACAGGACAACAATAAGGTAAAATGCTGAGTATGGTTAATAAGGAGAGAACGCAATACACAGCACTAAATATACGGGGGGGGGGGGGGTCACCTAGAGGAATAACGGTGACAGGTTCACAGGATAACAATGACAAATTGCTGAGTATGGTTAATAAGGAGAGGACGCAATACACAGCACTAAATATACGGGGGGTCACCTAGAGGAGAAAAGATGACAGGGAAACAGGATAACAATGAGATAAAATGCTGAGTACGGTTAATAAGGGGGAAAACAATACACAGCACTGTAAATATATGTTCACCAAAAGGGCAGAAATTACACTCGAGTGACTTTGATCATAATAAAAGGTAGACAACACCCGAGGAATATGGCAGGCAGGGTCCAAAAATGGCCGGGATAGTACCGGGGTCTCCCCGCCCACTGTCCAGTTTGTGAATCGGGGAGAGAGAAATGTTCGGACGGCTAAGTCCAGACCCAGATCCCAAGAAACCAGTCTGCCGGCAGCCGTGCCAGGCCACCCAGAAGCAGCAAAGTTCGTCGGGGGGTTGGACTAGATTGCTGAACCGGAAGTCTTGCGGGTCGGGCCGTCGACCCGCATCACTCAACCACCAGGACCGTTGAGACGGACGAAGGGTCAAAGCGGGTCCCGGTGGACGAGGCACAGGGGAGAGCCGATGACGAGGGCAACGAGCGTCAGGCCGCTGGGAAACAGCCACCTCCTCACCGGACCTGGACAACGCTGGCGTAGCACCCACATCTGACCCTGATTGGGTCTTAGGTGAACCCACGTCGGACACCGCCGAAGCAGCACCCACGTCGGACCCCGACTGGGTCGGCACCGCACCAGAACTGACCTCCAACGTTGAACCTGGACCCTCCAGCATCACGAGGAATGGCAACTCCTCGCCGGTGACCCTGGAAGAAGGCTCGGGAGAAAAAACAGAACCGGGGTCAGGATCACCGGCAGCGCCAGAACCCGGCGAAACGAGCTCGGATGCAGCGGGCGGCTGCACCCGGCTCATCTCCCCTAGAGACAGGCTAAAGTGCTCAAAGAAATAGAGAGAGAAAAGAAAGGAGAGCACTCGCCTGATCTCGGGTTCCGATGCCATCCAGGACTGCGAAGATCCAGGATCCATCGTCAGAAGGTCGTTGTCAGGCTCCCACTCGGCTGCATCGGGCCCCGCAGCCAGCACGATGGTCAACGCAGCTTGAGGCTCCTCCAGCTCCGGTAACCCCGCCGATGAACCACACAGCGTGAAGCCAGAAGAATCTCGTCCCGCTGGACCGAACCGCTCCTCCGTGGAGACCCGGGGACGCTTAATCGTCGGCGCAGACTCCACGCAGCAGTCAGTCCTCCTCCTCCGTCCACAACGCAGCTGCGGAACCAGAACCACAGGGGCTCTCCTGGTCCCACGACCTTGTCCCGGGGATCGCTCAGCAGAGAGAGACACAGAGGATGCAGGATTAGGAACACAGGTTACAGCAGGTGGGGGGAGTTCAGGGAGCTGCGAACCCTGAACCCCTCCTCCAGGACTGTGACAGAGCAAATCATTAAACTGATGTAAATAAACTATGACTTGCCTGTCTCCTGGAGGTTGGATAATGCCTGCTGCGGTGGACACTGCTTCTTCCTCTCCCCGCCAGGCGATAACGGAGGACCCCCTGGGAAATCGTCTGAGGATCGCTCGCGTAGTCTCCAGAAGAGAGCTCACCAGGCCGGGATTCCAGGCACACACAGCAGTCAGGAAGCACGTCGAGGAGGAGGGGGAAACAGCCGGGGTGAGCCAGCCCGAATGTCCAGGAGTGACAGCGGGGGAACGAGGCTCAGGGAACGAGGCTGTGAAAACTCCACGCTGACGAGATGAAGAGGTGACGGCAGCCCAGAACTGGATCCGGAAGGGGGTCGTGCAGAGGTGACTTGGCGATGTGACGACGGCCTCTCCCAGGGGACGAAGCGAGGGGGGAACCCAGGAATCGCCGCTCCTGAGCAGAGACCGAGGCGAGGAAGGCGTTGAGCTTGGGAAGGCTTCGTTGCCCTGGAGTCCTCTCCATCAATCTCACTGCCGCCGCCACGTGCCAGAAGATGGTGAATGGATGCACAGCGGGAATCGCGTCAGCCGCTCGGTCCCGGACGTAACAGCTGTCAGCTGCGGCTCCATGGGGGGAATCCCGAGTGACATAGTGCAGAACGGGGGAAGCCCTCTGGGTGGCGCGAACTCCCGGGCTGGAATGGCAGCAGGAACGGGGGTCCCGAAGCGGGGGGCAACGTCATCCACTTCGGCGTCCTGCCGGGGTTTCCATCCAACCCGCGGACTCCCGGGCTGGAATGGCAGCAGGAACGGGGTCCCGAAGCGGGGGGCAACGTCATCCACTTCGGCGTCCTGCCGGGGTTTCTATCCAACCCGCGGAGCTTCTCTCGCTGTGTGACCATGGCGTCAATCCTGGCACTGACCTCGAGATGGAACAAAGAACGAGGGTGACAGTCCAGGAGATCCTCAGCACGGCCCGGATGCCAGCGTCTCGAATTGGAGGCGTCGTGCAGGGTGAAGAGCGTCCTGTTGACAGCCCCCGGGATGGACCCCAGCTCGTCGCCCTGGCGTCGGGAGTGACTCCTGGGAAACGGCATGCTAATGGCGCTAACACCCGGACAAGGAAGGTACAGTTCCACAAACTCACGGCCGCCGGCAACTCGTCTGGCTGCGACTTACTGTTACATGTGGCTCTAGGGAGCCACACAATGAGAGCCGAGGGTGAGCCAGTGAGTTGAGATGTTTTATTATAAATGAGAGTTTAGGACAAGGGATAAGGAACATGGGGTAAGGAACACGGTCGTTGTAGACCCAAGGGACAGCTACTCATATACAGGGTTAAACTCACGAGTAGAACGGCACAGGAGTAGAGGGCTGGCACCGGAGAATAGGATACCAAGGCATAATACTCACAGCGGGGAACACTCACAAGGTTACTGCAAGAAGAGTAAGGGCTGACGCCGGACATCAGGGTTTCAGCCTGTAGTGCTTTAAGTCACAGCCCCGAGTGATCGAGGCTGCTCCTTTTTATCCTCATTAGCAGCGCCCCAGCTGATGAGGATTAATTGGCCCCAGCCGTCCCGTAATACTGACAGCTGGGAGCCAGCTGAGACGCTGTCTAATGAGAGGCAGGGATGAGGAGACATGGGTTGAGCGCCGAGACGGCATCTCATCCCATGGTGACACCTTCAGCTCATCTGTATTATTGGGTCTGGTGTATTTCATCTTACTCTTGACAATACACCATAGATTCTCTATGGGATTTAGATCAGGAGAGTTTGCTGGCTAATCAAACACAGTAATACCATGGTCATTAAACCAGGTATTTGTACTTTGGCAGGCAGTGTGGGCAGATGCCAAGTCCTGCTGGAAAATGAAATCAGCATCTCCGTAAAGCTTGTCAGCAGAGGGAAGCATGAAGTGCTCTAAAATTTCCTGTTAGATGGCTGCAATGACATTGGACTTGATTAAACACAGTGGAAAAACACCAGCAGATGGCATGGCTCCACACATCATCAACTGTGGAAACTTCACACTGGACCTCAAGCAACTTGGATTCCATGCCTGTTCACTCTTCCTCCAGACTCTGGGACCTTGGTTTACAAGTGACAGGGCTTAGCATCTGATTTGGGGAGCCATGTCATCTGCTGGTGTTAGTCCACTGTGTTTTATCAAGTCCAAAGTCAATGCAGCTGTCTACCAGGACATTTTAGAGCACTTCATGCTTCCCTCTGCTGACAAGGTTTATGGAGATGCTGATTTCATTTTCCAGCAGGACTTGGCACCTGCCCACACTGTTGCCAAAAGTACCAAAGCCTGGTTTAATGACCATGGTATCACCATATTTTACTGGCCAGCAAACTCTCCTGACCTAAACCCCATACTCAAGGCCACTATCAAAGTAACCTGGGCCTTCAAACTGCAAACTGGATGCGGCACTGCCTGGCTTCAGCCAATATGTGAACTGCAGTACACGGGGGAAAAATATTTTGGACAAATGCTATGGAAGCGTCAAAAATGCCTATATAATAAGGGTTAAGCCCCCCCTGGGGTCCTCAGACCATAATGCTGTTCATCTGATTCCTACTTACAAGTCCTTGCTTAAAAGCAGCAAACCACAGACAAAGACAATCTTCATATGGGACAATGAAGGCATAGAAACTTTGAGAGGTTGTTTTTCTTGTACCGACTGGGGACTCTTCCATAACTTGTCACCATGGGTTGAGATGCCGTCTCGGCGCTCAGCCCATGTTTTCCCTCATCCCTGCTTCCCATTGAGCAGCGTCTCAGCAGGCTCCCAGCTGGCAGCATTACGGACGGCTGGGGCCAATTAGTCCTCATCAGCTGGGGCGCTGCCAATGGGAATAAATAGGAGCAGCCTCGATGACTCGGGGCTGCGACATAAGCACTGCTAGGCTGGAGCCCCTTCGTCTGGTGCCAGCCCCTACCTCATCTTCAGCACAACTCGTAAGTGTTTCCCGTAAGGAGTTTGTGCCTTGGTACCCCCACGTCCGGTGCTAACCCGCTACTTGCCTTACTGTGTCACTTGGGAGTACCATCTTGTAAGAGTGATCTGTGTATTGGAGTCCTTTGCCCAGTGCCAGCTCTCTATTCTTCTGGCTGCTTAACCCGTGAGTGTTACCTGCTGTGAGCCCTCTTGTTGTGTACCCCTACGCCCAGTGCCAACGGACTTCTCTGTCACCGTTCTGCTCATGAGTGTTATTGTGTTGAGTATCTGTGCTTCCCTCATCCCTCACCCTACCTTCAATAAAACATCTCGACTCACTGGCTCGCTCCTGGCTCTTATTGCTCGGCTCCCTAGAGCCGGGTATGACAGTATGTCACAGCCAGAAGAGTTACCGGCGGCCGTGAGTCGCCGTGGAAATGTACCTTTCTGTCCGGGAGTCAGCGCTGCTAGCATGCCGTTTCCCAGGAGTCACTTCCGGCGCCAGGGCGACGAGCTGAGGTCCATCTCGGAGGCTGTCGACGGGACGCTCTTCACCCTGCACGACGCCTCCAACGCGAGACGCTGGCATCCGGGCCGTGCTGAGGAACTCCTGGACTGTCACCCTCATTCTGTGTACCATCTGGAGGACAGCGCCAGGATAGACGCCGCAGGTACACAGCGAGAGAAGCTCCACGGGTTGGGTGGAAATCCCGGCAGGAAGCCGAAGTGGGTGACGTTTCCCCCCGCTTCGGAGTCCCGTTCCTGCCGCCATTCCAGTCCAGGAGTTCGCGCCAACCAGAGGGCTTCCCCCGACCTGCGCCACGTCACTCGGGATTCCCTTCAAGGAGCTGCAGCTGACAGCAGTTATGTCTGGGGTCGAGTGGCTGTCGCGAGCTCTACTGTGTGTCCTGTTACCATCTTTAGGCATGTGGCGGCGGCAATGAGATTGACGGAGAAGACTCTAGGGCTACGAAGCTTTCCCGTGCTCGACGCCTTCCTCGCCTCGATCTCCGATCTGGAGCGGCGAATCCTGGGTTTCCCCCTCGCTTCGTCCCCTGGGAATAGCCGTCATCACATCGCCGAGTCACCTCTGCACGAACCTCGTCCGGATCCAGTTCTGGGCCGTCGCCAGGACCGTTCCTCCCACGCAGCTGTCGCCTCTTCGCCTCGTCAGTGTGGAGTTTTCTCAGCCTTGTTCCCTGAGCCTCATTCCCCTGCTGTCATTCCTGGACATTCGGGCTGGCTCACCCCGGCTGTTTCCCCCTCCTCCTCGACGCGCGTCCTGACTGCTGAGTGTGCCTGGAATCCCGGCCTGGCGAGCTCTCTGCTGGAGACAACGCGAGCGACCCTCAGACGAATTCCCGGGGGGTCCTCCGTTATCGCCGGGCGGGGAGAGGAAGAAGCAGAGTCCACTACAGCAGGCGATACTCAACCTCCAGGAGGCAGGCAAGTCATAGTTTTTTCACATCTGCTTAATGATTTGCTCTGTCACATTCCTGGAGGAGGAGTTCAGGGTTCGCAGCTCCCTGAATTCCTCCCACCTGCTGTTACCTGTATTCCTAATCCCGCATCCTCTGTCTCTCTCTCCGCCGAGCGATCCCCGGTTCCGGGTCAACGTGGTGGGATAAGGAGAGGACCTTTGGTTCCGCAGCTACATTGCGGACGGAGGAGGGGGACTGACTGCTGCGTGGAGTCTGCGCCGACGACTGAGCGTCCCCGGGTCTCCACGGAGGAGCGGTTCGGTCCAGCGGGACGAGATTCTTCTGGCTTCCCGCCGAGTGGATCGTCGGCGGGGTCACCGGAGCTGGAGGAACCTCAAGCTGCGCTGACCATCGTGCTGGCTGCGGGGCCCGACGCGGCTGGATGGGAGCCTGACAACGACCTCCTGACGACGGATCCTGGATCTTCGCAGTCCTAGACGGCGTCAGAACCCGAGATCAGGCGAGTGCTCTCCTTTCTTTTCTCCCCTTTTATCTTTGAGCACTTCAGCCTGTCTCTAGGGGAGACGAGCCGGGTGCAGCCGCCCGCTGCGTCTGAGCTCGTCTCGCCGGGTTCTGGCGCTGCCGGTGATCCTGATCCCGGTTCTGTTTTCTCTTCTGAGCCTTCTTCCAGGGTCACCGGCGAGGAGTTGCTGTTCCTCGTGGTGCTGGAGGGTCCAGGTTCAACGTTGGAGGTCGGTTCTGGTGCAGTGTCCAACGTGGGTTCGCCCGAGACCCGATCGGGGTCCAACGTGGGTTCGCCTAAGGCCCGATCGGGGTCCGACGTGGGTGCTGCCCCAGTGTTGTCCAGGTCCGGTGAGGAGGTGGCCGTTTCCCTGCGGCCTGACGCCCGTCGCCCTCGTCATCGGCTCTCCCCTGAGCCTCTTCCACCGGGATCCGCTCTGACCCTTCGTCCGTCTCAACGGTCCCGGTGGTTGAGTGATGCGGGTCGACGACCCGACCCACAGAACTTTCGGTTCGGTGATCTGGTTCCCCCCACTGGTCTGTGTTTGCCTTTGGGCGGCCTGGTTCGGCTGCCGGTGGACTGGATTCCTGGGATCTGGGTCCGGAGTTCGCCATCCGAACATTTCCCTTCCTCTGGTTCACCAACTGGACAATGGGCGGGGAGATCTCCGGAGCCATCTCGGCCATTTTTGGACTCTGCCTGCTATATTCCTCGAGTGTCACTTTTTCTTTTATCATTGTTAAGGTCACTCGGGTGTAATATTTTGTCCTGTTGGTGGATATGTATTTATAGTGCTGTGTGTTTTCCATTTCTCGTACTCAGCATTTTACTTTTTGTACCATGTTTTTAGCCTCGTCTTTGCATTGTAGAGTTATGTTTTGTTTCCTATCAGACCATACTCTGCAGTTGTCCGTTCGTTCCAGTCACTTTCACTTCTTTAGGTGACTGTGGGTATTTCTATATCCGTAGTGCTGTGGGTTTTCCTTTGCCCGTATTCAGCATTTCCTTTTTCTTTAGGTGACTGTGGGTATTTCTATATCCGTAGTGCTGTGGGTTTTCCTTTGCCCGTACTCAGCATTTCTTTTTTCTTTAGGTGACTGTGGGTATTTCTATATCCGTAGTGTTGTGGGTTTTCCTTTGCCCGCACTCAGCATTTCCTTTTTGTGCCCTGTTTGTTCATTATAGAGTCATGCGCTTTGTTTTCCTTAACACCATGCTCTGTAATTGTCCATTTGTTCCAGTCACCTTCACTTCTCTTGGTGACTGCGTGTGTATGTATATATATTAGCGCTGTGTATTGTGTTTTCCTTTATGAACCATTCTCAGCGTTTTTTTTTTTTGCCCTGTTACCTTTTTGGTGGTTTTTTTTCCCTTGCTCTGGGTCACGCATTGTTGGTACTCGCTGAGTAGTATGTAACCGGCGTTTTGACCCAGTTTTTTCTCCCCATCTGTGCCCTGGTTTTTTTTTTTCTTTTTTTGGTGCGATGTAGAGTACTGTGTTTGGGTTTTTCTTTTGCCCTGTTACCCTACATTGGCCTGTTGGTGTTCCCCTTTGCTTCATCCCGTCCGGCCCTGCCTCCCTTCCTCCCGCCCTAGGTGGGGGGGGGGGGGGCTGGGATGTTTCTGGTCGTTCACGAGCCCGACCTTGAGGGGGAGGCTCTGTCACCATGGGTTGAGATGCCGTCTCGGCGCTCAGCCCATGTTTTCCCTCATCCCTGCTTCCCATTGAGCAGCGTCTCAGCAGGCTCCCAGCTGGCAGCATTACGGACGGCTGGGGCCAATTAGTCCTCATCAGCTGGGGCGCTGCCAATGGGAATAAATAGGAGCAGCCTCGATGACTCGGGGCTGCGACATAAGCACTGCTAGGCTGGAGCCCCTTCGTCTGGTGCCAGCCCCTACCTCATCTTCAGCACAACTCGTAAGTGTTTCCCGTAAGGAGTTTGTGCCTTGGTACCCCCACGTCCGGTGCTAACCCGCTACTTGCCTTACTGTGTCACTTGGGAGTACCATCTTGTAAGAGTGATCTGTGTATTGGAGTCCTTTGCCCAGTGCCAGCTCTCTATTCTTCTGGCTGCTTAACCCGTGAGTGTTACCTGCTGTGAGCCCTCTTGTTGTGTACCCCTACGCCCAGTGCCAACGGACTTCTCTGTCGCCGTTCTGCTCATGAGTGTTATTGTGTTGAGTATCTGTGCTTCCCTCATCCCTCACCCTACCTTCAATAAAACATCTCGACTCACTGGCTCGCTCCTGGCTCTTATTGCTCGGCTCCCTAGAGCCGGGTATGACATAACTTGGAGTTGGAGGAGGCCACAGATACCATAACTGAGTACATAAAATTCTGTAAAGAAAATGTTTTACCTCAGAAAGTAATCACTATGTACCCCAAAAATAAGTCTTATATTTCCAAGGAATTAAAACGGTGCATAGTACAGAAAAAGATTGCTTTTAAGAATGGGGACATGTTAGGTATGAAAAATATACAGAAAAAAATTTAATTACAAACTAAGAACAGCTAGAGATGAGACGAGGAAGAAATTTGAATCTGAATGCCTAGGAAAAAGTTCTAGGAAACTGTGGGACTCCGTTAAAGTAATGACAAAGATGACTCCATCCAAAACCTGCATTAATGTAATGAATGAGGAAGAAAAGGCAAACGAGTTCAATAATTTCTTTTGCAGATTTGAGACTAGAGATTTTTCTCATGAACAAAAAGCTGCTCTGGACGCTATATCAGTATTAGGCTCCGAAAAAATTATAGTTGACCAGCATGTTGTGGAAAGATTTTTCTCACGTATGTGCCCCAGGAAGGCATCTGGACCTGACGGGATCTCTGGGCGCTTACTGAAGTCATGTAGTGAGGAGCTAGCAGAAGCCTGGAGTCCCATCTACCAGAAGTCTTTAGATACGTGTTCTGTCTCAGTAATTTGGAAAAGCTCTATTATAATTCCTGTACCAAAAAAAGCAAGCTGTAAAGAGAATAATGACTATCGTCCTGTTGCACTGACCTCACTGGTAATGAAGAGCCTCGAGAAGATTGTCATTGACATTCTGAAAACTGATTTTGGAGGACTTTTGCATCCTCTGCAGTTTGCTTATAAAAATAATAGAAGTACAGAGGATGCCATTTTAACCTTAACTCATTCTGTGTTTAAACATTTGGAGGAGACAACCTCATATGCACATCTTTTATTGGTTGATTTTAATTCAGCTTTTAACACACTGCAGCCACACCTTTTAATTAAGAGGTTAAATGATTTTAAAGTGCATCCTGTCATTATTAAATGGTACCACTCATTTTTAACTTATCGTAAACAGCAAGTTAGTGTAAATGGAACTTTATCTAAATCCAGAACCCTCAGCACAGGAGCTCCCCAAGGCTGTGTTAGTTCACCATTTTTGTTCACCTTGTACACTGATGAGTGCAGAAGTGTCTATCCAGGCAATCAAATTATTAAATTTTCTGATGACACTGCTATTTTATCACTACTTCAAAAGACTCATGATCTGTCAAGCTATTTTATAGAAATTCAGAGGTTTGTCAGTTGGTGTGATGACAGTCATCTCATTTTGAATACTGATAAAACAAAGGAGATGGTGTTTGACCCTTGGGGAGTTGGTGACCACAGGCCTGTGGTCATCCACAACCACACTATAACACAGGTTAGTTCCTATAAATATTTGGGAGTATTTATTGACAATTCATTAACCTGGAGCACACATATCGATTACCTCTGTAGTAGACTACAACAGCGGCTGCATTTCTTGCGTAGATTAAGAATACATGGTGTTGATAAAAGGATTATGTTAATATTTTACCAGGCTGTGTTGGAGAGCTGTATTAGATACAGCATTACAGCTTGGTTTGGCAACCTCTCTGTGAAACTTAAGAACAGAGTGTTGCGTTTAATTCATACAGCATGGAAAATTATTGGAGTTAAAGAGTATTTTCCCATGCAGATCTTACACGACCAGGCAGCCTGTAGACAAGCTCAAAAAATAATCAGTGACATGAGCCATGTACTAAACAATGAATATGTGCGGCTGCCCTCAGGGAGGAGATACAGAGTCCCCAAGTGCAGGTTCAATAGATACAAGAACTCATTTATCCCAACGTCAGTAAAACTTTTAAACTCAGATAAATAGGTTAGGGACACTGATAACTCCTGTTCTTAATGACTGCTGTTGTAGAGGAGCTTGGAAATGAAGAGGCGATTTGGTTTATAAGCAAAGTTTAATATTCAGCTCTTCTAACAAGTCTCATCTGGTGCAGAGAGTGGCAGAAGGGAAAAGAGGCAGAATGTCTCCAGCTCACTGACTTTATACTGGCACACAACAAAAGACATGCATAATAAAGGCTGACATCCCTCATTATCTTAATCCCCCCATTGTCTTGGCATTTCCTCTCCTCGCCTTAGGGGGTGAGGGTGGCTCCTCCGGTCTCCTCCGCCTCGTCCAGGAATGTCTTTGTTCTTCACTCGGCGGGTGAGAGCCCTTTGTCCTTTCAGAGGTGTGAAGTCCTTTACATATGTAATTACCAAACATTTCCACATGCTTCAACATATGTAGGTTATGGAATATATGGTTAATATAGACCACAGGCCCCCCCAAACAACTAAGAAAGGACAACAGAAAGGTTCACAGTCTAAGATAGTTATTATGACATACTAAGTGTTACATCTGTTGCCACGGAAGAAACTTTCCAACAGCCATGCTCCTAAGAGAGTTCAGTGGTAATGATAACAGCATAGTAAAATCATAAGTCAGTCCTAAACTGTTGTAGTACAATTAGTGAACAATTGTGGAGTGGTTTGTATCAGTCCCTGTGCTGTCTGGGTTTTAATCTTCTCCCAAAACTGCTGTAGGTTGGTTTAGGCGCCCTGCTGGGACCTTCTTGAGAGGAATCTGCAGTGTGGGAAGGAGAGAGGTTATTTGTTCCCTGCCTGGGGGCTGAGTCTTTTCTCTTGGGGGGTCTACCCCGCCGAGGTGCTCTCGCCAACTGTGCAGGCTCGTCTTTCAACAAGAAGGCAGGTTTAAGTCTGTCAATGCTGACTGTTTCTTTTCTGTCCCCAAAATCAAGCACAAAGTGTTTATCACCATGTTCCAGCACTCTGCATGGCCCATCGTATGCTGGGCGAAAGGTAGGTTTTAAAGCTTCATGCTTAACAAAAACGAACTCAGCGTTTTTTAAAGCCTGAGGGACAAAAACCCGTGGGAAGGAGTGATGAGCTGGACCGGGGAGAGAGTTTGGTCCGTTGTTAAAAACCTTGGGACTGGAAGGCGCCCTGGCTCTGGGTTCTCTGGTAAAAATTCACCTGGGAGCCTGAGAGGTTGTGCAAAAACTAATTCTGCGGGAGAGGCGTCTAGATCCTCTTTAGGTGCAGCACGCAACCCCAATAAAACCCAGGGAAGTTTATTTACCCAATTTGTGTCCGTTAGTGAGGCTCTGAGGGCAGCCTTTAAAGACCTGTGAAAACGCTCGCATAACCCATTAGCCTGAGGGTGATAAGCGGTGGTGCGATGAATTGTTGCCCCTAAGCTGTTGGACATGGCTGACCAGAGCTCTGAGACAAATTGAGGCCCCCAATCGGACGTGATGTCCGATGGGACGCCGAAACGTGCCACCCAGTTTGTCAAAAAAACGCGAGTGACTTCCTCCGCTGTGGTTGCCGCTAGAGGGACTGCCTCTGGCCAGCGTGTGGTGCGGTCTATCATTGTTAGCAGGTGTGTGAAACCTTGGGAGGAAGGTAGTGGCCCCACGAGGTCGACATGAACGTGGTCGAACCTTCTAGCAGGGATTGGAAAAGGCTCCAGAGGGGCTTTTGTGTGTCTGTGTATTTTGGCGCGTTGACAAGAAATGCAAGTTTTTGCCCATTCTTTTACTTTTTTGCGCAGGCCAGGCCACACAAACTTTTCGGCGACCATTTTAACCGAGGCGCGCACACCTGGGTGCGCGAGGGAGTGAATTGCGTCGAAAATACGGCGGCGCCATGTAGCTGGTACTAACGGGCGAGGTCGGCCGGTTGAAACATCGCATATTAGGGGGGGCACACCGTCGCGTAAACCCTTTTTCTCCAGCCTTAACCCTGTTGGTCCAGACAGGAGTGCGCGCACGTCCGCGTCACTGCTTTGTTCCTCCGCCATGGCTGCATAATCTATCCCTGCATGGATAGGTGCTGCGTATGTGTCTGCATTAGTGAAGAGTTCTGCTGCTGAGGCAGTATAATCTGTCTCCCCGCGCTCTGGTGGTGTCACAGCGCGAGAGAGACAGTCCGCTACTACGTTAAGTTTGCCTGCCACGTGTCGAATGTCTGTGGTGAACTCTGAAATCGCAGCTAGCTGTCTTTGTTGCCTGCCTGACCATGGTTCTGAAATTTTAGCCATAGCAAAGGTGAGCGGTTTATGGTCTACAAAAGCCGTGAAACTCCGCCCTTCTAACCAGAACTGGAAGTGGCGGATGGATAAATGAAGCGCCAGCAGCTCTCTATCAAAAGTGCTGTATTTACGTTCAGTTTGGTTTAGCGATTTGCTAAAGAATGCTAAAGGTTGCCAGACCCCGCTGACAAGTTGTTCTACAACTGCCCCTATAGCTAGGTCTGAAGCATCTGTGGTTAGTGCGATGCGGGCCAAGGGATCTGGGTGAACTAACAATGTGGCGTTAGCTAGGGCGCTTTTTACTTCCACGTTCGCGCGTTCGCGCTCCGGGGTCCATTCGACCGCGCTGGAAGCTTTCTTTTTTTTGAGCGCGTCATATAGGGGCTGCATGAGCTGAGCTGCGTGGGGGAGGAAGCGGTTGTAAAAATTGACCATCCCTAAAAATTCCTGTAGCGATTTGACCGTTTGTGGCCGTGGAAAACTTTCTATCGCGTGAACTTTGTCTGGAAGTGGAACTGCCCCCTTCGGAGAGACTTTGTGTCCTAAAAAATCAATTTGTGACACGCCGAATTTGCATTTGGCTGGGTTGATTATTAGCCCGTGCTCTTCCAGCCTCTGAAAAACCGTAGTGAGGTGCTGCTCGTGTTCTTCCTCAGACGACCTGGCTACCAGCATGTCGTCAAGGTAGACGAAAACAAAAGGAAGGTTGCGTAGGACCGCGTCCATCATTCGTTGAAAAGTTTGAGCAGCGCCTTTGAGGCCGAAAGGCATTCGCAGGAATTCAAAAAGGCCGAAGGGGGTTATTACCGCTGTTTTAGGAACGTCTTCTGCTCGGACTGGGACTTGGTGATAACCGCGGACTAAGTCTATTTTTGAAAAAATGCGTGCACCCGCTAGATGTAGTGAAAAATCTTGAATGTGAGGAATTGGGTAACGGTCATGCGCTGTAGCGTTGTTTAATCTGCAGTAATCTCCGCACGGTCTCCAAGAACCGTCGGATTTCGGAACCATTTGAAGTGGTGAGGCCCAGGGGCTCTTCGAGCGTCTAACAATGCCCAATTTTTCAAGAGTTGTAAACTCGTCCCGTGCTATGTTGAGCTTGGCCGCGTCTAAGTGGCACGCTTTGGCAAAAACGGGAGGTCCCGTTGTGGTGTCAGCTCCTTGCAGGCGTTGACGAGCCGATGAGCTTCATTGGCCAGTGCGTGGAAGTCTTGGTGGTTGTTGCACTTCATGCTGGCGAGTGTCCCTCTCATGTGTTGCGGCAGCGTGCTGAGGAAAATAAACTGGAAGAGGAAGTTGTCATTGTCCTCTTCTTTGAGCTGTAGCAAATCCTCCATGAGGGCCTTCGGTTTGCACCCTCTGTGGCCGTAGACCGCCAGGATCTTCTCGGCTCTCTCTTCCGCTGATGGGACGTAGTTCGCCACGATGGTTGCTTTGAGCGTCTCGTATTTGTCCCGGGCCGGTGGTCGCCGGATCATGCTCCGCACACACTTCGAAGTGGCGGCGTCGAGTTTGGAGACGATATGATAAAATTTGGTGTCATCAGCCGTGATGCCCGCCAGTGTAAACTGGGCTTCAGCCTGCTGGAACCAAGAGGCGGGGTCTTCTTGCCAGAAGTCTGGCAGCTTGACAGCGACGGCATTCGTGCACACCATCACTGCTGTGCCCGCCGGGTGAGAGTGCCCTGCTTCGGCTCTCACGGCGGTGCTGGTGCTCGGCTGAGCTCTCTCAATCTCTTCTGCCGGGGGGAACAGTTGTCCATCTGTTCCCTCGTCTGCGTGGTTGCTGGCGTCTGCCTGGGTCGCCACGGATGAGTCGATTGCGGGGGAACGCCTCCGGTCCATACTCGCGTCAAGGTCACCAGTGTAGAGGAGCTTGGAAATGAAGAGGCGATTTGGTTTATAAGCAAAGTTTAATATTCAGCTCTTCTAACAAGTCTCATCTGGTGCAGAGAGTGGCAGAAGGGAAAAGAGGCAGAATGTCTCCAGCTCACTGACTTTATACTGGCACACAACAAAAGACATGCATAATAAAGGCTGACATCCCTCATTATCTTAATCCCCCCATTGTCTTGGTATTTCCTCTCCTCGCCTTAGAGGGTGAGGGTGGCTCCTCCGGTCTCCTCCAGTCTCCTCCGCTGCGTCCGGGAACGTCTTTGTTCTTCACTCGGCGGGTGAGAGCCCTTTGTCCTTTCAGAGGTGTGAAGTCCTTTACATATGTCATTACCAAACATTTCCACATGCTCCAACATATGTAGGTTATGGAATATATGGTTAATATAGACCACACTGTTATATATTTATGTATGTATGTACTTATATTATTTATTGGGTTTTATTTCATTCATTATGTACTACATCCATTGTGTAAGTGTGGATTGTGTGGTTGCAGCACGGGTGACAAGCCCAAGACAAATTTCCCCTTGAGGGACAATAAAGTTTATCTTATCTTATCTTATCTTATCTTCATAACACCTAAGCAGTAACCTAGGCTAGGGATGTGATTTTTCCGCTAATTCGCGGAATTCCGCTTTTTTTTTTTTATCTTCCAGGAAGATAAAGTACGTTAAGTACGTTAGCGGCTTGTGGTCCACGAATGCAGTGAAGGTGCGCCCTTTCAGGCAGAACTGGAAGTGGCATATGGCCAGGTGGAGAGCCATTAACTCTCTGTCGAACACGCTGTATTTACGCTCACTGTCGTGCAAAGACCTGCTAAAAAAAAAAGGTGAGCAGCTGCCAAGAACCGGCAACGCATTGTTCCATGACGGCTGCTATTCCCATGTCCGAGGCGTCGGTAGTGAGCGCTATCTGAGCCGCCGGGTCTGGGTGCGCCAGTAGTGCAGCGTTCGCCAGAGCTGTTTTAACCTCAGAGAACGCCTGCTCCCACTCAGGAGTCCAGTCAACTCTGTCCGCCGGTTTCCGTTTCTTGAGTGCGGCGTACAACGGCTGTATGAGCTGGGCTGCGTGGGGGAGGAAACGGTAATAAAAGTTAACCATCCCCAAAAACTCCTGCAACGCCCTGACATTGATGTTGAGGAGAAAAAAATAGCAAAACAAATTAGTTAGATTACTTTTATGATTCCAAACAGTTTGAAATTGACAGTGCACAGTGCACATTGACTCATAACTTTTGAATATTTCTAAGACTTGGCTACATCAGTGATTGTGCAAAATGAACTGCTCAAGACTCAATGGAGATTGAAACTGGTGATCTGAAATGAATGCTGAAATTATAAAAAGTAATGGTATGAATGAATTTTATTTCTATTATGGAATAGATAAAATTAACTGATTTTGATTTGATCAAGTGTTAAAGCATGTGATGGATAATGCTTGTTGGAATATTTTAGGAATGCTATCTTCTTGGAACATAAGTCAATATTATACAGTAATAAGTGGCATTCAGCTGTTTGTTTTATGTCATTTAAGCACAGTTCTGGTACTTAAAAATCATAAAACCCCAGGAGCTTCGGGGGGCTTCGCCACCCTTGCCCCCCCACCGGGGCTCTGCCCCGGACCCCGCTGGGGGTCTACATCCCCCAGACCCCCTGCTGAATTTTCAGATAATTGCCCCAACCACAAATCACATCCCTAATAGGCTGATCACCTTCATGCCATGCCACAGTGATGCAGTATTAATTCATGCAAAGGGAGCCCTGACCAAGTATTGAGTGTGTACATGGAAATACTATTAGTCGGCAAACATTTCTATTTAAAAAATCATTTTTTTTAATTGATCTTATGTAATATTCTAATTTTTTGAGAACGATTTTTGGGTTTTCATGAGCTGCAAGCCATAACCATCAAGATCATAATCAAAAGAAATAAATACTTGAAATATATCACTCTGTCTGTAATGAATCACATGGGGTGTATTTATGGAAAAGAGGAGATGGAATTAATAAGTGTTCACTTCTTCCTTCTCCCTTTCGAACACCGTATGCTGTTACTTTATTGCATTTGTCATTTGTTTTGTTTTTGTTATACTTTTTTGTTCGAAATAAAGTATCTATCTAATCTATATAAAATATGAGTTTCATTTTATGAATTAAATTACTTAAATAAATCAACCTTTCAATGACATTCTAATTTAGTGAGATGCACCTGTACTTATCAAGCATCATATGACAAATTTGAACATAAATCCAACATTTCACTGCTGGGACTTAGAAATGCCTGTAGCTGCAGAGACACGTGCTAGTGCAGAAAACTGTGTAGAAACAATGATTGCTTACCTTTGTGCAAATATTTTCTGGTCATTCACCTGGAAGATTTGAAGTGGCTGGACCCATCCATTGGCGAATTGAACATGAGCCTCTAATGATTTATAGTGCTTAAATTGCTCATGGGTGTATGACAGGAGTCACCAACTAAAATTAGAAGAGGTCTGATAACTTGGTCCTCCTCCTCAGCCACCACACCAAATGAGGTGTGGGAATCTTTAGGCATCTCATGATTTGATTATGATTCAGAACTTCAATTTAATTCTAAAATCATTCTTAGTGAATTTTGATGCATTTTTTTTCTGTTCAGGATTTTCCCTCCCACTGTGTGACAGATTGGTCCTTTTAAAGCAAAGTATTTGGAATGATCTATAAATTTACTTCCAACATCTTTTATTAAAACGGAAGAGAAATTTGACACATGGACAAATTTATCTCAAAATGTGCTTTAAAAAACTGAGAGCCTATCCCAGCATCTTTGGGCGAGAGGCAGGGTACACCCTGGACAGATCGCCAGTGCATCGCAGGGCCAACACAGAGAGACAGACAACCATTCACTCTCACAGTCATACCTAAGGACAATTTAGAATCCCCAGTTTGATACCAGTTAACCTAACTTGCATATTTTTTGGCATGTGGGAGGAAACTGGAGAAATCCCGGAGTAAACCCACGCAGACACGGGAAGAACATGCAAACTCCACACAGATCACTGTTGGTCAGGGGCTGGGATCGAACCCAGGATCCCCCGGCCAAGGGTGAGTTGCTGTGCTGCTGCAGTGCTAACCACTCTGCCACCGCACTGCCCTATACTATTTATTCCTTTTTAAAATTTTACACAGTAACATTGCATATGGAACTTACCATTTGAAGTATTGTACAACTAAGGCTTGAATATTGGGCCAGTTGGGGTCCCACCCAGACATCCTTTGTTTAGACTTTTTAGTGGTGTTATCCTCCTCTCTTTCTTCTGCCTGAACACTTCCCTCTCCTTGGCTCCTCTCTTCTGTCTCATCTTGCCCTCTCTGAGCTCTGTCTAATTCAGGTTCTCTCTCTGTCTATGGTGGTATACAAACAGGTTAGAACATATCTAGTGTCATGTTTTGTCCTACAGGATTTTTTTGTCATGGTTTACATAAATGACAAAAATATGTGTATTTTTTGTATTTTTATTCTAGTGTTTCTTTTCTTTTCCATTGAGAGAGTAGGGAAGGGGAAAAAACATTCATAATAGTAATGTATTCAAGCATACTTAAATTATATGATCAGGTGGGTAGAGTAACCAAAAATTCTACTCATGTAAAAGCAGTGCTTTGAAATTAATAATTAAAAGTTGGCAACCAAAAGTTTCTAAGCGAGTTAAGGGTACAAAGAGCACCCACTTAAAAACTTATGACTTCAGTCTTGAAGGTTTGAGATTTTTCTCAAAAATTTATAACAGTTTTCTTATAGTTTTCTACTTTTCTCTGTAAATCTAAAGTTGAAACCATGTTCCTCAAATTTGTAATTTCCTCTTGTAAAATTGACTTTTCTTGTACATTTGAAACTTTATTATAAATTTGTGCATTATTTTATGACTAATTTTTGTCTGTTTTTTAAAATCAAATTATTGGGGGTTTTTTTAGATAAATTTGAAACAGATTGTGGTATTTTTTTTTACTTTTTACTTATAACAATTTACATTTTTGACCAAAATTTTGCAGTCAGAACAGAACAATAATTTAACTCTGATTACAAAGAAAAAATATTAATAAAATTGTATTTAATGAAATAAATTAAATGACCAAGGATGCTGTTATTTCTGTTATAATATTTCTTTATATTTATAGTTTTGTTTTGGTTTTTTTTTTTAAATCTCCTTACCACCCAGACAGCAGGAAAAACCTCCCTTATTTTGAAATCAGATGTTGGCACATTTAGTTTGTCTGAAGGCTGCTAACAGATTAAAGTCATTGACTTCGTGAATTTTGGTCATCTTAGCCTGCCAGGTACATAATGGGGAACTGTAGCGGACTCTAAAGACATAATTCACCACAATATGTGTTCATGTACAGAATGATCTCTTTAGGCAGTTATAGTTGTGCGCTCAGGCTTTCTCATCAGGCACCTCTCTAGGCAGCCGCTGAAGGACCTCAGTTTAGAGCTAGCGTTTTTAGCTGTTGCTTTTTGTCACTGCCGCTGGAGAATAAAAATGGCACGCCTGCTCGTGCGAGAAAAGAGAGAAATTGCCAGTTTCTTCATTCCTGCAATTCCTACAGAACATTACTTAATATTGTAGTGGCTGGTGAAATATATCCTCAGCAATTCATCAGTCCCTTGCCTTTCCCTTCATTTGAAGCCGGCAGCATATGAATTCTAACCACATTTTTTTTTTTTTTCACCCCACTTATATCACGGACACACAGATCGTCCTAAATGTCTCCTGAGCCGGTGGATGGAGCCACTGTCTATAGCAGGATACGATACAGCAGAGAACAGCTGCTAGCATTCAACCGCCACCCGGTCCCATTGGAAAAACTCGACATACCGAGAGAACTGAGGCGAAAACGCCGCGGCTGCCGGGCTGGAGTAAGGCGGAGGACAAAAAATATAAGGTACAGACCCTCCCTTCCATCTGTTGTCATGGGAAATGTACGGTCGATACTGGGAAAGTTAGATGAGCTAGCGGCTATCTCCCGTTATGATAGCACATACCGGGAGTGCTCTCTCCTTTTGTTTACTGAGACGTGGCTAACTGAACTAGCAGCAGATGCTAACATTGAGCTGGAGGGTTTTCACATGATACGAGCTGACCGAACACCAGACAGTGGCAAAACTAGGGGCGGTGGAGTGATAATGTATGTTAACAACAACTGGTGCAGACCTGGACATATCACTGTTAAACAACGACACTGCAGCAAAGACATTGAGTTGCTAGCTGTTAGCATGAGGCCTACATATCTCCCGAGAGAACACTCACACGTGATCTGCATTGTTGTTTATGCAAATCCGACGGCGAACGCTGGGACAGCACGTGACGTCATCCATTCAGTAACCAGCAGGCTGCAGACAGAACACCCAGATGCTCTTCTCCTCATCTCAGGCGATTTCAACCATGTTTCACTGTCTCCCATTCTACCCACGTTCACCCAGTATGTCACATGCCACACTAGAGACAATAAAACACTGGATTTATTCTACGCAAACACTAAGGAGGCGTACACCTCATCACAACTCCCCCCACTCGGGAGATCGGATCACAACTTGGTTCATCTCCGGCCGGTGTACAAACCCCTAGTGCACAGACAACCTCCGGCCATGCACACTGTGGAGTTATGGTCTGAGGAGACAATGGACACCCTAAAGGGCTGTTTTGAAGCCACCGCCTGGAAGCAGCTCTGCGATCCACATGGTGAGGACATCGATGGCCTCATTCACACCTTCACGGGCTACCTCAGCTTCTGTGTGGACAAATCCGTTCCCACCAAGACCATACGGCGTCACTCAAACAACAAACCCTGGATCAACCCTGAGATAAAAACACTTCTGAGAGAGAAGAAGAGGATCTTCAGGTCAGGGAACAGGGAGATGCTGAAGTCCGTACAGAGGGAGCTGAGGAGAAAGATCAGAGAAGGCAAGGACAGCTTCAGGAAGAAGATGGAGGACAAGCTGCAACAGAGCGACATCAGCGGGGTCTGGAGAAACCTCAAAACCATCTCGGGGCTCCAGAATACCTCCCCCCAGGCCACAGGGGGCAGGGAGTGGGCGAACAACCTGAATCTGTTTTTCAATAGATTTGACCAACCGCCCTCCCCCCTGACTGCACAACAACCACTGCTGCCTCTAAAGAAATCAAGTCCTGCTGCCCACTCCCCACTCCACCAACACCCCCCCACTCCCAACACACAGCCCCCCATCCTGACCCTGACCAGGACCCAGGTGAGGACGGAGCTGAGGAAGATCAAGGCGAGGAAGGCGCCGGGACCGGACGGCATCAGCGCAAAGCTCCTCAAGTCCTGTGCAGACCAGCTGTGTGGGATTGTGACGTATATCTTCAACATGAGCCTGAAACTGGGGAGGGTACCACAGCTGTGGAAAACATCTTGTGTGGTACCTGTACCAAAAACTTCCCACCCCAAAGACCTGAACAGCTACAGACCGGTGGCCTTGACGTCCCACTTGATGAAGACCCTGGAGAGACTGCTCCTTGCTCACCTCCGCCCCCTGGTGGAACCAGCGATGGATCCACTCCAGTTCGCCTACCAGCATGGCATTGGGGTGGAGGATGCGGTGATCTTCCTCCTTCACCGTTCTCTGTCCCACCTGGAGAAGCCCGGGAATATGGTGAGGATCATGTTCTTTGACTTCTCCAGTGCTTTCAACACCATCCAACCGATGATCCTGAAGGACAAGCTGCTGCGCGCAGGGGTGGACCAGCACCTGTCATCATGGATCCTGGACTACCTCACGAACCGGCCTCAGTTTGTGAGAACCCGGGACTGTGTGTCCGACACGATCATCAGTAGCACGGGGGCCCCCCAGGGAACGGTGCTGGCTCCCTTCCTGTTCACTCTTTATACTGCGGACTTCTCACACAACACAACACACTGCCATCTACAGAAGTTCTCTGATGACTCTGCGATCGTTGGCCTCATCTCCAATGGAGATGAAGCTGAGTACAGAGGGCTTATCCAGGACTTCGTGGACTGGTGCCATCGGAACTGCCTCCAGATCAACGCGAGGAAAACTAAGGAGCTGGTGGTGGACTGCCGCAGGCATGGGCAGCCCCTCACAGTACCAGTAAATATACAGGGAACAGACATCGAGATGGTGACATCCTATAAGTACCTGGGTATTCATCTGAACAATAAACTAGACTGGTCACACAATACTGATGCACTCTACAAGAAGGGACAGCGCAGGCTGTTCCTGCTGAGGAGACTCAGGTCTTTTGGTGTACAAGGGGCGCTGCTGAAGTCATTCTATGACACGGTGGTGGCATCAGCCATCACTTTTGGAGTGGTCTGCTGGGGCAGTGGCATTACTGCAGCCGATAGGAAGAGACTGAACAAACTGATTAAGAAAGCTAGCTCTGTCCTGGGGCAGCGCCTTGATCCGATGGAGGAGATAGGAGAGAGAAGGACGGTGGCTAAACTGTCATCTCTGCTGGAGTCCGAGTTCCACCCTATGCAGGACATACTGAATGCACTGAGGAGCTCATTTAGCAGCAGACTACATCATCCCAGGTGCACAACCGAGAGGTTTCGTAGGTCCTTCCTACCAACGGCTGTCAGACTGTACAACCTAAGCAGGGCTGCTCGCAGAGATAGCAAAAAGACGTAACAAACTAATAGTTTTTTGAATGCAAAAGATGCAATAGACTTACACAATGGTCCCCTCCGGCATACAACTAGGAACATACCGGTCGCTATGGAGGGTGAGAATATGTATGGGCACATAATCATACCATGTAGGATAACTAAGTAGACGGTTATGCTGTTTCATTCCATCTAGCAACAATGCTCTGCACTGTGTGTGTTTATATATTTGCATATTTATTCCATCTAGCTACAATGCTCAGCACTGGGTGTGTTTATATATTTATATATCTACATATTATTCCATCTAGCTACATTGCTCCGCACTGTGTGTGTTTATATACTTGCATATTTATTCCACCTAGCTGCAATGCTCCGTACTGTGGGTGTTTATATATTTACATATTTATTCCATCTAGCTACAATGCTCTGCACTGTGTGTTCATATATTCATATATTTATTCCATCCAGCTACAATGCTCTGCACTGTGTGTCTGTGTGTGTGTGTATATATATATATTTTATAGTAATACGTACATATGTTTATTAGCTGCTCTTGCTTGCTTGTTTTTTTTCTTGCCTTCTGATTGTTGCTCTGAGTGTTGCTATCCCTGTGCTGTTGCAATCCTGGAATTTCCCCGTTGTGGGACTAATAAAGGCTTATCTTATCTTATCTTATCTTATCTTATCTCTTAGCTAAGCGACTCTTCCATTATTGCCCCCGTTTCCAGCGGGTTAAAACCATGATAAACACCAGTGCTTACATACCTCTTATGATTTTTTTTCCCACTTTTAAAGTACTTTAAAAAACTCATGTTTCTGTCAGACAGTCATGCTTAGTGACTGGAAAACTCATGTGAGCGGGGCGCTTCTAAACTCCGCGCGGATGACGGCCAAGTGCATTGTTTGTGTGCGCGCTTGCGAAAAGTCATTGCTTCATATGTTTTTCTTAATAAATTCATATCGCCTTGGGGTGGCGGTAAAATTTCTGGAGCGGCAGGCCACCACGGAGTAATGTTACCAGAGGAAACTCTGCACTCACCCCACAAAAAAAGGTAGGCAAACATCTGCAGCATGACTCCAGGCAGTTAGTCGAGATCAGTGGTCCATTTTTTGCACTCAGATGGATCAATCTCGTTTATTTCTTTAATTTTTTGGAGGTAGCACTCCTTTGCTTCCTTATTCAGCTTCTCTGAATAACAAATTTTAATTTTCTGTTTGCTGTGTTCCATCGAACGGATGTCTGTTCGCGTTAGCAGTTGCCGTACAGGTAAACAAAGAAGCCAGACCTTGAAAATGGTGATGACAGCCCAGAATGCAGTGCGGCATGTCAGTGCCCATTCACTATACCATCACCTGTGACCACAGCATTGTAAGTGTGGTTCTAACATAAATCCTAGCTGCAGACCACTTTTTCTCTCTTTCCTTTTACTTTCCATGGCCCTCATGCTATTGGAACTACACTTTCTGAGGACCTTTAATTTGGGTGCACACGTTTTATAAACCGGTTACTACTAATTTATTACACTTTGACAAAGTTAACTTCTTTTTTTAACAGTTTATGTCTGAAAAAAGGTGCAAATATTTTTGAGGATCTATATTCTGTTACAACATTGCAGTGACTAAATCAATCAATGCCCTACATAGAAAAAAAATGTGATATCTGTCATGTTTCTGAGCTGTGTTCAGACTCTTTGTGATTTTGAGTATTTTCTGTCTGTTGTTATTTTTCCTGTCAGTTAAGTTGATTGGTTCTTTCAGAGCCTCCTTCCTCATTGCTCAGTCACTCACCTTTCACCCACAGTCTGCTCCCTAGTTCTCAGCTGTGGGTGATTGTCTAATTAGGTCACTTTCCCCTGCTCAGGTGATCACATCTGTAATGAATTGTGTTGATCGTGCTGCTGCCTATTTGAGGAAGGCTGCACCATTGTCTGGTGTAGCCTCCTACTGTGAAGTTACTCTCAAGCTGTTCTCCTATCATGTAAGTGTTTTCATCTTGCACTGCATGGACTTCAGGTTACCTGCAGGTTGGGCTGGCGATTACTCTCGCTGTAGTTGAGCTATTTTTGCTTCCTGTTCCTTCGAGTTTGTCGTGTTTGCCCCTTTCAGGGCATAAATGAGGCGCCAGATGCCAACAGAAAGCTTGCTTGTTTATTTGCAGAAAGAACAAAATAAAGAGCCACATGGGGCAAAACACACACACTAAACTAGAACACAAAATAAAGAACACTAACATCAATGCAAGAGCGTAGCAAGGGCGGAACCTGACACTATAGAATAAACACTTACGAATGATGAAGTGAGGACGAACCAAACACAGAAGGAAGACTGGAGCCGTGGAAAGGGACTCCAGTCCTGGTAGACATAGGTCGCAGCAAGGAGTGGGCCTCAGCTGCTCCCTTAAATACTGATAACAAAAAGCAATGAACCAAACAGGAGAGGAGGAACTGTAATGACAAATCATGATCAGCTGTGACAGTGCCGGCTAGACTTTGACAGCCAGAAGTTCGGCCACGGCACTGTCACAGTAAAAGCCCTGAGAAACCCAATAATAACTGAGCAGAAATGATGGAGAAAAAGGGAGAATACTGAGTGGCCTGGGTGCGGAAAACTCAGCGCTCAGATCACCACAGTACCTCCTGTTCAAAGGACGAATTCCAGGCATCCAAAGTAATATCCAAAGAGCCCCCCCCCCCACAACCAGAAGGCTAACAAGACCGACCTCGGGTGGGCGGAGGGGGAACCAGGCTAGGAGGGAGAAAAACCAGAACGAAAACAGGCACAGAATGTCTAACAGCAAAATACAGAAAAAAACCCCACAAAGATCAAATGATAACAAAGTCTCAAGTACGAAATAGCACGGCTAATACTCGCCTTACAACATGAATAATGAAACAGAATGTCCAAAACCAGATAAACAAGTGAAAACAAAAATACATGTACACTTTAGAAAATGCTCAAGTGCAGCAGAATATGAGAACACAAAAATATATAAGTACACTGCAACTCGATCCCAGGGCAAGAGAAAAAAACAACAACAACATTTTAGCAATATACGAGAGAGGGAAAAAAAAAACCACCACGAAAACACAAGTACGGGGGATACCAGCAGGTAGAGAGGGGAAAAAAAGGCAGTTCGGGTGGCCTACTGGCATCCCGACTCCACATCAGGAAAAAAGGGAAAAAAAACAGTTTGGGTGGCTTGCCCAGGCCCCAGAACCGGGGAAACAGTACCTCAGGCGGCCAACCCAGGTCGCCCAACCAGCGAAGGAGTCCATCAGGCGGCCGACTCAGGACGCAGAACCGGCGGAACAGTCCTTCAGGCGGCCGACCCGTGTCCTTAGACCACCAGGACCAGAGGGGGGAGCTCGCAGGCGGCTACCCTACCGAGAGGCACAATGAGGGGAAGCCGAACTGAATGAAAGGGACCCCAGCGACGTCCAGTGGTGGAGAATGGGGGGGAAACACGGAACCAGTCCAGTGTCAGGCGGAAGGGGATCTGCAGCTCCCTCACCAACCTCGAACCGGGCCAGCGCAGCATCCTCGATGGACCAGGACCGGGCCGGCGCAGCACCCTCGGTGGACCCTGACCGGGCCAGCGCAGCACCTGGGATGACCTCCAAACACGAACCCGGAGCCTCGACGGACACAACCGGAGCTGACTCATCTGTGGTGACCCTGGGAGAAGGCTCAGACAAAGAGGGAGAACAGGGGTCAGGGCCACCGGCAGCGGCAGAGCCCAGCAAGATGAGCTCCGATGCAGTGGCCGGCTGCACCCGGCTCTTCTCCCCAAGAAACAGGCAAGAATGCGCCAAGGCAGAAAGTAAGAAGACAAAATAGAACACTTGCCTGATCTTGAGCTCTACCACCATCCAGGACTCCGACGATCCAGGCTCGATGATCTGCAGGTCCATTTCCGGTTCCCACTCAACTACGATGGCCTCCGCAGCCGGCATGATGGTTTCCACAGTCCGATAGCCCCCTGGTGCTGAAACCCACACCGATGGCCCACTCAGTGTGGTGGCAGGGGACCGCTTGCCTGCTGGAACTGACTGCTGCTCCACGGAGACCCGGGGACGCTTTATCGTCGGTGCAGGCTCCAAACGACAGTCTCTTCCTCTGCCCATGGCGCAGCTGCGGAGCTGGAACCAGGCTCTCCAGGGCAGCAGGCTCCTCCTCCATTCGACAGTCTACTCCTAGCACCAGGGGACGCTCGGAGAGAAGGGGAGGAAACACAGAGGTAGCAGGTTCAATTTCAATAGCTGCAGCAGGTGGTGGGAGCTCAGAGGACTGTGAACCCTGAGCTCCACCCCCAGGAATTAGACAAGGTAATTCATCAGACAGAGATTTAAAATGAAAAACACTTGCCTGCTTTCCTGGGGAACGATGGTGACTGCTGCAGCAGGCTTGATTCTTCCTCTTTCCGTAGGTATGGTGACGGAGGACCCCCCGGAAGACAAGGAGGAGTTGCCCCAACAGGATTGGTGATGGGCGGAGCCAGACAAGGAACCCTAGGTCTCACAGCAGCTGAAGTGAGCACCAAAGAGGAGGGAGGAGCAGCCGAGGCAGTCCGGGGACATGGAACTGACGGAACAGTAGGACAAGATGACCTGCAGGCTGGGGCTGCTGTCTTTACCTTTCGTCGTAGCATGGGGGAAACAGCTGGCTGGGAGGCAGAGTCTCTTTGGTGGCCCGAGACAGGATCCGGACGGGAACCTTGCGGAGGAACGGTGACGGGTGAAGCCAGATGAGGACTCGCTGGGCTCACCGCAGCTGAAAGGCACGCAGAGGAGGAGGGAGGAGCAGCCGGGGCAGTCCGGGGAAATGGAGCTGACGGAACAGCAGGACAAGATGACCCAGAGGCTGGGGCTGCTGTCTTTTGGAGAAATAAGGCGAAAACAATGTAGGTGTTGTGCTGGTGTAAGGCGGCGGGCAAGGAATATAAGGTACAGACCCGCCCTCCCATCCGTTGTTATGGGGAATGTACGATCGATATTAGGAAAGGTAGATGAGCTAGCGGCTATCTCCCGCTATGATAGCATATACCGGGAGTGCTGCCTTATGTTATTCACTGAGTCGTGGCTAAATGAACTAGCAGCGGATGCTAACATTGAACTGGAGGGTTTCCACGCGATATGGGCAGACCGAACACCAGACAGTGGCAAGGCAAGGGGCGGTGGAGTGATGATGTATGTTAATAACAACTGGTGCAGACGCTCTAAAGGACTGTTTTGAAACCACTGCCTGGGAGCAGCTCTGCGATCCACATGGTGAGGACATCGATGGCCTCACTCACACCATCACGGACTACATCAACTTCTGTGTGGACAACACCGTACCCACCAAGACCGTACGGTGTTGCTCGAACAACAAACCCTGGATCAACCCTGAGATAAAAACACTTCTGAGAGAGAAGAAGAGGATCTTCAGGTCGGGGAACAGGGAGATGCTGAAATCCGTACAGAGGGAGCTGAGGAGGAAGATCAGAGAAGGCAAGGACAGCTTCAGGAAGAAAATGGAGGACAAGCTGCAACAGAGCGACATTGGTGGGGTCTGGAGAAACCTTAAAACCATCTCTGGGCTCCAGAATACCTCCCCCCCAGGCCACGGGGGGCAGGGAGTGGGCGAACAATCTGAACCTGTTTTTCAATAGGTTTGACCAACCGCCCTCCCCTGCAACTGCACAACAACCACTGCTGCCTCTAAAGACATCGAGTCCTGCTGCCCACACCTCACTCCACCATCACCCCCCCACTCCCAACACACAGCCCCCCAACATGACCCTCACTAAGACCCAGGTGAGGATGGAGCTGAGGAAGATCAAGGCGAGGAAGGCGTCGGGACCGGATGGAATCAGCGCAAAGCTCCTCAAGTCCTGTGCAGACCAGCTGTATGGGATTGTGGAGCACATCTTCAACCTGAGCCTGAAGCTGGGGAGGGTACCACAGTTGTGGAAAACTTCTTGTGTGGTACCTGTACCAAAGACTTCCCACCCCAAAGATCTGAACAGCTACAGACCAGTGGTCCTGACGTCCCACATGATGAAGACCCTGGAGAATCAGAATCAGAATCAGAATCAGAATAAACTTTATTGCCAAGCATGCAAAAAAACACACGAGGAACTTGACTTGACATTGGTGCGCATGCGCGCGACACAACGACACGGCAGCCATAATAGGCGCCTCATCAAACAGAGATAGATAAGAAAGGGAGGGGAGGGGAGGGAACAACACAAGGGGGGAGGAGAGAAAAAAAAAACTTTGTTATCAGAATACAGCTTATAAATATTTAAGCAGATTATGATTACAATGAAAAAAAATCTCTCAATAGCACAGAGCAACAATCAACCACAAAAAACCAAAAGACCAAAAGTCAGAGAGAATCAGTGAATGGATGGGTGTAATTCAGTATTATGAATCAGTGTGTTCGTGTATGTTGAATGCAGGTGGGTGTTTATCAGTTACTGGAGGCAGCAAAATCTCTCCCAGCCGAGATGTTATGTCTTAGTGTCTGAAACTCGGAAGCATGTCCTTGAGGCATGGCAGATGGAAATTTCCTGAGCCAGTCACATGTCAATGAGAGTTCAGATGCAGTCCCAGTATGTTTATGAAAGAGAAGCACAATCTTCTGTTTTGTCTTAATCCAGGAGGAAAATAGACAACAGGGCATCAAATTCAAGGTCTGATAGACACAGATCACTCAGAGCATAGAATTTAACATCTTCAGCAATCCTGTGTTCATAATTTCCATACATAGGCTTTAAATCCATTCCTTGGAGGCACCAAAGACGACTCCAGATGTTTCCCTTCTAGAACATGGGTAAACATGTCCGGTAGAGTCCATCCCTCTACAGTGCATGCAGATGGTAATTTCCATGTTATCATTGCCGATAGTTAGTGCACTCCCCCGTCTAGTCGAATTGTTGAGAAGCAGCTATGCCGGGACTGCTTTTAATTAGCTCTTCCAGTTAATTTTTTGATACACCAGGAAAAACTCCAGAGCCAATCAGCAGAAAATCCTGTGATCCTAGCCAAACCAGGTAGATGTTTCCACATCCTCAGTCGAATCATGCAGACACATGCATTCCAATCCATGGGTCTCTCCATAGGGGCTCCCCCTGGCCCGAATTTATATAAAATGTTGTTAATTTTATTAAAGCCGCTCACCAAATCCATTTTTTTTTCGTTTGGTTCAAGATTCAGCCAGAAGACAGCGATGCAGACAAGACAGCAAGCTGGGATTCTCAGTTAGGGAGGGAAGGAGGGTAGAGGGAGCAAAGAAAAAGGCGTCTGTTCTCTCTGAAGGGCAGAAGCAAGAGCTTCTCTTGGAGGTGAGCAAGGAGAGACTGCTCCTTGCTCACCTCCGCCCCCTGGTGGGACCAGCGATGGATCCACTCCAGTTTGCCTACCAGCATGGCATTGGGGTGGAGGATGCGGTGATCTTCCTCCTTCACCGTTCTCTGTTCCACCTGGAGAAGCCCGGGAATACGGTGAGGATCATGTTCTTTGACTTCTCCAGTGCTTTCAACACCATCCAACCGATGATCCTGAAGGACAAGCTGCTGTGCGCAGGGGTGGACCAGCACCTGTCATCATGGATCCTGGACTACCTCACAAACTGGCCACAGTTTGTGAGAACCTGGGACTGTGTGTCCGACATGATCATCGGCAGCACGGAGGCTCCCCAGGGAACGGCTTTGGCTCCCTTCCTGTTCACCCTTTATACTGCAGACTTCTCACACAACACAACACACTGCCATCTACAGAAGTTCTCTGACAACTCTGCGATCGTTGGCCTCATCTCCAACGGAGATGAAGCTGAGTACAGAGGGCTTATCCAGGACTTTGTGGACTGGTGCCATCGGAACTGCCTCCAGATCAACGCGAGGAAAACTAAGGAGCTGGTGGTGGTCTGCCGCAGGCAAGGACAACCCCTCACAGCACCAGTAAATATACAGGGAACCGACATCGAGATGGTGACATCCTACAAGTACCTGGGTGTTCATCTGAACAATAAACTAGACTGGTCACACAATACTGACGCACTCTACAAGAAGGGACAGCGCAGGCTGTTCCTACTGAGGAGACTCAGGTCTTTTGGTGTACAAGGGGCGCTGCTGAAGTCATTCTACGACACGGTGGTGGCATCAGCCATCACTTTTGGAGTGGTCTGCTGGGGCAGTGGCGTTACAGCAGCCGATAGGAAGAGACTGAACAAACTGATCAAGAAAGCTAGCTCTGTCCTGGGGCAACGCCTTAACCCAGTGGAGGAGATGGGAGAGAGAAAGATGGTGGCTAAACTGTCATCTCTGCTGGAGTCCGAGTTCCACCCTATGCAGGACATACTGAATGCACTGAGGAGCTCATTTAGCAGCAGACTACATCATCCTAGGTGCACAACCGAGAAGTTTCGCAGGTCCTTCCTACCTACGGCTGTCAGACTGTACAACCTAAGCAGGGCTGCTCGCAGAGATAGCAAAAAGACGTGACAACCTAATAGTATTGAATGCAAAAGACACAATAGACTTACACAATGGTCCCCTCCGGTATACAACTAGGAAAATACCGGTCGCTATGGAGGGCGACAATATGTATGGGTGCATAATCATTCCATGTAGGATAACTAAGTAGACGGTTATGCTGTTTCATTCCATCGAGCTACAATGCTCTGCACTGTGTGTGTTTATATATTTATATATTTATTCCATCTAGCGACAATGCTCCACACTGTGTGTGTTTATATATTTATATATTTATTCTATCTATATTTATTCTATCTAGCTACAATGCTCCGCACTGTGTGTCTATATATTTATATATTTATATGTACATATGTATACTCGCTGCTCTTGTTTTTTCTTGTCTTCTGATTGTTACTCTGAGTGTTGCTATCTCTGTGCTGTTGCAATCCCGGAATTTCCCCATTGTGGGACTAATAAAGGCTTATCTTATCTTTACCTTTCGTCGTTGCGCGGGGGAAACAGCTGGCTGGGAGGCAGAGTTCTTCTGGTGACCCGGGACAGGATCCGGACGGGAACCTGGCGGAGGACCAGCCCAATCAGGAGGCTTCCCTCTCGTTGGAACAACCGTGTCCTGGGGAGGAGATGGAGGCTTCTTGGCTGGATTCTCCATTGGTTCCCAGTTCCTCTGACGTAGAACTGTCAAGTCCCTCAACCTCTCCCTGCCCTCTGGATACGAGGTCAGGTGATAGCGCTTTAACGCCTTTTGCATGAGGTCCAGGTACCAGTGTGCGGTGTCTGAGGGGGTGAACAGACGGGCATTTGACAGGAGGTCATCAACCTCCATGAGATACTCAATACAATACGCCATCTCTCCAAATAATACTGGCACCCGGAAAAGGGAAAAAAAAAAAACTCAAGCCCGAAAACAAACTTACTGTGGCTGGCACCTCGCTTGGCTGCAACCTACTGTCATGTTTGCCCCTTTCAGGGCATAAATGAGGAGCCAGATGCCAACAGAGAGTTTGCTTGTTTATTTGCAGAAAGAACATAATAAAGAGCCACGTGGGGCAAAACACACACACTAAACTAGAACACAAAATAAAGAACACTAACATCAATGCAAGAGCGCAGCGAGGGCGGAACCTGACGCTATAGAATAAACACTTACGAATGATGAAGTGAGGACGAACCAAACACAGAAGGAAGACTGGAGCCGGGGATAGAGACTCCAGTCCTGGTAGATGTAGGTCGCAGCGAGGAGTGAGCCTCAGCTGCTCCTTTAAATACTGATAACAAAAAGCAATGAACCAAACAGGGGAGGAGGAACCGTAATAACAAATCATGATCAGCTGTGACAGTGCTGGCTAGACTTTGACAGCCGGAAGTTTGGCCGCGGCGCTGTCACAGTAAAAGCCCTGAGAAACCCAATAATAACTGAGCAGAAATGATGGAGAAAAAGGGAGAATACTGAGTGGCCTGGGTGCGGAAAACTCAGCGCTCGGATCACCACACTGTTTTTTCCCCTAGGTTAGCTGGTGATTACACTCGCCTTAGGTGTAACTATTCCTCGCCAACTTGTATGCCATTTTCCATAAGTGTGTGTATGTCTTTATTTTCATGTAATAAATGTTGCAAGCTCACAGCCGGCGTTTGATGCCTTTCTCTCTCTGCCCCGAAGGGGCAATCATGACAATATCCTTGAAAATACACTGGAATTTTCTTTAGTCTGCAGATGTTTATAATAAATTTTCCATCCATCCATCCATCTTCTTCCGCTTAATCCTTTTCGGGTCGTGGGGGGGCTGGAGCCTATCCCAGCATCTTTGGGCGAGAGGCAGGGTACACCCTGGACAGATCGCCAGTCCATCGCAGGGCCAACACAGAGAGACAGACAACCATTCACTCTCACAGTCATACCTAAGGACAATTTAGAATCCCGTTTGATGCCAATTAACCTAACTTCCTGTGGAACAAAACCTTTAGTGACATGTCTGAACTTTCACAAATCCACTGTGTACAAGTGGATTTGTGACTTTCATTTCTGTTGTAGTGGTGTTCTCTGGCCACAGCAGTCTGTAAATAATACAGTATTACAGTGCAGAAAGTTAGGTTTGATTAGATTGCATATTTTGTATCTGTTACGACCCGAGCCCTGGGTTCTGTCCGCGCTCGGGCTACGCACAGCTCCCTGCTGGCCTTGACAGCTGTGGGTTGTATTCTGGCCTCACCGGGCTCTTATTGTGAAGGCGCTCGGTGGGGCTTCCGCCTGTCAAGGTTGGTCAGCTGTCTGTCATTACTGTTCGTTAGTGTTCGCCTTTATAAGGCGGGCACTGACAGCAGTTAGATCGCAGGAGTATCGTCAGACATTGTTAGATATCGTCTAAACCTTGTTAGACCTTCATGTCAGGTTCGTGTTCTTTCATGTCATGTCATAGTTTAGCTCGTAGTGGCTGGGGTTAGCCCTACGAGCTCTTGTATCGCTTAATGTGTGTTTTTGCCCTGAGCGGCTCATAGCCTTGTGTCTTGTCTTGTTTTATTAATAAATTACCATCATTGCAAAACTCACCAGTGGACTCTTGGCGTCTTATGGTGATCCGCGAGGGTCACCGCATGACAGTATACTCCTGCCAGACGTCTAAACGGAGACGCCACTCCGAGATGCCTTTTTCACCGTGAGTTTTGCCATTGTGTGGAGTTTTCTCCTGTAGTTGGACTTGGTAGGGAGATGCCCGACAGTGAGGGTGACTATTGCCCGGAGTGGCTGGAGGAGATTGACGGCTATCTGGCGGAAGCTGCCCGTCTCATGCCCACTGACGCGGCCGATCATTACCTATGCCTCGCACAGCAGGCTGTGCACCGTTACCATCTCACCTATATTCCGGTAGGAGAAAAGAGGTTATCATGGATTTTCGCACAACGCACATTGAGGGAGAAGGCGCTCCTGGGAACCCCTCCACCTCCCGCGAGGATAGCGTCCCTGGCGAGAGTGGAGATTCGTCGGCTGGAGGGAAAGCCCGGCAGGGGACCTGTGGATCGGACTCCAGTGCCTGCCGCCTGCCCAGTCCCAGCGTCATGTGTTCCCGGGCTCTTCGCCACTCCATCGGCCAGCAGGCCCCATAGCCATGCTCCTACCAAGCCCCAACGACATTCCCATCCAGATCCAGCTCCGGGTCGTCGGAGGGACCCAGCCTCCGTGTTGGCCGCATCATTTACGTCAAGACAGAAGGGAATCCCCAAAGTCGCTGCCCGTGGGTCATCTGTTCCAGCTGCGCTGTCAGCTCCTCGTGCCTGCGTCGCCCCGACTGCCAAGTCCTCCTCGGTGACGTTACCCCCCGCGGCTGGGAATGCTGTGAGTCGTGCTTTGGCGAAGCCTGTCAGCAAGCCACCTCGAGCGGCTCCTCCTCGTGGCCCCGTGGAGCCTGCCGTTTTCTCCCGGAGGGATGAAAGGAGAACTCCACCTGCTGCAGCAGGCACCACCTTCTCTCCAGGAGACAGGCAAGTGCAAATTGTTCCTTTCCATCATGTTTATGATCAGCCTTGTCTGACTCCTGGGGCCGGAGTTTGGGGTCCGCAGCCCCCCGAGCTTCCGCCACCTGCTGTAACTATTATTCCTAAACCTGCTGCCTCTGTGTCCCCCCCTGTTGAGAAGTCCGCGATGCCAGGCCAACGTCGTCGAATGAAGAGGGGGCCTGCAGTGCTGGAAATCCTGGATACAGCCCTGCAGCCACATCGTGGACGGAGGAGAAGAGCGGACTGCGGCCCGGAGCCTGAGCCGACAATGAAGCGTCCCCGGGTCTCCTCGCCGGAGCGGTCCGAGCCAGTGGGTCAAGAGTCCTCTGCCCCCACGCCATACAGGTCATCGGCATGGACAGCAGTGCGGGAGGAACCTCAGGCTACAGACGACATCTTGCCAGCTGCAGAGCCCGACGCAGCTGAGTTGGAGCCTGCTGATGAGAGTCGCCGCCCTGAACCTGGATCATCGAAGTCCTGGGTGGCAACAGAACCCGAGTGCAGGCAAGTGCTCCCTCTTGTGTCTCTGTCCCCTGTTTTGGAGCATTTTTGCCTGCCTCTCGGGGAGGCGAGTGAAGAGCAGCCATCTGCTGCGCCCGAGCTCGTCTCGCTGGGTTCTGTTGGTACCGGTGATTCTGATCCCGGTTTTCTTCTTGTTTGTGAGCCTCGTTGCAGTGTCGCCGGCATGGAACCAGTCGGAGTCACTGGGTTGGAGGTCCCAGGTTCGGGGGTGGAGATCGTCAGCGGAGCTGCACCGACCCAGTCGGGGTCCGTCGTGGAGGTTGCCGCGGCCCAATCGGGGTCTGACGTGGGTGCACCAGAGGCCCAATTGGGGTCCACCGCAGGTGTGGTTCTGGCCCAATCGGGGTCCAATGTGGGTGCGCCAGAGGCTCAATTGCGGTCCACCGCAGGTGCGGTTCTGGCCCAATCGGGGCCCGACGTGGGTGCAGCTGGGACCCAATCGGGGTCCAGCGGAGGTGCAGCACCGGTGTGGTCCGCGGACGGGGGAGGAGCTGCAGACCTTTCACCGTCGGACGGATTACGGGCTCATCCTTGCCTTCTTTCCCCTTTACTGAGTCACCGCCCCTGTGCATCATCGCCGGGGGCCGTGGGGGTTCCTGTTCGCTCGCCCCGGCTCTCCCAAGTTTTGTCCTCGTCAGGGAGGCCGCCACGGGCTGTTTTTCCCCGGGACTGGTGGCTGAGGGACACGGGTCGGCCGCCTGAGGAACTGCTTCGCTGGTTCGGCGCCCCGGGTCGGCCACCCGACGTGTTGTGTGTTTCGTTGGGCGACCTGACTCGGCCGCCAGAGGAGCAGACGTGCTGGGCGTTGGACTGTGGTGAGCCGCCTGGTCATGTTCCGCCTCCCATGACCACCCGCCGGCCGTTGGACGCGGGGAGACCACCAGAACTGTTCCTATGGCGTCTGGTCTCCGCCCCAGTGATTGTTCTGTTGTTTTTTTTTCCCCCTTGCTATCCTGTGCGCTTTGTGTTATGGCCATTTGGGTGTCTGCGGGTATTTGTTATGTCTTGCAGTTGCCCTAGTTTGTTTTGTGTGTAGTTAGGTATGAGCCAGTAATTGCTCTGTTTTTTTGTATTTGGTTATTTGAAAATTCACATGAGAATTCACACAGGTGGGAAGCCATTTTCTTGTGTAACATGTGGGCCAAGATTTAATTTTCTCTTGCTGTCCTGTGTTTTCTGTAACTGTTATTTGGGGATCCTTGGCAATTTGAGGTAAGATAAGATAAGCCTTTATTAGTCCCACAATGGGGAAATTCCAGGATTGCAACAGCACAGGGATAGCAACACTCAGAGCAACAATCAGAAGGCAAGAGAAAAAAACAAGAGCAGCAAGTATACATATGTACATATAAATATAAATATATATATGTATATATAGACACACAGTGCGGCACATTGTAGCTAGATGGGATAGATATATAAATATATAATCACAGTGCAAAGCATTGTAGCTGGATGGAATAAATATACAGTGATCCCTCGCTACTTCGCGCCTCACCTTTCACGCCCTCAGTGCATCGTGGATTTTTCAAAAATATTCATCAAAAATTCAAAATTGAGAAAAAAGTTGCCCGGGCGCTAGCAGAAGGCAGGGAGACTACACGGAGAGCCGGCACAACTCAAAATCCACCTCTCTGATTCGCTGGCCAGCATCCTCCCCCCTAAGAGATTTTGTTCTCGTGTTGGCTCGGCTCGGGAATCTCGCAAGCTGATTGGCCGAGACATCGCTGCTGCCTTTATGCCTCCTCCTGCTGCCTCTACGCCTTCCCGTCGAGAGAGAGAGTGAGAGAATGAACGTACGTATTATTTATATTATTTATACATTATTTTATGTATATTATTTATATTATTAATATTTTATTTACATGTTTCAAACTATTCTTTAATGTTCTAATGATAACATATGCATTTATAGGGTTAATATACACTTATTGATATTATACATACACAAAAAAAATGTATGTAAAAAATGGGGGGGGTGACGCTACTTCGCTGTTTTTCACTTTTCGCGGTCGGTTCTGGACCCCATTAACCGCGATAAGTGAGGGATCACTGTATGAGTATATAAACACAGTGCGGAGCATTGTAGCTAGATGGAATAAATATGTACATATATAAACACACAGTGCGGAGCATTGTAGCTAGATGGAATAATATGTAGATATATAAACACAGTGCGGAGCATTGTAGCTAGATGGAATAGATATATGAATATATAAACACAGTGCGGAGCATTGTAGCTAGATGGAATAAATATGTAGATATATAAACACACACAGTGTGGAGCATTGTTGCTAGATGGAGTAAATATATAAATATATATATAAACACAGTGCGGAGCATTGTAGCTAGATGGAATAAATATGTAAATATATAAACACACACAGTGCGGAGCATTGTAGCTAGATGGAATGAAACAGCACAACTGTCTACTTAGTTATCCTACATGGTATGATTATGTACCCATACATATTCTCACCCTCCATAGCGACCGGTATTTTCCTAGTTGTATGCTGGAGGGGACCATTGTGTAAGTCTATTGCGTCTTTTGCATTCAAAACTATTAGGTTGTCACATCTTTTTTCTGTCTCTGCGAGCAGCCCTGCTTAGGTTGTACAGTCTGACAGCCGTAGGTAGGAAGGACCTGCGAAACCTCTCGGTTGTGCACCTAGGATGATGTAGTCTGCTGCTAAATGAGCTCCTCAGTGCATTCAGTATGTCCTGCATAGGGTGGAACTCGGACTCCAGCAGAGATGACAGTTTAGCCACCATCCTTCTCTCTCCCATCTCCTCCACTGGGTTAAGGCGTTGCCCCAGGACAGAGCTAGCTTTCTTGATCAGTTTGTTCAATTTGTGTTATGTCCTACTGTTGCCTTATTTTCCTCCATGTGTCGTCGTCGGCCTCCGTCGGTCTATGATGACCATGGAAGAGAATCCTAAATGTCTACTCTGCTGGAACAGCACCGCCTGTGGCTGAACAGGCCGATGCGCACCGGTGTTCTACCTTCCAGCGTTGGGCGTTGGTAGGATTCAAGCCTGGGCAGGAAGATATGGAGGACAAGATGTTACCCATGCAGCATGTCCCCCCTCTCCACGTCACTGATGAATCCAAAGGAACAGCAGGGCTGCTATAGTTTGGCACCAGCGCCGTCGCAGGAGCTGCCAGAACGATGTTGAGCACAACAGAGAACTGCCTTAGGGGCTCCGACTCCGGATTTTTCCTCAGGGTTGAGTCCCGAAGCCTTTCCCGTGACTGGGTGTGCTGCAAGGCAGCGGAGGTTTGAAATCAGGGTTTACCTTCCCCTAGATGGGCTACCTTCCCAGGTTGACGAGCCACCATCTACCCGAAGCATCTGGTTTTAAGGTGCCAGAGATCCGCCCTCGCCCCTTCTCCTATTAGTAAAAGCAGTTCCGCCGGGCTTAGAGACTAAACCACAGGGGCAGGCTAGGAGTTGGACTTAGTTGTCAGAGGCTTTTCGAGACGCACGCCGTAAGGAGCATTTTATGAGCACTGGGAGCTTAACCCCAGTGCCGCTCCTGGCTATGACAAACTTGGAACCGCCTCCATGTGTATCTTTTTTGATTTGAATATTTGGTATTTTGTCATTGTCCTGTATTTAGTTTTTCTGACCCAGTAATTCTGTTTTTTGTTTTCTCCATGCTATCCTGTGCATTTTTTTTGTGATCGTTAGGTGAACATTTGATTTAATCTGAGTAGTTGGTATTCTTGTCATTGTCCTGTATTTAGTTGTTCTTGCCGGGTTTTGATTGTTTCTGGGTTTGGTCTCTCTCCCTCCGCACCTACCCCCAGCCACCCACCCTGGGGGGTGGGGGGCAGGGTGGTCCGTGGGCGTTCTGAGCCCACCCTTGGAGGGAGGGTACTGTTACGACCCGAGCGCTGGGTTCTGTCCGCGCTCGGGCTACGCATAGCTCGCTGCCGGCCTTGACAGCTGTGGGTTGTATTCTGGCCTCACCGGGCTCTTATTGTGTTGGCGCTCGGTGGGGCTTCCGCCTGTCAAGGTTGGTCAGCTGTCTGTCATTACTGCTCGTTAGTGTTCGCCTTTATAAGGCGGGCACTGACAGCAGTTAGATCGCAGGAGTATCGTCAGACATCGTCAGATATCGTCTAAACCTTGTTAGACCTTCATGTCAGGTTCGTGTTCTTTTTGGTCTTGTCATAGTTTAGCTCGTAGTGGCTGGGGTTAGCCCTACGAGCCCTTGTATCACTTAATGTGTGTTTTTGCCCTGAGCAGCTCATAGCTTTGTGTCTTGTCTTGTTTTATTAATAATAATAATAATAATAATAAGTTTATTTATAGAGCACCTTTCACAGACAGAGTCACAAAGTGCTTAACATGGTAAAAAACAAAATAAAAACACAGGCACATAAAACAGTAAAACAAAGTAGACAGTAAAAGCACATAAAAATACAATCAGCACATAGTTAAAAAGCCAGGCTAAAAAGGTGGGTCTTTAGTTGCTTCTTAAAAACACCAATGGAAGGTGCAGATCTAAGTTCAAAAGGCAAGGAGTTCCACAGTCAGGGAGCAACAGCAGCAAAGGCTCTATCGCCTTTGGTTTTGAGCCTAGTACTAGGAACTACCAATAGATTCTGATGAGAAGACCTGAGAGACCTGCTGGGCTGGTGTAGAGAGAGCAGGTCACTAATATAAAAAGGTGCCTCTTCATGAATAGCTTTGTAAGTAAGAACAAGAACTTTAAAATCAATTCTATAATTTACAGGAAGCCAATGCAAGGAGGCCAAAACAGGAGTGATATGACAGAATCTACTGGACCTAGTTAGTAATCTTGCAGCAGCGTTCTGGACTAACTGTAGGCGGTGTAAAGAGGATTCGGTTGTTTTATTAATAAATTACCATCATTGCAAACTCACCAGTGGACTCTTGGCGTCTTATGGTGATCCGCGAGGGTCACCGAATGACAGTATCCAGTATGTAAAAGTATATCAGGATACAACTGTAACAGATAATTACCCACAAGTCACGTTATATACACTCAAGAATTTGTAGGTCATGAAAAAGCCATAATATTCAAGGTTCATTATGTAAGTGATTTAACTTAAGCCTAATTGTTAACATACCTGAGACATCTGCGCAATGGGACTGCCCTTTTATGATACCTGAAAATTTAGGGAAAACATGTTTATTTTTGGAAATTTCAAAGTGCATATGTTATCATTCCAACATTTCTTTATAATATTGTTATTAACTTAAATTGGTTGGAAAAATCTCACAATCAAAATCTCAGAAATTTCCATCAGAACTTGACATCATCATTTGACAGAAAGCCAGATGCTCCACTGGTCAGACCAGTTTTATAAACAGGTTTATATTGCTGCGAAGGAACCCTTACCTTACTCTCTGTGGAGATTAAAGAGCTTCTCTTTCAAAAAAAGCACTTGCATGGTCAGTATGGACCTAAGCAAAGCTCTTCTGAACTCTCTGCTGGACTGGTTTCATGTGTACCACCTATTGGTAGTCTTTGGTCTTGTTGCAGCAATCTATAAATTAACACTTGCGCTCATCAAAAGAAGGAATATCATTCAAAACATCAGAGACTTTCCAGGACCACCGAAACACTGGCTGTTTGGACATGCGTTTGAGGTAAGAGGCAAAGTTTGAATCAGCTGTAACATTGTTGCTTGCTTTTTCTCAAGTATGCATGATGAGTTCACATAATTAATAGCATCATGATCTATTAAAGATTCCTCTACTAATCATGTCATTTTAGTGGCATCATAAGATCTTTGTGTGTAACATTGTGTAACACTGATTAGTAGTGTTGGGGCAAGTTACTAAAAAATAGTAACTAGTTACAGTTATTAGTTACTTCTGTTCAAAAGTAACTGAGTTACTTTTGAGCTACTGCATGAATAAAGTAACTAGTTACTTGGAAAAGTAACTTTCACGTTACTTTTAAATGCATACTTAAATCATCTTGCACACATAGCAAGATAATTTAATTAATGGATCACATTAGGGGCTTAATAATGTCAGGCTGAAAACAGACAGTGCTTTTAGAACATGTTCAGTCTGCTTTATCCTGCCTTGGGAGCTTTTAGTGTGGGAAGAAAATCAACACAAAATTGCCAGTAATTTCCTCATTTTGGAGTGAGAAATAGGATTTGTGGAGTGAGAGAGAGGGAAAAAGAGTGAATTGGCAACACTGTATAAAGCTATCAGTTCCTTACCTTTAATATTATGGATTTAATCTGATGTGCAGTGATCCAAAGAAAATGTCCATTATCCACAGTCCAAATGTCTGCTGTGACAGAGACATGATCCAGTCCTTTTGGAAATCAGATCCACTTTTGAATAAGCTTTATCCAAGTAGCAAGTAAATGTGTTCTAACTTCAGTGGATAACAGCTGTCTGATGGAAAATGACTGTTATCAGATCTTTATTCTGTAACAACATATCTGGCAATCAGTCAGTTTAATTCTTGCTGAGTCACCAACAGTCCAGATCCATACCTGTGCTCAAAATCCAGCTGCTGTTCAGAGAGCATAAATCCACTAACATGATATTAGCTTAGCATAGCATAACACTAGCTTTGCAGGACCTTGTTGCTGTTCTTAGGCGCTTCTGGAGATTGCAGTCAGTCTCAAATGCATTTAACTTACAAACCCACCAATATTCTTTTATCTTTAACCACAACAAAGAAAAAATAATCTGTCTGTTTTCACAAAAACAAAGTAGCTTCATCTTTTCCCAGAAAGAGCAAGCTCCATTTGTGGCTGCAGCAGTGAAGACGCTCTTTGGCTGATGGCTCGTTAGCTAGGTAGGGTCAGTTTGTATTTATTTGTGGTAAAATATCTATCTATATTAACCTCTTGCACTCCGTTGTACCGCGGGCGGGCAAGTCTCTGCATCCCAGAGCGCACGAGGGCGCTCTCGTGTGCTCTAGGACGCACGAGGGTGCTCTAGGACGCACGAGGGCACTGCCTCTTCCACTACAGACACAGCCACGAACAGATTAGATATGATTGACCTCTCATTCGACTAATAAGAGCCTTGAATTGGGTTTCTAAAACCTTGAAGAACCAATGACTGAAAACCTAGCAAGAAGGACCCGCCTACCAATGCTGTGAATGCAGCGAGCCAATTGAAGCACAGAAGTTTGCGAGCTTTTTTGTGTAAGGCTGGGTGAAGAGAAACTGACTGCAGCAGCAGATGAAAAAAAGGACCCGCAGGAAGAACCCCACAGACCCAGCAGCACGGAGACCATCCACAAGTGCAACCTGTGTGACGGACTGCCATTCGCGCATCGGCATGTTCGGCCACAGGCGGTGCTTTTTTTGTTTTTGTCCCAGGAGAGTAGACGTTAGGATTGTCTTCCATGGTCATCATAGACCGACGGAGGCCGACAACGAAGGCTGAGTGACACACACGCGTTCGCCAGTCTATTTTTAATTACTACTGTAATTTGTTTTGAAAAATCGTTCCCCAAAAACCGCAATCATGGAAGCGCAAAATCGCCATAATGGAATTATGTTTTGATCAGGTCGCGAGACCAGCGTTGCGTTCGTCTGACAATGAGGAAGAAGTTCGCCAGCTCCGCTTCTGCTGTGAAGAGGTAAGTGTTCTAAGCTAAATTATTCTTTATCCCTGAAAATTGTAATCAAAATGACTTTTGACCGATCAGTAAATTACAGCTGTGCGTCATCGCTGCATGACGGACCATGGCGCAACAGGCAATGTCCGTCCTCTGTAGCGAGGGGGGCGGACAACCCCCCCCACACACACACACACAGCCCTGAGTGTCACCTTTCATTAGAGCCCAAGATGAAGCTTCTATATTGAATCATTCAAAAGTTACAGACATTTTTCCAAACTGTGCCATTTGGCACAATTTGGCACAGTTCAAAAACGCCTGGGAACAACCTGAGAAAAAAGCTGTGTAATGTATTCATTTGTTACAAAATTTGGACTTCAGCTGGATAACACTTGGTTCTACATTTCTGTTGCATTTTCCAGCCCAGATCTGAAGCTGTGTGTTATTTGCAAGCATTTGTATCCGAAAAAACACCCAGGCCAAATTTATTTTCTTCAAGTTCACTATGTTTAGATGACTGTAACTCAGTGGCCGGAGCACTTAGAGAGATTATGACTGTTTTGCCAAAAAATTCTAAGTGTTTTCTTTTAAATGAGACCAACCCCATGAAGATGCTGCAAAGGGTTGAAGAACAGCTTTCGATTTACTTTGGGCATGTTATTTTTGGGCGTTTTTAGGGAAATTGACCGGCGTGCAAGAGGTTAATAAAACGAGTAACGCGAGTAATGCATCTGATTAAATTTCAGTAACTGTAGCACATTACTGAATGTTAAAACAGTAATTTCGTTACACAGCACGTTACTGCAAAAGTAGTGGCGTTACAGTAAAGTATTACTTTGTGTTACAAAGTAACGCGTTACTCCCAGCACTGGTGATTAGTAATTACCATGTTGTAGGGTCTAGTTTGTCTTCTTTTCTTTTTGTTGTTATACACTTCTGTGCCAGTAGGTGGTGGTATAACCGGGTTTAGGTTATATAACAAGCACAGGTGTAATGGATGGTGTTGATTAGGGCAGAGGTCACACGGTTTTTACCACACTTGCAGGCACAGTGTCATGGGCGGCGAGAGCATGCCCCCTCCTTCCCGTTCATCTCTCCTCAGCTCACCATCACACCTGAGGGAGAGGACACACCTGTGCCCTCTCATCAGCCAGCGTACTTAAGGAAGCATCCTTCAGTAATTCAACACTGGCTCATCTGGGTATACTGCTGCTACAGACAGCAAGTCACGTTACACTGGTAAAAGAAATTATTAACCTGTGTGCTTTATTCCCCTGTGCAGGTTGCTGCCATCATGTGGGTGTGTCACTGGGGGCTGCCCGCGCTCTCCCGCCACTTCATCCTTCATGACGGAAACCTCCACCCGGTCAGGCTCCACCAGCTGTCCCCTACCCTGCTGGTTCATCTTTTCCCCACTGGAGTCCTGCCGGCGCTCCCTCAGAGCCCATGTAAGTGGTAATTTGGCTCACCCATTTTCCCTTATTCCACTCCTCTGCTCACAGCTCTCGTTCTCTCTCCACCCACAGGCTCTTTCCTCTGGCGAGTGACTGTTCTGTAGCAGTGCGGATTTTGCTATTTAATAAAAATATTCAAACCTGTGTACAGTTTGATTGTCTCTTTGTTGCTGCACCTCGCTTGTGGACTGTATTATTTAATCAGTCATGACAGAACGAGCCAGGCTTAACCTCGGCTCAGCAGGTGTAACAGGGGGACAATCTGCTCTGGATCGCTTAGAGGCGATTGAACAACAGGTGTCCGTGGTGAACCAGCAGCTGCAAACTATTATGCAGCAATTGGACACCATCACGCGTCATTTGGCCGGGACGGCTCCTCCGACTCCTCCTCAGGCTGCTCCTATTGTTCAACCTCCAGTTCGCTGTACCACCTCCGTTCCCACACCTGTCCTGTTTGGGGGGGAGGTGGGGAAATGTAAGGAGTTTTTACACCAGGTGTGGATGTATTTGGAGCAGGTCGGGGGGGAGTACCTGATGGATGTCGCTAACATTCAATTTTTCACCTTATTGTTGTGGGACCGAGCCCTCAGATGGGCTCGGGTCACATCAGACAGCCCGGAGGGCCATAGTTACACATTTGATCAATTTGTGGCCGCTTTTTGTCATGCGTTTGACTACACCGAGAGTCAGGGGAACATAATGAGCCGCTGATGACTCTCCACCAGGGGGCTCGGTCTGTGGCCGAGTTCTCTGTGGAGTTTCGGGTCGAAGCGGTAGACTCGGGGTGGAACGAGGTTGCGTTACGCAGTGCGTTCCTCCATGGGTTAAATGCCCATCTCCGCGACAACCTGGCGGTTAATGCCATTCCCGATACACTCGATGGTCTCATTGATCAGGCTGTGGGGTTGGACAACCGCTATTGTGAGCACGTGAAGGAGTGACAGGCCTCCTCTCGCTCGTCCACCGAGCAAGTGCCCGCTGCGGGGACTGACACTGGGGGGACCGGTCCTCCTCCCGAGCTGATGGACCTCAGTCGGTTTCAATTAACCGACGTTGAGCGTCGGCGAAGGAGGAGGACTGGCGCATGCATGTACTGTGGTTCACTGAAGCACAGTCAGGATAAGTGCCCCAGCGGCCAAAAAGACGCGGCCCGTCAGTAACCATGGGGGGTCTGGCAGGTGGGACCAAGTTGACTCCCCCCTGCAATTTCTCTATTCCGGCCCTCGTGCAATTGCCAGGGGTCGAGAGGAGGGTCTTGGTGTTAGGTGATTCAGGGGCAGAGGGCAATTTTGTGTCGGCCCAGCTCGTCCGGGACCTGGGTATTCCCACTCTTAAATTGCCCCATCATCAACGTGTTACCACCATATCCAGCCATGACGTTGCGGTTATCGCCGAATGCACAAGGCCGGTCGCCATCCCCTTGTCCGGGAATCATCGGAAGGAACTCACGTTCCTAGTTCTTAACTAGACTCTATGGCATCCCTGTGGACATCGTGTCTGACAGGGGCCCGCAGTTTACATCACAGGTCTGGAGGGCCTTCTGCCACACCCTGGGGATGACGATGAGCCTCTCCTCTGGAAACTACCCCCAGAGCAACGGGCAGGCAAAGCGCGCCAATCAGTCCTTGGAGGCCGCTCTGCGATGGGTGGCAGCCGAGCACCCTTCCTCGTGGAGCTCACACCTGACCTGGGTGACCCATACTCTATGGACTCAGCTATTTCCACGGCAACAGGGCTTAACTCCTTTTGAATTAGGTTACACGCCTCCGCCTCTACCCATGACTGAGAGGAAGGTCGTGGTTCCCTCTGTGGGGACTCATGCTCGCCGCTGTAGGCACATCTGGAGATCCACACGCGCAGCCCTCACCCACTCTGTTGAGCGCAACCGGGCCATGGCGGATAAGCGACGGGTGCTCGCTCTCAAGTACACTGTGGGGCAGCAGGTCTGGTTGGCGGCGCGGGATTGTCAATGACGCCTTGGTTCGGCTTAGACTCCCATCAGCCCTGCGGGTGAACCCGACCTTTCATGTCTCTCACATCAAGCCCCTCTTCGTCAGTCCTCTCTGCCCCCCCCCCCCAAAGCCACCTCCTCCTCCCCGGATCATCGACGGCCACCCCGCCCACATGGTCCACCGAATCCTGGATGTTCGCCGTCGGGGCCGGGGTCTCCAGTATTTGGTTGATTGGGAGGGCTACGGCCCGGAGGAACGGTCCTGGGTTTCCTCATCCTAAATCCTGGACAAAGAGATGCTCCGGTCCTACCATCAAACCCATCCCAACAAACCTTGTGGACCGCCAGGAGGCGCTCCCAGAAGGAGGGGCCCTGTCATGGGCGGCGAGAGCGTGCCCCCTCCTTCCCGTTCATCTCTCCTCAGCTCACCATCACACCTGAGGGAGAAGACACACCTGCGCCCTCTCATCAGCCAGCGTACTTAAGGAAGCATCCTTCAGTGATTCAACACTGGCTCGTCTGGGTATACTGCCACTAAAGACAGCAAGTCATGTTACACTGGTAAAAGAAATTATTAACCTGTGTGCTTTATTTCCCTGTGCAGGTTGCTGCCATCATGTGGGTGTGTCACTGGGGGCTGCGCGTGCTCTCCTGCCACTTCATCTTTCACAAAAGTAACCTCAACCCAGTCAGGCTCCACCAGCTATCCCCTACCCTGCTGGTTCGTCTATTCCCTGCTGGAGTCCTGCCAGTGCTCCCTCAGAGCCCACGTAAGTGGTAATTTGGCTCACCTATTTTCCCTTATTCCATTCCTCTGCTCACAGCTCTCGTTCTCTCTCCGCAGGCTCTTTCCTCTGGCGAGTGACTGTTCTGTAGCAGTGCGGATTTTGCTATTTAATAAAAATATTCAAACCTGTGTACAGTTTGATTGTCTCTTTGTTGCTGCACCTCACATGTGGGCTGAATTATCTACTGAGTCATGACACAAATTGTTTTTTATCGGAAATTTTAGTGTTTCGAGTCCTGTTTAATCTCTCTTTGTAACGATTTTTTTCATGAACCTTTTTTCTTTAATAAAGTCTAAATTATGTAGAATAAATGAAAGAATTACTCAAACAAATCATGTGGACAGCTTGACTTCTTTAGATGTGTGTAAAACCATCTCTCCATCTCATCACTGTGACTAAGTAATGGCAGGATAGTCACTACACATGTAATAGCAGCTTACATTAAAAATATTACTCAAGGGAAAATATTGGCTGCATTGTATCACAAACCTAAGTAGCAGTTATCTCAGCAAAAAGTGGCACACAGTCTGAAAACATAATGGTTTCTGTTGTAATTTATTTTTTAGATGAAACAAGATTTGGACAGGATGGTAAAATGGGGAGAGCAGTACCAGTATACCATGTCTCTGTGGTTTGGTCCCTTCATTCATGTCATCAACATTCAGCATCCAGATTATATTAAAACCATGCTGACATCATCAGGTGAGAAGCCATTTATTTACTGTACACATTGCAGAAGTTTACTGAAAAAGATCAGTAGAATATTTTTTATGGTTGTTATAATAAATAAATAGTGAAGATTAGTTAGTTAGATATTACACAAAGTGCTCTCACACACACCACACCAGAAACACACAAGCTCACGCACACACATGCACACATACACACAAGTTGCACACACATACACACACAAAAGTTCTAGTCTCTGTTTCTTGCTTCCATATATGGGCATGGAGTTGCGTGGACTAAAAAACAGGATGCCATAAAGGACTAAAGAGGCGACATCTGCTGAAAGGACCATAAAGAGGAGACATCTGGAGCTATTTTGGATGCTGAGAATACAGGTTTGGACCAGTGCGGACAATGGGCATGTATTGTTGGAGAGTTGCTGGGAACGCCCATCAACTCAGAAGCTATATGTAGGAGGGGATTCCTTTGTTCAGGGTCTTAACCAGTTTGAGCTGCTGAGACCCATGGCCGTGTTTGACTTCCTGCGTGATTCAATAAAAGTTAAGCTGAGAAATAGTATTTCTTCTGTGATCAATTCAACTGACATGGTTTAGTGACCCAGTGACGAAACACAGACTCAAGAATAGATTCAATTAGGTTTATTGGCATGTAAGTGTGTGAGTGCATGTGTATAAGTGTGGGCAGGAACTGCAGGAGACAGAGCAGGACACCGTACAGCCTGGCAACCCTAGGAACACACAGAAGCGTGTGAGCTGTTAGTCAGAGGCTTACTGAATGTAGAGATGGTGGATGGCTCAGGTTCAGCTCAGCGGCTATGGCCAGGAAGACAGAGTCCACAGCTGAGGTTTGCAGCTCCTGCTGATATGTAGACTTGGAGGTGGAGGTGTTGTTTGTTGAGGGGTGAAAAGGAGTCTGCCGCCACAGAGAAGGAGAGAATCCGCCACCAAGGCACTCCACCTGTGCACAGGGGACTAGAGGACAAGGTGAGTGGAATAATAGGCGCTTACGTGAGCTGTGGAAGAAGTCCCTCAGACTTCGGGACAGCAAGCTTGGATCAAAGTCGACTGCAGACTTAGGCAAGGACAAAGAGGATGGCAGATGAAGCTCGTCTGGAGCACAGTGAGACATCTCTGCACTGAAGCCTGGGGAGCGCGGTATAAATAGGCCAGGACTAGATGGAGAGCAGGTGTGCACGCAGCTGATGGCAATAATCACAGAGCAGACCATGACAGTACTCCCCCCCATGGAATGCCTCTTGGCAGTCGTTCCAGCCTACTTGGATGTGTCCGGTGGAAGTCCCTGATGAAGTCCTTATCCAGGACGAAGGAAGGATGCACCCAGGACCTCCATTCCGGCCTGTAGCGCTCCCAGTCCACCAGGTACTGCAGGCCGCAATCCCAGCAATGGATGTCCAGGATGGCGGTGACTTTCCAAGCCGGGTCACCGTCGATCACCATTGGCGGAGGCGGGGACCTGGGAGGGGGACACAGAGGGGTAGAACAGAAAGGTTTAATCTGCAAGACGTGGAAGGTAGGGCAGATGCGGAGGGAGGGGGGGACAGTCAGGCGCACAGACACTGGATTGACAATGCAGGAGATGGCAAAGGGGCCAATAAAGCGCTGAGCCATCTTCTTGGGTTCAGCCTTCAGATTAATGTTTCTGGTAGATAACCAAACCTGCTGACCCACCTGGTAAGAAGGAGCTGGACTCCTGTGGCAGTTGGCAACCGAGGAGTTGTGCTCCGCCGTGCGTCATAGCGTGGTCCGGGTCACCCTCCACAGCCGGTGACAGCACCTTAGGTGAGCCCTGACAGACAATACGGTGATGTCAGCCTCCTCTTCAGGGAACAATGGAGGAGTATAACCAAGCGAAGCCTGGAAGGGGGGTCATACCAATGGCCGAAGAAACTGTCGAGTTATGGGCATACTCAATCCACGGCAGGTGCGAGCTCCAAGACGCTGGATAAGTGGTGGCCACACACCACAGCACAGCTTCCAACTCCTGATTGGTCCTCTCGCACTGGCCATTGGACTGGGAATGGTAACCAGACGACAGGCTTACCGTAGCCCCAAGGGCATTGCAAAACGACCTCCAAACCTGAGAGGTAAACTGGGGCCCCCGGTCGGAGATGTTATCCAGGGGGATCCCATGTAGCCTCACCACATGCTGTACGAGCAGGTCAGCAGTCTCCCTAGCCGTAGGCAACCCCTGTAAAGGAACAAAGTGAGCAGCCTTGGAGAACCTGTCGACAACGGTGAGCACTACGGTGTGATTGTTGGAGGGAGGAAGGCCAGTGACGAAGTCTAATGCCACATGGGACCAGGGCCTGCCGGGAGTGGGGAGAGGATGGAGCAGTCCGGCTGGAGAGGATGAAAATGACTTGCCGGCAGCACACTGGGGACAGGCACAAACATACTCCCTGACGTCCTTCTGGAGAGAGGGCCACCAAAACGTCCGTCGCAGAAGTTCCTCCATGCGTCCTCTCCCTGGATGACAGGCAAACCTGGAGGCATGGGCCCAATGAATGACTTCACCCCAGATGGCCGAGGACACAAACAGCTTACCTACTGGTCCCCCGCCTGGGTCTGCTTCAGACTCCTGCGCCTTCCAGACCCTCTCCTTGATGCCCCAGGAGAGAGCGCCCACAACACAGGAAGGAAGCAGGATGGGGTGGTCTTCAGAATCTGTGACATCAGTAGCAAACTGCCTGGAGAGGGCGTCCGGCTTGGTCTTCTTGGACCCGGGACAGTTTATGATGATAAAATCAAAACGCCCAAAAAACAAGGACCAGCGGGCCTGGCGAGCATTCAAGCGCTTAGCCGTCCGAACGTACTCCAGGTTACTGTGGTCTGTCCAGACCACAAACGACTGAGAGGCCCCTTCCAGCCAATGGCGCCACTCCTCCAGTGCGAGCTTGACTGCCAGGAGCTCCCTGTCACCGATGCTGTAACTATGTTCCGCCGGGGACAGACGCCGGGAAAAGAAGGCGCACGGTCGGACCTTGCCATCTGCCGGGGAGCGCTGAGACAGGATGGCACCTACTCCTGAATCCCAGGCGTCCACCTCTACCAAACACTGAAGGGCCGGGTCCACCTGAACCAGGATGGGGGAATTGGAGAACCACTCCTTGAGCGCCGAAAAGGCCATAGCCGCCTCCTCCGTCCACCGAAAGGGCACTTTGGACGAGGTGAGACGTGTCAAGGGGACAGCCAGCATACTACAGCCCTTAATAAAGCAGCAATAAAAATATGCAAACCCAAGGAACTGCTGGAGCTGCTTCCTGGAGGAGGGAGTCGGCCATTCCACCACCGCCTTAATTTTACCGGGATCCGGGATTATGTCTTTGTGAGAGATGATGAATCCCAGAAAAGATGTCTTGGAGGCATGGAACTCACACTTCTCGGCTTATTCTCTCTGACAGCCACTGCAGGACTCGCCTCACATGCACCCGATGTTCTTCCAAGGACTGTGAGAAGATCAGGATGTCATCCAGGTAGACAAATACAAACACACTCAGGAAATCCCTCAGCACATCATTAATAAGGCACTGAAACACTGCAGGAGCATTGGTCAGACCGAAAGGCATTATCAGATATTCAAAGTGACCGCCGGGGGTCCGAAACCCCATCTTCCACTCATCGCCTTCTCGGATCCCCACCAGGTGGTAAGCATTGCGGAGATCTAGCTTGGTGAACCAGGACCCCCCCTGGAGGGAGTTGAAGGCCGTGTTGAGCAAGGGGAGGGTGTATTTGTCCTTGACAGTGATATTATTCAACTCCCTAAAGTCAATACATGGCCTCAAAGATCCATCCTTCTTGCCGACAAAGAAAAATCCCGCCCCCACTGCCAAAGAAAATGGCCGGATAATGCTGAAACTTAACAATTCTTTGATATAGGCCTCCATGGCCTCCTGCTCCGGAGGTGACAGGCTGTACAAACGGCTCAACGGTAGCGGGGTTCCGGGACGGAGATTTATGGCACAATCATACGGGCGGTGGGGGGGGGGAGACAAGGCCTGGGTCTTACTGAAAGCGGCTCTGAGGTCATGGTACTCTGGGGGAACTCTAGACAGGTCAGGAGGCGAGGCAATGGGAGCCCCCAAGGGCATGGATGGCAAGCAAGCGGCTGATTGGAAACAGGCGCCGAGGCAAAACGAACTCCAAGACATGACACTCCAGTGTGCCAGTCAATTGACAGGTTATGGAGGCGCAACCAGGGGAACCCAAGGATGACTGGGGACAAAGAAACCGTCAGAACAAGGAATTGCAACTCCTCCTGATGATTACCAGAAATGATGACAGATACTGGGGCTGTCTGCTGGGAGACTATGGCCATGGGAGCTTTGGACAGAGCAATCAGCCATAGAGGGGACTTCAGTGGGAGACAGGGTAGGCCCAAATGGGTTACCGTGTCCCGAGAAATAAAATTCTGCTCTGCCCCTGAGTCAATCAAAGCCTGTGTGAGAATCTCCTTATGTTTATGCATGAAAATGGATGCTCTACCAACTGAGCCACCACCGGAGTGGTGGCTCAGTTGGTAGAGCATCTGCCCCACACCCGGGAGGCAGGGGTTCAAATCCCGGCCGGGTCATGCCGAAGACCATATAAAAGTGGAACTTCCTGCCGTCCAGCTTGGTGCTCACCAATAAATGGAATGGAGGATGGAACTCTGTGGCAGCGCCTTGCATGGCAGCGGCCCTCTGATTCTGCACTTGGGGTGTGTGTGATTTACACTGTAGATAGGTAAAGCACAATCTCGTTCTGCTGTACATGATTGGTTGTATGGCTGAATGACAATAAGGGTGATTTAATTTAAACAAATGGGGAGAAGAAACCTAGATAGGGGATTAGACTGAGGTGAGTCCATGAGTCCCCCTACTGTGACGCACAGACTCCCCCTTTTGGCCGAAGATGACATGATGCTACCTCATGCTCCTCACTCCTGCAATAAAGACACAACCCCAACTCTCGGCGGTGCTGTTTCTCCACTGGAGACAACCTGGATTGCCCTACTACCATTGGTTCCGCGGTCTCTGGAGAGTTGGAGGGAGGAAGAGCCAATAGGGAAGACTGAGGGGCGTGGCGATACTGGGCATCCGAGCAACCGGAAGATCTACGTTCCACTGCCCTCTCCCTCATCCTGTTGTCTAAGCTGATGGCCAGGGAAATTAGCTCGGATAGCCTACTGGGCTTTTCTAAAGGCGCTAGCTCGTCCCGTAGACTAAGGCTGAGGCTCCTAATGAAAATGCTACTTAGGGAAGCGTCCTCCCACCCCACCTCAGTAGCCATCACCCGGAAGTTGATGGCGTAGTCGGCCACAGCCTGGGAACCCTGCCTCAGGTTTAGCAACCGGGAGGTAAGTACACTGTCACGATTGGAATGATCAAGCACTTCCTTAAATTCCTCAAAGAACTGGCTGAAAGTCAGGCTGGCATAGTTAGCCCTAGCCGTAACCGCATAAGACCAAGCTAGCGCTCACCCTTCCGGTAAGTTTATCATATACAGCTGTGGACAAAATTGTTGGTACCCCTCTGTTAATGAAAGAAAAACCCACAATGGTCACAGAAATAACTTGAATCTGACAAAAGTAGTAATAAATAAAAATTCTATGAAAATTAACCAATGAAAATCAGACAATGCTTTTGAATTGTGGTTCAACAGAATTATTTTAAAAAACAAACTCATGAAAAAGGCCTGGACAAAAATAATGGTACCCGCAGAAAAGATTGAAAATAATGTGACCATAGGGACATGTTCAACCAAGATGTGTAATCTAATTAACATCACAGGTGTCTACAAACTGTAATCAGTCAGTCGGCCTATTTAAAGGGTGACAAGCAGTCACTGTGCTGTTTGTTGACATGGTGTGTACCACACTAAACATGGTCCAGAGGAAGCAAAGGAGAGTTGTCTCAGGAGATTAGAAAGAAAATTATAGACAAGCATGTTAAAGGTAAAGGCTATAAGACCATCTCCAAGCAGCTTGATGTTCCTGTGACTACAGTTGCACATATTATTCAGACATTTAAGATCCACGGGACTGTAGCCAACCTCCCTGGACGTGGCCGCAGGAGGAGACGGATAATGCGAATGGTAACAAAAGAGCCCAGAACAAGCTCTAAACACATTTATGGTGAACTCCAAGGTTAAGGTAAATCAGTGTCAGATCGCACCATCCGTCGTTGTTTGAGCCAAAGTGGACTTCATGGGAGATGACCAAGGAGGACACCACTGTTGAAAACAAATCATAAAAAAGCCAGACTGGAATTTGCCAAACTGCATGTTGACAAGCCACAAAGCTTCTGGGAGAATGTCCTATGGACAGACGAGACAAAACTGCAACTTTTTGGCAAGGCACATCAGCTCTATGTTCACACACGCAAAAATGAAGCATACCAAGAAAAGAACACTGTCCCTACTGTGAAACATGGAGGAGGTTCTGTTATGTTCTGGGGCTGCTTTGCTGCATCTGGTACAGGGAGTTTTGAATCTGTGCAGGGTACAATGAAATCTCAAGACTATCAAGGTATTCTAGAGAGAAATGTGCTGCCCAGTGTCAGACAGCTTGGTCTCAGTCGCAGGTCATGGGTCTTGCAACAGGATAATGACCCAAAACACACAGCTAAAAACACCCAAGAATGGCTAAGAGTGAAACATTGGACTATTCTAAAGTGGCCTTCTATGAGCCCTGATCTAAATCCTATTGAACATCTGTGGAAGGAGCTGAAACATGCCGTCTGGAGAAGGCACCATTTAAACCTGAGACAACTGGAGCAGTTTGCTCGTGAGGAGTAGGCCAATATACTGTACCTGCTGAGGGGTGTAGAAGTCTCATTGACAGTTACAGAAATCGTTTGATTGCAGTGATTGCCTCAAAAGGTTGTGCAACAAAATATTAAATTAAGGGTACCATCATTTTTGTCCAGGCCTGTTTCATGAGTTTGTTTTTTAAAATAATTCTGTTGAACCACAATTCAAAAGCATTGTCTGATTTTCATTGGTTAATTTTCATAGAATTTTTATTTTTTACCACATTTGTCAGATTCAAGTTATTTCTGTGACCATTGTGGGTTTTTCTTTCATTAACAGAGGGGTACCAACAATTTTGTCCACGGCTGGAGCCAATCTCACTATGGTCAGTGGAGAAATCCTCGGGCACTCGCTGGAACACAACCTTGTACTGCATAACAAAACCTCTAGCCTCCCCTCGTCGTAGTCGTCAGCTCCAGCTCGTGTCCAAGCATTGGTTTCGTCTTAGTTTTCAGGACGTTGCCATCTGTGATCGATGTCGATGGCGGATGTGGCTCTGAAGGCCCAGCCTATGATAGAACTGTTGTGGGCAGAAGTCACATTTTATTGTGGGTGGGGGACGTGGTTGGTTTTGTTTTTCTTGTCTTCGTTTGTGTTTATCATCATCCTGTTGTTTTCTGTGCCTCTCAAATGAGTCTGTGCCTTCCCAAGTTCTTCTTCTCCAGGCTGCTCTGTCGGTGGCAAGTTGTTCCCAAGATCTTTTGTCTATGTTGGCTTGCTTCAGGGAACATTTTAGCTGGTCCTTGTAGCGCAGTTTTGGCCTACCATGTGGTCTTTTTCCTGTCTCAAGCTCCCCCTGGAGCATGACTCGTGGTAGTCTGGTGGGTCCATCCGTATGACATGTCCTGTCCATCGAAGGTGGTGTTGCAAGATGGTAGCTTCCACACTAGGCAGCAGAGCACGCTTGAGAATCTCATTGTTTGAAAGTCGATCCTCCCAACGAGTGCCAAGTATTTGTCTGCGCTTTCTCTGTTGGAAGTTCTCAAGGCGCTTGATATCACGACAGTACAAGGTCCAGTCTTCACAGGCGAAAAGAAGGGTGGAAAGAACAACGGCCCGAAAAACCATGATTTTGGTGCGGATGGTTATTGCATGATTATTGAAGACTTGATGACAAAGGCGTCCATATGCGGAGTGTGCAGCTTTTATGCGGTTTTCAATGTCCTTTGCACAAGTTGGTATTTTTGAGAGGATGCTACCAAGGTAAGAGAAATGCTCCACTTCATCGACAGGATTTCCGTTAATCTTACGGTTGATCCTTGAGGAAGTTTGACCAGGTGCTGGTTGGTTGAGGATTTTGGTTTTGTCAGTGTTAACTTCCATTCCAAAATGCTCATAAGAGTCATTATAAATGGTAGCTATCCTCTGGAGGTCATCAACAGTCTGAGCTGGTGTGGCATTATCGTCTGCAAACTGCAATTCATGAACACTGGTGACTGAGGTTTTGTGTTTCGCATGAAAGCGAGCAAGATTAAAAAGCCCCCCATCCAAGCGGTATCGCAGATTGATACCAGGGGTTGTTGGTGGTATTTCATTTAGCATTGCAGCCATATACAACGAAAAGCAGGTTGGAGCAAGGACACATCCTTGCTTGAGACCACTAGTGATGGGAAAAGGGTCTGAGAGGGTAATCTGATGGCAAACCCTACCAACCATGCCATCGTGGACAGCACGGACAAGAGCGATGAAATCATCTGGACATCCAAAACAAGCAAGAACAGCCCACATAGCAGGACGAGGAACTCGATCAAAGGCCTTCTTGAGGTCCCAGAAGATGAACATAAGTGGTTGTTGTTGTTCTTGGCTCTTTTCCTGGAGTTGTCGAGCACAGAATATCATATCTACTGTACCACGAGAGTGTCTAAAGCCACATTGGGACTCAGGAAGTACATCCTCGGCTACTACAAGAAGACGGTTGAGAAGGATACGAGCAAAGATCTTGCTTGCAATGCTCAGTAGTGAGATGCCGCGGTAGTTACTGCAGTTCTCTCTATCTCCCTTCTTGAAAATGGTGACTATATTTGCATTTTTAAAGTCACTTGGTAACGTCTTGGTTTCCCATATTTTAAGTAGAAGCTGCATTAAATAGTTTTTCACCTCGGGACATCCATGAAGATAGAACTCCAGCGGGATGTTATCTGGTCCTGGTGCTTTGCCTGTCTTCATGTGCTTTATAGCTTTATTTAGCTCATGTAGTGAAGGTGGTGTAGACATCCACTCGCGAGTGGGGTGTTGTGGGGTCTTGCAGAGGAGATCACTAGGGGTGCAAAAGTGACTATTTAATAAACTCTCAAAGTGGGACTTCCAACGGTCAAGGATCCCCTTGGTGTCTGTGATAATGGTGGAGCCATTTGCATCTTATAGGCTGCCCACAGATGATCTGGTGGGGCCAAAGATCTCCTTCGTTGCAGCATAAAAACAGTGCATATCCCGTTGGTCGGCATATTTTTGCAAATCTTCTGCTTTTGCTGCCACCAAGTGTTTTGGGCTTTACGAATCCCTTTCTGGCATGCCGCTTTTGCTTGCTGGTGTTTCTGTTGATTCTTTGCAGACGGATCATTTTCAAACGCAAGACGTGCATGGCGTTTAGCCTCTATGAGGTCGGTGATTGTTTCATCATTCTCGTTGAACCAGTCTTGGTTTTTCTTGTGTTTGTGACCAATCGTTTCTTTGGCGGCAGCAGTCAGTGCATCACGGAGAGTGGTCCATCGGTCTACAACTGAGGCATTGTCTGGAAGGCTCAGTTCATTCATGTTTCTACCAATGGCCTCTCTAAAGGACTGCAACATTTGGGGATTGCGGAGCTTGTCACAGTCAAAGCGATGGTGAGGAACGTTTGCCAAAATACGCTTTGGTGGTCGCCGGATCGTAATATTGAGTCAGGAGATCAGGAGGTGGTGATCTGTCCAGCAGTCATCTGCTCCAGGCATGGATCGCGTGATGCGGACATCATTTCGGTCTCTTGTTTTTGTGAAGACATAGTCGAGGGTGTGCCACTTTTTGGAGCGAGGGTGTTTCCAGGTCATCTTCTGGCAATGGGGGAGTTGGAAAAGGGTGTTTGTTACAATAACATTGTGCTCGACACAAAGGCCCAGTAAAAGTTCCCCATTTGCATTTCATTTTCCCATACCATGGTAGCCTATGATGCCTTTCCACAGCTGGTGGTCACTGCCAACTCTGGCATTGAAGTCACCCAGAATAACAAGCTTGTCGGATTCTGGGACTGTCAGAATGGTATGTGTGAGCTGTTCGTAGAAGGAGGTCTTGGCTTCATCTTCAGATGTAAGTGTAGGCGCATACACTGAGATCAGAGTGAGGAAATGTTTTTGGGTGAGCGGGATTCGGATGGTCATTATTCGCTCATTGATTGCAGTTGGGACAAGGTTGTGTTGGTCCACAAGCTGGGATCGAATGGCAAAGCCTACACCATGGATACATGGATCTTCTGTATCCTTTCCCTTCCAGAAAATGGTGTAGTTTGATCCAGTTTCCTTGATGTTGCCTTCCTCAGCAAGTCTAGTCTCACTTAGAGCTGCTATGTCGATGTTAAAGCGTGCAAGTTCTTTACATACCAGACCTGTACGGCATTCTGGGCACTCGTTGCGCCTCGTGTCCTGCAGTGTGTGGATGTTCCAAGCACCCAGGATGAAGGGTTTTGTAATGAGAAATCCAATCAGTGGTTGAGAATCCAGGCGATGGTCGAGAGCAGTTGAGTTTGAGTTTTTATGGTTTTGATATGTAGGTCGACCGCTGTGATGGGTAATTTGCCAGCCGCGGCATGCTAGCCAGATAAGTCTGCAGTGTCCGATGTTTGCCCCACCTTTTCAAGGGGCCTCCCCATATGGGGTGGGCTGCGGGAGTCCTAAATAGGCCAGCCCAATCGCGGATCCAGCTACCGAAATCCAATGTCACCGCAGAGTTCATTGGAAGGCGATCATCTTAGATCCGCCGCCGATGTGTGGCTGCGAGCTAGAGGCTTCCAGTCATATCAAACCTGCCCCCGTTACTCGCAGTTCCATCACCATTGGGCTTGAAGGGATCGTCCGAGTTGAAGACGAAGGCCAATCGCTTGTGAATTTGTTTAGGGTGGTTGTGGCTGAGCGAGGGCCACGCACATGCTCTTGACCATCAGCATGTCCAACGCGGTTCGGCAGGCCGAAACGTGCAATTTTCATGAAGTTGGCTGCAACGGGCTGCTGGGTACTTTGTTTATCAAGGCCCGCCTCTCTAGCACCTGCCCACCAGGCACTGCACTCATCCGCCGAAGTAGTAGACTACTCGCCATTGGGGACTTTCCTAACGGACGATGTAGTCTGTATACTATTTAACCCATAGTTGGGGATTTGGTTCATGGGTATCAGGGCATGTCCACACGCCGGTGGGCTGTGAGTACCGCAAGTTTGGGGGCCAAACCTCCTCCGAGTCCCTGCATTTTAGCCTGGGGCCTCACGGTACCCAGTTTCCATCCATTACCACAAGGTGGTATGCATGGGGCTTACTGTGGAGAGGCTATGTACTAGCAGAGGAGACTTACACACTCGGCTCCCTTTTCGCTTGCTGTAAACAGCAGGCTAGCTAGCGGCGGGACAGAAGTGTACACCATAGAAGTGTACACTTCTATAACGCACTAGACACATCACACAGCCTTTTAATGGACTGTCTGATCTGGTTAGCCAGGTAGCTAGCGGGTAGCTAGCGGGAGCGGAGGAGCTACTTGGGACAGAAGAAGCAGGGGGAAAAGACTGAGGCCCGGTTAGCTGGTCCAGCCGGTCTGTAACACGAGCTAATTGGGACAGTATGAATTGTTGCTGATAAACCAATTGATCTATTCAAATCTCCATATGATTTAACCGGTGCACCAAAGCACTGTCGGCTGGGTTGTTCTGGCTGAGATGTACTGACATGGTTTAGTGACCCAGTGACGAAACACAGACTCAAGAATAGATTCAATTAGGTTTATTGGCATGTAAGTGTGTGAGTGCGTGTGTGTAAGTGTGGGCAGGAACTGCAGGAGACAGAGCAGGACACCGTACAGCCTGGCAACCCTAGGAACACACAGAAGCATGACAGTTAATTAAGGAAACTGCTGATGATGAGCTGTTAGTCAGAGGCTTACTGAATGTGGAGATGGTGGATGGCTCAGATTCAGCTCAGTGGCTATGGCCAGGAAGACAGAGTCTGCAGCTGAGGCTTACAGCTCCTGCTGGTGTGTAGACTTGGAGGTGGAGGTGTTGTTTGTTGAGGGGTGAAGAGGAGTCCGTTGCCACAGAGGAGGAGAGAATCCGCTGCCAAGGCGCTCCACCTGTGAACAGGGGACTAGAGGACAAGGTGAGTGGAATAATAGGCGCTTACGTGAGCTGTGGAAGAAGTCTCTCAGACTTTGGGACAGCAGGCTTGGATCAAGGTTGACTGCAGACTTAGGCAAGGACGAAGAGGATGGCAGATGAAGCTCGTCTGAAGCACAGTGAGACATCTCTGCACTGAAGCCTGGGCAGCACGGTATAAATAGGCCAGGACTAGATGGAGAGCAGGTGTGCGCGCAGCTGATGGCAATAATCACAGAGCAGACCATGACATCAACTTTATTTATATAGCTGCATTTCACAACAACAGTCATCTCATAGCACTTTCAACTGTAGAGGAAACCCCCACAGTTGCAGAAAGACCCCAGCAATCAGGCGATCCCCTGTGAGCAAGCGCTTGGCAACGGTGGAGAGGAAAAACTCCCTTTTAACAGGAAGAAACCTCCAGCAGAACCAGGGTCAGGGAGGGGCAGTCATCTGCTGCAACTGGCTGGGGGGTGAGGGGATAAAGAAGATGAAAAGAACAGACATGTAGAGAGCAAACAGCACGATGGGGACTCAATCTATGGGAGAAAACAAACAGATGTTAATCACCAGCAAAAAAAAAATATTTCATTGAGAGTCAGAATCAGAATCAGAATCAGGTTTATTGCCATTGTTCATGTAGTACACAAACTAGGAATTTGTCTCGGTACAATGCTGCAACATTAAACATGATAAGATAAGAGAAATAAACTATACATGTAATAAAGTGTAGGATAAGATTAAGTGATACTGGTCAACAGTTAAAATATATATTAGCCAGCAGCAGATACTGTGGAGAACTATATAGTGCAGTCGGTAATGCAGGAAGAAAACAGTGATGATTGACATGAGTCTGGTTGAGCTGCTGTACATGGTGCACGAGAGTCACTTAGTGTTCAGCAGTCTAATGGCAGAGGGGAAGAAGCTGTTCATGTGACGGGAGGTTTTAGTCTGGATGGACCGAAGTCTTCTACCAGAGGGGAGGGGGGCAAACAGTACATGACCAGGGTGTGAGGGATCGGCTATGATCCGGCCAGCACGCCTCCGGGTCCTGGAGATGTACAGATCCTGGAGAGATGGGAGCTTGCAGCCGATCACCTTCTCAGCAGTGCGCACGACGCGCTGCAGCCTTAGTCTGTCCCTGGCAGTGGCTCCTGCGTACCACACGGTTATGGAGGTGGTGAGGATGGACTCGATGATGGCTGTGTAGAACTGCACTAACATCTTGGTGGGTAGCTTGAGCTTCCTCAGCTGCCGCAGGAAGAACATCCTCTGCTGGGCTTTTTTGATGAGTGAGCTGATGGTCAGCTCCCATTTGAGGTCCCTGGTGATGGTAGTGCCTAGGAAGCGGAAGGAAGAAAGGAAGAAAGGAAGAGTGAAGAAAGGAGTGAAGCCCAGTGCATTATTGGAGGTCCCCTGGCTGTCTAAACCTATTAGCAGTATAACTAAGGGAGGGTTCAGAGACACATTATCCCTCCCTAATTGTAGGCTATATCAGAAAGGAAGGTTTTAACCCTATTCTTAAAAACAGAGATCGAGTCTAACTCCCGAATCCAGATTGGCAGCTGGTCCTACAGGAGAGGAGCTTGATAACTGAAGACTCTGCCTCCAATTGTACTTTTGGAGATTCTAGGTATTTCAAGTAATCCAGCATTTTGGGAGCATAGTGTTGTGTTAGGATAATAGGGAAGTATCAAATCTTTTAAATAAAAAAGGGGCCTGATTGTTTAGAGCTTTGTAAGTAAGAAGAAGGATTTTAAACTTAATTCTAAACTCTATGGGAAGCCAATGAAGGGAGGCCAGAACCGGAGAGATACTATGATCTCTCTTTCTAGTACCTGTTAAAACTCTTGCTGCAGCATTTTGGATCAACTGAAGACTTTTTAGAGATGTTTTAGGACAACCTGAAAAAAAAAGAGTTACAATAATCTAATCTAGAGCTAACAAAAGCGTGGATCAGTTTCTCAGCATCACTCAGAGACAAAATGCTCCTAATCTTGGCAATATTACGCAAATGATAGAAGGCAGTCTTAGAAATGAATTTAATATGTGAATTGAAAGACAGATCTTGATCAAAAATAACTCCAAGGTTCCTCACAGAGCTATTAAGAGAAAGAGTAACCACATCCAAACTAAAAGTTTGATTTGGAAAGGTATTTCTAAGGTTTTTTGGACCAACAAGAATGACTTCAGTCTTATCAGAATTTAATAGCAGAAAATGACGAGTTATCCAAGCTTTGATTTCCTTAAGACAGGCTTGTAACTTGGCTGATTGATTACTATCATCTGGCTTCACTGACAGGTATAATTGTGTGTAATCTGCATAACAATGAGTAGAACCTAGCACAGATCCCTGTGGAACTCCATGACTGAGCTTTGAGTTGAAAGAAAACTCATTATTGACATGAACAAACTGGAACCTATCAGATAAATAAGATCTAAACCACTGCAACGAAGTTCCATTAAACATAGTGTTCTAATCTATCAAGTAGAATATTATGATTGATAGTATCAAAAGCTGCACTAAGGTCTAAAAGGACAAGTACAGAAACAAGTCCATTGTCAGATGCGATGAGGAGGTCATTAGTGACCTTCACTCAGGCTGTTTCAGTACTATGATGGATTCTAAATCCAGATTGAAACTCTTCAGAATCAGAATCAGAATCAGAATCAGCTTTATTGGCCAAGTATGCACAACACGTACAAGGAATTTGACTTTGGCTAAAAACTTGCTCTCGTTGCTCAGGTGTAAGATTTAAATAAGATTTAAATAAGGATTCAATGACAACAGAGTATGTACAGTAAATTACAGTCTGTCCATGTTTCTATAAAAGGATGCAAATATATACAGGAATATATGCAGTTATTTACTCAGACTATCCACACTTGCAGAAATATATGAAAAAATATACAGTCATACAGTATTTCAATGTGAACTCAGATTCAGTGATATAATGTGAATGAAGTAAAAAGCAGTGTGAGAGTTATGTGCAATGTGAGAATGGATGAAAAGTCATGAGTACAGCAACAGGTAGGACTAGGTGAATGTTAGGAGTTCATCAGAGTGACGGCTTGAGGAAAGAAACTGTTCCTGTGACGGGTGGTTTTGACCTTCAGTGATCTGTAACGACGACCAGAAGATAGCAGTTCAAACAGTTTGTGGCCGGGATGTGACGGGTCAGCAGAGATGTTTCCCGCCCGTTTCCTGGTTATGGACCGATATAAGTTCTCAGTGGAGGGTAGGTCGGTACCAATGATCCTCTCCGCAAACTTAATGATCCGCTGCAGTCTGGTCTTGTCCTGTTTAGTGGCAGATCCAAACCAGACAGTGATGGAAAAGCAGAGGACAGATTGGATGATGGTGGTGTAGAAGACAACCAGCAGCTCCAGAGGCAAATCAAACTTCTTGAGCTGACGCAGAAAAAACAACCTCTGCTGGGCCTTTTCCCGGACAGTGTCTATATGGGAGGACCACTTCAGGTTACGGGAAATTGTGGTACCCAGAAACCTGAAGGAGTCCACAGTGGACACTGTGCTGTTGAGGATGGTGAGTGGGGGGAATGAAGGAGGGTGTCGCCTGAAATCCACAGTCATTTCCACCGTTTTGGCTGGATTAAGTTCAAGATGGTTCTGGCCGCACCAGAGGATCAGCTGCTTCACCTCCCGCCTGTATGCAGACTCATCACCATTCCGGATCAAACCGATGACTGTGGTGTCGTCCGCAAACTTCAGGAGCTTCACCGAAGGGTCCTCTGAGGTGCAGTCGTTGGAGTAGAGGGAGAAGAGCAGTGGGGAAAGGACACACCCTTGGGGGGCGCCAGTACTAATTTTTCGGGAGCTGGATGTAATTCTCCCTAGCTTCACCTGTTGCCACCTGTCAGTCAGAAAGCTGGAGATCCACTGGCAGGTGGAGGGGGCACCTTGAGCTGGAGGAGTTTCTGATGAAGAATGCCTGGGATGATGGTGTTGAACACCGAGCTGAAGTCGACAAACAGGATCCTGGCGTACGTCCCTGGGGAGTCAAGGTGTTGCAGGATGTAGTGTAGTCCCATATTCACTGCATCATCCACTGACCTGTTTGACCGGTAGGCAAACTGCAGTGGGTCCATCAGGGGGCCTGTGACGACCTTCAGGTGGCTCAGCACCAATCTCTCCAAGGATTTCATGACCACAGAGGTCAAGGCAACAGGTCTGTAGTCGTTTAATCCTGTAACAGAGGGTTTCTTGGGAACTGGAATGATGATGGACCGTTTGAAGCAGGAAGGCACTTCACACAGCTCCAGTGATCTATTAAAGATCCGGGTGAAGATGGGGCCCAACTCGTTGGAGCAGACTCTCAGGCAGGACGGAGATACACCATCAGGTCTTGCAGCCTTCTTGATCTTTTGTCTCTGAAAAACCTGGTGCACCTCCTCTTCACAGATCGTTAGTGCTGGTGGGAGGTCAGACTGGAGGAGGGATGGAGTTCCTGGGGCAGCAGATAATCCTTTTGTGTGGGTGGTAGGTGAGAACTGTAGGTTCTTTTCAAACCTACAGTAAAAGCTGTTTAGGTCGTTAGCCAGCTGGAGGTTTTCCACAGAGTGGGGGGTGGTCTCCTGTAGTTGGTGATATTCCGTAGGCCTCTCCAAACAGAAGCAGAGTTGTTGGCTGAGAAGTTTTGTTGTAACTTCTCACTGTAGCTCCTCTTAGCAAGTCTAGTCTCTCTCGTCAGCATGTTTCTGGCCCGCTTGTACAGAGTCCAGTCACCAGTCCTGTAGGCCTCCTCCTTGGTCTGACGTAGCTGCTTGAGTTTAGGAGTGAACCAGGGTTTATTGTTGTTGTATGTGCAGAAGGCCTTGGTCTGCACACACATGTCCTCACAGAAACTGATGTATGATGTCACAGTGTCAGTGAGTTCATTTAGGTTAATGGCTGCATCTTCAAAAACACTCCAATCTGTCCAGTCAAAGCAGGCTTGTAACTCCAGCTTTGATTCCTCAGTCCATTTCTTCACAGTCCTTACAACAGACTTGGAAGTTTTTAGTTTCTGTCTGTATGTTGGAATAAGATGGAGCAGACAGTGGTCAGAAAAACCCAGAGCTGCACGGGGGACAGCATGATAGGCGTTTCTTAAAACTGTGTAACAGTGGTCAAGTGCATTTGTGTCCCTGGTGGGACATTTAATATGCTGTCTGTATTTAGGAAGCTCATTTGTGAGATTAGCTCTATTGAAATCACCCAGAATGATAAGCAGAGAGTCTGGATGTTTTTCCTCCACCTCTGCTATCTGGTCAGCGAGGTGCTGCAGTGCCTCTGTTGTACAAGCAACAGGCGGGATATAAATTCCGACCAGAATAAACAAGGAGAACTCTCGCGGTGAATAAAAGGGTTTACAGTTTATGAACAGTGACTCTAGGTTAGGGCTACAAAACTTCTTCAACACTGTTGAATGGCTTCAATGGCTTCAATGGAAATGGCTTCAAGTAAGCCATGGCTTCAAGTAAGCCATTTCCCTGCAAGTGGTCAAATAATTTCGTAGCAACAACTCTTTCTGAGATTTCTGAAATGAAAGGGAGATTAGAGATTGGTCTATACAGTGGGGCAAAAAAGTATTTAGTCAACCACCAATTGTGCAAGTTCTCCCACTTAAAAGATGAGAGAGGTCTCCAATTTTCATCATAGGTATACCTCAACTATGAGAGACAAAATGAGAAAAAAAAAATCCAGAAAATCACATTGAAGGATTTTTAATGAATTAATTGGTAAATTCCTTGGTAAAATAAGTATTTGGTCACCTACAACCAAGCAAGATTTCTGGCTCTCACAGACCTGTAACTTCTTCTTTAAGAGGCTCCTCTGTCTTCCACTCATTACCTGTATTAATGGCACCTGTTTGAACTCCTTATCAGTATAAAAGACACCTGTCCACAACCTCAAACAGCCAGACTCCAAACTCCACTATGGCCAAGACCAAAGAGCTGTCAAAGGACACCAGAAACAAAATTGTAGACCTGCACCAGGCTGGGAAGACTGAATCTGCAATAGGTAAGCAGCGTGGTGTGAAGAAATCAACTGTGGGAGCAATTATTAGAAAATGGAAGACATACAAGACCACTGACTCCCTCAATCTGGGGCTCCACGCAAGATCTCACCCCGTGGGGTCAAAATGATCACGAGAACGGTGAGCAAAAATCCCAGAACCACATGGGGGGACCTAGTGAATGACCTGCAGAGAGCTGGGACCAAAGTAACAAAGGCTACATCAGAAACACACTACGCCACCAGGGACTCAAATCCTGCAGTGCCAGACGTGTCCCCCTGCTTAAGCCAGCACATGTCCAGGCCCGTCTGAAGTTTAATAGAGAGCATTTGGATGATCCAGAAGAGGATTGGGAGAATGTCATATGGTCAGATGAAACCAAAATAGAACTTTTTGGTAAAAACTCAACTTGTCGTGTTTGGAGGAGAAAGAACACCATACCTACTGTGAAACATGGGGGCGAAAACATCATACTTTGGGGCTGTTTTTCTGCAAAGGGACCAGGACGACTGATCCGTGTAAAGGAAAGAATGAATGGGGCCATGTATCGTGAGATTTTGAGTGAAAACCTCCTTCCACCAGCAAGGGCATTGAAGATGAAACGTGGATGGGTCTTTCAGCATGACAATGATCCCAAACACACCGCCCGGGCACTGAAGGAGTGGCTTCGTAAGAAGCATTTCAAGGTCCTGGAATGGCCTAGCCAGTCTCCAGATCTCAACCCCATAGAAAATCTTTGGAGGGAGTTGAAAGTCTGTGTTGCCCAGCGACAGCCCCAAAACATCACTGCTCTAGAGGAGATCTGCATGGAGGAATGGGCCAAAATACCAGCAGCAGTGTGTGAAAACCTTGTGAAAACTTACAGAAAACGTTTGACCTCTGTCATTGCCAACAAAGGGTATATAACAAAGTATTGAGATGAACTTTTGTTATTGATCAAATACTTATTTTACCAAGGAATTTACCAATTAATTCATTAAAAATCCTTCAATGTGATTTTCTGGATTTTTTTTTTTTTATTTTGTCTCTCATAGTTGAGGTATACCTATGATGAAAATTGGAGACCTCTCTCATCGTTTAAGTGGGAGAACTTGCACAATTGGTGGCTGACTAAATACTTTTTTACCCCACTGTAGTTAGCTAAAACTCTTGGATCCAGCGTTGGCTTTTTGAGTAAGGGTTTAATTACAGCAGTTTTAAAAGCTTGCGGTACATGACCTAAAGTTAATAAAGAATTGATTATTTGAAGGATAAAGCTACCAATAAATGGGAAGACTTCTTTAAATAACCTGGTAGGAATAGGGTCTAAAAGACAAGTTGAAGGCTTGGATGAGGAAATTATTTTGTCTAACTCTAAAAGGTCAATTGGAGTAAACTCATCCAAACACATATCAGTTGAAGGAGTTGTAGTAGTTATTGTATTTAAGTTAACTGTGGGAAGAATCTGATTGATTTTATCTCTGATAGATGAAATTTTATTATTGAAAAAGTTCATAAAGTCCTGACTAGTAAGCTCTAAGGGAATGCTACGATTGACAGAGTCCTGACTCTTTGTCAGCCTGGCTACAGTATTGAAATGAAACCTGGGGTTATTCTTGTTGTGTTCTATTAATGCAGAATAATAACTTGTTCTAGCTTTTCTAAGAGATTTTTTTATAAATTAAAAGATGATTTCTCCAAGCTAAATAGATTTCATCTAAATGAGTGGAGCGCCATTTTCTTTCTAATTGACGAGTTTTCTGTTTTAAGCTACGAGTTTCTGTGTTGAACCAAGGAGTTAGAAATCTCTGATTAGACTTTTTCTTTTTTTAAAGGGGCCACCATGTCTAGAGTCTGATGCAGAGAAACTGTAACACTATCTACCATGTTATCAATTACAGAAGGAGCAAGCTGTCTATAGCTTATTTCCGTTGTGCTGACACATGGCAAAGAGGAAACAATCTGCATAAATTTGGTAACATCATCTGAGAGGCATCTACTGTAGTAATATTTTTCTTTAGGAGCCAAATAGTCAGAAATAGTAAAATTAAAGGTTAACAGACAATGGTCTGACAGTACAGGGTTATGAGGAGACACTACCAGATTTTCTATTTCTATGCCATATGTCAGAACAAGGTCCAACGTATGGTGGAGATAATGGATGGAATTTCCTACTTTCTGAGAAAACCCCATCGAGTCTAATATTGAACTAGAAAAGCACTCGGAGAGCGCAGACCTCCGCCAAGCGCCACAGTTCCCCCCATACAGTGTTTGTGTGTACGTTTTCAGATTCCTTGACCATGAAAACATATGACTAGCAATTGGATTGACAATGATAGGATTAGTGGTTCAGTTGTTATTCACAAAAATGACATTTTCCGTAATGGCGGCCACAATTCCCCCCATACAGTGTTTGTATGTACGTTTTCAGATTCCTTGACCATGAAAACATATGACTAGCAATTGGATTGACAATGATAGGATTAGTGGTTCAGTAGTTATTGACGAAAATGGCATTTTCCGTAATGGCGGTTTTCTTCTGGACAGTGATAAGGATCATCCCCAAAACTTAATCTGTTGTTCCTTGTACCATTTCCAACAACGCCTGAAAGTTTCATCGGAATCCGTCCAAAACTTTTTGAATTATCTTGCTAATCAACAGACAAACAAACAGACAGACAGACAGAGAAACCCTGGCAAAAACATTACCTCCTGATGGAGGTAATTAAATGCCATATTAAGGCAATCACTATCTACATCTAGACGTATATTGAAATCCCCTACTATAATTATTCTATCTGATTTCATCACTAAATCAGCTAAGAATTCAGCAAATTCGGATAAAAATTCTGAGTAGGTTGATGGAGGATGATAAACTATGGCAAGTAAAATTGGGTTTAGCCTAAAATTGCTAAAATGCCCAATACTGAGGACCAGGCCCTCAAAGGAATGATAATGTGTTTTTTGCTTTCCATTAACTAGTAATTTGGAATGGTAAATTGTTGCTACTCCTCCTCCACCACCAGAACTTCTGGGATTTTGACAGTTTAAATAACCAGAGGGAGTTGATTCATTTTAACCAACATAATCCTCTTGCCCTAACCAAGTCTCTGTAAGGGATATCAAATCAATCTGATGATCAGTTAACAGATCATGGACTAGCAGAGACTTGGGAGTTAGAGACCTAATATTTAAGAAACCGCATTTAATTTTTAAATAATGAGGAGGAACAGAGGTCAAGTCGTTCAATTTAGAGGCTTCATGTTTAATTTGAGTTTTACCAACTTTTTGTTTGATCACTTTGGGATGCTTATACATAATATTTTTATTTACTTTGGAGGGAGCAGACAATGATTCTCTGATGGGGAAGACAGGGGCTAAGCTGAGGGGTGGCGAATGAAGAGGAGCTGTAGAGAGGCGTGTAAGACTGCGACTCTGCTTCCTGGTCCCAACTCTGAGTTGTCAATGTTTTGGAAATTTGGATAAAAATTATGCCAGATTGTTAGATAAAAGAGACGCACTATCCATAGCTACTAGCTATGGCTACTAGCCATAGCTAGTAGCCATAGCTAGTAGTACATAGAAATAGCCATAGCTAGTAGTACATAGCCATAGCTAGTAGTACATAGAAAAATGATTATTGGTTGGTTAACTGAAAAGATTCTGCTAACTGTCCAAAATTAATTTTTACATGGTACATTTCTCAACAGACCCTAAAGATGATTTTGGCTATAGGCTTCTTGAATCTTGGATTGGTAAGACTGTTTTAACTTTTTTCTACAACATATATTGTCTTAGAATAAGTTTGTTAAGTTGTGTCTTTGATTCTGTGCCTTAGGTGATGGGCTTTTGGTGTCACAAGGACAGAAGTGGTTTCGTCACAGAAGACTCTTGACACCTGGTTTTCATTATGATGTTCTTAAGCCCTATGTAAAACTGATGTCTGAATCTGCTAATATTATGCTGGTATGCTACGTGAATCAATCAATCAAAATGATCAATACATATAATCAGTGTTTTGGTTATATGATCAAAACATACTGTATACAGCTCCAGAAAAAAAAAAAATTGAGACCACTACAAAATCTTTCAAAATTAGTATCTCTACATGTATGGCAGCCATTCAATTTCAGTATTGGTTGAATTTCAACACAAAAGACACCTCAGTCTACTTAAGGAGGTACTAATGAGGTAATAAAGGAACTAATAAAAAAAAAAAGTTTCCCGGATCCGACTACCTCGCTTTAAATGTTTCAGATCATCAGATAAATTTAAATATTAGACAAAGATAACACAAGTAAACACAAAATGCAGTTTTTAAATGAGGGTGTTTATTATTAAGGGTAAAAAAAAATCCAAACCTATATGGCCCTGTGTGAAAATCTGATTGCCCCCTAAACCTAATAACTGGTTGGATCACCCTTCACAGCAACAACTGCAATCAAACGTTTGCGATAACTGGCAACGAGTCTTTTACAGCTCTGTGGAAGAATTTTGGCCCACTCATCTTTGCAAAATTGTTGTAATTCAACCACATTGGAGGGTTTTCGAGCCTGAACAGCCTTTTTAAGGTCACGCCACAGCATCTCAATCGGATTCAGGTCAGGACTTTGACTAGGTCACTCCAAAGTCTTCATTTTGTTTTTCTTAAGCCATTCAGAGGTGGACTTGCTGGTTTGTTTTCAGTCATTGTCCTGCTTCAGAACCCAACTGCACTTCAGCTTGAGGTGACGAACAGATGGCTGTACATTCTCCTTCAGGATTTTTTGGTAGACAGCAGAATTCATGGTTCCATTTACCAAAGCAAGTCTTCCAGGTCCTGAAGCAGCAAAACAGCACCAGACCATCACACTACCACCACCATATTTTACTGTTGGTAAGATGTTCCTTTTCTGAAATGCTGTTACTTTTACGCCGGATGTAATGGGACACACACCTTCCAAAAAGTTCAACTTTTGTCTCGTCAGTCCACAAAGTATTTTCCCAAAAGTCTTGGGGATCATCAAGATGCTTCTGGCAAAACTGAGACAAGCTTTATGTTCTTTTTGCTTGGTAGTGGTTTTTGTCTTGGAACTCTGCTATGTAGGCCATTTTTGCCCAGTCTCTTTCTTATGGTGGAGTCATGAACACTGACCTTAACTGAGGCAAGAGAGGCCTGCAGTTCTTTGGATGTTGTTGTGGGGGTCTTTTGTGACCTCTTGGATGAGTCGTCGCTGTGCTCTTGGGGTAATTTTGGTCGGCCGGCCACTCCTGGGAAGGTTCACCACTGTTCCGTTTTTGCCATTTGTGGATAATGGCTCTCACTGTGGTTCACTGGAGTCCCAATAATTTAGAAATGGCTTTATAACATTTTCCAGACTGATAGATCTCAGTTACTTTATTTCTCATTTGTTCCTGAATTTCTTTGGATTGCAGCATGATGTCTAGCTTTTGAGGATCTTTTGGTCTACTTCATTTTGTCAGGAAGGTCCTATTTAAGTGATTTCTTGATGGAGAACAGGCGTGGAAGTAATCATGCTTGGGCGTGGCTAAAGAAATTGAACTCAGCTCTTCAAAGCTGTCATAAACCACAGTTAATTTATGTTTTAATGGGGGGGGCAATCATTTTTTCACACAGGGCCATATAGTTTGGATTTTTTTGTTCTTAATAATAAACACCTTCATTTAAAACTGCATTTTGTGTTTACTTGTGTTATCTTTGTCTAATATTTAAATTTGTTTGATGATCTGAAACATTTAAGTGTGACAAACATATAAAAAAATGAGAAATCAGGAAGGGGGCAAAAAACTTTTTCACACCACATTAAGTATAAATAGTAAAACCAGATAAAGTGATCATTTTGCAGTGGTCTCTGTGCTCTTAATTGTTTCCAGAGCTGTAGACATTTTCAAGATTATGGGCCCTATTATGACAGTCTAAGGCATGGACTTGGCCACGCTTCCCGTCTTCCTCTCTTCCTCTTCTACTTTCCAAAGTCATCCTACAAACTACCATCCGATGCTGTCTAACTACTTTCTCCCCTGCCACCACCTTGCAGTCTCCTATCTCTTTCAGATTTCTCCTTCTGCATAAGATGTAGTCCACCTGTGTGCACCTTGCTCCACTCTTGTAAGTCACCCTATGTTCCTCTCTCTTCTTAAAGTCTGTGTTCACCACAGCCATTTCCATCCCTTTAGCAAAATCCACAACCATCTGTCCTTCCACATTTCTCTTCTTAAAACCATACCTACCTAGAACCTCCTCATCACCTCTGTTCCCTTCACCTACATGCCCATTAAAGTCCGCTCCAATAACCACTCTCTCCCCCCTGAGAACACTGTCTACAACTTCATCCAACTTACTCCAGAATTCCTCTTTCTCTTCTACATGACATCCAATTTGTGGGGCATACACAATGGCAACATTCAACATCACACCTTTGACTTCTAGCTTCAAACTCATTATTCTGTCTGACTCCCTCTTTACCTCCTGAACACTCTTCACATACTCTTCCTTCAAGATTACTCCTACTCCATTTCCTTCCTATCTATACTATGGAAGAACAGTTTAAATCCACCCACAATGCTTCTATCCTCGCTTCCCTTCCATCTGGTTTCTCGAACACACAGTATATCTACCTTTCTTCTTTCCATCATATCTGCCAACTCTCTGCCTTTACCAGTCATAGTCCCTAATTTAACGTTCCTACTCTCACCTCCACACTTCTACCTTTCCTCTTTTCTCTCTCTCCCTCCTAACACACCTTCCCCCTCTCCTCCTCCTCAATCTGTGACCAACAGTAGCCCAATTTCCAAAAGCACATTTTTGATGCTATTTAAGTGGCACATATTACAACTGTAGTATAGTGTGAAGGAATTATTTATAAGTGTGATAAGGTACAAGGATTATTTAATTTATATTTAGAGGTGTGTATGAAGACGGATGGTTACCTCGTGACCACAAACACTCACAAAACAAGAGAGAAAAACACTCATAAAGGGGCACCAGTCCAAATTTGGACAATTTATTAATAACTAATCCTTGAACCTTTCATTAACCAGTCTCAATATTCGTGAATTCTTCTGCTGTGATCCAGAAAAGCACATGCACAAAAGAAATCAAGCAGAAACTTCTCTATACTGTTTTAATAATCAAACTCACGTTAAATGACATTACATTCAATTGATTTGTAAGCAGGTGAAATGATCAACAAGTATTGAATATCATATTAACTGGCAATGGATTCCTGAGCATAAAGTCTATAGTTAGACCTTTGTGGAAACAAGAGAAACCTGATTCTGAATTTGTAACTGTAATGCAATGAGAGATTGTGAAGTGACTATAACAAAAATATGCATAAAATTGGATGCAAATTTATGGAGAAAATGACATAAGCTGATTATATGAAAAAGGCTATTCTGAGTTACTCTACACAAGAACGAAGGTTATTGAAAAGGAGAATATTAATTTTCCTTCAACTTACAGCTCCTATCGTAGCTTATGGACTAACATTAACATGAAAAATTGGTCATATTCAATTAGAATTAGACATCACATTTAGCCCAGCAGATAGAAAGTGGGAGGCTGGCTTACGAACAGCTGTGTTTCAGAGTCCAGCGATGATCTTGAATGCCAGTAGATGGCAGAAAGGAGGAAAGACTGCCAGCAGTCCTTTCCAGTTATGGCAGTCATGGCACAGACTTAGCAGCGGGTATGTCAGCTGGTGTCCGGAGAGTGTAGCCTGCGGTAGAATGAATGGCTGGCCCCCTGGGCAGGTGTGACGTCTCTTCTTAGGCAACAGATTCTGTCCTGGCCCACAAATTTAGGATGTCCACCAGCCGATAAGAAAACCACAAGGTGAAGGAAAATGGATGTAAACAGTTCCAGCCACGAAATCCTAGTTTTTCTGACGTTCAAAAATCACTATCAGTCCACTTTAACAGTAAGTTAAGGGAAATCAATAGAAAAAAAAAAAGTTCAGCAGAATAAATACGGCTTCTGAGGAGAGGGACAAACAGCGTTTTGGAGTTTTACTCCAGTAAGAAGGGTTGAGCTCAACAAGAAAGGATGATCTCTCCTCAGATACCAAAAAACAGAAAAAAGACTTAACAAAAGGCAACTTTAAGAACTTTAGAAAACTCGACAAAGACTAATATAAAGACTGTACAAAGACTGAAAAAAAAACAAACTGAAAAACTAGGGCAGTTCTCTCTATTTAACTGAGGGCGCTCCTTGGATCATAAAATTTGACTGGCAGCAGGGAGAACCAATTATCTGCTATCGTGCTAGATTCGAATGGGCTATGGTCCAATAAGAAAGCAGTTGTAACCCAGTGTTAAAAACGCGAATGGAAATATGAATATTGATGCCGCTTTTGAAGAGAAAAATACCCATTTCACAATGGGAGTAAATAATTTAAAGATGAATATTTAAATAAATATATATTCATAAAACAGTAGGGAACATTTTCTGGGGAGTTTTGATAGAGTTTCAAATGTTTTCATCTGGTATGTCGAGCAACCAATGGCTGCGTCTTTTGTTTGGCAGCAACAGCCAATGGGGTCACGCCAGCCAATGGGGTCACGCGCTCCCTCGCTCGGTCTGTGTGTAACCTGTAGAACGCTTTCAGTCGCAGCAGACATCGACCGGGAGAGCGCGTTCCCTTACGGAGACGGTGAGCTAGCGTGCTGATAGCAGTCCTTGTCTTGAATAAAACTTGAAATTGGTAAGCCTAAACTAATACCTGCAATGAGACATTGCTGTACTATCAAATTCTAATACCCCGTTTGTTAAATTTTAAGATTTGGATCCAAAGGCTGTTAACACTGTTGAGCACGGGAACCCCATGACGCACATGTCGATTAGCATGGTGAGTGCTATCCATTTAGTGTGTATGGGAAATGCTAATCGCTAGCTTGAAATGCTAACCACCGATGCTAATTCTGGCTAGGTTTTACATAGGAGGAGGTTGTTTTACAGAGCTGTAATGGTTAGCAAAAGGGCTCATTTCACTACTGCTGACTGTTGTTTAATAGTGGGTGTTGCATCTGTGGTTCAGAGATGTTTAAAATTATTTTTGTTGTATAACCTGGAAATGTTTTGTAATAAGCTTAGAGCATAGCTTTTTTTTTTTTGTGTGTGTGTGTGTTCTGACCTACTTTATAGGTCAGGTTTTTTTTTTTCTTTGGACTGGTTTGACCAGAATGTGGATTCTCCAGATCTGGATGGCAAGCTGAAGCCCAAACCCTATTAACTGCTAGAGGTGATCCCACTGATCACCTGGAACGGACACTAGAGAACTGTACACACTGTAAATATATTTGGAGTATTTTATTTTTATTTTTTTTTATTATTGTTACAGTGCTGTGTTTTTGTTTAAGAGTACATATCGGTAAAATAATATACACAGTTGCAAGTTCCTATACAGCTGTGTATGTGTCATCTGTTGTTGCACCTCCCAGGCTCCTACAAACCCAGAGTCTATCTGACCTGGCCCAATTGTTCCTTCTATCCAGGTAGTAAAGTTTAAGGTAACTACACTGCCATAACACAACACTACCACAAGGGTACTACACCTAAAGTAAGTAGGTGTTAGGAGTGTTACAAAAAAATCTGGCGAGCCAGCCAGGAGCCTGGAGCGTTGCGACAACAGATGTGGATTCTGTTTTGACCCCTGACCAAACAGTTCCATATGCTGTCAAAATGGATTTTGTTGAAAAATATGGTGTCAAAGTTCCAAATGCAGTCATTGTCAGTGGTGTACTTGACAAAGAAAAAGACAAAGACGTTTTTAAGTTCCTAGAGCAACATGGCACTATTCGCAGGGTACTTAGCATTGATGATAACTCGTCTGAATTTGACAAAAGTCACCTTGTGGAGTTCGAGTCTGGATTAGCTGTTGAAACATTAGCACCTGCGTTGCCGTACTTCTTTCCATCCACTGACAATCCTGATGTTAAGTACTGGATTCAAGCCTTAACTGATGTGTACACTAAAACTGTAGGGGGCAGTGTTACTGAGGCTTATCTTAGCAACCTGAGGGGTTTAGCTAAGTTAAGTGGAAAAGGTTTTGATGAGGTGTTGCGGGAAGTTATGTCCACAATAGGGAAGTCTATTGAAGCTGCTGAGACAGCTAAAATGGTCTCTGTCGATGTTGATCGTGCTTCCCCTACTGTAGAACCCACACAAAGTGGAGTCTCTCCTCCACTCCAAGTTGAAGTGCCTTGCACCCGTAAAACCACTCAAGCACCCTTCCAAAGCCCTCTTAGACCAAACTCGACACCTCAAATGTTGAGTCCAGCTGATTTTAACCCACCCGAGGTTCAGAAAATTGTAGTCGAGCATGTCATTTAACATGCAGAGAAGCCATCAAACGCCCATTCCTCTTGGAGAATCAAAGCTTTCTCTGGCAAAACGCCGAGACCGTATACTGAAGCTGATTATGAAACATGGCGTTCACATGTTGACCTGATGATGGAAGATACTTCTTTGTCAGAATCAGAATCAGAATCAGAATCAGGTTTATTGCCATTGTTCATGTAGTACACAAACTAGGAATTTGTCTCGGTACAATGCTGCAACATTAAACATGATAAGATAAGAGAAATAAACTATACATGTAATAAAGTGTAGGATAAGATTAAGTGATACTGGTCAACAGTTAAAATATATATTAGCTAGCAGCAGATACTGTGGAGAACTATATAGTGCAGTCGGTAATGCAGGAAGAAAACAGTGATGATTGACATGAGTCTGACTTGGAAAAATATCGCAAGATCCTTGAAAGTCTTCTTGCTCCTGCGTCTGATGTTATTGGCTCTCTTGGGCCTGAAGCCACTTCTGCCGACTATCTTAAGCTTTTGAACTCAGCTTTTGAACTCAGCTTCTCAGATTGTTTCCTCTATGCCATGTGTCAACACAACGGAAATAAGCTATAGACAGCTTGCTCCTTCTGTAATTGATAACATGGTGGATAGTGTTTCAGCTTCTCTGCATCAGGCTCTAGACTTGGTGGCCCCCTTAAAAAAGAAAAAGTCTAATCAGAGATTTTTAACTCCTTGGTTCAACACAGAAACTCGTAGCTTAAAACAGAAGACTCGTCAATTAGAAAGAAAATGGCGCTCTACTAATTTAGATGAAATCTATTTAGCTTGGAGAAATCATCTTTTAATTTATAAAAAATCTCTTAGAAAAGCTAGAACGAGTTATTACTCTGCATTAATAGAAGAGAACAAGAATAATCCCAGGTTTCTTTTCAGTACTGTAGCCAGGTTGACAAAGAGTCAGGACTCTGTCAATCCTAGCATCCCCTTAGAGCTTACTAGTCAGGACTTTATGAACTTTTTCAATAATAAAATTTCATCCATCAGAGATAAAATCAATCAGATTCTTCCCACAGTTAATTTAAATACTGTAACTACTACAACTCCTTCTATTGATGTCTGTCTTGATGAGTTTACTCCAATCGACCTTTGTGAGTTAGACAAAATAGTTTCCTCATCCAAACCTTCAACTCATCTTTTAGACCCTATTCCTACCAGGTTATTTAAAGAAGTCTTCCCACTTATTGGTAGCTTTATTCTTCATATAATCAATTCTTCATTAACTTTAGGCCATGTACCGCAGGCTTTTAAAACGGCTGTAATTAAACCCTTACTCAAAAAGCCAACGCTAGATCCAGGAGCTTTAGCTAACTATAGACCAATCTCTAATCTCCCTTTCATTTCAAAAATCTTAGAGTTGTTGCTACGCAATTATTTGACCACCTGCAGGGAAACGGTTTACTTGAAGAGTTTCAATCTGGGTTTAGAATCCATCATAGTACTGAAACAGCTTTAGCGAAGGTCACTAACGACCTCCTCATTGCATCTGATAATGGACTAGTTTCTGTACTTGTCCTTTTAGATCTTAGTGCAGCTTTTGATACTATTGATCATAATATTCTACTTGATAGATTAGAACACTATGTTGGACTTAATGGAACTTCGTTGCAGTGGTTTAGATCTTATTTATCTGATAGGTTCCAGTTTGTTCATGTAAATGATGAGTTTTCTTTCAGCTCAAAGCTTAGTCATGGAGTTCCACAGGGATCTGTGCTAGGCCCCACTCTTTTTAGTTTATATATGCTTCCGTTAGGCAACATTATTAGAAAGCACTGTATACATTTTCATTGTTATGCAGATGACACACAATTATACCTGTCAATGAAGCCAGATGATACTAATCAATTAGCCAAGTTAGAAGCCTGTCTTAAGGAAATCAAAGCTTGGATGACTTGTAATTTCCTGCTATTAAATTCAGATAAGACTGAAGTCATTCTTGTTGGTCCAAAAAACCTTAGAAATTCCTTTCCAAATCAAACTTTCAGTTTGGATGCAGTTACTCTTTCTCTTAATAGCTCTGTGAGGAACCTTGGAGTTATTTTTGATCAGGATTTGTCCTTCAATTCACATATTAAATTTGTTTCTAAGACTGCCTTCTATCATTTGCATAATATTGCCAAGATTAGGAGCATCTTGTCTCAGAGTGATGCTGAGAAGCTGATCCACGCTTTTGTTAGCTCGAGATTAGATTATTGTAATTCTTTATTATCAGGCTGTCCTAAAACATCTTTAAAAAGTCTTCAGCTGATCCAAAATGCTGCAGCAAGAGTTTTAACAGGTACTAGAAAGAGAGATCATATCTCTCCGGTTCTGGCCTCCCTTCATTGGCTTCCCATAGAGTTTAGAATTAAGTTTAAAATCCTTCTTCTTACTTACAAAGCTCTAAACAATCAGGCTCCTTTTTATTTAAAAGATCTGATACTACCGTATCATCCTAACAGAGCACTACGCTCCCAAAATGCAGGATTACTTGTAATACCTAGAATCTCCAAAAGTACAATGGGAGGCAGAGCCTTCAGTTATCAAGCTCCTCTCCTGTGGAATCAGCTGCCAATCTGGATTCGGGAGTCAGACTCGATCTCTGTTTTTAAGAATAGGGCTAAAACCTACCTTTTTGATATAGCCTACAATTAGGGAGGGATCATGTGTTTCTGAACCCTCCCTTAGTTATGCTGCTAATAGGTTTAGTCAGCCGGGGGACCTCCAGTAATGCACAGGGCCTCACTCCTTTCCTCACTCTCTATGAAATTTTTTTTTTTTTTTTTTTTTTGCTGGTCATTAACATTTGTTTGTTCTCTCCCATAGATTGAGTCCCCATCGTGCTGTTTGCTCTCTACATGTCTGTTCTTTTCTTCTTCTCTATCCCCTAACCCCCCAGCCAGTCGCAGCAGATGACTGCCCCTCCCTGAGCCTGGTTCTGCTGGAGGTTTCTTCCTGTTAAAAGGGAGTTTTTCCTCTCCACCGTCGCCAAGTGCTTGCTCACAGGGGATCGCCTGATTGCTGGGGTCTTTCTGCAACTGTGGGGGTCCCCCCTACAGTTGATAGTGCTATGAGATGACTGTTGTTGTGAAATGGCGCTATATAAATAAAGTTGAATTGAATTGAATTGAATTGAATTGAATTTTGGGACTGTTGAAGACGGTGAGGAACTGCTTGTGCGATTCATGAACACTTTCCAAGATTATGGAGAAAAAGCCTCTGCATATCTGTATTGTTTGCAGGTGGCACTCAATCTCACAGTGCGTAGAGGCAGTCTAGAGCCACAGGAAGTGGACAAACAGCTTCTCAAGCAGTTTAACCAAGGCTGTTGGGAAGATAATCTGCTAAAGGAGCTACAGCTGGAACTAAAAGATAAACATCCACCTGCGTATGCAGAGTTATTGCTTCACCTTTGCACTGTTGAAAACAGACAAGAAGTTAAAAAACACACGCATGAAAAGACACTTGGGCGCCACAAAACCAAAAGCAGCCTCCTATGAACAAACAGTCACCGAAACAAGTACAAATAGTGAAGTAGAGTCTGACAGTCTGGAAGAACTGAAAAAGCAAGTCGCTGATCTAAAAAGCCAATTAGCTGCTGTCGTGAAACAAAAGAAACAAGCACCACTGAAGAAAGACCCAACTAAGAAATCTGGAAACAAAAAACCTGACCATGCAAAACCTGAAAACTTACCTTCGTCCAGTCGTCCCAGTACTAGGCCCAGACCATGGTATTGCTTCCGCTGTGGCGAAGATGGGCATATTGTAGCCACTTGTGAGTCTGAGCCAAACCCTGTGCTTGTGGCTGCAAAACGCAAAGAACTAAGAGTAAAAAGACAGATTTGGGACAGTCAGAACCCCCAAACTTCTTTAAAACTGAAGTCTACCCCTGTTGCGGGACAAACAGAGGCTAGTTCAGAGATGATTCGTCCCAAACCAAAAGCTCCATTCAAGACACATGCTGAACTGAAGTCACATTACAAAACAGACCACTTTAACTTTCCTAATGGTCTAATTGGTACAAAAAGTACAGCACAAGTGAAAGTGAATGGCTGTACTGTGAGCTGTTTGTTAGATACAGGCTCCCAGGTGACTACTGTCCCTGAGTCCAATTACAGACAGTACTTATCCAACCATGAGATTAAGCCACTCTTTGAGCTGTTAGAAGTGGAGGGAGCTAACGGTCAGAGTGTACCTTACTTAGGCTACATTGAAATGCATGTCACTTTCCCAAAAGACTTTCTCGGTATTGAAGCCGAAGTGCCAACACTTGCCTTAGTGGTTCTTGATGTACGTGCATCTGATCAGTCCTTAGTGTTAATAGGGACAAACACATTAGATGTACTTTATGAGCTGTACTCTGATGCATGTTCTGAACTGCAGCCAACCATGTCACTTGATTATAAGGCAGTGTTAAAAGTCCTTGAGCTACGGCACAGACAGTCCAAAGACACTAGCCTTGGTTTAGTGACCATGCGCAACAAAGAGCCACAGTTAGTTCCTGCAGGCCAAACAGTTGTTCTAGATGGCGCTGTAGCTGTGCCAGCCGGCAACAGTGAAAAATCTGTCTTGTTAGAACACCCGTTAATGTCAGCCTTACCTGGTGGTATCCTAGTAAAACCATGTCTCATAGACTTACCTGAAAGAGCACCTTACCTTGTTCCAGTTATACTCACCAATGAATCGGAACATGACGTGACAATCCCTCAGAAGTGTGTCATTGGAGAAATCTGTGCATATCAACGAGTCCTATCGCAAGAACACTCCGTGGAAGTTACAAAGTCCAAAACTGAACAAAAGTCCACTCTGAAGTTCAACTTTGACTCTTCCCCCATTAGCGCTGAATGGAAAGAGCGCCTAACAGAAAAACTCAGTCAAATGCCCGAAGTATCTGAACAAAATGATCTTGACTTTGGCAAAACGGATCAAGTGAAACACCCAATCAAATTATCAGATGAAACACCGTTCAAACACAGAGCACGTCCCATACATCCAAATGACCTGGAAGCGGTCCGTAAGCATCTCAAAGAACTCCAACAAGCAGGCGTGATAAGACAGTCCACTTCCCCATTTTCTTCGCCTATTGTAGTGGTGTGAAAGAAAATGTTGATGTCCGCCTTTGTATTGATTACAGGAAGCTTAACATGCAGACTGTAAAAGATGCTTACGCCCTCCCCAACTTGGAGGAAACGTTTTCCACCTTGACTGGTTCGCAGTGGTTCTCCGTCCTCAATTTAAAGTCGGGGTACTACCAAATTGAGGTAGAAGAGCTGGACAAACCAAAGACGGCATTCGTATGTCCCATGGGCTTTTGGGAATTCAATAGAATGCCCCAAGGCATTACAAACGCCCCCAGCACGTTCCAGCGCCTCATGGAGAAATGTATGGGTGACATGAATCTGCATGAGGTGATTGTGTTCCTCGATGACATCATTGTATTCTCCAAGATGCCCGAAGAACATGAGGCTCGCTTAATGAAAGTTCTTAATCACCTAAAAGAGTACGGGCTTAAACTCTCCCCTGAGAAATGCAGATTTTTTTCAAACTTCTGTCAGATACCTCGGTCACATTGTGTCCAGTAAAGGAGTTGAGACCGACCCCAAAAAAGTGAAAGCCCTAAGTACCTGGCCTGTGCCCCATGATCTCAAACAGCTCCGCTTGTTCTTAGGCTTTTCAGGGTACTATAGGCAGTTCATTAAGAACTATTCCAGCATAGTTAAGCCCCTCGCTGACTTAACAGCGGGCTACCGTCATTTGCGAAAAAGCCCAAAGCCCAAAGCTAAGCCTGCCCAGTACCAGGTTCAGGTTACTTTATTTGTACCCGTAGGTAGATTTGTTAGGACCCAAAGACACCGTTTGGCGAGCGATGGACTTCTTCCTGTGATCTTGCATTCAAAACACTCATTGAAAAGCTCAGTACTGCGCCTGTCCTGGGTTTCGCTGACCCTCAGTTGCCATATACACTCCATACTGACACCAGCACTACAGGGCTTGGCGCCGCCCTCTATCAAGAGCAGGAGGGCCAGACTAGGGTCATAGCTTATGCAAGCCGGGGGTTGTCTAGAAGTGAGTCCCGTTACCACACCCATAAATTAGAATTTTGGCTCTAAAGTGGGCAGTAACGGAGAAGTTTGCAGACTATTTATATGGCAATCTTGACTTACATTTTAACTACTGCTAAGATGGATGCCATGAGTTATAGGTGGCTAGCTGCTCTGTCGACTTTTAACTTTAAGCTCCAATACAGAGCAGGCAAGCTTAACTCAGATGCAGACGGCCTTTCTAGATGGCCACATGGTGAGTTACTTGATGACACAGTGTCCCAAAAGGAACTTGACCGCATACAGCAGTTCACTCAAACTCACTTGTCTCTTCCTGAGAGCAGTTGAAGTTCCGAGGTAGTGTCTGCTAGATGTGAAAAACACCTTGTCTGTAGCTCTCCAGATAACACCTTCCCTTTGGTTCACTCATTAGCCCTCTCTGTAGCCGCCATTCCAGATGGCTATGCCGATGACGATAAGATAAGATAAGCCTTTATTAGTCCCACAACGGGGAAATTCCAGGATTGCAACAGCACAGGGATAGCAACACTCAGAGCAACAATCAGAAGGCACGAAAAAAAAGCAAGCAAGCAAAAGCAGCTAATATACATATGTACATATTACTATAAATGTACAGTATATATATACACACAGACACACAGTGTAGAGCATTGTAGCTGGATGGGATAAATATATGAGTATATAAACACACAGTACGGAGCATTGCAGCTAGATGGAATAAATATGTAAATATATAAACACAGTGCGGAGCAATGTAGCTAGATGGAATAATATGTAGATATATAAACACACAGTACGGAGCATTGCAGCTAGGTGGAAAAAATATGTAAATATATAAACACAGTGCGGAGCAATGTAGCTAGATGGAATAATATGTAGATATATAAACACACAGTGCGGAGCAATGTAGCTAGATGGAATAATATGTAGATATATAAACACACAGTGCGGCGCATTGTAGCTAGATGGAATGAATATATAGATATATAAATATAAACATAAACATAAACACACCCAGTGCGGAGCATTGTAGCTAGTTGGAATAAATATGTAAATGTATATACACACACAGTGCAAAGCATTGTTGCTAGACGGGATGAAACAGCACAACCGTCTACTTAGTTATCCTACATGGTATGATTATGTGCCCATACATATTCTCACCCTCCGTAGCTACCGGTATTTTCCTAGTTGTATGCCGGAGGGGACCATTGTGTAAATCTATTGCATCTTTTGCATTCAAAAAACTATTAGGTTGTTACGTCTTTTTGCTATCTCTGCGAGCAGCCCTGCTTAGGTTGTACAGTCTGACAGCCGTTGGTAGGAAGGACCTGCGAAACCTCTCGGTTGTGCACCTGGGATGATGTAGTCTGCTGCTAAATAAGATAAGATAAGATAAGATAAGCCTTTATTAGTCCCACAACGGGGAAATTCCAGGATTGCAACAGCACAGGGATAGCAACACTCAGAGCAACAATCAGAAGGCAAGAAAAAAAAAAAAAACAAAAAAAAAAAAACAAGCAAGCAAGAGCAGCTAATATACATATGTACATATTACTATAAAATATATATATACACACACACACACAGACACACAGTGCAGAGCATTGTAGCTGGATGGAATAAATACGTATATGAATATATGAACACAGTGCAGAGCATTGTAGCTAGATGGAATAAATATGTAAATATATAAACACCCACAGTACGGAGCATTGCAGCTAGGTGGAATAAATATGCAAGTATATAAACACACACAGTGCGGAGCAATGTAGCTAGATGGAATAATATGTAGATATATAAAAACAGTGCGGAGCATTGTAGCTAGATGGAATAAATATATAGATATATAAATATAAACACACCCAGTGCTGAGCATTGTAGCTAGATGGAATAAATATGTAAATATATAAACACACACAGTGCAGAGCATTGTTGCTAGGTGGGATGAAACAGCATAACCGTCTATTTAGTTATCCTACATGGTATGATTATGTGCCCATACATATTCTCACCCTCCATAGCGACCGGTATGTTCCTAGTTGTATGCCGGAGAGGACCATTGTGTAAGTCTATTGCATCTTTTGCATTCAAAAAAACTATTAGTTTGTTACATCTTTTTGCTATCTCTGCGAGCAGCCCTGCTTAGGTTGTACAGTCTGACAGCCGTTGGTAGGAAGGACCTACGAAACCTCTCGGTTGTGCACCTGAGCTCCTCAGTGCATTCAGTATGTCCTGCATAGGGTGGAACTCGGACTCCAGCAGAGATGACAGTTTAGCCACTGTCCTTCTCTCTCCTATCTCCTCCACCGGATCAAGGCGCTGCCCCAGGACGGAGCTAGCTTTCTTGATCAGTTTGTTCAGTCTCTTCCTATCGGCTGCAGTAATGCCACTGCCCCAGCAGACCACTCCAAAAGTGATGGCTGATACCACCACCGTGTCATAGAATGTCTTCAGCAGCGCCCCTTGTACACCAAAAGACCTGAGTCTCCTCAGTAGGAACAGCCTGCGCCGTCCCTTCTTGTAGAGTGCGTCAGTATTGTGTGACCAGTCTAGTTTATTGTTCAGATGAACACCCAGGTACTTGTAGGATGTCACCATCTCAATGTCTGTTCCCTGTATATTTACTGGTGCTGTGAGGGTTTGTCCTTGCCTGCGGCAGATGGCTGTGGTGGTCTTCCAGTTGTACCCCACATGACTCCTGAACAGATCAAAAACGAACAAAGAACTGACCCTGTTTAAGAGAAGTGATTGCACAAATTGAAACTGGGCAAAAAGTTCCACCAACTGTACGAACTGAACTTCCTGACATCAACTTGTTACTCCGAGAGCTCAGTCGACTTGAAATGTGCAATAACATCCTCTACCGCACTTGCCAAGATGGAGGAAATGTTACTTACCAGCTCGTCTTACCTGAACAGCTCCGCGATTCAGTCTTTCAAAGCCTCCACTGTGACATGGGCCATTTAGGTACAGAGCGTACTTTGGATCTTGCCAGAACAAGGTTCTATTGGCCTCGCATGGCGGTGGATATTGAAAAGAAGATCAAGACTTGTAATCGCTGCGTAAGATGTAAAACCGCTCCAGAGCGAGCTGCTCCGCTTGTCAGTATCAAGTCCACCCGACCGCTCGAACTTGTCTGTATGGATTTCCTGTCCATTGAGCCTGATCAAAGCAACACAAAGGATGTGCTCATGTTAACTGATCATTTAACGAAATACACTGTAGCCATCCCTACCAGCAATCAGAAAGCTCAGACCGTTGCAAAGGCAGTTTGGGACAACTTTATAGTCCACTACAGGATACCCAAACAGTTACATAGTGATCAGGGTCCCGATTTTGAGTCCCATATTATAAAGGAACTTTGCAAAATCATGGGCATTCGTAAAATCCGGACGACACCCTATCATCCCAGAGGTAACCCGGTAGAACGTTTCAATAGAACATTATTGAGCATGCTGGGTACTCTGGAGGAAAAGAACAAATCTCATTGGCACAACTATGTGAAACCACTTGTACATGCGTACAATTGTACGAAGAATGACACTACTGGTTTTGCCCCATATGAGTTAATGTTCGGTCGTCAGCCAAGATTGCCAATCAACCTTGCATTTGGGCTCCCGTTTCACAACAAAAGTTTCAAGTCACATTCCCAGTACATTGAAAAACTGAAGATAACTCTACAAGAAAGCTACAAACTAGCAACAGAAAATACTAATAAGATGGCTGAAAGAAACAAAACAAGATTTGATATGCGAGTGAAACCCTCAAAACTAGAACCAGGCGACAGAGTTTTGGTACGTGCAGTCTGCCTCTGAGGCAAGCACAAACTAGCAGACAGGTGGGAAGCTGAAATCCACATTGTGGTGAACCAATCAGGTGACTTGCCTGTGTACACTATAAAACCTGAGACAAAAGATGGTCCTGTTCGCACCGTTCACCGCGACCTCTTGCTTCCCTGTGGTTTTCTTGCCCCTGTTGAAGAAGAACCTGTCCAACCAAAATGTGTCCGCAAACCTAAGACAAGACAATCACCTGAACAAAGTGAGGAATGTGAGAATTCAGAACCGGAAAATGAGGCTGTCTATTGGTACAGAGAAGAACCAATCCAAACGCCCATAAAGCTCACTCGAATTTATGAAATTCCCCATCCAAAGACATTCTTTAAAGGAGACATTCCTGCTGAAACTCACTTACCTGAGAATGACAACCAACTAGAAAATGTCACTTTACCTGGATGTGACAACTTACCGAATGATGGAAACCTGGAGGAAACTGAAACAAATGTGGAACCATCAAACAATGAGAATGGAACTGAAAGTGAAACCAACTTACCTGATAAAAGTACCTGTGATGAACCTGTGGAAGACAGAGAATCTTAAAGGGAAATCCCAAAGATTGTGAGACACTCCGAGAGGACAACCTCCCAGCCAGAAAGGCTACAGTATAATCAGTTGGGAAATCCTCTCATAACTGTTGCCCAGTCCCTGTTTCAAGGACTAAACCTGGCTTTTACCAGAGCCTTAATAGAGTCAGATCTTAAGAATATTCCCATGAACACTAGTTATCCCGTCATTACTATCTAGCTCATCCCATGCAAAGGGACTTGCATGATTCTAAGGGGGGACAGTGTAACCCAGTGTTAAAAACGCGAATGGAAATATGAATATTGATGCCGCTTTTGAAGAGAAAAACACCCATTTCACAATGGGAGTAAATAATTTAAAGATGAATATTTAAATAAATATATATTCATAAAACAGTAGGGAACATTTTCTGTGGAGTTTTGATAGAGTTCCAAATGTTTTCATCTGGTATGTCGAGCGACCAATGGCTGCGTCTTTTGTTTGGCAGCAACAGCCAGTGGGCTCACGCCAGCCAATGGGGTCACGCGCTCCCTTGCTCGGTCTGTGTGTAACCTGTAGAACGCTTTCAGTTGCAGCAGACATCAACCGGGAGAGCGCGTTCCCTTACGGAGACGGTGAGCTAGTGTGCTGATAGCAGTCCTTGTCTTGGATAAAACTTGAAATTGGTTAGCCTAAACTAATACCTGCAATGAGACATTGTTGTACTATCAAATTCTAATACCCCATTTGTTAAATTTTAAGATTTGTATCCAAAGGCTGTTAACCTGTTGCACTTCGGTGTACCGCGGGCGGACACGTCTCTGCGTCCTAGGGTGCACGAGGGCATCCTAGCTAGGAGGCACTGAAAAAAGAAAAAACACCTGCATTTCCGTTCTTCCACTACAGACACAGCCGCGAACAGAAAGCCAAAGGAGTGCTTTGATTGGTTTAGATGTGATTGACCTGTCATTCGACTAATAAGAGCCTTGAATTGGGTTTCTGAAACCTTGAAGAACCAATGACTGAAAACCTAGCAAGAAGGACCCGCCTACCAACGGCTGCGAATACAGCCAGCCAATTGAAGCACAGAAGTTCGAAAGCTGTTTTGTGTAAGGCTGGGTGACACACAGGCGTTCGCCAGTCTTTTTTCTTATTAATGTTCTTATTTGTTTTTCAAAAATTGTTCGCCAAAACCGCAATGATGGAAGCGCAAAACCGCAATAATGGAATTATGGTTTGACCAGGTTGCGTGACCAGAACCACGAGTCCGTAACAAGCGGACCAGCTTCATGTTCGTCTGACAATGAGGAAGAGAAGTTCGCCAGCGAGACTGCTGTTGTGGACAGGTAAGTGTTATAAGCTAAATTATTCTTTATCCCTGAAAATTGTAATCCAAATGACTTTTGACCGATTGGTAAATTACAACTGTGCGTTATCGCAACATGACATGTTGTGAACGCCCCCCCCCCGCTACTCTTCTGTAGCGGATTGCAGATATATTGCAGATATTTTAGTCCAACTGTGCGTAGTAGACCGGGCGATGTCCGTCCTCTGTAGCGGGGGGGTGGGGGGGGTGGGAGTTGTTATCTTCTACATTACAGATATTTTAGAATAATTTTTAGTGCACTGTAGGTTATTTTTTCTTGTAAAAAAAGCCACACATTTTTTACGTGGCATGCTTCTTTGTGTGTGGGGGCTTGTTTGTTCATTCATTCATTCATGAATGAATAAACAACCCCCCCCCACACACACACACACACACATACAGCCCTTCACCTTTCATTAGAGTCCAAGATGAAGCTTCTATATTGAATCATTCAAAAGTTACAGATGTTTTTCCAAACTGTGCCATTTGGCACAATTTGGCACAGTTCAAAAACGCCTGGGAACTACCTAAGAAAAAAGCTGTATATAATATTCATTTTTTGTGGTATTGTTACAAAATTTTGACCTCAGCTGGATAACACTTGGTTCTACATTTCTGTTGCATTTTCCAGCCAGTATCTGAAGCTGTGTGTTATTTGCAAGCATATGTATCCAAAAAAAACACCCAGACGAAATTTATTTTCTTCAAGTTCAGTATGTTTAGATGACTGTTACTCAGTGGCAGGAGCACTTAGAGAGATTATGACTGTTTTGCCAAAAAATTCAAAGTGTTTTCTTTTAAATGAGACCAACCCCATGAAGATGCTGCAAAGGTTTGAAGAACAGCTTTTGATTTACTTTGGGTACGTTATTTTTTGGCGTTTTTAGGGAAATTGACCAGAGTGCAAGGGGTTAGCGCCGTTGAGCGCGGGAACCCCATGACACACGTGTCGATTAGCATGGTGAGTGCTATCCATTTAGTGTGTGTGGGAAATGCTAATTGCTAGCTTGAAATGCTAACCGCCAATGCTAATTTCGGCTAGTTTTTTCATCAGAAAAAGGCATTTTTCACAGCTGTAACAGTTAGCAAAGGTCCCAATTCCCTTGCCATTGATTGCTATTTAATGGTGAATGTTGAATCTGTGGTTTATATGTGTTTAAAAATGCGAATTTGTGATAAATTGTTGTGCTAGCTTAACATGCTAACCCTCCGATGCTAATTCTGGCTAGGTTTTACATAGGAGGAGGTTGTTTTACAGAGCTGTAATGGTTAGCAAAAGGGTTCATTTCACTACTGCTGACTGTTGTTTAATAGTGGGTGTTGCATCTGTGGTTCAAAGATGTTTAAAATTATTTTTGTTGTATAGCCTGGAAATGTTTTGTAATAAGCTTGGAGCATAGCTTTTTTTTTTTTTTTTTTTTGTGTGTGTGTGTTCTGACCTACTTTATAGGTCAGGTTTTTTTTCTTTGGACTGGTTTGACCAGAACTTGGATTCTCCAGATCTGGATGGCGAGCTGAAGCCCAAACCCTATTAACTGCTAGAGGTGATCCCACTGATCACCTGGAACGGACACTAGAGAACTGTACACACTGTAAATGTATTTGGAGTATTTTATTTTTATTTTTTTTATTATTGTTACAGTACTGTGTTTTTGTTTAAGTGTACATATCGGTAAAATAATATACATAGTTGCAAGTTCCTATACGGCTGTGTATGTGTCATCTGTTGTTGCACCTCCCAGGCTCCTACAAACCCAGAGTCTATCTGACCTGGCCCAATTGTTCCTTCTCTCCAGGTAGTAAAGTTTAAGGTAACTACACTGCCATAACACAACACTACCAAAAGGGTACAAGACTGTGCACCTAAAGTAGTATTACACACCTAAAGTGCTACAAAGAGGTGTTACACACAAGTGGGTGACACAGTCCTTTGTCTGTAACCAACCAATAGAATGAAAGGGGCATTGTCCAATAGAGACAGCCTGGTGATTGGCTGGTACCAGTCAGATGACTGGCATAAGTTTTCAAAAGGCACATACACATTTCAACTGTGAAATTCATTATATACTTAATACAAAATCTAAGCTAACTTCAGTGATTCATGACTAAATTTCAGTGAGCATGCATTTTTATAATTTTGTCCTTCTATAATTAACATGCATTAGAATAAGGTTCATTTAAGCATTTTCAAACATGCAGCACATTTAAAATTAATGATTAATGACACATTTCAAACCCATCATTGTCCAACACAGAGGCGGTCATCTTCAACAGTGTTCTGAGCAGTATTTCCTGGAAAAATAAAGTCTTGAGGAGAAAGGATTCAGCAAATAAAACAAAAGTCCCATGTTGATTAAATCCAACATGTCCCTGAGTTAACAGAAGGGGAGAGTTGAGCTGTGGATAATTCCTAGCGACCTGTGGCATGCAGTCAAGGGATCTGGGATATCTCACAGAGTATTTTAAGCATAAAACTGCCTGGTTGGGGCAGAAGCTTTGGGATTTATGACTCGTAAAAGAATCCGATCCTGGCACGAAATGGGATCCTCATCGGCCCTTTTACCATGGAATGTGTTTTCAAACTGTGGTCATTAGTTGAAGGAAACAATTCTTTACCAGACTTTTGGGTGAAACAATTTCTTTAAGGTGAAGAGTGATTTTATAGATTGGAGCCACACGGATTGATGCTACAGGAGCCATGTCCTTCTGACAGTGCCACACAAGGAAACAGCATGCACTAGGATTTTCCATTATTTAATTAGACAGTTGTAACAGTTACAATCTAATCAAAGTATTGTTACCTGTCAGCTTAATTATAATATGATGATAAACTGAATAACTTTTTTTATTCTGGCCACATTTTCATTTTCTTCATGAACTTACAGCAGGAATATTGCCTATAGATTAGGCATTCATTTATTTATAGGAGAAAGAATGAACAGAGAGTGTGTGTGTTTTTTCACCACAGACTATAAAGCGAGGTGCAAAGGTGCTCTTGACTGAGCCTTGACTCTGTAGCCTCCTTGACAGGTTCTGACAGACCAGTACTCAACGCTCTGGGTGGCAGTAGCCATTGTGGATCCAGTAAATGTAGGAGGTTATGTCTAAAACCTGTGAGATGCTGTCAATTTGAAGATTTCAAACTACAACCCTCTCTGCTATGACAAAGTATTCTGTCCTCAGTCATTTCAATCTTGTGTCAGTTCACATGCGCATATCCTGTTCCAGTTAATGAAAAGCACAAACATTCAGCTGTCATTTTTTTGTTAACTATATTAATCTGAGGATAATTAAATACAAACTATCCACATATACCATATAATATATTCAAAATCATTTGAAAAAGTGAAGACAGTTCTTCACTGCACAGAGAAAAAAACAATACTGCGTAGAGCACAATGAGGCGTGCATCTGTGTGCATTACGTTAAACCTAAAACAATATAAATTCAGCTCGATTGTTCAGCCCATTTGTTCAATTGTATCCTCCTCTTCCTTCTAAAATAAGTGACTAGGCATCAACAGTAATTAATGCTTAACACCAAGCAATGATACTATTGTACGCATTTTAACTCACACCCGTTGCAGCACAAAACCTGTATTCTGAATAAACCATCATGACCTCAGTTGGACTTATATCATGTGTCTCTGTTCATTAAAGGGAAAGGCAGGGAAGCTTTAGATTGGATTACCCAAAACACATCTCTGAATAATTAGACCAGCCTTTTCTCGCATTTTGCCAGGTCATACCATTTTACATCATCATGATAACAAAATTGACTTGGACATACCCATAAATGCTACCTGCACCTTAAACAATAGACTGACCAGTCAGTCAGTCAGTCAGTCAGTCAGAGCGGCCTCGACTGAGCTGCATGCCTAGTGGTCCAGTCTTCACGGTCTAGCATACAGGCGGCAAGCTCACCAGTATTGGCCGCCCCAGTGTCTCCCTTCAGAGTGTCCACGAATGATGTTAATGGCCATCCTGGGTGGCGAAAGCCATGCGTTAGTTCCCAGAGTATCAGATGGCCTGCTGGGAGCTCTTGGTGATGGTAACAATACCCTGCGAGACCAAGTCTTTGCCAAGCCACCTTGTCTGATATTCTGGGAAGGTCCCCAGAGATCTTTAGTGGAGATATGGTCTTGCCAGTTTACATTGAGGATGGTGCACAGCATCTGGGTGTAGGAGCCGTCCAATGACCTCTGAAGGGAGATGTTTAATGACCAGTATTCACTTCCGTATAGCAGTATGCATTCCACTGTTGCACAGAAGAATTTAACTTTTAGCTCTCTTGACATGTTTGAGCACCATATAGCTCACATGTTATTGAGAGCACCCCACGCGACTGCCTTGCGCACCTTCATATCATGACTAGTTGGCTCCAGGAGCCAAGGTAATTGAAGTTGTTGACTACTTTCAGAGGGTTGCCGGTACTTGTCAACAGTGAAGAGATAGAGTTAGAAGCATCCCTGGGTGTCATCACTTTGGTCTTCTCGTCATTAATGGTGAGATTGACCCAAGACCATTCCAACTCCACAAGCGACAACAATTTCTGTGCCTGTAAGATGTTTTTTGACAGCAAAAGAATGTCATCTGCATAATCCAGATCTGCTATTTCTTTCACTTGTATTTTTCGGAATCTACGAAATGTTAACATTAGACCCAGCTCTGCTTCTCTCCCATTAAGGGCATAGTCTAGGACAGGGGTCAGCAACCTTTACCACTCAAAGAGCCATTTGGACCCGTTTCCCACAGAAAAGAAAACACTGGGAGCCACAAAAACCTTTTTGACACTTAAAATGAAATAACACTGCATATAACTTTTTTTTCCCTTTATGCTATGTATAAATGAATGAATGAATGAATGAATGAATTTTATTTATTTCGGATAGTACATTACAGGTTAAAAGAAACTGTATAATATAACAACAAGGTCAAATTAGACAAAGACTCCTTCTACTATACAATTCCACGTGAGTTATCCGAAATGGGTGATGGCTGAAGCCGCAGCTTATATTGCCCACCCATATTCCATCCAAGAATTCAAAGGAGAAAAAAGAGAAAGCAAGGCAAGAGCGATTACAATTTAAAACAAGGCTAAGACAAAATGTGACTGAGAGAAAAAGAAAAACTGAGCTAGTCTAAGTAAAGCGGTTACTATTCAAAAACAAATCTAAGACATAGTGTCACAAAGAAAAAAAGAAAAAACTAAGCTACAACACAACACAGGCTGGAAATGTCAATCCTCATGTGAGTTTACATGTCGTCTTGTAAATATGTTTGGAGTATTTCTTCCTTTAGTTTTTGTTTAAATTGTCCAAGCTTTGTACATGATTTTAATTCAGGTCCAAAATCATTCCATAATCTGACTCCTTGCACTGAAATACAGTGTTGCTTGGTGGTTGTTCTCACTGTAGGTTTTTGAAATATACATGTTCCTCTGAAGTGATATCGTTTCTCCCTTGTTTGGAACAACTTTTGGATATTTGCGGGCAGTGATAGATTCTTCACTTTGAACATTATTATTGCGGTTTTAAAGTCAATCAGATCTTTCAACTTGAGAGTTTTTTGTTTAAGAAAAAGTGGGTTTGTTGGTTCCCTGTAAGCTGCTTTGTTGATTATTCTAATAGCTCTCTTTTGAAGCATAAAGAGTGGATATATGTTTGTTTTATATGTATTTCCCCATACTTCATTACAATATGTCATGTATGGGAGTATTAATGAATGATACAAGGTGTATAGTGTGGGTTGATTCAGCAAATTTTTCACTCTGTGTAATATTGCAATTGATTTGGATACTTTACCTTTTATATAATTAATATGTGGCTTCCAACACAGTTTGTTATCAATTATTACTCCAAGGAATTTAGTTTCGGATACCCTTTCAATCTCTACACCATTTACACTGAGTTTGGGTACTGGGTAGTTGTGATGGTTGTTAAAGACTATAAATTTTGTCTTGCTTAAATTGAGCGTTAATTTGTTTGAATCAAACCACAGTTTCAGCTTTCCTAATTCCTTTCCGAGTGTATCCAGAAGTTGTTCCAAATTGTTTCCACTGCATAGCAGATTAGTGTCATCAGCAAACAATATTAAGTCCATTTTTTCTGAAACTTTACATATATCATTTATATACATATTGAATAATAATGGTCCCAAAACTGAACCCTGTGGGACTCCACAGGTGACCTTCAGTAACTCTGAGTTTTTGCTGTTAACACATGCAAACTGATATCTATTCTTTAAGTAACTACTTAACCAGGACAGTGCTACCCCTCTAATACCACAATTTTGTAGTTTCTTTAATAATAGATTGTGATCTACTGTATCAAATGCTTTTTCAAGATCCAGGAATACTCCAACTGAATACTCTTTATTTTCAATGGCTGTTGATATTTTTTCTGTAAATTCCATTAAGGCATATGCTGTTGTCCTTTTGTGTCTGAACCCATATTGCTGCTCACACAATAGATCATTCTTCAGTATGAAGTTGTCAATTCTCTCATAGAATATTTTTTCAAGCATCTTGGAAAATTGCGGTAATAGTGAAATTGGTCTGTAGTTGGAGAGTTCCCCTCTGTCGCCTGTCTTGTAAATCGGAATTACTTTAGCTATTTTCATTGCATTGGGAAATATACCTGATTGGAGAGACAGGTTACAGATATACGTCAGTGGTTTCACTATGCATTCGATAACAGTTTTGACTAGTAGCATGTCAATACCATCGCAGTCTGTAGATGTTTTACTTTTGAACGATTTAACAATTTCAATGACCTCTCTTTCGTCTGTGTTCTTTATGAAGATGGTGTCTTTTACAGCAGTGTTATTGCATATTGTATCACCTGTAGGCACCGTAGTGGGTATTTCTCGGGCCAGTTTAGGTCCAATGTTAACAAAAAAATTATTAAATTCATCTGCAGGTGAAGCTATATTCACATTCGGAGTCGATTTATTATTTTTTGGAATATTAGTTGGGTAGCTAGTATTTCTGCTTTTATTTCCAAGGATACTGTTGATTATTGTCCATGTATTTTTAATATTGTGTTTTTTTCCAGTTCTTTACTGTAATAGTCTCTTTTACTGCATCTTATTATATATGTTAACTTATTTTTGTATGTTTTATACCGTTGCTCTGCTTCTTTTGTCCTTTTCTTTATGAAAGCTTTATATAATAAATTTTTCTTTTTACACGCCTTTTGTAGTCCTTTGGTTAACCATGGTTTGTCAGCAAATTTGTGTTTAAGCTTTTTTTTAACTAATGGGCAGTTTTTTTCATAAAGAGTGGTTACAATGTTTATAAATGTGTCATAGGCTTCATTTACATCTGTTACATAGACTTCTGTCCAGTCTTGCTTCAGCAAGTCCTCTTTAAAAGAACTGATTGCGTTTGGTGATTTGTGTCTGAACGATTTTGAGATTTTTTCTGGGTTGGGCCCCGTGTGGCCATGGATAAGTGCAAAGATTGGCAAGTGGTCGCTTATATCATTTATCAATAATCCACTTTCTATTTTCTTATCGAGAACATTGACAAACAGGTTGTCAATAAGTGTAGCAGAGTGAACTGTGATTCTACTGGGATGTGTTATTGTGGGATATAGACTCATGCTGTACATAGAGTTCATGAACTCTGTAACTACATTTTGTTGATGTGGATTAAGTAGGTCAATATTGAAATCTCCACAAATTGCTACCATTTTCTTACTAGTAATATTATTGTACAGCTTGACTAATTTATCTCTGAATGTCTCAATGCAAGTTCCCGGTGTTCTGTATATGCAGCTTATGATTAGATTTTTTGTTTTGTCTAGGTCAATCTCAACAGTAACACATTCCAAAATCCCTGGTAGTGCTGAGGACATTTCATTTACAAGCTTACATCTATATACAGTAGGTCATCAATATACAGTGCAACACCACCACCCTTTTTTTGAGATCTGTTAATGTTAAACATCTGATATCCCTCTATTGCCATCAGGGGAGCCTGGTCTTCATTAAGCCAGGTTTCCGAGACTGCAATGGCTGTGAATTTTCTGTTTAGCTGTTTTAAATAGTCCTGAATCTGTGAGAAGTTTTTGTTAAGACTTCTGCTATTGAAGTGTATTATTGACAGTTTACCATCTAATTGCACTTGACTTTTGAATTGCTTTTCAGTGTAATATTCACAGTGGTTATGAATATTATTGAAAAAGTGGTTATCAGGATCAATATCATTCTCCATCTCTTGTGGTTTATGTTCAGCATAGTGGCATATTTTTAGAGTTTGAGTTTCTTCACTCTGTGTTTCATAGTCAGTGTTCATTTGTATTTATCTAAGTCAGTAGCATCTCTGATCATTATACTTTTTGCTTGCTCAGGTGTTCCATTTAGTTTAATCCAAATTCTACAATTTCTTGTCCAGGTTGACTGTATCTTATTTCGTTTTTTTAGCATCCGTGCCTGCCGTGCTAATTCGGCGTTTTTTTTTTTGTCAGGTGTTCATTTAGGTAAACTTGAGTTTCCTTTAGTTTTTTGGCCTGCCTCAGTATGTCATTTTTCACCCTCCTGTTCACAAAGCGCATCACAATTGATTTCTTTGTTTTGTTATCTTTCTTCGGTAAAGCATAACAGGCTGAGATCGCATTGGCTTCTACCTTAATGTCTTTATCATTAAGGAACTGAAGCACTTGGTTTTCTAGGGACATTGATTCACTTATGGAAGCATGTTCACCACTCAGTCCTGTTGCGGCATGGGCGTAGGACTGATATCTGATGTCTAGTCCACTTATAACTAGGTCATCAATGCGAGAACCTTGTTCAAGATCCTCGACGCATTGCTCCAAAAGACGCCCGTGTTGCTCCAGGTCCATAATTTTTTTGTCTTTTTCTTGTATTATTGAATGTAGGGCTTGTACCTCTTGTATTAGGTTTATTATTTTGGCCTGTTGGTTAGTCATTTTGGCCAATTCTTCTAACACAAAGTTCAGAGATTTTTTAATTTCTTCCAATTCCTCTTTTTTGGGTGGCATTTTACTGACCTGTGGATAGAAATAAACAGAGAATCCGGCTAGGCTATCGCCGGCGCCTGCCTCCGTCTACCTGGCCAGTTATGTCGCACACCGCCGGCGCAGCCGGAATCCACCGATCACAGCCACTCGTCGCCGTCTGGCTGGGTGGCTCCTCCGCTGGGCCCCGTCACCGCCAGTTATGTCGCACTCCGCCGGCGTAGCTCTAATCCACCGATCACCTCCGCCGATCGGTGGCCGATCACCGTCGCTCGCTGTCGTCTGGCTGGGTGGCTCTTCCGCTAGGCCCCGTCACCGACTGCCGTCAGTCTGGTAGTTCCTCGGCTGGGCCTCGCAAATTGGGCTCCGATTCAGGCCACTGTCCTGCTGAATCCAGGTGGCCCCCGTCTCTCACCAACGCCGCGCCCGAGCTCCCAATCACCGCCTCGGTTGGTTCGTCCGGTAAGCCCTCACCGGGGACTGAGCCGCCTCGGTTGGTTCCTCCGGTAAGCCCTCACCGGGGACTGAGCCGCTTCGTGTCGGAGTTAGGTGACGCACAGGGGCTAGTGTTAAGCTAACCAGTATTAGCTTGGCAGAAGCTTCAGATAGAGCGCAGCGGTTCTACCCGATTAAAGGGGCATTCCGACGGGATTCTGACGGGGGTGGAAATTCAGCCCGTGGGGTCCGTCACGAGCGCCGATCGCTGTTGATTAGGTTCTTTTAATGGGAAGAAATCAGCGACTTTGTCTCAGCGTTGAAAAAGTGTGACCATCCCGGTCGCCATCTTGAAAAAAAACAAAAACAAAACTATAATGTGTTGCATTTATGAAATCAGGGAACTCCTGCAGAGAAAACAAAATTACATTTCTGCATGCAACAAAAACATTTTGAACTCCGAAAAAAAAAAGACATTGGGTTGAAGGTTGACATTGGGTTGAAAGGAGAGTGCTATTTCTAGCACTGATGACTCCTGATCCTTCGATAAAAATCTCATAATTCCGCTGAAAACAATACCGAAAGCTCAGAATTCCAACACGAACCAGCAATGTGATTTGGGGTTGGGGAAATTATCTGAAAATTCAGCAGGGGGTCTGGGGGACATAGTCCCCCAGCAGGGCCTGGGGCAGAGCCCCGGTGGGGTGGGGGGTGGGGGGCAAGGGGGGCAAAGACCCCAGAAGCTCCTGGGTTTTTATGATTTTTAAGTACCAGAACTGTGCTTAAATGATATAAAACAAATAGCTGAATGCCACTTAATGTATAATATTGACTTATGTTCCAAGAAGATAGCATTCCTAAAATATTCCAACAAGCATTATCCATCACATGCTTTAACACTTGATCAAATCAAAATCGGTTAATTTTATCTGTTCCATAATAGAAATAAAATTCCAACATACCATTACTTTTTATCATTTCAGCATTCATTTCAGATCACCAGTTTCAATCTCCATTGAGACTTGAGCAGTTCATTTTGCACAATCACTGATGTAGCCAAGTCTTAGAAATATTCAAAAGTTATGAGTCAATGTCCACTGTGCACTGTCAATTTCAAACTGTTTGCAATCATAAGAGAGGATGGTGTAGGGAACTTGAAATAAGGAAGCGAAGTGATTTTATAAATCAGGTTTATTGTCGGCTTCCAGTCCCTAACATGTCTCATCTCAATGCAGAAGCAGAAAAGAGGCTGAGCGCAGTCAGACCTTCATACTTATACATCCATTAACAAAAGCCGACCTCACACATCCCTGTTAATCCTTCCATTGTCCTCTCTCTCCTCCACCTGACCCTGGGGGGGTCAGGAAATCCATTCCGGTCTGCACCGCTGCATCTCCGTCTCCTCGTTGATCTCTGCCAGTGGTCAAGACCTATTGTCTTGCTCTGAGACGTGAGGTCAATCCACATATGCAATCTCTAAACATTCCTTTTGTGTCTATACATATGTAGGTATGGATATATGAACAATATAAGCCACAATGGTTAACTTTTATTACCATTTCCTCCCTCGCGCCAGCCCAGCTCATACAGCCGTTGTCCGCCGCCAGTAATGACTCTCCACCTGGCCATACCGATTACTGGAAGTGGCCATACACCACTTCCAGTCCTGCCTGAAAGGGCGCAGCTTCACTGCATTCGTGGACCACAAGCCGCTAACGTACTTAACGTACTTTATCTTCCTGGAAGATAAAATAAAGCGGAATTCGGCGAATTAGCAGAAAATCACATCCCTGAGAACACACCGCCATGAATCTTTGAAAAAGCATACAACGAGCCATTTGATTGGTCCAATCGTTTGCAACTATCCAATCACAGGGCTGTCAAGCTACTGCAATACAGCAGTAGCTTGAACACAACACATCCGGGTTATCGCGGGAGACAACTTCCGGGGAAGCGCCGAGCGCTTATGTAATCGTGTTGATTTTCGCTGACGGTTATTAAACTTTAACAAGTTTTTTTTAGATTTTACAAGATCACCATAATCTTCAAATTTAGAATTACATTTTAAAAACTAATGAACTAAAATAAAATACATTTTAATTAAATACTCATTATTTATTTTCCAAAGCCACAGGGAGCCGCAGCAGAGGGATGAAAGAGCCGCATGCGGCTCCGGAACCGCGGGTTGCTGACCCCTGGTCTAGGATGATAACAAACAGAAAGGGGGGCAAAATATCACCCTGGAGTACTCCTGAAGTGACTTCAAATTCATCCAACTTGCTGTCTGTGGTGACAACCTTGGCACGTGTGTTGGTATACATCGCCTGAATAGCATTACACAGCCTTGATGGAATACTGTAAGCCTTCAGTATCTTGAACATAATTTAATGGTTAATTGAATTGAACACTTTCCTAAAGTCAAGGAATGTCAGAACTGAAGGGAGGTTGTTTTTCTGTACCTCCTCTAGAATCTGGCGCCGGGCAAGAATGTGACAAGTGGTGGATCCATTTTGGCAGAACCCATTTTGATTGAATCGGAGGTGAGAGTCTAGAGGTCCTTGGATTCAGTTCAGTATCATCTAATTATACATCTTAGCTATGATACATGTGAGGCTTATTCCCCTGTAGGTATCAGAGCATGAGAGATTGCTTGATTTAAGTAGTGGAATGATATTAGAAAGCGACCACCTCTTCATACTCATCCACAGTGAAAGGACCATCGTTGATATCCAGGTTGCATATCTGGGATATTGTCCTCCTTGGTTTCCAGGCTGTCAGAAGAGCTGCCAAGCAACTTCTTAAAGTGATTAAACCAGTTGGTAACTTGTTCTTTTGGGCCCGCCCCTGCGATCTGGCCTCTTGTTGACTTTTTACAACCACTGATCTCGTTAACAACCTTCCAGGCCTCACTGTACTGTCCACGTAAGTGAGCTTGTTCCACTCTTGCAACTTTTTCCTCTAGATCTTCCACCATTAGGCGTTCATAGGTGCCATACAGTGAGATCCTAGCCTCACCTATGGCTGCACTCACACTTTGACTTGCGTCAGCTGCTGCAGCATGTGTCGCTGTCTCCAGCTTCTCTCTTGCCTTCACTATGTCAGGATGCCTCGATCTTAGTGGCTTCCACCATTCCACCCTCCTCAAAACACAAATCTCTGAAGCCATTTCATTGGCATCAATAAAATGTTGGTATCTCTCAGTAGGGTCTCTGCATTCCTCTTCTTCTAGGAGGTGGAAGTGGTTTTGGACCTCAACATTATACCATAGATGCAAGTTAGGATTTGATGCAAACAATTTCCCATCAGAGTGAGAACGTTTTGAACACTTCTTTGGGACATGCAGAATAAGGTGGACATTCATACATATGACGCGATGGTCTGAGCCAAGACTTGAGAAAGAGTTATACACTTCAGCGTTCATGACACTGTTGCGCCACTTCTTGCGTAGTGTGCAATATAGTTGATGTTTTGCCATGGTTGCACGGTCCTCAAAGGTCCACCAACTTGTGCCTCATTTCTCCAGGCGGACGAGGTTATCAGATGGTAATCTTCAACTTTGTGAAACTTAATAGGTGCTTGATGAATTATACGATGCTCCTGAACTCCTAAAATTACGATGTTGCAGGAACCAGTACAGTAGGCCAGCTCCTTTGTTCTACAGTCAACCTTGATGGTACAAGCATTGAAAGTAGCCATCACAAAGGGTCTTCTACAATGCAAAAGTGCCTTGGAGCCGGTGCTGAGATCAGGTCCAGGCAAATTTGATGGCCCATTGTCATACATTCTACCATTGGGAAGATTGGTACCGACTGCTGCAGCTAAGTTCCTACCCACTCCTGGGACTAGAAGTATAGGATTTGTGAAAATTGAACTCATCGTGGCGTGAAACTTTACATTGTGATAAGATGGTATACTTATGGCAGTGGGGTTGCAACTCCTCACATTGCCAAGTCAACAATATGTTAGGTTATTTTTTTCAGGGTTTGCTCCCCTAGATCCACCACGTTCTGCAATACTAGGGACAGCGCTGAGAGCTACTGCAGACGGTCTTCACCATGTGAGAGGCTAGATGTAATGGTCACTTGTTGATGATGAATAGGCCATATATTGTGCTTCTATTGTGCTTCGCATGATGCTGGGTATAGGGAGACCAGTCTGGGACACCAGTTTGTTGTAGGCCAACCAGAAAGGTACAACTCCTCTAGTGACCCTTACCTCCCATTGTTGATTAGACTGTCATAATATGGCCCTATATGTTTTGCCACAAAACTAGTCAGGTTATTGTGATTTTTTTTAACATATCTTGCAAAGGTATAACATAATTTCTTACTGTTTCCAGAACAAATGGCAATGTTATGCGGCCACCAATGAAACCTTTGAGATGTTTGAGCATGTGAGCCTTAAGACACTGGACAGCATTTTGAAGTGTGTCTTCAGCTGTAAAACCAACTGTCAGACACAGGAGTAAATACAATATTTTTATGCTATTATTAGTTTTAGTTCTTTGTCCATTCATCTTTTATTAATTTAGTCCCTAAAACAATAAACTATTTTTGATTATACTTTCATTTCAGTGGAAAAAATGCATACATCAAAGCAGTCTATGAGCTCAGCTATCTGATTAACTTGCGAGTCATGATATTTCCATACCACAGCAACCTACTTTTTCACCTTAGCCCGCATGGTTTCAGATATAGGAAAGCACGCAGGGTGGCTCACAATTATACAGGTAAGGTCTAATTTAAACATAATGAATGCATTAAATTTGAATCTTTTGTGAAATGGTTTAGCTTTTCCCCTAATAATCTATCTATCTATCTATCTATCGATCTATCTATCTATCTAATTTTGTAGAGGAGATTATAAGAAAGAGGAAAGAAGAATTAAAGGATGAGAAGGAACTTAGCCGCATACAGTCCAAGAGATACTTGGACTTTCTGGACATCCTTCTCTCTGCAAAGGTATGGTATTATCATGTTAACATTAAAAAAGTTATGTGTAAGAAAAATTACTGGGTCCTGACAGTGCTCACTATCTGAGATTGAAAAAGCTCTTGCACTGTTTAAGGAATCTCCGTAAACTCAGAAGAAAAATACTGAATTTAATGACGAGGTAAAAATAAACTAAGACCAGAGAACCAGCAGATGAACAAGAACGATTTAATCTTTGTGGCCAGCAAAGACGTGCAGATCATCAAATGGACATCACCCTGAATGAAGATATGCACAATGATATAACATCTGAATCTTCTTTTATACATCCATGAGAATGCACACACAAGCATACGATAACAGCTATCACATGATGAGCTCATGAGTTGGAAGCATTTATCTGTATGGCTTCATCATTATAATTCACATGTCATTATGCCTCGATGAAACAGAGAGGCATACGGTAATCAGTTAGTGCGTCTGTTTGTGGATGTATCTGTCAGTCCGCATCTCTGTTTCAGCTCACCCGGTCAAAATTCAGTGGAACTAAAGGCTTGTATCATTGTACTGCCATATTTTCTCAACTTTTAGTTTGCCAGAATTCTAAGATAAGGCTTTGTTTTCAAAGTAAACAGAAATTTAACTCACCTTTCACGTCAGTGATGCCAGGGGAAAAAGTATTGTAATAACTATGCTGGGCCACTAGAGGCGGCAGTGCGACTTTTTTACAGCACACCACAATATGATTTTTTTGTGTTATGCCTCGGTGAAACTGAGAGGCATACAGTAATCAGTGCATCTGTTTGTGTGTGTGTGTGTGTGTGTGTGTGTGTGTGTGTGTGTGTGTGTATCTGTCCATCCGCTTCTCTGTTTCAGCTCACCCAGTCAAAATTAAATGGAACTAAAGGCTTGTATCATTGTATCACCATATTTTCTTGACTTTTAATTTGCCAGAATTTCGAGATAAGGCTTTGTTTTCAAAATAAACACAAATTTAGCTCACATTTAACGTCAATGATGCAAGGGGGAAAAGTATTATAATAACTATGCTGGGCCACGAGAGGTCGCAGTGTGACTTTTTTACAGCACAAGGATGACTTCCTGTCACAGTCGATCTCTAGCTGAACTGTTATAAAATAGCGGTTACTGAAAAAAAATATGTATTCAGCAACTACACCATTCATTCATCACATCGATTGTTTTCACACTAGTTTCGCTGTTTAGTTTTACAGAGGAAGAATAAGGTAAAACTTGCTAAAAACATCAACTCCCAACATTTCTCACCCGCAAATGGTTGCAGTTAACTGCGCATGCACCCGGAAACTCCCGCCACAGGAAAGTACTGAGCAATCTGCCAATACTGGATGAAGAAATGTCTGTCTTTTTGCCTTTCCGTTTTCTTCCTCTGCCACTAAACAGCAAAAGCTTCTGTTCGTCTTGATTGTCACTGTATTCACGTACCTCCATTGCTTCCACCATTTAAAATGTCTGCCACCATGCTCTTCTTTGTGTTTGGATTGCAGCTGTTCAAATCAGTTTGGTGGCTCTTGGCTACCACCAACAGTATAGGCATGTAAACTGCAGATTATTTTCACTGTGCATGCATGTACTCTAAAACTACTGGATAGATTTGGATGAAACTTTTACCAGAGGTGGTCCTTAGGCTAGAAAGAAACCCATAACATTTTGGTGAACATCCCAGAATGCATACCTCCACCAAGGCTCTTGTGGTGGAGGCCCCTCTGATCATTGATGGTGCAGCTGTGGAGAGAGTGAGCAGTACCAAGTTCCTGGGGGTGCACATCTCTGAGGACCTCGCCTGGTCCAACAACACCACATCACTGGCCAAGAAGGCCCAAACTCACCTCCATTTCCTCCGCAAACTGAGAAGAGCATGAGTACCACCCTCCCCATCATGTGTTCTTTCAACCAGGGCACCATTGAGAGCATCCTCACCAGCTGCATCATGGTGTGGTATGGAAGCTGTAACGCCTTCTGCCGGAAGACATTACAATTCACAATGAAAGCACCCAGAAAGATCATTGGTGCTCCTCTGCCCCCCCTCTCTAACATCTGCCTCACCTGCAGAGCCATCAACATCGCAGGTGGCACCTCCCACCCCTCACACTCCCTCTTCAGCCCCCTGCCCTCGGGAAAAAGGCGCCGGAGCCTCTGGGTCCACTCCACAAGACCGCTAAAAAGCTTTGTTCATCAGGCCATCAGGACCCTGAACTCTGTCCACCCCCCACCCACCCACCCGCCCAGATCCTAACGCAATCACCCGCACAATAACTACCTCGGCTGTTGGCACAGAAAGACTGGCACACCAACAGTAATACATTTGCTGCTGTATATCTCTGCACTTTAACTGCAGTTATTTGCACAAATGCCATATCTGCTGCTGTCTGTCTGTCATTGCTATACTGATCATGTGCAGTCCTATCTGTTACTATCTGCACCTACACTACCGCATTGAACTGCAACTACGGGTATTACATCTCTAGTTTTCTGTATATAGGATTGCTGTGTTTTATCATCATTAATCATTTATCTCTATTTGCTCTGTGGGAGGTCTGGGTCTATCTTTTGTCACCATTTGCACTACGGGGTGCATTACTGTACATAGACTGCAGTTGTTGTTGTTGTTGTTGTTTTCTTTTTTTCCAGCCTTATTTCTTTTTCGTTTTTATATTGTGCACACCACTGAAGAGAGAGAGAAACCCCATTTCAATTCTCCTGTATGTCCTGTACATATAATAGTATTGACAAATAAAATCTTTCAATCTTGAATCTTGAATCTTATCTTCTCACAGTGTGTTAGCACTGGTGGTGCTTGGGTTAGACAGGAACCCATAACATTTTGGTAATGATCTGAGAATGCATACCTCCGCCAAGGCTCTGGCACCGAGGCATCAGCTCCTTGGTGCTTTCATAAAATAGAGGTTACTGAAAAAAACACATATTCAGCAACTACACCATTTTCTCATCACATCAATTGTTTTCATAATGGTTTTGCTGTTTAGTTTTGCAGTGGAAGGACGAGGTAAAACTTGTTAAAAACTCGCTCAAAACTCCAAGTCCCAGCGTTCCTCACCCGCAAATGGTCGTAGTGAACTGCGCATGTGCCCGAAAACTCTCGCCACAGGGAAGTATTGTATTAAGCAATCAGCCAATACTGGGTGAACAAATGTCCGTCTTTTTGTCAGTCTGTGTTCTTCCTCTGCTACTAAATAGCAGAAGCTCCTGTTCGTCTTGATTGTCATTGTATTCACGTACCTCCATCGCTTCCGCTGTTTAAAACGTCTGTCACTGTGCTCTTCTTTTTCTTGGATTGCAGCTGTTCAAATCAGTTTGGTGGCTCTTGGCTGCTTCCGACAGTACGGGCATGTGAACTGCAGATTATTTTCACTATGCATGCTTGTACTTCAAAATTACTGGATGGATTTGGATGAAATTTTTACCAGAGGTGGTCCTTGGCCTAGAGAGGAACCCATAACATTTTGGTGATGATCCAAGAACAAACACACTGTCTGTTCATGGGGCTACTCTCAACTCAGCATGACTCAGCACATTTGCATTACAGAACTTGAGTGACAAATACAAGACAGAATGAACTATAAAGTTAAATAAAACAAAACTGAATCCACCTTATTCCTGAGGGTGCTGCTGGAAAAAGCATTATGGGAGCAACGTCCGGTTTCGACTGAAGTAGTGTTAAGTCAGTCAGCAAGAGTGGAGTAGTGGGGCATTTAAAATAGTGTTTTTTAAAGCTTTTCAAATTCATTTCAATGTATAGACCACATACGTGTTTTGCACTCAAGTGGCGGGTAATTTCAGCCCTTACAGTTTTTGTAGTTTTTGAATGTTTTCGCATAGTTCTGGTACTTGTTGCTGGCGTTTGTGGTTGTGCCATAGATTGTATAAATGGAGGCTTCTCACCGGCAATGCATAGATCATTCATTGAAAAAAAGGACTGTTGGTGTGATCGATGGTACAGATGCAAGAGCACCAGATATGTTTTCAATTGTATGAATATCACAGATCTGACGTTTATGCATCATATATGTCACCAGATGCAAGGCTGCATGAAGTGAAATAAATAAAAAATAGTAATAGTTTGTTTCCTAAGGCTTAACGATTTAAGAAAGATATCAAATAGTTTTGGTGGGGGGTGGGGGGTGGCATTTGTTGCATTGCCTTGGAATGATATGGACTTGATATTAGCAGCTTCAGCATGCATTAATTTTTAAATTATCACAAAATATAGATCAATAAAATTTTGAACAATTGTCAGAAAATGTCTGTACATGTTAAGTTAAATAACAAGCATTCATAGCATGACAGCAGCATGAGCATTTTAATTTTGGAGTCAGACATACCCCAACATTAAACACCCAAGCACAGTTTTGTGGTTCTTTGTGGTTTTGACTAGATTCTACATCTACTTTAAGGTAAATTTGATTATGTCCAGCATATTTTAACAAAATGCATCCAACTTTATTGCGGTGGAGACATTGATATAGCTCAGAGTTTTTATTTGTTTACAGCAGGGGTGTCCAATCATGTGCCATGGAGGGCCAAGACCCTGCAGGTTTTCTCTTCTACCCAGTCTCTTCAGCAGGTGTTTTCACTTATCAGCAATCAGTGGGAAGAAGTTCAGTGAAATCTGCTGTTGAAGACACTGGTTGGAGGTAAAGCCTGCAGGGTCTTGGCCCTCCATGGCACATGATTGGACACCCCTGGTTTACAGCGTTAGCATCTTAGCAGCAGAGCTAATTAACGGAGCTATTGTCTGCCAGGCCACTTTTTAAGATCATCTTTTCATCCCGCCATAGTCGTGTGAAGTGGTATGATTATATTACTCTTTTTGAGGTGCAAAAAGCCATGTTCCCGCATTTTTGAAGCCAAAGTCATTATTTTTTAACAAGGAAAAGTGTCCCATTTCAGTGACAACCACACGTTCTAAACTAGTACCGGGAGTTGTGCCCATAACTCACGCAAGGCATTGTGGGGGCTAGGAATAAGGTGGATAAAACAGAATTATTCCTTCCGTTTTTTTCTTTACCAAAACTTTTCTGATACTATTGCTCTGAGTGCTGCTATCCCTTTGCTGTTTTAATCCTGGAATTTCAACATTGTGAGCCTAATAAAGGCTTATCTTATCTTATCTTATGTTTTTATGTTTTATTTTTATTATGTGTGTTTGTTTGTGGCTGTATGGGTGTGTGTATACTGTCCGTCTGTCCGCCTCTCTGTTTCAGCTCGCCTAGTCAAAATTAAGTGCAACTAAAGGCTTGTATAATTGTATGACCATATTTTCTCGACTTTTAATTTGCCAGAATTTTGAGATAAGGTATTGTTTTCAAAATAAACACAAATTTAACTCACCTTTACCATCAATGAAGCCAGGAAAATGGCATTGTAATAACTATGCTGGGCCACTAGAGGTAGTAGTGCATTTTTTTTTACAGCACATGGATGACTTCCTGTCACAGTTGACCTCTAGCTGAGAGATTAATGTAATGTCCTAATAACGGGAGACCTGAGCCATGTTGAACTGAGCAATGAACTGAACTTTATTGGGATTCACACTTAGTATACACTTCCGTTCAAAAGTTTGGGGTCACTTAGAAATTTCCTTATTTTTGAAAGAAAAGCACTTTTTTTCAATGAAGGTAACTTTAAACTAATCAGAAATATACTCTATACATTGCTAATGTGGTAAATGACTATTCTAGCTGCAAATGTCTGGTTTTTGGTGCAATATCTACATAGGTGTATAGAGGCCCATTTCCAGCAACTATCACTCCAGTGTTCTAATGGTACAATGTGTTTGCTCATTGTGTCAGAAGGCTAATGGATGATTAGAAAACCCTTGTGCAATCATGTTAGGTCTGCAATGCTGTAATTGCTGCAAATGGAGGATTCTTTGACGAAAGCAAAGTTTGAAGGAAAAAAATATTATTTCAAATACAAATCATTATTTCTAACCTTGTCAATGTCTTGACTATATTTTCTGTTCATTTTACAACTCGTGGTGGTAAATAAAAGTGTGACATTTCATGGAAAACACAAAATTGTCTGAGGTGACCCCAAACTTTTGAACGGTAGTGTACATACTGGCCGTAGCCCACCTGACGTCACCACGTTGACTGCCTGGTGTCGGCTATGGCAAGCCCCAAAGGCCAAATCCCTATACAGCATCCCCCCTTACAAAATGTGAAAGCACCATAAAGAACACATGTATACAAAATGCCCCCCCCCTTTAAATTTAGCAAGAAAACCTCTTAGAACACATGCAATATAGACAGTTTAGTTCGTTTGTTTTTTTTTGCAACACACAGAACAACAAGCTAGCCAGCTAAATGGGCACCTGGGTAGACTGCCAGGGTACCCTTCCATGTTGGGGCTGATTATTCTGCCGGCCATTCCCAACACGCTTCAGCTAAAGCTACTTTACCTACAAAGTCATCAAGGTATTTGGGCCTCTGACGAATCCTAGCCGAGTGCCTCACCGGAGGAGGACCTGCTCCAGGGTTCGTCGGCCACACCTGAGAGTCCCCAACACCCCCATCAGATAAGTCCCAACCCTCATCAGTCCGCTTCGCCACAGCTCTTGGGCCTTGTACAGGCAATGACTTCCTGAGTCCGCTGGAATGCCACCGTGACCCGTCCGAGAGCTTGAACATGTCCCAACCCCACCGCCTCACGATCTGAAGTGAGGTGGTGTCCAGAAAGGTTGCAGTTTCTGTGTGCGGTTGGGAAGCTTAATCCAGACCTGGTCTGACACATCGAGTCCGTGGGCTTTTGCTCTGTGCTTCCTGTCGAAAGGTAATTTCATCTTCTGCTGTTGGGCGACGGCCTGGTCTTGTGGAGGGTCTGTGTTCCCGGAGGGGAGGTTGTGGGGGGCCTCAGTCAGACAGGGGCAGGTGGAATTTGAGCCTCAGCATGAGTTTCACTGGGGAGCACCCTATCATGGCATGGGCTGTTGCCCTGTAGTGGAGGAGTGTTCTCTGGAGGGCGTCAGAGAATGTGAAGCCGTCTGCCAAATGGGCTCTCAGACCATTTTTCAGAGTCTTGTTGAAACGCTCCATGCCCCCATTGGCTTGGGGGTGGTAGAACGCATTTTTGATGTTTTCCATGCCCCCCAACACCCAAAAACTCCTCAAATCCCCCAGAGGTGAACTGTGGGCCATTGTCTGTACTGATGGCATCCAGGACTCCCCATCTGGTGAACAGTGACGAGAGGAAACCCGTAACCACATCCGTCATGACCAAATTAATAGGTAACACCTCCGGCCATTTAGAGAACAGATCGTAGACCACTGGCAAAAATGGCTGTTTGGGGGTGCCTTATGTACTTCACCGCAAATGTCCAATTGGATGTGCTTCCAAGGGCCATCTGGGTATGGTAATGGTCGCAGGGGTGGGGTGACCCGCTGGTCTTTCCGCTCTCCAAACACGGAACACAGTGCTTCACCATAATTTCAATGTCCTTATCGATACCAGGCCACCAAACTGAATCCCTGCAATGCTGCTTCACCCTGACCACCCAGGTGACCCTTGTGGAGTATTGTCAGAACTCGTGATCTCAGAGACACCAGAATCAATGTGCAGTGTCCCTTTGCCACACACACTCTGTTCCAGCAATTCAGTTCGTCTCTGAACCGGTGAAAAGGTGCCAGATCGTCCTGTACCTTTGTGGGCCAACCCTCCCTGATGACCGAGCATAGTTGTGACAACATGGGGTCCTGTTCCAACTCCGCCTGGAGTTCCTGGAGGGACACCATGTTCCGGAGGGGTCCATGCAGCAGGTTGACCAGATCCGCCTCTGTGGGGTCGTCGTCATCGTCCAGTTGTGCGATGTTGGCCGTGGCACGGGACAGGAGATCACCACTACGATCTCTTTTCCAGGAATGAACTGGGGAGTAAAGTTGTAGGCCCTCAGCCACTCAGTCCACCTGTGGATCCTTAGGGGCCTGACCGTTCACACACCCAGACACAAGCAAGGCCCCTCCCTCTCACCCACGGCATATTTCTGTTCAGCCGCTGAAAGGGACCTCGACATGAATGCCACTGGGCACTCGGTACCGTCTTGCACTTGAGACATAACTGCCCCCACCGCTGAACTAGACGTGTCACAAGTCACAAAAGTCAGCCATTTTGGATCAAAGTGTGCCAATACTGGAGGGGAGGTGAGTTGAGACTTCAGCCTAGCGACTGCCACTGAGCAGGCTGGGGTCCACTGCCACGGTGCGTCCTGCTTTAGAAGGGCCCAGAGCGGTTTGATAGTCTCTGAATAATAGGTAATAAAACGCCCATAAAAGCTCACCATGCCCAGGAATGAGAAGATCTGCGCTGGTGTCATGGGGTCGGGAAAACGCAGGACTGCCTCCACGTTCGAGTGCAAGGGGCTCAGGCCCTCGGCCTCCAGCCAGAATCCCACAAACTCATTGGAATCCACCACAAAAATGCACTTTTCCCCATTCAGCGTGACTCTGTGCTCCAGCAGCACCTCCATCACTCATCTCAAATGACTGTTGTGTTCTTCCCACAACACGCTGTGGACCACAATGTCATCCAGGTACACCACTACATTCCTGAGGCCAGCCAGAATCATGGACATAATCTTCTGAAAGCAGCTAAGTGCTGAGCTCAGACCAAAAGGCAGGTGGGTGTACCTGAAAATGCCCATGTGGGTCACGAACATCATCAGGTCCCTGCTGGCTGGGTGAAGGGGCACCTGCAGATAACCCTGGTGGAGATCTAACTTGGTGAACACCCTTGAACCACTGAACGTTGCAGTGAGTTCCTCCATCGTGAGGAGTGGGTATTTGTTCGGGATAATCACTTTATTAACCATCCTGAGGTCAATACACAGCCGGATGTCGCCCGTCTTCTTCTTGGCCACCATCATCATCATCATCATCATCATCATCATAGCAGTCTGTCGTGGGCGACAATGACTGTTTCATTTAGGTCTGATCAGATTCCTCCACACAGCTCTGTCCTTAGCCTTCCGCTGCCAGGAACTCCTGTCTATGTCCAACTTCTTCAAGTTTCTTTTTACAGTGTCTTTAAATCTGAGCCTTGGTCTACCCTGATTGCGTTTGCCCTCGCATAACTTTGAGTAGAGTAACTGCCAAGGGAGATGCTGGTAGTCTATCCTCTCAACATGTCCGAGCCATCTCAGGTTCATCTGTATTAGCATGTCCTCCACTGATGGTAGACCAGCTTGTTTCAACACTTCTATGTTGGTTATCTTGTCTTTCCATGAGATGTTCATTATGGCTCAAAGGTGTCTCATCATGTACACGTGGAGTTTCTTCACCTGCACTCTGTAGACAGTCCAAGTTTCAGCACCGTATAATAGAGTAGCCAGTACTGTCGCTCTGTACACTTTGCATTTCACACAGATAGACATATGTCGATTGTTCCACAGTCTCTCCCTCAAGTTTCCAAACACAGCGCTCGTTCTTACCATTCTGAGAGATAGTTCATCCTCCAGCCTAGCATTCTCTGAAACAGTACTCCCTAGGTACTTGAAAGTCTTGCACTTGACTAGTGGCTCTGTACCAATGCTGATCTCTTCTGGTAGTGATGTTGATAACTGGAACTTTGGTGGTTGATAAAGGCACTCTGTCTTCTTGATGTTGATTTGGAGGCTGAATTGGCTAGCTGCTCTTGCAAATTTCTCCACTAAACATTGCATATCTTCCACGCTGTGTGCAACTACAGCACTGTCATCAGCAAAGAGCATTTCTCTTACTACCTTTATCGATGTCTTACTCTTGGCTTTAAACTGTGCCACATTGAACAAGTCTGCTTCTTTCCTTGTTTGAATACTCCTTCTGAAGTGTCTTTGAAGGCCACCTCAAGCATGGCTGCCAGATATAGCGAGAAGAGTGTAGGTGCCAGCACACACCCTTGTTTCACCCCGTTGCTTACTGAAAAGTCTTTAGATACTGAACCACTCATTGCCACGTTTGCTTGCATACCTGTATGAAGGGCCTCGATCAGGCTGACAAACTTCTCTGTACAACCATATTTCTTGAGTACCTGCCAAAGTCCTTGTCGTGAAACAGTATCGAAGGCTTTACTGAAGTCTATGAAGACTACATAAAGCGGCATGTTCTGTTCGATACACTTTTCTTAAGATAAGATAAGATAAGATAAGATAAGCCTTTATTAGTCCCACAACGGGGAAATTCCAGGATTGCAACAGCACAGGGATAGCAACACTCAGAGCAACAATCAGAAGGCAAGAAAAAAAAACAAGCAAGCAAGAGCAGCTAATATACATATGTACATATTACTATAAAATATATATATACACACACACACAGACACACAGTGCAGAGCATTGTAGCTGGATGGAATAAATATATGAATATATAAACACACAGTGCAGAGCATTGTAGCTAGATGGAATAAATATGTAAATATACAAACACCCACAGTACGGAGCATTGCAGCTAGGTGGAATAAATATGTAAGTATATAAACACACACAGTGCGGAGCATTGTAGCTAGATGGAATAAATATATAGATATATAAAAACACAGTGCGGAGCATTGTAGCTAGATGGAATAAATATATAGATATATAAATATGAACACACCGAGTGCTGAGCATTGTAGCTAGATGGAATAAATATGTAAATATATAAACACACACAGTGCAGAGCATTGTTGCTAGATGGGATGAAACAGCATAACCCTCTACTTAGTTATCCTACATGGTATGATTATGTGCCCATACATATTCTCACCCTCCATAGTGACTGGTATTTTCCTAGTTGTATGCCGGAGGGGACCATTGTGTAAGTCTATTGCATCTTTTGCATTTAAAAACTATTAGTTCTTGAACCTGTTTCAAGCAGAAAATCATGTCCATTGTGCTTCGTCCACTTCTAAAGCTGCACTGGGTTTCCGGTAGTACATTCTGCGGGATGTGTTCACTGAGTCTGTTAAGTAGTACACGTGAGAGAATCTTACCAACAGTGGCTAGCAGTGATATACCTCGGTAATTTCCACAATCTTTCCTGTCACCTTTCTTGAACAAAGGCACAATACTTGCATCCTTCCAGTCCTGAGGTACTTTCTGGGCATCCCATATCTCTTGGGTGAGTTTGTGCAGACAGTTGGTCAGCTGAACACCACCAAATTTCCACACTTCTGCTGGAATTCCATCCCTTCCTGGAGCTTTACCATCCTGTGTTGTCCTGATAGCTGCCATAAGTTCATCAAAATTTGGTGGTTTATCCATACTTGAAACAGCGGGTCGCTGCACTAGAGCTTCTTTAGCCTCTTCGGTGAGATCTCTAGGGTTGTTTAGTAGTTGGTCAAAGTGGTCTGCAAATCTGTCCAGGATCTTGTCTTTCTCCTGCAAAACCGTCTCACCATCCATAGCCTTTAGTTGGATCAATCCTCTTGGTTTAGGGCTGTAGATTTCCCTCAGACCTGTGAAGAATGTTTTCATATCCTTCCTGTCTGCTGCAGTTTGAAGTTTCTCTGCTTTTTCATCCCACCAGTTGGACTTCATCTCTCTGGTGTACTTCTGTAGCTCACTCTGAGCCTTTGAGTATTTCATCTTCTTTGACCTTGTGTTACACTGTAGGTTTTCCTGCCTAGCTGTATTCCTTGCTTCTAGTAGTTTCTTCAGGTGTTCATCATGCTCATCAAACCAATCTTGATGTTTCCTCTCAGGGTAGCCTAATACATCACTCACAGTCTGATACACCGTATCCTTCAGTGTTGCCCATTTCTCTTCAATGTCATTCTCTGAGTTGTTGCTGTCCCAGTCTTTCAAGTTTTCATCCATTTCCTGTGTAAGTTCTTCCTGCTTCTTTTGGTCTTTCAGTGCACTAGTGTTTAGCTTCCGCGGTGGCTTCGCATCCATCCTGCAATGCTGTTTTCATCTGCAAATCCTTAATCTAGATCTCAGCATAACAGGATCAGTACCACAGTCCACGTCTCTCATTGCTCTGGTGTCCAATACATCCCTTATGTCTCTCTGCCTGACTATGACGTAGTCTAATAAGTGCCAGTGCTTGGATCTTGGGTGCATCCATGTCTTCTTGTGTGTGTCCTTGTGCTTAAATAGAGTGTTGGTTATCACAAGGTTGTACTCTGAACATAGTGCAAGTAGAAGTTCTTCATTAGCATTGCACTTGCCTACTCCATGACTGCCTAGCACTCCTTTCCATTTCTCAGTGTCCGAACCAACTCTGGCATTAAAATCTCCAACGAGTATCAGCCTGTCATCAGTTGGTACACACCTGATAGTCTCACGTAAATCACTGTAGAACTCTTCCTTCACCTCCTCTGTGTTGGTCATTGTTGGGGCATATACACTGATGAGTGTGGCATAGATCTTCCACTGTACTGGGAGTCTCATAGTCATTATCCTGTTGTTGATTGGCACCGGTTCCTCATCAAGCATTGCTGCTATCTCCTTTCTAACTGCAAACCCACTCCTGCTTTTCTCCTTTCTTGAGTTGATCTGCCACTCCAAAAGAAGATGTACCCATGGTCTTCCAAGCTGTCATATCCAGGCAATCTTGTTTCACTAAGTGCAGCTATGTCTACATTGTACCTGTTCATTTCCAGGGCCACAAGCGCGGTCTGTCTTTCTGGGTGCTGTGATGTTGTTCTGTCCAACAGAGTGCGTGCATTCCATTCTGCTACACATAAAGCTGCTGTTTTCCTCTTCTTTTGTCTTCCTGCTCCTAGCTTACTTTTCACTGCCTGTCAGAGTGTGAACAGATCAGATCAGCGCGGACCTTGTAAGCCCTGGCGACATCCGAGCTGGTATGAGTTGCTTTCTGATTGACCCTTTCATGAAACTGCTTGCAAAGTATTTTAGTACTGCTAGCTTTTGCTAGACTAGCAGCACTTTCTTGGTCTTTTCAATGTGGCCAATACTCAATATGGATTTACCAGCCCCTGAGTCTACCATAAGCAGCACATCAACCCCTTCTAGCTGCAAGATGTACCACTTTAACGGCCCCTTCCTGGTGCCCGCCACACACACCTGCGTCATGCTTTCCAGCTCTGCAGCTGATGGTTTAATAGCAGTGGTGCAGCCCATTTTCCAGTGATTAGAACAGCCACAGTTATAACCCTTTTTCCCTCTGGCAGGGCAAGTGGACGTGCCCGCCCGGTGACAGAGATAACTACAGCTGCCACACAGACCCTGAACTCCTGCTCCTGCCCGTGCCATGGTCCGCCACCTTTTGGGGGTCCGCCCCGAAGGATTAGCTGCACTGTTAGCGGCCTGACGTGGAGTGGAAGCTTGGGTGGCTAGGTTCTCTTTAGCTAGCACTTGTAGACCTAGTTGGGCAATGGACTCAATCTGGCTGGTCAAGTCAACCACTTTCTTCATCATGAAGACGTCTGTAGTTAGCGTTAGCTTTTCTTTGAGCCACTCGTTGCTCGTATCGTGTGCTAGCTTGTCACGGACTAGCTCCTCCTCAATCGGCCCGAAGGCGCAGTTGCTTGCTAAGCTACGGAGTTCCATTATGAAATGCTGAGTGGACTCACCAGCTTGTTGTCAGCGGTCAAAGAATTTATATCGTCACGGTGTGATGTTGGACTGATCCATAAAGAAATTGTCCATTATGTCCAGACACTCCTTCAACGAGCCTTTGCCACCCAGCGTGCAAAACACTTATTGGCCTTCCTCACTGAGGCAGTGAATGAGCAGGCTGCTCCGTCTCTCTTCATCGGCACCACTCAGGCCAGCCGTGGTGATGTACACCTTGAACACTTCCTGCCAGCGATGCCGTGGTGGAGTTGGCACACCTGGAGACTGTAAGAACGGAGGTGGCGGTTTTATACACGCTCCCATGGTTTAGTCCTCGTCGCCAAAATGTAATGTCCTAATAACGGGAGACCTGAGCAATGTTGAACCGAGCAACGAACTGAACTTTATTGGGATTCACACTCAGTATACATACTGACCATAGCCCACCTGACGTCACCACGTCGACTGCCTGGTGTCAGCTACGGCAAGCCCCAAAGGTCAAATCCCTATACAACAATATATAGCAGTTATAAAACAGCGATTACTGAAAAAAAAACAAAAAAACACGTACAGTATTCAGCAACTACACCATTTATTCATTACATTGATTGTTTTCACACTGGTTTTGCTGTTTAGTTTTGCAGAGGAAGGATGAGGTATTTTCTTCCTGGAGTTTTCAGTTCACTAAAAGCTATAAGTCCTAACATTCCTCGCCTCAAAAACATTTGCGGGGTTGGTTAGGTGACTGTGCTGATGCCTGTCCAAAATTAAGCAAATGTAAATAAAGTTTTTGACAAACATTTGTGTTATAATTATTTATATTTGTTTCTCATACAAACAAACAGAAAAAACAAAACAAAAAAAAAATTGTTTCTCATACAGGGCAGCACAGTGGAGGAGTGGTTAGCACTGCAGCAGCACAGCAACTCACCCTTGGCCGGGGGATCCTGGGTTCGATCCCAGGCCCCGACCAACAGTGATCTGTGTGGAGGTTGCATGTTCTCCCCGTGTCTGCATGGGTTTACTCCAGGATTTCTCCGGTTTCCTCCCACATGCCAAAAACATGCAAGTTAGGTTAATTGGCATCAAAACTGGGGATTCTAAATTGTCCTTCGGTATGACTGTGAGAGTGAATGGTTGTCTGTCTCTTTGTGTTGGCCCTGTGATGGACTGGCAATCTGTCCAGGGTGTACCCTGCCTCTCGCCCAAAGATGCTGGGATAGGCTCAAGCCCCCCCGTGACCCGAAAAGGATTAAGCGGAAGAAGATGGATGGATGGATGGATGGATTGATAGATGTTTCTCATACAGTTACTCGGGGAGTAACAACTGTATGACAACTGTATTCAACAACTGCATGACAACTGTATTCAACCACAGGACTAAAGTGGCCATCCGCTGGAAAAGTGGTATTTGCCGGTAGAGAATCAGCATTTTCCGTTCTGCCGAGACTGGCCTACCATTGGCCACTTTTCGATCTCGCTGTCTCTCCACAGCAGACCACTGCAGCAGACGCCTGCACGAAGTAAGTTTTGTGCTTACATTATGCAGCAATTTCAATATTAAAACACCAATAACTCCAACAACTGCAATATTTGATTCTTAAAGCTTTTGTTACGTCACTTTTTTTTCCAATGTCTGATTTTTTTTTTTTTTTTCCGTATGGGGACTGCTTGGTTCCATTACTTTAATTTAACCTGTTTTCTAAATAGTTTCTCTAAAGTTCATCTGATTTTTTAAAGTCTTAATACTAATGTCAGTCATTTAAAAACACTACGGTGTGACATGCTTCATTCACTCACTTCAAAATGATTCACTCACTAAACCAAGCAATTTATTAAGCTGAGGAGAAACATGACATCTGTATTTTTTATATATATCACATTAATATATAGCACATTAACTTGCATAAAAACCCTCCAATATTTGGAAAAGGATCTCAATGGTCAGGTGATCCCAGGTGAGCCCAAGCACTGGATAGCAGGGGAGGAAAAGTCCCCTTCACAGGAAGAAATCTCTGGTATTGTGGTGACCCACCACAATCTACAGGGACATTCATCCTCACACTCAGTAGGTCCTTAAGAAGCAGAGGACCATTCACATATGGACAGAGAGCCCCTGGGGGGACAACCAGAACAATGGACTATTGTTTATACATCCCCGGATTAAGGAGAAGACGTCCGGGCGCCAGTTGGTCATGCTAATCATATGTATTGACTGATATGTATATCAAAATGCTAATGTGCCATGCGTTCTCTCTGTTTGTATAACATATAAAAGAGCTGACGATACATACCGCACGGCACAGACAGCACAACACAGTGCAGCACAATAGCGCACAGCGCTCGCTACAAGTGTGTCTCATTATGATGGAGGAAAATAAAACTCTGCAACCTTCCAGCTCGTCTCATCTTGCCTGATTCTATTCCTCCACGCTGGTGACCCACGACGTGTCATGGTACGCCCCTCACCTGATTTTTTACCTCCACACTGGTGACCTGACGAGAGAGAATGACCGTATGCTCCTTCTCACTGCGCTGTGGACACAGAGGACCAGAGAACGTCTGCAACTTCTTCATCTTCTCTGGAGCGCAGCGCTGGGACTGACACACACCATGAATGGTGACATGAGCTAAACGAAGGAAGCAGCCTGAACGGGGACGATCACCGGCGCCGATTGCATTGACTTCCACCAATCTCCCTGGCCCTGACTCAGCTCGCGACAGCGGACATCCCGCGCACAGAAGCCCCGTATGCACACTGCAGGATTACGAGGACAGCGCACCTGCCAGCTATGTGGTCACTGCGCCAAGCGCGCACCATGCACAGAGACAAACCGGCTCCACAGACTGATACATCCTCCTCTGCTGCTGCACATGCCCAAGAAACATGGCCAATTGCCACCCTCGGAACCTTCAGGGCTGCTCACGCACCTGAAGCAGACGTGCAGCCCGCACACAGGACATTGTATAGGTTTCTCAGCCATGGCGCACACCGGGAGTTTAGCCAATTGCTGTCCCCATTGGCTTTAGGGCTGCTTCCGAACCTAAAAGTCAAACTGCCAAGTCCCTCACACAGCTGCAGTTGTTCCACAGCTGATACGCATCCTTGGGGAATTTGGCCGTTCGCTTTCCCCACATCCTCGCTGGACCGAGCCGCGAGAGGAGTCAGAGACTTCATTTTTTTTTTTTTCACAGCCGCTGTGGATCACCACCAGGTTTATCGGGAAAGTCCCTCACTATCGCGGATCCACATGCAATTTTTGCGAGGCCCAGACACCTTTGACGTCCCAGGCCCGCAGTCACTTACTCCCACCCCCCCTCCCCCTCCTCCTCCACAGCGCTCTTCCCGCACCTCACTCCCTAAAGCAGGCCGATCACCGTCTTGTTCCATTATGCACGACGCGAATCGGGCCCGTGCACCCACGGTCCACGGCCGTTCAACGTGCTGGAACTTGGAGCAGAGCACACTGTCTTTTCCACCCCTCCCCCTCCTCCTCTACAGCAGGATAGTTCTACCGGAGCTGGAGCCCAAACGACGTGGGGGGGGGGGGGGTCATAGCCCCTTTTGAGTGTTCTGGGGGGATCCCTGTGGTGACCCACCACAATCTACAGGGACATTCATCCTCACACTCAGTAGGTCCGGAAGAAGCAGAGGACCATTCACATATGGACAGAGAGCCCCTGGGGGGACAACCAGAACAATGGACTATTGTTTGTACATCCCCGGATTAAGGAGAAGACATCCAAGCGCCAGTTGGTCATGCTAATCATATGTTTTGACTGATATGTATATCAAAATGCTAATGTGCCATGCATTCTCTCTGTTTGTATAATATATAAAAGAGCTGATGATACATACCGCATGGCACAGACAGCACAACACAGTGCAGCACAGTAGCGCACAGTGCTACAAGTGCGTCTCATTATGATGGAGGAAAATAAAACTCTGCAACCTTCCAGCTTGTCTCATCTCGCCTGATTCTATTCTTCCACAGTATAACCAGATTTAGTGACGGGCTAGACAGCTGTTACAACCTGTTGGAGGTGGGGGGAAGAGAAGAAGATAGTATATAGAAGACAAAGATCATGCAAGGTAATCATAATTAGAGTACATAATATTTTATCTACTGCCAAAGTCTTATGTTCATGTGTGGAGAACTAAGTGATCAGTGCATCATGGGAGATCTCCAAGCATCCTGGACCTATCTAATCTAGCCCTAACTGTAAGTGTTATTTTAAAAATAAAAGTTTTAAGCCTAAATTTAAAAGTACAGAAAAATGATAACTAAAGGCTCTACCTCTCTTTGTACCTCTAGAAACTCCAAGACTCACAATTACTCCTGCAGTGTGAGAGTTATTTTCTGTTGTCTTAATGATTGGGGGTTTTGTTTTCCCTGTTGCTCCCCACCATCCGCTGCTGCATCCTCTGGTCGTGGGGACCTCTTGGCTCCCAAGGTTCATATCTTGAGCCCCGTGGTGGGTACGGGACTTTTGACCCCTTGCCTCAGCTATTTTATTTATTTGTTTTTTTATTTTTTCTCACACACATACACTGAAATATAGGGTAGATGGGTAGTGTGGTATGATCTGCCTGGGATGGGTACATCTGGTTGGCCGTCCATGTTCCCCATCTCTAATGGAGTTCCTCACATTAGCTGCACCTACACTGGGGTGGGCCCCTGGGCGGGCTGGGTAGTTGAGCTGGGTTAGCCCGAGGTCAGCATCTGGACCCGCAATCCCCCAGTGTCTTTCCTGCTTTGTGCATTCGCTCACTCTCCCCTCATGTGTGCTGGTGGTGGATGGGCACTCTGCCAGGTTTGGTGTGAGGCGGCTGTGCCCATCGAGACAATGGGGCTGTAGCTGGCTGGTGTTCTGGCAGGTCTCTCCTCTCCTGTCAATTCGTGTAGGGGGGAGTCGGTGATGGTGTTGCTTGGGGGCTGTCCTCTGGCTCTTCCTTTCTGGGTGCATCCCGCTGGGGGTGGCTCTGCTGGTGCTGGACTGACTGGGGCTTTGGCTGCGGTGGTGCAGAGCAACCGTGGTGTTGGCTGGGGCTCCCTTGGCTGTGCGTTTCATGGTGGTGGGTCGGGTGCTGCTAGCTGCTGGTGGAGGCGGGGCTGGGGACTGGCTTCTCTGGGTTGGGGCTCCTGGGATGGGGGCCATGCTCCATTGGTGGGGTTGTTGGGGGTCACCGGCAATGGGTTTGGTTGTCGGTCGGGTTGTCTACTGGTTTCCCTGTGTTTAGTAAAGTTGTAAAGTTTTCTTGCCAGAGGAAAAGGATAAGACAGCTGTCATCAAATGTGAATTGCTCAAAATAAAGACAGCAAGATGAACATTAAAGACTTTTTAGGAGGGAGATAAGCAAATGTTATTTAATTTCACCTGGTGATACTTTTGAGTTCCATTCAAAGTTGTGTTGTTGCAAGCAGAGTTTTCACTTTTCTTTCAACTATGAGAAAAACAAGCAGGTGAAGCTTTTGACATGAGCTGTACTGTTTACAAATTTGTCTTAAAACACTAAAATAGTGATATCCTTATTTATATCTTAGTGATGAATAAACAGGATGTTTTAATAAATGAAAAAAAAAACAAGTCATTGTCCCATAAAAAAATAAATGCAATAAATAAAGTGGTGATTCCTAGTATTAGCGGTAAAATTTAGGTATATTGTGGTGACACTAGACACAGCGTGTGGACATTCTCTTACACCCAGAAGCAGGAAGAGGGACAGAATAATGGACTGAAGGGTTAAAGCCCCTTCGGGGGGTAACTAGACCAGACAACAAGGTGCCTTCGCCCCCTGCTGCTCCATGCTGCAGCGTGGAGCATAGGGAGGCGAATGTATTGTGATGAAAGTAGCGTGTTATGATACTCGCACCACACATTTCCTTTGTCATACCCAATACATAATGAGCCAGCCCCAGTCTCTATGTGAGGTCAATAAAGTTATATAGAAAGAATGCAGAGAGACTAGGGAGGGACTTCTACAGAAATTTGCCCCCAGCGGCCACGCTGGGGCTACAGGCTGTACATATATGTTAGAGGGTCAATAAAGATTCTGTTTCGACCTACGCTCATACCTCACCTCCACATCTTTCCCTTTTACCCTCTACATTGGTGACCCGAAGTGAGATGGACCGGCTACTCCCTTTCACTGCGCTGTGGACTCCAGTGTACCAGGGATCGCCTGCATCCTTTTCATCCACACTGGAGTGCGTGTGCCTGTTCCTCCCTCCACAATGGCGACCTCAATGGCTGGAGAGAGCGAGCGGCGCGGGGACCGAGATGCACCAGGATCAGCGAGATGAGCACCGCACAGAAACAGCCTGAAAGGGGAAGATTGGCGCCGTCTGCATTGGAATCAAGCTCCCTGACCCTGACTTCACCTCCTGACAGCAGAGTTTCGGCGCACTGAAGCCCCATGTGCACACCGCAGGATGACGAGGACAGCGCAACTTAAAGCTACATGGCCACGGCGCGCACCATGCACCAGGGACAAACCAGCTCCACAAACTTATACATCATCCTCAGATGCTGCACATTCCCTGGGAACATGGCCGATCTCCATCTTCGGATTCTTTAGGCTTTGTGCATCACACCCAAAGCAGCCAGGCAGCCTAGCCCCCAAGACATGTATTTGTTTCTCAGCCGCTGCGCATCAACGGGGAATTAAGCCAACTGCTTTCCCCAGAGCCTTTAGGACTGCCCCCGCACCTAAAGCAAGATTGCCAAGTTCCCTGAAACAGTCTGAGTTTGTTTCATGGCCGCGACGCATCCTCGAGGAATTGGGCCATTCGCCTTCCCCAGATCCTGGCGGGACCGGGCCCACATGAGTATTCATCAGAGACTTATTTTTTTCATAGCCACTGTGGCTCACCGGAGGGTTTACCAGAAAAGTTCCTCACCCGAGGGTGATCTGCACACAATTTTTGCACGGCCCAGACGCTTTTGAAGTCCCGGGCCGGCACTCCATTGTTTTCCCCCACCTCCCCTTCGTCCTCCACATCGTTCTTCCCACACTTCTGTCCCAAAAACCTGCCATTTGCCGGCTTTGTTCCGTCAGCACGACGCATACCGGACCCCATGCACCATGCACCACGGTCGTCAACATGTTGGAACTTGGAGCAGAGCAGAAAGTGCTTTCTCCCCTTCCCTTTTCCCCCCACGGACTGACATGCCCTCCGACACACTTCACCAGCAGGACAGTTCAACTGGAGCAGGAACCCCCTGCTGCAGCCGCCATGGGCGCCAACTTGAGCCCAAAGGACCAGGGGGTTACAGCCCCTTCTGGGTGTTCGGGGGGGGGGGGGGCTGTGTGGGACACTAGACACAGCATGTGGACATTCTCTCACACCCAGAAGCAGGAAGAGGGACAGAATAATGAACTGAAGGGTTAAGGCCCCTTCGGGGGGTAACTAGACCAGACGACGAGGCGCATTCGCCCCCTGCTGCTCCAGGCTGCAGCGTGGAGCACAGGGAGGCAAATGTACTGTGATGAAAGTAACATGTTATGATAATCACGCCATACATTTCCTTTGTCATAACCAATACATAATGCGCCAGCCCCAGTCACTATGTGAGGTCAATAAAGTTATATAAAGAGAACGCAGAGAGACTGGGGAGGGACTTCTACAGAGATTTGGCACCAGCGGCTACGCTGGGGTCCACAGGCTGTGCATATATGTTAGAGGGTCAGAAAAGATTCTGTGTTGACCTACGCTCTTGCCTCGCCTCCACATCCTTCCCTTTTACCCTCTACAATATATGCTTTTTATGATTTACTTGTCTAATTTAGTGTTGAATTGTTTGACCAGGATGAGAAGCAGAAGGGTCTGTCAGATAAAAATCTGCGAGCAGAAGTGGACACCTTCTTGTTTGAGGGCCATGACACCACAGCCAGTGGCATCTCCTTCACACTCTACTGTCTGGCCTGCAACCCAGAGCACCAAAAGATTTGCAGGAAAGAAATCATTGCAGCCCTGGGTGACAAAGACATCATGGAATGGTAAGCTTCCACAAATGGTAATATTCTTCTGTAATAAAATTCTTATTTCATTACTTCTGTATCACTAACATTGCATTTCTTTCTCATTTTAAGGGAGGATCTCAGTAAAATCCCATACATCACTATGTGCATTAAAGAGTCACTTCATCTGTACCCTCCTATACCAGGAATGAGCAGAACAATCACAAAATCCATAACCTTTCCTGATGGAAGGACCTTACCACCATGTCAGTGGTCACAAAGTGTAACATACAGTACATCATTGTGACTGAAATACTGTTAAAAACATTTAATCCCTTTAAATTTGTTATATAGCATGTTCATCCCAGCTAGTTTTAACCATTCACCCAAACAGTCATTTTTGTAATTGGTTAAAATTTGGGTGAGCTCAGAAATATTTCAGATGACATCAAAGGATTTTTATACATTTTGCTAAATTTTTGTTGTTTTTGTCCATGTTTGGCTAAACTGATTAGTGGAGCCTAGGAATGTGCCATATGGCCCAAAAATGATGCTATATTTCTGTGACTTTTTCCGATAACGATATTACTGACAATATCACAAAATACTTTTCTTTTTTATGTAAACTGTCATGGACTGGATTGGATTCCAATCCAGCTCCATGACGTGTGGCTGTACTTTCTACTGTGTTGTTGGTCTCCTAATTTACTGCTGGCAGGAGCCTCTGGTTCTTGGCTCTTTGCCGGCTTACAGCCATGCCCCCCTCTCCCTGCCAGTTCGTACCAGCTGCCTATTATTACCTCCGCCAAAGGGGGAGGTTATGTGATCATCGGTGTTGGTTTGTCTGTTTGTTTGTCTGTTTGTTTGTTTGTCTGTTTGTTTGTTTGTCTGTTAGCAAGATAACTCAAAAAGTTATGGACAGATTTTCATGAAATTTTCACAGATTGTCAGAAATGGGGTATCCTACAGATGATTACATTTTGGTGGTGATCCGGATCACCGTCCACAAGAAAACCGCCATTACGCAAAATGCCATTTTCATGAATAACTACTAAACCACTAATCTTATCATTGTCAATCCAATTGTTGTGAATCCAATTGCTAGTCATATGTTTTCATGGTCAAGGAATCTGAAAACGTACACACAAACACTGTATGGGGGGAAATGTGGCGCTAAACCGCCATTACGGAAAATGCCATTTTCGTCAATAACTACTGAACCACTAATCCTATCATTGTGAATCCAATTGCTTGTCAAATGTTTTCATGGTCAAGGAATCTGAAAACGTACACACAAACACTGTATGGGGGGAAATGTGGCGCTAAACCGCCATTACGGAAAATGCCATTTTCGGGAATAACTACTGAACCACTAATCCTATCATTGTCAATCCAATTGCTAGTCATATGTTTTCATGGTCAAGGAATCTGAAAACGTACACACAGACACTGTATGGGAGGAACTGTGCCCGCCATTATGGAAAATGCCACTTTCCTGAATAACTACTGAACCACTAATCCTATCATTGTCAATCCAATTGCTAGTCATATGTTTTCATGGTCAAGGAATCTGAAAACGTACACACAAACACTGTATGGGAGGAACTGTGGCCGCCATTACGGAAAATGCCATTTTCGTGAATAACTACTGAGCCGCTGCTTGTCATATGTTTTCATGATCAAGGAATCTGAAGACTGTATGGGGGGAACTGCGGCGCTTGGCGGAGGTCTGCGCTCTCCGAGTGCTTTTCTAGTTATCATTTGTGTCTGTCACACTCACACACACGCACACACATACACACACTTAGTCTTTCCTACATGCATGCACTCACACACCTGCTTCTTCTCATCCAGGCTACTCATTTCCTGCTGTCTGCCACACATACACACATACACACACACAATCATTCACACCTGCATTCTATCAACTCTACACACACTCACTCAGTCCTACTCGCACCGGTAATCACTGTGACCATTAAGGTTGGTATTATTTAAGCTCTCTCTGCACTCCTGTGTATTGTCGGAGTGTGGGGGACCCATGCTGTAGAGTTCAGTAGTTTTCCTTTCAGACTAAGAGAGCATGGAGATCAAAGGGCTGGGGGGTAAGGGGAATTGTCTGGGGAGAGTGAATGGTGAATGCAGGACCTCAGGTAGCAGGGAGGTGTGAGTTTTGGGATATAAAAGAGAGAGTCCCTGCTTCATGAGTTTAATGTTCTGATTCTGGAAGATGTGAGAGTGAAATAAAGTTCATCTGCTCGGAAAGTTTGGTCTGGTTATTTCATCTCCACACTGGTGACCCTTGATGCAGAATGGAACACGAGGCGAACACCCCGGAGACAACCCGGATGGGAAACCCCAGCAATGTGTGCGCCGTTTCAGTCAAACTACCGGACTTTTGGCTGCATGACCCGAAGTCTTGGTTCCTCCACACCAAGGCCCAGTTCGCGCTCTGGGGAATGACTGCACATGACACCAGGTATTACTACATGGTTGCAGCGCTGGACGCTTGCACGACTCAGCAAGTAGCGAGCCTGCTGCAACAGCCCCCAGCCCACGACAAATACAAGGCTCTCAAAGCCATGCTGTCCAGGCGCTACACGCTCTCGGACTGCGAGAGAGCAGAGAGGCTCCTGACTCGCTCCGAGTTGGGAGACAGGTCGGCGGTCGAACGGATGGAGAAGATGTTGGCGTTGATGGGCACGGACGACGGGCATTTTCTATTTGCCTACCTTTTCCTCTGGAACCTCCCAACGGTGGCCAGAGCGGTCCTTGCCAACTCGCCATTGCTGGCCACGCGTGACTACCGTGCGCTAGCCCAGGAGGCAGATTGGATCATCCTCACCACCAGAGCCCTCACAGGGAACGCAGCAGCATCGGAACGCAGCAGCATCGGAACCCAGCGAGACGGCCAGCGGAAGCGAAGAGCCAACGATGGTAGCGGCAGCAGGGGCCAGGAAGCACCAGAGAGAGACACTCTGCTCCTACCACTGCCGTTTTGGAGAGGACGCACGCCGATGCATGCCACCGTGCCAATTCAAGCATTCGGGAAACGCCAGGACCGGCAGTCGATAACAGCTGCGACCGCCGGTGAAGAAAGCAAGCTGCTCTACGTGACAGACTCACGCTCGAGGAGACGATTCCTCGTGGACTCCGGCTCCCAAAAGAGCCTCTTCCCGCCATCCTATGCCGACCAGCTAGCGAGAACTAGCGGCCCCGAGCTGATGGCCACAAACGGCTCAGACATTAAGACTTTTGGTGGGAAGACACTGACTGTATCCCTGCACAGCTGTACGTACCAGTGGACATTCGTCATAGCGGCATGCAGTTTCCCAATCTTAGGCGCTGATTTTTTGTGTGCACACGGACTACTAGTCGATGTTACTAACAGACGCCTGATTAATGCAATGTCTTTTGATTGTCTCCTCTGTGCAGCTTGAGGAGCCGGGCCAACAACGCTAGCCAATGTCACAGTTCCGGGTGGTAAGTTCCACACGCTGCTCACCCAGTTCTCAGCACTCAGGGTCCCGACGTTTTCGGCGGCCATCACTAAACATGGGATGGAGCACTTTATTACCATCACCGGGCCACCCGTTTTTGCACGACCTCGGCGCCTGGATACAGCTAAACTGGCCATAGCGCGCGAGGAGTTTGCCAACTTGGAAAGGCCGGGTATCATCAGATGATCAAACAGCCCATGGGCATCCCCACTACATATGGTCCCTAAGGCCGAGGGATCGTGGCAACCTTGCGGAGATTTCTGCAGACTAAACAATGCCACAGCGCACAACCGCTACTCGATCCCCCATATTCAGGATTTTTCTGTTCACCTTGCCGGGGCACAAATTTTTTTTAAGATAGACCTGGTCCGTGGTTACCACCAGGTCCCGGTGCACGTGGAGGACATACTGTACCTAAAATAGCAGTAATAACCCTGTTTGGTCTATTTGACTTTTTACGCATGCCTTTCGGGTTAAAAGGCGCGGCACAGACATTCCAGTGCATGATGGATGCGGTGTTGCGCGATCTGCCGTTTGTGTTCGTCTACCTGGATGACATTCTGGTGGCTAGCATGTCCGAGGACGAACACGTAGCCCACCTCAGGACGGTTTTCCGGAGGTTGGAGGAGCACGGGTTAATAATCAGCCCGGCGAAATGCCAGTTCGGCGTGACAGGGATCGATTTTTTGGGACACCGCATCTCACCGGAGGGAGCGATACCCTTGCCGGACAAGGTGCGTGCAGTGGCAAATTTTCCCCGGCCTCAGACGGTCAGGGCGCTGCAGGAGTTTTGGGGGATGGTGAACTTCTACAATTGCTTCCTCCCCCGCGCAGCCCAGCTCATGTAGTGTACTGCTGACTCACCCAGACCCGGCAGCTCAGATTGCGCTCACTACAGATGCATCAGACGTGCCCATAGGGGCCGTTGTGGAGCAGTGTGTCGCCAGTTCTTGTCAGCCGCTTGCCATTTTTAGCAGGTCTTTGAGCGAAAATGAGCGTAAATACAACGCGTTCAACAGGAAGATGCTGACTCTCCACTTGGCCATACACCACTTCCAGTTCTGGCTGGAAGGGCGCGCCTTCACTGCGTTCGTGGACCACAAGCCGCTAACGTATGCGATGGCCAAGGTTTCAGAACCATGGTTGGGCAGGCAGCAGAGACAGCTGGCCGCGATCTCGGAGTTTACGACCGACGTTCATCTTGTGGCCGGTAAACTCAACGTGGTGGCTGACTGTCTCTTGCGTGCCTTAGTGGCCCCGGTCTACGTGGGGATAGATTACAGGGCCATGGCCGCAGAGCAGATCAGCGATGCCGACGTTTGCACGCTCCAGTCTGGACCAACAGGGTTAAAAGGAACTCCGATTATATTGGCATGTTAGCTCTATATGCTTTATATTTATGTTGGTAACATAACTATAATATAATTTTTTTGAAAATAATTCCCAGTTTTATATATTTTTAAAAAACTTTATTACGATGTAAATTGCCGTTTTTGTTTACATCGCAATGCATTCTGGGTAGTGACGTAGAATGGTTGCAGCCGTTTTTTCTGTCTTATACAAGCCAAGAAGCGAAGCTACTAACTACTGTCATTTGTCAGTGAAAATGCCACATTGCACTGCTTTTGGATGTAATTTCCAATCAAAGGGAAATAAAGAGAGCGGGGTAAGCCTCCATAGCTTTCCTAAAGAGGGAAAGTTGAGGAAAAAGTGGGGCGGCAGCGGCTCAGGAGGTAGAGCAGGTCATCTAATAACCCGATGGTTGGCGGTTTGCATCACGCTCTCCCAAGATATCCTGCCGTTGTGTCCCTGGGCAAGACACTTCACCCGCATTGCCTCCAGTGCCCATAACACTGGGTATGAATGTGTAAAAATGCTCGGTGGTGGCCGGAGAGGCCGTTGGCGCAGATTGGCAGCCACATTTCCGTCACTCTGAGTGTCTGTGATCACGCGCTATAGCGCACGCTTGATAAAGCTGACATATGACCTGAACCGCTACAGACCTGAACAGACTGAACAGGCTGACCTGAACAGCTACAGACCGGTGGCCTTGACGTCCCACTTGATGAAGACCCTGGAGAGACTGCTCCTTGCTCACCTCTGCCCCCTGGTGGAACCAGCGATGGATCCACTCCAGTTCGCCTACCAGCATGGCATTGGGGTGGAGGATGCGGTGATCTTCCTCCTTCACCGTTCTCTGTCCCACCTGGAGAAGCCCGGGAATATTGTGAGGATCATGTTCTTTGACTTCTCCAGTGCTTTCAACACCATCCAACCGATGATCCTGAAGGACAAGCTGCTGCGCGCAGGGGTGGACCAGCACCTGTCATCATGGATCCTGGACTACCTCACGAACCGGCCTCAGTTTGTGAGAACCCGGGACTGTGTGTCCGACACGATCATCAGTAGCACGGGGGCCCCCCAGGGAACGGTGCTGGCTCCCTTCCTGTTCACTCTTTATACTGCGGACTTCTCACACAACACAACACGCTGCCATCTACAGAAGTTCTCTGATGACTCTGCGATCGTTGGCCTCATCTCCAATGGAGATGAAGCTGAGTACAGAGGGCTTATCCAGGACTTCGTGGACTGGTGCCATCGGAACTGCCTCCAGATCAACGCGAGGAAAACTAAGGAGCTGGTGGTGGACTGCCGCAGGCATGGGCAGCCCCTCACAGCACCAGTAAATATACAGGGAACAGACATCGAGATGGTGACATCCTATAAGTACCTGGGTGTTCATCTGAACAATAAACTAGACTGGTCACACAATACTGACGCACTCTACAAGAAGGGACAGCGCAGGCTGTTCCTGCTGAGGAGACTCAGGTCTTTTGGTGTACAAGGGGCGCTGCTGAAGACATTCTATGACACGGTGGTGGCATCAGCCATCACTTTTGGAATGGTCTGCTGGGGCAGTGGCATTACTGCAGCCGATAGGAAGAGACTGAACAAACTGATCAAGAAAGCTAGCTCTGTCCTGGGGCAGCGCCTTGATCCGGTGGAGGAGATAGGAGAGAGGACGGTGGCTAAACTGTCATCTCTGCTGGAGTCCGAGTTCCACCCTATGCAGGACATACTGAATGCACTGAGGAGCTCATTTAGCAGCAGACTACATCATCCCAGGTGCACAACCGAGAGGTTTCGTAGGTCCTTCCTACCAACGGCTGTCAGACTGTACAACCTAAGCAGGGCTGCTCGCAGAGATAGCAAAAAGACGTAACAAACTAATAGTTTTTTGAATGCAAACGATGCAATAGACTTACACAATGGTCCCCTCCGGCATACAACTAGGAACATACCGGTCGCTATGGAGGGTGAGAATATGTATGGGCACATAATCATACCATGTAGGATAACTAAGTAGACGGTTATGCTGTTTCATCCCATCTAGCAACAATGCTCTGCACTGTGTGTGTTTATATATTTACATATTTATTCCATCTAGCTACAATGCTCAGCACTGGGTGTGTTTATATTTATATATCTATATATTTATTCCATCTAGCTACAATGCTCCGCACTGTGTTTTTATATATCTACATATTATTCCATCTAGCTACATTGCGCCGCACTGTGTGTGTTTATATACTTGCATATTTATTCCACCTAGCTGCAATGCTCCGTACTGTGGGTGTTTATATATTTACATATTTATTCCATCTAGCTACAATGCTCTGCACTGTGTGTTCATATATTCATATATTTATTCCATCCAGCTACAATGCTCTGCACTGTGTGTCTGTGTGTGTGTGTGTGTGTGTGTGTGTGTGTGTGTATATACACTACCGTTCAAAAGTTTGGGGTCACCCAGACAATTATTTTGTGTTTTCCATGAAAAGTCACACTTATTTACCACCATGAGTTGTAAAATGAATAGAAAATATAGTCAAGACATTGACAAGGTTAGAAATAATGATTTGTATTTGAAATAATAATTCTTTCCAGATACTCAACCTGCTCAAAGGAAGGTCAGTTTTATAGCTTCTCTAACCAGCTAAACTGTTTTCAGCTGTGCTAACATGATTGCACAAGGGTTTTCTTATCATCTATTAGCCTTCTGACGCAATGAGCAAACACATTGTACCATTAGAACACTGGAGTGATAGTTGCTGGAAATGGGCCTCTATACACCTATGTAGATATTGCACCAAAAACCAGACATTTGCAGCTAGAATAGTCATTTACCACATTAGCAATGCATATTAGATATTAGAGTGTATTTCTGATTAGTTTAAAGTTATCTTCATTGAAAAAAATAGTGCTTTTCTTTCAAAAATAAGGAAATTTCTAAGTGACCCCAAACTTTTGAACGGTAGTGTATATATTTTATAGTAATATGTACATATGTATATTAGCTGCTCTTGCTTGCTTGTTTTTCTCTTGCCTTCTGATTGCTGCTCTGAGTGTTGCTATCCCTGTGCTGTTGCAATCCTGGAATTTCCCCGTTGTGGGACTAATAAAGGCTTATCTTATCTTATCTTATCTTATATATATTAATCACGCTATGATAATAGCACTATATCGCTCAAAGCGCGCGCATGAGACATGTCTGTGATCGCACGCTTGATAAAGCTGACATATGTATTAATCACGCTATGATAAAGCACAATATTGCTCAAAGCGCGTGCATGAGACATGTCTGTGATCACGCGCTATAGCGCATGTCTGATAAAGCTGACATATGTATTAATCACGCTATGATAAAGCATGATATCGCTCAAGCGAATCACGGTTCGAATTTTGTCACGGTTCGAATTTTTATCAAGCGCACGCTTGATAAAGCTGATATACTGTATATATATTTATCACACTATGATAAAGCTCTATATCGCTCAAATGAGCGATATAGCGTGCGCTCGAGTGTCTCTCCGTTCCGCGAGTGTCTCTCCACTTTGAGTGTCTCAAGCGTGCGCTTGAGGAAGCATTATTTTAAGGTGAAACTTATATATTGTTGATTTACTTACAATAGAATGCTCAAACACAAAAAATTGTCTACAAGCATGATGGGCACTGAACTGATAAACATGGACTCTCAGCAACATAAAGCAATTTCTCTGTTGCTTTCTCAGACTGTGGGTTGAACGTCCATAAGCAGTGCTCCAAAGTTGTTCCAAATGACTGCCAGCCAGATCTTCGACATGTCAAGCCAAGCGTGCGCTTTGAGCGATATTGTGCTTTATCATAGTGTGATTAATATATATGTCAGCTTTATTAAGCGTGCGCTATAGCGCGTGATCATAGATATGTCTCATGCGCGCGCTTTGAGCGATATAGTGCTATTATCATAGCGTGATTAATATATATGTCAGCTTTATCAAGCGTGCGCTATAGCGCATGATCACAGACACTCAGAATGACGGAAATGTGGCTGCCAATCCGCGCCAACGGCCTCTCCGGCCACCACCGAGCATTTTTACACATCCATACCCAGTGTTATGGGCACTGGAGGCTATGCGGGTGAAGTGTCTTGCCCAGGGACACAACGGCAGGATATCTGGGGAGAGCATGATGCAAACTGCCAACCATCGGGTTATTAGACGACCTGCTCTACCTCCTGAGCCGCTGCCGCCCCACTTTTTCCTCAACTTTCCCTCTTTAGGAAAGCTATGGAGGCTTACCCCGCTCTCTTTATTTCCCTTTGATTGGAAATTACATCCAAAAGCCGCGCAATGTGGCATTTTCTCTGACAAATGGCAGTAGTTAGTAGCTTCGCTTCTTGGCTTGTATAAGACAGAAAAAACGGCTGCAACCATTCTACGTCACTACCCAGAATGCATTGCGACGTAAACAAAAATGGCAATTTACATCGTAATAAAGTTTTTTAAAAATATATAAAACTGGGAATTATTTTCAAAAAAATTATATCATAGTTATGTTACTAACATAAAAATAAAGCATATAGAGCTAACATGCCAATATAATCAGAGTTTCTTTTAAGGCTGGAGAGCAGAGTTATGCAAGACGAGGGCCCCCCCCAATCTGTGACGTCTCCATGGGCCGCCCGTGCCCGGTGGTACCACGCACTTGGCGACGCCGTGTTTTTGAGTCGGTTCACTCCCTGCCGCACGCAGGCATATGCGTGTCAGTCAAAATGGTGGCAACAAAGTTTGTCTGGCTGAGCCTGCGCAAACAGGTGAGAGAGTGGGCTGCAGCCTGTGTAGCGTGCCAACGAGCCAAAGTGCACAGGCACACAAAGGCCCCCCTTGAGCCGTTCTATATCCCGGCTAAGAGGTTCGACCACATTTATGTGGACCTTGTCGGCCCCCTCCCGCCATCGCAGGGGTTCACGCACCTCCTGACAGTGGTGGACCGCACCACGCGATTGCCCGAAGCATTCCCACTAGCTTCCACTGCGTCCACAGACGTGGCATGCGCCTTTTTAACAACATGGGTGGCACGTTTTGGTACCCCTTCAGACATCACGTCCGATCGGGGCCCGCAGTTTGTTTCCGACCTCTGGTCCACGATGGCCCGGAGCCTGGGTGTCTCAATTCATCGCACGACCGCGTACAACCCACAGGCCAATGGGTTATGCGAGTGTTTCCATAGGTCACTGAAAGCAGTGCTCAGGGCTTCACTTATGGATATAAATTGGGTGAACAGGTTGCCGTGGGTTCTATTACGGTTGCGTTCCACACCAAAGGAGGATTTAGCGGCTTCCCCAGCAGAGCTGGTTTTTACACAGCCCCTGCGGCTCCCCAGGGAGTTTTTACCAGATAACCCCACGCTGAACACCCATCCATCCCCGCGTTCGCAGCATAACGCAGACGCATGGACACTCCCTGGCCCGGCCCACCACTGTTTTCCCTGCGCATTTGTGCCAAAAACTTTGAAGGACGCGCTGTTCGTGTTTGTCAAGCATGATGCCCACCGGATCCCATTGCGCCCACCCTACGATGGCCCGTTCAGAGTGCTGGAAACCGGGGACAAACATTTTGTGTTAGACCTGGGGGGATCGCCGGGAGAGAATCTTTATAGACAGGCTTAAGCCTGCCTTTGTTGTGGCAGATGAGCAGCTGGTGTTGGCTCGAGCTCCTCGGCGAGGAAGACCCCCACTGAGAGCTCCCCAGGTAAATGATTCATCACAGCAGTCACACGACCATGCTGAATGTTTCTCCCCCCCAACCATTGTCCCCCCACAGACAGATACACCCCCAGGAACCCCCCACCAGCACAGCAGCGTTGCAGAGCCGAAGACCCCCGTTACCCCCTCTGTTAGCATCAGCATTGGATCACCCCAGGGCTGTGTACTTTCCCCCCTACTCTTCTCCCTTTATACCAACTCCTGCACCTCCTCCCACCAGTCTGTTAAGCTGATTAAGTTTGCGGACGACACCACCCTCATCTCTAACGGCGATGAGTCCGTCTACAGGAAAGAGGTGGCCCAGCTGGTGTCCTGGTGCAGCCATAACAACCTGCAGCTGAACGCACTGAAGACTGCGGAGATGATTGTGGACTTCAGGAAAGTCACAACCCCCCTGCCCCCCCTCACCATCACAGGCTCTCCCATCACCATTGCAGATTCCTTCCGCTTCTTGGGCACCACCATCACCCGGGACCTCAAATGGGAGCCAACCATCAGCTCCCTCATCAAAAAGGCCCAGCAGAGGATGTTCTTTCTGCGGCAGCTGAGGAAGCTCAAGCTACCCACCAAGATGTTAGTGCAGTTCTACACGGCCATCATCGAGTCCATCCTCACCTCCTCCATAACTGTGTGGTATGCAGGAGCCACTGCCAGGGACAGACTAAGGCTGCAGCGCGTCGTGCGCACTGCTGAGAAGGTGATCGGCTGCAAACTCCCATCTCTCCAGGACCTGTACATCTCCAGGACCCGGAGGCGTGCTGGCCAGATCATAGCCGATCCTTCACACCCTGGTCACGTACTGTTTGCCCCCCTCCCCTCAGGTAGAAGACTTCGGTCCATTCGGACTAAAACCTCCCGGCACATGAACAGCTTTTTCCCCTCTGCCATCAGACTGCTGAACATTAAGTGACTTATTGACTCTCGTGCACTATGTACAGCAGCTCAACCAGACTCAAGTCATTCATCACTGTTTTTTCTGTTGCATCATCAACTGCACTGTGGTACCCCATATTATCTGCTACTTGCTAATTTTTTTAAAACTGCCTTGACTAGTACTACTCATTATTACTATCATTATTATTATTATTATTATTATTATTATTACTTATTTTTCTACACTTATTGCACGTTTTTAATCCTTTAGTTTTTTAGTTTATCTCTTTATCTCATCATGTTTTTAATGTTGCAGCATGGCACCGAGACAAATTCCTAGTTTGTGTACTACATGAACAATGGCAATAAATCTGATTCTGATTCTGATTCTGATTACAGCAGCTATGGGCGGAGGCTGAAGCTGTGATGACGGGAGAGTTAACACCCAGTCTGAGACTCTGGGGGGGTGGTGTGGGGGACCCATGCTGTAGAGTTCAGTAGTTTTTCTCTCAGGCTTAGAGAGCATGGAGATCAAAAGGCTGGGGGGTAAGGGGAATTGTCTGGGGAGAGTCAATGGCGAATGCAGGGCCTCAGGTAGCAGGGAGGTGTGAGTTTTGGGATATAAAAGAGAGAGTCCCTGCTTCATGAGTTTAATGCTCTGATTCTGAAAGATGTGAGAGTGAAATAAAGTTCATCTGCTCGGAAAGTTCAGTCTGGTTATTTCATCTCCACAGGTGCATTGTATTGTCTCACCTGCACCAGAGCACGGTTCGCTCTGGTGTTTCATTTCTGTAAGTACCCGCTGTAGCCTGTTGTTTGCTTGTGGGTTTTTCCCCTGTTTGTCACAGCGCCTCCTTGGCACAGGGCTGTGGAGTTTGGGTTTCGACTCCAGCCTGTGCTTTTGCTCAGGAGAGTCTGGGTTTAATTATTTCTTCCCCCTGCTCACCATTACTCTGGGAGTGCCTCGGGACTATTAATATAGACTGTAACCTGTTCTTGCTCCTGTTTGTTCACAGGAATTATTACTGGACATTTATGTAAATAAACACGCACAGCTTCATCCTGCATTTTGGGCTCTTCTCCTCTCTGCTGCCTCTAAAATGGCAGCAAATCATGACAGTAAACATTAGTCTCACAGGCCAGTATGACATTATTCACCTTCACTATATTCAGTAAAAAATGAGTTCCGGTTCATAAACAGTAGGTCAGATTGAGTTTCAGATTCTATATCAAATATTGAAACAAAATAACATAACACCACATCTAAGGTGCACCTTGAGTTTACTTGCATTAGAAGTCATCATTGCTGAGACCTCTCCTTGGCCTTTTGGTTGTCTTCCTATTGACCGACGGGTTTATGCTTCAGGTGGCTGAATAAATTTGACCTGAAGCAGAACAAGGTGTACATCGGAAAATTCACACCAGAGTGATATATAATTGTGGTACAGAAAAACATTAATGGGCAGATCTTCAGCAGCGCTGTACCACATTGTTGCATTGCAGCAGTATGAAACAGCCATCCATTTATCCATCCATCCATCTTCCACCACTTAATCCTTTTCGGGTCACAGGGCGGCTGGAGCCTATCCCAGCATCTTTGGGCGAGAGGCTATGAAACAGCCATAAAACCAAAATATTTTCACACTAGTGGATGTCATGTCCCCTGCGTAACTTCGCAGCAAACAAATGAATTAGTTTGAGCCCAAAGTGCAGGTGAAGAGGACATGTTTATTAACCTGTTGCACTCCTGTGTACCGCGGACGGGCACGTCTCTGCGTCCTAGAGCGCACGAGGGCGCTCTCGTGCGCTCTAGGATGCACGAGGGCGCTGCGCCAAGAGCGCACTGAAAAAAAAAAGCTGCATTTCCGTTCTTCCACTACAGACACAGCCGCGAACAGATCAGATATGATTGACCTCTCATTCGACTAATAAGAGCCTTGAATTGGGTTTCTGAAACCTTGAAGAACCAGTGATTGAAAACCTAGCAAGAAGGACCCGCCTACCAACGTTGTGAATGCAGAGAGCCAATTGAAGCACAGAAGTTCGAAAGCTGTTTTCTGTAAGGCTGGGTGAAGAGAGACTGACTGCTGCAGATGAAAAAGGACCCGCAGGAAGAACCGTCACAGACCCAGCAGCACGGAGACCACCCACAAGTGCGACCTGTGTGACAGGAACTGCCATTCGCGCATCGGCCTGTTCAGCCACAGGCGGTGCTTTTTTTTTTTTTATTCCAGCAGAATAGACGTTTAGGATTCTCTTCCATGGTCATCATAGACCGACGGAGGCCGACGATGAAGGTCGTAAATCATTCGCCAAAATCGCAATCATGGAAGTGCAAAACCGCAATAATGGAATTATGTTTTGACCGGGTCGCGAGACCAGAACCACGAGTCCGTAACAAGGGACCAGCATCACGTTCGTCTGACAATGAGGAAGAGAAGTTCGCCAAGACACTGCTGCTGTGAAGAGGTATAAGTGTTATAAGCTAAATTATTCTTTATCCCTGAAAATTGTAATCAAAAATGACTTTTGACTGATGGTAAATTA